>CAWUFW010004770.1:0-1467771 GCA_963921515.1 Calotriton arnoldi
CACCCGCTTTTTGTTTACACAGATTTTATGCTGTTTGTTAGAAGAAGGAAATAAAAGTGCACCTTAAAGCTGCAAAATAATATGACTCACGGCACTTAATTTGTTACAAAATTAAACACTAATAGGGCATTTCTAACCACGACATTATTCAGTTTGCCTTTCTTCATCCCAATAGGAGCATGTTTACTGTAGTTAGGCAGTGCAACAAAGCATTTTCACACCGCATCGGGGTTTAGCGCAGAAGCATTTACAAAACGAATTTTTAACGTGAAGTTTGATGTTCAGTATTTCCACACCGCATCGGGGGAACAGCAATATTTCTCACGTGAGGTTTATCGTTCTGTATTTTCACACCGCATGCACGTCTCCATTTTCAGCCGAGTAGTGATGATATGAGTAAAGGTCTTTAGCAACCAGTTTCGAAAATAATTTTGCGGCACTGTTGCAACACTAAACTGATAGTATACGAGTACAGCCTGATTGCAATAAATGTATCTGAAAATACCTTCGCTGCTTAAGAATTGTTATAGTTTTAGATGACAGTTGGAACAATTCTGCGTGGCTTTAAATGGGATGTATGAGTGGAGATGAAATATTCACAATATGGAAGCACTGTCACTTTTACACTTCTCATGTACAAGCACTGGCAATTCAAGACTAGGTTGTAAATACACATATGTCTTTGCCATGCTACTATACTCATGACATATGGTAGCACCATTTTTCATCTGTTTGACAATACTGATCCTATGCGAGCGCAGGCACGTGTCGCCTGTGTTGTAATAACACTTTGCCATGTTGCCGAAAAAAAGAGAAAAGTTACAAGCAGAGAGAGATTACTCTGTAGATGAGCAGCCTTGGGGCTGGACTGCCCACCCGTCGCAGGGAGGCATTATAGAGGCAGGAAGGCATAATTAACAATTAACCGAGACAAGGCCGGAATATGAAGAGCTAGAAACAAGATAATTCATTAAATGGCCAACAGCGCGCCGGGCTCACACTTACCTGGCCACGTTTTGTATGCTTTAATGGACAGTGCTTTAGAGAACATGTTTGTAAATGGGTGGGAGCGGGACCTGCGAAGAAGCAGGAAGACCAAGGAGGGCGGCTGGGGTGGTGCAAACAAGGGCAGGGAGAGGGAAGTCTGACTGTAAAGCACTGGTAGGAGAGAAGCGAGTGAACAAGAAAAGTTGTTTGATATTGAAACACACTTTTTATCCCTAAAAGGGGTTCTTACAAATGTAAATGGTCTGTTAAAAACGAAAGACACATGGAGCAGCAGAGCACCCCGGTCGCAGCAGCTCCGATCGAAGCACAACAGCTGGTCTTTTCCAGCTACGGCTGATGAGAAACTTAAAAGGGGCAGAGTGAAAGCACAACAATTAATGCAAATTGCTCTCCATTCCAAGCGGAGCCTTGGAGCTGCCTACAGTTGTTGCTTTTCTGCTTAAATTAGTTTAAGCAACACTAAACATTTCTGAGCGCTCTGCAATATTAAGGTTTCAAAGTGACAGTTTATACATGCTACACAGGCCTTTCTTCACCCCAATAGGAGCATGTTTACTGTAGTTAGGCGGTGCAACAAAGCATTTTCAGACCGCATCGGGGGTTAGCGCTTTTCTCACGTGAAGTTTATTATTCTGTATTTTCACACCGCATCGGGAGAACAGCAATCGAAAGTTCCAAAACGAATACTTCATATCAATAGGAGCATGTTTACTGTAGTTAGGCGGTGCAAAAAGCATTTTCAGACCGCATCAGCGGTTAGCGCAAAAGCATTTAAAAAACAAATTTCGCACGTGAGATTTATTCTTCTGTATTTTCACACCGCATCGGGAGAACAGCAATGAAACCGAAAAACCATTCAGCTTCGAGGGTTAGCGCCGAAGCATTTAAAATAAGCAAGCACCCAAAATCGAAAGTTCCAAAACGAATACTTCATACCAATAGGAGCATGTTTACTGTAGTTAGGCAGTGCAACAAAGCATTTTCAGACCGCATCGGGGGTTAGCGCTTTTCTCACGTGAAGTTTGTTTTGAATTTTCACACCGCATCAGGAGAACAGAAATGAAACCGAAAAAGCATTTTCACACCGGATCGAGGGTTTGCGCCAAAGCATTTAAAATAAGCAAGCACCCAAAAAGAAAAAAGTTCCAAAACTAATACTTCATCCCAATAGGAGCATGTTTGCTGTAGTTAGGTGGTGCTGCATAGGCGTTCCCAAACTAAGAAAGGAGGAACAAACACACCAATTAACCTGTCACAGCTAACAGATTTAAGCTGACAGCCGTACAAACCAATAAAAGCCAAGAGGAGCCAAGAGGTGGAGTTTCAACACATAAACGAATTACTGGATGTCTCGGAGAGACAGCGCATGCGCTGCCTAGGCGAGACCTAAAAATAGGAAGAACAATCAATAACAAAAAAGCAAGAATTGAATATAGAATTTTAAAACAGCAATGGAACAGCCCGCAAGAATACTCATCATACCGCAAATAAACTATTCCTTAAGCAGACAGAACCAGATTAAAAAATGAGCTAGTTTAAAACAAGTCAATACAGCCACTATCAACATTAAATAAAAGAAAGCGTTCAGACTTGTGCAAGTTGTGTATCAACGAGCAATGGGACAATAAAAAGCATACTTAGTCTTTTACAGAAAGTGCAAAAAATAGTAGAGTGCAAAGTGTCCTGGGCCGAATAGTTGTCACAGCTTACAAGGGATAAAGGTGTTACCATATGAAATTCCACATGGAACTGTGAGTAGATGATGAATTCAATTTAATCTAAAACAAGTTAGCAAGAACCGATGGTAACCAGACAGGCAGATTATTTAGGTACAGTAGAGTAGGCACAATCAATTAAGTATGTTAGGTAGGTTATGTATAGAAGGGTGGGTAGGCTAGCTGTGATAGGCTCAGACTACTAGGTAGGTCATGCATGATAGGTTAAGTATGATGGATATGTTAGGTATGGAAAGATAGTTATGGCAGGTTAGATGAAGTTGGGGGATGTGTAGTAGCTGTGTGTGATGGGTTGGTATTTTAGGTAAGTTTGGAAATTATATGGGGTGATGGATTAGGTTTGGCAAGTTGCAATGGTAAATAAGGCTGGTGGGTAGTTTAGGTTATGTATGGTAGAGTAGGAATGGTAGAACATAACTTTTGACATTTTTCAAAGGTTTACACCATTATAGCATTTGCTTTCTTACAAATCATAGCAATGAGATGCCTTAGAAATTCAGTGTTAATAATAATGCACTTTTTCTTTATGCATGAGTTTTTTTATATTGATGTTGTAAACTGTTTACACTTGTTACTTACAATTCACAGTTAGAAAAATACAAATCCTAGTCCTGTAGGAAAAGAAAAAAAATAGTTTACTAATACAATTGCTTGTAGGCACTTTTCATTGTTACTACTACTAATAATTTACAAATGGCCCCTGTGTTCAACAGATTGCACTAGAACAGTGAAGTTACCCTACAAGAGTGTTATGAATTGGAGACAGAAGATGAGGCTTGTTTTTAAAGTGGTGAACTTAAGACAAACATTCCATAGTTTATACTGTTTATGGGCTAGTACTTAACTGTATTTTTACGTCTGTGAGCCTGTAGGGCTTTACTTTCTGGACAACAAAAGATATTAATCCAATCATGTTGTCATGAAACAAATGAATGTACAAGGGGGATTTGTGAATCCCACTTTGCATTTTTTAAAGGATTGGCCGAGGCATCCAAATAAATGTACTGCAAACTAAATACATCAATGACACAAACTGCATCTCACTTTCAAGAGACACATCAGCGGTGCATCAGCAGTTTAACAAAAGGATTATTTGATCCTGTTGCCAAAATCTTATTGGAACACAAAGGGGGCAATGAAAGCTTCCTCATAATGCCACTCTTGATGGACAGCGTATCCAAGCCATGAACAATACTTTATAGGCAATGGTAGAAAAGGGCTGACCCAAATCCCACTCTTTCATTGGAGCTCTTTTTGATGTATTGATGACAAGAGATGTAGCAACAAACAGCCAAATCTGCTGATAGGTAGACCTAATATATATATATTTATGTGTGTATATATGCTCATAGATATACAATGTATAACAATTTATACCTTTTCTTAGACTAAAACCTTTACAAACGTACTACAGTAACATGCTGCTTTTTAGGTTTCGCCTGCCCAGCGCTTGCTTGCTTGTGAAATCTCTTGTATTTAATATATCTTAAAAGGGGGCTTGTTAGACTTGGCATCTTTTGGCGTGTTTCCCCTGACTTTTTGCTTTCTGACCTCCCGGTTTTGACTCTGTTTTTGCTGGTGTGATGATTCTGCGCACTTTCCTCACTGCGGTCCAGTGGGAAAGTGCAAGTGCTCCTGTATAAAATGTGTTATGGATTGGTGTTTCCATGATTGGCCTATTTGGTTTATCTGTCAGTCCCTTGTAAAGTGCACTGCGAGTGCCAGGGCCTATAGACCAAATGCTGTTGGTGGGCTGCAGCACTGGATTGTGCCACCCACGCAAACAGCCCGTAAAATGTAACTCGGGCCTGCCATCGCAGAGCCTGTGCGCAGCCTGGGGCTGCCATGTCGACTTGGCAAGTGCACACACTTGCAAGTCCCTAAACCTTCCCTTTGCTACATGTTAGTCACCCCTAAGGTAGGCCCAAGGTACCCCTGTGGGCAGGGTGCGGTGTAGGCGAAAGGTAGGACATGCCCGGGTGTGTGCGGCATGTCCTGATAGTGAATTACAGCCTAGTACGTTTCACTATTGCAAGGCTACCTGTTCCCCCTAGGCCAGAACGGGCAGTTTTGATTATTACAGTTTATAATCCTAACTGACCCCGGGAACATGGTAGAAATTCGAGTTTAGTATGCCTGGACTCAGAATGATAAAATGCATCTTTTAGTGAAGTTGGTTTTAACATTCTGCGTTTGAAAATACCACTTTTAGAAAGTGGGTATTTTCTTGCCTAACCATCCAAGCCTGCCTCTGCGAGGTTGTGTATTCCTTGTCTGGAATGTGAGTGACAGGGGCTGGGGGATGCCAGGAGACAGGGTGAGTCAGCGCAGGGCTGAATAGCCAGATCGACCTGTAGATGGGTGGGAGGGGTCGCACCTGGGCCCTGAATAGGACAGTGCCTTCCCTCCACAATGCTGGCTCCACCTCCTGTGGTGCGTCTGATGTCCCTGGCCTACTCACTGAAAGAAGGGACGGAGACTTGTCAACAAAGTGCTCCAGAACTGGTTTGGACTAGGCGAAGGCGCCTCTGCCTTCAGAGAACAAAGGAATTTGGGATATAAATATTGGGGCCCTGACCCCATGAATTTAGATCTCGCTGGAATCAAGGAACCTGCCAAGACGAAGAGCTGGAAGAGCTGCCAGGAGGAGTACTGCCCCTTTGCTGTGTTGTTGCTTTGTTGGGTTGGCCTGCAGCTGCTGCTTCTGCCTTGGGCAGTGAAAGGACTGGACTGAACTTTCTACAATCTTGTGCTGAGTATCTCCAAGGGCCAGGAACCGAGCTGGCCTCCTGTTAAGAAGTCTCAGGGACTACAAAGACTTCACAAGCCTCTGGGTACCGCTTCTGGAACGCTGTTTCAGTTGCCACAGAGGAAGGGAACTGCAACCGACTCCGTCAACCGAATCCATCCCTGGCCGGTGACCTGTTTGCACCGCAGACCGCATCGCCCCGCTTCGCATCGCAACCCTGGTCTCACCGTGGGCGACGTCCGACGCCGCCAACATCGAGCCGCTGCTTGCACCGTGACCTGTGGGCACCGCAGTTCGCATCGCATCGCTTCACTGGGCCAGCCGGACCAGACCGACACTGTCGCTGCAACTGGCTCAAGAGTCGAGACCGCACCGCATTTTGGGGCACCGCTCGCACGTCTGCGACGCACCGCTCCGACTCGCACCGCTGTCCGACGCCAGCTCCCGCACTCCGGCTAGGTCGCCTGCATCGCAACCTGTCAGCACCGCATCGAGCATCGTCTCGCCCTGCATCGCACGCCTTGGACTCACCGACTCCGTCTGCCCGACGCTCATCGAGCCGCTGCCTGCACCGCACCGAGGGACACCGCACCTTGCATCGCTCCGTCTTGCACCGCAACCGCGACGACCGCCGACCGGCTCGTACACTCCGTACCAGCCACAACGAGAAAAGGTACTGTGACCGAGTCTGCTCACGACTCTGCTGGCCCGTATCGACGCGGTCGGCTGGAACTGTTAGACTCTGTGGTTTTCAGCATCACGGTAGGCTCGGACGGAGCTACCGACTCGTACGAACTTTGCTTTTGTGCTATTCTTGCAAAGAAGAAGTTATCGTATCAAGCATTCATTTTCAAAGTACAGTATTGTGGATTTTTGTCGTAATTGGTCTTGTCTTGAGTATATAAAATATTGGTTATTTTTCTAAACTGGTGTGGTGTCCGTTTGTAGTGCTTACACTGTATTACTGTTGGTTATGTGCAAATGCTTTACACACTGCCTCTGAATTAAGCCTGACTGCTCGTGCCAAGCTACCACGAGGGTGAGCAGGGGTTATTTCACGAGTGTAACAACCCTTACCCTGACTAGGAAGAAGGGTCCCTACTTGGACAAAGGTGCAAGCCCTTGCCAACTAGAGATCCCATTTCTAACATTGGTTGTCAGCGGTGAGGATAGGACTTGCGTTTGCACTTGACTTACAGTGATTGGTGTGCACTACTACCATATCGCAGACCATTACGTACCACATACTGGTTCTTTTTCTTTTGGCCTATTTTTGATCTTGCCAGTTTTCAACTCACGACTTTTGTCATGCCTGAATCAATTGCATCATCCGTTGCATCCCTGGAAATTATCTTTGAGGAGGACAGGTTGGAGTCCTACGCCGTAAAGGAGTTACGAGCGATTTGTAAAAACCTGAAAGTCCAAATTAAAGGCCTCACAAGGAAGGAGGAGCTACAGAAGGCGCTGAGGGCCTGGGTAGCAGCCAGACATGCCAATGGGCAGCCTGGTGATCTCAGTGAGGAGGTGGAGGAGCCTATTTCCAGGGTAGATGTGCTTTTGGGTAGGGGGGAACCCGCCAGGTCAGGCAGCAGCAGTCTGTCCCCAGAGGAGCTGGAGGACAGGCGGGAGGCAAGGCAGTTCGAGCTGCAGAAGCTCAGGCTGGAGAGTGAGCGGGAGGAGAAGAGATTGGCCATAGAGGAGAGGAAGATGCTCTTAGAGCATGAGAGAGAACTGAAGGAGCTAGAACTTAGGAGTAAGTCAGGCTCAGATGGTGGCAGCAATTCGTCCAGAAAGGCAGACAGGATTGTGCACATTCCCAAGAACGTAGGCAAGGAGTTCAAGAAGGGGGATGACATACAAAGGTGGTTCCAGGGTTATGAGGCAGCCATACACATGAATGGGGTCCCTGAGGAGAATTGGGGAGCAGGATTGTGGCCACTTTTCCCGGAAGAAGCAAGGGATGCTCTGATAGCTTTGGGTAAGGGGTATCACCTCACCTATGCTGACATGAAGGATGCCCTTCTCACGAAGTATGGTCTTACTCCTGAAAAGTACAGGGATCAGTTCAGGTCCAGTAAGAAGTCTGATGTCAACACTTGGTTGGAATGTGTGGATGTGTTCTGCAGGTCTCTGGATGGTTGGGTGAAGGGCAGTAGTGTAACAGATTTTCAGGGGCTCTACAACTTGATTGCATGGGAGCACTTGTCTAGTCTATGTTTTGCAGATCTGCGCCAGCACCTAGTTGATAGTAAGCTAACTGACCCCAGGAAGCTTGCTATGGAAGCGGACCGCTGGGTGAGTACCAGGGTCCACAAGAAAGCGTTTGGGGGAGACTCAGCCAAAGGTGGGCAGGGTCCCCAGCAGAAAGGTGGGGGGACAAGGGTAAAGCACAGGAGTTCTCTAAAGGGCCCCAAACTAGTACCCAGGGTAAAGGTTCCCAGCCCCCCGGTGATAAGAAGAAAGGGGTCTCTACAGGGAAGCCTGTCGAGACCGGCCCCCGCAAGTGTTATGCATGTGACCAGGTAGGTCACTTTAAGGGGGACCCCAAGTGCCCGAAGGGGACACAGCCACCCACCGGTGGACAGTCCAAAGTGTTGGCTAGTGTAGCGCTTGGGGAGGAGGGGTGCCCACAGGAGGGTGGGGATCCCGCAGAAATGACCCTTGTCTCACTAGGGGACAGTGAGATGGTCCCAGGAAACTAGGTGCCCCCTAACACAAAGAAATATAGCACCTGGGTGACCATTAATGGGAACAGGGTAGAGGCTCTCAGAGATACTGGAGCCAGTGTGACCTCAGTCCGGTGTCACCTGGTGTCTGAGAAGCAAGTAGTCCCAGGAGCATTCCACCAAGTAGTTGCTGTCGACAACTCAGAGCGCCAATGTATGGTGGCGCAGGTTCCCTTTGAATGGGGGGGGTCTCAGGTCCCTTAAGGGTGGTTGTGAGCCCTACCATGCCTGTAGATTGTCTGCTAGGAAACGACCTGGAGCAGTCCTCATGGAAGGAGGTTGAGCTCAGGTCCCACTTGGAGATGCTTGGGTTGCCAGAGTGGGCATGCGTGTCTACTCGGTCAATGGCGGCCAGAAGGGTGATCAAGAGGACTTGGAGCCTGAAACAGTGGCCCAAGTCCCTGCCAAGAGAAAGGGCAGGGGCGCTGGAAACCGGCCCCCGAAGTTCCCACGGACCGGGAGGAGGCGGACCTCGAGGGGACGCCCCGGTGCCTACAGGGGAGCAAGTAGCCGAACTGGGAGATATCTCTGAGCTGACCCATTGGCAGCAAGAAGGGGGTCCCACCAGGGAGGAGTTCTGCAGGGAGCAGAACGAGTGCCCTACTCTGGAGGGTCTGCGGCGGCAGGCTGCAGACCAGGCAGCTGGTAATCAGTCCGGGTCACATCTGATCTACTGGGAGAGTGGTCTCCTATACAGTGAGCCTAAGGTTGCTGAGCCTGGGTCAGCCCGTGTGCTGGTGGTACCCCAGCGCTTCAGGACCTTCCTACTGGGTCTGGCTCATGACGTGCCTTTGGCAGGACATTTGGGGCAGGACAAGACCTTTGACAGGCTTGTCACCCACTTCTTTTGGCCCCAAATGCGAAGGCAGTCAGATGCACACTGCAGGTCTTGCCAAACTTGCCAGGCAAGTGGTAAGAGTGGGAGGAAGGTCAAAGCTCCTCTCCAACCTTTTCTGGTTGTTGGAACACCCTTTGAAAGGGTAGGGATGGATATTGTGGGGCCACTGGATCCCAAGACAGCCATGGGCAACAGGTACATCCTGGTCTGGGTGGACCATGCCACCCGGTACCCGGAGGCAATCCCTCTCAGGACAACGACGGCGCCAGTGGTGGGCCGGGCGTTAATGGGGATCTTTTCCCGTGTGGAATTCCCCAGAGAGGTGGTTTCTGATAGGGGGACCAATTTCATATCGAAGTATATGACATCCCTGTGGAAGGAGTGTGGTGTAACCTACAAGTTCACCACTCCTTACCACCCACAAGGAAACGGTCTGGTGGAGAGATTCAACCAGACCTTGAAAGGCATGATCAAGGGTCTAACAGAACCCATGAGGCGTAAGTGGGACGTCCTCTTGCCATGCCTACTCTTTGCATACAGGGAGGTGCCTCAGAAGTCTCTTGGGTACAGCCCCTTTGAGCTCCTGTATGGCCACCCTGTCAGAGGACCTCTGAGTTTGGTAAAGGAAGGCTGGGAGGCAGCTCCCAGGAAAACTCCCCAGGATGTATTTAGCTACATGCTGGCCTTTAGAAACCAAACTGCCCGCTTCAGGAAACTCGCTCAGGCGAACCTAGAAGCAAGCCAGGAAGAAATTAAGAGATGGTATGACCAGAACGCCACTCTGGTCGAATTTCAACCTGGGCAGAAAGTGTGGGTAATGGCCCCAGTGGCACCTTGTGCCTTGCAGGACAAGTGGACTGGGCCATATGAGGTAAAGGAGCGCAAAAGTGACGTCACCTACCTGGTGGATTTGCAGGCTCCAAGAAACCCGTTGAGGGTCCTTCACGTGAACCGCCTCAAGCCCCACTTCGAGAGGTCCGAAGTGAGTATGCTCTTGGCGACAGATGATGGGGTGGAAGAAGAGAGCGAGCCTCTCCCTGACCTCCTGTCTACCAAGGAGCATGATGGGTCAGTAGAGGGTGTGATCCTCTCCCCTACTCTGACTCAGGAGCAGCAGGGGGACTGTCGCCAGTTGTTGGGACAGTTCGCCCCACTGTTCTCTCTGACCCCCGGTGTTACTCACTGGTGTACCCATGACGTGGACACTGGTGACAGCCATCCTGTGAAGCACAAGATTTACAGGTTGACTGACCAGGTCAGAGCCAGCATCAAGGAGGAGGTCTCTAAGATGTTGGCGTTAGGGGTGATTGAGCCCTCCCACAGTCCTTGGGCCAGCCCAGTGGTCTTGGTCCCAAAGGCTGCGGCGCCCGGTGCCACTCCAGAACTCCGGTTTTGTGTGGACTACCGTGGGCTCAATGCCGTCACCAGGACTGACGCGCACCCCATCCCCAGAGCTGATGAGCTCATTGATCGATTGGGAGCTGCCCGGTTCCTCAGCACGTTTGATTTAACGTCTGGGTACTGGCAGATTGCCTTAACCGATGGGGCCAAGGAGAGATCAGCATTCTCAACCCCAGAAGGTCATTACCAATTCCGGGTGATGCCCTTTGGGTTGAAGAATGCCCCTGCCACCTTTCAGAGGTTGGTCAATCAGGTGTTGGCTGGGCTGGAGGATTTCAGTGCCGCCTACCTGGATGACATTGCTGTGTTCAGTTCCAGCTGGGAAGAACATTTACAGCACCTTGAGAAAGTGTTGAGGGCTCTGCAAGGTGCAGGCCTCACGATCAAGGCCAGTAAGTGCCAGATCGGGCAGGGTTCTGTGGTGTACTTGGGGCACCAGGTAGGAAGCGGCCAGGTGGCACCCCTACAACCCAAGATTGACACCATTCTGGCTTGGGAGCCCCCAAGACCCAGACAGAGGTGAGAGCCTTCTTAGGTCTCACCGGCTACTACCGGAGATTTGTTAAGGGCTATGGCACCATCGTTGCCCCCTTAACAGAGCTGACCTCTAAGAGGCAGCCCAGGAAAGTGATCTGGACTGAGTCCTGCCAGAAAGCTTTTGATGCCCTGAAGGCAGCCATGTGCACGGCGCCCGTGCTCAAGGCACCTGACTTCTCCAAAGAATTTGTCGTGCAGACTGACGCTTCAGAGCATGGTGTGGGAGCGGTGCTCTCACAACTGAATGAAGAGGGCCTGGATCAGCCTGTAGTCTTCCTTAGCAGGAGACTACTTCCCAGGGAACAGAGGTGGAGTGCCATAGAAAGGGAAGCTTTTGCTGTGGTCTGGGCACTGAAGAAGTTGAGACCATACCTGTTTGGGACTCACTTCCGGGTTCAGACAGACCACAGGCCCCTCAGATGGTTGATGCAAATGAGGGGTGAGAATCCAAAACTGCTGAGGTGGTCCATCTCCCTACAGGGAATGGACTTTACGGTGGAACACCGTCCTGGTACAGAACACGCCAACGCAGATGGTCTGTCCAGGTTCTTCCGCCTTAGTGAAGAGAACTCCAATGGGGTTGGGTAGTTCTCCCTACTTTCAGCTGGAGGGGACATGTGTTAGACTTGGCATCTTTTGGTGTGTTTCCCCTGACTTTTTGCTTTCTGACCTCCCGGTTTTGACTCTGTTTTTGCTGGTGTGATGATTCTGCGCACTTTCCTCACTGCGGTCCAGTGGGAAAGTGCAAGTGCTCCTGTATAAAATGTGTTATGGATTGGTGTTTCCATGATTGGCCTATTTGGTTTATCTGTCAGTCCCTTGTAAAGTGCACTGCGAGTGCCAGGGCCTATAGACCAAATGCTGTTGGTGGGCTGCAGCACTGGATTGTGCCACCCACGCAAACAGCCCGTAAAATGTAACTCGGGCCTGCCATCGCAGAGCCTGTGCGCAGCCTGGGGCTGCCATGTCGACTTGGCAAGTGCACACACTTGCAAGTCCCTAAACCTTCCCTTTGCTACATGTTAGTCACCCCTAAGGTAGGCCCAAGGTACCCCTGTGGGCAGGGTGCGGTGTAGGCGAAAGGTAGGACATGCCCGGGTGTGTGCGGCATGTCCTGATAGTGAATTACAGCCTAGTACGTTTCACTATTGCAAGGCTACCTGTTCCCCCTAGGCCAGAACGGGCAGTTTTGATTATTACAGTTTATAATCCTAACTGACCCCGGGAACATGGTAGAAATTCGAGTTTAGTATGCCTGGACTCAGAATGATAAAATGCATCTTTTAGTGAAGTTGGTTTTAACATTCTGCGTTTGAAAATACCACTTTTAGAAAGTGGGTATTTTCTTGCCTAACCATCCAAGCCTGCCTCTGCAAGGTTGTGTATTCCTTGTCTGGAATGTGAGTGACAGGGGCTGGGGGATGCCAGGAGACGGGGTGAGTCAGCGCAGGGCTGAATAGCCAGATCGACCTGTAGATGGGTGGGAGGGGTCGCACCTGGGCCCTGAATAGGACAGTGCCTTCCCTCCACAATGCTGGCTCCACCTCCTGTGGTGCGTCTGATGTCCCTGGCCTACTCACTGAAAGAAGGGACGGAGACTTGTCAACAAAGTGCTCCAGAACTGGTTTGGACTAGGCGAAGGCCTCTCTGCCTTCAGAGAACAAAGGAATTTGGGATATAAATATTGGGGCCCTGACCCCATGAATTTAGATCTCGCTGGAATCAAGGAACCTGCCAAGACGAAGAGCTGGAAGAGCTGCCAGGAGGAGTACTGCCCCTTTGCTGTGTTGTTGCTTTGTTGGGTTGGCCTGCAGCTGCTGCTTCTGCCTTGGGCAGTGAAAGGACTGGACTGAACTTTCTACAATCTTGTGCTGAGTATCTCCAAGGGCCAGGAACCGAGCTGGCCTCCTGTTAAGAAGTCTCAGGGACTACAAAGACTTCACAAGCCTCTGGGTACCGCTTCTGGAACGCTGTTTCAGTTGCCACAGAGGAAGGGAACTGCAACCGACTCCGTCAACCGAATCCATCCCTGGCCGGTGACCTGTTTGCACCGCAGACCGCATCGCCCCGCTTCGCATCGCAACCCTGGTCTCACCGTGGGCGACGTCCGACGCCGGCAACATCGAGCCGCTGCTTGCACCGTGACCTGTGGGCACCGCAGTTCGCATCGCTTCACTGGGCCAGCCGGACCAGACCGACACTGTCGCTGCAACTGGCTCAAGAGTCGAGACCGCACCGCATTTTGGGGCACCGCTCGCACGTCTGCGACGCACCGCTCCGACTCGCACCGCTGTCCGACGCCAGCTCCCGCACTCCGGCTAGGTCGCCTGCATCGCAACCTGTCAGCACCGCATCGAGCATCGTCTCGCCCTGCATCGCACGCCTTGGACTCACCGACTCCGTCTGCCCGACGCTCATCGAGCCGCTGCCTGCACCGCACCGAGGGACACCGCACCTTGCATCGCTCCGTCTTGCACCGCAACCGCGACGACCGCCGACCGGCTCGTACACTCCGTACCAGCCACAACGAGAAAAGGTACTGTGACCGAGTCTGCTCACGACTCTGCTGGCCCGTATCGACGCGGTCGGCTGGAACTGTTAGACTCTGTGGTTTTCAGCATCACGGTAGGCTCGGACGGAGCTACCGACTCGTACGAACTTTGCTTTTGTGCTATTCTTGCAAAGAAGAAGTTATCGTATCAAGCATTCATTTTCAAAGTACAGTATTGTGGATTTTTGTCGTAATTGGTCTTGTCTTGAGTATATAAAATATTGGTTATTTTTCTAAACTGGTGTGGTGTCCGTTTGTAGTGCTTACACTGTATTACTGTTGGTTATGTGCAAATGCTTTACACACTGCCTCTGAATTAAGCCTGACTGCTCGTGCCAAGCTACCACGAGGGTGAGCAGGGGTTACTTCACGAGTGTAACAACCCTTACTCTGACTAGGAAGAAGGGTCCCTACTTGGACAAAGGTGCAAGCCCTTGCCAACTAGAGATCCCATTTCTAACAGGGCTCTTATCAGTTCCCATGGCCGAATTACTGTGTTCCTTCGCTTGTGTGTGGAACTTTTTTTTTTACACTTCCCCTGGATGTACACATTTACGATATTTCAACTAAAGCGGTTCACACTGTTTAAGCCCCATTCACTGTCAAGATAAGATCTCTTCCTATAGAGAAGGTAGACCGCTTCTAATAGTACGCTGGAATCCTTCCTTTTAGGTCGAGCATCAGCGTGCATGCGCTGTCTGCAAGACCTCCAGTAATTCCTCTAGGCAGTGTAATCTCGAACATTCTGGCATGCTTCTCGCAATTGGTGCGTTGTTTTTTGTCTCCTTTCTCCTTACTCGTTAGAGCTCCGATTAATCATTTCCGGTTTTTCGTGAGGAGCACGGGTCAATTACAGTCCCCTTACACTAGTAAGTGTTATTTGGGGACTACTTGTTTATTTAATTTAGTGCTAGTGTGTGAAATGAGGAATTTAATGTTCATGAATTTCAGTCTTCCAACATCAGTTACTTAAAGTCTTACACACTGATGTTCCTTCTTTCAAACACCTTTAAATGTGCAGTAATGCAGTAACATAACATTTCTTTAAACAAAATGTGTAAATCTAAAAGTGCTGACTGCAAGCAGATGCAGTGAATAAAGGCCCAAAGGTCATGGTGCCTAAGAGTGGTTTCTTTCAAAACACGTTGCTCTTTTGACAGCTGCTGTGAAAAGTTCAAGATAATTAGAGCAATGTTCAATTGCTCATTCATTTTATTATCTTTTCATGTGATGCTCGTTTACATTTTAATGTTTGGCAAACCAGCTTATTTTGCACAGGCAGGCACACGTGCAAACATACAGTTGTCTTCGTGCATGTCATTCTCTAGTATTAAGATCTGTTGATTAGGGCATTTAGACACTGCAAAAGAGAGGTATGAAGGGCTATACAAAATAATTTGTATTATTTGTTGTTTACTCACAGTTCCTTTGCTGAGATTGACTTAGCCTATCTCATAAACTGTTCTATTACCAGTAAACATCTTTGGGAAACTGCTTGAAATGAGAGCACACATAATAAATGGAACCATGTGAGTTAGGGCTTTGTTCTTGGCCAATGCATCTGAAAGCAAGCACACTTACAGAATTAGCCAGCTATTGCGTTACAAGGAGCAGTAACCTCACTCTCCGTAGGCCTCCACTCTCTAGGCCTGGCAAGACAGATTAGTCGGCATTCGTGCCATGTCTCTGGCTACAGTGTTTTGCTGTGCATGGTTTACAGTGCAATGACATGAAGGTGTTTAGAATGTTGAACACATCCTTAATACCTATGTGAAAATTATGCGAATCTAGAAGATAAGGCAAACTGCCACAGAACATGTTTATAGTCCTAGCCCAAATCAAAATCTCACTCGAGGTCAGTGTTTTCAAATTGTGTTAAATTTTTGAACGCTGTTTTGTAATCAGTTCTCATGCACATAAAACAGACCTTAAGCCTCTGATAACTAAACATTTGTTTGGAACAAAACAGGTGTGGAAATGATAAAGCATTTTTCAGTACTTTGTTGCGTCTTTCTGTTCCCTCTTTTTGGACTTTATCCTTCTTTATCCTCTGCCATCTCTGGCTAATCTTTTCCTCTTTTTGTTTTCATCTGTTTCTCGGCGACCAAATGTGGAAATTGAAAATCCAAGTGATTAAACGTGCTCTTATATTTATTCAGACCAATATTGCTGTTTTGAAAGTTCTTTATCACATAGGTATGTACAAATAGAGCATTCTACATGTGTCGTAACGGGCAGAGCTGCCGACTTTGGAGCTGGTGAACCAGGTTCGAGCCTCGGCTTCGTCTCCGCATCACGTGATTCTGTGCAAATTACTAAATTTCACATGCCTACCAAAAATGCATGTGCTCATGTGTAAACTAACTGGTGCCCATGTAATGGCTCTAATACCGTCGGGTATTGTTTGCGCTATGTAAAACTGCAAAAATACAAATCTGCCAGGCATCCTGGGCAAGGAAACCTAGTGAGATCAATGCAGATTTCACTGCATCGTTAACCTTAAAAAATGCCTGGGGTTGGTAGAGTTCCATCGGTGCCCACCTACCATGGGTCCAAATACTGCAGCTATCTGTATGGAAATTGTAAGAAGCTT
Source organism: Calotriton arnoldi (assembly GCA_963921515.1). Taxonomy (NCBI): domain Eukaryota; kingdom Metazoa; phylum Chordata; class Amphibia; order Caudata; family Salamandridae; genus Calotriton; species Calotriton arnoldi. The sequence goes on from CAWUFW010004770.1 coordinate 16,140, forward strand.
AAATGTTTAGGTCGAGCATCAGCACGCATGCGCAAGACCTGCAGTAATCACTTTACGGAGTGTAATCTGGCATTCTGGCATGCTTTTTGCAATTGGTTAATTAGTGCGTCGTTTTTTATTTCCTTGCTCCTTATTCGTTCAGGTTTTTCGCGAGGAGCACTGGGCAATTACAGTTCCCTTAAATTAGTAAGTGTTATTTGAGGACTACTTGTTTATTTAATTTAATGCTAGTGTGTGGCACAGCGCATTTTCACTTTACTAAAGGTAGCTGCCGCCTGCTTTTGTTTGTTTATGCACGGCTGTGCATGGCGTGGTTTCGGTTTACGTACGGCTACAGACTGCTTTTGGTCAACAGTGTGTTTGGCTGCGAGTTGTATCTAGACATTTATAGTATGCAGCGTTTTTGTGTTTTTTTAATCAGTGCCCTTTGCACGTCATGTTACTTAGGCTCCGATTAGATGAGGGGAAGGGAAATGGTGGCAAACCGGGTCTCAGAGTAGAAATGTTTTGGTGTGCAGCGGGCAGAAGGCTGTGTGTCATGTGGAAGGGGTGGAGCAGGGGTAGACTCCTAAAGTAACAGCTGTGAAGTTTACCGGTGCACCGGAGAAGCCCTTCAATCCAGTTTTATCCTTAACGTTTTTGTACTTGTAGTTTGCTTCTTGTATAATGACTTTCACTCTGCAATAGGGAAAATAATGGTTTTCACGAAACTAACACTGATGAACCGCTCCATCTAAGAGATTTGGGAATTTATGGCATCAATATTGCCTGAATCCCATATATCCTTGTTTCTATCATTTCATTACCATCTGCTCTTCCTGTTTCCAACAAAGGTTCTCAACCGTAACTAGTTTTGCAGATGGGATGATCTCGGCACTTGAACGCAGTCAATCTGAAATATTGTTATTGGCTGTCCATTCTTTTGAAGTGCAGAGGGGATGGTAAACCCTTCCTTGGTCTAAACAGGATCGATCCGTTGCAACAATTTAACAAAGTGTGGTTATTGATTAGGCATGTTGAATGAATCCATGTGCCACAATGAGTTAGAGAATTCTGTTTCTGCAGTAGATGATACCAGTTACTTTATGCATTGCAGTTTTTACATTCTTTCTATAGGTGCTTGTTCCTGAAGTGCTGTCTGTCATTGCTATCCTCTCACCTGGCCCTCTCTGAAGTTGGTGTTTCTCATAAATTTGAATCTTTTCATTGTTGGTTACCTATGGTACTCGCCTCTTTTCCTATGCCACGTCTAGTTTAGTACCTTTGCTTTGTGGTACTTAAAAACTTACCAGTACTTAGTGTTACCTTTGAGGATCAAGTCACAGCCACAGGTGTTCAGAAGTGCTTGACATAGTGGCAGCGCAGCCACAGCAAAAACCCATTCATCTATCCCTATAAACAGATAATTTGTTGCTGTCACAGAACTACTGTCATTTCAGCAATAACAGAACACCACATACAGGGCCATTCAACTAGTATAATTGTTTGGATTCATTTGCAATGCAATAGGTCTCGCAACTTAAAAACTTTCACCTATTGGTATTGTAAATGACTGCCTTTTATTATTTCAGGTTTTTTTCAACACAGAAATAAAACGCATTGTTATTTACAATGCCAATTGCTCAAAATCTCACAATTGCGAAAACTATTGCATTGCAAATGCTTGTTATTACTTAGTTGTGTAAAGCAGATGCTTTAGCCTTAGAACGTTTGTGGCTTTCCTATTCACGCATCAGTACCTTTCTTTGCCCTTTGTAGACATTATTGGGTTGATTTCTTTCAAGATAATCTATTTGGTCATTATGATAAACTGTTGTAATAAACATTGCACGGTAAAAATAAAGTTAATAAACAAGAGCTATGCTATATTTCACTACTAAACAGGCAGCCACACGTTCAGTTACTTAGCAGACTACAGGGTCATGATTTGAATAGTGCAGCAGGTGCAGGTGCAGTAGCACCAGAAGTTGTCAGAACTCCTCTAAACACATTATATTGCTATATTTGACTACTAAACAGGAAGTCACACATGCAGTTACCTTGCAGTTAAAAGGAACTTGATATGAATGGTACAGCAGGTGCAGTGGCACTGGGGCCAAAAGTTCTAGGGACCCTACTAAACCCAGTTTATTGCTAAAATTTAAAACTAAACAGGCAGTCACAAGTGCAGTTACCTTGCAGACAACAGGGTCATGATTTGAATGGTGCAGCAGCTGCAGTGGCACCCGATCCAAAAGTTGTTCTAACTCCACTAAACACCTATTATTTCTTTATTTTACAACTAAACAGGCAGTCATTAGTGCAGTTATCTTTCAGGCACTAGAGTCATGATTTGAATGGTGCAGCAGGTGCAGTAGCACCAGGACCGAAAGCTCTCTGCACCCCACTAAACACCTAATATTGCTATATTTTACTACTAAACAGGTAGTCACAAGTGCAGTTACTTTACAAGGAATAATGTTGTGATTTGAATGGTGTAGTAGGTGTAGTGACACCGGGCCAAAAGTAGTCATAGCTCTTCTAAACACATAATATTGCTATTACATCAATTACTTCTATTATTTCCTTCTTTCGTTTATTTTTTTCAAATTTAGCTAATACTTACCTGCACTATATCACAAGTAACAGCACAATATATTGCTTTTTGTATATAAACAAGTCGTACCATTTTAGCAGGCTCTCTGTAACTGATATTGTACAACTACTCAGCAATCTACAACAAAAATCTGTGTATTATTAATCATATAGGCCAAACCTAATGCATTTACCAATGCTTGTTTAATTAATTATTCGATAAATAGCTTCGCCGTCCATTGCAGCTCAGATGTGTCCAGCGCTGGTGCGATGGTACTCTATCTCGAAGGCAATGTAATAATGGCTCCTTTTTGATAAAATCTACATATTCTAAAGGCCATCCTAATTGATTCCAAGCACCAGTTGCCTGTGGAGCGCACACGTGGCCAATTCCAAATTCCCCGAGAGGAAAGGCAATGCGGACGGAGGCATAAAACCCAAGTTTTCACCAATGTTAACCCTCAGATTCCGAAGTATCAGAGAAGGTTGGGGCCCTTCCCAGGCGATCCACCGGAAACGAAGAGACGAGTTGCTTATTTTCGCATAAACTATTATTAGGATATGGAAATTTAAAGGGTTTGACAGAAATACAGACCCTGAAGGATGGAGAAGCGGCAGGCTGGAGCCGCAGGTGCCACAGAGAGGGGGCGCCACTGACAGCCCTTGGGCTGGGTGCAGGAAGTCTAGTTATAGAGACATTAGGCCTGAGGAGCACTGGCGGAGCCCTGTGATTCCAGTCTGAAAAAGCATCATATACTGCAGGTGAGGACAGAGGTGCAATGACAGATGTTGCGCTTCTCGGTACTGGACTAGAAGGGAATCCTGTTGGCCAGGTCCCAGTACGGGGTGACATCCTACCTGTGTGTCCCTTGGCCCCAGTACCATAGGTGCTCTGGTCCAGATTGAGGTGCATCGGTAGAGCTGCATGGGGTGTCCAGGTCTAGAAGGTCACAGGATGCTGAAGGTCAGACTCAAGGTGCGTCGGGATTGCTGTGAGTAGGTGCAGATAAACTGCAGGTCACAGGGGTGAGGTACACATGGCTGTAGTACCGGTACTGGAATATCCGCCAGTGCTGCATGAAGGCGCTGAGGCACTTTGGTAGACGTGCTGCTTCAATTGGGGAGAGGAGTTGGCCTAACGGCTAGGGCGGTCGACCTCGAATCTGGGGAACTGGGTTCAGTCTCGGCAATGACGCTGAACATCCTGTGATTCTGGGCAAATCACTTAATCTCCCCGTGCCTAACAAAAATGAATGTGTCCTCATGTAACGCAACTGGTGCTATGTAAAGCGCTCTGATACCCGATTCGGGTCAAGTTCGCGCTATATAATACTCCGTAATCAGTACAAGTACTGGAGTCCCTGGGGTGGTTTACTAATAAGGAAGGAGCCTCGCGTGACACGTCGTCATTTAGCAGCTTACGGGTCCTGAGCCTACCCAATGAAAAGTAATTACGAGAAAGCACACCTCAAACCAGAATCGGATAAACTATCTATAGCGCCTAATTTGTACCAGTGGTTGCAGGTGGTGGGCGCTTATCGCTGCCACTCTATTTTGGTTCGGGGCGGATTTCTCATCATCGGCCTTCACCCCCCCCCCCCCCAGCAAGAGAGAAAAGCAGATAAACTGGGTAAGAGAAAGAGAAGAAAACACTGACCAAAGGGAACGCGGGGACGAAAAGGAACGTGCGAGAGTAACGGGGGAGCGAAGGGTGGAGGGAAAGGGAGGCCTGAGAGGAATCAAAAGCAGCCAGCCTTCGGACCCCACTCTGACATCGGTACGTGCTGGTATTTGGGGAAACTTTGGGCCCCTGAAGTTAATCACTTTTTAAAATTAATTTATTTTTACAAATTGGGCATCCCTTGCATGTAAGAGAGGTTTGGGTGCATTGCCAGAGCTACATAGTGTCTTGTAGGTAATTCAGCGCAGCTTTCTAATTGGACTGGATTTCCCAGAACGCCCTTTGCTTTTAGCGCAACACAAGCCTCGCGCGCAGTGAACTAAATGAACACCTGGAGCTCCTATACACACCTGCTGTGCTGGGGGACGGAGTCGTTGAGGCCCACGAGCTGACGAACGCTTCCAATTGGCTGATGGTTGGGCAAGCGCGGACCATCAGCTAATTGTGAGTTCTGATTGGTTGAGAGGTCGGCAGGGAGTGTAATCAGCCGAGCGGTGTGCAGGTGGCCACGCGGCAGACTCCCGCAGCCCTGATGGAGAAACGAGAGCTGTGGTGACTCGAAAGCGACGTCGGAGAAAACGTTGGGTAAATAATATCCGTTTGTTGTCAGTTTTGGATATGCGGGCAGGGCGTGTGGGTTGATGTATTTTTTGGGGGTAGGTGTGTTCAGAATTGTTGCAGTAGACAAAGTGGGTAAAAACGTAATTTCTCTTTCCACCGAAAGCGGGGGCTGGGATCGTTCCTCGTCCCCACTCGCAAGAAACCTACATGGATCTCTCTTAGACCCTTCTAACCCTGTAACAGTATTTTAAATGTAAATTATTCAGAGTACCTGTTCCCGAGACGCGCTGGTACTCTCCGCCATTAAATGTATTGTAGCAGTGCTGAGAAGTGCAAGCACTCTCCTTTTTAAATTAAAGAAGTGCAGGAACTGAGTACCGGACAGCACCTGCCCATTTAAAGCACTACTCTCGAATAAAGGTCACGTCACCTTGGCCTTCCATCTGCAACACAATATCCACCACATTGCCTTTTTCCGGTGTGACAGCACGTATTGCAAAATAAATCAAACAAGTGGTTATTAATAGCAGTTTTGCACGGTGGTGTAGTTTAAAAAAAAAAAAAAGTACTTCCGATGAACGTTAAGCCGCATTTTGAGCAGAGGGAGGAATGTACCGGCAGCAGCGAGGCACAGTGTCACTCGGCGGTCCGGCCTATAGATATATTTCAACAGGCTCCAGTTCGAGGATTTATACAGATACGAAGACGAAAATTGATTATTAGCAAAACCCAGAGCCGAGGATGGTTCCACGCGAACCGTGGTCACCCACCTCAGTCTGTGAGATCTCAGACACTGATCCCGGCCACAGACTCGCAGCTACCAATGGTGCAGCGTGCGCAGTGACACCGGGGCCCACTGAACCGTGGTCATTCTGTACTACCCAAAATAAGCCACAGGATGCCTTCTCCTTGTTCGCGCCAGGGCCCCCTTACTATGCCACTGGCTCTTAACCTACGAATCTCGGCTATCAGTAGTTTAATCTTATTTGATGAATAGAGGTTCACGGCGACTACAACACCCAGAATGCATTACATTGTCTCCTGAAATATCAAGGCGGAAAACTGTGTCCATAAGGAGTGAGATGGAGAAAGCCTGAATTTCCCTTGTAGCAATGTTATCTAATTCTCCCCACCCCTGAAGGGCTTAAGACGGGAAGAGATAATTGTATGCATCTTGCCCCATGGACGATACCTTGTGTGACCGGGTGACCCCCAGATGTTCACGGAGCCTTAACTCGAGAGACCGACTGTCTCCCTCGTAAATTACATTCCCTGTTCCTCATTCAGGCGTTAAAAAGAGCAATGTTGGGGGGCGGTGGGAGAGTGGACCCGGTGCACCCATATTTTAGGAGCTGCGCACCTCCTAAAATAACTATCTAGGTCGTTTCAATTAACGGTGAGACCCACGCCTGCCTTTTGATGGAAGATGTCTCCTTGCTGCTGTGAGGGGCTGGTATCTCTCTGTGCGCGCGCACCGACGGGCCCAGGCGGGAAGAAGAGACACCCCAAGGCATCCTTTTCAAACGTGCCCTGTCTGTGATGCATTGCACCCCCGACCGACCCATCCATTGGGGACTTGTGGGTGGATATCAACCCGCAACACACCGTCTACTCTCCTCGTTTCCAAAGGACTTGTCTTTGTTCTTGGAGGCCAACCTCGACATTTAGAAATAGACTGCTTAAAACTTTTAAGCAGTCTATTTCTAAATGTCGATGGGGGCCGTTAAAACTTTTTAAATTGACGCACCTATTTCCACGGTATACTTCTTCACGCCTTTTGTACTGTTTGTAAAGCATGCATTTTCTTTATAATTAAAACCGTAAATTACTATTACATGCAGTACAGCTTGTTGCTAATAACACAGTATTGGTCTATTGCTGTACTTTCTACCTCAGTGTCTTTTTTTTTTTTTTTTTTTTGTTGGTCTGGTTACACTTTTTTTCTGTTTAAGAAATCACACGATGGAAATAAAGAAAATACAGAGAGGGTCGTTGAGGTGAGAAGTTGCAGACAATACCCGCACTCGCAGCCTTCACACAACCAAAAGGCGCTCCCACCCCTCAGAGTAGGTCTCTCACTGTCGTCGTCACTCTCGCACCTCTCACAGAAAATGATTGGCCGGACTGTTACAGGGAGGTACGACGTCAATGCAGCCTTGTTGTGAGGTAATCCACGGTGCCTTGCTATGTGAAGCATCCTTGCCTTCCCAGAAACCACTTCGCCCTGGTACCTGTAGCACATTTGTCAGGCAAGAATCAAAACTACCCCACTAAGAGAATTTAACTGACATCTGTATGTATATAGCGCCCACACTCACCCCGGGGGATGACTTGGCACTGAAAAATGGATATTATCGATAGTCCTCATTCCATTGACCCTGGGAAAGGGTGACTTGACTTTGATCTGTGGCCATGGGGTCCAGCGCAGATTCATGTAAAGGATGCTTCAACTACGCTACCGTAATCTACAGCTCAGCGGCGCCCTTCAATATTCGGGCTTTATACATGAGATGTAAATTGTGATGTTCTTTCCTCAGCTTCCCTTGATCTCTGATTCTTCTTAGTACTGTCTTGTACCTGTGGCCTGTTCTTCTATACCCAGTTGTGACATTGTCCTAACTTTTTGTCGTGCCAGCCTGCTCTACCTCTCTGCAGATTTGTTTCGAGTAAATTAACATAGTGGCTTGGAGTCTGGATCTTGTTCATGATTTGATGGCTTGTCAATCTCCTTTCCCTTTTTATAATGTAGGGCTTGCCATTATTTTTTTTTATTTTTTTATTATTGGTATTGTTTTCCCGACCTCCTCATAGGAACATTTCCCTCCATGATTTGGTGGTTCCTTGTCTGGGATGTTTTTTTTTTTTTTTTTTCTGGAGCAGGTTTTTTTGGAGCCTGTGCACAGTAAATATGAGCGCATGCAAGCCACTGCTGGGACTTGTTTTATAAAGCCAGAACTGATGATGGTGGCCTTCATGGAATTCTGTTTTGTTGTATTCTATAATATAGTTTTAAGATGTAATTCACACTTAATTTAGGCGCAACGTGACCGGTATCTTGAATCACTAACTGTAATAAATAATGTGACATAATAGAAATATGAGATAGCAGGAGTATTTCATATAGACATGACATCCCACAACCTGACAATGTGGCCACCGTCATATAAAGCTATTTTATTGAATAATTCAATAGTTAAATACTTTCCAAAATGGGTGTCTTGCATCAATGGGGCCACTATCGTAGAATTAAATTAAACACAAACCTAGAATGGCCTCAGATTTGGTAGAAAAGGGGCATCATGCAATGTGACGGGCCTCGGCTATCTTGAAATTCTATTTCTTCTATTACATAATAAATAATGTACCATTTCAAGATGGCTGTTAACTTTGCTTTGAGATGCAATATGGTGCCATCAATGCTTCAGTAACTGTGGATACGTCGTCACGCATCCACATTTCAGATGAGATTTAATGCGGCTGTGGGGAGATGCATTGTTGGTTGTGCTTCACAGGACCACAGCTGGGCTGGCAGTGCACCTTCAGGCCCACTTCCAAGGGTCAAGGACTGGGGTGCCACCACTAGGGAATAGGACTCGCAACAGACATCCTAGGTGCTGGCTTCAAGGTGGTTGGAGCCTTTTCTGTCCCTGAGGCTCTGATCCGGAGGCCAGCCAAATATCCCTTGGAGTAACTCTGGTGGTCCTGGGTTCAAGATGCAGGTCCAGTCCTCTCACTTGAGCAGCAGGGCAACAGAGTAGCAGTCCATCTTGCAGAGCAGCATGGCAGACCTGTGGATGGACCATCCACAGGTCCAGAGGTGTACTGAAGAATTTGGTCTGAAAGTCTAGTATTTATACCAGGCGCCCACTTTGAAGTAGAAGAAGGGTCTGGAGGTTTCCAGTCCCTGAGGTGTCTATAGCTTCCTCCCTCCTAGTCCTGGCTCCACCTTGTCTGGGGACACAATACTAGTTTCAAACGCTTTGAGAGTGTGCTTAGGTAAATTCTTGGTGATGGGCAAGTGTGGTAGGTCACAGCTCCCCCCCCCCCCTTATCAAGTCTGAGATGGCCAATCCTACCAACACCTTTTCCCCCTTTGCCTCACTGTCTGGAAGCAATACACGACGACCAACTGCCAGTTACACCTGGTCAGGTGATCCAGGTGCAGACACCACAGTAGTTGGGACAAAAAAATTGCAACTTTTAATAGTTGCATTTTCAGAATTGCGACCTAAAATCCTATTTTACCATTAAAGGATGTTTTATATTACAATTCTTTTGAGACCAAACACTACATGCCCTCCTGCTTCCAATTGACAGCTATCACTTATTAAATGTAATAAGGGAATCAGTGTCATCCTATGGGAGTGGTAGGTCCTGCTGTAGTGAAAAACGAATTTGGGAGTTTTTCACTACCAGGACATGTAAAACTTAAAAGTACACATCAAACTATTTAAATATACTGCACCCTGCCCAATGTGCTATTTAGGGCTTACCCTAGAGGTGACTTGTAAGTATTAAAAATAAAGGTTTAGGCCTCGGAAGAGGTTTATTTCGCCAGGTCGAAATGGCAGTCTAAAACTGCACACACTGTCTGTAATGGCAGGCTGGAGACTTGTATAGAAAGGGCTACTTAAGTGGGCGTCACAATCAGTACTGCAGGCCCACTAGTAGCATTTAATTTACATGCCTTGGGTACATGCAGCACGACTTTACTAGGGTTCACTGACAGAATATCGATGTAAAAATATAGATGTAAAAATATAAAATGCGAAAATATCGACTCCCTATACTTAAACAGGTAAGTACAAAAATATTGAAAAAAATGTTAAAAATATAGTTGAACAAAATATCGATTTTTATATATATATATATATATTAAATAATAAAATTAATTAAAAAAATAAAGTAGATTTAATATACATTTTAACAAATATAACAAACTTAATTAAAAGTTAAACACACATATTAAATATATGTATAAATATTAACTTTTAAACAATTAAACTATTTTTCATTAATTTTATCATTTGAAAATTATATAAAAATTTACAAATACATATATACCAATAACATGAAATATATATAAAAAAACATTCTATTATAAATTGAAACATTAAACTATTTAAAAATCTTTAAACTTAAATTTACCACTTCAGTCACTGCAACAGTAGGGAAAGTGTTGGATAGGGTAGAGGTAAAAATTACTATTCCCACTCCAATGAGTGCAACAGTAGGGAAAGTGTTGGATAGCGGAGGGGTAAAACTTACTATTCCCACTCCAGTCAGTGCAACAGCAGGGAAAGTGTTGGATTGCGGAGGGGTAACTATTAATATTCTCACTCCAGTCAGTTCAAAATATTAACAACAACAAAAATATTTATAAAAGAAAAATATAAATGTTAAAAATAAAAATACAAATATATTTAATATTGCAAATTAAAAGACATATTATAATAAATGCATATGAAAAATACCTACAAATATTACATAAAATTTAATTTCCATACAAATAAATATTTTTAATTAGAAATTATTTAGAAACAAACATTAATTATTACATTTACTTTTTTTATTTCCTACCCTATAATACGACAACTCACAACCCATATCTAAATAAAAATAAAGCATGTACTTGCATAATTAACATCATTAATTACCAATTAAAGAAATATTAATTAATTAAAAAACAAATTAAAATTAATAAACTTCCCACACTTTACCCCTAAAACCCCCACAAACCACAGCTGAAATGAAACTGTAAAAAAATTAATTACACAATTAAAACTTGTATTCAATTAAAAAAACTAATAGTATTTTACAACTAATTATAAAGTAAGTAAAATTAATTTATTCCCCACCCATTAACCCTATAAAAGTAAAACCCACACACAACAAATATAAACAATTACCCTAATTAAATATCAATTAATATGAATGATCAACTAATTGATTAAACATAAATTGCTTCCCACCCCTATAAACCCCACATCTGATATTAATTACACAATTTCCATATTTCCTTTTCAATAAATTAATATCAATTAACAACTAATTAATTCATCCAAAATAAATTACTTGCCACCCTTTACCCCTATAAACCCCACAATACACACCTAAAAAATTACACTATTACCATAATTAGCAATTAATTAATCATTAACAACCAATTAATTAATACATTACTTCCCACAATTAACACTATAAAATCTCAATTAAATAAATATTAATAAATGAAAAAATCAATAATTTATTATAATTAAATTACTTCCCACCCTATTCCTTATAAAACCTTAACCCACTACGGAACTAAAAAAACGCAAAATGTATTTAAAATAAAATTAATAACTACTAAAAATTTAACACGTATATTAAAAAACAAACAATTCTTATACAAAAACGCATGCGTTTAAAATATGTACTAAAATACATAACAGTAATTAAAAAATCGATATTTTAAACAATTATATTTTTGCAAATGATATTAATGACTTCCATAGTTTTAAAACCGATGTTCTTGCTGTCGCTATTTCTGACTTACGATATTTAGGACTCGATATTTCTGTAGTTCGACATTTCCAACTCGATATTCTGTCTGCATTCTCTTTACTAGGTTACTTGCAAGTAAATTAAATATGCCTTTTGGGTGTAAGCCAATTCCACTATGTTTTAGGGAGCGAGCACACACACTTTAGTACTGGTTAGCAGTGTTAATGTGCACAAAATCCTATAAGCCAAATAAACGGGTTCAGAAAACAGGAGGGTGAAGGCAAAAAGTCTAAGGATGACCCTGCAGAAAGGGTTAAGTCCAGCAGGGAAGAAGCAAAAAACATGGCAAGGAGTAGGAATCCTTCATCTTTTTGTACGGTCTACTACGGCAGTTTTGTGTGCAGCGAGTGGCACACTACCAAAAAAATGGAAATGCATAACCCCATTGGTTTTCATGTGATGAACTGGGCACATTTTGTGCGCATGTTGGTACATTACTTTTTAGTCGAACATGTTACAGCTCCATTTAGGATTGGCTTTCTATACTATACGGAGCACTTATGTAGTGTTTTATACCACACTTAATAAAAAAATATTTTATGACATTTGAGGTAGATTTTTACCCATTGTCTCCAATGCCTATACATGGTATTCAGTCAAAGGTTGGAGCAGCCTCCCTGTTTCTGCATAGACCAGCAAGATCAGGTTTAGAAAAGACCAGAAATCCTGGACCTTTTTTAAAAACTGATTTATCCCTTTTTTGCCTGTCATTCATTTTCCCCACAATTTGTTATTGTATATAAAATGCCTTTATAAATCTTGCATTTGTGTGCTACCTAAGCAAAAGTAAGGCTGTCATGTGAAGCTTTCAGCTAGTATAAATCAAGGGGGTGGGGATGGAGCATATTCAAGCAGAATGCAGTATGTGGAGGTCCTAAATTGGTCTTATAATATTGCTAAAGTGAATGGAATTAACTTTTTATTTTTCATAGAGGATTACTTCCAGTCAGTATAGGACTACTTTCTGTGCTTCACCCAGGGATGTGCTAGGATTGTAACGTGGCAACTCCTTTTTCATAATTCCACATGCCTTTCTCTGAATTGTTTGTGCAGCTTTGGCAAAGGTGACGGCCTGTGGATAGAATCAGGATTTGTCATCTGGTGGTCTACAGTGTTAATGTAGGTGGGACATGCCCAATGAGATCTGTTGCACTCATCAAACTGGTGATATTGAGTTTATAGAGGACCCAGTGAAAGCTGAACATGGGATTAAAGCTAAACATAGAATAGAGGACTCCATGCATGTCACTCATTGGGTGAGTGTGCCTTGTTGGAATTCTACAGGAGCAGAGGATGAAAATTGATCAGTGGGCTGTAAGCTCTCCTCACTCACCTGTATGTGGGTTGGAACTTTAAATCAGGCCTTTTCTGTTTGACTGAGTCCCGACACATGGAGATCGATTAGGGTGGGTGATTAAGAGAACTACTAAGGGGTGTTCACCCTGTGCACCATCTAATCATTCCTACCACGATGACATAATTTCATCTATTACATCACCATTAACCTTTACAATGATATCCATCACATTGCAATGCTTGGCACCTGACTACCCAAATATTGAACCATAATGCCAACCGCTATATTTGTGTAAACAGAAATACCCCAGATGAAAATAAATCAAAACTGTTTTGAGGATGAGGTTGCATTTTTTAAAAATGTAACTTCATGAAGTGGTAGGATTTCTTTTAATCTCACGAGTGCTAACGTGAGTTCAATTGAAGCGTGCTGTGGAGAAAGGGCCTCTGCAGAGTAAAAACGTGGATAGATTAATTGGGTTATGGGGGAAATGCAGAATATAAATGGCCGGGAAAAAGGTTGATGGGTGTGTGGTTAGTGATAATATCTAGCACATTTTAAAGCAAAAATGATAGAAGTATTTACGCTGTTCTCCAACTTCAGTTCCACACCACTCCAAAACAGTGAATGATTACTTGGGGTCAAATCTAGAAAAAAAAGCAACTTGAAAAGTAAGGTTAAATGCTTTATCCATGTGTTGTCAGTGTGTGTCTGTGTTGGCAGGGTGTTCGGGCATGACACTAATAAAGTAAGAGGCACAATGAGGTGTTGAAGGGGTTAAGACATATGGGGAAAGGAAAGGCACTGCAATGGGAAGCTGAAGTATCAGGTGACTATGTACTGTTGTTGGATGAATTAAAGGGGATGGAGCTAAGGTGATATACGTGTGTGTGTGTGTGTATATACACACACACACTACATAACCTACTGGTGGTTGCCATTGGGTTATTTATATTTAGGACCTAGTTTCCATAGGAAGTGCGTTTTTTTTGTTTTGCCAATATCTTTGGCGCCGTTAGACGAATCTTCAAGAAACTTTCGAAATTAATAACACTTCAGCTGGTGTCTGGAAAGTTTGGGGTGATCCATGAAGCAGGGGCAAAGGGGGGTCCCCAAAACACGTTTCCCCATGTTGATTCCCATAGGTATTTTGAATATGACTAGAGCCAAAACCACTGAATGGAATAACACCAGATTTGGCAGAAAGCTTGATCTTGGTCCAGAGGTGACTTTTAGTAATTTTGTGTAAATCCATTCAGTAGTTTTAGAGATAATAACCAAAATCCAAATTTGTGTATCTAGGGGTGAGTATCGTCCATGGATCCACCTGCAGAGGATCCTCAGTTCCACACATCACAGCAGGGACCCGATTGGCTGGTCGCAACCTCAGAGAAGTTGCTGCTGCCATTTTAACTCTAGGGGAAACAGTCATCGGGACTGAAATGTTGCTTGAATACTAATTGATGGGGTTACATGAGACACTCCCTGACCCCTTGTGTATAATTAAGATGAAAGGTAAGCACGTGGAAAATACTGAAGAACATTTCCCCACCCCACTTGTGAGATCGTGACTAGCTGCAACCTGAGAGGAAAGTTGGGGCCGCCATTTTGTGCATCGGAACTCTGTTCCTGTGGGGGGCCGGGGAAACCATTTAAGTGATAGAAGGGGTCAGGGTACCTCTTGTAGAGGGGTCTGTGTGGGACCCCTCATAGGCACAAACTTGCCAGCGGAGTTTCCGGAGTTTTGCCTACGCCACGTTCCGTTACGAACGCGGAGTTTAGGCAAAACTCTGACTCCGTGGCGGAAAGTTTCAAGGTTCTGTCAAGCAGCAGCTGAGAAAAAGGGTCCTGAAACGCTGTTCCCCATAGGTATTTTAGACATGACTACAGCCTGAACCGCTGAACTGAATTGCACCAAATTTGGCAGAAAGCTGGATTTTGGTCCAGAAAGAGTGCCTTTTGAAATTTGGTGTAAATCTGTACAGTAGTTAATTTTGGAGTTATTCAAGTAAAAAGATTTATGGAACTCAAGAGATGTGGATCCATGCGCCAACAGCAATGCTGTGATTAGCTGGCTGCAACCTGAGGGGGGAGTTATGGCTGCTGTTTTGTGCATTAGGACTTGGTTCCTAGGGATTTGGGGGGAATACAATTTCAAAGTGATAGAAGAATTCAGGGTAGAGGTACATGGACCCTGTGAGACTGATGGAGGGGTCTTTGAGGGTCTCCTCATGGGCACAAATTTGCTCAAAAATGATTTTTTGAACACACGAGGATCCAGACTCCAAATGAATAAACATACACCTACTCTGACATCCGCGCACCTGCTCGCATCCGTGCACCTGCTCGCATATCTGCACACCTACTCTGCCACATCCTCACACCGACTCACAAAACCACTCCGACCAACTTAAACACTGATATAGCCACTCACACACGCAGTCATACACTTAAAGGAATTATAATAGCATATGTTTGTATTGCATGTGTTTTTAGTATTGAATGTGTGCAATATAGCTGGCAGACCCCTTATTTGTCCAAGGATTTATGACCAATGCATAAAAAAAGACTTGGTATTTTATGTTTATAGAAGACTACAGAAGTTACCTTGCCATCATTTTTTTAATTTTTAGTTTTAAAATATGGAATGAATTTGTGAATAAATGTATTTGTAAACATGTGAACATGTTTTAGTTAACTGAATGTATGGGCTAAATTGTAGTACAATTTATTTAAAAAATGCTTTGAAATGTACTAAAAAGCCAAAATTTACAGGGATGTTAGGAAATAGCATTAATAAAACCATAGAAATTCACTGAAAAAGCGAAGGTTACAGGAATGTTTGTTAGGAAATCGAATTTCTAAGGCTTTTTTTTAATTTTCTGTTAAAACCAAAGGTTACAGGGACATTCTGTTGGGTTCAGATTTTACACGTAAAAAAACCATAGAAATTAAGCAGTTACCTGAGCTAACTGTAGCTGATGCTCCCCACGATGCACTGCTTATGACCTCTCACATTACATCACTCATGACATGTCGGTGACATCACTGATCACCTCATCCAGCAAAGCAAACTTCAATATACTTCATCAAATACCATTATGTGTGTTTTTTTTATTATAAGAAAAGGAGACGGATGAGAGACGTACAGCAGAGAGCTTAATGTATCCTTAACTACTACACTCAGTACAATCACCCAGGAGAGGGTTCACTGCAGATAGTGCTGTGTTTCTTCTAAACCACTACTCTCAACACTAATGATCAAAGTAAGAAGTCTAACCATACAGGTTAGTCTGTCACAAACCACACCACCATTCGTCAACCTGGAAAGAGGTTTTAATGCAGATGTCAGTTTTACGCAAACCACTACAGCACTCATCCTGTAGAGAGATCCTAGCGGACAGCCCACTGTCTCAAAATGTTTCTTCATCCTGGAGAAAGGTGTCGGAGGTCAGTCTGTTACAAACCACTACTACATGGAGCCATCACCCTAGAGAGCGGTCTTGGAGCACAGATGATTTTATTGCATACTACTACTGTACTTGTTCATCACAAAGGAAAACGGTCTAAGCAAAGTGATTAGTATGTGGTACAACACAACTATACTTGGCCATCATTGTGGAGTGAAGTCTCAATGAACAGTTTAGACTGGTGCAAAGCCCCACCATACACATACATCAGCAGGGGACATGTGTCAGCGTAGAGGCTAGTTTGTTTATAAATATTACTCCAGCTTTAAAGATTGCGTTATAGTTCAGATATATGCTCGCTGG
Organism: Calotriton arnoldi; assembly: GCA_963921515.1. Classification (NCBI taxonomy): domain Eukaryota; kingdom Metazoa; phylum Chordata; class Amphibia; order Caudata; family Salamandridae; genus Calotriton; species Calotriton arnoldi. The sequence continues at coordinate 32,572 of CAWUFW010004770.1, forward strand.
ATGATGTCATCAGTGATATCACTGACCATGTCATGAGTGATGTAATATGTGAGGTCATAAGTGCATTGCAGGGGGCATGAGTTAGAGTTGGCTCGAGCAGCTATAACTGATGAATTTCTATGGTTTTGTGTATATAATCTGAACCTAACTAGAACGTCCCTTTAACCTTTGGTTATTCAGTGAATGCATATGCTTTGAAAAAAAATCTATTTCCTAACTATAACGTCCCTGCAACCTTTGTTTTTTTGTGTGAAAATATCATATATATATATAGATTGAGAAAAGCAACATAGCAAATGGATCTAATCTACTAACTAAATCTGCAACAATGGGGCAGACCACAGCAGTTGGCATAACAAAGGGAAAAGACAAGCCAAGTGATTTTAGAATGATTATACAGTATAGTAGCCAAAAGAAGGCCATAAAGAAAATACTCGAGAAATTGGCCCATAGTATTAAACGATCCTACAATTGGACACTTACTACCTAATAACCTGTCCATCACTTATAGTAGGGCACGGGCCATGCGTGACAGTCTGGTTAAAAACAATTTGGAAATACAGACAGGTACCACATGGCTCGCACAACGAAAGGGGTTCTTTCGTTGTAAAACCTGCAAGGCGTGCCAACATGGTATAAATAAGACAACATACAGTAGCCCTTTTAAGAACAAGGAGAGAGCAATCACAAAATCACTCACGTGCAAGACAGACCATGTGGTCTATGTGCTGGAGTGTCCTTGTGGCCTAAGATATGTAGGGAGTACTAGACTCCAGGGCCACAAACGGATACTCCAGCACATAAGAGCCATTAAGAATAGAGATGTCACATACCCGGTCGCACGACATTTTGAAGAACTTCACGAATCTGACCCATCTAAATTGAAATATTTTTTAATAGACTCCATACTACCCAGCAAGAGAGGTGGGGACAGGGAAAAGCAGCTACAAAAGCTGGAAACAAGGTATATCCTAGACCTCGATTCAAAACAACCGGGGGGTCTCAACATGACGGAGGATTTATACACCTGTTTATAATTATCTTATACAATGGTGTGAATCATCTATTGCCAGCGGGTATTGAGACCGGGAACACAGGGTAAACTTTCATTAAACAGAAATTATGCCGTATACCCCTTCCAAAATAAATTTTATCACAGTTTTAAGGTATCATTAGTCACTAATTTTAACACTAATTTTTATTCATTCACATTTTAGGTACAGGGATACACAATTTTAACATTTAAGCACTTTTGCACTTTTTGAACAGTCAATATGTTTACATAGTAAATGTTTACAGACCGGAATAGCGAATTTGCACATTATGTACGGTACTAATACAGATGGGGTCATGAGAAGGGAGGATCAATCGAAAAATTTATGAATCCCGATCATATTGTTGTTTTAAGGCTTTTATAATATTATATTTTGTTATTTAAGTTTTAGCAAAAAGTATTTATACATTAATTTTAACTTGATTATGACAAAGCTGAATGTGGAAAATGAATTAAGGGATTCCTTTTGCCTACATTTATAACACAATATGTAAAATTGAAATAGCAAATTAAGAAAAACAAGTGGATCCCATATGTGTAAAAAGTCTGTTTTCGTTATCCATGACTGAGAAATATATGCACTTGGCACTTTAAGGATGCAATGGAAAAAAGACATAAAAATATGGTAGCACTACTGTGGGCGCGTCATGTGATCAAGGCCCTTCGGGGCTGAAACGCGTTGTGGCCGGCAACTGCTGAAGGGAAACAATAAAGCACAAATTTTGCACGAAAGTTGGTGTCCGTGCTTCTATCTCGGCGAAGGATACAAGCCAGTGTGGTGTGGAGGAAATTGGCGCATATATATATATATATATATATCAAAGAAATCTCCACTCCACTGCAGGAAAAAGAGCACGCACACGAGGACCAATAAGGTAAAGGCTTCTTTATTGAATTAAGCCTCCTCCGACCCAGCACAGAGACGCATTTCGCCTGTCACAGCAGGCTTTCTCAATCTAAATTATCTACTGGCGGTCGCCAGTAGATAGTTATAGTTAGGACCAATTTTCCAAAGGAAATCCGCGACATTCTATTTGAAATAACTCTTGCGTCGGTTGACAAATCTTCGCGAAATTTTCAAACTTTATGGCCCGCTCCGGTCCGCTCCTACCCTGAAAGTCTCAGGGTGATTCGTCTAGTGGGGGCCGAGAAAAAAGGGGGGTCCCAAAACGTGTTTTCCCCATTCATTTTCCCCATTCATTTTCCCATAGGAAACTTTAGACACGGCTACAGCCCGAACTGCTGAACGGAATTACACCAAATTTGGCAAAGAGGTAGTTCTTGGTTAAAAAAGAACCCTTTTGTTAAATGGTGTAAATCCGTTCAGTAGTTGCTGAGAAAATCAAAAGTAAAAACGCATATATATCTGGGCGGAGCCTAACCACACGTCATCGTGAGATCTGATTGGCTGTCAGCACTTCATCCTGGAATTGCTGGCAGCCATCTTGGGACCAATATAAATGATAGTACCCCATTGAAATGCATTGTAGTGAATCGAAGATTTTGAGGGTTACCAAAAGGAGAACTATAAAGGGTGATAACAGACTTTAGTTACATTAGAATTCATTTGTTGATGGTACCATACTAATTTCAGGAATTGTGGTGTGTTCTAAGGTGATTTTACCCCTGTGAAAAACCTTCTGCTGGGATATCATGAATCATGTTTGAGAGAACTATTTTCACATGCTTGTCCCATACAGTTTTGGAAGGTGCCCCAGAAGCAAAAAATGAGAGCATATTTTCTGTAAATTCACATTATCTTTCTCAGTCATGTGAGAATGAAGTCTGACATTCTCAGTAAAACATGTACATCCAACAAGGGCAGAGACTGTCAGTTGATTCCTTTGTGTTCTACTGCAGCTTCCCAGAGTGTTCTAAAGAACAACTAGAGCGCTAACAGCCTTACTTATGACAAAAGTATGGCACACCTGAAGCCATCTTGATTGGAATAAACTGGTACCACTTAAAACATTTAATTTAAAAAGGAACAAAATGATGGGGTTCATCTTGTCATAGAAATTATGGTTAGTGCTCTGGAAAGAAAAATTAGGACATGTTTCAAGTGTGATCTCAAATATCTTCCTGTTATATTTCAACAGGAGCAGCCTGTCAGTTGATGCCTTTGTGTTCTACTGCAGCTTCCCAGAGTGTTCTAAAGAACAACTAGAGCGCTAACAGTCTTACTTATGACAAAAGTATGGCACACCTGAAGCCATCTTGATTGGAATAAACTGGTAACACTTAAAACATTTAATTTAAAAAGGAAAAAAATGAGGGTGTTCATTTTGCCATAGAAATTATGGTTAGTGCTGCAAAAAGAAAATTTAGTGCATGTTTTAAGTGAGATCTCAAATCCTCTTCTATTTCATTAGAAAATTCTGACATGCAGACTGAAACAATCACTTTCAATACCAGCAGTAGACTTCCAGTTAACTCCTTGGTGAGCAGTAGCTTTACTACAGTGATCTAATGAACAACTAGAGTAATAACATTCTGAATTTATGGCAAATGTGTGACACATCTGAATGCCTTATTGATGGAATCAAAGTAAAAAACTGAAAGCATTTCCTACTGAGGAGACTGCAGTAAATGAGGAAATTAGGAAACTTCATAACAAAGAAGTCTTCCAAGATGGCCACCAGTGAAAAAAGAGCCCAAATGTAGCACAAATATTACCCAGATGTAGCCCACATATAGCCCAATGACAAAAGTGTGCAAAACACTTTTTATTTTTAGTTTTTTTGCAGTTTTATGTAGTGCAGACTGGTCAGGTATTGGAGCGTTGCATCTTAAAACATGACCCCCCTACACTACAAAAACACCACTGCACTACCCTAATCCCTAAAACACTACCCTAGCACGACCCCCTACACTACACAAGCACCACTGCACTATCCTAAACCCTAAAACACTACCCCCAGCATGACCCCCTACACTACACAAACACCACTGCACTACCCTAAACCCTAAAACACTACCCCAACACCACTGCACTAACCTAAATCCTAAAACACTACCCCCAGCACGACCCCTACACTACCCAAACACCACTGCACTACCCTAAAACATGACCCCCTACACTACACAAACACCACTGCACTACCCTAAACCCTAAAACACTACCCCCAGCACGACCCCCTACACTACACAAGCACCACTGCACTACCCTAAACCCTAAAACACTGCCCCCAGCACGACCCCCTACACTGCCCGAAAACCACTGCACTGCCCTAAACCCTGAAACACATACCCTAGCACGACCCCCTACACTGCCCTAAACCCTGAAACACCACCCCCTTCACGACCCCCTACACTGCCCGAACACCACTGCACTGCCCTAAACCCTGAACCACCACCCCCAGCATGACCCCTACACTGCCCGAACACCACTGCACTGCCCTAAACCCTGAAACACTACCCCCAGCAAGACCTCCTACACTGCCCGAACACCACTGCCCTAAACCCTGAAACACTACCCCCAGCAAGACCCCTACACTGCCCGAACACCACTGCACTGCCCTAAACCCTGAAACACCACCCCCAGCAAGACCCCCTACACTGCCCGAACACCACTGCCCTAAACCCTGAAACACCACCCCCAGCAAGACCCCCTACACTGCCCGAACCCCAACTGCACTGCCCTAAACCCTGAAACACTAGCCCCAGCACGACCCCTACACTGCCCGAACACCACTGCACTGCCCTAAACCCTGAAACACCACCCCCTGCACGACCCCCTACACTGCCCGAACACCACTGCACTGCCCTAAACCCTGAAACACCAGCCCCAGCACGACCCCTACACCGCCCGAACACCACTGCACTGCCCTAAACCCTGAAACACCACCCCCTACACTGCCCGAACACCACTGCACTGCCCTAAACCCTGAAACACCACCCCCAGCACGACCCCCTACACTGCCCGGACACCACTGCACTGCCCTAAACCCTGAAACACCACCCCCTGCACGATCCCCTACACTGCACGAACACCACTGCACTGCCCTAAACCCTGAAACACCAGCCCCAGCACGACCCCTACACTGCCCGAACACCACTGCACTGCCCTAAACCCTGAAACACCACCCCCTGCACGACCCCTACACTGCCCGAATACCACTGCACTGCCCTAAACCCTGAAACACCAGCCCCAGCACGACCCCTACACTGCCCGAACACCACTGCACTGCCCTAAACCCTGAAACACCACCCCCTACACTGCCCGAACACCACTGCACTGCCCTAAACCCTGAAACACCACCCCCAGCACGACCCCCTACACTGCCCGGACACCACTGCACTGCCCTAAACCCTGAAACACCACCCCCTGCACGATCCCCTACACTGCACGAACACCACTGCACTAAACCCCGAAACACTACCCCCATCAAGACCCCCCACACTGCCCGAACACCACTGCCCTAAACCCTGAAACACCACCCCCAGCAAGACCCCCTACACTGCCCGTACACCACTGCACTGCCCTAAACCCTGAAACACCACCCCCAGCATAACCCCCTACACTGCCCGAATACCACTGCACTCCTATACCCTGAAACACCACCCCCAGCACGACCCCCTACACTGCCCGAACACCACTGCACTGCCCTAAACCATGAAACACCAGCCCCAGCACGACCCCCTACACTGCCCGAACACTACTGCACTGCCCTAAACCCTGAAACACCACCCCCAGCACGACCCCCTACACTGCCCGAACACCACTGCACTGCCCTAAACCCTGAAACACCAGCCCCAGCACAACCCCGTACACTGCCCGAACACCACTGCACTGCCCTAAACCCTGAAACACCAGCCCCAGCACGACCGCCTACACTGCCCGAAAACCACTGCACTGCCCTAAACCCTGAAACACCACCCCCAGCAAGACCCCCTACACTGCCCGAACACCACTGCACTAAAGCCTGAAACACCACCCCCTGCACGACCCCCTACACTGCCCGAACACCACTGCACTGCCCTAAACCCTGCAACACCACCTCCAGCAAAACCCCCTACACTGCCTGAACACCATTGCTCTGCCCTAAATCCTGAAACACTAGCCCCAGCATGACCCCCTACACTGCCCAAACACCACTGCACTGCCCTAAACCCTGAAACACCACCCCCAGCACGACCCCTACACTGCCCGAACACCACTGCACTGCCCTAAACCCTGAAACACCAGCCCCAGCACGACCACCTACACTGCCCGAACACCACTGCCCTAAACCCTGAAACACCAGCCCCAGCACTACCCCTACACTGCCCGAACACCACTGTACTGCCCTAAACCCTGAAACACCAGCCCCAGCACGACCCCCTACACTGCCCGAACACCACTGCACTGCCCTAAACCCTGAAACACCACCCCCTGCATGACCCCCTACACTGCCCGAACGCCACTGCACTGCCCTAAACCCTGAAACACCACCCCCTGCACCGCCCCCTACACTGCCCGAACACCACTGCACTGCCCTAAACCCTGAAACACCACCCCCAGCACGACCCCTTTACTGCTCGAACACCACTGCACTGCCCCAAACCCTGAAACACCACCCCCAGCATGACCCCCTACACTGCCCGAACACCACTGCCCTAAACCCTTAAACACCACCCCCTGCACGACCCCCTACACTGCTCGAACACCACTGTACTGCCCTAAACCCTAAAACACTACCCCCAGCATGACCCCCTACACTACCCGAACACCACTGCACTACCCTAAACCCTAAAATACTACCCCCTACACTACCCGAACACCACTGCACTGCCCTAAACCCTAAAACACTCCCCCAGCACGACCCCCTACACTACCCGAACACCACTGCACTGCCCTAAACCCTAAAACACTCCCCCAGCACGACCCCCTACACTACCCAAACACCACTGCACTGCCCTAAACCCTAAAACACTACCCCCCGCATGACCCCCTACACTACCCAAACACCAATGCACTACCCTAATCCCTAAAACACTACCCCCGCATGACCCCCTACACTACCCTAAAACACTACCCCCGCATGACTCCCTACACTACCCAAAGACCACTGCACTACCCTAAACCCTAAAACACGACCTCCTACACTACACAAACACCACTGCACTACCCTAAACCCTAAAACACTACCCCCTACACTACACAAACACCACTGCACTACCCTAAACCCTAAAACACTACCCCCAGCAGTACCCCTACACTACCCAAACACCACTGCACTACCCTAAACCCTAAAACACTACTTCCAGCACGACCCTCTTCACTACCTAAACACAACTGCACAATTTGTTACAGGCATTGCAACGCAGGCCTGTGGTGCTTACTGGAAGTACCTAGTGGGCTAGTTGGGCCCCAGGGACCCTCAGGATTCAAGGTGACCTAATCCCCCAACTTAAAACGCACCACGGGGCGCGTTTGCCCAGTGGTGAAGGGAGGGGGCGGGGCCTCAGGTGACATGTGCGCAAACACGCCCTGTGGTGCATTTTAAGTTGGGGAATTAATTCCCTTTGAATCCTGAGGGACCCTGGGGGCCAACTAGCCCACCAGGTACCTTCAGTAAGCACAACAGAGTTGCGTTGCAGAGAGGTGAAAAAGGTGCGTGGCCTCGGAACGCCTCTCTGCAACTCAGCTCTGTGGTCCTAACTGTAGGTACCTGGGGGCTAGTTGGGCCCCAGGGACCCTCAGAATTCAAGGGACTTAATCCCGCAACTTAAACGCGCCACGGGGTGCGTTTGCACACATGTCACCTCAGGCCCCCTCCCTTCACCACTGTGCAAACGCGCCCTGTAGCGCGTTTTAAGAGGTAGTTTTAATCCCCCTGCCCTATTATGTACTAGGGACTTGCAGAGGAGGTCATGCTAATCACAGGGGTACCCCAACGCATAGTGTTCCCTATTGTATGTAGGTGTTTTCACTGTATTCTAAGTGTCTTTTAGCATAGCACTGGCTCTGGTTAGTCAGTCAGTTACCACCAGTACCCGTCTGAAAAAGTTGTGGGCACAGGATGATTTTGCAACAAGGCCTCTTTCTGCTCCTCTGTTGGTTCTTTCTGCACATCTTTGCTTCTTTCTGTGCGTTTTTCTTCTTTCTTCACATGTCCTACCTCTGTAGGCATAGCTAGAAACTAGCATTTAAAAAACCTTTGAAATTCACTTAAAAAATCATAGGTTTCAGGCACGTTATAGTTAGAAATTAGCATTTAAAAACCTTTGAAATTCACTGAAAAAACCATAGGTTTCAGACACGTTATAGTTAGAAATTAGCATTTAAAAAACCTTTGAAATTCACTGAAAAAACCATAGGTTTTAGGGACAGTTATAGTTAGTTGGACATTTCACTCGTACAAAACCATAGAAATTCCCCCGTTATAGTTAGTTCAGCTAACTATAACTCGCGCCCCCGCAATGCACTGCTGATGACGTCACATATTACATCACTCATGACATGGTCAGTGACATCACTGATGACATCACTGATGACATCATCCATGTGATAATTTCATCCATCTTCTCACACCCTAATATAACTTTTGATACACCCACTCTAAATTACAGACTGCCATTCTCAAAACCATACACACTCCAATACCAATAACTACATACCCACTCACTGATTCTTAGGTCTACACACACACATCTACTCACTCACCCGTACAGTCACTCATACTAACAGTCACTCAGTAGAGGACTATCATATGCACTCATACACCTATATAAACACTCACACACCACCACTCATCCATAGAGGTACTCGCACACCTAGTCAGTCATGCAAAAAACTTAATCACACACCCATTTACTCACCTATACAGTTATACACACACACCAGCTCACTTACTCATACAAATACCAGCACATTCTTACACTCTTATACAATCACTGATACAAGTACACACTCATCCATACAGCCACTCTCACAATCACACACTCTCACTTATAGCCATTTATATACTCCAACACACATATATACTGCCTTTCACATATGTAGTTACTCACACATGTACCACTGAGATATACATTCAATCACTAACACACCCATACACACACTCACCCACCCATACAGTCCATCACAGATGCACTCTTCAATCAAGCATTTGTATAGCGCGCTACTCACCCGGAGGGTCTCAAGGCGCTTGGGGGGGGGGGGGGAGGGGTCCGCTACTGTTCGAACAGCCAGGTCTTGAGTTGCTTCCTGAAGGAGAGGTGGTCTTGGGTAAGGCGGAGGTAGATGGGTAGGGAGTTCCACGTCTTGGCAGCCAGGTAGGAGAAGGATCTTCCTCCCGTTGTGGCTCTTCGGATGCGGGGACGGCGGCGAGGCGTGGTTGGTCGATCGTAGCTGGCGGGTGGGAGTGTAGAAGGTCAGACGGTCGTTGAGGTATCTGGGGCCTTGGTTGTGGAGAGCTTTGTGTGCGTGGGTGAGGAGTCGGAACGTGATTCTCTTGCTGACGGGGAGCCAGTGCAGGTCTCTCAGGTGTCCGGCGATGTGGCTGTGTCGGGGGATGTCCAGGATGAGTCGAGCTGAGGCGTTCTGGATGCGTTGGAGTCTTTTTTGAAGTTTGGCTGTGGTTCCGGCGTAGAGGGAGTTGCCGTAGTCCAGTCGGCTGGTGACGAGGGCCTGGGTGACCGTCTTCCTGGTTTCGGTGGGGATCCACCGGAAGATCTTGCGCAGCATGCGTAGGATGTTGAAGCAAGACGAGGAGACGGCGTTGACTTGTCTCCTCTTGAAACCATGCACCCAGTGAATCACCAACTCACACATCTATGCACAGAGTCACACACACCCCACCCACACAAACACTCAGGCACCCATACAGATACTCAGACAATCAATCAATAACCCATGTAGACACTCATGTAGCTATTCAGAAAGCCATGCAGCCGCTTACAAACCAACAGACAGACGGATACAGACATTCACACAGTTTAGTCACTAACCCATGCATTCAGTAAGATACATTTAATCACTCACTTGTAGTCAGTCACTCACGTACTAAATCATCCATTCAGACACTTATACACCCACTCATTCTTCAATACGCCTTTCCCTATATATATATTAAACCTATTTAAACTTTACAGAAACAGTCACAGGATGATGTCATCAGTGATGTCACTGACCATGTCATGAGTGATGTAATATGTGACGTCATCAGCAGTGCATTGCGGGGGCGCGAGTTATAGTTAGCTGAACTAACTATAACGGTGGAATTTCTATGGTTTTGTACGAGTGAAATGTCCAACTAACTATAACTGTCCCTAAAACCTATGGTTTTTTCAGTGAATATATATATATATAATGGAACATTTTCTCCGATCAAATGGTTTAAGAGTTCTATCCTTACACACATAAAAGCAGGCCCATTCAGGGCTCCATGTACGATAGGACAATAACGCAAAGTTGCCATGTCTATATTCCCTTTAAAATAAGGTATGCTATATGTGGGGGGAGAATATCGATATTTATGTTGAGTATTGATTTGATTTTGAGCATGTCCAACTGTTCTTACAGGATGCAATAGCAAAGCCCTTGCAGGGTGAAATATTGAAATTAGGGATTGTAATTAACAAGAAATGCACTATGGAAATTAATTTTGACATTTCTGCATACCCTAGTCAAGTGATCTTTACAGTTGAGCTCTGCAATGAACGTACGATAATACAGAAGGCAAAAAGCAAGATGGGCAATTAATCAAATGGCAATGACCTGCGTATATGTGTGAACAACGTTCTATGGAAGTTCTCTGTTAATTGTTTCTAAGCATTAGTTCCATCTGTTTGTCTATGAAAGACATTATGATCAATACATTGGAATTTGGGAAAGTCTGAACTCCCAACATTAATATTCAATGAATAGGAGTAATAAGATTAGCCTTGATTACATTATATATATAATCATGTGAATATTAGATACTCCAAAATGGCCACCCGTTTTTACAATGCTGTATTAACCATTTTTAAAGGTAGTCTGTTTTTCATGAAATTGACTCAGTCTTCCAATCAATTCAATGGATGTTAAATTTGTTACAGTCACAGGGGGTAGCTGACATTGATGAAGGCCAGGGAGATGAAACACGTTCGTCAGTTTGGAGGGTTGCACGCTAATTTCAAATAAATGAAGTAAATTAATTACCAAGCCCTGAGTGCCCAGCGTTTTCTTTGGGAGTTAAATAAAATAAAATAAAAAAATAAAAAAATATATCAAGATCCTTAGGGATCGAACGCGTCATGCTGTTGGAGTTGTGTGGAGCTGAATAAAGACCGATTCCACACCAAGTTTGGGTCCGTACTCAATTTCTGCGCAGTCAGAACAAGAGACCGCGAAAGGAGAATCGCTGTGTGTGGGTATATATATATATATATATATATATATACACACATACACATACACACCTCACTTCTGAAGAGCTGATATGCCCAAGAATATATTTGAGCTAGCAGTAGGCATGAGCAATATTCAAGGGCATGCTATTACCCGTGTTAAAGATGATGTGGGGAATGCCACAATTAGACCAGGGTTTCTTGGCATGTTGATTGAAGGCTGTTTACTGCTCCATTAGCAATAGGTCTCTTGCACCAGGACACAGCCAATCAAAAGGGCCTGATCTGAAGTTCCAGCCCACACCTGCTGGCGAACACTAAACTTATTGCCCCTGCTCTGAACAACTCCCTTAATCAGTTCTTTCTCAACTTAAATTGCCTACCCCTGTGGAGTTGGCATTAATAGGCATTGTGGGGTATGGCTTAAATTACCATTATTGCACAAATTGCAATTTGCAGCAAACGTGCACTTCTGCTTAATTTTCCTATGAATTTAGGACACGTATGCTGAGACCGACCTAATGCATGCCTATATTTGGTGATTTGGTTCTTAATTACAGGGATGCTCAGAATTGTATATATCATGGCTAGAGCTCAAAGGTTTTGTGGAGTATTTCAAGTGGTCGGATTCATTCCAAAAGATTTCCATGGGTGAGGGCAAGGAGAGAGTTGGTCAAAGTGTCATAATCTTTTGGTTAAGGACCTTGTGCTATTAATAGCTCAGAATACATCTGAGTGGGGATGATGCCAAGAAATTTCTGGCAGTTTGTGAGGCATGAGGGGAAAATGGGTGTCTGTTACCATAACGTGAGTGATATAAGAATCTGTTTGAGCCAGCAGTAGGCATAAACAATATTCATGGGTGTGCTATTTCCTTGATTAAAGATGCTGTGGGGAATGTCCCATTAGACGAGGATTTCTTGGCAGGTTCATTGAAGGCTGGTTATGGCTCCATTAGCAATGGGGCTCTGGAGCCAGTACACAGCCAATCAGAAGATCCTTATCTAAATTTTCAACCCACAACTGCTGGCGAACACTAAACTCATTGCCCCTGCACTGAATAACTCATTAATTAGTTGCCTACCCTATGGAGTTGGCATTGATAGGCATTGTGTGGTATGGCTTAATTCTACCATTATGGCACGAATTGCAATTTGCTACAGACAGGCAGTGCTGCTTAATTTTCCTATGAATTTAGGACATGTATGCATTGACTGACCTGATGAATGTCTGCATTTGGTGAATCCGTTCTTGAATACAGGGATGCTCAGAATTGCGCATATCATGGCGAGAGGTCAAAGGCTGCATGGAGTGTTTCAAGTTGGTGGATTAACCCTAAAAGATTTCCATGGGTGAAGACGATGAGAGTTGGTCAAAGTGGCCTGAGAGCATTTGGTTAAGGGCCGTGTGATATTAATAGTTCAAATTTTGAATTACATCTGAGTGGGGATGATGCAAAGACATTTCTGACAGTTTGCAGGTCAGGAGGGGAAACATGGTTGCTGTAACGAGGTGTGACAATGAAGATGGTGACTTTGTTGATGAACTGGGTTTTCACTTCCTTGCACATATTTTCCAGCAGGGCCTGTCGATGCTGAGGATGGAGACTATATAATTTCAGATGCTCTTGGATCCTCGTATGGCCAATGCCTTGACAACATCTTGCACACCGTATCAGGGCAGCAGCAGTACTACCTGCACATGAGGCCTCCACAGCTACCCTAGAGAGATGATTATCCTTCTACCGTCAATCAACATTTCTGGTCCATGGAAGCTTTGCGTCTTGATCACCCGTTTTGCAGTTTTGCAGTTGTGCAGTCATAAGCCATCATACAGAGGTTCTCCTATCTTCTGAAGAGATCTTGAGCCATTCAGTGCTTACTTCTACATAAGATATAAAGCAATGGGTGATGCAAAAACGAGCACCAGATGCCCAGGCTTCCCGAACACATCAACTTTCTCTCAATTTCTAGCTCCTGTAGAGTAAGGACCCTGAGGTAAGGGCACCTACAAGGTAAGACTTCACACAAGTTCACTTTTGCTTCAGTAGATTCCTGCCTCCCTCAAATTCTATTTTATGTAATACTAAACGGTTCCTCAACTCAACAAATGCCCATTTTACTCCACTATATTCAATATAATGGCATCCTTTGATAGATTAATCAATCGTGGAAATCCACCTGCAGTTTGTGCGCTTTCCTATATTTTTCCTGGTTCTAATGGTATAATAGCCCTAATAAGCCATATATGCCTGTTTGTTTAAGCCAGGCACCCAGTTATTTATTTTTCTTTCTGCATAGGTCTGTGATTAGACTCCAGCTTGTAGCTTTGTTGTGGGTCTTGGTTTGTTAGAATTTGAAAGAACTTCACCCTTAATTACTGGTCCTGACACTGGAGAGGTTAGGGAGGAGGCCTGGAAGGTGTTCTACTACTGTCCCCACTCCTTTTCAACAGTAATACTCTGGTTTTGGCACCACCCGCATTTCTTGAGATTTTAATCGCAACAATCGCCTGCAGGTTATTTCTTTCTCTGCTCCTTTGACCCTCCAGCCTTGTTTCAGGTAAACTGATGTAGCTGTGTGAAGTTATTGCTGCTTGCAGTGCTGCCCTTGTATAAGCGAGGCTTGGACTGCTACTACCTCTGCTGCATCTGTAGCTTGCAGTACTGCTCCTGTGTGAGAGGAAAGCTTGAACTATGTTCACTTATCTTGTACTGTTACAGCTGCCAAAGTTGCTGCACATGCCTAAGCGAAGCTTGCAGTCATTGCACTGATCTCTGAAGTTTTGTGCCTTTATTTTCTTTAATGGGCAGCTTAGTCAATATAACTCACTTTCCTCTGAAAGTATTATTTGTCAGCCTAATGTACAATTGAGTAGTGAACTGACTCACTGTGGACATGGCTAGGGTACAGATAAAGCTTTGAATTTTTCAGCAAAAGTTATTTACTACAATGTCATCCTCCTCTCCTGTTGTGAGTGTAAGGCCTCTCTCCTGCTCTGACTTCTTTCCCAGGAGGTTCTCCATGTCCCGCATACCATGAGCAGGTCTATAAATCGTTCAGGGAATACTGTATCTTGGTCAAATGGGTTGCTCTCCAATGCGTGCCTTATCCCATGCTTGACGCCTTATACCGAACAGCACCCCATAGTCCAGTTTCTCCAAGGCCTTGGTTTAAATGCCACAAGCTTATGGTAGCCCTACCTCCAAATCTGGAGTTCATTTATGTGTTAAATGAATGCCCACAGATTTATTTATTTGTCATTTCAGTTTGCATTGCCCACTTAAAAAAAGCTAAAACCATTAGCCTACCTGACCAGGGTAGCCTCTCCTGGAACTCCAAGTTTGATAGACCATAGCTCGTAATTATGTCATCTGTCTAAGCAAATTGCTTTATTACACCTTGAACATAGAGAATTGGGGTTAGAGCGGAACAGATATAATAATTTTGGAAAGATTTTCATTTTCAGTACATTGATCCTCCCGACTATAGTTAGGTGAATTTTATCTATCCGTCTTAGATCGATACCTATTTCATCCAGCATTGGCTCAAGATTATTTGGCCATATCTTATCCAAATCAGCTCCTATCTTAACCCCCAGATATACTGCTATTTCAACTTGACGTTGATCTTGAATATTGCATTGCTTTGAGCAGATTATCTGTGTCTTGTCTTTATTTAATAGATATCCTGATCTTTGTCCAAATTCTCCCGCCATCCTTTCAATTTCCTTGATTGCTACCCCTGGCTCGGTCGTAGCAATGGCAATATCGTCCGCATAAGCCAATATTTTAGTTTCATATCCGCTAGTTATTATTGGTTTAATTTTGGGATTCAGAAGTAATTGTTTAATAAATGGGTCTAAATAGATGGCAAAAAGAATTGGGGAGCATGGGCAGCCTTGCCTTGTCCCCCTAGCTACTTTAATGGCTCCTGATGTATTTCCCATAATTTGTAATTTGGCTATAGGTCTGTAATACATCGCACGAATAGCTGTAATAATTTGTGGGCCAAACCCTCGTTCCAGTAGCGCATCCCATAAAAATTGCCAGGCCACACGGTCAAAGGCCTTTTCGGCATCTAAAAAAATTACAGCCATTTTGTCCCCTTTGGCCTCTGCAATATCCACTAGCGATATCAGCCGTCTAATGTGATCCGTGGTTCCTCGGCCTGGAATAAAGCCATGTTGATACTAATTTGGCTATAACTTTCTGCAGCCTATTTGCTAAAACTTTTGAGTAGATCTTTGCGTCCGAATTTATTAATGCAATGGGGTTATAGCTAGTCGGAAAATGGAAGCAATGTTTTCAAACTTTATATGGCACTATCAAAAAATTAGACGATCTCTAAAGCTTCTAACATTACCACAAGATAGAGGGGGTTGGGCGGCTCCAAATCTGTTATTGTATTACTGGGCAGCGTTCTTGCAACAGATGGGACCTCTCCTAATGGATAGGTCTCGCAGAGAAAACGACCTGCCTTCAATCTATCACCTAGCTATAGGCAATGAAGCCTCGGGTCTGTTTTTGAGGAAAATAGAACCTAGCTACTATAAAAAAAAAACGATTTAAATGTATAAAAGCTGCTTGGAGGGTGTGGACAAGAGTTAAAAGGTATTGAAAATTCCAAGCTATAATCGATATACCCCATTATGGGGATCATCACTGTTTCCAGCAGGATTGGATGATGTTATGGCGAGAGGATGGGAAAGGGCAGGTGTTGATAAAATTGGCCATTTATATAATGAACAATCAGAGATTATAACATTTTCGGATTTGGTTAAACATAAGGGGATAGCTGAACGTTCCCAATTTAAATATATTCAAATTTGGAGCTGTTTGAAGATACTGCCGCAAGGGACTTTTAATCATGATAGTATACCAGTATTAGAATTGGCTTATCGGGGGAAGGCACGGATTGGGGATTACTATAATATCTTGCTGCGAAATCTTCCTGATGATCTGGAAAAATTGAGACCCAATGGGCAGAAAAACTTAAGGATGAAGAAATAGATTTGGATAGATCATTGGAACTGGCAAAAAAAAATTCTTTCAGCAAATCTTAAATCCCAACACTATAAAACAATATTTAATCTGTACTACACGCCCGCGAAGCTATTTAATTGGGGGAAGCGTGAACATGATAAATGCCCTAGGTGTCAGGCTAGTCCAGCAGATATAATACACATGTTCTCCACATGTAGGTAACTTACACCCCTAAAAACTGGTATAGAGGAATTTTGGCTACAGACCATCAATAAAAAAATAAATCTAACCTCACCACTAATGTTATTTGGATATGATAATCGTCTTGGTCTATCTTCATCGCAAGTGGATTTTCTATTTATAACAGTGGCAGTAGCTAGATTGTTGATTGCTACAGCTTGGAAGGATACCGAAGCACCTATGTATTTAGCATGGTTTTACCGACTTCTGAATGTACATAGCCAGGAGCTGACATTATATGAGATTAAGAGGAGACGAGCCAAGGAGAAAGGGTACAAGATCTGGGCTCCTATGACCAAATGGCGTGAAGACAGAAGATAAAGAGGTGCTATAGAGGGCTCCGATAAATAATTCTACAGAATAATGTAAATATTGTAAATAGAATTCATGTACTGAATATGAAATGATTGGTTTGCTCTCTGATTGATTTACCTCTTTATTTGCTCTAGGACTATTAAGATTTGTTTATGACTTGTATCAAATAAGTATGCAATACCAAAGGATTGGTATATGAGATGTATTCTTTTGGTTACCTTGCTCAATTAAAAAAATAAAAAAAAACATAGAGAATTGGGGCTCTCATTCTATTTGACTATGTTCGTCTGCAGGTCCGGGACCAGAACCAATCCCTGTGTTGCTCTCATACAGTTTATAACCGTTAACATCATGAGAGCAATGCAAGGCAGGTAAATCCAGCGCTCCAAAGGGGACCAGGGTGTCCTGCTGTTTTATCTCTTCTCCCCCACCACCCCAACCTGGCTCCTTAACACAGTTCAAGATACATGAAGTTCGTATGCCAGGCTGGTGATAGTAAGAGACCTTTCCAATCCAAAATTCACAGTCAAATTTATCCTGGGTCTGCAGTCTTCCTGCCTATCTTCAGGATAGACCTCCACCTCTGCATAGGAAATACCAGAGGATTACAACATTGCAGCCAAGGGAATAAATGTATGAATAAATGTGATACAAGTATGTTTTAATGCATGTGGCAGCTCGCATGGGGGGAGTCAGCACCCTTACGCCCTGTATTCGAGCTGCCCCGGTCATATTTAACCAGCTACTCACGGATTGAATCTCTCAATTTACTTTCCATCCTGTGTATGTTACACTGTTAATAAATGTAAAGCCTGATTAATAGGATACGTTCTCTTCAACAATTTGGGAAGTGATGGGTCATGATTGGACATTGATGGTAAAGCATGCTGGATGTAAACTTTCATTAATATTTTGGTTGGAGCCGCCCAGTGATGTCTGAGAAAAGGGCTACTTCCTGCATCACCCATGAGTGACATCTTGAAGGTTTTTTTTTTGGGCTCTGGACAATACCTTTTTTGCCTCCCCACCACCCCCCAATTTGTGACTCCAAACAATGTTGAATTGTATCTTAAATTTATAGAAATGTTTGTGGAGTGGAGGGGACTGGTGTTCTCCAGCAAAGTAATACCAAAAGAAAGCTTGAACAAGCATTGTTAGTCACTCCATTTTGCAGTTGGATTTAGATTCTTATTTTACTTGGAACAACATTATTTTGGGTGCAATTCAGTGTCTAGTGAAACTGTATTATGGGTGCCAGAAAGGTGACGTTGTGAATATTGAGTGGTCTAGTGAATAATAATAAAATAATATATAAGCACACAACGTTGGAAAGTGTAGCCTTAGTTGGCATCTATTCATAATCAGAAATCTCCCTTCTGGTAAGTGGCATTCTTGCTTCCACAGCGAAAATCAAAGCGCTCTTTTGACGATTTTCATCTTTCTACTGGGTGATATTTTGCATTTCTCTTCCTTGGCTTAGTCTCTCTAGTTATCTTTGTGTGTACTTCTTTCTGGCTACACAGTTGCCTTTGACTCAGACATGTGAGGGAAGTGAGACAAAAAGAGGAAAAGTAAAAGGAGGTAGAGA
Organism: Calotriton arnoldi; assembly: GCA_963921515.1. Lineage (NCBI taxonomy): Eukaryota > Metazoa > Chordata > Amphibia > Caudata > Salamandridae > Calotriton > Calotriton arnoldi. The sequence goes on from CAWUFW010004770.1 coordinate 51,070, forward strand.
TACAGATGAGGCAGAGAGGTGTAGTAGGGAGGGGCATAAGGTAAAGGCAGAAAGGTGAGGGAGCCAGAAGGGAAGCTCAAGAGGTAGGTAGAGGCAGGTTTCAGAGTGAGGTAGAGCTCTAGAGATGAGAAGGAATCATATAGAAGAGGGGTAGGATAGAAAGTGAGGTGTTTTTAAAGCGATAAAGGCAGAGATGACAGGTGGAGAAAGTTGAGACGGTGAGGGGAAACAAGTTAAGATTGTTACTTAAAGGGGCAAACGAGGAGTCAAAGAGAAGGTCAGACGGATAGAGCGGTTAAGGATAGAAAGAGGTGCTTTTGATTGAAAAGAACTGAAGTAGAGACAGGTGAAGTAGAGAAAGGGGAGGTTGATGCACAGGTAGGGAGGGTGAAGCAGAGGATTGTAGTGTGATGAGGTTAAGACAAGGTAACAATACCCAGAGAGCTATAGGGGAAATGGAGGCAAAGAAGTGAGATACTGAGAAAGAAGTAAGGTAGTCTGAGATGAAGTGGAGGCAATAGAAGTAGAGAGGTTGCAAATGAATGGGTAGGTACATGCAAAGATTAGGTTGTAAGAGCAGTGGCATGTAACGAGCAGTGGCATGTAGAAGGGGTAGAGTGAAATAAGAGGGATGAATGAGGTAGTCAGAGGGCTGATAGAGGCGTAGATGGTGATCTGAGTTTCAGAGATGTGATGTTGGTGTAAAAGATCTAGGGGTAGGATAGAAACAGCAATGAGGTGCATATTGGTTTGAGGTAAGCAGCTTTGAGAGGTAGGCACAGTGGTACACTCAGTGAGATGAGGTCATGAAAGAGGTAGAGTGCAATAATGAGGGCGAGATTGGCAGGTGAGGTATAGTTGACCTAGGTGGATGGTACAGAGACAGAGGAGGGAGGTTGAAGAGGTGAAGTAAAAATAAACAAAATGAAACCGATTATTTTTAATGTATTTGACACCATCTGACTGAGTGTTGGAGTTACCTTTGGGCTGGGCAGGCCAGACATGCACTCTTAGGACCTTGTCCACTGTGATCCAGTAAATTGTGTCCAGTTAACGAACATGTTTGCGTTTGAGGCAAAAGTACTCCACGTTAAAGTCCTGTGTGTCTGCAAGTAGTATGTGCCATTTAACTCCAAACAGTTTTTCATAAGGTCTGGTCTGGCCAAAATGATAAATTCTCCTCGGGCTAGGTAATCCCTGTCTGTTATAGATACTTTCCTCTATTACTTGTAGTCTGTTCTTGTAGAATTCTTGTATTAAAAAAAACTCTAAGCCAATTAGTATTTTTTAGTTTGAGTTAAGTCAGTGTACCAATCAGATTCAGAACCTCCTTAGCATCTTTCAGATACAACAGCATATTCTGTACCAGTGGAATAAAAAAATAATCACACATGCGACACAGGATCTAGAATAGAATCGATACCTGACACAATGAGAACAGGTGTAGGTGTGATGTTTTAATGAATTTCTGGGATTGGACTTTAGGATCCTTTTGTATCAAAACATCTACCTAATTTTCTGTGTTCCAGCCTTCTTGAAGGTCCTCTGATACTGGTTCTTTAATCTTTGTATTTCAGATGTCGGGTTCTTATAGTTTTTCTTGCAGGTCCTGATTCGCCTAAAAGGTGTAGGCACTCAGTATTATAACCTGTTGTATTTTGAAACATAAACACACAGTAAGGTGCACCAATTAACATCTGTAAACAAAAAGTCCAAAAACAGTAGGTTTCCAATTCGTCGCCAAGCCGTCTTCTTTTTATTTTGAACATAGTTTCAAAAAGTTCTTGTGTGTGTGTGTATGTATATGTATATGTATATGTATATGTATATGTATGTATATATATATATATATATGACACTCATACAGCCAATGTGTTTCGTCCAAGACTGGACTGCTTCAGGGCTGTGAACACAAAATATACCAACATTTATATACCCACATAAACATAACCTATATAACATTACAACACAACCATAAATATGTGCCCGATATCAAACCCAAATCCTAAATTATTTACAAACTTACTAAATTCACAAACAAATGAACTATTAACAAAGGTGCATTGAGAGTCACATCATGATTTGCTCATTTCTACAGGTGTGTGTGTGTGTGTGTGTGTATATGTATGTATGTATATATGTATGTGTGTATATATATATATATATATATATATATATATATACATACACACACATCAGCATACACTTACCAACATATATTAAAACCGAGACAACCATCATAACAATACAACTCGTACAAACACTATACCAATTGTCTCATAAGAACAGATATAAACATATATATAGATCATGATGCACCGTGTAACAAGAGAAGAATCTCCATGAGCCCACTGATCGATTTGAGAGGTATTTATTATAGCAGAGAAAGACGCGTTTCGGCCATGTCCGTGGTCTTTATCACATGACCTCTTCCCGGGTCAAACCTTCATTTTAAAGGCACAAACGCCTACGTGGACACCACGTGTTGTATACAAAGACATAGAAGAAAACGGAAATATTAACAAAATTACACCATCGTTTGCATGATGCTCATAAATTTCAACAACAGTATACAATGTTAAAATTATGTTTAAATTAGTAGTTGCCTGTTTAACCACAGGGCTGCAGTAAAGCAGATTCACACATTATGGACATGATCGTGTAGCTTTTGCTATTCAGGTGACCCAGTGTCAAACTTCAGCTCTTATAGGGTGTGGATTTCTAAACATGTGGCAATGGGAGATCCATCAGACTAAATAAGTAAAGTTTTAGTTTCTATGTCGGGTATAGTACCCTTAGGTAGCCTCTCTGTGTGACCTAAAACCATAAATGAGTGCCAGTGTTGCCAATGGAACACAACAGTGCCAAGGAGTAAAACCACTACAACAGCAAAAGTTCTGGTCTGGTACCTTATTTATCATGTTGGAACTCTATAAAGTAAAGCTGCAACGTGGGGCTACCTGACGTATCCGACCATCAGCTGGATCTTAACTCTGCGGAGTCTGATGATACTGTCTACAGTAGACAAGGTATGGATTACTATAGTGACTAGGAGTAGTGAGGGTTCACTGGAACGTCCGTCCACTCCGGTGCGCATAACACTAATGTAGGCGAATCAGTCCCATCTTAGATCTCTGCCACAAATGTCTCTAAAAAACAAGTTAAACAAAACCAGTATTAGCGACCAAGTCACTGACATTTCAGTGAATATTCACGTGCTGTACATTTTAAGCATTGTAACTCAAAGGCAAGCCAATGTTATATAAGCATCATGTAACATACAGAACATATACACAAGTTGAAAAGGAGGAAAAGGTGTGGTGGGAGGGCTCGGCCATGAAATGCAAGTGTATCATCACAAGTGTTCTACTGATGGGAATGTATCTCCTCATCCAGCTTTAACCCGTCCGGGAATTTGGTGCCCGCCTGCAGGATGAAACTGGATTCTAACTTACATAGGGCCGATTGCCCCCTCTCGGGTTAAGACTCACTGAATCAAGACCAAAGTACTTGGCCTGTGACCAGTCTCCATTATGTTTATCAGTAAAGTGTTTGGCTGTGCTATAGCTGTGATCTTTATTGGTAATGGCCCTACAGTGCTCCAGAATCCGCTTCTTAACCGGGAATGTGGTGGAGCCAATATACCACAGGCCACACAATGGTGTAAATCACATAATCAATGCTGCAGGTAATCAATTTGGAAATCCTCCATTTAGTCTTTATCCTATCCAGGGTGACCTCAGACACATTACTACTATACCTGCGGGCTTTGTAGTTGCCGCACCTGCAGAAACCTTTGGTTTGTTTAAGCCAATTGCTTTCTTTGGTCTGGAGGTGGCTGTGTACGAGAAGGTCTTTCAGTGAGTCATTTCTCCTGTAGGTCATCGATGGATTTAGGCCTACTTTGTTTCTCAGAATAGGATCCTGTCTAAGAATACCCCATCTAAATTTCAATATTTTGCGAAGTTGGTCTGCTTGGCTGCTAAATTTTATAATAAACCGAATGGGTTCCCATATGGCTTATTTGGGGATTCTTTCTGTGGTTTGTCTTGATAGGATCTCATTCCTTGACTGTTTTTCCACTCGTGCTTTGGCCTGTTTAAGGGCTTTGCGTGAGTATCCTCTCTCTCTGAACCTCTCTATCATGTCACGTTTGGTTTGCTCATAACTGGTGGTAGAGCTGCAGTTACGTTTGGCCCTTAAGAATTCGCTATATGGTATGCCCCATCTGAAGCTGGGTGGATGGCCACTGGAGGCATGCAATATGGAATTGCCAGCGGTTTCTTTTCTGAAAAGATTAGTGTGGATAGTACCCCTGTCGACTGTGAGCTTGAGGTCTAAGAAATCAATTGTCTCTCTACTGTAATGAATGGTAAATTTAAGGTTAAAAGAATTGTCATTAAGTTTTTCCACAAACTTTGTTAGTTCCAATTCCGTCCCCTCTCAGACAAAGAAAATATCATCAATGTACCTCAGCCATTTGCTTGCATTGAAGATCCAGTGTTCAGTCCTGTCCTTCCAGAGCACCTGCTTCTCCCACCAGCCCACCATAAGATTGGCGTAGCTTGGGGCGAAGCAGGTGCCCATGGAAGTCCCAAGCAGTTGTTTAATGTGCTCTTTCTCAAAGATAAAGACATTTTCTCTCAAGCAGATCTCAATTTCCAAAAGCATATGTGTGTGTGTTCAAGATATTGTATATTGCATGTCTTGAGGAAGAACTTGCATGCTTTGAGTCCATCAGAGTGCCTGATGCTAGTATACAAGCTCTCCACATCCAAACAAACCAGCCAATGTTCGGCGTTCAGAACCACATCACTTCTCTTTTGCAAAAAGTCAGTAGTGTCTCTGAGATATGGTTTGAGATCTTTGACAAAGGGAAAAAGAAAATGGTCAACAAAAATGGAGGTGTTTTCTAAGAGGCTGTTCCTGGATGAGACTATGGTTCTACCTGGTAGTTCCTGTATATTCTTGTGGATTTTTGGCTAGAGATAAAATGTGGGTGTAGTGGGTGTCTAATTTTTGAGAAATTGTTTATCGTCCCAGGTGAGTAGTTCCCTCTCATGCCAGTCCTGTATCCTGCTAAAGTATCTCCGTTGCAGATCAACCACATAGTTTTTGTCCACCCTGCCATAGCAAGTAATGTAATTCAATTGACGATATGCCTCTTTGGTGTACATGGCTCTTGTCATCAATACCACGTTACCCCCCCTTGTCAGATGGTTTAATAAGGTAAATTCTTAGCCGCCTCCTTTTGTTTTTGTCATGTTCTTGTGTTGTGGAGTGGTGTTGATCAGTTTCAGGAGATCTTGCGTTACTAGGTCACCAAAGATATCAAAATTATCCTTAGCAATGGCGGGTACATACTTGGATCTATGCCTGAAATATGTGGACACTGCCTCTCCTGTTTGTAGTCCAAAAAGCTGTGTAATGTCGCCTACGTGAGTGGGGTCAAATGGGTCAATGTGTTCGCTCGTCCCACTGTGTTGGCTTTGCTGACCTAGGTCACTCATCACTTGTAATGTGGGAATGTCCTCAATTGTCAACCTAGTGTCATCACGAGGCCGGTCGTGTTCCTACAGTCCCACCTGTGCTATTGTGTAAAGTATGCATTTTATACAGTTTCAGTTTGCACTCAAATTTGTACAGATCAACACATGTCTGGGTATAGTCAAAGCCTGTTTCTGGACAGAATGAAAGGCCAAGTCTCAGTACATTTTCTTCCTTGTCTGTTAGAACTCTGTTGGTCAAGTTCATTACCGTTAGTTGTTGGATAGTGTCCGCCATTATGTTTTCTTGGATGTCTGGCCTTGTGTTCCCATGCCAGTGGTTCTTGTGCTTCCTTCGTCTGCCCCTCCATCTCCAGTTTTGTTTTTGTTTCCTCGTCCTCTTCCTTTCGGCCTCCCTCTGTTCGATTGTTCTTTTGTTTTTTTGGAGGAGGAGAAATTCCTCGGAAAAAGACTGCTGCTCAAGCGTGCCTGATGAGATGCTATCCACCGACTCTTGGTCAGAGCTAAGATCGGTTATTGACCCTTCCTTATTTGTTTCCATTATCCCAAGCGCTTTATCCTTAGCCAGTTTGTATCTTACTGTGTCAGATTTACTAGCGAATGTAAGAATATGGCCCGTGGGTAATCCTTCTCATCCCTTAGGAACTTTAGTTGTTTTCTGGCAATGACCTCTTTCTCGTAGGCCTTGATTATGTCGTCCACTTGCTTGAGCACTTTACTAGGCTCGGTTTGGTCTGGTTCTCTCTCTTGAACCCATCCATCAGCTCCTGTATATGTGCCATCAATTCCTTGTGTTAGTCCCAGGCATTTCTGATGAGAATCTCAAGCATCCTTCTTGAGCATGCAGTTGTGTTCTCCATCCAATCCTTAAGGACTTGTGGTTTGGGGATCGCCTGGGTTGGGATGATAAAAATTCTCAAACCCCTCGGTATGCGGTTTACCTCAAGATAATTCTGTAGGGAGGTTGCCTCCCACCACCGACTGATTTCTTTGCGCCGTAAGCGTTCCAAAATATTGCCTCTGTTTGACCCCAACTGAGGCTGTGTCCGACACTGCATTCCCTGATGCATGATTCTGCACATTGCTCTTGCTGAAAATGGCCTTGGCAGAGGCCTCCTGACCCTTCAAGAACTCATCCTCCATTATTTCAGAGTGTTGCGCATGCGGAGTAAAACTCCTTCACTCTCACTCTATCATGCGTCTTGAGCTACAGTAGCCGATGTGAACTCTGGCTGTCAGTGGTGTGGCGGGATGGATGCGCAGCCTTAGCTAGTAGGACAACGGAGTCAGACGAACTAAAAACTGCGTGAAAAGGAAGCCGCCCACCAAAGGCGTGTGGCTGCCTACCTGTCTCTGTCGCGGTTCGTTTCCGAGGTGCCGATCGCGTCCTTCGCTTCAAAGTCACGTAGATCCGCTGGCAGCCGGCGGGCGTTCTTTGCGGCAAGGAATCCAAATGCAAGTTGGTCGGAAGAGAGCGCCCTTCCTGGTGAGCTGGGGCTTCGCGGGCGGGCGCCGCCACCGAAATATCACGATGCACGGAGTAACAAGAGATGAATCGCCACAAGCCCACTGATCGATTTGAGAGGTATTTATTATAGCAGAGAAAGATGCGTTTCGACCACGTCCGTGGTCTTTATCACATGACCTCTTCCAAAGTCAAACCTTCATCTTAAAAGCACAAACACCTACGTAGACACCACGTGTTGTATACTTAGACATGGAAGAAAAAGGAAATATTTACAAAATTGCACAATCGTTTGCATGATGCTCATACATTTTAACAATGGTATACAATGTTAAAATTATGTTCAAATTAGTAGTTGCCTGTTTAACCACACAAAATAAATATATATATATATATATATATATATATTCTCCAAAAAACAGTGTGCCCATGCACAGAAGCGCACTCGAACCAGCGTCGGTTTGAGGAAACCTTTATTCAGGGGAAAACTGCTGCTGTACAAGAGTCAATGAAAGCATGGTGGCGCCAGATTCACAACGCGTTTCGGGCTCTTCCCTTCTTCCTGGTGAGACGCCACTGCAGCTTACCGCACCTGCATGTATTTGATCAAATCTGCCCTCCAATGGGCCAATCGGGTGAGTAGACCTCCTCAGATGCATTCTGGGAAATGCAGTGCGGGTGAATTTTTGTGCCTCAATATTCCTGCTGCTATAATATTCGCATCCAGCCCTGAATGGGCCTCTCTTCACAACAGCAGTAAGCAATCATTCCAGAAACGCTGCTCCTAGGGACTCAGCGAGTTCCAAGCCCCCTGGCCCCCTACAATCAACTGGGTGGTGCAGCTTCTCGCGGCTGGAATGATTGCTTACTGCTGTTGTGAAGAGAGGCCGACACACGCAGAACCGCTCTGCAAGAGACGCTGTAAAGAAACCAGTCCCTCCGTGATTAGAGAGCGAAGCACAGCGAACCCGAATCAGCCGATGCAGGTCTCGAAATCCAAAACCGGAACGTGAATTACGCACGCCGGCTACGTGCGTCCTCAGTAATGAATACCCATGAGCCTCGTCCAGGCATCATGGGAATTGTAGTTTCTGTCCCGTAAATCGCGATGTGGTAGGCGCCTAAGCCCGCCGTACCTGACAGTACACCCCCCCTCCCAGGTGCCTCTTCGCAACCGGCTTGGCAGGGTGAGCAGCATGGAATGCACGAATCGCCACAGGGGCATGGATATTCTGAACAGGCTCCCAAGAATCATCCTCTGACGAGTACCCCTTCCAGGAGACCAGATACCACAGCCGACCGTTCCTGAATTTGGAGTCCAAAATGCGATGCACCTCGTACTCCAGGTGCCCATCACGCACAACGGGGGGGAACAGCCCTCCTCCGAGCCCTTCTTGCAGGTTTCAGAAGACTGGAGTGGAACACCGGATGGATCCTCAAGGTGTTTGGCAATTGGAGCCTATAGGCAACCGGATTGATTTGTTTGAGCACGGTGTAGGGACCGATAAACTTAGGGTGGAACATACTAAGCACTCTGAAGCGAATGTTCCTTGTAGACAACCATACTCTGTCCCCTGGCTTGTACATGGGGCCCCCTCTCCGATCCGCTCATTACTTGTATTGTTGTTTAGCCCGGATGAGGTGGGCTCGGACCTTCTGATGGATGGAGCGAATCTTTCTCATGAGACCCGACACCTCAGGTTGGACATCGAGGTTACTGGGTCATGAGATTGGCAGGATTCTTGCATCGAACCCATGGTTAGCAAAGAAGGGAGATACGCCCAAGGAGCTATGCCATGAGTTATTGTACAATAAAGTAGTACGTGGTTCCTCGGTGAATACAGAGTATTTATAGCAGGTTGTGAAAGGAAGGGGATTCTTCCTTTCGGAACTGGTGCCCTCACACACCCAGCAAGCTAGGTGTCCTGCTTCATCTGGGCCTGCTCCTCGTCGGGTCGGCGCTGCAATACCTGACGGGCACCCAAAAAGGGGCTCTTTATCGGAGATCTTTTGTTCCTTGCCGGTGGGTGCCGTGGGTGTAAGGGCCCTTTTGATTGTGTGGATGTAGTAGTATGTGAAGTGAGTTAAAACAAGTCAGGGTGCCTTATGGAACATATTTTATTCTTGGTAGGCCCCCTGCCTGATTTAAAATAGAAAAAGGAGAGGCGTCTATCTGACTATAATGGGTCAAGATCAGGGCGCTCTATTCCTATTGGGTCAACATGTTTCTCGCCATTGTTGTCTTAAGGATCAAAGGCGATTCTTCAGGACCGTAAAGTGAGTCTATCTACACCCAGTGGTGTGGTGAACTACCTACCACTCTTGGATAAGCGGGTTGTGCGCCCGTTGTTTCTATGGACGACCAAATCACTAATTGAATCGTGCCTCGTCAGTATCCAGCGGGCCGTGGACACATATAAGTTATGTGTCTGCTTTCAATGAAAGCCGTGTGGTTGACCTACCCCTCTCCGCCGGATCCACCGGAGAGGGGTAGGTCAACCACACGGCGAGAAACATGTTGACCCACTAGGAATAGAGCGCCCTGATCTTGACCCATTATAGTCAGATAGACGCCTCTCCTTTTTCTATTTTAAATCAGGCAGGGGGCCTACCAAGAACAAAATATGTTCCATAAGGCACCCTGACTTGTTTTAACTCACTTCACATACTACTACATCCACACAATCAAAAGGGCCCTTACACCCACAGCACCCACCGGCAAGGAACAAAAGATCTCCGATAAAGAGCCCCTTTTGGGTGCCCGTCGGTATTGCAGCGCCGACCCGACGAGGAGCAGGCCTAGATGATGAAGCATGACACCTAGCTTGCTGGGTGTGTGAGGGCACCAGTTCCGAAAGGAAGAATCCCCTTCCTTTCACGACCTGCTATAAATACTCTGTATTCACCGAGGAACCACGTACTTCTTCTTTATTGATTATCTAGGGCATGTACGTTGGACCTTTCCAAAAGCCCATTGTCCCCATCCTTTTGTAAAAAATGAGTTATTGTACGCCAGTTCTGCCAACCATAACAAAGAAATCCATGACTCATCAGCCTCCTTCGCGTAGCAACGCAGATACTTCTTTAGAGTTTGGTTAAGTCGTTCGGTCTGACCATCCGTTTGCGGATGGAAGCTGGTGGACAAGGCAGGAGACACTTGTAGGGCCTTGCACCACATTTGCCAGAAACGAGCTATGAACTGGGGCCCTCGATCTGAAACCATGGTAGTCGGTAGGCCATGTAGGCGCACCACGTGTTCAAGTAGTAGTTGAGCCGTTTGTCCCGCTGTTGGTAAAGTAGTACATGGAATGAAATGCCCCATCTTGGTGAGGCTGTCCACCACTACCAGAATAGCGGTCTTGCCTTGATTGTTAGGTAGGCCTGTAATGAAATCCATACTGATATTTTGCCATGGTTGTGTGGGGGTAGGCATAGGAACTAATTTTCCTCTGGCTTTGGAGGTTTCTCTTTGGACCTAGCACAGACCTCACATTTCGCTATCCAAGACATCACTTCCTTAGTTAGATCTTCCCACCAGAAGTGTCTTTGTACTTGTTGTATAGTTTTTTACAACCCTGATTTCCTGCAAGGATGGAGCTATGGCACCAGTCGAATGCCTTGCGTTGAATCGGCTTGGATGGCAGATAGTTTGTGGTCAACAAAAGGCAGGCCGTGTTTTATACTTCTTTGAGCATGTCCACCCACCCATTGCTTCCAGGACTCTCTGGAGTGCACTTTCTTTACTTCATCCTAGAAGTTCTCAACTGTCACAGCGCATAAAACTCTTGTGGGGGCTATAATAGCATTATAAGGTGTTTTGCGAGGGAGCCTGTCTGTACCTTGTCTCGACAAAGTGTTCGCCTTTGTTTTCTGTCCCAGGCCTGAAGGTGATGACAAAATCGTACTCTGCAAAAAAAAGCATCCACCGCATTTGTCTGAGACAGCTGTCTACCGGTCTTCATGTACTGAAGGTTTCTATGATCGGTGTATACAGTTACTTGATGTATTGACCCCCCACAGATATTGTCTCCATTCCTTGAAAGCATTTTTTTATGGCTAGAAGCTCTTTTTCAGCGATGGTGTAGTTGAGTTCTGCTGCACTGAGTTTCTTGGACATATAGGCCACAGGATGTAATTGACCTGTCTGTTTGCCTCTTTGTGAAAGCACCGCCCCTAAAGCCACATCTGAGGCATCCGCTTCTACAATGAAGGGAAGATCGGTTTGCGGATGTTTGAGAACAGGAGCGGTAGTAAATGCCCGTTTTAAATGTAGAAAGGCCTCCTCTGCATCACTGGTCCAAACAAAGGGCTCTCTTTTTCTTAGCAGTCTCGTAATGGGTGCTACCACATGTGAAAAGTGCAGTATGAACCTACGGTAGTAGTTAGCGAATCCCAGAAAACTTTGTACATCATGAACATTAGCTGGTATGGGCCATTCCTGAACCGCTTTCACCTTTCTTTCCGTCCTACAGTCCTGACGGGCACAACATTACTCCCAAAAATTCAACCTCATACACATGGAAGTCCCATTTACTCAACTTACAAAACAAGGAATGTTCTCTTAATTTCTGCAACACCAAGAGATGATGGTGCTCATGCACTTTCATTCTCAGAATAGACTAGGATGTCGTCTATGTATACCACCACAAAGGTGTCTATGTAGTCTTTTAATACATCGTTTAAAAAATACTGAAAGGCCGCAGGGGCGTTGCACAGCCCAAATGGCATGACAGTATATTCAAACAGCCCATAGTGGGTTTTAAAGGCAGTCTTCCACTCATCCCCCCCCCTCTCTAATCCTGACCAAATGATAGGCACCTCGCAAATCCAACTTGGTATAAATCGTAGCCTCTTTCACTTGGTCCAAAAGCACTGATACTAGAGGAAGTGGGTATCTATTCCTAACCGTATTCTGGTTTAACTTGCGATAATCAATGCACGTTCTTAAGTCCCCATTTGCTTTTGATATAAAAAAAGGGGAGAACCTGCCGGTGACCTAGAGGGGCGGATAAACCCAATCTCAAGATAATGATCCAAATATTCCCTCAGATGTTCAGTTTCGGATACTGATGGGGCATACACTCTGCAGGAAGGCAGAGTGGCCCCTGCTATCAGATCTATCTGACAGTCATAGACTCTATGAGGACGATGTTTTTCTGCCTGGATTTCACTGAATACATCCTGATTTTGAACATACACGGAGGGTAAGACTACAGAATTTTCTGCTGCGGTGGCAACCCACCAGGGGTGGGCTAACGCGCTAACTTGGGAGAGATCATTTCTCATACATCTGCACTCTTCCGATAGAAAGTGCGGGGTTTTCTCTCTCCAGTTTATGGCAGGGTTGTGGTGCCACAACCACGGCATACCCAGAATAATTTCGTACTGTGGGGCTACAATAATATTCAAGGACAGGTGTTCTACATGGCGTTGTGTCCCATCCTGGACAGTCAGTCTCACTGCTTCTGTCTGTTCTGTCACTGGTCCGGATGTCAAAGGTTTTCCGTCGACCACTAATACCGTCTCAGGAACTTCCCTAATGACTGTTCAATGCTAGTTTCTGAACTAACCCTTGATCAATAAAGTTGCCTGTGGCTCCTGAATCAATCATCTCTGTAACTGTGTGAACACTCCCTCACGTTCAACTCCATTGGAACCAAAATGTGCGCTTCTGGCTGCCACCCATCTGATGCCGATAAAGAAGGCACTTTCCATTGAATACTATCTTCAGTTGGGTCTGTAACCACAAGCTGTCTTTTTTCGGTGGGTTCGGTTCTCTCTTGCAGAAATGTAACTGCTACTCTTTTTCCTGATGTAAGGATATTAAAGCATTTAGGCCTGGTAGGGCATTCACGTACAAAGTGCCCCTTCTTCCCGCAGTACATACACTGCCCGTTTACCCTACGTGCCTCCCTTTCCTCTTTAGAGAGAGGGGATCTGATTGCTCCTACTTCCATAGGCTATGCACTGAGTTCAGACTCCAATACAGGTTTCCTAACCCCCTTATCATATCTAGGAGTCCACCGCTCACTACTTCTCTTCTCACCCCCTCTTTCTGACAGTCTATGATCTAACATGAGAGTAAGATTCATTAAATCAGTGCAATTAGTTGGTTCGGGATCGATCTGAGCAAGGACATCCTTCATTTCGTCTCTTAAACCCTGATAATACAAGGACATCCTCTTTTCTTCAGGCCATCCTGTTTCTGCTACAAGGCGGGTAAATGATGTTAAATATGTGACCAGATCCTTTCTTCCCTGTCTTCGCTCTAACAACTCTGTCGGCACTAAAAGTGGTGGCTCTTCTAACAAACACCCTCTCCAATTCTCTACGGAAGGCGTCCCAGTCAGACAGTACTGGGTCATCATTCTTCACCAGAGGAACAGCCCAATTGGCTGCATCCCCAGCTAAATATGATATAGCAAACGCCACTCTGGAATGGTTGGTAGGAAAGGATGAGGGTTTGCACGAAAAAGGAAGCATTATTTGTGTTACAAAAAAAAAACTGAATTTTATTTGGATCTCCTGAATACCTTTCTGTGGTGAAAAAAGACAAGAACACAGTGTAGTAATAGAATTGGATATAAAGAATTGCACAGTATGGAAAGGTATTCAAGACCTATAGCAATAAGAGATCATATATTGAATACGCACAGTTTGTATATTGTATGTACATATTTGGGCAACAATATGGCAAGTACCATAAATTTCTACAGAAAACATCGTATCTTGGTGAGGAGCAGACATACAGATGTCGAATTTTTACAGTCTCTCATTAACTATATATGTAAGCAATATTGGATGCATGATTACGCTACAATTTAACTTATCTTTCTTTCAAAATGGTAATGTTTTAGTATTAGGCAAACATTGTGGATGAGGAGTTCTCAGTCCCTCCGCGACCATATACACAAGCAGTACAAATAATCTGTCAAGGTAGATTGACGGAGAAGTCCTAATCCAGGCACAGTACTTATGTGACTATGACTGGTTAGTCCCTCATTAGGTGTGCTTATTTAATCTAGACCAACATGTATCGTATAATCAGTATAGCTGCCTAGTAACGGAAGACATTACAGAATAAACCTCCATGAAATTTTCTTTCAAAGGCCAATCTAGTCCATGGATACACTGACCTACAGATTACTCGGATAAAAACACCTGTACTCCCTATCCGTGTTTAAACCCCTTTCTACAGCTCACAATTTTAGAATCCATTGTTTCAGTTCTCAGTCAGTAACCTATTCCCCCCCCCCCCTCTGGGATTGCACTGTACTTGTGTAATTCCATGGAATCTAATGCCAGTCATGTTGTCCAGGGAGTGTGTATTGTTAAAATGTACAGCGAAAGGGTAGTCAGTTTGTATTGCGAATGGCCCTTATGTGCTCTTGAATTCTTTCTTTTAGAGGGCGGAGAGTACTTCCTATGTAAATAAGTCCACAGTGGCAGACAATGCAATAAACCACAAACCTAGTGTTGCAGTTTATGAAATGTCGTATGCAATATTTGATGGGAGTATTCTATTGAAACTCCGTTAGTTTAAGTGCAAATGAACAGATGTTACATTGTGCGCATTTGTAAAAGCCATGTGGCCTGTTGGGTAACCAAGTGATGTTCGTACTAGTGGGGGGCAAATAGCTTGGACATAGAAGGGGGACCACTTTGAGGGAGATTCTGTGTGCTACCAGGGGTTTCTTAGATATGAATTTTTCCACTGATTTGTCTAGTCTAAGTAGATGCCAATGTTTGAGTAAGATTTTGTAAATCATGTGGCTGTGTGTGTTATAGCCAGTTACGAAAGTCCGCTTCCTGTCCCTGCCTCTCTTGGGGTCTTGCTCTTATTGCACAGTAGAGACTGTCTTGATGTAGTGAGAATTTTCTTTTTTGAACTGTCAAGGATTTCTTGTGAGTAGCCCCTGTGAACAAAGCGTTCCTCCAATTTGTTCAGTTCTGTGAGGAAAACAGTATCCTCACTACAATTCCTTCTAATCCTTATCTCTCCCAGTGGAATAGCATTTATTTGTCAACTGGGATGCGCACTAGTGGCATGTAGCACTGAGTTGCATGCTGTTGATTTTCTAAAAAGTTTGGACAGGATTCGGTTTTCTCTAACATACAGCACAACATCTAGGAAGTCTATCTCTAGTTTACTCATCTTATGTGTAAAGCATAGATTGTAGGGATTGTTGTTGAGATATTCGAACAACTCTAACAGGCGTGCCTCGCTACCCGACCAGATGATAAAAATATCTTCAATGTAGCGCCTCCAATAGATTATGTGCTCTGTGACTTCTGAATCGGCAGCCCTCCACAGGTGTTTATGTTCAAAATTGCCCATGTAAAGATGAGCGTAGGAGGGTAAAAATTTTGAGCCCATTGCAACTCCCACAGCTCGTCTAAACCAATTCCCCTGATGCATAAAGACATTGTTTTCTAGGATTAGACGAGTTAGGTCTAGTAGCATCTGCGTATGTTCAAAACACGTTGCATCCCTCTGAGAAAGCGAATCGGTCAGAGCTTGTAATCCTTTCTCCAGTGGTATGCAAGTGTAGAGAGAGCAAACGTCCAGTGTAACAAAAGAGAACTCTTTAGCCCACTCGATATCTTCCAATTTATTCACAAGATCTCCTGTATCCCTGAGATATGAGGGAAGATTATGGACTAGTGGCTGTAGATATACATCTATGTATTCCGATATGTGTTCGGTAGGAGATCCAATACCGGAGACAATAGGTCTGCCTTGTGGGAAGATGCTGGGTTTGTGAATCTTCGGTAAATTGTATAGGCATGGTGCCCTGGGTGATGGATTGTACAGATACTTGAACTCAATGTCCGTGATAAGACCTTGTTCCCTCCACATAGTAAATTTGTATTCTGTGTGTTTGGTAATCTCCTTCAATGGATTACCAGTCAATTTGATGTATGCCTGGCTGTCCATAAGTTGCCTCTCAATTTCCATGATGTAGTCTGTGTTTCGCATTACCACTATATTCCCTCCTTTGTCTGCCTCTTTTATAACAATCTCAGACTTGCTTGATAGTGATTTCAAAAACTGGTTTTCTTTCTTTGTCAAATTGAACCTAATGTGCCTCCGATTGGTACTGAGTCTATCTTCTAGCATATTCAAATCATGTGTGACTGCTTTATAGAATGTATCTACAAAATTATCTGGTGGTAGAGTGGGTGTGAACACAGATTTTTGTTTCAAACCACTGCCTAAGTTTAAATTGGGCACAATATCGAAGTCTGATACGATACCTGAGATGGAAGGAGGAGTTTTAGAGCAGTTGTCTAGAGATCGAAGTAAATGCAGAGCCTGTATTTCCTTAATGGTTTTATTGCAAGGTAAAGAAATAGGATTCACAGAGTACAAGGGTACAGGTCTTTCTTCAAAGAACTTTTTTAGTTTCATATGACTGGTGAATTTAAACAAGTCAATATGTATACGAGTAAAGTCCGGTGAAGTGGTTGGACAATAGCTCAATCCTTTGCTTAATACATCGATATCACACTGTGAGAGTACATGGTCAGACAAGTTAACAATCGTTACGTTCTCTTTGGATGTAGCACCTCTTATGATTGGTCCCGTGTTTGTGATCTGGCTCAGTTCCTCAGATTGCGAGAGACTGGTCTCGTAGTTGCCCCCTCTTGCGTTTGCTGCGGTGTCGCCCCCTCCTAGTTTTTTTGTGTTGGGTCTGTTGTAATTGGTACTGGTACCTTTCCTGAATCGTGCCATTTCATCTAAAAAAAAAAAAAGATGTAGCATTTAGTGATGGGCCAGCACTTGCCGTCTATAGGCCCCCCCCCATTGCTGATTTCACTATGTATGCTGGAAACATCGGACTCACTGGTAGATGCTATAACCACTGGAGTGATATCTTTACCAGTAGGAACTACCTGACGTGACTTGGTATCATCAAATTTCTTGGCAAAAGTAAAAACTCTGCCGTTCTTATAATCATTGTCGTCCCTCCTAAGCTTCCTCATCTTTTTGTCTTTTATATACAATTGGTGTGCGCTGAGGACTTCTTTAAGGATCTTATAATTCTTATCGGTTGCTT
Organism: Calotriton arnoldi; assembly: GCA_963921515.1. Taxonomy (NCBI): domain Eukaryota; kingdom Metazoa; phylum Chordata; class Amphibia; order Caudata; family Salamandridae; genus Calotriton; species Calotriton arnoldi. Next base: position 68,103 of record CAWUFW010004770.1, read on the forward strand.
CTTGTAAGTTGAGACCTTTAATTTCTGTTTCTAGCTTTTCTATATCACGGAGCAAATTTTCGTTTGCAGTCTGCATGCCTGATAAGAATGTCCATCATCGTATAAGATGATGACAGTATTGGATCCTCCCACTCCTTCAAGTCAGGATCCAGGTCCTCGAAGGAAGGAAAGATTATAATACGTAAGCCCCGTGGAACTTGTTTGATGTCAATGTATCTTCTAAGAATGGTGGAGTCCCACCACCTAGACAATTCTTGCTTTTTAAGGCGTTCCAATTTGATGAATTTCTGTTTCAGACCTTGTTGTTCTGAAATTGTGTGGGTTTTAATCATTCTCTCTGTGGAGCCTGTGAAGAGTTCCAGGAGAAGTTTATCTCTCTCATCATCAAAAGAGGGCATGATTAGCTAAAGTCGTGTATGTAGAACAAACCGTGACGTAATGTGTCACGTTTTGTGAGCCCAGAATCTGAGGAACTGAGTGCAGACCGCCACACAGAATATACAAATCAAGAGACTGTAGTGGTGGATAAAGAGATTGCACATCAATAACGGAAACAATTATACATAGGCTGCCAAGTATAAGGTAAAGTCAAATGCAATGAAAAAGTCAAAATGGTGCCACTCAGGGTAGAAAACACCCCACTACCTTGGGTGCAATAAACACCGGTAGCCAACGGTGACCTGTGAAAATGATTTACAAAAACTGGGTATACCCGGCACTCATAATATTTAAAACTGAAATAAATGACACTGTTTAGTCAGGACTAGTAAGGCAAGATATAATCTTAACACAGGGAACACGAGAGATTTCATTTATCAGAACATTCACTAATTGATGTCATTGGTATCAAAAGCAACTAGAGAGGATGTTACAAAATATGTAGGGGCCTAAACACTTAAATCTCGATGATACAATCAAACATTACAGTCTCAATAATTGTAAAACAGTGGTCCAGTCCTTGAAGCAGAACACGAAACAGCCAACACGTTTCATCACATCTGTGACTTCCTCAAGGCTGTAAGAATAATAGTAAAAACATATATATACAATTAGTTTTCCCTTACACTATATAATTCATCTTGTCTACTTTAGACTAGAGTATATAGGCAGGATATTAAGAAAAGAAGGTCCAACATCTGTGCAAAATGAGCATGTGTACCAAACGGGAAAAAAAAATTGTTTTAGTGCACAAAAAAATAATTAGAGACCCGATTCCACAAAATAAAATAGGAAGTTAGGAGAAAATCTAAAACAACCGTGTGCAGAGAACAGACTGAAAGAAAGTTGTTTGAAGAAAAATTGCCCATTGAGACAAAAGTATAAACGCAGAAAAGGAGTTTGTTATTACAGTCAAGTTAAAGCTCTGACTTCTAGAAGAACGTATTTCTGTAAAAAGTTAACAGCTCGCCAGTAGTGATACGTGATGGATTTGGAATACTTCATTAAGAGTCGACTTAATGGCTGAAACATAGGAATGGTAAAATGTATAGGGAGCGGACTTATATATTCGTACTGGTAAGTTAATTAGACACTATATTAAGTGCTTACATTGAAATAGTGTCATAGGCCACTCATTCGTCTTGATTGCAATAGTGACTTACATCTTTGAAATTGAACAGTAGTGAAGACGTAGAGAGCCGAAATCCCAAGTTAAGCGCATGTAGAATAAGTTTTTTTATTTACAGGGACTTATCATAGTCCTGTATGAAGCCTTGTAAAATTGGTATTTCGGCTTCTTACCTGTTCATTTGTCAGTAATTTTTGAGCACGTAAGTGATTTCATCACTATAGTTTATAACAGTAGCGGGTAGTGACCATTTTCATGTCCTAATATTTTTTACTGAAATGAAATATATCTGTTTTACTTATAGGGACTTATCATAGTCTTTTAGAAGCTGCGCTTAACTTGGGATTTCGGCTTTCTACGTCTTACCTACTGTTTAATTTCAAAATGTAAGTCACGAGGCTTTACGGACTGTTAAATTCGCTATTTCAATCCAGGCGAATGAGTGGCCTATGACACGATTTCAATGTAAGCACTAAATATAGTGTCTAATTAACTTACCAGCACAAATATATGTCTACTCCCTATAAATTTTACCATTCCTATGTTTCAGCCATTATGTCGACTCTTAATGAAGTATTCCAAATCCATCACGTATCACTACTGGCGAGCTGTTAACGTTTTACAGAAATACGTTCTTCTAGAGGTCAGAGCTTTAACTTGACTGTAATAATAACAAACTCCTTTTCTGCGTTTAAACTTTTGTCTCAATGGGCAATTTTTCTTCAAACAACTTTCTTTCAGTCGGTTCTCTGCACACGGCGGTTTTAGATTTTCTCCTAACTTCCTATTATATTTTGCGGAATCGGGTCTCTAATTATTCTTTTGTGCACTAAAACAATTTTGTTTCCCTTTGGTTTGGTACACATGCTCGTTTTGCACGGATGTTGGACCTTCTTTTCTTAATATCCTGCCAATATACTCTCTAGTCTAAAGTAGACAAGATGTATTATATAGTTTAAGGGTAAACTAATTGTATGTATATGTTTTTACTATTATTCTTACAGCCTTGAGGAAGTCACGGATGTGACGAAGCTCGTGTTGGCTGTTTCGTGTTCTGCGTCAAGGACTGGACCACCTTTTTACAATTATAGAGACACTAATGTTTGTTTGTATCATCGAGATTTAAGTGTTTCGGTCCCTATATATTTTGTAACATCTTTTCTAGTCACTTTTGATACCAATGAAATAAATTGGTGAATGTTCTGATAAATAATCTCTCGTGTTCCCTGTGTTAAGAGTATATCTTTCCTTACTAGACCTGAATAAACAGTGTCATTTATTTCAGTTTTAAATGTTATGAGTGCCGGGGTATACCCAATTTTTGTAAATCATTTTCACAGGTCACCGTTGGCTACCTGTGTTTATTGCACCCAAGGTAGTGGGGTATTTTCTACCCTGAGTGGCACCATTTTGACTTTTGCATGTCATTTGACTTTACCTTCTACTTGGCAGCCTATGTATAATTGTTTCTGTTATTGATGTGCGATCTCTTTATCCACCACTACCGTCTCTTGATTTGTATATTCTATACATAGTGCTTGGTATGGAATAATTTTCTACATAGAACATTATATCCAAAAATTCAATCCTATCCTTACTGTGGTTAAGTGTCAATTTCACATTGTAAGGATTGTCAATAAGGAAGGCATGATACTCAGACAACTGGACCACCATTTTTTTCCATAGCATAATGATGTAGTCTATATACTACCCCAGAAGACAATCTAGTAAGTCCAGGGGGAAGCATATCTACCTCAGGCATGCTCCCGCTCATACCAGCCCATGAAAAGGCTGGCATAAGAAGGAGCAAACCTGGAGCCCATCGCAGTACCCTGTATCTAATGAAACCACCACCCATCATGGAAAAATAATTCTTGGAGAGAATGACATCTGTCATCTCCATATTCCTGTCAATATGTTCTAGGTGAACTGCAGTTCTGGTGAGGAGAAATGACTCTAAAGCCCTCATACCAAAATGTTTCTGAATACTAGTATATATAAACATGTATGGTTACAAACTTGGTCATGTGGCCAGGTAACCTCCTCAAACGTGTTCAACATATCTTAACTGTCCTGCATAAAAGCTGGTAAGTTGCAGACCAAGATTTGTAAAAATGTGTCCACATATTCAGATAACTGTTCCGTGGGTGAGAGTATTCCTGAAATAATGGGCCTCCCGGGGGAGGGGGGTAGAATCATACCCCCCTTATGAATTTTGGGCAATAAGTATATGCACAGAAACCGCAGATTTTTCACAGAGGTAAATGTACTCATCAGAAATGAGGCAGCTCTCATGCCAGTCAGTCTCATAATGTGTGAGGCCAAAGCATTCATGGGGTTATGTGAAATGTGTTCATAGCAACTAGTATCCAAGAGTTGTCTATTTCTCCAATGTAGTCACATTTGTTCATAATAACCACATTTCCCCCTTTGTCGGCCTCTTATTAAAATAGTCTTATCTGCTTTTAGATCTTTAAGCGCAGTTCTTTCTGCCAATAATGGATTCTGCCATCTGTGTGTTTTGGTTCTTAGGTTTTTCCAAGAATCTATATAGCTCTTTGGTCACCCTTTCCCTGAATAAATCAATGTTTTGGTGCATACCTGAAGGTGTAAATTTAGAACGTGGCTTCAACCCACTGTCAATTTGTACATTTTCCACAATATCCAAATATTTAAATCTAGTACGGACCCAAGTAGTTGTAAATCATTCAGATCAAATGCAGTCTGTGCATCTACATGTTCAAAACGTGGAGTAGGTCTCATAGGATTGGAGTCGAAATAGTTTTTTAATTTTAACAACCATGTGAACTTGTACAGATCGACAAGTATATCAACTGCAATGATAGTGTGTGATTATAGTGCTAACCAGTTTGCCACATAGTGTGCGACTATATACCCAGGTCCCCACAGAGATGGTGCGTAATTGTAGTCCTGTTCAAGTCCCTATAGTGTGTGTGTGTGTGTGTGTGTGTGTGTGTGTGTGTGTGTGTGATTATAGTGATGTTCAAGTCCCCGCAATGATAGTGTGTGATTATAGTGTTACCAAGGTCCCCACATAGTGTTCGACTTTTGAGATACTTGCGCCCAAACAGAGATATTGTGTTATAGTGATGTTCAAGTCCCTGCAGTGATCGTGTAATCATAATCATGTTAAAATCTCAGAGATAACGTCTGATGATAGTTATGTCCTCATCCTACAGACCTAGTATGTGATTATAGTTCTGCTGAAGACCCCAAACAGTTAGTATTAGTCTGGTGGCTTAGTGGACTAATGCATCCACAATTCATCTGTTTGACCTCACGTTCACATGTTTGAATCTAAATACCGGAGTTCTCATTCTCTTTTCTAGTCATCACCTTTTGAAAAATGTATTTTCCATTGCAACAAACTCCTTATGTGGATTCTTTTTAAGTCTATTGATTTATTACATTGGAGAAATAGTTTCAGGGACTGACCCATCTGTTATTTTTGTACATAGAAATCGAGAATGTAATAGGCCTCTCCTTGCAAAGCTCTTCCTTCCCTCAAATATTTTATGTACTCCTAGTGTTCTGATCTGGCTACCTAGGTCACCCTCCATAAACATCCATGCATATATACATATTTGTACCTTGTTTCACAAAGTTAAAACCTTTGCTGTGTTTGGGAGCACAACGTTTGTAAGTAGTACATACAACCTGTTTTCCTGGACACGGGTATTTGTCACTTTGTGCAAGAGTAGGAATAATTGTATTGGCAGTTGTGCAACCACCTTTTAATGTAGAAAAAAATAAATTTCCATGTTAAATAGTGGCAACTTCCTCAAAGTTGAAAAATCCATTTGGGAATCAATTTTGTTTTTTTAGGGTGTAAGACAGGAATTCTTGAACAGGACGTGATTTTGTTGTATAAAAGTAGAAGGGTATTTTGCCAGTGGTGCAACTGCCTTCTTCATGGGTTAAGGGATATTCTCAAAATGTGCCAATGTTCACTACAATGGTCTTTGACAGCTTTGAAGATTGTTTGAAGGCAAAATCTCATACTCGAGTCTCTCAAAATGGTTTCCTGAAATGAACTGATAGGCTCAGTGTGTAAGAGTAGAGAATGTTGCTTTGGCTGACCTACAGCTGTCATTCTAGAGGAATAAATACCTCAAACTGTCCATATTATTTATAGGAGTCTTTCACAAAGTAGAAAAAACATTTTTGGGGAGCCCACATGTTTTGTCAGTGCATTGTGTTATGCAGCTGGTCTTCATCAAAGAGGCTGGGGAATTCTTTGTTCCGGAATGTAAACAATTTGATAGTCGTGCAGCAGCTTTTTTTCATGGGGAACAAACCCCTCTGAAGGTGCCCCTGTTAAAGATCCGATTCCTTCACATAGTTGAAAAATACTTTTTCATTGATGGGCTTTTGAGTTTAGGGAATTCAATTCTTATTTCAGAATTGGACTGGTGGTCTCCTTGTGTCGGAGTAGAGAATTACTTTGACAGTTGTGCAACTACATTTTTCATGGGAAAACCGATATTCTAAATATAAGCACATGCTGAATATAGCAACATTTCACAAGGTTGAGTTTAGGAGCACAGATTTTGAACATGGGTCTTACAAAAATATTTTTTTTATTGTGCTAGGCCACCCTTATTGGAAAAGCAGACAGTCACAGTGGCAGGAGCACGATTGTCTTTTTTATTGAAAAAGTTGCATTGCCCATATTAATTATAGAGATATTTTACAAAATGTATAAAACATAAAATAGCCAAATTCTTTCCTCATTGAATAGACTTTAAATTATTTACTGCAATATGGTTCTAGTCCTACAGACCATATTTAGGGCACAATATTTGTCAGATTATATTCTGACAATAATATGCTTGTACCATTCCCTATAAATCAAAGAGTAAGGTGGTGATACCTGTTCTTTGGCCCATTTAAATCTAAAGCACTCTGAAGTGTTCTACGTAATACTAATCATGTTATTAGGATTGTTTTAATAGTCTCTGTAAACCTTTACTAAAGCCAGCTACTTACATGATTAACTATACATCATACGCCAGAGCAGAAAGATATAATTCACCTTCAGGTTAAGATGGAAATTAATTATTTCATAATTCTGTGTTGCCATTAATAAAGTGCATACCAAGAAGGTATCCATCCATTGAAAATTCAAAACAGTGGAAACGTTGAAGGAAAATGAGAAATAAATGCAGATGTCACCAGCCCACTGTACAACTATACATTCCACATTCTCTGTGTCATTAAGGTACAGGATAACCATTTAAAGACCGGATCCATGCAAGTATCTGACATTAATGTATGTGTTTGAGGCAAAAAGGCAGATTTTGATGAGTTTCATAGAATGTTTTAAGGAGTGAAAGATCTTTGAAGGCTGCATAGGATCCTAGAAGAATCTGTTTTATTCTAACACTTTGATGTAATCATGTTGGTGATCATTTATTTATTAAGTGTTCTGGTATATTCTGATGCAGGAATTTGGTTTGCATTAAGGCAATCTTAGATAAGGTTGTTGAATCCAAGTATTCCAAACATTTTGGTCTGGGAATAATTAATTGGGTAAATTAGACATATATTTAAAACAATTGTTACACATTGTTCCTATATGAGTCATTGATCTTCCAAATTCTATTTTGCCAACTGAGTGAACTGGTTTAGTATTTTATTACTGTGTTCAGAAGGTTGAATATATTATTTAGTAAAATGGTCGAGTTATCAATGTATAATATTTGGTTGCCTGTTTTATATTCAGTGTGCATGAAGAGTTATTCATATAGTATCCTATGTGATCTCAATGCTCTAGTTCAAATGTCAAAACATTATTTTAAATCAAATTAATTTTTGCATTATTTTAGAGTCTCAGTGCTTGTCAAATATACTATAATGTTTATGGAATACCTTGGTTTACTGAGTTTAAAGCATGTCTTTATTTTCTTTACACTGGCCATCTCAGAAAAAATAATTTTCAACTGTCCACAGTTGGTACCATGTCTAACAAATGGAAGAGCAGGACAGTTGTGTTTGGTGATAGGAAGATAAGTTGTGGCAATATCCTTTCAACCATATGGAAAATAATTTATTTCAGCTTGATTGTTTTATTGCCAGGCTGCCTGTTTCCCAACAAACATGGATTGAGACCAGGGCAATTGTCTCAGTAATAGCGCTAAATGTGCTGTCAATGAGTTAAAAAAATGCTCTTGTGTTTTTTTCTTTTTAGAACGGGGAGACTCGGAGGACTAATTGGAAAGCAAAACCGTGCTCAACTTGATAGATGTATCAACATGAAACAATGTAATGGATAATTATATTTTTAAATAAATGTTAATCAATGCTAAGACTTACAATATATGTTTGAAAATTTGTATTTCTATGCAGTTTTTTTAAATATTCAACAATTCTGCAGAACTCGTACAATGGAGCCAGTAGTATGCAGTCAAACTCAGTTTATTACATAATCAAAACCTTTGACTTAAGCCTTACACATTTTTTATCTGTAAGAACTGTAATGTTGAAGGTTCTCACACTGAAATACAAAATTTAAATTTCATATTCACTGTATTGGATTGCGTGTCTCTCTAAACCCATCACTCTCCTCTGTGATATTTCTCTCCCCAAAGTAAAAAATGCACGTTTTGACAGAATCAAGGTAAATTTGAATAAGTATACTGAAATAATTAAATACATTAATGAAAAGGAGAAGGTAAAAAAACAATTAAGACAAATGTTTTCTCAAGTTCTTTACTGTGGCTCCTACTGGTCAAAAAGCATATGCCGTCTTTTGATTGCAACAATTAAATTGTGTTTATTTTTCACCGCTCTCCAATCTCTTCCACAGTTGTGTAAGTACAGGGCAGGCAGTAATGTATTTTTTGCAGTCTGATTTCCCAGGAACTTTGTTTTAAAAAAATATATATATATATTTACATGAACGTTTCAACTGCTTTTTCTGTATGAGACTAAGGTTGTCTTACATGCTTCTCTGTGTTAGTAAAATAGTAAGAATGTAATCTCTTGAGTGCTAATTGTTGTAAGCTGAGATCAGTATGATGAGTTCTAGAAATGTGCTGCAAACAGTCTTATCTCACAATTTTCCACTGTTTGCTAGCTTCACTCAAGACACAGCCCAACACCCTATGGAAAGAAAACCCCAATTTTATATTTGCAATAATAGATCTTAGCACAAGTAACATCATTTATTAATATGCATTGCGACTTTTTTCTGTTCAACATTAGAGGGGGGGTTAATATGTGGCATATTTTCTAGATCAGCATGGGCTCCTTAATTTATTTTCATTTAGATTCTTAGTATGCAAATTTCCACCACACCTCTTAATAAAATCTTGCCACTCCCCGGTCAGTGTTTGACAACTGACATGTTGTATGCACAATTAAATCTACACAGCTGGGCTAACACAGAGAGAAATCGGAAATACATTTTTTTATTACTGCTAGCTGTAATTGTTTTATGTTGGAAAGGCCCTTTATGGATGGAATATTGTCCGACATTGGTGGCATTTACTTCTCAAAAAAATATTGTCTGAGCTTGTGCTAAAATGGGCAACTGCCACAAATGTCTTCTGCATCAGGGTGCTTGGGTTTGTCTGTTCACTAAACAGGCCTAGATTAACCAATCTTCACAGTGTAGCTCGCTAATCAATACCAAAGCTGTTTACAGTATTAAACTGAGTAGTCAGATTTACAGCATGTCACTTGCTGATATCGGTCTGGCGTGTTTAAAAAATAATAAAGCATGCAGCACTAAGCATTGTGTTATGTAATAAAGGCAAGACAACAAGGTCTATTGTGAGTTTGTGCTTCAGATACACCCTCAAATACATATTTCAATGGGTGGACCCCCACCAAGACATGATTTTACACCAGTTACATTTTACATGCGGGAATATCACAAAATGTTCTGCGTTCCTTCCTGGTCCAAGTTGTGGCCAAGTGGCGCAAAAGGCAGCATTGATCAACTATGTTCACTGAAGCCATTACATTTTGCACATTTAGTTAACATATGCAAGAACAAAATTGTTTTATGCTGCAAAGGGCCATGCACCTTACAGCATACAAAAAGTGGGTTTGAAGGGCGAAAGACAACAAACCCCATACAATTTGGCACAAGGCTAAATTTGTTAAACTAGCACAATATGGCTTTGTCTCAAACCCCTAAGCCAAATGAAACCAGTTGCAAAAAAAGGCACAGGCCCTGAAGTAGTGCTGGCCGAGTTGGACCAGCCCACCCTATATAAAGAATTCTGATGATTCTGCTTTTTGTAACCAATGCTGTTTGTCAAATTAGAAGGAACTGCTTCTGGAAAGAAAACGAATACAGTGGAATAGCATACATTGGAGTGGTGTACCGTACAGTGGAATATCGTAGAGTGGTGTGGCATACAGTAGTGGTGGAATAGCGTGGAGTGTCATTGGTGTTCCTGGGGTGCCTCAGCAAGTACCCAGATCCACGGCCAGAGCGGTAACATGCCGCCTGGTAAGCAGGTGGTCACACCTCCAAGTCGACCCGTGGCCAGTCAGCAAGTTGGCGACTTTCAGCACCACAATCGTGGTGGGCGGCCCATAGCTGCCAGGCACGAGGGCTGGAGTGTCTGGTCCAGCGGAGAAGGTGGGGTGGCAACAGTTGAAGTAGGTCGGGGAGCATTTCCAAACTGCATCCGCCATCTTGGCCCCGCTACAGCCACGCCCCATGAAGACATATCCTTGACACAAATTATATGTCAATTAAAGTGCATAGAGCCAGTGAGCAGAAGGTAACTGAGATGCATTGTGGGTACTCAGTGTCCGCACAAGCAAAATACTGTCAAACTTGGCTTCAGTGGGAAAAATAACTATTTGATAATAGCAATTCGTAACATTTATGATTTAAAGCGATGAGCCACGTAGCGAATGTTGGCATGACCTAATTTGCAACTGCTGAACCATCCCATACTGGGAATAGTGGTTAGAATATTTTCCAAGCTGCTAGTGTGGATAGGAAGATTCTGGGGGCGGGGCGGTCCAAAGTGAACCGTGTGCCTTTAACACTCTTAGTTCACTAAAGGTTTTTTTAGCTTCCGCACTGCGATCTCTGCCCACTGAAACTGGGTTTCACAATTTGGTTCTTGATTCTTCACGATTGCCCCAAGTTAATTCAATGATGGCACATCTTGTGATGGATTTTGGTGACTCCTATTTAAGCCTAAATGGACAGGATCAATCTGTCCATTCACTTAAGAGGGCAGAGGGCACTAAGGCCAAAATTAGTAAAGGGGTGGGGTAATCTCACCTGATGTTCTAGTGCTTTTTTTTTTTGGAATGTTGCAGGGGTTCGCCTACCATAAGTCTTCAGGAGACTTGGTCTCATTCTATAATGCATGCAAATCGTTTTCTTTCAGTAATCTAACCTGCTATTTTACACCCCTCAGGGCAACATAGTGGAGGATTATTAACCCTCATAAGCACCACCCTGGCAGCGAAGGTGGCAAAGTCTTGGACAAATCCACCTTTTTTTTTTCCAGTTGTCTCTTTATCTGGGGCATCGTTGGTATTACTTATTCAATCAAAATCACTTTATTTCAGCCACCAGGGCCATAAAAGTGCAATCCATTTACAATAAATATGTGAAACATAATTAAAATCAATCATCAAATAGATCATATAAAAAAACAAATGATATTGGATATTTTTAAAAGAAAATAGGTAAATTAATATGTTCCTTAGTTCTCTATAAACCATAAATATGTACACAGTTGGTTATCAGATCAAATGGGGGAGTGCCATTAAAACAAAGTATTAAAAAAGCAGCAAAAAGTACATACCAAATGCAGTACACATAAACGGGATCATGAGGAAGGACAGTGAAGGGCTTTGCTACAGAGCACCCACATGGCACCCAGGAATTTTGCGATAGAAATAGCCATTACTGGGCACGAATCTCATCTTAGGATCCGAAGGGCTTCCTGATGAATACGTACACCTATTAACCTCCATAAAGGTGCAAACCAAATATGCAGAGGGGAAGAGTAGCCTGGACACGCAAACAAAACATGGGAGCCACTTTCTCTTGGGAAGTCACAGATAGGGCAAGAGGTGCCTCCATTTCCAAACCATCCTGATGTAAACACTCGAAGGGGTAAAGTGCCTATTCGAAACAAAGTATTGTTTCCTCTGAACAGACACTGGATCATAAAATTCCTCGAGTCTTCTTGTGGCCTTAATATCCATGAAATCACTGGTCAGCTTGGCAGTGCCTGCTTAGCGGGATACTAATTATTAATTTCAACCATTCTAGCGAGACACTAATTATGGACTCTCTGGCCCATGATCTAGAGTTAGTTACTGCAACACTGATGGTGATTATGTAATTATACGGGCAAGATTTTAATCTTGGACTCTGTCCTATTAATGATCATGTTTGTGGTACCTCTGGGGATGGCCATTCCAACTTTTTACACTTTAATCATAACTTATGTGGAGGAAAGCTGAATAGGCTTCTGGGTCTGCGTGATCTAATTTTTAGTCATCATTTGGTCCCAGCTGAAGTTGCCCAACAGTTGTCATATATGGGTAGAGGCAAGGGCTCACTAATTGATTTTATGTTATCTAAAATATGGTCACCTATGGTGTGTATTTTTCATATTCAAAGCTGTGCCTTAAGTGATCACAACCCACTAATCCTCAGCTTAAAGCTGGGAATGAATCAAAACCGGTACGTAACTTCATGTCTGGCAAAGAGGAACTCTACTCTTTACCGTAACAGGTCGTCTTTCTCGTTCATAGAACTAATAGCAATCTCATTTTGGAAAACTCTCAGTTGGGTAGACTCCAACTCGCACAAAACCAGGCAGCCAGACTTCTATTTCATCAACCGGTTTTCCTGAGTCGGAAGTCGGAGCAGAGGAGGAGGAGGAGCAAGCAGTGGAGCGGGGGCCGGAGCAGCCAAGCATCCGTGTAGCAGCGCACCCGGGCTGAGTGTCATCAAGGCATTAGTTCGAGCCAAGCTGAATCAAATCAACTTTGGCCCAGCTTGGCTTTAGCGTCGGCACTGGCGGCACCACAGCTCAACAAACAGGTTAGCCATTGCCGTGAGTCCCTGTGAGTTGCAAGCCGCAGCCGCCATTTACTAAGCACCTTCCGAGAGGAACAAGAGCAGGAAGCAAGTAGCACCGGGTCCTGTGGCTACTGCCAGATTTCGCGGAAGTGGGCGACATTAGGTCGGTGCGGCTTGCGAATCTGTGTGTTTTTTAGGAATGAAGGGGAACGTAAACCACATCGCTATTCTGTTGATTAACACTGTTTTTTAAGTTTGGAAGCCGGCGTGCGACCTTCCTAGCCATAACTTTATTTCAGCTCGAACATAAGCGCAAGCCTTGACCCGGTCAAAGCCCCCGTTGCTAGCTGAAGGGTGGTCCCTGACCTATGTAAGGCACAGCGCAGCAGGAAGAGCAGCAGTTGGTCCCAGGCAGTTCCGGAAGTAAGGGAGGCAGAGTGTGCATTGCCCCAAAGGCCCCACGTTTGATCCGTTTCATTCCAACTGGGATAGTTACTGGCCTATTGAGTGGAGTGCAAAGAAGTACAGGTAAAAGATGGGAGAGAAGCGTGGGAAGTGAGGGAAGAAGAGGACAAACAAGATTGGCAGCTCAAGAGAAGCTTAGTGGTGCACCTCTGATCGCTGTGAGGAAGACCAGTCTATAGTTTGGTCAGGTCTGGTCTGGTGAGTGGTTCACAGGGGGGTGCTGGAGTTTTTTGCCCAAAACAGTATAAAATCAATCAGGGAGTGTTAAAGCGCGCTACTCATCCGTGAGGGTCTCAAGGCACTGGCGGGGGGAGCAGGTCCGGTGAGTCGATGAGTCCGGTCTTGAGGGTCTTCCTGATGGTGTGCAGGTTCTACCAAAGTCTACCAATATTCAACGTGCCGACACCACAGCCCAAACACCAAAACCCAACGGCTCTCACCACAACTCGCACCTATAAGAAAGTAAAGTAAAGGCAGCAGCCGATAACCCCACAGTTTGTCAAACTATATCAGAAAAATAGAAGTGAGAGAAAATGAGATTGGGAAAAATCCATCAGGCAATCGCATGTAAAACTAGGAAAAGTGCACATTCAAAGGACTCTACCCCCACCCCAAGTAGAAAAAAGAAAATGACCAAGCAAAAAGAGAGGCTGGTCTTAGCACCCACCCCAGAACCAGCACTTTTCAAATTTGGGGCAAAAATAGAAAACAGAAATTTTACTTCTTAAAAGACCCAATGGCCGCAATATACACCTCGGCGGATGAGGCTCCCGGTCTGCCAAGTCCCATAATTCCAAACAAATCGGATAAAGCAAGTCCTCGGATACAAGGAGTTTCAGAAATACAGGTTAATTTAACCCTATTAAATGAAAGTATCCCTCATACTCTGAAACCTAGCCAAGAGGCAAATGCAGGGAAATCTGCCCTAGCGGGGGCAATCCCACATAGTGGACTGATGAAAACTATTGCACAGGTGCACTAGAGTTAAACCCCGCTGGGTTTATCCATGGTCGTGACGAGCATTACAAATCGAGGAAAGAAAAGAGCCCTAGAAAAAGTTATATTCGAAAAAAACACTCAAAATATACAAGAAGGAGCTTGGACATGTTCGTTCTCATTATCAGCCCTGCCAAGTATCACGCATCAGACGTTAGACTAATGCATTTCAGTGTGGTGGTCCGCATCGCTGCACTGAAATGCAAAGTCACGCATAACGTGCTTTCCTCAGATGTCAAGCCCAGTGCCAGCTGGTAATTAGCACCACTTAGAAAGCTGGCAGCGTGCTGTCAGCGCTGCTTGCTGCAGACTTGGGGGCTCAGCTCGTGCCTTTAAGGGCTACAAAGTAACATCTTCCCCCGCGGTGGCGCCGCGTTCAGATTCACTGACTTCACGTGACCACGCAAGTGAATCGGTGTCTGCATGATTTGCCCAGCGCAAATGGCTACTTCCGACATAGACTAAGACTGACTACGCACACCTAATAGGCGCCCGGCTGTCCGCGGTGCGAACGTGCGGCCTGGCAATCAATTTAAATTTGGCAGTGGGCACTGCGCATTGGTGTGCCTGCCCGCACAGCTTTAATTTGATTAATGACCGTGACCTGGGACCCGACTGCGGCCGCCGCTGGAGTGGTGCACTGCTGCCTCAAGTTCCGTTGGCAGCTTGCAAGAGTCGTCGCGTGCTAGACCGTGGCCGCTGCCCAGCAGCCTTGCCCGTGCAGGGGGAGTCATCGTGGCGGACTGCTGGTATCGTGAAAAGTCACAGGTGAGCCCCCGGGGTGCAACTAGCCTTCACTTGGGTATGCTGGCAGAAAACCCTGGCATGCTGTTGAAGAGGACTGATCACCGCAAGCTGAGATTACCAAGTCTGAGGATGGAAGCCGTAACTCAGCCCGGGCACACCGAGCAGTGTGGGTTAAATAAACAAAGCACGCCTGTAAGGCTTTTTTTCTGTGCAGCCCAGCCACCTGCAGACCCTTTCTAGACTGTTTACACTGCTAGTCGCTGATAAAGTGCGGCACAGCCCAGGATGTGTTTGACTATCAAGTGGCGATATGTAATGTAATTAAGATCGGACATGCTCATTTTCCCAGGCCCCTGCAGCCCCCCAATAAGGGTTTATTTAGCCGAATGTTGTTCAGTTTTTGACTCAACATCAGTCACATGACACAGTTACACTGCACTGGCCCCAGGGTCACCATGAGGCCCAGGTGACAGCGAGCTGATACTCAAAGCGCTACCCAGTGCTGCTTACCTAAGGACTCAGAGCAGTGCAGCCCCTAGGACACACAGGCAGCAGCCTCTCTCTGCTGACACAGACGAAAGGCTGCACGCAGTAGCCATAATGGAGCACCGGTCCGTACTATCTGAGGCCAGTCCTGAAAGGTCAGCCTGGCCTCTCTCCTGCAATAATCAGCAAAGAAACGCAGTTGGCCCCTAGCCCCATCTCAACCTGGCCCGAGTCTTGCCTGGCAAAGGTGAGCTGAACACTGCGGATGTGAATGGGGTTAAGATGGGCTGGGAAGGGGCAGGTTGGTTCTGGTGGATATGAATGGAGTTAGTTCTAATGACTTTGTGGTGTTTAAATGCACTAAATGGGGAAGGTTGTTTCATATTGGGAATAGCGTTATAGTGTACAGGGTAGACAGAGGCTGATTTTGCTCACAAGAAAGTGTCACTCAGTCGTTGAAATGTCACTCATAATTACAGTGAAATTTAGAAAATATCACACATGCCAATCTGAAACCTTGGCAGCTATGCATTATCAAACGATGCAGATCTCCTCCAAGCCCTTGAAATAAATACATTAACTAAAGAAGTAATTCACCCAAAAAATTCAGCTAACCCAGGGCAACACCTAACCGCAGTCTCGTCCATGGGATGACAAGTCGGGGCGGAAGGGGGTGCCGCCTCCACACCAATAGCACGAACCAGCAGGAGAGAAATAAAAAAGCCGAAACCGCCCGATCTCCAGTAAGCCGAAAACGTCAGTCATCGCCTATCACGATTTCATCAGTAAGTGAAATCGAATCAACATCGGGGATTTCCATGCTAACTATCCCTACAGTACTATGGAGTGAAACTCTTCTCAGAACATTACAGCAAGCCATGAAGGTATAAAACTTTCATTCAGACAAATTATAGGTGCAGATTGACCTAATTAACTTTATGGCAGAACACATACATAGCAGGAATAAACACAAAACTGGAAACAATAACCGCTCAAATCACAAAAGGAAATAACGCACAAGGTAGTGGACATTTATCAAATTATAACTGTGGATGCGGACAAATGGATCAATTGGCTTCCCTCCCAGGAATTTTACGTGTGGTACACCCGATCAAAACAGAACTTATAACTACAAAACAGAATTATGAGAACCAAGGTACAAGGGGACTTACTAAGAAGACACTTAACCTCGTTCAAGTTGGCAGAGGAAAAAACGAGAAAGTAGCGGACACGAGAACTACAAGTAATAACCAGAATGCTGCTCAACAAATGCCCATCCACAGTTCACTGAGTGGAGTTTCCACAAAAAGGCAACGAAAGCGAGCCCGGAAAGCCAGGTTTAAATTAAATGAACAATGTGCCCCGGGAGCCAGACAAATTTATCCAATTTTCACTCAACTGTCCATACTCAACTCTAAATGTACAAGTAAAACAGTAACACTGGACACGTCCAGTACAAGGCTAAATTCTTTAGACCTCACTGTTACTTCGAACAAATCATTATCAAGCAAAGTCCTTTTATCAGATCAAGCAAATGGAAAAGAAAAGAGTAAATCAAATGCAGAAACCAACACAAAAAAAATCCTGTCAAACAACTAGGCAACACAATGCTTGAAACCTTAATACCAAGGTTAGAAACAAAACATACAAACATAAAATACGAGCGTGAACCAAGAATTCTGAAAGAACTTAGTCCCAGTTTCAACTGGATATAGTGAAACAACTCGAGAGAAAGTGGTTGCAAGCACAAATACAAAAATATCTGTAATCCAAAAAACAGATCCGGATAAAGACGAAGTAAAACCAACAGTAAAAATGCCAGGAAATCAAACAATAATTGAACAGGGCAAAATAACCTCAATACAAGTTATTTTTAACAAGCAGGGCCACGTTTGTCACTTACCAACCAAAGAACAAATGAGGGCAGAGTTTGCATGGACAGGAACCAGACACAAGTCAGGGAGCCCAGTTTGCAAAACCATAAAAATGGGTAAACCCAACATTTTTACCCAAGATAGGGCAACCCAGAAGTGTACAGGCCAAATTTGTCCAATTGATCACGAAGACTTTAAGAATTCAACGGGCACAAACCAGGCAACAAACCATTCAAGTCACATAGAGACATCACAAATTAACATTTGTGCCCGTATCCCCAACCAAGGGGAGACCGGATATATTAAACAGAGGAAATTTGCTAAGACTGGTTAAAGTGATTCCAGAACTAAGGAGCATAACTTCAGCTGATCCTCAAGCAGTAGAATTTCAGCCAAAGGAAAATAGACCAGAATTAGAAGCAACCGTAACGACCTGGACTTCAAACGAAACAGTGTACCAGATTTATTCAACAAGACCCATATTTGATGCCTGGGGCATAACTATAAAGCATCACAAACGCCCCAAATACCCGTATCCCTTACTGAAGAAAACAGAGTAATTAAAAATAGAACAAGTTACAGTCAAGGGTCCAAAGTCATTCCTGAGGGGAGCCAGAAACACTTCACTCAATGTACAGCAAAACCTGGTCAAAAGTCAGAGCGAATCCAGGCTAAGCATACCACGATCAAGACAACCAGGCCTGGTCATGAGTGCCGAAGGTCCTGAGTCAACAATGGACCTGATGAAACCATGGGGCCTAGAAGGCAAGAAACAACAGGGTCTCACCTTGGCTCACACAAAGAGGATGTTGTCAAGATCTGTTCATGGAATGTCAATGGATTTAGAGAAATGGGTCAAGACCACGAGACTCTATCCTTTTTACAGAGTTTTGACTTAATATTACTCCAAGAAACATGGAATCTGACATCAAATTCAATCATAGGTTATGTAGAACATCATGTATTGGTGGAACGATTTTCTAACTATGGGCACCCAAGGGGGGGGCTTGTCAATATACGCTACCGTAAAATTTGACTGGAAATCAGAAGAACTAGATGCAGGAGTAAACTGGTTGCAAGTTCTTAAACTCTCGTGTAAAGGCTCCACACATACTAGGTCTTGGCAGTTAATGATAAACGTATACATCCACCCAGAGAAAAAATGGAAGGAAAGATCGATCTGTCTGGTGAATCTGATAAAGGTGCTGCAGACCACCCATCAACATTGTGAAATGATAATCTCAGGGGACTTTAACATCAATCTCATAAGGAGTAACCAGAAAAGGAGAAAGAATCAAAGCGAGCCAGAGGTCCTGGAATTGAGACAAGCCCTGGAAGCATTAGGCTTAACAATTCTGAATGGAAATATAAAGGGCGATATACCGGCAGCCATTACATTTTTGAGTGGTAATAGGCAATCGACCATAGACTATACCTTTTGTTAGCAAGGGACTCCTTTATACGGTTGATGCATTTCAAATTAGTCTCCATCCGGAAAGTGACCTCTTCCCGCAAGACTTGGTTATAAATATCATCTTGCTTCAGTAAAGTAACGCAAAGGTTGTAACAGAAATGCCAGTAATGTACAATCTAAGGAAACTAAAGTGCCGTGGAACAAATATAAAGCTAATCATGGATGCCATTTATGAACACAGGGTATACGAGCGAGCAACAACTTGAACAAAACTGGAAAAACTTAGGAAAAATCCTACTAAAACAATTCTGTTGTATCCTCTTAATGTGTATTTGCATGTGATCCAGCCTAGCTGCTCCTAGCTGCTCAGCCAGAATGTGAGTTGGATACGGAATGTTGGTGTGTCTGTGATGCGTGGAATGCCTGAGTGGATGAGTGGTGTCAGTTGGAGATGGGCTGAGCAGCTGATGGGGCTGGTACTTTACCAGAGCTGGCTGGAGTTAAGATTGTTGTCACTTGGACCTGGAACTAATAAAGAATACTTAGAAACTCAACAT
Organism: Calotriton arnoldi; assembly: GCA_963921515.1. Lineage (NCBI taxonomy): Eukaryota > Metazoa > Chordata > Amphibia > Caudata > Salamandridae > Calotriton > Calotriton arnoldi. The sequence goes on from CAWUFW010004770.1 coordinate 87,250, forward strand.
AGCTACTTGTGTCTACTGGTGTAGGGCACAACAAATACCCAGCAAATCAAGCACGCCAGAGGAACCCAGGAACAAGGAACGAACCATGGTACAATACACAGCTGCGCGATCAGAAAAGAAAAATCGCAAGAGAGGTGAGAACACAGGCCGTGGCAGCAAGAAAAGGAAAAACCATGGACAAAAGCAAAATTACAGTAATGAGAAAGAAATATAGGGACGAATGCAGGGAGGCAAAAAAGGCGCATAAGGAAAACCTCTGGGGCAAATTGCTCTGGGCAAGTAAACTGCCAAACAGCAGGGAATTTTGGGGAATCGTAAACAATTTAATGAACGGACCGAGACCGCATCAAAGCGCAGGCATAAGTGAAGAAACCTGGAAACAACATATTGATAATTTGTATAACCACTCCAAAACCAACAAGAACATGAAGGAGATTACAGTACAGGATGTAGCTCAAGAGGGGAGGAACAACGTAATAACCTCCAGTCCCTCTTTAATGGAATGTATGCAATCGGAAGGAGACTCGCTACTCCAAAGCACCTATGGATCCAACACACTAACCGACACAAAACAACTTAAGGGAATAATAAAAAAACTAAAAATTGATGGAGCAGCAGGACCAAATGGCATTCCAAATGCTCTACTTAAGCAAACACCAGATTTTTGGGCCGATTACTTCACGCCTTTTTTTAACCATCTATACGGTCAGAATAAGATACCAAATTCCTGGAAAGGAAACCTAATCCATCCAATATACAAAAATGGAAGTTGCACCCAACCAGAAAATTACAGGCTCATAGCCTTGATCGATGTAGAGGCAAAATTATTTGCATCCTGCATTTTAGAACACCTCCAAGCATGGATGGAGGAGAAGCGTGCAATCCCGAAATTTCAAACAGGATTTAGGCCCGGCATGGGAACAACCACTAACTGGCAGCCTTGGCAATTTTGACAGAAAAAGCCATAAGTAGGAAATCTCAATTATTTGCATGTTTCATAGACTTAAAAATTGGCGTTCAACAGAGTTCCACGAGATCAACTCTGGGAAAAACTGAAAGCATGGGGACTACTACGACAACTAATCTATGCCATAATAGCCTTACACAGTGACACCTGGGTCAGAGTGAAGCTCGGAGTCGACAGCAGAGTGTCAGCCAAGATAAACACCAATCACGGCCTAAAACAGGGCTGTGTTTTGGCTCAGTTTATTTCATTTGTACCTTGCTGACATAGTCACCTGTCAGCCAACTGCCATCCACCCAATTTGGCAAACGAGTCAATACCTTACCTCCAATATGCAAACGACATAGTGGTTCTGAGCCAAAGTCCGATCGGTCTGCAAAGAGTTATAACCAATCTGACAAATTACCTCTCTCAGCAAGGGTTGGAGCTGAACAAGAAGAAAACAAAGGTGGTGCGCCTAGTGGACTCTACGTACAGCAAATTTAAATGGTACGCAAAGTGCGAACAAGTAGAACAGATTGGCTCTTATAAATATCTGGGACTTAAGTTGGGGCGACACATGTCATTCACGGACCAAAAAAGAGAAATGAGCTAAAGCCCAATCATTAATCTTTGCATACAAATTGCTGAAAAAGAAATTGAGCTTCGCATCCTACAGCCACCTGTTGAAAGTGATGGCAGTGCAAATATTACCCACCCTGTCATGTGATTTGGAAATATGGCGTGGCAAGGAAACAGAAATAGTCAATGAGCTCCAGACCAAGGTGTATAAGGCCGTCTTTGGTCTCCCAAAAGCTGCGTCCCCTACACAGATCAGCTTAGAATTTGGACTTCGGAACCAGAAATTCCAGAGAATGAACACCTTTGTGAAACTATGTTGGAATTCCGCTCCTCAAAGTGGATCATTGAACAGCTTATGCTGGGCAGAAATCCAGGCCCAGCTGGACAAGAATATATTGAATACATGGGGAGAATATTTGAGAACAGCCTTAGCGGAATTAAGTATCCAAGAGGTATGGAATAGCAAGGTGGACAAGGCAGCATTCAATAGGGTCTGCAACGTAATTGTAAAGAAAATGTCTTTCCAGGTAACCGCGGGCGGGTAACTCGGCTCCGCCAGCGGAGTTTTGCCAACTCCGCGCTCTGTTGCGAAAGCGGAGGTTAGGCAAAACTCCTACTCCGTGGCGGAGCAGGGTTAGCTAGCCCCTCCACCCTCGCTAATTAATTATAATTTTTAAAAAAGGCACTTACCTGCTGTGGCTGCCTCCTCCTCGCCATGGCCACTCTCCTTCCTCGCCGTCCGTTTCTATTGGAAACCCCTACGTTGGTCATCTTGCGCGCAAGACGTACAACGTAGTGGTTTCCAATAGACAAGGACGACGAGGAAGGAGAGCGGCCATGGTGAGGAGGAGGCAGCCACAGCAGGTAAGTGCCTTTTTAAAAAAATAATTATTATTTAGGGAGAGGGGAGGGAGCGGAGTTTTTTTCCAACTCCTTGGAACTCCGCGTAGAGGCACTACGCCAGCTCCGCCCTGGCTTCCAGGAAGACAAAAAAACTCTGGCTAAATGACGACATGCATGGACAGTAATAAACTCCTATTCACACCTCAATCCACAAGCCTATTTATCAGCACACTTTTATAGAGTTAGAACGGAGTTTCATCCAGTATCGGTTAGGAGCACACGACTCAAAGGGCTTGCTACTGACCTGGAAAGGCAAATATAATCATGCAAACTGTCGCCTATGTGGATACTATAATGAATTATTAAGCCACCTGATGTGGGTATGCCCCATAGTCGAGGACTCAAGAAGGTTGTCCTCAAACCAAATTTGAATGAACTATATATTCGCACCTGTAGGCAAGCCGTAATCCGCTGGTTGGAGGGCACATCTAACATCTTGACCTGCCGAGTGGTTAAATTTCTCATACAATATAGCAAACTCCTCCTAAAAGCGGACTTATTATAGCCAAAAGGCCTTACAATGGGACAGTTTATTTTAAATTAATTGAATTTACCAGAATTGAATGTTTAATATCCAAGATAAATATTGTAAATACAATAAATTATTTTATGGGAAAGTTTTTTTACTTTTAACTTTTGTATACTGAATATTTTATTACGTGACAAAGTATATTTTACTCTTTGAGCTTTACGGTTATAAAAATACCAAATAAAGAAACTATGGCTGACTGGGATTGAATCAAGCTCCTTTTGAGAAGATGATCTGCCCTATTAAGTATTCTAGATATGGAGGGGTGCAGCAGAAATGGAAGGACATTGAAACTAATGTTTTTGGTACATCTGGTGGGTAGCTGCATGACCCAATTTGAAACATGTCTAAGTGAGACTTCTGATCCTGAAGCAATATTGGGGGCTTTCTCTGATATTTGCACCCAGGCCCGGGTTCAACTAGTGATACCAAACTGCCCCATCTCTCAGAATCAAACTAGGTGGTTTGATAAGCCATGTACAAGAGCACATGGCGATCTACTAAAAGCTTTGAAAGCCACTCCTAGGAATCCATCACTTATTAGGAATTGTAGGGGGGCCTTCTAAAGCAGCCCTCAGTCGCAGGAAAAATGAGACTAGAGAGGAAGCTTGGTAGCAGCTGGTTAGTGCCTCTTTCAGGAAAGATGCTGCACAATTTTGGAAAATGGTTAACGCTCCTTACTTTTCGTCTATTCCTAGAGTAGACTCTGAGGTAACTGTCCCTGAAAATGATTTGGTTGCTCATTTCAATAAGCTGTATGATTCTAATGAGCAAGTTCCTGGTGAAGGAAGCATACGGATAGAGGAAGATACCCTATTTAGTCCAGAAGATCTTATAATTTCCTTGGGGGATGTTATCTCTGCACTGAAAAGATCCCAAAATCACAAAGTTCCGGGCCCTGATGGAATCCCTGCTTATCTTTTTAAGTATAATTTGGGTCTGTGGGCTCCATTCCTTCTGAACGTGCTTAGGAGTGCAATTGAAGATGCCCCCCCTAAATCGTGGTCACAGGCAACAATTGCCCCATCTTTAAAAAAGGGGATAGGAGTGACACTAGTGACACTAGTTATCGCCCAATATTTTTGCTTGATTCAACCACAAAGTTTTTGGGTAGGATCCTGTTGGACAATATAGAGACTTGGGCAAGTGAGCATCAGATTTTGTCATCTGGTCAATATGGATGAAGACGCGCATTAGGTACTGTAGATCAGTGCCTAAATCTTCATCTAGTTGTAAGTAAGTTTGTGACCGCAAGGTTGGTTGTCTCTTCCCGGCGTTCATTGACTTAAGCGCAGCATTTGAGAACGTTCTCAGAGGTAAGTTGTGGTCAATGCTATTGTCTAAGGGGGCTAATCCACAAATTGTTCAGCTCCTTTCTCAACTTCATTCTAATGTGGAAGCTAGGATTAGGTTTGGGCCACATGGGGGATGTACCCCTTTTATCAAGATCAAAAAAGGGGTCAGACAAGGCTGTGTGCTGGCCCCTTTTCTTTTTAGTTTTTATGTAAATGAGTTGGAAAATTATTTGTCATCTGCGGATATAGATCTTCCTAGGATAGGGACTCGTACGACACCGGTCCTAATGTATGCAGATGATTGTGTACTTATGGCTCACACAGGAAGAGGACTCTGAAAACTACTGTATCGCTTTGTGGGATTAATGTCTGACCTAGGGTTGACAACTAATCAAACGAAATCATTTGCTATGATCTGCGGTACCCACGCAGCAGAACCCCTCTATTTCGCATTGGTGACACTGCCTTTAAAACTGTTGCCACTTTCACATATTTAGGGATCCCATTTGATCATCGTGGTACATTTGAAAACCATAAGGGCTACCCAGCTGGAGCAGGCTATTGAGGCCATTTTTAAATGTGGTTTCAAATTAAGGTCCCTCCCGATGGATGCTGCTCTTAATATTTACAAAGCGTGACCTATTCCTATAGCTACCTATGGTGCTGGCATGTGGGGCTGTTCTGATCATACTGCTTTACAAAATGGTGAAAATAAATTCTTACACAGGTGATCACTTCCCTGTAGCACTCCTGCTTTAATTGCACATATGGAATTAGGCATACAGGGGCATATGTATCAAAAATGTGATTTGCGATTCTCAAATAGCGATTTTTTTTTGCGAATTGCTAATTGAGAATCGCAAACCGCGATGTAAATAATTCCTCGCAAAAAAATAGCGATTCCTTAAAAATCTCAAAATCAAATAGCGATTCCTTATTAGCGAATTCGCTATTAAGAAATCGCAAATTTAGCGAATCTGCAATTCAGGTGCAGCTTGATGACATCACACCCAGGAAGTGTGACTGCCCATGCTGTTCCTGATTGCCTGAGGCTGTGTCAGAGGCTGGGAGGAGAAGCACACCACTCTGAACTGCAACACCACCAATACACAATAGATCCACAGGAGAAGGATAAGGAGGCAGCTGGCAGGAAAAAACACAAATTCAGTGAGAAGGAGCAGGAGGTACTCTTTGAGGAGATGTTTCAGAGCCATGAAGTGCTTTTTGGATAGAAATCCCTGCATGTCCCTGAGTCTCAAAAGCGCAAAATATGGCTGGAAATACAGGCTAAGGTGAATGCCATAGGTGTCACACAGTGCTCCATTGGTGAACTACGCAAGTGCTGGTATGACATGCGCTCAAGGTCTAAGGACAAGGTTGCCACCAGGCTTGCGGAGGCGAAGAAAACTGGTGGGGGTAGAATCCACAAAGCCTGAATCCACACCCCTTGAGGAGTTGGAGTCCACCCTACAGCCTGAAAGCATCAGCGTGGTTGCAGATATTGATAGCTCCGACGCCCAACACCAGACAAGGTAAGATGCATGCTTAATCAGCCCTGACCCATTACCAACTTAATAACACACTCGGGAATGCCCCAATCACAAAGTAACAATGCAACTCCATTCCAAATTTTCCAGCCCACCCAGCAATGCATCATGGGAGATGTAGTCACACAACAGTTGAGCAATGACACACAGCAATGTATCAGCAGTTGACACAAAATAGTAAAGCCAAAAATGTAACACAGCACTTGGGTAACCAAAATGCAAAACAATGTATTCAGTGAACAATGGAAAGCAGGACACCCAATAAGTAGTGCTTTTTGTATTTACAGTTGAACCTGAAACACAGGGTGACAACACCGAAGGCGAGGAGGCAGCACAGACCCAGGACCAGGCAGGGGGAGAGGACACAGATCAGACAACACTGCCAACACCTGTCCTGAGAAGACACCGTCACATTGTGCCTCCACTCCCGGTGTTGGAGGGAGAACCCGAAGGCATAGAGGAAGAGGCACATCCAGAGCAGGAAGAGCATGCATGGCAGGAACATGTTCAGCCCCCTATGCACCGTAGGGATGACAGTCAGTCAAAGATCTTTATTCGGCTGAATAACATCCATAAAAGAACACAAAACATTGTTTCACAAAAATTAGCATAATAAAATTTAACCGACATAATCAATACACAAAATTATTTTCTAACAATATTACGGAGCCGAACTGCAGAGGAGATATACCTATAAATCATTAAGCAAGTGAATTCATCATTTAAAAGGAGTAGATGGCATAATGCAGGTTGACACTTTCTTATATTGAAAAATCTTAACAATGGTTTTAAAAAGATACGTCTCGGGTTAAGATGAAATTTACAAAAAAACATAAATTGTAAAGTGCTCTGTGCGGAGATTGAGTCACATGGACACAATTCTAATTTAGCATCGCAATATGCATCACGTGGATACGACACCAGAAGATGAGCAATACCCATCCTAAATCTAATCAAATAAAACATTTTGGCTTGATTAAAATAAAAAGAGAGGTAGGATTCAATTCTTGGGGAGCTGACTAGCAATGAGTGCTCTACAACCCTTTTTTAGGTCTCGCCTACGCAGCGCGCATGCGCTGCATAGGAAAAAGACCTTTTGTAATCTGTTCGCTTTTGAGGCGAAAAATGTGCACGCGTTGCATTGCTTTGAATGGCAACGCGTGCACATTTAGCGATTCCCTTGCGGGAGTGAGTAGGAACCATCTGTTAATAATTACAAACAGATGTTTCCTGCTCGCTCCCGCAAGGGAAACAGGGCCAGGCTTCCTCCTCTCTCCCCTCCCCGCTCCCTCCTCCTCAAACTTCCTCAAACTGTGCGGATTTACGTGAACTGGAAACAAGTCTTCTAGCAGCTGTTAAACACGCTCGGTTTTTAGTCCTGGTATTCTTTAACCCCACAATCAGTATTATGAGGCATTAAAGCTTTTTAAGAAGTACAATAGAAACGAGCCTTCTAGCAGCTGTTAAACACGCTCGGTTTTTAGTCCTGGTATTCTTTAACCCCACAATCAGTATTATGAGGCATTAAAGCTTTTTTAAGAAGTACAATAAGCAAATAAAGGTTTTACAGGTGTGGCCTTTTCCAGTTTGGGTGTGCGGGTAATCAAAGTGAAACACTGACATCTGTCTTGCACTGCACAAGGATGCGGGAAATGCCAGGGGAGAAAAGACCAGGATCCGAGAGGAAATTGCGAAAGTTTTTTTCCTCAACACTTATGTAGTTAAAAAACATGAGTGAAATGTTGTTACGTTTCCTGTGGCACTGGGGTGCGCATTAGTGAACAGCACAGAATGTACCACATTAAACATGTGCAACTGCTACTCGCAAAGTACTTGGAGTGAAATATTGTCGTTAGCCGAGAATATTCAGAAAGAGCCGAAGCATGCTCAGGACTGAATTGAGAATGTTTTCACACAAACATTGACAATGCCAGTCGCTTTGGCTTTTGAACAGTGAAAAGGTCTTCTCAACAGTAAGGCACAGAGAACAGTATTACGTGGTCACCAGCCGAGCAAGCTTTCCTGCACGCACACAATATTTATCACGTGGTCACCAGCAGTGCAAGCTTCCCTGCACGCACAGCATATGTATCACGTGGTCACCAGCAGTGCAAGCTTCCCTGCACACAGCATAAGTATCACATGGTCACCAGCAGTGCAAGCTTCCCTGCACGCACAGAATATGTATCACGTGGTCACCAGCAGTGCAAGCTTCCCTGCACTCACAGAATATGTATCACGCAGATCCTATCAATTTTCCCGCTGTGACAGCAGCCGGCTGGAAGCTAATTAAGGGGATTCTGGGGGGCTCGCAAGGGGGCAGAGGAGGTGTAACTACTGCCAGCAATCGGCAGCAGGGGAAAAGGGGTGGATTAAGGGGAAGCCAGGTGCCGCGGAGGCAGCATAATGCGCGCAGTGTGCCTGGCGATAAACCGCACACTGTTCTGTGGAGACATTAGGAAGTTGCGCTGGTTTCTGCTAATCCATCACCTGTCGGGGGCTCCAGCACCAGCTCTCCAGAATGTGGCATTGTGCATTGTCTTCCGCGGTGGCCATTTTGGAGCCTGTCCTGTTTAACAGCCTTGATCGTAATAATTCCAGCTGGGTGGGTGAACTGAAGTCCAGCATTCTTTCAAAGTGCTGTCATTTTGTAGGAAAGGCTGGTGGGACACGCTCTCCCGTCCTCTGCCTACCGACGTGCTTTATCTGGGGCATTCACGCAAACATCAATCGAAATGTAAGAAGTGGCAGAGGTGAGCAACGCGCTTTACCACACAGCATGACCTCACTCCTTTATTATTATTTTTTATTTGGGAATGGTGCCGCTTTCACCTTGTGCACCTTTGTTTGTGAAGGGCGCTGCTTTTACTTTTAAGTGCGCCTTAATTGTTTGTGAACGGGGCTGCCTTCACTTTGTGAGCGCTGCCGCTTTCACTTTAAGAGCACCTTTACTTGTTATCGTGTTATCAATGTGCTGCATGGCCAAATACTTACAAGGTCCCAAAGGCGAGACCTATTGGCTATGCCAATGCTTGTTTAACCATCTCTTGGCTATCTCTTACTTGCTTCAGATAAAAGAGAAAATCTCTTTCCAGCTTGGCTTTTGGGATTGCGGATATGTTTCCAGGTGTATTAAAACAATCCTGCAGTCCCAACTTCTCCAGTTGTTCTTGTATATAAGAGAGCCAGGGAATTTTTTTTGCACAGTCCAGTTTCAAGCAATCTAAAATTATATCGCGATTCAAGACTGGTTCCTCTTTTGTCCAAATGTTATGCCAGAGCATCAGAGGTGCTAATTGCGTGCGAAAAGATAATGGTGTTACACCTAATTCATTATGACACATAGTGGCAGGAGTGCTTTTAGGTAGTGTCAACACACGTTTAAGCATCATGTTTTCTGCTCTCTGAAGGCCCAAAGTATTAGTGCAACCCCAGACTCCAGCACCATACAAAGTGACGGCGCATGTTCGTGCTTTGTAAATGTCTATGATGGCTCTTATGGGGCGAGGGCCTAGTTTTTTTGTAAATCTAAAAATGGCCTCCACCTTTTTGTTGAAGGTTCCAATCCTTGCATCAACTAGGTGGGACCAAGAATTTTTTCCATTAAAAAGGATGCCTAAATAAGAGAAGGTTGGTACCTGGCACAATATTTCATTCTTTATATAAAACGTTTTTGTTTTTGATGGGGATTTGCCTGTTACCATAACATGTGATTTTGCAACATTAGTTTTTAGCCCAAGGTCACTCATAAATACATTAAAACTAGTTAAAAGCTATGGGCGTAGTTCGCGTAGTCGCGCTACGCGAAGCTACGCAAAGACGTCGGGGCGCTACGCGAGCTACGCGTAGCTGCTTGTCGCGCCCGTTCGCGATGCGTTTTTCTTCTTCGGGAATGCGTTGTGCATGTTCGGGACGCTGTTTGCGTGCTCGGGGGCGCGAACTTACCCATGCGGTCCCCTATGGGCGCGGCCATTTTGTTTTTCACTTGTCCCGCCCGTTCGCGATCCCTTATTTCCTGTTCCGGGTCGCGTATAGCGTGCTGGCGATGCGCATTCCATGTTCGGGAACGCGTTGTATGTGTTCGCGACGTTTTTGGCATGCTCGGGGAGAAATATCGTGCGAACTTACCCACGCGGTCGCGATGGGCGCGGCCATCTTGTTTTTCACTCTATGCTATGGTTCTGGGCCTGCTTTTCTATCCTCCCTCAATATTTGGAATCCTTAGTTTTTTACACTGTTTTTCAATTTTTCTTTATTTATCTATCTGTCTCTCTGCCTAAGTCTATATTTTGCATCTTTTTCTACTTTTTACTGTTTTTTTTACTTTTCGACTGATTTATATAACTTTCTTCTTTAAGCTCCTACTTCTTCCCCTAACTTTATTTTTCCCTTCTAACTTTTCTTTTCCGCCTCGTCCTCCCACCCCAGAACCATGGCGAAGGGTAGCAGTGCCAGTAACGGCTCAAAGGGTAAGGCGCGTGCGCCCAATCGCCGCCTGCCTTGCAGCAGACTGCGCCCTGCCGGGGTGCAAGCCCGCCCGCTTTTTACTGAGGTGGAGGTGGCCGCCCTTGTTTTTTTTTGTTCAGCGCCACCTCCCCTTGACCTTGGCAGCAGGCGGCAGGCCAGGCTCCGGGTACCCGACCCAGGAGCGTCACCGCCGGTGGGCGAAGGTGCGCCGGGCAGTGTTTGGCTGCTCAGGGGTCCGGCGCACCCATAACCAGCTGGCCCACCGGTGGTCAGACATCCTCGACCGGGAGCAGGACCTGTTGGACCTGCTAGGTGTCGAGGTCGTGGGGCTTGGTGAGTAGCTAATATATATAGTAGTATAAGTATTGTGATTTGTGTATAAATGTTTTACAAATAAGAATATTGCTGCTTACATATTACATTGCAGGTAAATTACGTTTCAAATCAAAATCTTCTGTGATTGTAGGACACAGGTGCTGGGCGCTACTCTTACTTGTTTGCAACTTTGCGCTCGCTTGTCCTTATTATTATGTAAGAGTTTACTTTAGAGAACTTCAGTTAGGTAATGCTATTGCTAGAGAGACTCTAGTCCTTCCTTTGTCCTCGTGTCAAATAGTGGTTGATGGATTGATAGTTTGATACTAGGTTTAGTTACTATTAGTTGATAATTTTTGAGCGGTCTGCGTGACGCATCCTCTGTCACTGAGTGCTGCTTACCCCAGTCCTTAGTAGAACCTTTTGTAGTTTGTTTAGTTAGTGGTAAGCTTAGCAGTGTCAGTCAGCTGCAGAACATCAGACTTAACCAACCAACAATTTGGTGTATGCATTATGCACCAATTTATGCATGTGTCCTCCTTGTCATCTATGCATTTTTGAGGGCTAAAAAATTGGAAATGCAGACTTAATGAACAATTGGCCCACCTGGAATAGGTGGGCTAGGTCAGGTGGTACTTAGGCTTAGTTAGTGTTCTGGATTTTATTTGAATCAATCAGAATGGAACACTGAATTAGTGTTCCCAAATAAGTAGACTGTCCGTGAATCCCGCAAGCCAGTAGTTGATCGGATTACATAGGTCAATTGTATTGCAATTTTTGTTTCCTAAAACATTTTTTGGAGCGTTTTTTTACATAATTTGTTTCACAGCAATCATTAATGTTTGTGTCTTTCTTTATTATCTCTTACATGATCACTGATCTGCAGCACCCAGGGGCAAGAATACGGGGTCTGATTCGGCGGGACAACCACCAGAGGACCGCTCCTCTACCGAGGGCCCTGCTGCTGGTCCCAGTAAGTCCTCCAGTGGTTAATATTAACATTTATATTGCCCTAACTTTTACTGCACCTTATTTTTTCAGAACTATTAATTATGGTTCACCACTCCCTAATTCTATTTTTTACAAAAGATTCTTTGATCTTGACTTGACTATCTGTTTCTAAATTCTGTTTATCCCTGCCTGTAAGTTCTAACTGCCTCTGCTATGAATGTCTGTACTACTACTATTAGTCTGTCGCTAAGCTTGCCCAGTTTGCATTGCCACTCTTTATTGTACGGTTTTGAATAAAACTCAGATTGACCAATAGCTGAGTCTAGTCCTTTCGGTTGTCCTCTTCTAGGCTTCTTAATCTGGAGGCTTTGACAATTACCACAAACCAAATGCCCAACCAGATATTTGACTATTTTTGATAGGATATAGTACATACTACTACTGATGTGGGGAATGGGATTCTGCACAGCCCCATGCAGAACTATGCACAAGAAAATAGGATGTTGGTGATGGGAGTTTGGAACTTGGACCTTCCTCACACCTCAGTCAGAAGTGAACCCACAATCCCCTGAACGACTAGCTATAGTGTCTCATTAGGTCCCCGAACCCCCACCCGAAGATACCCAATGATTACACAACCCAGAACAGATAACACCCTTTCGCTCACTCACTCGTGTAAGTCCACCACCACCACACCAAATACCACAGAGTCTATGTGTAAGTTCAAAAGGTTTATTTTCAACTAACAAGCTCGGTATGTTGTTCTATCAAATTCCGTGTATTCCAGCCAGCTCCAACAGCAAAATGCATAAGATTAAAACAATAAACATTGTTACAACAAGTGCATGATGATATAAGAAAAAAGATCTGTGCGAATTCTGGGAGACTCCTCACCGTAGAACGTAGAATTACTGGTTACATGCATCATTCATAAGCTCTGGAAATCTCTGGTTCGTAGAAGGGAATCCTCTGCCTGAGAAAAATGGTGCATGTTATATAGTATAATGCAAGCATTTCTCAGTCCTGCCAAAAAAGTGTAACATGTTACCTATGGCTAAGCAATACGGACTAACCGAACTCCATAACAAAGTGGCTTGTTTTTCGACCTCTTGTACGCAACGCTCAGACAGTAGCTGTATGTGCTCATGTGGGGACAAAAAGGCGTCATACTGTTACTGCACAACAAGCTGCGAGGTAACATGCGCAAAAGACATGAAGCGAAAAATGGTTGCATGGCTCAGGCTAACTTTGCAAAGAGTAGAGTATAGTATAATAATGACCCTAGGGACCATAACACTACTAGTGTCTACTGACTGTACTCTAGTACCTGTTTTGGGCTATTGAATGTGATTTATAATAATATGTATGTATTAACTTTTTTTTCAATCTTGCTAGTGAAAAAGAATAAATAGGGGGAGGTGTACAGGCATCTAAAAATGTGTCATGTTTTTATCTAGGCGTACTAGCAACCACCAGTGGCGGCGGGGCCACCGGCGATTCTAGCATTCCGGAGGGGGCAGGAGAAGATGCAGCACCTGCAGGAGCTACAGGGGGGAAGCCAGCAGCAGTGGCGGGCGGTGGTAAGTTATTATTCATGACTTATTGACATTGCACTAGCTGGAAGGGTGTGTGGACTTCACTCACTGTACTGTTGTTGACTTATTAGGTATGAAGTTGTAGTGAACATTATACAACGGTTAAAGAAGATACCCTTTACTTAGCATGAGCATTGCAGTAGCAATAGCATTACCAGCGTGACTTGATTAACCAATGGCCTCTTATATCTGACTCCAACTCAGCTGTGAAAGTTTTATGGATGAGACTAAGTTTAAAAGTCAGATCAGATGACCTTGATGGATGTGTTGAACAAAAAGGGAAAAAAGGGTGGAAGGAGGAAGGGCGGGCGAGATTTAATATGATGACTGGCAGAGAAGGATACGTTGGAAGCATGGATAGGTGGCTGATAGGAATCAGATGCATGTGTTGTTGAAGGATGGGTGGAAGGTGAAAGAAGAATGGATGCCTGCCTGGGTGGGCGACACAGTATGGGTGGATACTGTGGATAGCAAGAATAATCAGCGGTGTTTGGGTGAAACTCCAAGCCAAGGCAAGCAACAGAGTGAGTGGACGCATGCGTTGTTGTTGGTGAAACAAAGTAAGGTTTGTGGAGAGATTAAGAAGAATGATTGACATTTACTTAGAATGGATGGATGCCTGTATGTATTCATCATAGACAGCATAGGTGGAGACTGTCACGGGATGCACAGTTTTAGTTTTAAGCGAATGTAAAAGAAACCGCGCCAGAGTAGCAAAGCCGATGTGGGGAGGGGCAGGGTGGGGGGTAGTAGTAAACAATGTATTACGCGGCCAAATACAGGTAACTTTACTGTAAACATACAAATAAATAAAGCGAATTTCATTGTGCGCACTGCACCGCCAAATGCGATGCAGTGCGCGCAACAAAATTAGTTTTATTTATGTTTACTTACCTGTAATTGGCCATAATCCATAGTTTACTACCCCCACCCTGCCCCTCCCCACATCACCGCCCTGCAGAACTCCCCGAGTCCCACCACCGACCGCTACTGACCTTATGTCGTTGTCCCATATAAAAGCAATGATCATTGGATCAGATATATAATCTGCCTTTTTGTAGTAGCCAGGGCACTGTGAAATTGAGCAATTGCCCTCCATGTAACAGAGAGAGTATGGCCAGTGCCACCCGTAATAGAAAAATACGAGCTTCCCCACCTGCAGACAGTAGTAAATCAAACTAACGTGAGTCTGCGTCATGACTCGTATGTTTGTCTTGGGTGCAAGCATAGATGACCGAGCTGGCAATGCCGGCTACAACCAGGTTGTCATTTCACTAAACTAGAGATAAGAAGACTGGTGTACTGTGTACTGGTTGGAGTCCATAGTGCTAGTATAATGCCTGAAACTCCCACAAATGTTATAGGCTGAGGAAGTGGGAGGATAGATAGATTATTACCACAAATGTTATGTACTGTGCTTCTTGCTAGTGCTACTGTGCCATTGTGTTGAATTAATTTTGTGTTACTGTTTTGCTAAGAGTACTGGTTACAACAATTTTTTTCTTTCTTGATTTCTTGATATAGATGGTACTCCTTCCGAAGACAAACCATCCCGGAAGGAGTTGGCAGCCAGGGCCCGGCGCCGGAAACTGGAGGCCATATGTTCGGAGTACCGGCGGCTGGTGGCTCAGGCGGAGGAGGAGGAGGAGGCGGCAGCAGCTGCAGCCTCGTCCGATGCCCCAGGCCCCAGCCAGGCCCCAACTCGAGTGGTACGGCGCTGCGGTCTGGTAGCCGGCGCCGCCCGCAGCCGCAATTAGCTAGCACGTCAAAAGGGGATGATGGACGGAACGTTTGAGCCAATCAAACACTCACCCCCAGTCAACTGATCTGGGTTTAATCCATCATCATTCTTTAGCTCACTCCACCACCCCAGTTCAGACATGGCCATATGCAAATCAGTCTGACCCTGTGCCTCATGGGAACAGTCCAGCCCGAACTGCCAAGCCATGTCTTCCCTGGACCGGAAACAAGCATCCTAGGACCGGTTTCTGGCATTTCAGCCGTCATCAGCCAGGCTTGCTTGAATCCAGTGGCAAAAGTGTTCCCATGAGGCACAGGGTCAGACTGATTTGCATATGGCCATGTCTGAACTGGGGTGGTGGAGTGAGCTAAAGAATGATGATGGATTAAACCCAGATCAGTTGACTGGGGGTGAGTGTTTGATTGGCTCAAACGTTCCGTCCATCATCCCCTTTTGTATCGCAATTAGCTAGCAGCCAGCACTGCTGTCCCCCATCCTGGATGCCACTGCAGGGCATTTCGCAGGAAGATTCTCCTCCGGATGTCACAGCTAGAGGAGCAACTGGAGGAGCGGGTAAAAATACTGGTGGACAAACACCTCCAAGCCCGCCGACTATAACATCTAGGACCCTGTTGCTTTGCCCCTTTTTATTCCTTTTTTGGTGGGTGGGAATTGGGCGTTGGGGTTTCGGGACATTCTTTGGACTTTTTTCGTTTTGGACATTGGTTGGGGTTTGGGAGAGGGGTGGGTCAGGTGTGGGATAGTTTATTTTTGTTAGGGTAATAAATGATATTTATACTTAAACATACAATGTTAATGTTTTGTGGGGGTTACTGTTTTACGAATTAACGTCACATTGGTTTCCTTGCTGCTGCAGGGCCGCAGCCAGTGTTTGATTTAAATAATCTGCCGATGATGTAACACAAGCAGATAGATGCGGTACCCCTCACTGAGTTATTTGTCCTACTAGTACTGTCAGTCTCTCCTCCTAGTCCATTAGACCTCCCACCAAACTTATCTTACCTGTGATTGATGATGATTACGTTCGGCACAGCGATGGCTGCATGATTTCCAGAGAGAATGTAGAAGATGCCATGGTTGTGGTGGTAGTAGTAGAGTAGACACTGGCAGTAGCATTTGCTAAAAAAATAAAAAAGAGATAGTCACTTGCCTGAGAGCGACTGTGGGAGGAGTAGTAGAACGGAGTAAAATACAGTACAGAAGAAGACTGCCAATTGCCAAACAAACAATATTGCAGTTGCAACTGCTAAAGTCAAATTAAACATAATGGTGGCGGGGAGAGCCTAGTACAAGAAGTTACAAACTGTAGTTGTGTCGAGTGAGTCACTTAACTTAACGCAATCTTAATTCGTAACCTTTACTGCTGTGTCGTAGGAGTTTGATGATTAATCCAATCAATGCCGGCAATTAATTATGATGTACTACTATTAGCCGGTGACGGCATGCACATAGACTGAGCATGGGTGGGCAAGCAGAAGAAGCTCCTCGCCCTGCCTTGCAATTGAATTAGTGTTGCTTTCACCACATCTGCCCCAGCAAGCGTGTGATCAATTGGTGTACATTTTATGTAGTCACATCACACCTCAATATAAATCACAGCCCGGGGAAGAGGGTTAGGGTTTGATGAATGGATGGGAAGGGGGTTTGGGGAAAGGTTTGAGAATGAAAAACAGTACGCATGGACAACAAAAGCAAAGCGCAATCTTGGCAGACGACCATGATCTTATCCCAAAAATCTATAAAGGGAGAAAAGGGAAATGCATGCATGATGATGAAGATAACTTTATGGTTAATGAGTAGTACTTAATAACTCCTACTAGACAATTAGACAGTACAGGGCAGCAGTATATTCTATGCAATTTGCCTTGCCTGTAATATGCCCTCAGAGACCCAAATTCCATGTTGTACTGGGCTTACTTGTAAAGATACCAAAGACAATTAAAAAACAGTTGTAGGGATCAATTAGCAAACAAACAGCAACGCACAGTCCTAATGATTGAAGAGAAAAAAGGATTCAAATTAATTAAAAGATGAATGATGAATGATACTAAAGTTACTGTATTAGCATGGTCAAATTGTGGAGTTGAATCTCGTCCTTCCTCTTGGTCCTATCTTCCATGGACGCTCCGCACATCAATCTTGGTGGCCTTCCTGATGCCGATTGGTAAGGTAAATGTGAGTTGTGTCTCCCAGTATAGCAATTAGCACAGGGTAAAGGCCGGCCTGTGACGTCTAGATGGAAAAACAAAAGGGGTATTGAAAAATCAATGAATTAAAAAAAACATCAATTACGGTGGAGTCCGAGAAGAGAGAACACTTTCAGACTGAGCCGGATTGGATATATCGTGTAGATTCTGTTTACAGCATTAAGCTACAACAACAACAGGACAAAACAGTCCCACCACAGCCCCAGCCCGTGACCCAACCTCCATTTACCTTAATTTTTGACAGAGCCAGACAAAAGGCATACACAGCAACTTAGCATTTTCCTAATTAAGTGACAAAATCAATGCGCCGCTGTCATCATGACTACACTCGACTACACCACTACATGGACATGTAGGTCTGCTGTGTTTACTTTCTTGTTGAATTGTTGTGTTTATGTTTACCTTATGCCACTTCATGAAATGCAGTTATTCCTTGAATCCTCTCCGATCCAAGTGACTGACTGTGTGCAAAGATAGTATGGTCATCATCATAGTGTGGTACGTGTTGTCCAACTACAACTCAGTCTGTAGTGACTCCGATTAAGTCCATATTCCATATTAAAAAATTGCAACAGATATTGGCCTGCACCTGCAGTAGTAGGAGTACAATTTGGTTATTAAACAACAAGAAGGGAAACATTGACTGTCACTGACTTGAGTCACTTTGTAGATTAAGTAGTAGAGTAGAGTTCGACTTCATGCACAACATCAACAACAAACAACAGCAATCGCTCAGTCTGCAAGCATCCAATGCATTCCATCATTACCTGTCTTGCTCTTCTCTTTGGCTGTCAGATCATCAGATGCCTAGTTCTTCTGACAGGTGTGTTTTTGGTTTTTTTACGGGGCAGTGGCCTCATCATTACTCCAGTCCACATTCATTTTGAGTGTTAGTCGCTGTTTCGGTTTTCGTCTTATTCATCTGTGGCACTTTGTCACAGTTTAAGTTGCTTCACATGGTCAGCACTGTGATGATGGGCCGCGGCCCGGGTAGCGCTCATTGCTGGTCATTTGAGTTTGCAGTCACAAATGTCAGCAAGTTTCTTCAAAGAGTCTCTTGTCTTTCTCTGCCAAGTACCTTCTGTCCTGACAGTGAGGACCTTTGGATGCCAGTCGAGGCTGTAGCCTTCGGACAGTGATGAGTTCACTTTTGGATGCCTGCCCAAGTTCTGACAGTGAAGAGTTGTGGACGCCTGCAGAGGCGGTAGGCTTCGGACACTGATGAGTTTTGGCTCGAAAACAAAACGGAGGATAGCTATAGTCACGTTTCACTTCTTATGGAGGGACTGGTAAAGGCAACATTTCTTGTACTAATGTCTGGCTTGATGGAAATGTACTAGGGCGAGACAGGAAGATGAAGCAGGACTCTGAAGAGTGGACAGTTAAATGCACAGACGTGCAACTCCAATAGGGAAATAAAAAGAGAAGACGGTGGTGATGGATTTGTTGTGATTTGATTTGAACCAGAAAAACAGATACACAGACACATAAAGGAAGGAAGAAAGTAACAATTTGAAAGCCTAGTTGTCAGCGAAGAGGAGCTCGTCCTCAAACTCTGGTGGTTCGCACAGAAGTAGGTCCTGTAACGCACTATTTACGTCATCCAAGTCGCTCTCCTCTTCCTGCTGTGATTCACGTATTTTGTAATCCGGTGGTATAAAGTGCTGATTCATTTTGATCATGGTTAACCTCTCCACGCTTTTGGCCGAGAGACTGGTCCTTTTCGAAGTTACAATGGCACCAGCACCACTGAAAACACGCTCAGAAGAGACACTTGCGACAGGGGAAGCCAGATACTTTATCGCCAGCCTGCTGAGCACTGTCCATTGGCTTCTTTTCCCATACCAATACACCAATGGGTTTCGATCCATGAAGACCTCTGTTGGGTCATCCAGATAGGCAGTGTGTGGTGGCCTCAATTATTAAATTTCAGAAACTCTGTGAACAAAAACACAGTGTAGCCATTTATGAGACGTTGACAACAAGGCCAGGGCTTTCCTGGCTACTGTGTAGTACTAGTGTACACTCTGGAAGAATAAGAATAGTAAAGAACAAAAACTAAAATGTAGTGGAGCATGTTTGGCCTAAATTTGTGCATCACGTGGGATGTATTATATAGCATCAGGGAGCTGCAGCTGGCAATGGGGATGGATTTGGAAGCAGTAAGACAAGAGGAACAATGGCCTATGTGGCAAAAACGGCACACTACTAACTACCACAACAAAATGGCCCCCAGCAACATGGTGACTCACAGGCACAAGGCACGGCAAACAATGACTCAAGCAGGCCTATATATGGGCAGACAAAGGATGCCTTATAAAACACACAATGCAAAAACTAAAATCCACATGGCTAAAAACACTTTTGAAAGTTAGACAACCACTACAACAACACAATTATAATTTCACAGTACACACGCAAAAAAGGCATTTATTTAACACACCCAAAAAGTGAAATAGTCAGACCCTCCAAAAAAACAAACACATTTCGCAATTCAATTCAATGCCATCCATGGCCTAAATGATGTCAAAATTCCACAGACTACACCGAAACAGTTTTTATGCACCCATGGTGACTACCTCTGGGCCTACTGGCAGACTAGGCTGCAAGCTTGGAGGCCTATGGCAAAAGCACAGTGGCTGGTCCCACAAAATGGCCGCCACCACATGGCCAGGCCACCCAACAACTTCCTTCCTCGTTAAAAAAATTATAAAACTAAAAAAAAGTGACTCCTTGCTCACCAAACTACATCTAAATGATAACCTGAAGAGTTTTTTGTGCAAAATGAACTAAATCATCATTTTCGAGAAGGTTTTATGATGCTCGAGAGATATTCTTCGCCAGATTGTAAATTCTGCGTGTTCGGCATCGCGATCGTCACAAAAAGTCGTTATCGCGCGCGCGAAAACATATATTGAGCGCGCGAAGAAGATAAAAAGTGTAAGTCCGCGTTGTCGCACAGTGCGGAGTTGCCCAAAGTCCGCGATCTGAATGCCCAGGGTTACCTACTGGCTGAAAAGGCCTATTTATTTAACAAACCCCCAAAAACTGAAATACCACCCCAAAACCCACATTTTGCAAATCAATCCAATGCCATCCATGCATGCCCTACATGATGTTTAAATTCAACAGACACCACAGAAACATGCACCCATGGGTACCTCTGGCTCTAGTCTGGGCCTACTGGCTGAAATTCCAATCAAAGAAAAACAACTAGGCCCTTGCCGAAACTACAGGCCACAACAATAAATTTAAAAAAAGATGGAAATCCCCCAAAAAATTTAGGTACAAACAAGCCCCAATCAAACAAACAAGTACACCAATTCTCCAACTTACTTGTAAAATCTCAAATCCAAGAGTCCTCAAATCCAATGATATGATGCAGCAGACAGACACAAAAAGTGATCCTTCCAGCTCCAAATCCAAATGAAAGTGAACAGCATATGGACAAAGCACTGGGAGGAGCCTGCTGGACAGGAACAGGAAGTTTGAGAATCAGGGGCACTTCCTTCCTCTTGGAAAAAAAAAGTAAAAAAAGAAAAAGGACTCCTTGCACAAAAAACTACAGCCAAATCACAATCTGAGGAGTTTTTTGGAGCAAAATCATCATTTTCGAGAGTGTTTTATGATGCTCGAGAGATATTCTTCGCCAGATTGTAGTTTCTTCGTGTTCGGGATCGCGATCTTACCAACACTGCCGCCGGAAGTCAGATCGCGCGTCCGAATGACGTGTTCGCGTTCGCGCACACTCGCGGGATCGTGCGGCCGGATTCCAATTCTCGTGGCGCCCGCGAACGGATAGGAAGTCGCGTCGGCGAACGCAGAATCACGGTAGGTCGTTACCGCGCGCGCAAGAACGTATATTCAGCGCGCGCAGAAGAAAAACAGCTACGCTATGCCGCAAATTGCGTAGTGTACGGTAACTTCGCGTTCTACGCGAATCGCGAACTTACCGGGACTACGCAAGCTCCGCGAGCGTAGCGTAGTTCACCGCCCAGGCTTAAAAGCCTTTGTAGTCCCACCCCAGTTCTCGACATTAAGACACAATCAGCGTATAGCAAAGCTGGTAAAGACCTGCGGCCTACTGTGGGTGCGTCTACATTTCCAATTCTGATGTGGCTTTCTAGGTCATTTATATATAGACAGAATAGAAAAGGAGCGAGTACACATCCCTGACGAACCCCGCAGTCCATCTTTATTGGTGGGGTAAGCTCGCCTACTGCTCCGTATCGTACTCTCCCTTCGACTCCCTGATGCATTGCTGCTAGATAATGGACAATAGATGGATCAATGCCCATAAGCAGCATTTTCTCCCAGTCTCCCCCTCTGCACCCAGTCAAAGGCAGAAGTCAGGTCCATAAATCCAAGGTATAAGGACCTTGACTTTGCCATAGTGTATTTGCCAATGACCAGGTGCAGATTGAGGCACTGTTCTACAGTGCCCAGGCCTTTCCTAAAGCCATATTGGACATTAGAAAATTTCCCGTTTTCCGTTATCCAAGTCTCCAATCTCTCCAGTATTACTCGTCCCATGATCTTACAGGAGCAATCTATTAGAGAGATTGGTCGATAACATTTAGGGTCTGACCTGTCTCCCTTTTTATATATAGCGACTATTATAACCGATCTCCAGGATTCTGGAGGACCCTGGGCCGCATAGCATCTTAATATATTTGTTAACAGTGGTAGCCACAGGGTGATGTTTGCTAAAAATAGATCCGCGTGTATACCGTCCGGCCCAGGGGCCTTATTCTTTACAGTCTGAGAAAGCGCTCTATTTACCTCATCTAAAGTCGGGGGTTCCAAAGGAGATACCACATATTGAAAATCCATACCACAGTGTGACTCAGTGCTATTACCGTAAAGACCAGCAAAGTGTTTCACCCACATTTCAGGCATGATTGTTACATCAATATTACTATTTTTTGTGTCGCTAAAATACTCTTCATTGACTATTTGCCAGAAGAGTCTGGAGTCTTTACTCTGCGACGCCAGATGTAATTGGCCCCATGGGTCTTTCCTAATCTCCACCTTGCGATTCTCCAGCGCGCGTTTGTAGTCTATGCGCGTCTGTCTCACTACCACCTTGTCACGTGGTTTAATTTTTAAAATCTTGATTAGTTTATTATGTAACTGAGAACATTCACTGTTAAACCACCTTTTATTTTTCTGTATTCTATCATGCTGGTTCTTAGTTAAAAGTACCTTGATTGTCTCGGATATTGCTTTATACGATTTAGTCATAGCTGGAACGTTTAAATTATCTTCCAGACAATCCAAAACTTGCCCAAGGTTACTCTTTATGATCTCCTCCAGAACAAAGTCTGGATTGACAGTGGACCACTTCCTGATTAACCCCTTGTTTTTAGTATAGGACAAAGGTAATACTCTATCTGGCGTGATTAACTGATCAGATGTAACCACCAGTTTTAATATTAGTGGATAATGATCACTAAAATGTACTTTAGGTATGTTAAAAATCACTGCGAGTTAAAATAATCAGACAAAATAATAAAATCAGAGTGCTTTGACCTCTACCCACGTATGTTACCACGTCAGTTTTTGACAGCTCTATAAGATTTAAAGTTAAAAATAGTGAGAATTTCACCAACAAAGAATTAAAAGTGTTCCCAGAAGGACTATGTTCAAAATGATAGCCACCCACCATGTCCCTTGCTAGACGGTGGCATGCCCCATGTTTGGACAGGGAGCATAATTTACAGTTAAAATCACCCCCCCCAAAGTACTAAAAAATAAGTTTTTATCTCCTCTATATGCTTCATTAATGCAGTTTCCAGTTCCTGTGCAATAATTGTGTTATTAAAATTATTATGGTAGAAATTAACCACAAGCATCACATTTTTTC
The DNA here is from genome assembly GCA_963921515.1 of Calotriton arnoldi. NCBI lineage: Eukaryota > Metazoa > Chordata > Amphibia > Caudata > Salamandridae > Calotriton > Calotriton arnoldi. Next base: position 110,212 of record CAWUFW010004770.1, read on the forward strand.
TAAACAATATATTAATAATCTGAAAATGCGGAGACTCCAGCTGCATTTCCCTAACTCTGCCATTTAGTGTTGTTGAAATGAGAGTTAATAATCCTCCTTTGTTATGACCACCTGCGGAGACTCTAGCTGGTGTGTATAGAATAAAAGCCATTTATGTGAGCTATGTCCCGCATCCAAGTTTCCTGTAAACGGACTATGCTATACTTACTAACAAGTTCTACCCAATCTTTAATTTCCAATTTATTTGACACGCCTGCTATATTCCAAAAAAGACTGCCGTGTGTAATTACACTAGTCTGAGTGGAATGCTCGCTCTCTGAGCAGCAATTGGCTGCAACACCACCTTCTACCATCAGCGTGTCTATTGGCACGTTAGAGTTCCGAGCACCAGCTGATAATACATCAGAACGTGCTGGCAAAAACTCTGATATGCCATCATAAAAAGGATTAACCGGATCAGGCGCTATGGGATGTATCGAATCTGGCGAACCATCCAGGTTGGGGTGGCCAGTTTCGCTTAAAAGTTTAGTATTAGGAAGTGATGATGGAATTACTGTTGGCGCATAATAGCTAGCTCTGTCTATTTCTACGAAAACACATGGTGAGGTTAGATTTTCAGCACCAAGCTCCCTCAGCGACTGATAGTTCAGTCATTCCACTTGATCTAAAGGAGAAAAATAATTAAAAGTTGGGATGGTAAACGGGGAGAACATTTTAGTTTGTGAGGAGGCGCGACCAGTACCTATATTTGACAACAGCTTATAGAAATATCCTAGTGGTACAGCTTCAATAAGGCCCCCCCACACTATTACTCCAGGGGAGTCTATCCATGAGCCAATGTGCAAAGCTCCTGTCCCTAAAGTTTACCACAATGCAATCTCCTGTTTCAGTTTTTGCCTGTGAACCCACCCATGACACACGTTCAACATTATTTATGTTATCATGTAGAATGTCACATCCTGACCAGTCCAAAGTCTTCGCCAGCCAATGCACTTTTATTTTTAAGCTGTTTCCAGTCTTCTTCCTTACTGAGCGGCAAGGGTGGGATGTTTTTAAGAACAATGACATAAGGGGTAACTTCTGGGGGTAAATGAAGTTTTCTCAAGTTGCTTTTCCGGGTGCCAACTAAAAGCAAAAGCTTATGTTTTTTACCAGTGAGATTAGTCTCACTATTTTCCCCAGTGACTGTTAAAAGACCCGGCGATGCTTTTTCTACTTGATTTGATAGTTGCATTGCAGTCTCAGTGTTATTAGGAACACCACCCGCAGGAGTCGGTATCAGGGGGGGTCGAGGAGCCTGAAAGATATCCAAATTTACATTCGGGATAGAATTAGTCGAAGTCTCCAGGCCTGAGGTTGCCTTTAAGATACTGGAGCCAATTAATATTTTTAGCGAAACATCAATGCTATTTAACAAGAGGTTCAATAATTGACTTAATAATGACCTCCACCGAGCTTGCAAAGTGTTTGATTAACGCACTGTCCCCCAGTGGCTCAGTATTCATGGTGTCCGTAGCAATGACCGTTGCATGAGTCTTTGTTACTGGCTTTCGGGGTGGGGCCGTGGTTTTCTTGCGTGTCGCCATGGGTAATATGTCTTTCTTAGCTTTCCCACAAGCCTTAGGTTTTTTTGGATGGCGGTGGGCAGAGGGTGTCCATGAATCCCCCCTCCTGATTAATGCCAGTGCTAACTTCATCTCTACTTGCATCCAAGCTAGTAGATGCAATATCTTCCGAAGTTTTATCATGCTCGTGTGCAATCTCCATTAAAGTGCCATTTTGCAATGCTCTTTGGGTTTCCCCCAGTCTTTCTTCCACTGACTCGATTTCGCTTGTTATTGCCCCCATCGCCGTTGTTAAAAAGTTGGTGATCGATGAAGTTAACGGCCTGGCCTTGGCAGTGGTCATTACTGTTTTACGTTTCCCCATCTCCTTACCTTTGTGTATTACCTTCCCCAGTGCGCTAGCTATGCCAGGGGGCTTTTTCCAGATGCTTCACTCTCCGTGTTAAACAGCCAAGGGCTCTGGCCCAGCCCAGCCTCGTCCAGACGCGGACGGGCCTGCCCTTGGCCCGGGCTTTGCCCGGGCAAGCCCGCGCACGTCCCGCCTCACAGGAGCCCACGGCCGCTTAAGAGCGCCGCCTGACGCACCCAATGCGCGTTGGCGCCTCCTGGCGCAGGGCCTGCAGGGTAGTGTAGTTCAATCCGGCCCTGATGGCGGCATGCCGGTAAAGTGCTCTGTGCTTGCCCCAAATGCTGCCGGTAAAGTGCTGAGTGCTAGCGCCAAATGCTGCCAAAGGTAAAAGAGTCTCCCGTAGGGATGACAGTTGCAGGAGACGCAGGACAAGGGCACAAACCAGCACATACGCAGGAGATGATCCTTCTGTATTTTCCAGCCTGGAAGGCACAATGGTGAAGGTCCAGCGCCTGCAAGCCAAAAGCATGAGATCAAATCACAGGCAGCTGGTGTCTGTTAATCATAATCTTACAGACATGAAGGAGGGAATCAGAGAGCTCAATCACAAAGTTGAAGAGGGAAATAAGGCCTGTGCAGACAGCGTTGGGGAAATGACTGGAGCAATCAAAGAACTCTGTGCCACAATGCAAAGGGACCATGCATACAGACGCAGGGGAAAACGTCTGTTCAGCCGTCTGGAGATATATATAGCAAGGCGGTCAACCATTTGTCAAATGCCACATCGGTACTGTCACGACGCACAGTGACGATGCAGATAGAAATGACACACTGCAGCCAGGATGCTGCCAAAGGTTTGGTGTAGGTCACAAATGCAGTTGACCAGCTGCAGAGAGCAAATATAGGTGGCACAGGTCTCCTGGGGGCAGGGGACAGTGAGGAGCTCTCCAGCCGAAGCAGCATCACCCCACCATCACAGAACCCAGACGGCGTAGTGTGAGGCAGGGAACACCATCAGATGCCTCAAGGGAGAGCAGTCAGCACCCTGAGCGTGCAACTGCAGGACGTGTATGGAAGAAATAAACTGAGTTGCCACAGCTGAATGCTAATGGGTGAAGTAACCCATGGCATATGGACATTTGTAAACCCATTACTCATGCCCTGTGTACATGACATGTGCAACAGCCACACTTAAAGTGTGTATGTGGGCTGTGTGAATGCAATTTACCTGACGCTAAGGTACATTAAAACAGTCATTCTCAAATCATTATTTTCTTTGTGTCATCATTACTAGCCTAGAAATAGTTGTGTTATTTTGTCCCATCTCTGTCGGCCCTCAGCTGCCCCTACACCACCTGCTGGTCTGCAACGTGGACCTGGTACCTCATCCTCATCTGATTCTGTATCTGAGAGTTCCACTGGCATACCTTTTCTTGTCGCAATGTTGTGCAGCATGGCACAAGTCGCCACGATCTTGCAGCAGGTCTCTGGGCCATATTGTAGTGCTCCTCCACTTTTGTGCAGGCAGCGGAACCTGCTCTTCAGTATACCAAATGTCCGCTCGATTACACACCGCGATGACTTGTGTGCGCGATTGTATCTTCGCTCTCTTGGATTAGCCGGATTGAGGTACGGTGTGAGGATGAATTTGCGCACTGCATATGCACTGTCACCTACAGGATGAAAGACATACGGTTAAACACTGTCCTCTCACTTCAGCTCTTAACTGTGTATGAGTACTTGACATTCATTTACCTAGCAGGTATCCCTCGCCAAATTCGCCCCCAGTGAGACCTGTGTATATCCCACTGTCTAAAAATGAAGGAATCGTGTGTACTGCCAGGGTATTTTGCCACTGATATATTTTGCGTTGCAGATGACCTGTATGTTGATTGAATGGAATGATTTCCGGTTTCTGAATACGTACTCATTGGCGGAGGGGGGTGAGAGGGCTACATGGGTTCCATCTATGCAACCAATGACATGGGGAAATTGGGCAATCTTGTAGAAGTCCAGTTTGGTTTGCTGCAATGCCTGTTGTGTCACGGGGAATATGATGTGATGATGTATCCTCTGTACCATTGCATCCAGGAATGCATGGAAGAAGCGCGACAGGCAACTCTGGCAGACCCTTCCTGCTGTCGCTATCACACCCTGGAAGCTCCCGGATGCCAGTAAGTGCAGTGAACACAGGACCTGCACATGTGGTGGAATTGTTTGGGTCCTGCGGGTTGGGTGTTCAAGCATAGGTTTTAGCTCAGCAATCAAGTCTAATATAGTAGCTGAGTCCAGCCTATACTTCTCATGTATCACTTCCTCTGTCTGCTAGAACAGAGTGATGCGCACTCTGAAGACCCGTTCCTGTCTCCTCCTTCTCTGTGCTGCAGCTTGAATCCACATCCTCCTGGCTATCACATACAGCTTTGCCATTTTGGAAGTCCCAGTTGCATTGTGGGCCTGTTTAAATATGTTGCACCTGGTTACCACCTGGTTTGAGTTGGTGGTAAAAATCAGGTGCAAAATTGCGTATTTTGAAGATTCGCAATTTGATATTTTTTGATACATTGGTTTGCGAGTTTAGCTTTTTGCGACATGGGTTTTTGTGAAAATTGCAAATTGCGGGATGGTATTTGCGAATTCACATGATTATTCACAGAATGTGGACCTTGCAAAATAGGTATTCGCTATTTTAGCGAATACCTATTTTGCGATACGAAACACTGTCATACATGGGAGAAGGCTATTTTGCGATCGCAAACACTGCTTTTTTGCGATTCGCAGCTTTTGCGACCTTAAAATACCTTGATACATCTGGCACTATGTATATTAAAGATTCCATCAAACTTGCTCCTGTTTTACTTTGGCTCTCAATCTGGTCAAGACCTGAGGCTGTACTATTGCAGTCTATAATAAATGACTGTTTACCACTTTCCCAGGCCCATGAGATTAGGTGGCTGACTTATGTCAAAAACCAACACCAGTTAATTGGTAAAACAGAGTTGTTCATTAATCCAACACCTATTGATGGGCAGGCCAGGCTTCTGGTCAAAAATGAATTATTGGAGCATATGATGGAACACAGATGGGAGGGTGAGCAGAAGAGTAGGGTGGTGGTGTATTTACCGTTATGTACTACACCTGATATTGAACCATATCGCCTGAGAGTACCTTACCACCAAAGATTTCTTTTGCTGAGGTTTGCACTTGGCCTGGCCCATTTCTTGGTGTCCTATCCTTCAAATGTTTTTTCCGAGAGGGACTCCGAATTATGCCCATGCAACACAACGACACTTCAATCCAAATTGCATCTATTTTTCTTCTGTGATCTTTATAAAGAACATAGCAATCAGTTTCTAAAGCCACCTTTAAGAAGTTTTAAATATCCGGAAATGTAAGGAGACTTTTGAGAATTTACAATTGCTCCAGGTAGATCAAGTGTGTATTACAGTTTTTAGATTTCTTACTCCTATTATTAAATAAAGAAAATTAGTGGGAAAGTAATGATCGGTATCAGTGCCAAATATCTTAAACTGTTCTAAATTTTATATGGAACCATTTCTAGAGTGATTATCTTAACTTTGTATTGTAGCATTTTGACTGGATACATATTTTATGATCAATTTTTCCGCAGCTGTATCTGTGTAATTATTAGGATGTTTTTACTGTCTTATTGGTATACTTTTATGGTTTTTTTTAACTGAATAAAGTATTACTGACTGACTAGTGGCTAGAATGAAGAATGGGGAAGGCTTGTGATGTCTGGTAGGGAAGCAGCACTTAAACCTAGTAATGAGATTGAGATTTATGAAATGGGGCTCAATTATTTTCTTTTCCAAATTTATTTATTAAAAAGAAAGGATACATGCCCCCATAATATGGGAGATACCCTGTTAGGGAGAATAGCCTCACATATAATTACATTAAGGTGAACACCTATTTATATTCCCTCATCTAACCAGAAGGGTAATAGATGACACCATAAGTAAACCACAAGTAGCTTACTAAGTTTAGCTGAACAGACAGACCCAGATGGAGAGAGGCCATAAACCTTGTCTCCAAAACTCCCCCCCCAACTGTCATAAATAACACCAAAAGACATCCACTAACATAAAAGCCCTCTAGTATCTGCAGCAGCTCAGTAATGTAGTGCAAGTCACTTCTCTAGCATCAAAGAAAAAATTAAACTGCATCCTTGAGACCCAAGGTGGCATGTTCCTTCTTCTTGAGCATTAAGTCATGTCTCCTCATCTGTGATGCTGTGCTCACATCAGGTGATACAAGAACTCTCAAATCCCTATAGATAAGACTGCATAATTGTGATGTAAACCCAGCGTGAAATGTTGTGTAGCTTGCAAGCTACATTGCGCTACTTTGTGACAAGAGAGGATTCCATAGGTGTTGCATGGGTGTTCCCATGCAACCATACATGGGTTTTGATACAAATTCCTATCTACTAACATGGGTGCCCATGGATTTGCACCAACAATTTAAGCCTCCTCGAAGCAGGCGTAGAGGTTTTTAGAAAAGCGCTCCAAACTTAGCTTGCGCTCCACTATGCAGCATGGATCCAAAATGGGAAAAATATTAAAGCATAGTTTTTGTTTTGGAAGTGTCCCATTCCAGTAAAATACCTAGAAAAACAGCTATTTCTTTTAGCCATGGCACTGTTTTGTCTTTCCCATTGACACAATGCAGTGCAGCAACTTTGGTTGTGCATTGAATTGTGCTAGAGTAAGCCTGCCCCTATGTTTCCAAAACTTGGCATGAAAAATTTGCTTAATTTAAAAACCTGATAAATAGGAGGCCTCTGACTGTATTTTATTTGAAAACATTTTTTTCTTAAATGTTTAAAAAAGATTCAATCATTGTAATACTGTGCTCCGTGTATGATAAACAGTAGCCTTTTTGGTGCGTTCACCAACACAAGAGTGCGCCCGCACTTGGTTAAGTGTGAGAACAACCTTTTTCTCTGCCTTGTTGATAGCACCCGTCTACCCTGTTGTCGAATGCTGCAATATGGATTCTCTCATTCGAATACCTGTTACCAACCATTGAATTTTGTGGGTTCCCCACTATGTACCAATAACTCTTGCGTTGGGTAAACTAGTTAGGCTTCACTGTTTTAGCATGACGAATTGCTGTTACATTTTGTGTTTGCAATAGCACTTTATCGCGGACCCATGTCGCCTTGTCATTTGCTACCTTTTTATCCCACAGTTTTTGTTTGCAGTGCATTTACACCATCATGGTTGTTTTTGCACATCAGGCTGCTTACTTATGCTGCATAGCTCTGCTACTTGCCATATTGCTGCTATTTGGTTTTTGCATTAGCACTTTCTTATTCTCGTATATTTGACACCGAATCATAAGAGTCGAGACAAGCAGGACTTTTTTATGCTTGTGGTATGTTGTACATAGTGACATTGGCTTAAGTCATAAGCCCGTAGGTAACTTAGGCCCAGTCCTCCATCAGTTGTGTTTTTTTAATAATTGATTTCACTAATGATGATGTAATCCTGTATCTGTCTTGAATCTTTTATCATGCAAGTGTTTCTTAAAGTTATTGTAATTGTTTTTATTAATCGAATGCAATAAATATATACAGGATGTCTCTTGTTTTCATTGGACTCCCGTCTTCAACACTCATCCTTCGCAATGCCAGGGCATGTCTCTGTTCCCCGCTACATGTGCCAAGTAATAAGAGTGGAAAGCTGATAAAATCATTGTCTATTAAAGACCATATTGTCTTCTCAGGACTGGGTGCCATGTTAGGAGGAGCGGGTCATGTACCGAGGAAGATATTAAAGAGTGCAGTAGATAAATGTGGGGACTACCTCTGAATTGGGAAATTCATATATAATGCAACCAATTTGTTGTCCCTCCTATTGGATATGGTGTACTTGTGTAACAAAACTACTTTTAATGTTCTTATTAAACATTGCCTTTAAGTATATAATCTATCCAGTTAACCAAAACGCATCTTGTAGAGAGGAGTTGCCACTTGTAATGGATCACTCATATTTACATAAGCATATGATATATCCAGTGTACATAAAATCCTAAAATACAATTGTGTATGTATGAGTGCACTAAATGCTTATTAACATATGTATTGTACCCAGCGCATATAATATCCTCAATAACAATGAATCATCTTACTGCACTATAGTTGCTCGTAATGTCTACAGATAACCTGAATGGTCATTCAGAGCCAAGGTAAAGCATACTTAGTATGATATCGACGGGCAGCGATAGTCACAAGTATCATTCAGCCCCAACTAAGTGCTTTTTAGTGTATCGATCCATATACATGATGGTTGGTTTAACTTAATCACCAGGTCACCTCAGCGGCTGTCCATTTTAATCACTTCCAGTACTTTCCGTTGTATGTCTGCACTGTGGTTCATGTCCATGAAGAGATTCTGCAGAGGAGCTCCTTCTACTCCGCATTTTACACGACTGTTGACAGATCCTTTGTTTGACCATCTGTGTTGTTTGAACCACATACATAAGATTACTAGGACAGTGTATGACATAGATCACGATCTTTGTGTTACAATTGGAAAATGACCTCCATTTTTATTCCTTGGATCCTCTCTTCAGGATTTTCGTGTTTGTAGAGTATGGGCATACCTGACAGTCATTATGTTTATAGTGTCTTCAGAGCTAAGAAATACCCCACAGTGCTCTAATAGAATTCTGGGACTTTTTTTCTATGTTCCTTAACCACATAATGTCTTATATTTTTATTGTGTTTAAAGCCAAATAAAGGGGGTTGGTTACTAACTTCCTCCAGTAGATGCCGATGTCTCTTCACAATCTTTTACTCATAAGATTAAAGGTGTTAACCAACACAGTCCATTTGTTTTTTCTCTCTGTCTCTAGGTGTCAAGAGATTCTCTTAGACAGTACCATGATAGTTTAAAGGCCCTGGTAACTACTTGCTTTGGGCAACCTCTCTCTAGCAGTTTGCCTTTCAAGCCCTCTGCTTCTCTTAAATAATAATCCTTATAGGAGCAACATCTAGATATCCCCAGGAACTGTCCATAAGGGAGATTAACCCTGAGTGCCCCAGGATGGTGACTATCATGTCTGAGTAAGGAGTTGTTGTCTGTTGGTTTCTTGTATAGTGTGGTGTACAGACTGCCATCTCTGTTTGACAAGCAGGTCCACATAGTAGATTGACTCTCTGCTGGAGTTCAATGTAAATTTTAGGTCTGGCTCTTTGTACTGAGCCAACCCACAAATTCTTTGAGTTGTCCTCAGAGCCATGCCAAATGACAAACATCATCAATGTATCAGTTCCACGATACTATGTTCTCCATAAATTTATTATTGTCATTCAGAATTGTCTTTTTCAAACTCTCCCACAAATTCACTGTGTCCGGTGCAAAGCATGCTCCCATAGCGACCCCATTCCTTTGTAAGTAGAACTTCTTTCTAAACATGAAATAGTTCTTTAGTGCAATCTCAAGTAGCTGTGTTAGAAATTCAGTGGGTACCTTGGACTTACTGGCCCCACTTTTGAGAATCCTTTCAATGCTATTGATCACCAAATCCTGGGGGAGATTGGTACATATGGATTCTACATCTGAAGTCACCAGGATTTCATTTGAATGGTTTCCCTCCCGTCATATTTATGATTTGCAAGCTGTCTTTTTATATATGATTACATTTTTTGGTACCTCATCCTTTATAAAATGAAATGATCTATGAATCTGCATACCTGTTCTTGCACTGAACCGCATCCAGAGACAATGGGTATGCCTGGGGGTTTCCGCATATCTTTATGTATCTTTGTCAGTGTGTAGATAAGTGTTCTCGGGTGTGGTTTATTGAGGTACCTGTATCCTTTTTCACGAATCCAACCCTCATGTTGTGCAACTTCAGTGGTTTTTGGGATTTCGTCTTGTGTGTTTTTTAGAGGGACTCATCAGTTTAGTGTAGTGGTCCTTCACACTGAGTCTCAGACTCCTATTTCTCAGAATCTTGTATTACTGTCACTCCCCCTTTTTTCAACAGGCTTAATCCTTATGTGGGAGTTTTCCTTCAGTGATGATAGCCGCTTGCTCAATTTTGGTAATGTTTAAAGCGAGTAAATTGTCTACTTTTCTAAGGAATTTCTCTATCTCCGTACCATGTTCTCAAAAGCAATGATTTCTGGGGCATCAAGTTTGTGGGAGGGTAGAACATGGATGGGGATACCAAGCCCGTGGCATCAATGCTTGTTAACTCTTCTTGATCTTTTAAAATAAAGTCTTAACTGAATTTTTCTAAAAATTTGGAAAAGTTCTGATTTGACTTTGAAGAAGTCAGTCCTTTCAGTTATAATAAAGCTTAAACCTCTTGAGTATTTGTTCTTCATTTGGTCAAGGAAATAGTTGGAGATGTTAAATATGGGAGAGAAATATGTGGTTACTAGTGGTATTAGTTCCTGGTCTGTTTCTCCCCTGGTTGGTAGTAGTTTTAGCTGCCATCCCCTCCCTTGTCCTCTCCCCTCAGTCTGCCTCTCTTCAGGGGTCAGTAATGTTAGGATAGATGGATTCGATGTACTTCATGAAGTAAGTATGCATAACACTGTCAATACCAGCCAATACGATCATAATGTATGTGACCATAAAAGTATGCACCGTAACAATAATGCTGACCAGCGCAATCTCTGATGTCAATGTAAGCACTAGTCAAAAGGTGCACCACAAAGACACCGCCGATAAATGTGATAATGTATGCAACAGCTACCCAACATACAAAGATGGTAATGTTGATAAATGTGATTTCCAAGATATCAATGTATGCCATAACCACAATACACCCAATAATGACAATGTTGATAAATGTAATCCCCATGATATCACTGTATGCTATAACCAATGTAATCGTAGTGCTGACAGTGTATGTGCCCACAAATGTTATGATGACAATATACTTACTCGCCACACCAGCAATGGCCGTAGATGAACCCACAATCGCAATGATGACAATGTATATGCTTGCAATCTCTGTAGTGGCAATGTATGTACACGGAATAGCAATGACCATGCTGTATGTATCCATACTGATGATCACCAGGTTAAATGTACTCGCAATATGGAAATCATACCATTGCTGTTGAATCCACCCAGCGACCCGGAATCCAAGATGTGGTTAGGCTGGCCCTGAAACCCGGGCTCAGAACTCCAGATTGACACACCACAGGTGCAGATACACTCAGCTCGGGGACAAATACGTACTCTGGAAAAACCCAAATCTATTTCCCCAGATAGGCAGCTACACAAAAAACCGGCCCAAGTAAATTGGCACCAATTAAAACCTGTTTGTCCAAAGGGGCTTGCGTTCCCAAAATACCACAAAGCTAGATGCCTAGATGTAGGTAGGAACACTCAACCAATCCGAACACAGCACGCACACTACACATACAGTGATAACATGCTCTCCATGCCAGACATCTGGATAAACACACTGGCCCCCACTGTGTTCATGCAAACCAGAGAGCCACCTTTTGCCCTGATCTGATAATTGTATTTATGATTCCTGGACTAGGCCTCAATTTGTGCATCTTTCAAGAATATGTAATAATTTTATGGTATCTTACAAATTGTATAAAAGCTGGCCAAATACTGTTGTACTTTGAGACAGTCTTCAGACACGCTCTCAGCGCTGCCTCCTGGCCTGCTGCATTTAATTAAACCAACTGTTTGTTTTGCCAAAGGCCTCTTGTCTTTTCATTTTTTAAGGTACATTCACACCTCTGCAACAGTACCCCAAAAGGAGTACTAGGGTTCTCAAAAGTATGCGCAGATTCTACTGATCTAGGTCCTGCTACCTCTTGTTCATCTGAGCTCAGAGGACTCTGAAAATGTGACCCTTTCACTATTTGTCAGAAGATGAGCCTTGTGTGTAGGTGTCTTGTTTCACGTATGTGTAAACCTGGTCCTTATTGTATCTATTGGTGTCCTTCTGGACCTTGTCTATATTCTTGCCAAGATTGGTTGATTTAAACTCCTCAGTTGTTTTCTGCAGGTGATCTAGTGCTGCTTTTCGATTCTCAATGTCATCGTTCTGAATTTTGTCTTCCAGTTCTGCAATCTGTTTTGGTAGTTCTGTTTGCTCTTCTAGGGCAGTGTCTATTCCCAACACCATCCAGTGTCTTGAATAGTTCGCTATATAGCTAAAGTTCTTTTTACTTTTGTCGTTGTGTAGGAAAAATGACGGGATGTTTTAAACCTGTAATCCTACTGGTATTATGTCTGCTTTAAGATACTCTGCAAGGAGCTTGCCATGCAATTCAGTTCTGAGAGGTTTTTTCTTCAATCTTTAGTTGATCTAAATCGGTTTGTGTGTGGCCACTGTTCTCCATCCCAAGAGGGACGAGCCACCAATTTGGGCAATGTATACTACTGTATATGAATGTCTCTTTTTTCATACTACCCCTAGTCACAAGGGGTTTCCTATTAAAAAAAAAAAAAATGTCCGTGCAGACCAACCCTATAAGCCCACAGGGACCAGGGTATAACTATAATGATGATTACAACTGCCCCGCGGGACTGTTTTTCTGGTGGCACCTACACAATGAATTAGAGGTACCTTGACTGAAACCATGTTATCAATGGTAGTACTTATTACAATGTACAGGCCTCATGAATATAGATGCAATTCGTTTTATATATTTTTCGATATAACATAGGCATAAAACATACATAAATAGTGTGATCTCACAAAGTGCAGATGATGCAGTGAAGGTGAGGTGCAACCAGAAAGAGTCCCACGGGACAGTTATGATCATTGTATTTTTCTAAAAGTGCCATTTTCAAAATTGTAATGAGAAATTCTCGAATGGTAAAGTCAGATTTTTCATTGCAATTCCATAGATCTCAAACATGACTTATCTACCTGCTCCCAATTGGATTTTACAGCTTATTAAATGTAATTCGGAATTCCCATGTCCTCCTATGGGAGGGGTAGGCCTTACAGTAGTGAAAAATGAATTTAGGCGTTTTTCACTACCAGGACATGTGAAACGTAAAAGTACAAGCCCAACCTTTTAAGTACACAGCACCCTGCCCTATGGGCTACCTAGGGCCTACCTTACTATCTTCGGGGTGACTTGTATGTAATACAAGGGGAGGTTAAGGCTTGGCAAGGGGGTTCAAATGGTAAGTCGGCATGGCAGTTTAAAACTGCATTCAGGCTGCAGTGGCAGGCCTGGGACGTGTTTTAAGGTGCTACTTAAGTGGGTGGTAAAATAAGTGCTGCAGGCCCACTGGTAGCATTTAATTTACAGGCCCTGGGTATATTGTATACCACTCTATAAGGGATGTAGAAGTAAACTAAATATGCAAATCAGATCTAAGCCAATCAAATCATGCTTAGGGGAGTGAGCACAAGCACTTTAGCACTGGTTAGCAGTGGTAAAGTGCACAGTCTTGAGGCCAATACAAACTAATTTCACCACCATTAATAGAAATAAGAAGGCAAAAAGTTTGGGGGAAGACCATCCTAAGGCTGACAGGTCTAACAAATACAATGAGAGGAGAGTTAAAAATGTCTAAGATTGGAGAGATAAAAGGAGGATAGGAGAGCAGGTTAAAGATGAAGAACAATTTAGATGGTAACTTTTTCATTTGTGATTGAGAATGGAAAATGAGAGGGCAAAATGTGTATGGTGCATCTTGATCCTACAAAAATGGGGACAATTGAGTATGTGGGAGAAAGTGAGTGTGAGCAAAGTTATTCTAAATGGTGATTTTTCTGTTTGGTGAAGAAACAATTCTGAGAGGAGTCTACTATGTGTAGGAAGACAGCATATTTCAACCTGCCGCACAATTGGGTTGGATCGTGTTATCTTGATTTAGTGTTTCCTAGAGTGTATCATGAGTGGATTGATGCAGTTGGATTTTAAAAAGTGAAATATGGATTTGGACAGATACGATTGGATACGTTATGATCCATTATTCCACCTATAGGTGTGTCTATGAGTAATGTGAAGATTAGGCTATTGTCTGTTCTGTTGGATGCGCTTACTACTAACAGTTGGAGCACTAACTCAAATTAATTGCAGGGCAGGCAATGATTATGCAAAACCATTAAGCAGCAGACATCCTTCTTGTGAAGGAAGGTGACGTTAGCAAGGTACTGAAGGTAAAAGTTCTGTACATACAGAGCTGATACAGCTGGTTTATTTATGCCTATGTACAATTACTAACATTTCCTGTGAAGTGTAAACTTTAGAACAACATAGCATATGGAAAACAGTAGTTTTCTTGGTTAGTGAGATCTAAAAGTGCTTTATCAATGTTATTGAATTGTTTGGGAGAGGGAACGCTGTAACTAATCCCAATACCTGTAATGATTTATGATTTGTGCAATTGTCTTATTTCTCTTGTTTACATTTTCTGGGTGTTTATTTCTAAACTGTGGATGTAAGAATAAATAAAAAATTATTTAAGAGAAGAGATTGAGTTGAAAATTAAGGATCATATTTACAACTAGCTAAAACTGATGTAGCAGTCAACCTTAAAGAAGCTGACGGTAATGCAGACTGTTATAATGTGATTAGATTAACTATATTAAATGAGTGTTTCAGTGATTATAGAATAATCAGAGTGGAGATTTGTAGAATTTCGTGAGTTTATATTTTTATGTGCATAATATATTTTCTCGCTCCATTTCACATACATACCTTGATATAGTACTGTTGCTTTGAAGAACAAGTTACTTACCTTGGGTAACGATGTATCTGGTAGAGACCTATATTAGTTGTAGATTCCTTACCTTTTGAATTGCCCCCCAGGCGTTGTTCTGGATCCAGAGATTTTTCTTCAGCAGTACCCCTGCGCGTCGTTAGGTGAAGTCAGTCTGCTCCGCATCGGTCATCTGCGTCGTGGGTGCTGGGATGATGTCGCGAGACCTACGTAGACGCCACCCATACGCGCTGACATTTAGTTCTTAACATGACTTTCCACGCCAGAAGCACAGAGCCATGAAAGACACTAACCACTAGTGCGTCAATACTAGGGCCCTGAAGGAAAGTCCCTATCCCTAGAAATCAGTTCGCAGAGCGGGGACGGATGGGTGGGGCGGTAAGGAATCTACAACTAATGTCTCCACCAGATACATTGTTTCCGAAGGTAAGTAACTTGTTTATTGATGTAGACTATTAGTTGTAGATTCCTTGCCTTTTGAATAGATGCCCCAGCAAAACCCTCCCCGGAGGAGGGCCTGCGAACCAAGATCACACCAGGAAGTCCTGGAGGACCGAACGGGCAAAGTACCCATCCTTCGGACTTGGCTGTCCAGGCAGAAGTTTCTGGTAAACGTGTGCAGGTATGCCAACATTGCCGCCTGACAGATGTCAAGGAGTGGAACTCCACGTGCTAAAACAGTGGTTGCCGCTGTTGCTCTAGTGGAGTGGCCACGCAACCCCACAGGAGGTTCCTTCTTCGCCAAAGCATAGCATATTTTAATGCAGAGGACAACGCATCGAGAGATGGTCAGTTTCTGAACAGCCTGACCTTTCTTGGCCCCCCACATAGCCAACGAAGAGTTGATCATCCACCCGGAAGTCTTTAGTGTGATCAAGATAAAAAGACAACGCACATTTTAGGTCCAGATGGTGAAGTCTCTCCTCCTCCTTGGAGGGATACGGGGTGGGAAAAAGGTGGGCAACATGATGGATTGTCCCACATGAAAGGGCATGACCACTGTAGGAAGGTGCAAAGCTTTCGTTCGAAGCACCACTTTATCTGGATGAACAGAGTGAAAGGGGGTCTTGAAAGCCAGAGCCTGAAGCTTGCTAACCCTATGAGCATAGGTGATGGCAATAAGGAAAGCAGTTCAAGGAGTCGGCATCCTGAGGAGAATTATGAAGGGGCTCGAAGGGCGCACACATAAAAAAATGTTGAAACCAAATTTAAATCCCATTGAGGCATTATCAATGGAGACGGAGGAAACAAATGAGTAAGGCCCTTAAAGAACTAGAAACAATAGTTGACTCCAATAAGGAAGGATGATCTGGAATGCGTAGAAAAGCAGAAATAGCTGCAAGATGGCCTTTAAGAGTGCCCAAGGCAGAACACTGCTGGGCCAAATAAAGTATATACAAGAGGACCTCTGAAAGAGGAGCAGAAAGGGGATCAAAAGCCTTTGCTGCGCACCATGCCACAAATTTGTTCCATCTACAGGCCTATACCGTTTTAGTGGAGGGACTCCTGGCTGCCAAGATAACATTGCAGACTTCGGGGGGGAAGGTCAAAAGCTGTTAACTGCTGCCGCTCAATCTCCAAGCAAGGAGGTGGAGGCTGGACAGATTCGGGTGAAGAACTGTCCCCTGCTACTGCGACAGAAGAAGATCCTCCTGAAGGGGCAGTCTGATTGGAAGGTTGATGGCCATGCTCATTAGGTCGGAGTATCAGACTCTTCGTTCCTAGTCCGGAGCTACAAGAATAACTTGAGCCCGGTTGTGCTTGATCTTCTTCAGCACTCTGGGCAGAAGTGGTACAGGTAGAAAGTCGTACAAGAGGCTGAAACTCCACTCAAGACAAAGCGTCGCCAAGCGATCACTGCCTTGGAAACTACAACGCGCAATACTGCTGACATTGCACGTTCACTTCAGAGGTGAACCGATCTAACCAAGGCTCTCTCCACTTCTGAAAGTGACCTTGCGCCACCTCGGGATGGAAACGCCATTCGTGATCGACCAGGCATTGACAGCTGAGTTTGTCCGCTCTGGCATTCAGAGAGCCCACCAGGTGCTGAACCATAAGGGTTATGACCTGATGTCTCAGCCATGTCCAGAGGTGGAGAGCCTCCTGACAAACGGTCCATGACCCCACCCCGCCCTGTTTGTTGCAGTACCACATGGCAGTGGTGTTGGTGAATACATGTGCCACTTTCCTCTTGAGAGAGGGAAACAATGCCTTCAGTGCCAGTCTGATCGCCCGAAGATCCAAAAGGTTGATATGGAGACCAGAATCCAATTAAGACCAGACGCCTCAGATCTCTGCCTCTCCGACCCAGACGGCTGCCACATCCCAGGAGTGACACATCTGTCACCACCGTTAGATCGCATTAGGGAAGGGCGAGGGATCTGCCTCTGACTCAATCTTGGTTCGTCAGCCACCACTGCAGTTGGTGCGCAGTTCCCTCTGAGATCTAGATGTAGTTGGAAAGATTCACCTGAGGCTGCGCCCACTAAAACTTCAAGTCCCACTGCAGAGCCTGCATATTCCATTGGGCATGATCCAATGATGGAGGCCATGAGGCCCAGCAGCCTCAATCATTCTCACTGAAATCCGGGATAGAGGTTGAAACATTGGTATCTGAGCCCGAATATCCCAGACTTGCTGCTGGGGAGGATAGGCCCGAAACTGCAGTGTCCAGAAATTCTCAGATGAAAGTGAGTGTCTGAGAGGGAGTCTGGTGTCACTTCAGCAAGTTGATAGTGAACCCCAGCGAGTGCAGGAGGTCCGCCGTAGTCTGGAGGTGGGAGACGACAGCCTGGAGTGAGCCTACCTTCAACAGCCAGTCTAGATAGGGAAAGACTGGAACCCCTGATCTTTGCAGATGAGCTGTGACCACGACCACCATCATCTTTGTGAATACCCGAGGGGCACTTATAAGTCAAAAGGGAGCACAGTGAACAGAAAGTGCTTGTAGTTCACTGTGAACTGAAGGTAACGCCTGTGCGCTGGCAGGACGGCGATATGGAAATATGCGTCCTGCAAGTCTAACGCCACCATCCAGTCTCCTGGATTGAGGGCAGACAGGACTTGGGCCAAAGTGAGCTTTTTGAACTTATCCTTCTGGAGGAAGAAGTTGAGGGCCCAGAGGTCTAGGATAGGACGCAGGCGTTTCTCCTTCTGGGGTACCAGAAAGTAGCTGGAATAACAACCACAACCTACTTCTGGCTCGGGGACCCTCTCTATTGCTCCCTTGGCCAAGAGAGCTGATACTTCCTTGTGGAGAAGTGACAAATGAGCCTCCGACATGCGATCGTAAGAAGGTGGCTTTGAGGTAGGGGTAATCTCGAAGGGGAGGGAGTAGCCCCGTCAGATTATTTGCAGAATCCACTAGTCTGACGTGATGGACTGCCAGCGGAGGAGGTGATGGCGGATCCTGCCTCCAACTGATGGGCCTGGAATGTCGGACTAGGAAAGTTTGGAGGCAGTGGCAGGGGTGAAAGGGTGGACTGCCCCACCCGCTGGCTCCCTGACCCATGAGGATGCTGGGTCCCACTACAATGCCATGCTGAGGCTGGACAGCTTGTGTGACTTGGTGGCTGGGCTGGAATGGACAGGACGTGGGCGCCCCATCCATAGCCTTGAAAGGCAGACTGAGGGAGACAGGAGGAAGCCTGTCTGTAGCTCGAAAATCGTTGAACTCTAGCGCTGAGTCTGCCTTGTTGCTGAAAGGTGAGTGCCATCAAAGGGCATGTCCTTCAAAGAAGACTGGACATCCTCTGAGAAGCCAGAAGTCTTCAACCAGGCATAGCGTCTAAGAGCTACTGACATGGCAATCGTTCTGCCCAGTGAGTCAGTGGTATCCAGTGTACATCGGATGGTGAATTTAGCGGCATCTCTCCCATCTTCAACTGCTTGAGAGAGAACGGCCCGGGCCTCCTTTGGGCACTGAGGCAGCACCTGTGTGACCGTGTCCCAGATAGTATGGGAGTATCGCCCAAGAGGCAAGCGGTATTCACCGACTGCAATGCCAAGCTGGAGAAAGAAAACATCCTCTTACCAAGGTGGGCCAGCTTCTTGGATTCCCTATCTGGAATAGCAGAAGGGAATGCACCTTTTGAAGATGAGGCTTGGACGACCAAGCTCTCAGGGGAGGGATGTTGCATCAGGAACTCTGGGTCACCTTGAGCGGGCGGTGGCGGCGGGTGATCGTCCTATCTACAGGAGCCCCTGTGCTGGGCTTGGACCACGTGCCCAGGAGAGCGTCTTTGAGGACCTCATTGAATGGCAAAAGGGGTTCGGAAGTGGAAGCTGCAGGCTGAAACACCTCTGTCAGGAGGGTAGTCCTGACTGCCACTGTAGGGAGCTCGAGGCCGAGGACCTCTGCTGCCCTCCTCACCACCACACCTTAGGAAGCCCCCTCCTCTGTAGCCACGGTAGGGGGAGAAGGCAAGCCAGTGTCAGGGGAAGTGTCCAGACAGGCCTCACCCAGGTCAATTTGCTAGTCTGGTTCTTCTAGCTGGTCAGTTAAAGGGTCCAGCCACCCCTCCCAGTCCTCTTCCTCACCGTCTGGCCCAAAAGGAACACCAGTAATAAACACAGGGACAAAAGTCCCTTCCAGCATCGGAACAGACGTCGATCCGGCTCGGTGTCCACTTCGGGGCCGAGGATAGGGTCGGCACCAACCGGCGGCATGTTCGGCGCCGGGAGCGTCATCGCTGGGAATGACATTGCGGACCGGTGTTGATCGGATCCAAAAGCTGATCCATGTGGGCCCTCCTGAGTCTGGGCTGAAGCTGCCGCCGTCAAAGGCCTAGGACCCCCAACCGACTCCGCCGGGCCCGAAGGCGCATCATCAGAGCCGGTCTGCCCGAAAATGAGGTATAGGGCCTCGTAACATTTCTGGATTTGAGCAGGAGACTCTGGGGACAGATCTCTTGAGCAACAACGCTTGGATTCCCGCGTTGCGTTGGTTGACGGATGGGGAGAAGTCTAAGAACGCCTGTGCTTCTTCGACGACTTCTTGTGTTTACCTGACTTACCAGAACTCCCTGATGACTTGAAGAGTGACGAGGAGTGTTGGCTCTGCGCCCATCCTCGAGGCTTTCCCCTCGAACCAGAACGGGAGCAACGCAGAGTGCCGCACCTCCAGCAGCTTTTGGGACCACTCCTACAAAGCCTTCAGGTTCATGGCCTGGCATTCTGGGCATGACTTTGGATCGTGGTCGCGCTCCTGACACCAGAGGCACACAAGGTGAGGATCCATCACGGACATCAAGGGGTAGGAACCCCATGGCTTGAAGACGGTCCCTCGTTGGGACATCCTCTATGCACCAGGAGTCTTAGACTTGATAGAGAATTTGACAAAATGTTGAAAAAAGTTAGCCAAAAAGTGGCTAGGGGTAGCTCTCTTCGGATTTGCGCTTAGGCTGGTGCAGAAAAAGAAAGCACTGATGTCAGCATGCATAGGCTGAGTCTATGTAGGTCCCGCAATGTTATCCCAGTGCCCACGATGCAGACGACGGACATGGAGCTGACCGCTGCCACCTAATGACGCGCAGGGGTACTGCTGAAGAAAAATCTCCGGATCCAGACTGACGCTTGGGGAAATTGAAAAGGTAAGGAATCTACAACTAATAGTCTTTATCAGATAACAAATTGTTTGATGTGTAGATGTGCATTCTCCTGATACATTGTCAACTAGGCCACAAATGTCCAACCTCATTTTGAGGAACAGGAAGGATTGACACTTTCTTCAAGAGAGTCCCTATCCCGTCCCATAAGGCTCTAAATTTTGTAGGATCACTAGGGGCAGGAGTAAGGATGGGTCCCAAGTTGGTTCAGAGCTCTGACAGGTCTGTGATAGCCTCTACTGATGACATTCAAGACCCATTAGTCTGTGTCTGCTTGTCGGGCACGGAGAAAAAACTGAATTCTTCCACCCACACCTGGAGGCGGTGGATAAGGATAGTTGTCAGGGTTTTAGCTCTGGCTTTCCTGGCTGGTTGCCTGAATTGTTCTTTCCCGTTTTGTTTCTTAGCTGTAATATTTTCTTCTGGAACGATTGAGGTCTGTTATCCTTTATGATGGATTCATAAGAAGGATGGCCCCAAGACTTGTTTTAGTGATCTTGACATCCAGTTGATTGCAAAACAGTTTTCTCCCATCAAAAGAAATCTTCTAGAAGGGAGATTTCTCTGTAGCATCTGCCTTTAATCATGCAGCCACAGGTTTTTCGTGCACTCTGAAGAGATGTTGGCCATGAATTTTGCCCGTTGTTCCATCTGAACCAACACGTCTGATCAGTCTGTGTTCTAAATTGCCACTGAAAGAGCTTCAAAATCTTGAACCAAGGCTTGAGCTGCATAAGCTGCGTAATTGGCAGCTTTAAGGCATAGATTCTCAGCTGCAAAGCATCTTTTTAGAGCATTAATCTTTCTTGTTCAGACAAGACATCAGGATTTATTGCCATACATTCAATCACTGCTGCCAGATTAGAGACACATTTAAACTATGAGGAAGTATTTCTTCTGCTTCCTCTAATGGGCATTTTTCCTTATCAACCTCCATCCATTCCCCCAAAATTGTCTTTGATCTTACTATGGGGAGGAATAACCAATGTCTTATAATGATGGAACAACCCCTCTTCATTCTCGGGGGTGTTGGGGACTGGAGGGAAGCCTGGGCCTTCCATTATATGCTCCAATAGCTCTGGCATCTCCTTTATATCATTATATTTTCCATATGATAAACTCGGAAGCTCTATTTAGGAATGTGGTGAATTGTGAATCATTCTAGTATTGTTTCCCACTGGACACTGCAACTTTCTTCTTGGAATAGAATTTCTTTCTGTTCTGCAAAGCTTTGGCAACTGCTGCTTCTATCATGTCCTGCACTTCTGCAACTGTCATTAATGCAGGAACATTATTTGGAGAATTAGAAGACAGCCTAAGTCTTTTCTTTTTTTTCTGAAATAAGATCCTATCCTGAGAAGTTTGAGATAAGCCACCTTGGCACTACTTTTCCCTCCTTAGCTGAAGAAATAATTAATCGTGGGGGAAGCAGCAGCAGCATAAAATAAGGAAGCATTCTCTGGAAATATGTACCAATCAAAAAGACATCTTTGTGTTGCACCAACGTAAAAATACTGTAGAGCAACCAATCGAATGACAGTATTGTTAGCACCAGAAATATAATAATTAATGATATTTAAGGAGTGACTTGCTTGTTTCCTTTCAGGTTCTCGATCCACTGGGAGAGCACCCTACTCCCTTTGGAAAACAAATTGCCCAAAGTGCCACTCTGCTTTCCCTGACCTGGAAGGACAAAGACTACCACTTTTAGGCTGGCCAGACAATCTATGCCCACCACAGAAGCTTGCATACAACTCACTGCTACCTCAGCTCTAGCCTTCACACCACAGTATTTAGAGAAGTGCCTCTCCTGCAGTGCTTCACCTCACAGGATCTTTTAAAATATTTGCTGTTGAAATTATTTCTTGTCCTTTTAAAGTGGGAACACCCCGTGGCCCTGCACATGACTGCTATGATAGCTTCCAAAATCCAAACTATTAAAAAGCATTGAATTCAAAACATGATCGATTCTAAGATTCTATAATCAAATCACATCTAAAATTGTGTTATCAATCACAACCCTCTTATAAAGTGCTTGAATGCAAAAAACTTAATAAACCCACATCGTGTGATTATAGTACATATATATAAAAGAATTACATAGGGAAACTAAGCGCTAAAGTTATTTAGGGGAGAGACTAATTCATCTAGTGAACCTTATATTGCCTAGACCTTGTTTCAAGGCAATCATAACAATCTTGGTTTAAGACATTAGGAGACCTAGACTCAAGATGTAAGATCTATTTGGTCTCCAACTGCCTCAACGAACGTTCTCTGTTACTGCCCCTTTTGGAATTGAGTCAATAACAAAATATTTGATGTAATTTAGATTGCTATTGTGTCTCTCAGCAAAGTGGCGTGCAACAGGGTAATTCTGGTCCACATTCGTGATCGCCCTAAGATGCTGAAGGATTTTCTTGTAGACTTGAAATTTGGTACTTCCTACATATTTCAATTTACAATCGCACTCCAAAATTAACTGCATATTCAGTTTTACAGCTGAAAATGCCTCTAATTTTCCGTGTTTTTTCATTGAATGGTGTGGAGTACTCATGGATGTTTTTACCAAATTTAAAGGCCCTGCATGTCCAACACTTGTAAAATAAAAAATCCTTGGCTGTAGCCAACTTCTTTTCTCTACAACCTCTGGGCTACTCTTTATATGAGCATCTCTCATAGATGGAGCCTTCCTAAATGCAATGGATGGTTCTTACTTTAGGCAAAGAGGGCCCTAATATCACATCACCCTGCACTAGGGGACAGAGTTTTCTCATGATGGCCCTTTTTAGTTTTTCCTATTTGCTGAATTCCCTTATTAATCATATGGTATTTTGGAGCATCTATTAAATAATGGTTCCTCCCTACTCTTGTGATTTGCTTTCACCTGGGCATAATCAAGTATGTAATTTTTTATATCCTCTTTGTATGAATCTATTGGCTGTATCATTTTGGCCCGCAAGCTTATCATCCTGGCAGCTGCAATTTCTCCTAAGACAAAGCATTTCCCCATAGGGGATGCTATTTTTAAGATGCAGTGGATGGAAACTATCTGCATGTAACATAGTTTCCCGCAATTGTCTTTCAATGCAAGCTTATTTCGATTTTATTGTCTAGGATATACACTTGCAGATCAAGGAAGTTCCCCTGAGTGTTACTAATGTGTGCCACGAATTGGAGGTTGATGGAATTAAGATAAATTAATCTAACAAAGGATTCAGCCGATTCAATGGCACCCCTCCAGACTACAAATTGGTCGTCAATATATCATATCCTGCAGACTACATGTTCCTTCCACAAATCACTGTGGTCCGTGATGAGCACCTGCTCCTTCCACCAGCCCATGTGTAATCATACGTAACTGGGGGTGAATCAATCAATCAGGGGTTTATATAGCGCACTACTCACCTGTGAGGGTCTCAAGGCGCTGGGGGGGGAGGGTGAAGCTCCGGATCAGTCGAAGAGCCAGGTCTTGAGGTCCTTCCTGAAGGTGTGCAGGGTTGGAGACCTTCTGATGTTCACGGGGAGCTCGTTCCAGGTCTTGGCTGCGATGCTGGAAAATGCTCTCCCTCCTGTTCTGCTTTTGTGGATGCGAGGGACCTCTGCCAGGGCAAGGTCGGCAGAGCGGAGGTTCCTCTTGGGTACGTGGAAGGATAATCTCTCATTGAGGTATTTGGGTCCGATGTTGAGGGCTTTGTAGGCGTGGGTGAGGAGTTTGAAGGTGACCCTCTTCTCGACCGGGAGCCATTTGAGGTCTCGAAGGTGTTGGTTCATGTGTTCGTGGCGTGGAGTCCCGAGGACGAGTCTGGCGGCGGCATTTTGGATGGTCTGGAGTCTGTGTAGGAGAGAGCTGTTGATTCCGGCGTATAGGGCGTTGCCGTAGTCCAGTCTGCTGGTTATGAGCGCGTGGGTGACGGTCTTTCTGCAGTCGGGGGGGATCCATTTGAAGGTCTTGCTGAGGATGCGCAGGCAGTTGAAGCTAGTGGAAGCGGCGGCGTTGACCTGGTTGTTCATGGCGAGGGAAGAGTCGAGGATGATGCCGAGGTTGCGTGCGTGGTCTGTAGGCGTGGGTGGGTTCCCCAGGGCGGAGGGCCACCAGGAGTTGTCCCAGGCGGAGTTGCAGGGTCCGAGGACGAGGACCTCGGTTTTTTCTGAGTTGAGCTTGAGGCAGCTGTCGTTCATCCAGGTTGCCATGTTCTTCATGCCCTCCTGGAAGCAGAGTCTGGTGTCTTCGGGGTTCTTCGTGAGTGAGAGGATGAGTTGGGTGTCGTCTGCGTAGGATATGATGCTGAGCCCATGCTGTCTGACGATGGCGGCGAGGGGGGCCATGTAGATGTTGAAGAGCGTGGGGCTACGTGATGAGCCCTTGGGGCCCTGGGGTGAAGCAGGTACCCATCGCCATACCGCGCCTCTGCTGGAAGACCACCTGATTGAAATAGAAAACATTATTTTCTAGACACCATTTGATCATGCATATTAACATACGACTATGTTCTAACATTTTTAACGGTCTACTCTTCAAGAAACATTCAACTGCATTGACCCCATCCTGATGGTTAATGCTTGTATAAAGCGAACAGACATCTAAAGTCAAAAGCAAAAAATCTGAATGCCAGAGAATGTCAGACAAGTTTCAAGAAATCACCTGTGTCCAAAACAAATGATGGGAGATTCTTTACAAAGCTCTGGAGAAAAAAGTCACTGTACTGAGGTATTCTCAAATGTATTGTTCATAGCAGAAATGATAGGTCTGCCTGGTGGATGTAGCTTGTTTATATGAACTTTCGGTAATAAATACAGATGGGGGATTGTAGGGAAATCTGTTTTTTAGGGATTGCTTTTCCTCGTAACTCAACAAGCCCTCATTACTCCAGGTGGATAGTTCCCTCTGATACTGTAAATTAATGGCAGTTAGTCTCCAAATTACTTTTCACATAGCATGCAGTGTCATTGAGTTGATTATACGCCTCCTCAAGATAGTCCTTTAGAGGCCATAAGAACAGTGTTGCCCCATTTATCTGCATTACGTATGACCACGTCACTTTGCTTCTTCAGCTTTTGAAATAAATTGTGATATTGCACTTGTTATATATTATATTTTCTTTTGGCTTGTTGGATAGTATGATTACATTTTTTGATGTCTTCCACCACTTTCTCATTAAAAATGTCAATTGAGTTGCGTGGTGTTGCCAGAATGAAAGTAGATTTTGGTTTAAATTGAGTTTTGACAGTAGAAGAGATGTTTATTTATAAATTTCTAGACAACTTTTGAGTTATTTGTATAGAATTTTCCGTTTCTTGTAGTGCCACCAGGTCACGCAATAGATCAAGGTCACCAATTTGGAGGTTGTGCGCATCACCATCTGAGTCCTGCAAGCTGACTTGTACATTCCTTGGTCTCTTTGCATGGAATTTTGCCAGTTTTAATTTACAAATGTATTTAAATACATCTATTTGGGTTTGCAAATAGTTAAAATTACTTTCAGGGCAATATGTCAAGCCCAATGATAATTGTAATTCAGCTTGATTAAGATCAACCTGTGATGAATTGATGACTGTATTATCTATGCTAGAATTGGTAGTTTTTACTTCTTGGTCCATTTCTTTATCTGTGCCAGTTTTCTCAAATCTTTTCCTGACGCGTTTTCTGTCTTCGCTCTGCCTTTGATTTCACCTTTGTTTATTTTGGATCTTTGTTCTCTTGGCCGTAATGTTTGGCGGTGGTTCCTTTGTAAAAAATCCAATTCATCAAATAGGGATAATTTTTGTAGGCCACTTTGTTGCTGTCTCTTCAGAGTTAGTCTCACTTTCTACAGCCGAGCTATACTCTGTTGCCGATGTGGCTCAGTGATGTCATCAGTGATGTCACTGACCATGTCATGATTGATGTAATATGTGACGTCATCAGCAGTGTATTGCGGGTGCGCGAGTTATAGTTAGCTGAACTAACTATAACGGGGGAATTTCTATGGTTTTTTTACAAGAGAAATGTCCAACTAACTATAACGTCCCTGAAACCTATGGTTTTTTCAGTGAATATATGTATACATATGTGTCCGCTCCAATCCCGTTTCACCTTCAAAACAGGCACCGACACACTGGGTGAAGTATTTAGAATTTGTTGAAAAGAAAAAGGCTCCTGGCGCGTTTTGGTGGTTAAACCACCTTATTTATTTATTTAAGCAATTTGTAGAGCGCACAAATACCCTTGGGTGTCTCGGCGCTGCGGACTGTGTAGAGGATGGGTCCAAAGGTGGGGTGCCTAGTGATTGAAAAGCCACGTCTTTATGAGCTTCCTAAAGGCAAATAAAGTTGGGCAGGATTTGATATGCAGAGGAAGGGTGTTCCATAGTTTGGCGGTGGCGACAGTGAATCTTGTATCACCCCAAGAGACTCTTTTCGTTTGAGGAATCGTGAGTAAGTTGGCCGTTGATGAGCGCAAGGTTCTATTGGGAATATACCCACACAAGGCCGCCTTCAGGTAGTCTGGTCCAGTTTTATGGATGGCCTTGAAGGCAATGCAAAGAGCTTTAAATTTGATTCGGCTTGTTATTGGTAGCCAATGCAGTTTTCGAATTGTTGATGCAATTGGTCGGTATTTGGGGATGCTTGTTATGATTCTAGCAGCCGAGTTCTGTACCATCTGCAGTCGGTTGGTGGTCTTTTTCGGGCGTTAAGAAAGGCCATTACAGTAGTTGATTTTGGACATTACTAGAGTACTGATAAGGGTTTTTCCAGCGTTGGGTGGAAGAAAGGGTAAGAGTTTTTTTTATCATCCTTAGTGTGTAAAAGGATGACGAGACGATTGCATTGGCATGAGATGTGAAAGTTAGTTTGTCGTCAAACATGATACCTAGATTTCTAACTTTCGATACTGGCGGAGGTGGTAGACCCAACTCGGTGGGCCACCAAATGGAAGACCAAACCGGATAGAGTTTGCCAAAAATTAAGACCTCCGTTTTGTCGGAGTTCAACTTTAGGCAGTTGTTGGCCATCCAGGTACTGATGGCAAGCATTCCACTTTGGAATCTAGCCGCCACCGCTCCTCCATCATTGTGGATTGCTAGCACCAATTGTGTGTCGTCGGCGTATGAAGTAAGACCCATCCCATGGGTTTTGATAACCCTGGCCAGGTCCGACACGTAGATGTTAAAGAGTGTCGGACTCTAGGATGAACCCTGTGGCACACCACATGGGAGGGTAAAAGGAGAGGACTTATAGTCGCCGAGACTCACTAGTTGTGTGCGATTAGAAAGAAAGGAGGCTAGAAGATCTTTGGCTTTAAGTTTGATGCCAATGTTTGAGACACGACCGATCAGGGTGGCGTGATCGACCGTGTCAAAGGCTGCTGACAGGTCTAGCAGCACAAGCACAGCCGTACCACCTTGGTCTAAGATTGTTCTAATTTCATCTGCTGCTTTAATGAGGGCAGTTTCTGTGCCGTGACCCTTCCTGAAGCCGAATTGCGTTTCGTCCAGGAGGTTGTTTTCGATGTAGTGGGTCAATTGTGAATTCATTAATTTCTCAAATATTTTGGCTGGGAAAGGGAGGTTTGCAATAGGTCTGTAATTTTTTGTTTCTGAAGGATCTAGGTGCTGCTTCTTCAGTAGCGGCTTGATGATAGCTCTTTTCCATGCCGCGGGGTATATACCTGTGTTAAACATGGCATTACAAATGTCTGTTAGGTTTGGGGCTAATGTGTCAGGAATCTGTTTTAAAATGACAGGAGGGCAAGGGTCAATAGGGGAACCTGACTTGATGGTTAGAATAAGGTCTTTGACCTGAATTGGTGAGACTTGAGTGAAAGTGGAGAAAGAGGGGGTGTTTTCCTCGTTATCAGGAATAGCCGTTGAATGGTCAGGTTTAGGTTGGGCCGCGAAGTTGACGTATATGTTACCAACTTTCTCTAGGAAAGAGTTTGCCAGCGCATTGCAAAGGTCTTGGGTGGGGGCTATTGGAAGATTTATTGCAGAGCCTGACAATTTAGAGACTACTAGAAAAAGCTGCTTCGTGGAATTTTGGGCCAACTCTATCTGATTGAGATAGTATTTGCTTTTCTCCAGTATAATAAGGTGTTTATATTTGGAGATTGCTTCCTTATAACGAAGTTTGTCGGTGACGTAGTCTCTGCGCCAATGTCTCTCGAGGTTCCTGCAACGTTGTTTTTCAAGCCGGAGAGCCTCCGAGAACCAGGGGGGGGGAGGAATGGATCTATTTTTGGAGACATTTTTCGATGGTACTAGGAGGTTGAAGGCATTATTAAGCCACTCAGAGTAATTAGATGAAGCAAGTGAAGGATCTGGTGTGGGCTTGTAGTTGGTGGATGACAGATGTGTTTTGAGGAGTTGCTGATCTAGGCAACTCCAGGCTTTGAATTGAGTAGGTGGGGTGGAGATGGTGTGTGGAGGGCTTGACACCATTGAGAGAATTGTTTATATTGCCATGGCAACCATGTCACAGACATGGAAAGCAAAGACATTTTTTATCTCATGACTGTTACAAGCACAAAATAAAATCATAAATTAAAAAATAATAATCACTTCAATGGATCTCAGCTTAATACATATCAAGGTGAAGTAAATAACATTCAAGAGGATTACACCATTGTGTTTAAAAATCCTTGCTGTGAATATCATGCGGTTTCATTATTTTTTCACAGTAATGACCTATCTTACTTCTCTAGACCATTAGATGCAAAGTTTAAGCTCATGCAGATAGGGAAAAAGATAGGATGAAAAACAGTAAATCAGAATCATGGAAAGGCTGAGGGAAGGAAAGACCATTCCGCCCCAGTGGGCTATGTTCAAGAGTTCACAATCACTAGGGTAGATATTTCATCTCATTTGCATATTTCAACACTTATATGGTATTATGGGATACTCCGTTCCAACAGGGTATGGGTGGACCTAAAATATCCAGACACTGTGTCTAATTTAAGATTCGCAATCAACCTAATGACTATACCACCTCAAATAAAATATAAGTGAAACAAAAGATCCATTGTGTTTGCCACAACAAAAATTATCTACTTAGAATTGCACAGCATATATGGTTGCTAATGAGCGGTTGAAATAATTATAAATGTACAAATAAATCTTTGTCTGAGTTCAATCTATGCGGAATTTTGCTATTTAACATAAGTATGTAACGCGATTCCAGTCTCCTGAGTTGTAACTCCCTGTTACCACCCCTAGGATTTTTGGGGATTGCGTCTATCACATAGTAGACTAATTCATTGGCATTAACCTGGTGATGCTCGTGGGTAAGTCTTGCTACAGGATAAGCATTGTCATTCTTGGTTATGGCCCTGAAGTGTTGTAGTCTCCTTACATTGACCATATGTATGGTGCTCCCAACATACATTTTCGGGCATGTGCACTGTAGCACATAGACTACATAGTCACGCCTACAATTAAACACCCCTCGAATAGTAATAGGTGTTCTATGCAGGCATGTCTGAATGATCTTGGTGTTGCATCCATAGCGACAGACTTTGCATCTTGGACATTTTTGGAAACCCTTACAACCTCTTAACCAATCTACTCCCTTCTTATTTTGAGGGCAATTATGCACTTATTCATGGCGCATAGACTTGGCCCTTCTGAATGATATTAAAGGAGTGTGGGTTAAGTCCTGTCCTATAACCGGATCACTTTTAATGAGCTTCCAGTGTCTGTGCAGAATGCTTCGCAGTCTCTTATGGTAGGCTGTGTAGCCTGTGATCGGACGAATATGGCTGGTGTCTTGTGCTTGTGGCTTCTCTTTGCGTGTGTTGAATAGGAGCTCCTCTCTCGCTTTGACTTTCACCTTCTCTTTGGCTTACTCTAAAGCTTACTCCCTATATCCACGTGCACGGAGTCTCTTATGTAGATCATTTTGTACCTCCTCTAGTGTTTCTGCGCTGCTGCAGTTGGGTTTCATGCACAATTTTTCTGCATACGGAATGCTGTTCTTCAGCTTAGTCGGATGAAAGCTACTGGCATGAAGTATAGAGTTACCGGATGTGGGTCTTCTATATGTCTTGGTGTGTATTCTATTTTCTTTTACATATACAATAAGATCCAGAAAATGTACTTCCTCCTTACTGATGGCATGTGTAAATGAGAGGTTTAGGTTATTGGTATTGAGTTTCTCTGCAAAAGATCTAACAGACTCTGTTGACCTCTTCCTTAAGATAAACAGATCGTCAATATACCTAATCCATAGGACAATGTTCTCTGACCACTCTCTCGCATAATCCACCGAGAGTACCTGCTCCTCCCACCACCCCATATGCAAATTTGCATAGCTGGGGGCATAGCAGGAACCCATGGCCATCGCCTGGATCTGTCTGTATGTCTGCTGTTCAAAAAGAAAGAAATTGTTTTTAAGATGCCTCTCAGCCATATATATGAGCATGTGTGCATGTTGGTGAAGATGTATGGGCCTAGTATCTAGATAACATTTCAGGGCTCTAATATCATCTGAGTGTCTGATACTAGTGTACAGAGCCATAACATCCATCGTCATAAGAACATATGAGTCATCCCATCCAATATCCTGTATCCTGCACAACAAATCGCCTGTATCCATTATAAAGGAGGGCAAAGTACGGACATGTTCTTGGAGGAAATACTCGATGTACCTTGAGGTATTTTCAAAAAGTCCACCAATTGCTGAAATGATGGGTTGGCCAGGTGGATTTAAAGCATTCTTATGGACTTTTGGAATCTGGTATAGGATGGGAGTATCTGGATCTTCTACCTTAAGATAGCGGTTTATCTGGAGAAATCAAACCAAGGCCTCTCCATTTATATAAATCCGTGTGAAATTTCTCTTTAGTTTCTTTAAGACAAGTAGGGGTAACTTTGCAGTAGCATTCTTTGTGTTGTAGTCTGTATGCCTCGTTCCTATACATTTCAATTGGCCATAGGACAATATTGCCCCCTTTGTCTAACCATCTAACTACTACATCACTTCTTTCACCTTTTTCATCACCTGTGCATAGCTGAATTTTACATTGGAATCTAAACCTAAAAACCTCTGACTAGATGCAACAGGTAGTTGTTTAAGATCTGAAATTACTGCAATGTGTGTGTGTATATGTGTGTAGGTGTGTGTATGTGTGGCTATATGTTTGTGTGTGGGTATATGGATGTATATGTGTGTGTTCTTCGAATTTCAATTTAAGACCGGCGTTTACTCATCACCAAAATTGCAGACAGACCACTTCAAATGCTGATTTCACTTTGCTTCTGTTGCGGAGTCGTCGTGACTCATTTCGGCTGCAACTGCGACCTTGCTCACACAAACGCGGCGGTGCCAATAGGGATGCTTATCGCATGTTCCCAACAAATAAAGCATAGACTTGCACAAAATTCTTCGTGCATTATCATTTTGTTAACCCCTTCGCTGCTAGGCCTTCCCCCCCCTGTGCTAAGCCTTTTTTTGGCAATTTGGGGTAGTGCACGCTTAGGCCCCTGTAACTTTTTGACCACATAAGGTATCCACGCCAAATTTGCGTCCTTTTCTTCCAACATCATGGGGATTCTAAAGGTACCCAGGCTTTGTGGATTCCCCTGGAGGGGTCCCAGAAATTAGCCAAAATGCAGCTAAATTTTGTTTTTTTGGGGAAAAATTGGAAAAAAGGGCTGCAAATGAAAGCGTCTGGGTTTTTCCCTGCAAATGGTATCAAAAGGGTTTGTGGGGCTGAAATCACCATTTTCCCAGCTATTAG
Source organism: Calotriton arnoldi (assembly GCA_963921515.1). Lineage (NCBI taxonomy): Eukaryota > Metazoa > Chordata > Amphibia > Caudata > Salamandridae > Calotriton > Calotriton arnoldi. Next base: position 142,149 of record CAWUFW010004770.1, read on the forward strand.
GGAATGACAGACTTTTGTCAGAAAACCAACATTTTTTACAGTTTTGGCATTTTTCTGGGACATAGCCTATTTTTGCTATTTTTTGTGCTTTCAACCTCCTTCCAGTTAATGGTAGAAATGGGTATAAAAGCAATAATGGATCCTGGAAAGCTATACATTTTAGAAAAGTAGACAACATTCTGAATTCAGCAAGGGGTCATTTGTGTAGATCCATCAAGGTTTCTTTATAGAAACTTAGTTAAATATAGGAAAAATTGAAAATTAGTTGAAAAAAACAGCCTTTTGTGTCAACATTTTCACCTGTAACTTCTTCTAATTATGACAGCTCTTTGAAAGCAATATACCGTTACATCCGCTGGACCTTACTGGTTGTGGGGATATATAGGACTTGTAGGTTCACCAAGAACCCGACGTAAACCAGGGTCAAAAACTGAGCAGCAATTTGCAATGGCTTTTTATTACGTACCGGGTATGTAGCAATTATTGTGGGAAAATGTATACATGGAAAAATCGGTATGAAAGACTACTATGTATTTCTGAAATGGGAACAAATTATAGAGTTTAGAAACAGTAGATATTTGCACATTTTCGAAATTGGGTATACTCATACTAGCATGAGAATTATCGGTCATTTTTCAAAATGACTTCTTTTTTACACAATGTCTTTCATTTGGAAGGCAGAAATGCATCAAAAGTCAATAGGAAATAACAGTTGCTTTACAAATCTGAATTACCCGAAGTCTCCACCCAGCGTTCCCCTTGTTCTCCCGAGTAAAATGATACCTCACTTGTGTGGGTGGGCCAAAGGCCTGTGGCTAGGAAGAGCCCAAAACATAGGGATTTAGAGTATAGCACCGAGAATTCTAAGCGCTACATTTTAAAAAAAATACGTTTTTAGCCAATTCTGCTTTGGACACCCACACAAGTGAGGTATCATTGTACTTGGGAGAACAAGGGGAACGCTGGGTGGTACGACATTTGTGCCGGCACGGTGATTCCACACAAAAATATGTGAAAAATGTGGGGTTTTTCAGCTAAATTTGAGGTTTGCATGGCATTCTGGGTAGGAAAACGTTGGGGGATCCATGCAAGTCATACCTCATTGGACTCCCCCGGGTGTCTAGTTTTCAGAAATGTTTGGGTTTGGTACTTTCCCAAGATGGCCGCCGAGCCCGGGGCCAAAATCTCAGGTGCTCCCCCCCCCCCCCCAAAAACCAGGTAGTTTTGCTATAGGTAATTTTGAAGTCTCCACAGTACGATTTGGGCCATTTCCTGTTGCAGCCACTATGCCTACCCACACAAGTGAGGTACCATTTTTATCAGGGGACCTGGGGGAACGCTGGGTGCGAGGAAATTTGTGCATCCACGCATATTCCAGAACTTTCCCACACAGATATTTGACAAAAAAGTGAATTTTTCGGCGAAATTTGAGGTTTGCAGGGGATTCTGGGTAGGAGAATGATGGGGGACCCACGCAAGCCATACCTCGCTGGACTCCCCCGGGTGTCTAGTTTGCCAAAATGTGTGGGTTAGGTAGGTTTCCCTAGATGGCTGCCGAGCCCCGGGCCAAAAACTCATGGGACCCCCCATGCAAAACCAGGTTGGTTTGTGATAGGTAATTTTGATGTCGCCTCAATAGCTTTTGGGGTCTTGCCTGTCGCAGGTCCTTGACCCACCCACGCAAGTGAGGTACCATTTTTATCGGGAGACCTGGGGGAACGCTGGGTGGGAGGAAATTTGTGGATCCACGCAGATTCCAGAACTTTCACACACAGAAATGTGAGAGAGTGGATTTTTCAGCGAAATTTGTGGTTTGCAGGGGATTCTGGGTAGGAGAATGATGGGGGACCCACGCAAGCCATACCTCGATGGACTCCCCCGGGTGTCTAGTTTCCAGAAATGTGTGGGTTAGGTAGGTTTCCCTAGATGGCCGCCGAGCCCCGGACCAAAAACTCATGGGACCCCCCATGCAAAACCAGGTTGGTTTGTGATAGGTAATTTTGATGTCACATCAATAGGTTTTGGGCCCTTCCCTGCCGCGGGTACTTGGCCCACCCATACAAGTGAGGTACCATTTCTATTGGGATACTTGGAGAAATGCTGGGGGGTTGGAAATTTGTTGTTACTTTCTGCAGTGTGAAAATTTGGGCACAAAAATGCAAGGAAAATGTCAGTCACATTTTGAGGTTTGCAGGACATTGTGGGTAAGATAACTTGTTGGGATCCACAAGAGACATCACCATGCACTCCCATGGGTGTTTAGTTTACGACAAAAACTACAGTTGTTAGGTTATTCTTAAATGAAATGTACAGCTTGGCAGAGAGACAAAACAGACAAAGATTACTGTACAGCCATCTATTCCTCAAGCGCACACACATACTGGTTGGATTTGGCACGAGGGCGAGTGATGGTTCAGTATATAAAATTGTATTAACAAGAGATTTCACAAAAATGAAATGCACTGTCAATAATTGAATGGACAAAAAAACTGAACCAGTGACTCGCAGCTCGTGAGCTGTAAAGCCACTTCAAGGCACCAACCGCTTTACAGGTCATTCACACACCTTTCATACATGATACACACAAGACCATTCACACCACCAGGCACAAAACCAACACATTACAACATTCACAAAAAAGGACACGGTACACCCTGCTTGACAAAAACAGAAAAACACATTTTTATGCACAACCACCTATTCCTCATGCACACATACATACTGGTTGGATTTGGCACGAGGGTGAGTGATGGTTCAGTATATACAGTTGTATTAACCAGAGATTTCACAAAAATGAAATGCACTGTTAATTGAAAGGACAAGAAACTGAACCATTGACTCACAGCCCCCCCCCCCTTTTTGTATCGCGTAAAGCCACGACAAGGCACCAACCTCTTTACAGGCCATTCATACACCTTTCATATGTGTGACACATACAAAACCATTCACAACGCCAGCCGCGGGCCCAGCACATTACAACACACACCAGCAGACAGCGCCATTCAAGGGCCCATCACTTTCACATGCCCACATTCCTGACACAGCAACCACACCAGCTCACGGATTGCGTTGAGTGGCGTTTGGCTAGCAGTGTGTGTACACACCAGCAGCTAGTCACTACTCACACACCGCCAGCCAAGCGCCAGTCCACGCACACCGCCAGCCGAGCGCCAGTCCACGCACACCGCCAGCCGAGCGCCAGTCCACGCACACCGCCAGCCGAGCGCCAGTCCACGCACACCGCCAGCCGAGCGCCAGTCCACGCACACCGCCAGCCACGCGCCAGTCCGCACACACGCCAGCCACGCGCCAGTCCACGCACACCGCCAGCCACGCGCCAGTCCACGCACACCGCCAGCCAAGCGCCAGTACAAACACACCGCCAGCCAAGCGCCAGCACAAACACACCGCCAGCCAAGCGCCAGTACAAACACACCGCCAGCCAAGCGCCAGTCCATGCACACGGCCAGCCAAGCGCCAATCCAAACACACCACCAGCCAAACGCCAGACCACGCACACTGCCAGACAAGCGCCACTCCACGCACACCGCCATCACATTTTGGATTTTTTTTTATATAAATAAGAAAACGCAAACAAATTGCAAATAGATACAAATCTACTAACACAAAATCTGAAACTCAATACACTACACAAATGCCAACCTTGAAACTGAACCAAAAATATTAAACAATAGAGGCCAGGCAGTTCACTTTACCACTCATGGATGCTCCCAAAAATTATTTTGCGTGTGGTACATTCTAACAAGCAGGCACACACAGCCCAGGGTTAGAAGGACACTCTGGGCAGTACATACGAGTCTCCTTCCGCATACCTCTTCGCCAACAGACTCTACATCTCCTACTGGGAAAGTCTTTTGAGGGTGTGGGAGGAATGTGATCAGGAAAGTGGCGATCTTTCAATCTAGCAACATCCTCCACCACTCCAACTCTAGGAACACTTGCCTGTTCCACTAAAACAAGGCTGCCTATTACAGACTCTTGAAACTTAGCAAAAGTCATCTTTGACTCAGGACAAGAATCCTGGAACAAAAGCATCCTGGAACAAAAGCATTAAAGGTTGCCAAGTGGAAAAGATGGATAGCCAACTTCTTGTACCAAATGTAAGCCTTACGAAGAGCAGCGTAAGGTTCCAACCTCTGATCTACTCTGTCAACACAACCCATGTGCTTATTATAGTCTAAAATGCACACAGGTTTGCGCGCTTCAGCAACCTGACCCCAAACAGTCACAGGTGCAGTGCTTTCATCATGGATGGTAGTCCGCATGTAGACATCTCTCCTGTCTGAAAACTTCACAGCTAGAAGCTCCTCGCAACGCAACGCACTGCACTGTCCCCGCACAAGCTTTTGACAAACAAGTTCTTTTGGGAAACCTTTACGATTAGAGCGGATTGTGCCACAAGCAACAGTGTCCACTTTGGCCAATTCCTGAACAACCGCACACCAGTGTAGAAGTTATCTACATATAAATGGTGGCCTTTGTTAAAAAATCCTCTACCAAGTTCCCACACAATTTTCTCAGTCACTCCAAAAGTGGACGGACAACCAGGGGGGTTAATCCTGGATTCCTTACCGGTGTACACCCTGAAATTAGAGACCTATCCAGTCCTACTGTCACACAGCATATACAGCTTAATTCCATAGCGTGCCCTCTTACTAGGAATGTATTGACTAAAAACCAAGCGGCCCTTGAACAACACCAAAGACTCATCCACTGCAATTTCTTTCTCTGGAGCATAGATCTCAGAAAATCGATCAACAAAGCGATCAATGACAGGCCGAATCTTAAAAAGACGGTCACATTCAGGGTGATCTCGTGGCAACGCTAAACCATTATCGACAAAATGCATCATCCGAAGCAGAAGCAAATACCTATCACGACTCATGACTGCTGGAAAAATAGCAGTTGCCATCAAGGGACTAGTAGACCAATATGAAGACATTGATGGCTTCCTTAGCAAGCCCATCAAAAAAGTTAAACCCAAGAACTTCTTCATCTCTTACAGATTTGTGGGAGTCCACCGGGTAGCTTTAGAGTGGGGCTTAAGAATGGCACTGTTGTCCCTCAAAAACTGTTCGGCATACAAATTAGTCTGCTCAACAATCTCTGCCAAAAACACATCGTCCATAAACAACTGGAAAAAATTTATCGGCAAAAAGTTTTCAGTATTCACTCTACACCCTGGAACACCAGTAAAGTCTGGCAATGCCGGCTGCACCATGCCTGGGGCAACCCAGAGGTCAGCACTTTCAACGGGAAGCCTTGCAGCCCCAGGCTGCAGCCCAGATGCCTCTTGCTGCACTATACCAACGGGAAGCCTTGCTGCCCCAGATGCCTCTTGCCGCACTACACCAACGGGAAGCCTTGCAGCCGCAGGCTGCAGCCCAGATGCCTCTTACCGCACTACACCAACGGGAAGCCTTGCAGCCCCAGGCTGCAGCCCAGATGCCTCTTGCTGCACTATCGGCACATCAATCTCCTCCTCTAACACAGGCACTTCATCCGCACTAAGAGTATCTTCAGTATCCGATGATTCCATGTGGAGAGAAAACTCACTGCCTGAATCGTCCCCTGCCTCCTCTGACTCAGATGCAGAGTCAGTCTCTGAACCATGGTCAGAGGAAGACTCAAAAAGCATACCAACAACCTGCTGAGCAGTAATCCTGCGGCTAGCCATTATCCTTACTAAGAAAGGAGACTGCACAAACAAGTCAACAACAACCAACACTGTGCAAAACAAGTAAGTAAAATAATGTGTGCCTTTATCACAAAGATCTATATACTCAAAAACTATACAATTCACTTACAAGAGACAGCTACACTCACCAGCACCTACTCTGCAGAGACACAGCAAAAACGATATCCCACTAGAAAGAAAAAAACAAAACCAATTACTCACAAGACAACAAAATACACATCGAGCACAAATGCAAAACGTTTTTGACACTCAAAAAACAGAAGCCAAACATACTGCTATTATTACACCATTTGCAAAAACAAATTCATGCAGAGAAATGAAACTCATTTACATTGTACAAAAAAAAGTCTCTTACCAAACACATGCAACTACACAAACAGCAGAAACAACAGTAACGAAACCGCAACCTGGAACAGTCTAAAGAGCAAAAGCCTTCAACTAGAACAAAAAAGGAGAAATAAAGCATTACAATTGCAGTTCACAAAAAATAAAACAATTAACATTATAACACGCTATGTTACTACCCAAATGGTCAATCGGCCAGATGGGCCTTCAAATTGGGCTGAGAAAAATAGGGGTGATCTTGCCCAAGGGATCGGGTGAGGTTGTCTGCCAGGCCAATCTGCCCCCAGGTGGGGCAGAAAACAGCAGACAGAAATTTGCCCCCTTGCAAAAGTAATAAATCCCTAGTGCCTAGTAGGGTTTTCTGCCTCCCCCCCCCCCCTCCCGCCTAGGGCAGAAAGGCCCAAAAAAAGGGGCAGATCTGTCCCCAGGAAGCAACCATGTCGCTTCCATTACTCGCAAAACAAAATCCCTGGTGCCTAGTGGGATTTTCTGCCCCCCCCGGGGGCAGAAAGGGCAAAAAAATAGGCTGATCTGCCCCCAAGGGGGGCAGAATACACATACAAAAACAATATGCCCCCTAGCAGCGACCCTTGCCCAAGGGGTCACTCCCATTTCATTTTTAAAATGAGTCCCTGGTGTCTAGTGGGGTTTAAAGGCCCAATAAAAATGCTGATCTGCCCCCGGGGGGGAGGGGGGGGGCAGAATACACATTAAAAAAAAAGATTGCCCCTGGAAGCAACCCTTGCCCAAGGGGTCGCTTCCATTTTTATTTAAAATAATTCCCTGGTGTCTAGTGGGGGCTGGGGGCAGAAAGGCCAAAAAACGGGCCGATCTGCCCCCAGGGGGGGGGGGCAGAATTCCCATTACAAAATAAAATGGCCCCCTGGAAGTGACCCTTGCCCAAGGGGTCACTCCCATCACAATATAAATAAATGCCCTGGTGTCTAGTGGGGGTTTGCCAAAAAAATGGGGCGATCTGCCCCCAGGCGGGGCAGAATATCCAAACGAAGAAAATTGCCCCCCTGGAAGCGACCCTTGCCCAAGGGGTCGCTTCCATTTAAATTGTAAAGGTAATCCCTGGGTCTAGTGGGCTTTTCTGTCCCCAGGGAGGGCAGAAAAGTTTTAATTTAAAATTGCCCCCATAGGAAGCGACCCTTGCCCAAGGGGTCGCTTCCTTTCGCAAAAAAAACCATCGCTGGTGTCTAGGTGGGGCATTCCTGCTCCACGATCGCGACGCTTTGCGCGATCGTGAAGCAGGAATGCCCTGCATTGAGACATCAGGGGAGAGGAAATACTTTTTCCTCTCCCCCGATGCCTCAAGGCATCCTGATTTCGCCCTCCCGCCCCACTGGAGACAAACCTACCTCCTCTCTGGACGCGCTGGAAAGAAATGATTTCCAGCGCGTCCGGCGCTTCCTGGTGACGTCGGCGCGCGCTGACGTCATGGGGAAGCGTGGGGGGGTCGGGGGTGCCACCCCCCTCTGTGGGGGCAAGATCGATGCCCCAGGGGGGGAGCGCCAGCGCTTCCCCCGGGGGCTGTGCTCATGACGGAGGGGTTCCGTCATAAGCACAGCCCAACTGATGCTCATGACGGAACCGCTCCGTCATGAGCATCGAAGGGGTTAAACGTACATATAATTGTTTTGTTTTTTAAAGTTTTTTAACTACATTCATTTGAATTAAAGAATTTCCTATTTCCATTCTGAGGAAACTTTTGTCCAAATATCAGCGTAGTGCTTAATAAAGCAATGAACTTCTCAAGCACAAATAAAGAAACATACCAACTGCACTAACTTATTTAATGTCTATGCTGTCTTATTGCATCTAATTTGCGGCAAAATAAACTATATATAAAGTGTTATTAGTTATCACTAAGTGTTATTCTTCTAAACTGGGCAAGCCACTTTGAATGTATTATACAGGCTTTGCACCTTATCCGGTACTTCTTTAATTAGATGGAGATCTCCATCAAAAAGGCAGAGATATGTAAATCTTGTTTAGATGGATAGGTTGTGTACCTAAGGTTTGTGAGAAAATTATAAGAACTTATACAAATCTTCCATGTTCAATCCATTGGGGAACTTGTAATCTAGATTCAAAATATATACACTCTCCAATTTTCTCAGGGCCTTATCCTTGTCACCTCCTCTAATGTTGAGTGGTACGGTGTCAATTACATAGTACGTCATTTGTGTTACCTCACTATGATGCATTTTGACATAGTGCCGGGCCACAGGATATGTTAGATCCTTATTCTTTATGGCCTGCATATGTTGCAAAATGTGTTTCTGTACTTGCAATACCGTACTACCTACATATCTTAGATTGCAGCTGCAAGTTAACACATGAACTGCAAAATCACTTTTGCAATTGTAACTGCCTGTGAGTGATTTTGGTTAGTGGGAAAACGGATTAAAGTATTCCTTGGTGTTAACTCCTATGGAGCAGGCTGCATTTAGTGCAGTTGGGTAATCCATTAGTCCCCACTAGCCAGCCTGTTGATCTCCTTGTCTTCGGGCTTGATCTTATCAAATGATCCCTCATTGATCTGGCTCTTCTATAGGTTATTGGTGGTTTTGTGGGGACTATATTTCCTATGATCAGATCAGATTGTATGATACGCCAGTTCTTCCTGATCAGCTACTCCAAATTTTTGTGTTGATTGCTATATGTTGTCACCAATCTAACTTTGTCCTCGGTTTTTGGTTTACCATCTTGTTTAAAGAGAATCTCTTCTCTAGTTATATCGCTGATCTTGTCATATGCTGTACTGATAGACTTGGTGTTATATCCTCTTTGTTTTAACCTGTGGATCCTGTCCCTTTGACAATCTCTTATATGATGTGGTAGGCTGCAGTTTTTTTGCACGCAGCAGTGCCCCGTAAGGAATGCTGGCTATTAAATGACGTGGATAGAAACTCGAGGCATGTAGCAAAGAGTTCCCTGCTGTGCACTTCCTCTGTAGGCAAGTCCCTAATTTTTCATTTAAACCTCCAAATCTAAGAACTTGATCTTCTCTTTACTGACCTCTCCTGTAAAATGTAAATTCAAGTTGTTAACATTGATACACTGTATAAATTCATCAGCACTTTGTATTGATCCTTACCAAATTACAAAATGGTCGTCTATGTAGCGTGACCATATCACTACATTTTCTTCCCATTCTTTGGTGAAATCCACTTTGAGAACCCGCTCCTCCCACCAGCCCATGTGTAAACACGTGTAGCTGGGGGAGAAGCAGGCTTCCATCGTGGAACCCCTTATTTGCTGATCTAAACAATTGTCAAATAGGAAAAAAGTATTATGCAGACATTCCTGAACCATATCAATTAGCATGCTTGTATGTTGATGTAATGCAAATTGTCTATTATTCAAATAGTATTCAACTGCTTGTACCCTATCACCATGTCTAATACTTGTGTATAAAGATAAAACATCTAAGAACGAAGTCCTCTTCCCAAGGCATATCATATGTTTTTGAAAAAATTGCCTGCGTCTTTGACAAAAGATGGTAAATTATGAACATATGGCTGAAAGAAATCATTATTGTACTTGAATATATTTTTGTATAGTCCTCCAATTGCTGAAATCGGATGTCCAGGTGGATTTACTGGATCCTTGTGAATCTTTGGAATTATGTACACGACTGGCATCCTGGGATGATCATTGCGTGGATAACTGTACTCTTCCTGTGTTAAAAGTCCCTTATTGCGCCACTCCAATAATTTTTCTTTGATGTTGGTTCTTTCTTCGGCCACTTGTTCCTTGGTGGCCCTGATATAGCATGTATTGTCCCTTAATTGGCTTTGGACTTCTGCCTTGCATGCTGTCATGTTCCAAAGGGCGTTATTGCCACCCTTTATCAGAGTTCGATATTACATCATTCTGTCTATGGAGCTTGTGGATTAAAGAAAAATATTGCCTGTTTCGGTCACTGTGTTGGGTGTTTCGCTTGTTGTTTGCCCAATTTTTTAAACTTATTAGAATGTCGTTGAATAAATCGATAGTATCATGGGGGGGGTAATAGGTAGTCACTTGTAAGTTGGTTTAAACGGTATTTTCACATCACCCAAAATTTCTAGTTATTCTTGCGCTGCTAGTTCTTGTTCCTCTATCGGTGAGTTTAAACCCAAATATTCGTTTTGTAGGGCTGTCAATTCCTTGAGTAGTATGTCAGATACTTGTAATCCCATTTGATGTATTGGCGTCGAATCCAAGGGAGTAGATGTAGTTTGTTTGGATTTCTTATTATTGACATGACATTTCATAAGTTTTATTTTTCTGATGAATTTGTACACATCAATGCGTGTTTGACTATATTGAAAAGTACTCTCTGGGCAAAAGGATAAACCTAATGCTAAGATCTGTTGTTCAGCTTTCGTCAAATTTAGCAATGTTAGGTTTATAATTGTGCGCATGATATCTAGTTTGGTTGTTGCTTCTTCCTCCAATTCTGCTGTTTGGGGATTCTGTCTTGCATCTTGCTGTCTTTGTTTTTGTTTTTTTTGCCGCTCTTTGCGCCTCTGCCATTTGGAGTTCTTGGTCATAAAGTATGACGGCGATCCTGCCGTAAAAATCTAGTTCCTCTATTAATGTAGCTCTTTCCCCTGTATTACTTCTTGGGCCTTGTTGTTTACTGGATTCAGTGTCCAAGTCAGAACTTAATTTGGGTTCAGTATCCACGACACTTCTCTCCTGCTGTGACCTATTAGTATTGATATTGTCATTTCAAATTGACAAATCTTTGAGCAAAAGTGAAAATTTGCCCTTGTTCGTAGTCAATTCTAGCTCATAGAAATTTTGGCGCATTTCTTGCTTTTGTGATTTCTTATTGCTTTTTGGCTGTGTAGCCTCTGTTTTGTATTTTTCAATGAGTTCTTGCTGTTGAGTATCAGAGCTGAACAACACTTCCAATTCCTCAATTTGTTTTTGTAATTCCTCGTGGTCTATCAGCATATTTGACCAAGATTTGGATTAATCCTGATGAGGCTTCCAAGTTGCTTTCAACCCATTCTCTCATCAATTCAGGATTCAGATTTTCAAAACTGGGGGCTAATAGAATTCTCAGTCCACGGGGCACTCTTCCAACTTCCAAATACTTAGTTAAGGATTTATGTTCCTTTTCTTAAAAAAATTTTTTTGTCCTCATCTCACCAATAAGCATTTGCAGATCTTACATGACGCCGTCATACCAAACTGTGCACCCTACGGCAACTGCATTCGCTTAGGTCGAACCAGACCAGCCCCTTTGATGATGGCTTGGTGTAATCATTGGACCGGAACGCACCGGGGGGGATTATATCAGTCTCAGATCCAGGCCCCAGATCACTAGAGCCTGCCAGATGTTCACTTCACTCTCCCTAGTTTCTCCCTGATCCAAGCAAGCCATAGCGAACGCAGCTTTAAGCCAATCCTCACACCTCGGGGGTCGTGGGTCTTTCCACTTCAGGCAGATCTCTCTCCGGGCCAACAGTACCAGGTATAACAACAACCCTCTATGCGGCTGCGATAAATTACTTCCAGGCACACCATCATCTCCAAATATCAACAGAGAGATATTCACTACTATATTGGCTTTAAAGATGCCACATAGTGCATCCCCCACTTCCTTCCAATAGACTCCAAGAACAGGACATTCATAAAAAATGTGTATGTCGTTAGCATTAAGAAGATTGCATCTTGGACATTTGGGGGAAGAAAGGGGAGCGAACTTGGCAATTTTTGCAGGTGTGTAATAAAGTCTGCTGATCACAAAGAAGTGGTTCTTCTTTAAGCTGGGCTGGTTTGACATATTTATAAAGAAGTTTTATAGAAGGTTCATAAAAGTCTGCAATATTACTCAAGAGGGGACTGGTTCCAGACCTCATGTTGCGGGGGGATTTCCATATCATCAGCTTCCATTAGCTTCCTATACCAAATAGCAACTTCTTTCTTCTTCGGTGAACCGTTTGCAAAAACTGTTCCATTTCCCAGTCTCCCCTTATATCTTCCTTTTCCGCTGTATACCAAGAGGCAAGTTGCAGGTATTTAAACTTGGAGAAACTACCCCCCACCTTAGCCCTTAATGCCTCCCATGGATGAAGTCCCTCTTCAGAAACAAGCTCTGACCAGATGGTAATACCCGCCCTCGTTATTGGAATTGCGAGACTGTCCTTCAAACAGAGCGGGGTCCCCGGGGATTCCCAGATGGGGGCAAACTCTGAATAATACCCAATCCCCCATCTACATCTAACCTTAAACCAGAGATCAAGGGCAGACCTAAGAGCCTTCAGACGCACCCGTTTAAAGAACCTTGGTGCCCCAAACTTCTATAAAAAGCCATCTTCTCCACATCCACCCTCGTGACCATCTCACCCAATAACCTCCCCCATGATGACTCGTCCAGTTTTACAAGCAGCATCCGGATGTTTTTAAACTGAAAGGCGATAGAATACCAACGAAAATCTGGAAGAGCAAGCCCCTCCCCTAGTGAGCCTGCGTCTCAACTTTTTCCAGGACAATCTAGCTCCCTTGTCAGCCCAGATAAAGCTTCCAATTTTACTTTGGATTTTACTGATGACCTTAACAGGGAAAGCTAGAGGGATCGTATTAAATAGGTATGTCAACTTGGGCAGGATGACCATCTTCACCATGTTAACACTTCCATAGATTGTCATTGGGAGGTTCTTCCATCTTGCAAATAGACGATCAATCTCTTTACTGGTCCTATTTAAATTAATCTGGGGGATTTTATCCTGATCCTTAACAATAATAATACCCAGATATTGTAACTCTTTACTCGTGGGGCTCTCCCAATCATCAATATTCCAGCACATCCTCAGTTTTGGAAGTGTTGGCCAGATATCCAGAGAGGGAGCCAAATTCCTCCAACAGTGCTTCAACCCTTGGTACGACCGCCCCGGGGTTGCTAGTATATAACAGCAAGTCGTCTGCGTAAAGAGCCAACTTGCTACTATATTGCTGCGATTTAAAGGGGAGAATCGAATTATCTAGTCTTATTGCTTGCGCCAATGGCTCAATATAGATGTCAAACAACAGGGGAGAGATGGAACAACCCTGTCTTGTTCCTCTCTGGATGCTGAAACTGGAGGTCACTAAGCCATTTAACAAGATCTTTGCGGATGCTCCCTGATAACAATTTATCATGGTCTGGATAAAAATAGGGCCAAAGCCCATTAACCTTAGAACCTCCCAGAGGTATGCCCAACAGACTCTGTCAAAGACCTTGGCCGCGTCAAGGGCTACCACGGCCAAGGGATTTGATCTTACCATAGCCAAATCGATGTTACCTATTAGCTGTTGGGTCTGCTCCTGAATATATCTCCCTGGTATAAACCCTTTTTGATCTACATTAATCAATCTGGGGACCAATTTGACCAATCTCCCTGCCAGAAGACCCATAAAGATCTTATAATCAGCATTCAGCAGGGAGATCGGTCGGTAGGAGTCCGCCTTAAGAGGGTCCTTCCCGGGTTTCAATATGAGGACTATGGTTGCTTCCTTCCAGGACCTAGGTACCTGTATAGTCAAGCTGTATACTGTATTAAATAAAACACCCAATATCGGAACCAGCTCATCTGAAAGAAGTCTGTAGACCTCACTTGGGAGCGCGTCTGTGCCCGCAGCTTTGTTATTTTTACATTTATTTATCTGATATTTAATCTCTCTCTCTGTAATTGTGGCATCTAGACATTTCTCGGCTTTCAACCGTCAAGGTGGGCAAAGATTTGTCTCTCAACCAGGTTTGTATGGCTTCGGAGCTAGGCACCGTTTCTTCTTTATAAAGCTCGGAGAATAGAGAAAGAAGGCAGGCTTGCATATCCTCAATACTACTTGATTTCTTTCCGTCTTCATTTATAATTAATTCATTAATACTATTCTTGGATCGATTCACTCTTGCTTTTCAAGCTAACAAGGCACCTGCCTTTTCGCCGTACTCAAAGTTCTGCATGTTCTTTGTTAACCATTGGGCTCTACACTTATGATCCAATTTTCCCCTATACTCCTGCCGAGCATCTTCCAGATCCCGCTGTACTTGTGCCGACCTTTCAGGGCTCCCTTGATTAAACCTGTCTCTCTCTATCTCCAGCTGCCGGATTTTCCCCTCGATAGTCTGTAGCTCCCGGGTCTCTGCTCTATTCTTGGAGCAAATAAGGCTATGTAGCTGGCCCCTCAAATTAGCCTTAAAGGCATCCCAAACAAAGTCCATACTAGTCGAGCCAATATTCATAGAGAAATAATCTAGGGTAGCTAATTTAATGTCCCTCATGATCTCAGGATCATCCAATGCGGACCTTTTAAGTGTCCATCTTGGTTGAAGATTATGCCTTTTCCAAGCAAAGGTGAACAGCACAGGGGCATGGTCAGATAAATGACTAGGCAGTACCGTAATACCCAACATATTATCTAAACTAGGCCTGTCGACAAGGACATAGTCCAATCTTGAAGAGTGGCCATGTTTCTTGCTATAAAACATGAACCCTGTCTGTCACCCTCCTTTTTCCCTCCAAACATCAACAAGCGCCAAGTCATGCAACATGTTCTTCATGGCTCGGCGTACTCGTGGTGCCCCTATAAAGTAGCTCTGATTTGATCTGTCTTTTCGAGGATCCAAAAGAACATTAAAATCACCTCCTATGATTAAGGGGGAGGTTACTTCTATTAGTTTAGATTGTAATCTGCAGATCTAGGCCGGATCGTCGGTATTAGGACCATAGAAGGAAGCACATGCCAACTCTAGACCTCCAAAATCCAACAGGGCCACTAACCATCTCCCTGAATGATCGGTTTTGACAGATTTAATAGTGCAACCAGCCCCCTGCTTCATCAATATAGCTACCCCCTTACTATGTATTGTCTGCTCAGAGGAGCAAAAGGATTTTACCCAGGCATATTTAGAAAATATAGTACAACACTCTATGTGGCACATGCATCAAGCATAATTGCCCTTGCAAAATTAGCGAATTGGCAAAATAGCCCATTAGCGACCGCCAAACAACACTTTCCAATGCATCAACCGAAATACCGAAAATACAAGAGAATCGCAAAAAAAGCGCATGCAAATTTAGAGAATAGCAAAAGAGCGAATCCATAATAGCGAAACATGCAACCGCAAATAGCGAGTAGCAAATAAAGAATCGCAATCCAATGCATCAAAAATCGCAAATAGCGATTACCATGAAATCCGCTATCTAGCAAGAGCAGAATAAGGGGAATCTGAACCAGGAGGTAAAGTTAAAAAAAATATATATATATTTAAAAAAAAGGTGCAAACAATCGGAAAACCTTTAAAAATGCCTCAGGAGACCCCGTAAGCCTTTCACAATGGCAGCCCTCTACGTGCTGGCAAGGAGGATAAGGATCAATGCAGCAGCCCAGCGCAGGAGGAGGATACAGGAGAGGGTATTCAGAGTGCGCATAACATTGCTGGGCCAAAATGAAGAGGAAATATATGATGAGTACCGGCTGAACCGTGCAATGATAATGCGCCTAATTGCAGATTTGGAACCCCTATTGCAGCACGAGACCCGTAGGACCCATGCCATCTCTGCACACCTACAGATCCTATGTAGCCTGCACCTACTAGCGTCAGGCAGTTTCCAGGGGGTAGTAGCCGTAGCCGGAGGTGTATCCCAAAGCGCACTCTCACGCTTCTTCAGAAAATTCCTTGACGCCATGATGACAAGGATCCACACCCACATCACCTTCCCCACAACCCCACAGGAGTTGAATCAGGCAAAACTGGAGTTCTACCAGGTGGCCCAATTTCCCCATGTCATCGGATGCATAGACTGCACGCATGTCCCCATCTGTCCACCAGCAGCCAACAAGTACATCTTCCGGAACAGGAAGTCGTACCACTCCATCAATGTGCAGGTCGTGTGCAATGCAAAGCATGTAATAACGGACATCGTGGCACAATTTCCAGGGAGCACCCATGACTCGTATATATTACGCCACAGTGGCATCCACAGGCGTCTGCTCGGGGGTGAATTTGGCGAAGGACACCTACTTGGTACATACATATACCTAGTTGCTACATCATGAAACCAAATATAATGGCATTACTGTGGCTAACCCTTTGCTTTCCACCCTGTAGGTGACAGCGCATACGCCTTGCGCGAATATATCTTGACACCATACCTCAACCCAGCCACACCACAGGAACAGAGGTACAACGCGGCACACATAAGCACACGGAATGTGGTCGAACGGTCCTTCAGCATACTCAAAAGTCGTTTCCGCATCCCTCATAAAACTGGTGGAGCGTTGCAATACAGCCCCGAGACCTGCTGCAGGATTGTGGCTGTATGTGCCATGCTGCACAACATTGCCACCAGGAGGGGCATACCGATTGAGATGGACAACAGAGACTCTGATGGTGACGACCAACCACCCGCACAACACCGACAGGCGCATGTGGCAAACACTGCAGAAGGCCAGAGGAGACGTGCACACATCACACAACATCATTTCTGAGGTAGGTAATAATGAGCCATTACAACCAGTTGCTGAACGTAAATGTTTAACATGAGCACATGTCAAACTGAAGAAGTGTGTCTTGAAAATTTGGAAGGTGATTGCATTGGTCTATAAAGTCAAAATAAAATTGTACTCTGCACTGGAGGGCAATCACTACATTGAAATTGACCATGGTTACACCACCATGGCCAAAAAGGAGTATATGCCTGGCTAGCGCCTCTTGCCACGAATCCCCAGCCTCCCGTCGCCTGTCCCGGCAACATCACCCTGACGTGAACCCGTGGATGTGGAGTTGCACGAACTGCGCCTCCTGTTAGTGGTCACTGGCACCGATAGGCTACTCAGGTTCGAGGCCTCCTCACTCCCCTCCTCCCCTTCCAAGTTGATGGCACTCAGTCGCGGACTGGATGTGTTCCACAGCAGTGGTCACTTGTCCCAAGGACCTGGCAACATCCCCACAGAAATGGCCAAGATCAATCTGCATTGACACGGAGCGCTGTGCCAATAGCGCTGTGGTTGATGGCCCTTGTATTTGCAGACATGCGGATCAGGCTCTGGCGATGCGTTCTCCGCTTAGTGCATTGTCCTGCAAGCACCGCACGGGTGAGCTCCTGTAGGCTCACGTTTGTCTGCCGATTCCCCTCAGCAACCACTGTTAGCTCGCGCACACTTTCTGCCATTGTGCTTATGTTCTTGGCCAGCTTTGTAATCTGCATATTGATTGTGCCCATGTGTCTCCCCTGCAGGCGCTGCACGCGTAGCATCTGAGACTCCACGCCGCCATACACATTTGGAGCCTGCTCATCACGTGCCGCAATACGGGCCCTGGACCGGTGCCATTGTCCTGGTTGGACCTGTTCCTGTGTTGGAGTTGGTGAAGGGACACGTGGCTGGCTGGAGGCTGTAGTGGGTGCTGGAGTCTGCTCGGATTCCATTTCTTTCAGTGAGGGTACATGTGCCCTGCGTTTTGGTGGTGGGGGTGGTGTGCTTTCTGGGACCACAGGAGTCTCTACATCCGTCTCTGCAGGTGTCTCTCAGATGACGAGCTGGTCACTATCCTCGGAGTCTGCCTCCGCTGCATCTGTGAGGTGAAACAGTGCAGTGTTAGTCTTGTATGATCCTAATTCTGTTTATCATTTGGCATACTTAGTTCAAAATAAATCACTGATTTAAACACACTGGCTGACATGCGGTGTTGGTATGTTTAATTAACCATTGTTACATTTGAATGCCCACTTGTCTGACATGACTACAACTCCCATGATGCATTGTGTGTATGAGGGGAAATGTGGCATGGGGTTTTACCTGTACACCGTGATTTGCCTGGGGTAATGGGCACGATTATACAGTATGCAGAGGAGTAGCGCTTGCAAGCATCTTACCTTGTGGTGTTCTTGCTGCGCCGGATGTGTCCAATTGTGTCACTCCGACGACTGCCTCAGGCTCGATTGTCCCCTCAACAAGGTCCTCCAGGGCTGTGTTTGCGGGTGCTTTCGATGGACCCCCTCCTGTGCCAGCTGCTTCCTTCACCCTTTCAGCTATGCGCTCCTTGGCACGTTTCCTCATGTCGTACCACCTTTTCTTCAAATCATCAATGCTGCGGTGTGTGACTCCCACAGCATTCACCTTTTCCTTTATGCGCAGCCATAATCTTCACTTTACAGACTCTGGCACCTTCAGGGACAATTTGCCGAATAGCTTATCATGGCTACTGCTGACCCCCTCAATCAGGTGTTCAATTTCCCTCTCAGAGAACTTCAGCTTCCTCTTTCTGGGCGTGGCACGCTTCCCTGCATTGGTTTTGTCCATCCTGGGTCTGGGAACCTTAGCTGGATACAGAGTGTGAGGTTTCTCAGCTCAGCTTCAGTACTCTGCCTCTTCCTCTGAGCTTCTCAGGGCACTGAATGAAGCATGGCCTGGATGACTTCCTGGTTGTGATGTCATCAGCCTGCTTCCAGTGCGGCCTGCTTTTTGCGAGTTCGCTAATAGTGAGTTCGGTAATACCGAAATCGCTATTAGCGACGTCGCATTTTGCGGTTTCCTGGGTTAGCGAGTCGCAAATTTCTCCTCGCTCTCCTTTTAGCGAATTTTTGCGAATCACAATTTTTTAGCGATTCTCTTCATGCATTCAGTTTAACGATTTTTAATTTGCGATTCCTTCTTTTTCGCAAATAAGGAATCGCTTTTTCAAATTTTGATGCATGTGCCTCTATGTAGCTTAAATGGGTCTCCTGAATAATACAGATTTGGGCGGGAGAGAGCTCTAAATATTTCAGTACCAGCCTTTGTCTACGGGGGCACCTTAACCCATTAACGTTCTATGAGAGAAATTTCACCTCACTCATCAATAAAGGGGTCCCTGCTATCCCAAAACAGGCAGTCAATTATTAACATGAGAATGAGGAAATTTTTTTGTTTACCCACTGCTCCCCACCCCGTGCACCCCCCCTCCACCCCTTGCCCACCCAGTGACCCCTCAACCCATGGGAAACCCTCCCTTCTATTAGGCGAAGCCTATTTGGCCACCACCCCCTCGGGCATTTTAGAAGATAGAAGATAAGAAATTACTTTAACATCTAGATCTATAGTCTCGCTGTCTTGGGGCTCTCCTTAACAACCTACCCCTCTTTATACTCCGCCCCCGTTCTTGATCTTAGCAATGAGAGCATCTACCTCCTCCACCGTACGGAACTGATACATATGGTTATTCCACATTATACGCAATGATGCAGGAAACCTCAGTTGGGCCTTTGCCCCCAGACTATTTAATTCCTCCAATCTCTTCCCCATCTCCCACTGCCTTGTTGCCGTGATGCGGGAAATATCTGATCTGATAGAGAAGGAGAAGGGGTTAGAGCAGGATTTAGACGTTATGGCACCTTCTCTGAGGGCTGAGGATAGAATTTCCTCTTTAACAGTATATGTCAAAAAGTTAACCAAGATCTTCCTGGGGTTCTGCTTGGTCAGATTTCTCTTAAACGGGTCACGATGCACCCGCTGTATCTCGTGAGCAAGGTCAATACCAGGTGAGTTCTTCAACACAGTTTCTTTCAACAAAGAAATTACAAACCCCTTAATATCAGTTCCCTCAAGCGCTTCAGGTACGTTGATAAGCCTTAGGTTGTTCTTCCTTGAATGGTTTTCCAGCCGCTCAAGATCGTCTTTTAATTCCTTATTCTGGGTCGCTAGCTTCGCCATATCTGTTGTGGAGCTAAGTAGGGCCTCTTTAATTTTCGGGATCTCCGACTCTAATGCATCAGTTCTTAAAGAGACCTCCTCCAGTTTCTGAGCTAGTACTGCACAGGATGCTTGAATCGCAGCCTGATTAGTCTCCGAAACTGTAAACCTGCTAGTCATCTCATCCTTAAGAGCCAGTAGGATGTCTGCCAAAGAACTAGGCATGGCACCTAACTCACCTGACCCATGGATGGCATTATGAGTGGGGTTTGGTTGATCTTGCCGATCATCTTGAGATGCCAGGACGGAAAACCTATTAGACAATCCTACTGCAGGATGTATGGCTGATACAGTATTCTCAGAAATCACAGAGATCGCTAATGGACAGGTGGCTGCATGTTGGATTGCGCAATAATCACAGGCATATCAGGTGTCTCACTCTGGGAGTCTACTGGCTGCCTACTAATGCTACCTAAGCCATCCTGAGAGCTTTCTTGAAGGCCTCCCTTTTTTGGATCACGAGTTGTTGAGGAAGACATCACCTTGTAAAATGTCTTTAATGATGGGGTTATCTTAGTTTTTAGAGACCGTGCTTTCTTTCCCCTGCCTCCCCCCCCCCCACCCACCCCCTACCCCTTCTTCTTTGTGGTGATATCAGACTCTACACTTTCCCCCTTGTGTTTTGTTGAGACTTTTGTTGATACTCTAACGTCTAAAACAGGGGGAGAAACTCGAGGGGGCAGTATAGATTGGATAATATCGGTATTAGATGTAGAGTGTGCTTCCCTAGCTCGCAAGGTGTATCTGCTAGCTTTAGGATTAACAATACCTACGTTCTGAGCCTCGCTTCTCTCCATACAGTTAAGGCGATTAAGACCAGCCTCTTCCTTATCTTTGTCAGACAAGTTGATTTTCTTAGAAATCTTCTCTTGATAGCACAGAGACACACAATCCACAGAGCAATCCTTTGAAACTAACCCTGGGCGTAGTACTACGCTATGCTCACGGAGCATGCGTAGTTTGTGCTACTACGCAAATTACACGTAGCACAGTGCAAAAACTGTGCTAAAACACGTAGCGTAGCAGCAAAATCATCAACACCTACAAATGCTTTGATAAAGCAATTTTACATGCTAAAAAGCTTATAACCAATTCACAAAAGTGAACTTTGACAATGAAAATATTAGGCAATGAGAGAGGTGATGATTTTGGGGTCCCCCCTAACCTAGGGGAGGACCAAGCAGATGCCTTGAACACAAAGAGCATATCATGCTGAACGATTCAGTGGTGGTCCCTTCCTCCTAGGACCACCCCAAGCACAGTTATGGGCAAAAATACAATCCCAACCAAAGGCCCTGCAAAGCATTATGGGACGAGATTAGCAGTGGGCAGTGAATATTATAGTGTCCAATATCAAAATAATTCTACAAAGAGCTGCAGTTCAACTAGTCGTTACTAGATGTCCCTCACGAGTCAAATGCAAAAGCATTGAAATTATTATTACTTCAAGCTGCAATTCCACTAGTCGTTACTAGATGTCCCTCACAAGTCAAATGCAAAAGCATTGAAACCCTTTCATGAAGCTTTTGCATTGGACTCGTGAGGGACATCTAGTTAAGCTCTTCATCCAAATTATAACCTAAGGCGTGAAGGGTATGGTATTTAATGATTAGTCTGGACTCCAGACGTCTCAATTCCTGTTCCCTATTTCCACGTCTTTCTCGAATCTCAATTCTATCAAGGACACAAACAATGTCATTAATCAATCGCAAAAAATCCCCAGTGTCCTTTATAAAAGAAGGGAGTGATTGTACAATGGGTTACAGAAAAAAGTCTACATATCTTGAAGTATTTACCAGTGCACTACCCCTGGAGGACACAATAGGTCTACCCAGTGGGTTTGCACTATCTTTGTGTAAGTTTGGTGGGAGGTATAATGCAGGCAATTTTGGAAATTTACAAGCTAGAAATTGGTACTCATTCTATAAGGTTTCTATTGCTCCATTCAACCAGTTGTTCTTGGTATTTTTTGACTGCATTCTCATATTTAAGTCTGGTCGTGAGCTCATATTTGTCATTATCACTCAATTGTCTAAGACCCTTACAAATATACATCTCTTTTGGAAGTACCACCACATTACCTCCTTTGTCAGATTTCTTAATCACAATATTTTCATTGCATTTTAATTCATTAATAGATTTGCGTTGAGAATCACTTGTTACTTCTGAAGAAAACCACCTTCATCTGAATCTTTTTAAATTCACTAATAACCCCCCTCGCAAATGTGTCAATGGCATCATTAGCTAGTTGTAGTAAGAAAACTGATTTAGGTTTAAAACCACCAAAACAACTTAAATCCAAGCTGATATCTTCATTTACCAGATTAACATAAAAATCTGGAATGAAATCAGTACCTCCCTCCAATTCGTTCATGGTATGTAGAATATCAATATCACTGATTCTTAAGTTAACCGGTCTTTCAGATGTATCAAATTGAATAACCAGACCTTTCATT
Source organism: Calotriton arnoldi (assembly GCA_963921515.1). Lineage (NCBI taxonomy): Eukaryota > Metazoa > Chordata > Amphibia > Caudata > Salamandridae > Calotriton > Calotriton arnoldi. The sequence continues at coordinate 164,388 of CAWUFW010004770.1, forward strand.
GCAAACCATTTTTCTAGCTTTAATTTCCATGTAAAATGAAATGGGTCAATGCAGCTCTGCGTATAAGCAAAACCTATTGTTGGACAAAAATATAAACTAAGAGATAATACATTGTGGGAGTTATAATAGAGAGATTTACCACAGTCTTTTTATCCATTATTTTTCCGATTTCTGTCCTCTTGTTTGTACTTCAACTGGGCTTTGTGTTGTCTTGCTTTTTTCATTTTTCTTTGTTCCCTCCTTTGCTTCCTCTTCCACGACTTCTGTATCCCTGTGCTCCTCTTAGTCTGGGTTGTGAATCTTCCCTGTGCCATCAGATTGAATTCCTTTAAAAGTTTTTCTTTTACTGCACTTGTATTCAATTGTACTGAAATATCACTTTCACTATTATCACTTTCTCCAATATCAGATTGCGTTGCAGTGGTAGTCGTGGGTTGCTTAGTAGAATAATTTTTCCATTATTTACATTTGATCGTTGTTCCAAAAATGTCTTCTTTTGGGTAGCTTTCCGTAAATGATCAAACTTTTTTGCAAATGTCAGGATTTGACCCTTTTCGTAATCCACTAGGTCTCTTTAAAACCTCTGTTGCTTCTTAGCTTTAATTTCCTCTTCGACTTTTTCTAGTCTTGTTTCCAATCTGGCCATATCCCTTTCAAATTCTTCCTGGCTGCATTGATCTTTCACTTTTTTTGTAACTTCCTCAATTTCTATTCCTAGTCGATCTACATATTTTCTGGCGTATTTCACTCATAAGCCCAACATAATTGTAGAACAATTATAATTATTAGCCGCCCATTCTTCAACCGTTTCAGGGTCTGGGGATTATTGAATGTGGGTGTAATAAATATTCTCAAATCCTCTGGGAATCCTGCCATAATCAATTTATTTTTGTAGCGTGATTGCTTCCCACCATTTTGCTTGCTCTTGTTTAAGCATTCTCCATAGACGATCCCAAAGTTGTTTTTTGTCATGAGTCTCATTGCTGGCATGAGTAGTCACCGATCATCCATTGCTGCCGATGGCATTTTTTTCTTCAAACAATTTACTGGCTGCCTCATTCCTTTTTAGATTCCTTGCTGTTTCCATGCTTGCAATATGTACACACACAATTATTTTAACTCTACTTGCAGCACTTCACGCTAGCTTACAGTGACAAAGGGCTCAAGTTAAGCGACTCTTTTGCGATGGATATATGTGTGTATATATATATATGTGCATGTGTGTATGTATGTGTGTGTGTATATATGTATGTGTGTGTATATATATATGTGTGTGTGTGTGTGTGTGTGTGTGTGTGTGTGTGAATATATCCAATAGTCTTTTTCGCTCTAACACAAGCCGCTTCACAACGGCGGTACACGGTGGGGTGGCTAGCCCCTATGTATCAAGGAAAAGCGTTGTTTATTCATCCAGTCAAGCAACACACCGCGGCCCAAATTGCTTACAAAGCATGTTTATTTTGGCAATACAAACTCCAAGTGTTTCGGAGCGCGAAGCTCCTTGCTCACGAGTAACTTTGTCGCAACCACAATCATTGGTTAAATACTACACCATGTGACAATGTTTCAAAAGCGAACATCAAAGACAGACTTCCGTTTCAATTGATACATTGCTCGTAGAAATATGTCCATTACGGCGTTGCCTTTAATTAGTAGAGTTTACATGAACTTCACAAGTTGGAGCAGTGTAATAAATTGTAACTGTTTGTTTAAATTACAATTAAGTTTCAAGAAAAATCAAATGGACCGAATGGCCACTTCGCATTGTTTACATCTGACGTGTCTCAAAGTTTTCAACTTTTGAGAAACCTTTATACATGCCAGACCCGGTGATCAATCTCATTATTACTTTGTGAATCATGTATAAATTGTATCTCAAGTGTTAAAATGTTCGGTTAACACAATTCGTGCAATAATCTTAAGGTTGCGCATTTTGCATTAAAGATCTTCTGACCTAAAACATATTGTTGCCCAAGTGGGCCTCGGTGGAACTATCGATGCGCACTGTGCATTGAGGTTATTCTACGCACAACATATTTTCACCCACGTTGACATTGGTCTCGCTAACAAAATTATCAGATGATAACCTCGATACATTACACTTCACTAATCATCTATTAGTCCAATTATTTTATAGTGTTTTAAAACTGAACCCGAAATGGGGATTTACAATTCCGCCCCTGTGGGCTGGATCACCTGGGGTCTAAAGTCCATAATATTATCCCCTTCCGGGCTAATAATATTTTGTATGGTAGATCATGCTACCTAACACCATTTGTATTATCTCGAACAGAGTGGCTTCAGTCTTCAGCCGTCGAATATCTTTTGCTCTTTTGCCTTCCACTTGTATCAAATAGTCACAGGGAAATCTGAAAACATTTACAGAAATTACATATTAATTGTTACATGTAAACCATCATACGCTCCTTGGTTTTGCAACAAACAAGTGTTATCAAACAGCAATGAAAATAAAAATGAATCATTAACATCTAGAGGATTTGATATGCAGTCTGTGTTTACGTATCTTCTAGGTTTAGACTGTCTATTCATCCCAGGTGTACAGCCAGTTCCTCATCCCCATTTTGGCCTGTGGGGTAATTAGTATTGTACTCTATTAAGATTCTGGATTCAAGATGCCTAAGTTCCTGAACCCGATCTCCCCCTCTCTCCCTTACTGAAATTGTCTAATACACAACAGGATAGAAGATTACTGTTTTGATTGTGTTGTGATCTAAAGTATCTGGCTATGGGATATTGTTTGTCATCGTTTTTTATCGCTCTGAGGTGTTATAAAATGCGTTTTTTTGCCTTGTGTATTGTCCTTCCTATATAGTACTTTTCACATGGACATCTCGGAGCATAAACCACATGGTCAGTATTGCAAGATACATGTTTGGTTATTCTGAAGGGTTTGCAATCCGGTGACCATTTCACCTCCTTGCAATTATGACTATACTTGCATGCTTTGCAGCTGCCACAAGTATAGAATCCTTGAATGCTCATCCATTTGTGTTCAGGAGTTGTGAGGGTTCTACAAATGATGTCTTTCAATGATCTGGCTTTCCTGAAGGTTATTTGAGGATAATCCTCAATGTGTGTTGTCAAATCTGTGTCTGTCTTAAGCACATTTCAAAATGTATTTAGGCCTTTCCTTAGTTGTTTTGCCTGCCTATGGAATGTTGTAATGAATCTGATTTTGTTACCAGTCTCACTCACCCTTGTCTCCTTTTGTTTAAGCAATTAGTTTCTCTCTCGCTTGTCTGCCTCAACACAGACCTTATCGATTGTGGTGCGTGTGTATCCTCTCTTCAAAAACCTTTCAGTCGTATTTTTTTCTTTTTCATCACTCATTCGAGCTGCAATTTCGTTTAGCTCTTAACAATTCTCCCAATGGGATGCTTCAAATAAAGTTTTCAGGGTGAACAGCTCTGAGCGTGCGACAAGCTATTACCTGCTGTCTCTTTCCTATATAGATAGCTGTCTAGGCGAATGCCATTCACCCTGAGTCTTAAGTCTAGATAATCAATGGTTGTTTTGTCCATTTGGCTGCTGAATTTCAGATTCAATGTGTTATTGAGAACATCAACAAAGTTATTGGCTTCATTGGTATTGCCCTTCCAGATACAGAAAATATCTATAAACCATACCCACAATATGACCTGTTCCTCAAACAGATCAGTTCTGCTCACTACCTGCTCCGCCCGCAAGCCGAGGTACAGACCTGCAAAGCTGGAGGTAAAGCAGGTCCCCATAGCAGTTTCAAGTGTTTGTCTATATATCTTTCTGTCAAAGTTAAAAAGTTTTGGGTTAGGCAGGTGTACATCATGTCTATCAACATTTCAGTATGAAATAAGTATGACAGAGATCTGGTTTGTAAGAAATGATGGCATGCCTTGATTCCCAGTTAATCTGGGATGCATGTATACAAGCTGTTAACATCTAGGCACATGAGAAGATAATTCTCATCCCATACAATGTCGTTAATGCGTCTCAAAAAGTCACCTGTGTCTTTAATAAAAGATGGAAGGCACTGTACCAGTGGCTGAAGAAAAAAATCAATGTGCCAGGACGTGTTTTCTAAACGGCTCACTCTAGACGAGACTATCCGTCTACCTGGGGGATTTTTACTGTCTTTGTGCAATTTCGGTCACAAATACAGGGCAGGTAACTTCGGCAATTTGCATGTCAGAAACTCATACTCCTCCCACTCCAGGAGACCTCTCTTTCCATTCACACAATTGCTCCTGGTATATTTTGTTAGCTGTTTCATATTTCAGTTTAGTACTTATTTCATACCTGTCTTTTTCATTCAACTGATTACCTTCACTTAGATGCATTTCTTTTGAAAGCACCACTACATCGCCCCCCTTGTCTGATTTTTTGACAGCTGTTTTCATCCTTTCTTAAAGCATCTATAGCCTGAATTTGTGATATTGTGTGAACCATGAATGAATTTGTGTATTAGCGCACACCTTTGCTTGTGGAACCTATGCTCTAATGATTAAAACTTAATTAGCTCGTATGCGTGCACACCAGATTAGGGGAGCCCACCCCTCTGATATGTCATGTGTACGAGTGACTCTTCACTCGATAAATGGTTGCATAGTGCAAGTTAGATTTGCTCACATTATCAAAAATCAGACAATCAATGTTTACAAAGGGTCATCACAATCCAACAATAATCGATTTCTCTTTTTAACAAATGCTTAAGCCTTTATTAGGCCAATAATTTGTTTGTAATACAACTATTACGGAAACTAATTTTTTTTTATCACAATATCGCAACAAATAAATGCAGTGTGGACATCACACTGTCCATGTAACAATGATCAATTACAGCCATCCAAACAGAAATATTGACCTTGCCCAATGCTTTTTCGAATTATTAGATCCCTTCCTCAGGGGCCTCTGGAAGAAATAATGAACACCAATTACCATGAGCGAAATGATATCCACATTCAATCTACAGGGGTGGCTATTGCAACGTTAAAGATGCACATAGACATGGCTACAATGCTCGCTAGAAAAAAAAAACAGGAAAAGATTGTGTGAATAGAAAAAGAAAAAAACGATACAACTGGAGATAAGTACCTTTCAACGTGAAACATCTCAATTAATGCGCTGAGCCACAATTAATACTTGAAGACTGCCAAAAAAGGAAAAACATGATGCCATCTTCCACATGCACAAACCCGTGTTCACACACGAAAACAATAGTGTCACCAGATCAAGTGAACTAGTCACCTCAGCTACCAAATCAAATGAACACTTACTGGATGACTTGACGAGTGTCTCAAACAGCAGAGAAAAGATGGACGATATAAGAACTGAAATTCCAGATAAAAAACTCTTCACACGTGAAAAAGGAAGAAGAAGCTTGAAAAAAAGGTCCTCAAAGTGCACAAGAGAGAAAGAAAATGATGATAGTTTTTACATGCAAGGAGTTGCCATGAATTTGCACATTAACAATATGGAATATACAAAGACAATACAAATATATGAAAAAAGATTCTCTTGTAGCTCTTTACGTCGCAATAACATCTCAAGGCAAAAAATGCGACAAATGATAGTTATGCCAACCTGAACATTGTGTTATACAATGAAATAAACATTGTAGTAAACTCGATGTAAAATGTCAATATTGATCCGGACTCCAAGTCATGAACATTTGGATTCATTATAACCGCTTAACCGCGGCGGCAATTCCGCCGCGGAGCGGCGGTTTAATTGAGTGGGCGGGGCCGCGTCGGCCAACGGACGTGCGCAGCACTACGGAGGTAGTGCTCGCGACGGCCGTTGGCCGACGGGCGCATTGAAGGGGATAAAAAGCATATCATATCCATTTTATCATTAAGACCAAAAGGAGTCACGGTATTAAACATTTTGATCCACCAAATTTCGCGCTGTGATAACACTTTTGCATTGTCTCTACCTACTCTGATCTGGACCAGTTCCCAGATCGTAAATCTTAATTGTGCTATTGTGTTCTAATCAATGTTCTTATATCGTCCATCTTTTGACAGTCGTGATCATCTCCTTGTGGTACCAAGATCCATGGTAGAGCTCTCAAGCTTTCATCAACTTAGTCGTGTTGTAATATACGCTACAGCATTGTAATTAATGCTGTTTTGACCAACAGTAGGAGGTCAGGCGCGTCGCACTAAGCTGGCAATTACTGGAATATTACTTCAGATAGTACACATGGGATACTGACTATTAGCGTATTAGTTGAGATGGATTCGCAGTATAATACTTAGTGAGATATGCCTATGTCAAAATGGCGCCCGATTTTGTTGCAAATGGTAGTCTGCTTTTTATGTTTAGCACTAGTCAAAAATCCGGCGGATTACCTTGTTCCTGTTGGATCGGAGACTATTCAGCGCGTTGGTTAGATGGGTGAGTGGATATTTATACGACTGGCTATACAGTCGGTGCAATTAGCCGGGTGAGCGTTTGGCAATAAAGTTTTGTGCAGTTCCTTTCAGTAATCTGTGGTGCACGAAGGGATTACACCGGGATCAAGATATTGCTTAAGCAGAATTCAGCAAGGGACTTGGGTGCATCCCATCCACATGAGGTAATTTCAGTACTGCATTTTGCTTTAAGTTTTTATTGGGTAGAGATTCAAAGAATTGATAGGGATTTATTGTTTCAACGCAGGGAGATTCCCCACATGAATTCCTGTTGAAGGTAGCATTACGAATGAGACGTGGTTCGAACGGCACGGGCCATTGTAAACTTTGTCTCCACGGGTAAGGCAGGACAAATAGCATTTAGTTGTTATCAGTAACCGCAATGGCTAGTTATATTTGAACATTTTTTGATTTTAGCAGGCTATTTTTTGTGATTCACAGATATAACTTCATGACATCTCACTATCTTTTCTCTGCTGGTTGAGACACTTGTCTAGTCATCCAGTAAGTGTTCATTTCATTTGGTAGCTGAGGTGACGGGTTCACTTGATCTGGTGCTATTGTTTTCGTGTGTGAACACGGGTTTGTGCATGTGGAAGATGGCATCATGTTTTTCCTTTTTTTGGCAGTCTTCGAGTATTAATTGTGGTTCAGCGCGTTAATTGAGATGTTTCACGGTGAAAGGCACTTATCTCCAGTTGTATCGTTTTTTTCTTTTTTCTATTCACACAATCTTTTCCTGTTTTTTTTTCTTTTTCTTTTTCTAGCGAGCACTGTTGCCATGTCTATGTGCATCTTTGGTGTTGCAATAGCCACCCCTGTAGATTGAATGTTGATATCATTTCGTACATGGTAATTGGTGTTCATTATTTCTTCCAGAGGCCCCTGAGGAAGGGATCTGATCATCCCGAAATGCATTGGGCAAAGTCAATATTTCTGTTTGGATGGCTGTAATTGATCATTGTTACATGGACAGTGTGATGTCCACACAGCATTTATTTGTTGCGATATTGTGATAAAAAAAATTTAGTTTCCGTAATAGTTGTATTACAAACAAATTATTTGCCTAATAAAGGCTTAAGCATTTGTTAAAAAGAGAAATCAATTATTGTTTAATTGTGGTGACCCTTTGTATACATTGATTGTCTGATTTTTGATAAAGTGAGCAAATCTAACTTATGCTGTGCAACCAGTTATTGAGTGAAGTCACTCGTACACATTACATTGTTTGAACCATACCATTTCTTTTTTGATAAATTCTTCAACTCCTGAATCATACCCTTCTCAAAAACATCAATTGCCTCATTGGTTATCTGTGGTAAAAAAATTGACTTTGGTTTGAAACCACTACCATAGCTTAGATCAAGTCTAATATCATTCACCAGATTCATGTAGGGGTCTTGGATAAACCTTGAGTCTCCCTCAAGCTCATTCATAAGATGAGAAAATGCAATGTCCCCAATGTTAATGTTACTTGGTATCTCTTTAACGTTTCCTGGCATATCGGAAACTCTGGTGGCAAACCATTTTTTCAGTTTAAGTTTTCGTGTAAACTGAAGATCTATTTGGCTTTGTGTATAGTCGAAATGTGTGGCATGACAAAAAGATAAGCCCAAAGATGGAACTTCCATCTCAGCCTTGCGGAGGTTCCGACCAAATAGGTTAATCACAGTTTTGGGATCCATCATTTTGTTTTCTTTTGCCCTCTTGTTCTTATTCCCACTGGGCTTTCCGAGAGCCTTCCTTGCGCCATCAAGGTGAATTCATTTAAAATAGTTTTTTGCTCCTTCCTGCTCAGATATCACTGAGTCATCGCTTTCACTGTTAGCGCTTACTCCAATATCACCTTGTTGATTTGAGGTTTCTTGTTCTCTCAGATTTCCTACAGTGGTCTTTACACTGCTTCCTTGCCGCGTTGTGCTTTTGCTTTGAGCAATGCTCCTTAAATGATCATATCTTTTGACAAAGGTTAGGATCTGGCCTTTCATAATCCGCCTGGTCACGGTAGAATTTCCTTTGTTTTTTGGCTTTAATTTCTTTTTCAATTTTATCTAATTTTGTATCCATCTTGGCCATATCTAATTAGAATTCTTCTTGCCCACATTGGGCCTTCAATTTATTGGTCAAAGCCTCAATCTCGCCAGTGAGTCTCTCGCAATATTTTCTGGCATACTTAACCAGAAGGCCTAGCATGATAGTGGAGCAGTTGTGATTGTTTGAAGCCCATTCCTCAACTAACTCCGGGTCTGGATTGTTAAACATTGGGGTGATGAATATCCTCAAGCCTCGTGTGACTCGGCCCACATCAATGTATTTCTGCAGAGTTGTGGCCTCCCACCACTTTGTTTGTTCCTGTTTAAGTAATCTCCATAAATTGTCCCATAGTTGTTTTTTGTTGGGAGAAGTGGCCGTACCACCGGAAGATTCAGCCATTTCGTTGTCACCCATAGTTATGCTTTTATCAAACATCTTGGTTGATGCCTCACTCCGTTTCACATTCCTTGACATTGCCATTATGATTGTTGTAAAATTCAAACGCCAATTATGCATCCTCGCTTGTAAGCCTCTATTAGTTAACTTGTTTCGTTTAACTTCTAGATCCGTGAGGCCCAGTAATACCACATTAGTCTTTCAACATGCAGGCATATCTGTTCCGCTTACCCGTTTATCGTAGTCTTCTAGTTTCGCATGCCGGAGCACCGTCCGGTCACTCCTTTCCTCACATAGAAGACTGCGGGCTACGCAAAACTGCCTCAATCACTGCAGGGCGGGCAAGGGTATTTTTAATTTCGAATCCAACAGTCTTTTTTGCTCTATCCCAAGCCACTTCACAACGGCGGAACGCGGTGGGATGGCGAGCCCCTATGTATCCAGGAAAAGCGAATTTTATTCCTCCAGTCAAACACACTGCGGCATAAATTGCTTACAAAGCGTGTTTATTTTGGCAATATAAACTCTACGCGTTTCGGAGCGCGAAGCTCTTTGCTCACGAGTAGCTTTGTCGCAACCACAATCATTGGTTAAATACTACACCATGTGACAATGTTTCAAAAGTGAACATCAAAGACAGACTTACGTTTCAATTGATACATTGCTCGTACAAACATGTACATTTTGGGGTTGCCTTTCATTAGTATAGTTTACATGTACTTTACAAGTGGGGGCAGTGTAATAAATTGTAACTTTGTTTAAATTACAATTAAGTTTCAAGAAAAGTCAAATAGACTGAATGGCCACTTTGCATTGTTTACGTCCGACATGTGCGTCTCAATAAGGTTTTCAACTTTTGAGAAACCTTTATACATGCAGACCCGGTGATCAATCTCATTATTACTTTGAGTGTCATGTATAAAACGTATCTCCAGTGTTAAAATGTTCGGTTAACACAATTCTTGCAATAATCTTTAGGACCCGGACCCCCCAGGTTGACCCCGGACCTGCCCCCACGTAACCCACAAATCAAGACTTGATTACCAGAGTTGTGGGTAAAAAAGAGGCCATGTTTAATCCAAACAATCACACATAAACATGACAATATTTATCTAATCAAATTAACATTTCCTAAGATGCATATTTATCAAAATAGATCTGCAAGCAATATTTACATTTGGTCCTATCATCATAAATCATCAGCAAGAAAAGAGCAATTTAATATTCTATACAAAATTCTCTATCGCTCCAGCACTAAGGGGCCCTCTGGCTCACGTCCCCCATCTGAGAACCACGCAAGGCGCAACCCACCTGCGTCCTTGAGAGGTGAGCCCCTGCCATCTGGTCCTTTTCCGCAACCCTAGGGACCCACCCATCCACCTCCAGGCTGTTTAAGGGGGGGAGTTTGTGCGGTATAACCAGGGGCCGCCGCCCCGTGCCCTAGTTTGTAACCTGGCGCCCTTGCCCCCAGCCGGTGTCCCCATTCTCTCTGGGGTGAGCTTACCATTTCTCCCCCTCAGCGCTGGCCTAGGGAGTATGCAGGAGGACTCCCGTTACCAATGTAAGTCCATTTCTGTGGCCTCCTTACTGCCACTCACAGATCGATTCCTACATTCTCCCAAACTCTCAATCTAAGGGACGGGTGGGTGGGAGATAATGACTGAGTCCACTGTGACCGGGGCCGGCGCTGACGAAAGAGGATAAGGGCCAGGGCAAGGTGCCCTCAATAGGCCCCCACCTACTCCCCCCTCTCCCACTCCCCCCCCATCGCCGGCCCTGGCAGGAAGTGACGTCACGTCCTGCCCCGGAAGGAATTCCTCTCCCACCGCCACCAATCAGGTGACCCTGAAGCTAGGAGGGCGTGGCTGGGATCCCGGGGTGCTGGATCCTAATGGCGCGCTTTTCTAATGATGTGCTTTTTCATAGGACCCGGACCCCCCATGTTGACCCCGGTCCCGCCCCCAGGTAACCCACAAATCAAGACTTGCTTACCAGAGTTGTGGGTAAAAAGAGGCCATGTTTAATCCAAACAATCACACACAAACATGACGATATTTATCTAATCAAATTAACATTTCCTAAGATGCATATTTATCAAAATAGATCTCTAAGAAATATTCACATTTGGTCCTATCATCATAAATCCTCAGCAAGAAAAGACCAATTTAATATTATATACAAAATTCTCTATTGCTCCAGCACTAAGGGGCCCTCTGGCTCACATCCCCCATCTGAGAACCACGCAAGGCGCAACCCACCTGGTCCTTTTCCGCAACCCTAGGGACCCACCCCTCCAACACCAGGCTGTTTAAGGGGGGGGAGTTCGTAGGGTATAACCAGGGGCCGCCGCCCGTGCCCTAGTTTGTAACCTGGCGCCCTTGCCCCAAGCCGGTGTCCCCATTCTCTCTGGGGTGAACTTACCATTTCTCCCCCTCAGTGCTGGCCAAGGGAGTATGCAGGAGGACTCCCGTTACCAATGTAAATCCATTTCTGTGGCCGCCTTACTGCCACCAGGGCGACCAGGGCCAACCGGCCCTTCGCCCACACCACCACAGAACAGATTTCGCACAAATGACCAAATGCCATCAATCCATAAGTCCGTTCCAATGTCCGACAAGTGCACGCCATCGCGATGGAACATCTGGTCCCCTCTGAGCAGTCGGTGAGGTATGTGACAAAGGCGGCCCTGCCCGGAACATAGTTTTGCCAATTCTCCATTCAGGCACCTCACTGAAACGTTCAAAGCCCTTGACCTCACTCCGGGCCTCCACGAACTCCGCGGGATCATAAATGACTATGCGATCCACGCCCCAGGGAAAGTTCTCCCCAACCATGCGAATTATGTCAGTAAAGCCTCCCTGACAGCCCGACGACCAAGGATCACCATGTCATTTCCGCCCAAATGCAGGATGATTAAATCCGGGGACTGGAGTCCCTCGTGCGCCTTAGTCTCTTCCACCAATCGCCGCAGCTGCCCGATTCGGAGGCCCCCAATGCCCCGCTAGTGGAACGACATCCCTTCCAAACCCGCCGGTTTCGACCTACGTTGCTGTTGCAATCGGTAAGCGGCACACCGCACGAAAGAGTGTCCCAACACCCATATCACTTTAGAAGGCATACTACTGCAGAAAGAGAGAAAAGACGTCCGAGTGGCCAGGCATGAACATAATGAGCAATATCACAATAGGTCAGGATGCACATGGCGCTTGAAGCATGAGGAAGACCATCAACCCACACGCTTTTAACCTCATCGACTGATAGGCCTGCTCCCGCAGCCAAGGTTGCCGCCCCAATCCTGAATGAGTGTGTAGAATAACCAGTGGGGTCTATACCCAGACTTCTCAAGGTACTCTTGAACACTGCCCTGAATTGGTATCCTGATACGCACCCTCCCTGTTCATGGATAAAAAGGGGGAGCTTCTGCCCCTGCGGGCGAATCGCTAAGTACGCTTCCATTCGTGTAACTGGGCACACTAGTGCCCCTGTGGCAGGCTTAAGCTGAAATGTAGTCCCTATGCCCAAAGGATCTGTCTTAGATCTCCGCAACATAATGGCAAGCCCTTCCTGACACAGTTTCACATCCTGCCACTGCAGACCCCCCGCCATATCCACCTTCGAGGTCCCCACCAGTTCGCTCACCCTGAAAGCCCCATAAAAGGCTAATGTGAAAGCGGCAGCGAACATGGTAGTTTCGTACGCGGATGAGCACACCACTTGCAGGGCCTCCACCATATCCTCCAGCATGCGCCAGTCCGGGGGCCTTCTGCTATCTTTCTTTACCCCCTCTAATCTGGCCCACCCCGCGAGTGCCTTCCTGACCAAGAATGAGTTCCCCCCCCCATCCTTAACCCCTGACAGTTTTGCAAAAAACCCAACTGCTGCTAAGTGAGCCCTTGCATAAGACACCGGTCTGCCTTGGTCCCTCAAAGCCTGTAAGAAACCGCATATGGCTTCTGAGGAGAACATGCTCAAAAACCCTTGCTGCTGCACAAAAACCCTGTATGCTTTAAAATGGTGTTGATATGTCTTCCGAGTGCGCTCGCTCAGTGAGGCCTCTACGAGACCAGCTAGCGCGGGGCTCCAATCGTCCACAGAGATCTCGGGAACACTGTCATCTGGTCCGCTGCTTGAGGGTGGAACTTCCGGAAGCATAGCTGCCAAGGTTTCAGATTGCTTATGTGTGACATTTTCATAATTTCAGTGTAATTATGAGTGACATTTAACAGCTATGAGTGACACTTTCTAACGAGCAAAATCAAGCAATGAAGACGAGGGAAATATATAAATATCAGAAATTACACCCATTTGAGCAACAAGAAGCACTGAGAAAATCTGAAAAATGCTACAAAGCACCAGAAATGGAAGGGCACTAGGATGTGAGAAAGGCCCCAGCGTGGAGCCTGAGCCAGCCTCACTGCTGAACTCAACTTTGTGCAGACTGCAGACAGTGACTGCAATGCAGAGCTTAGCTCGGTCACTAACACCTGACGCGTGGTACTTGGCAGGGCTGGCTTACTCAGACCATGAAATTCTGAAATTAAATTGCAAAACAGTGGTAGTCAGTGGAATCAAAGTTACCAGGAGTCTCCCTAGAGATATTTCTGCTCTTTGAGGATTAGGAATCACCATCCTCCATCACTCTGCAGTGAGTGTGGCTGTAAGAGACTGAGACGCTGCATGAAGCCACCAATGAATTTTATTCAAATCTAGCAGTGACCAGATGTTACTGGTGCAAGTGTCAGAATAGCTGTGACTGCAAGTAGGAGAGCAGGGGTGAACGCTAGTGCCAGAGCAGAGGTCAGCACTGCTGTGAGAGATTAATGATGCCAGTCCAAGTGTGAGTGCATATGAGAGTTAGAGTGCCAGTACAGGTGCTGGTACAAGTGACAGTAAAGGTGTGAGCAAGGTGAGTCTGAGCTTACTGGTGGAATTTCCAGTTGCGTGAGTGAGGTGCAAATGAGAATACTTTGCCACTTCCATTGCAGGTGCGAGGAAGGTTACTGGTGCATGTGGCAGTGAGGTGTGAATGAGGTTGCTGGCGTAAGAATACTAGTGGTTTTAGGAGTGCAGGTGCGAGTGAGTTAAATGCACTTGTTTATCTTCCTATGCACTCACTAACATTTTTATAGGCGTCCATTCTCTCATCTACTTGCTCACTCATTTGTCCATCCATGCACTCTTGTTATCTTATTCACCCATGCATAGTTATCACTCCATGTATACTTCTATACATCCACTAATCTATCCAAGTAGCACTTATTTTTATTCACTCACTTATCCATGCACTCAGCCGCACCCTTTCATTCATGTATGCACCCACACACCAATACTTCATCTACTCTTGCATTCAACTATCCATTCAACCATCCATGAATGGCGTGCTCATATATAGATACATCTATGCAGATGCACAAACATTCACACATACCCCCAGAGACACTCACATGGACAAACTTGTCAATCAATGAAAACCGTGTTGATTAAAAAAGCAGACCTATGGTCATTGCTAGTGCTGGCATTATTTTAATTGTCATTTTGTAAATCGTTTTTATCCTCCTTCTCGAGGCTTGTTTTGACGTGCTTATTCAGTACAAGAAGATGTTGCTCCATCTAGCACGTCCTGTTTTGGAAGGGGCGAGCAAGCAAAATATGCCCCTCTCGGTAATTATGTACCAAACTGTTTACTGGCTTCGAGGGCACGGAAAGGAGTGCAGTGTGACACTGAAAGAAAGCATCCAGGACTCCTGCTTACGATATGAAGCTGGGGAATAGGAGCGGCTTCTTTATCATCAGTCCAGCAAAGCAGCTCAAACATTTAAATGAGCTGCAATGGAATTGTCAGTGAGCGCACATTACAGGTGCCTTACCTCATCACAAAGTAGCGCTGCAAAAAATCTCACGGTCGAGGTCTCGCTATCTATAAAACTGCTCAAGACCTGCGCAGCAGGATATTAACCCGAGGCCGGACAAATAAAGGCACAGGCCCCCAGACCCTGGCCAAACTGCCTCCCAGTCCAGAATGTTAAAAGACCTTAAAGGTACACTCTCTGAGATAGGCGGTCGGCTTGATATGTGTAATAATTAAGCATTGAGGGCTGGGCCTGCCGCGATGCCTACAGAGTTCATTCACGGAGATGCTGTTGGAAGCCAGGGAGAAGAAACAATGTGCGACACATCACTTACTCTGTTAGGGCTGAGAACTCCATTGACGGTTTGGGACAGCTGATGACTTCACTGGCACAGTTCTGGGTAGAGCCGCGACCGGAATCCAGGTAATCGGACACTCCGACGGCCGACTCGCCTAGCATTGGCTGCACTTGAATGCAGGGTGGCTGCTGAGGCAGTCATGCACCTCCACCACTCTCCAACAACGGCCGAATCATTACGCCGACTGGGCCGCATGTTGCGAGCTGCAGCAGCGGCTACAAGTGCGCAGCTGCTGTTAAGAACTAAAACTATGCCGCACCCGCAGCGCCTATAGTGATTGGGCAAAGTAAATCATGGGACAGACTCGCGACCGGACGTTAGTGATTGCTGGTGGCGGGTAAAACATTGTAGCCTGCCATGAGTTGAGCCAGCAACCCCCAAGCTAAGAGCTTTGGCAGTCAGATGAGCTGCTAAATAGCAGCACTCCTGCGGACAGCTGGGGCTCTACAAATGTGTGACAATGCATTTCAGTGAGGTGATGCGGATCACCACACTGAAATGCGTTAGTCTAACGCCTGATGCATGATACTTGGCAGGGCTGCGGAAGTCCTGCAACTTGGAGCAAGACAAAGCGTCAGCTGCCTGATTCTCAACACCTGGTATATGTGCTGCTCTAAATATTAAATTTAATTTCAAACATAACCGCACCAAATGCTTCAAAAATCTTAAAACATGAGGACAAGAGGCACCTTGCCTATTAATAGCCTTCACTACAGACATGTTGTCCGACCAAAAAACTACTGACTTGTTGCAAAAGAAGTCAGACCAGACTGTGACTGCCACCACAATGGGAAATAATTCCAAAAAAGGCAATGTTCCTCGTCAACCCACTCTCATGCCAAGATGCCGGCCAATTGTCCCGGCACCAGCGAGGCCCCTACACCGCCCCAAAACCAACACTACCTGCTGCATCGGTGAACAAACCTAAGGCCTCACTGGTAACCGGTGGCGCTGGCCAAACCACCTTTCCATTAAAATCCTTCAAAAACTCACGCCAGATCTTCAAGTCCTCCTTCACTTCTGCACGCAACCTAGTATGGTGATGTTTCTCCAGACATTGCTCTCGCAATTGATCTGGAGAAGGGGCGACCCATAGGAATGATGCGCAATGCTAAATTTAACTGGCCTACCAGTACTTGGAGTTGATGTAAAGTCACTTTTGCTCCCTGCAGAGCAGACTCAATTGCCTGTGTGAAAGCCTGTACCTTGTCCAATGGTAGCCTGCACTCTCCCACAACTGTGTCGATCTCAATCCCAAGGAATACCATGCATGTCGCCGGGCCCACTGTCTTCCCTGGTGCGAGGAGGACCCCAAACTCCTCAAACATTGCTACTAGATCTCCCAAAGCCCACCCACAAATTCCTGAGGAAGGTGGGCCCATCACCATGAAGTCATCCAAATAATGCACAATATCAGTGTGACCTGATCTGAAGGTAAACAACCAATGCAACATGCATGGGCATGCATTTGTCGTAGAAATAATGGCCCTGAAATTGAAAACCCAGTAAATGGTAATCCTCGGGATGGACTGGCATTAGCCGGAAGGCTGACTCGATGTCAGTTTTTGCCATGAAGGCATTGGGGCCCAGATCACGCAATTTGTGTAAAGCAGCGTCAAAGGAGAAGTAAGTCACAGAACATAACGCAGGGTCAGTCGCATCGTTAACTGAGGCCCCCTTCGGTGCCGACAAGTTATGAATCATTCTGAACTGGCCTGGGTCTTTTTTAGGCACCACCCCTAGTGGTGAACAAACATAATTATGCCAGGGAGGGGCGGTGAAAGGGGCCGCTATCCTACCCAGCGCGCCCTCTTTCTCCAATTTTTGGGAAACAACCGAGGCATGGGTGCGTGCAGCATTAAGTGCTCGCAATGCATCAAAGGAGGAACCCCCTGCGCCGGAATGTGGAATCCCCTAGAAAAACCGTGATAAAGCAATTGGGCTGCGTTCCTTTTGGGATACTGATTTAGCCAGAAAATCAGTCTCTCAATTTCAACTGGAGTGGGCAAAGACTAATTGGGATGGTGCCTTGGGGTCCCTCCTCCTGTCTTTGGATTTTTTGATACATTTGAATTTGGGGTGGGAAGGGTGGCCACAGAAGGCACAAGCGTGCTTAAATTTACATGATCCAGCTGGCCGTGTACAAATTTTTCGGTTGAATGCCCAACAGGTCCCCTTTTTCTCACCGATCCCCATTGTGCTGTCCGAAAGGGCTGTTTCATTGGCGTCTTGTTATGAAATGAAATGAAGCAACACTTATAAAGTGCATGGCTACCCGGAGGCATCCCAGCACTAAGCAGGCAAATGAAATCCCTACGAGGTTATTTGGGGAAGAGCCAGGTTTTCAGAGCTTTACGAAAGGCTAGGTGGTTAGATTCCTTTCGTTACTGAAGAGGGAGAGAGTTCCAGAGCCTGGAGGCGTTGTAAGAAAAAAGCCGACCCACCACTTCTTGCCCTCTTGATTCTAGGAACCAAAGCCAGGTGGAGCTCATCTGAGCGCAGACGCCTGTTGGCTCGATAGGGCTGGACCAAGGGGGATATGATTGCTGGTCCTTTCCCTCTAATCAGCTTGTGGGTTATGCACAAGGCCTTAAAAGAGACTCTCTCCTGGACAGGGAGCCAGTGGAGAGACTTCAGAGCTGGTTTAGCCGATTGCTGTCGCGGGACTCCCAAGAGAATCCTTGCGGCGCAGTTCTGCACAGTCTGGAGTTTAGCCAGGACTGAACATGGGGCGCCCAAATAGAGGGCGTTTCCGTAGTCCAGGCGTGATGAAATCAACGCCTGGACCATGAGTTTTCTGGATTGAAACGGTAGCAACGGAAGCACTTTGCGAAGCGTTCTTAGCATACCAAAGCAGGAAGCCACAACCTTTCTGGCTTGGGTTTTAAAACTGAGGTTTGAGTCCAGCCAGACACCTAAGCTCTTTATCTCTGGCTTAGGGAGGGGTGGCGGGCCCATACATACTGGCCACATAGTGTCTGCTTTGAAAAGGGAGGGGTTGCCAAGGAGCATTATTTCGGTCTTTTCCCCATTCAGTTTGAGGTGAGAATGTTTCAACCATTTTATTACCTCTTCAAGGCAGGGACAGAGACGGATAGAGGCCCTGTCAGCATGGTTCAGCGCAACCACCAGTTGAGTATCGTCTGCATATGTAATAATATGGACCCCGAAGGGAGAGACGATGTTAGCAAGAGGGGCCATATAAGCATTGAACAAAGTGGGGCTCAGAGACGACCCCTGAGGAACCCCACAATGTAAAGGCAAAGGATCTGAAATGGCCCCCCCCTCGAAGACTTGGAAAGTTCTGTCCTCCAGGAACGATTGCAGCCAGGTCAGAGCGACTCCCGACACACCCAGGCTGCTAAGTCGTTCGACCAGGATACGGTGGCTAACCGTATCAAAGGCTGCGCTTGGGTCCAAAAGGATCACAGCCAGGGAGCCTCCTGCGTCAAGGATTTTTCTAGATTCCTCGACAACTGCTAGTAGGGCTGTTTCGGTTCCTTGACCTGGGCGGCAGCCTGTTTGAGAGGGATGTAAAAGATTTGAAGCCTCTAGGTGTCTAGATAGTACTGAGTTGACGTGCTTCTCTGCAATTTTGCTGACCCCTGGGAGGAGTGAAATAGGCCGGTAATTAGCCAGGCAATCAGGGTCGAGGCTAGGTTTTTTTCAATAGGGGTTTCACCATAGCTTTTTTCCATGGTAGCGGGACCAAACCGGCAACAAGTGAAGAATTAATCAAGTCTAAAATAGGAAGGCCAACAGATTTAGCCACTAATTTCAGAATTTTAGGTTGAGCGGGGTCACTGGGCGACGCACTTTTTACGAGAGCCGAGATTATCTGGAAAGTCTCCTCATTCATTAGGGGAAAGGCTTCCAGTGATAGTTCCAGGCTCTGAGAGCTAACGGCTTTCGGTTGGGGACTAGTGTGGTGGTCCGTTGCGGTAAAAGCACAACATATTGATTGGATCTTGTTGTAAAAATACTCAGCAAGCTCGTTACAACGATGATCTGTTGCTTCAAGGGTATCAGGGGGAGAAGGGACTTTCAAGAGTTTCTTCGCAATGCGAAATGTTTCACGAGGGGAGTTTGCTGCCAGTGAGATTTTCTCCTCGAAGTAACAGGTCTGAGCCTTTTTAATTTCCATCGTATAGGCTTTAATAGCCTCCCTGTAGTCCCTTTTCCTACTAAGGGTAAACTCCTTTCTCCAGATCCTCTCGATTTTTTTGCATGTCTGCTTGAGTTCTCGAAGTTTGGGGATGTACCAGGGCATTCTGTTAGGTCCGATATGCACCTGGGTGGTCTTCTTAGGGAGGACCTGGTCTAGCGTCCCCTCAATCCACTTATTGAATTGTTCGTTAGCCAGTGTAGGATCGGAGTGTGGGGGTGGCTTAGACTTTTCTAACACAGAGGTCCATTTCTCTAGAGGAAGTTTCGGCCAACTACGTGCCGTTATTAAAAATTGCCGGGTAGGCGGTGTGACTTGAGAGGGGGACCAGAGAAAGGGAATCAGAAAATGATCTGATCTGACCAAGGAATGGGAATAGGTTCCTGGCAGAGTAGCTCCTCTACGTTGGAGAATATGGGGTCGAGAAAGTGTCCTTTCGGTGTGTTGCCTGAGACACCTGAGTTAATTGAAGAGCTGAAAGATCATGGGAAAGCTCTGTTGCAATAGTCGATGTGTCATCATCGAAGTGAATGTTTCTCTCACCTAGTAGAGTGAGATTCGGGGCAATGCCTGCTAAATCTGCCACTATTTCTGGTAATCGTTTATGGAACTGACCCAAGGGAGAGGGAGAAAATCCTATAGAGAACTGGAGGTTCTCGCAGTCAGGCAAAGGGCTCCCGAACGTTCGGCAGATTAAGTTTTTATGAATAATAGCAATTCCTCCTCCTTTGCCAGAAGTCCTATCTAGTCTTGACACTGAGTAGTCAGGAGGGAGTGTTTGGACGATGTCGAGATCAGAGTTCGCATTCGTCCAAGTCTTGGTAAGAAATAGAACATCAGGACTTTCATCCATTAGCAACATGGACAATTCATTGGCATGTTTAGGCAGGGACCTACAGTTCAGTAATAGGAGTTTGAATTGTTTGATAGGCGGACCTACAGAAGGGGAGATAGGCAAATGTGGCCAGAGCTTGAATGTGCAGTGCTCACAGCTAGAGACCAAGTTATTCGGGTTAATCGAATGGGTACATTTAGGTCTATATGCTAACTTTAGTTGTTTTAAGTTCTCCGCACTATAGACATACCTATCTGGTTTGGGTGAGGCAGAGTGTGTGGCCCCTGGTCCCGTCCGGACGCGGACGGGCGCAGACGGGCTTGCCTTGTTATTCACGCTCTCCAACCAAACATTCACCTCTGTCTGGTCCCAGCCAATCTCGGGGTCCTCTACCTTTGCCCATCTGAAATCCCTGTTGTAATCGAACCATGCCATCCCGCCATACATTGCATGTGCCGTCAAGATTTTGTTAGAGTAAAATATCAATGGTGCCACCAACTCAGGCCTCTTTTCCAGAATCACTGTTGCAAAAACATTAAAACCAAAAAGCCAATTCGTTATTGACTCTTCTACCCTTGGCTTTCTCTCTTTGGAAGTGCTATACTTCCCTTCCTTTTCTTTAACTTCTGCCTCCCTCCTTCTGGACCTTATCAATGAGAATATATCAAACTCTCCTTTCCAAATCTTTTCCTTAACGTCCGCTGGGACATGAGATGCTAATTTCCCAGGCTTGGAAAGTAAAGTATCTTGTCCCCCCAAAGCCTTCCCCCTGCTACCAAGGTTGTCTGCGGTCTCTAACCCCTTACCTGTTGGGGCAACTGCGGGTGCATTGATTTTTGCAGGGGCCTCCTCACCCACTGCCATAGGAACTGTAGTTGGACCATCTTTCGCCTGCGCCCTTGCTAAAAGATCTGTCTATGCAAATCACACATAGTGCTGCCCAAGGCCGCTGATGATGCCCATGGGGCTACTGAAGCGCCACTGTTCAGACACCCGGATACGGGCGCCACTAACTGCCCTAGTAGTGCTGCCATTGAGGCCAGTATGCCCGCTGTGGACCCCTGCGTTGTCACTTGACCCCCCAGGTATCCCTGGCGTGAGCGCCGGCGCTACTCCTGATGCTGGACCCTGCGCAGCCCCCACCAGACATGATGTGCGCTGCCGGAGTCTGTACTACATAAGGCAGTACCCCTGAATGTGCGCCCTGCGCTGGAACTCTTCTCCCCAGCACTGCATTTGTCGCAGTCGCCTGTGCCACTGTATACAGGGTTGCATGGGCCAATGCCCTCAGCGCCCCACATATCTCTGCTAATACTGCCCCCACGTCAGTTGCACTAGGAACATCCGGATGCATTACCACCAGTATTGGCACTGGCGTCGCTACGTTGGGTGACCCCTGAATGTGCGCCCTGCGCTGGACCTCTTCTCCCCAGCACTGCATTTGTCGCAGTCGCCTGTGCCACTGTATACGGGGTTGCATGGGCCAATGCCCTCAGCGCCCCACATATCTCTGCTAATACTGCCCCCACGTCAGTTGCACTAGGAACATCCGGATGCATTACCACCAGTATTGGCACTGGCGTCGCTACGTTGGGTGACCCCTGGGGAACCTCACCGGTGGGAGGCTGATCATCCTGCCCGTTCTCATTGCGCAGCTGGCTCCCCTCCCTTACTTCCACGTTTTCCCTTACTGGGGCGTGTTTTGGCCCGTTTTTCCAATGGTGGGAATGCTGCTCTAGGCGGTACATTAGCCTTGCGAGGGCGATCTTCCCCGCCCTCCCCCCCCTCCCGGGCGCTGGTTCCTGCTCAGGAACAGGCCCTGTGGGTGGCTCCTCATTCCCTTCGTTATTGCACAATTTAGCCAAAATCAATTTGAGCAACTGGGACAGCTCTGGGTCACTGTCCTTCCTCTTCCCATTGCGTCCCCCTTTTGGCAGGCATAATTGCTTATAGTCTCGCAATGTATAATCCCCCAATCACCCTTATATGCACGCAATGACTGGCTCAGCAGCACCCCAACTCAAGGCTTGCAGTGTGCTCACCCAGCCAGTATCTTCTTGTTGTTATCCGCTGTGTATGTATTCAAATCAACCCCACCAGGCACTGCCCAAGAAACGAACTGGCCAGCAACCTAAGTAAATCAAGCCCACCGGCACCGCTGCCCACGTGTTGCTGATAGCTGGTACACTCGCAAGCAACCTGTGCCCCTGCGCCTTGCTGCCTGAAGTAATCCCTACTAGGCGGTTGCTATACGAGAGGGAGGGGGAGGGTTAAATTCGGTATGATTCCCCCATGCGCACAGCCAGCGCGCGTCTTCACACTGTGCCCAGGGCAGCAGCAGGACAAAGAGGCGCGAGGGGTCATGTAATTCATTCTCCCTGCAAGCGCTGGCATGATAAATCAAGCCTCCAACCACGACTGCCCGCTGCAGAAGCTGAAGGCCCCCTCCCTTTACCTCTGTGTGCCGACCTCACACCAACCACCAACACCTGCCCAACTGCGTGAAACTCCGCTCTCTCGTGGCTCGTGACCGCGCTGCCTCTCAGGAAATCCCGATCTAGACGGCAGCTAGGCTAACTACGAGCCCCGGCCCCTTCTGTTTTAGACGGCCGCTACGCAACGACGAGCTCTGGCCCCTTCTTCCGGTCATTGATCGCCTAACCTGCAGAGGGAAATGAAAGCAAAAAACGGCTCCTCCAAACGGCGAGATGACGATCCTAGATAATAACGGATTCCATTGTGCCCGGGTCCGGCACTGACGATAGAGAGGATGAGGGCCCGGGCAAGGTGCCCTAAATAGGCCCCCACCTACTCCTCCCCCCCACCCATTGCCGGCCCCGGCAGGAAGTGACGTCACGTGTCCTGCCCCAGAAGGAATTCCTCCCCCCACCAATCATGTGACCCTGAAGCTAGGATCCCAGGGCGCCGGATCCTAATGGCACACTTTTCTAACGACGCGCTTTTCCGAAGGTTGCGCATTTTGCATTAAAGATATTCTGACCTAAAACATATTGTTGCCTAAGTGGCCTTGGTGGAACTATCGATGCGCACTGTGCATTGAGGTTTTTCTACGCACAACATATTTTCGCCCACGTTGGCATGGGTCATGGTAACAAAATTATCGGATGTTAACCACGATACATTACACTTCACTAATCATCTATTAGTCCAATTATTTTATCGTGTTTTATAACTCAAACCTCAACCCCAAAATACTTCACCAAAGAAGTAGGCACGGACTCCTTCCAAGTGCGAAAGTGCTTTTATTTAGTTAATTCAAATTAACAAGCTAAATGCTTTGTCCATGACGCGTTTCGACTGCAACCAAACGGTCTTGATCACATGATCGCGCTGCGGATACTCGCATTCTTTTAACCTCTTATACCACGTGTGCTACTCAATCGTGGAAATAGGCAACAGACTTCAGTAATTTGTTATCTTTACACACTTTTAACAACTCATGCTATAATTTCAGTTTTCCCAACATCTAAGATATACAATAAATGTCATTATCAACTTGTACCTAAAAAATTATGTACAAAACAAACAATCAATGCGTCTTAATCCTCAAGCTTTTGCTGTTGCCAATATCTAATATTCCCAACCTCCTAAAAGTGCAATGTGCTAATTGGGGGATACAAACAGCAGCATCATAGTGTTTTTCTCCAGAGGTTTTATCGTACTTTGAACCTTCAATATATCGCTCTCTATGGTTTGAATGTATTATTGTAAATAATGTGTCTAGAGCAAGAATTTGAAAAAAGGCGGGGGATCTTAATTTTCAGCATCCTTTGCCTATATGAAATCGTGCCATATTTTTCTAATCTGGGTTTATACCCAACATATTGCAGCATAAATGCATTATTTTTCGAAGGTACCCTCAATTTAACCACCTCAATATACACTATTATCAATATCAATGTAGAATAATCAATAGAAAATTCTTAAATGCCGATATAATATATAAAATAATAATCACTAAAGAAAAACTTGCTTTCATTCCATATGGAGGGGTAATGGTTACAACTTACCTTGATTGTTTACAAATGAATTCCTTCCTTATGTTTTTCATGGTTGTAATAAAGTGCTGTGCATGTTCCTCCACATTGCAAAGTGACTCGTGCTTACATTACCTTAAGAAAACTTTTAAATATAACTCAAATGTACATTGTAAAAACATGATTTTGACTTTACACTGAGAATAATTTCCAACATCACTATAAATACAGATGCAGTCAAGTGCTAAAACATACCTTAAAACAATGTTTCATCCATTTTTATAAAACATTCTGGAGATACTCACTAGTGTTGAGCCCATTAGGAATCTTAGAATCCAATTCTAAAATAAATTTAGATTAAAGTTGCCTCAATAATCTCTCTCGATCACATCCTCTTCTTAATTTTGGTACTGCCCCTATTACATAATAACTAAGATGACTTAAGTTGTTGTTGTGAACCAGTTTAAAATGGCGTGCATTCGGGTAAGAAGTGTCAGAGTTAGCAAAAGCTCTGAGGTGCTGTAATATTCTACTGTGTACCTGTAGTTTAGTGCTACCAATATATTTAAGGCCACATGCACACTCTAGAACATAGACTGCATATTCCATTCTACAAGTATGATGACCCTTCATTTCAACTTGATTACACACCAAAAGCTGACTGGTAGCTGGTCCTATTTACTCCAAATTTACATGCTCCACATGAGCTGCATTTGTAAAATCCATTTTTGAGGGACAGCCAATTAGAACTCCTACTTAATTCAGGACTGCTTTTGACCAAGGAATCTCTCATTGATGGGGCTTGTCTAAAAGTCAGTGGGTTGATCAGGAAGAACTTGCCCCAGCGTAACATCAGTAAGTACAATGGGCCATTGTTTGTTGACTATTGATCTCATTTGTTTCTCCTGTTTGCTGAAAGTGGTGATTAGCCTCATGTTGTTAGATTCAACTAGAGACATGGAGTCATTATTCTTATATTTATTAGTACTGTCAGGGATCTTGCCAAGGATAGATTCCCTGGATATGGCGTTGGCCTTTGCCTTAGCCTGATTAATGCACTTCAAATTGTATCCTCGCTCTAAGAATCTATCGGTTGTTTCCCTTTAACATGCATTTAGATCTTCTGTGCTTCAAATTCTATGCATTCTAAGAAATTCCCCAAAAGGGATGCTCTTAATTAGATGCTTTGGATGGAAGCTAGTAGCGTGTAGGATTACATTTCCTGCTGTCTCTTTTCTATGCAGTTTGGATTGCAATCTCCCTTCCTTAACGTATATTTGAACATCCAGGAAATCTACTTGTTGGCTGTTGATCTGGGCTGTAAACTCCAAATTCAAGGTATTTTTATTAATGGTATCCACAAATAAGGCACTATTTTCTGATTCCCCTCCAGACTATAAATACATCCTCTACAAAACGCCACCAATTTACCACATGGTTATTCCAGTCCTGACTGTGGTTCACCTTGAGAATCCGCTCCTCCCACCAGCCTACGTGCAAGCACACATAGCCGGGGGAGAAGCAAGCTCCCATGGTGACTCCCCTCAAATGCTGAAAAATTTATTTTCCAAATAAAAAATAGTTATTAGTTGGGCATAATTTTATCATTTTTAGCAGCATACGATTGTGATTGTAAAAACGGATTGGTCTCTTAATTAGATAATATTCAGCAGCTCTCAATCCATCCTCGTGTGCTATACTAGTGTACAGCGAAGTGATGCCCATAGTTATCAAAATATAATCATTGTGCCAAGTCATGTATTTTCCTTAAAACATCTCCTGTATCCTTAATGTAAGATGGTAAACTCATAACAAATTATTGCAAAAAGAAATCAACGTATTGGGAGATCTTCTCCAAAAGGCCTTTCTTTGCAGAGATGATGGGTAATCCTGGTATGGGTGTTGTTCCCTTGTGCGCTTTAGGGATGAAGTACATTACTGGCATAATTGGAAATTCATTATGTAAAAATCTAAATTCAGCTCTTGTAATCCAACCCTCACACTTCCATTGAGCTAAATATTGAGCTAAATTTTCTTTCAGTGTTGTTTTGACTGTCCTGAATTGTTGCCATGTTGATCTCAAATAACAATTAGTCATTCAGATGTCTGTAGGCCTCTTTAAGATATTCCACCTTGGGCCACAGTACCACATTTCCTCCCTTGTCAGATTTGTTTATAATGATTTCATCGTTGTTCAATTTCTTCATTAGATTGTGATATTGTATTTATAAATTTTATTTTTCACTGCTTGTTTTGATTTTGTAATTGAGGTTTTTCAACTCAACAACACGATCATTGAAAATGTCCCCTGCATCCCTGGGCATTAATTGCATAAATGTAGAAACAGGTTTAAACTGGCTCTTTGTTGTTCCTGAAATGTCTATACCTGCTTCATTCATTGCTTGTTGGGTCAATATGGTTGATGTGAGGGTCTCATCTTCATTCTCTAGTGCTTGTAATGTTCTTAGAGTTTCAACATCAGAAGCATGTAAGGTATTGTGCTGGCTGTCAAATCTCCGATTTTCTTTAGGTGGCTGATTTAGAAGCATTATTAAGTTTTTAAATAATTTAGGGGCATATTAGCAAGGGCTTATCACCGCTTTAGCGGGACTTTTTTTTCCTGTTAAAGCGGCGATTTTTTTTATTGCCCTATTAGCAAGATGTCGCTAACCTACGTTAGCGATAGCCGCCCTTTTCACTATCGCCGTGCATGGCAGCGATAATTATCGCTAATGGCATGCAAGGTAGGTGTTCCCTCGCAAAATTCCAAGAAAAAAGTCGCTAACACACCATTGCATTATTACCAATGATGTCCTGGACCTGCGAAGCGATAAAAAAACTCACGCTAAGGCCCCTTAGCTGGAGGAAAATAAGAACTGAAAAAACCAGTTCTAAACACTGAAACTGGTGATAAAAGGAGGCATATAAGGGAGACTAGCCCAGACACACAGCTGAAGACCCACAGACGCCATGGAGGCACTAATCATTCAGCTAGGAGTCCCACGAAGGCAACAACCACCACCACCACCGCCACTTCCACCAGGACCACCACTGAGGCAGCGCCAAAGACGATGGCACCTGCGCAGACGTCTCAGCCTTGGTGACCTGACACCAGAGGAGGTCATTGCCCACCACAGGCTCAAAAGGACATCCATTGAACACATCCTGAACCTGATAGCCCACAGGCTGACGGCACTAACACAGCGGAGAACCAACATCCCTCCGCAGACAAAGCTGCTGGCCGTGCTGCA
The DNA here is from genome assembly GCA_963921515.1 of Calotriton arnoldi. Classification (NCBI taxonomy): domain Eukaryota; kingdom Metazoa; phylum Chordata; class Amphibia; order Caudata; family Salamandridae; genus Calotriton; species Calotriton arnoldi. The sequence continues at coordinate 191,687 of CAWUFW010004770.1, forward strand.
TATGTTGGCCTCTGGGACTTTTCAACCAACAACGGCCAGAGTCTGAGGAGTCTCTCAGGCATCCTTCTCAATCTTCCTCCCAACTGTCTTGGATGGCATACTCAGCCTGATACCCCAGCAACTTCACTTCCCCAACACTGTGCAGGAACAGCTTGAGACCAAGCAAGGATTCTACGCCATAGCCGGATTCCCACAAGTGTTGGGCGCAATAGACTACACCCATGTCCGATTTGTGCCCCCTGCGGACAGTGCACACATATACCGCAACAGAAAGCACACCCACTCCATGAATGTGCAGGCAATAGTGGACCATCGCGGTCTGTTCACCAATGTCATAGCCAAGTTCCCAGGGAGTGTGCATGATTCCTAAATCTTTCAACAGTCCATCATAAACCAGCACTTCCAGGATGGTACATACGGAAATGCAGTACTAGTTGGTAAGTACCAATGTAACACACCACATGCCTCAACATCACAGACATACAAATAAGAAACGTGAGAATGTACATGTCACAATCACACACATGTCAAACAACATCACCACATACCAGACACAATAACACCAGGAACTGTGGGAACTGTGGCTAGATATGTAGATCAACTTTACTCAAAGGTGTAGCCTCTCTGCCACCCCTAAGCAAATGTGGGGAGAGGTGGGAACCATGTATGTGCGATGGAGGCACACGAATCCTAAAGAAAGTAGGAACACAAGTCCCAGTGTGTAGGTGTTGTGCTGGACAGTCGGGACCAAGCTGACTGCAGATGTGCCCATGTTGGCATATAGTGTGTATATGTAGGCCAGCTTGATGGCAATGACTGTGTGGGACACTGTTGCACACGACAATGTGGGGAACCATTTGAAGGCTGCATGGAGGATGCAGAGGCAGGCGAAGCAGCTGCAGGCCACTGTGTACAGCAGTAGGTACATGGAGATGGAGGTTCCAAATATGGGGCATAGGTACCTAAATTAGCGGTGGTGACATCTGAAGGCAATGGCCCACCAGATGATCCCACATGCTGAATGTTTTGTTACGAGGAGGAGGACCCATGTTTCCCCTGTGGATAGCACACCACAGCTGTAGATCATCACTGTTGCAAATCACAGAAACCCACCTGGAAGACCTGTATTGTGTGTGGGCGTATTGTTGATGGTGAATATGAGCATCTAGTCCATGTGGGTGGTGCTGTTTACTAATATCCCAATGCCTGCACCAGCTCCACCACATTTGTCCACAGATGCATCAGCCAACTCTGATGTTGGTGCTGACCGAGGTTGCCTTTAGTGCCTGCCGTATGTAGCAGTTGCACAATGGGACAAGGGTGCATGCGCAGTTGGAGATACATGTATAGAAAACTGTGTACTTGTGATATAGCTGACAACTGCAGTGTTGTAGTTGTTGCTGTTGATGGTGGTGTGTAGCATCCCCTCGGTGACTGTGCATCACCAATTCAGTGGTGGCCTGCATGTAGGAAACGGTGGCTTGGGGTACAACAACAAGGTTGTGCATGCGTAAGTGGACAACACATGTGCGTTTAGTGTGGTCGATGAACTAGACGAAGTCCACACATGCAAAGAAGACGTCAAAGGCGTGACCTGCCTCATGTCTCAGGGTGGTGACGACCCTGGTCAGCCTGATGTCAGCAAACATTTCACCGAGTACAAGGTATGTTGAGCAGTCGTGGCATGTGAGTTGGCGGCTAAGCCAGGAATGAGCACGTAGTCCAGGGAGTGGATGGTGTTGCGTCTGATGACATTGATGGTGTGGGTGAAGCGTTCCTGCCCTCAATGGGCCCTGCATGCGAGGGGGCACATAACTGTTGATGTGTGTCAGCTTGTGACAGGAAACAGCATGTGTTGTGCGTTAGTGCCGGCCGGGCAGCAGCGGCAGCAGCAGAACAGAATGTGAACTGTCTTGTGTGGCCTATTGTATCATAAATTTCACATGGCAATGACTGTGAGGAGGGTGGATTAGTGTCAGCGATAGATGCAACCGAGCAGCGCACACAATTGAATTGGCTTGGTGGAGGGAGTAACAACAGTGAGGCAATAGAAATTGAAAACATGCTTGTAAGCATTCAGAAGCAACACATGGCTAACCTGAGATGCAACATAACATAAATGACACCCCACAAAACCATCTACACCAACAACACATCCAGCACAACCAATGATGTATTCATCTTGCTCCCACATGTCACCAAGGATATGCCCTATGCCCATGGATGATGACACCCCTCCGAAACCCCACAACCCAAGCCCAGAGGCAGTATAATGCAGCACAGAGACGCACCAGGTCTGTTGTGGAGCACACATTTGGCGTGCTAAAGTCACGTTTCCGTTGCCTGGACATCACAGGTGGAAGCCTGCTGTACAGCCCTGAAATGGTAAACAAAATCATCATGGCTTGTTGTGTTTTGCACAACATGTGTGCGCACCAAAGCAGCATGGATTCAAGTGCCTGCACCACCAGATGAAGATGAGGAAGATGATGAAGAGGCAGGTGGCGCACACCCCACAGCAAATGCAACTGGGACTGCCCGAAGGAACAGAATCATAAACAATTTCTTCAACTGAGCACGTCAAATTGTGACAATCCCCCTCCAATGTATGTCATAGCAAATTTACCAATAACATGGTGTGTGGCAATAAAAATTCATACACACATACCCTGTCTGCATGTTACTGTCCAGCATGGGTACATCACTCAGAAAAGTGTGACGTAGCTCAACATGTGCAAAGAAAAGAACACAACACCATTGATGCTGGGAATGTCTCCGCAGTACAGAGATGCTTTGCAGTGTGTCAAGTGTTCAAGACTAGAGTCTTCATGGTGCAATGTAGGCTAGCCAATGTAAAAATGTTGCGTCTCCTAAGTGTAAATCGGCCTAAATAGGTTGTCGTCTGTGATGAATAGCACAATTGTAGTCTGTTGTAATTGCTAAAAAAAGCTCAGGAGTGTGTACGTAGTGTGAAATCTCTAACACATTAGGCCGTGAAATGGGGTATAAGATGCAAATCGTGCGTGCAATGGGCTAAAAGATTAAGCTGTTGGTGTGCAGTGGGGTAAGAGATGCTAGTTGGCATGTAATGGGGTAAAAGATGCAAAGAGGGCATGCAATGTCCAAATAAATGCTAATAGGGCGTACAATGGTGTAAAACCAGAAAATAGGTGGTGCAATGGGGCAAAATATGAATATAGGGCGTGCAATGGGGTAAAATATGAAAATAGGGCGTGCAATGGGGCAAATCATAAATAGGGCGTGCAATGGGGCAAATCATGAAAATGGGGTGTGCAAAGGGGTAAAATATGAAAATAGGGCGTGGAATGGGGTAAAATATGAAAATAGGGCGTGGAATGGGGTAAAATATGAAAATAGGGCGTGGAATGGGGCAAATTATGAAAATTGGGTGTGCAATGGGGTAAAATATGAAAATAGGCCGTGCAATGGGGTAAAATATGAAAATAGGCCGTGAAATGGGGTACAAAACACTTATCTGTGTGTCAGTAGCTAGTAGCCTGGAAGCCATGACCACGTCCAGATCAACAAGCTCAACGACAAGTATGTGGACCAGTACATTGACGAAGCAGACGCACCACAACCACCACTGACACAACAAACAGAACGCCATCTCCAAATGGAAACCAGGCATGGGTGAAGACACCACCTCCACTAGGAAAGAGAACCATTTGGGGCCCCACACAGACCCCGGGCTCCCTCACATCTAGCAGAGACCCACATCTACAATCGCACACAACCCACTATGCAACATTAACATCAGCTTAAACACATGCAGGTACCCAGACAACTGGAAGCGTACTGAAAGTGATGCCCCTATGTCATGTGTACCCCACGGGTGAGTAGCACACTCAAAGAATGCATGACTGAGTGATGGCTCACTTGTGAGCTATGCTAATATGGTGTGACATGTGTAGATTATAGCCAGTTAGGGTGACGTGTTGTGAAAAATCATTTGCATGGTGTAAAGTGAGTGACAACTAACTTCCACATATTGTTACAGTACTCTGACATGATTTTTGCACTCAGACAGTGCATCACTGTATTGATTTGCTGTTAGCGTGCAGATTTTGCCGCTAACATGACAAAGCGATAATATTTCTCTTTTTTCACACGCCCGATGTCTAAATACATCGCGCGACACTTTTCCACATTTAAAAGACACCCTTGCGACTCGTTACGTGCAGATTTTCGCCGCTAACTCAATAAGGACACCCTTGCGACTGTTTGCGTGCAGATTTTCGCCGCTAACTCAAAAACGGGCCGCAAACAGACAGGAAGTGATGTCTGCATGCTTCCTGTCTACTGGAGTAGTGTTCTGCTCTTTCACTTTCACTTTTAGCACATTGCTGGTGAATGTTGAGTGCTGGAGGTGTGTTGGTGGTGTGTGCTGCAGTATAGAGTTTTCTGAGTGTTGCTGTGTCCTGTGTCTAGTCTCTGTGAAGTGTTGTGTACTTAGTAAGTGTGTTACATAGTCTCCTGTGCCATATTTTGTCGGGTGTCTGTCTTTGGGTAGTGTAATTTAATCGTTGGGGTAAGTTAAGAGGGTTTTCGTTTTGTTCATTGGGGTCACAGGTGTTTATTGAGATGCCGGCTGTGGGCAGGGAGGGCAGGATGTCCGAGGGGGCTCTGGGGGGGTTCCTGTGGCTAATTAAATAGCTGCCACTGATGTTGGAGAGGGGAGGCCGTATCCTGCAGGGGTACAATGTGACAGCGCGGAAGATCAGGTGGGAGCGTGTGCGGGTGCAAATGCTACGGTGCTCTGGAGTCAACCGCAGCGTGCGCCAATGGAAGCGCCGATGGCAGGACATGCTGGCACGTGAGGCAGACCTCCTGGACTACGTGGGAGTAATGACAGGCCTACAGGGTGGTAAGTACAAAATCCACATCAATTTGCGTAGTGTGAGAGGAATGAAAATAACGTGTGGGCCACCGCTGACATGGTGAGAGATGGATGTTGTTTGAGGTGTGAGACGCAAAGCGTCTGTGCATATTGTTGGCACATCAGAGCTGAAACGACGCATCACAATGTCAAGCATTTGTTGCAAGTCTGTCATCCACTGCGCTGTTCCAACACTCAGCACTGTTCTGCCATTGCAGGCACACAGTAAAATAATGTGCTTGCAGGCAGATCAATGTTTGTGACTGACATGTGTGAGAGTACATTAACTATCCATAGATTTGTCCATGTGAGCTGTGTGATGGTCAAAAGCTAGTGTCAATAAGCTGGCATCATGATTTGTTTCTTGTTGACTACACTGCCCTTTGGACATAGTTTATTTATTTATTTATTTATTTAAAGTTTTGTATAGCGCGAACGTGACCCAGGTGGGTATCAGAGCGCTTTACATAAGTTTAGGTAGACAAAGGAAAGAAGCAAGGTGATAGAAATCATGGAAAGGATGGGACAATATACAACGGGAGCAGGATGAAATTGGGGAGTGCAGAGGAAGCAAGATGGGTGAGAGCTACAAATAGGGCAATGTACATTCAAGAGCATCCCCGACAAAACGGTCACTTAGAGTCAATAAAAGACAACATCGGGTTCAGCGCCGTGTTCATTGGAAGAGTTTGTTCAGTAGTAGAGATTTAACTTCTCTTTTGAAAGCAAGAGTAGAGGGAATCAGTCTTGTTTCCACTGGAAGGGAGTTCCAGATTCTCGGGCGATGCCAGAGAATGCACGATTGTAGGTTTTAAGCTTATTAAATTTCTTGGGCTTGAGCAGCAGTGTGCCGGTGCTCCTTGTGGACCTGGAGCCACCCGACAGTTCCAGCTTGTTTGTCAGGTAGAGTGGAGTGTTGAAGTGGAGTGCTCTATGGGTCATACATGCGATCTTCAGTTGTATTCTAGCTTCAAAAGGAAGCCAATTGAGCGATTTAAGGTCCGGTGAAATGTGACTGGACTTTTTAGAACCAGTGATGAGTCTAGTAGCAGCATTTAGAGATGCTCTGATAGGTGCTAAACTGAGTTTCGGCAGACCGCAAAGAGTCGCACTGCCATATTCAAGTCTGGAAATGACAAGTGCTTGCACCGCCGATTTAAAGTCATCTTGGGGAAGGTAGGGAGGGGAGGGAAATACATTTCTGCATGGAAATGTATTTGATGGCGATAAATGGACTAAGGAAAGTGTACATCTCCAGATTGTCATAGACAAACAACCCCTGTGTAATAGTTTGCTGCAACCTGCAGCTATTCAATTGTAGAAAGTGCATGTAGAACATCATGATGCATGGAGTAATGGTGCCTTGTGGCTGACTTCCTCAACGATTATGGTCATGGAAGCAAGCATAGCAGTCTTGTCAGTCCAAAAACTCAGCTGTCACAGGTCTGGTGTCAATGGCAATCAAAGTTGACACAATCATGTACTGTGCAGTCAACCTGCAATGCCACACTACAGTAATGTCGCATATGCTGTCATGTAGATGATTGGTATGAGGAATACGACACATATGATTTCCAGGCTGATACACATACATATTTCTTCACTTGTCTCACAGATGGACGTCCGCCAATGACACAGGGGGACATCGACAGCTTTGAGGACCCACACGCCACTGGTGAGTTTGAACTTAATTGACTAGCATGTTGCAGTGGCATGGATGTCTGGTTCACATGATGTTCATTGCTGAATGACGTATGGGTGTGTATCACAGCTACCTTGCCTACAGTGTGACGATGTAGTGTGGAAGTCAGCAGCGTGCACCAATCGGTAAGTGACTCTGGACAAATGCATCTGTCTCACAGTTGTGACTTGCCCATCACCAGCCAGTGACACACATTGAAAGTGAGGTGCTCATCCTCCAGCCAATACGCTCAGTCAACGTGAGTGTCATCAAAGTAGCGTCGTTAATAGGGGCCTAGCATCATGATCTAAGCAGTGTTAAGAAATTCCACGTGTATCAACGCTTACTTGTCAATGAGGTACACTGCCACGCTGTGTTGAGTGTGAATGGGGCGTGCATTGTGGCTTGTGTTTGGCGTAACACGGCAAAACCCATTGCATCAGAGGCTGGCCCTCGAGTCCCAGGTGTGGAAATCATAGTTTGCAGCGCACAAATCTACAACAATCACCTCCCTGTAGTATTCTTGACTAATGAGCAGACATGCTTTTTGCTCCTCATGTATGATTTGTACCCGTGACCTGCTTTTTGCAGCCCACATGGGATTTGAACATTGACATGGTGTGTATGAGCACAGCAGGGTGGCCCTTCCAGCACATACATTTACATACCTCATTCTTCCACAATGTATCTCATGTGTGCCGCACAAAGCGATACACATGACCGTCACAAATTGTCATTTCAGGTCAGTTCATATGCCATAAGTCCTCTCTACACATAAACAGACCTCCCTGCTCGCAGACGGCCTTGCACTCTGCTGCTAGATTGCCTGTGTTGGCATAGTCGTGATGAACCACACACGTGTTTGAGGCCACACATTGGCAGTGTACCTGTCATGCAGGCATGTGTCACAGGACTGTGAGAGCCATTAATTTTTTGGACTGCTATCTTGTTTTCTTCACTGTGTGACTTCTCATTAGCTGTATTGTGCCTGCCTGGGGTTTGATCTCCTTATACTTCCCTCACTGTTGTTGGTCATCCAAACTTTGCTTCCCTACGTTTAGCCCGGCGTTTCACCCCCTTTCCCGCAGCCGCTTTCACCCGTGAACCCTCCCATGATCGCCCAGCTCCCGCCTCCCAGCCACTCTTCCACCCGCCCCCCACATTATGGTGGCACAGCGCCGTTGCACAGCGGTAACGCGCAGTGCACGCCTGTGGCAGGCCCGTCTGCAATCCGACCGCGGACAGCGCCATGAACCCCGGATCTCTGTGACTGCGCAGATACAACTCCTCCACACTCCAAGCACTCACAGCAGGAGGACACACACCGACTCCCAAAGAACCTCGCCAAACACAACCCATGGAGAGTTCCTGTGCAGACTCTGCCACAGATCTTCCAGCATCGACAATACCAACGCAAACGCCGGAGGACCGCCCGACACACACGCGGCCGAATACCTGACTTGCATTATCACCAACGTGTGCTTCCTGCACAGACGCCGTAGAGGTCATGGCCAACGTCGCCTTCATCGAAAGGTGGAGCAACGCCACCTCCGGCCCCGACATCGCCACTGGCCATTCCCGAGGCTACAAGATCCAGAGAAAGGACCACCCCCACCGGCCAGGAGGAGGACTCTCCATCGCACACAAGAAGCCCCTCTGGCCATCCACATCCAGCACTATTGACCCCCACTCAAACACAGGACACCTCCACTACCAGACTAGCCCCAGGACCACGCTGTGTGGCACCCTCTTCAACAGACCACCGGGACCTCGCAACCAGGCCGCAACTACCATCGCCAAGCTCTCCGCCATGCCATCTACTCCACAGACTACATTCTACTCGGGGACCTGAATGTACACCTCGACAACTGCCACGACACCGACGCCAGCACTCCCCTAGACAACCTCGCCAAACTTGGACTGAAAAAGCTGGTCAACACGTCCACACACAAAGCTGGATACACCCTCCAGCCAATCTCTGCGTGAGGGACAAACATCCGTTTCAGCCACACCACCCAGCCCACCTGGACGGAACACCACTATGTCCATTTCACCTTCAACACCACCACCACACACAAGCCCCCACCGCTCCCACCACGAAAGAACTTGAGCAAGCTTGCAGAGCAACTCCTCAACACCACCCTCCCCAAGACACCCCCAGTGCCACGACAGACAACAATACGGCTGCCAATGATTTGCACTGCAGGCTCTCCAGCTGCGCTGACAAGCTCAAACCCCTACGCCACCCTGCCAAACACCCACTGAAGGCCGCCTCGTTCAACACAGAACCACAAGAAGCCAGAGGCTCCTGTAGACAACTAGGGAAACCTTGCAAAACAAGTAAAGCAAGGACAGTCGGATCAACCACAGGAGCGCCCTGAAGGAATACCACCAGCGCATAATGGACACCAAACTGACCTTCTTAACAGACAAAAGCCCGCACAACATGAACAACGCCAAGGAAGTGATAGACGCCATACATCAGTTTGCAAAAGCCCAAGGATCCTGCTCAGACCCACGCTATTCAACATCTACATGTCCAACCTCACCGCCATCGTCAGACAGCATGGGCTCAGCATTGTATCCTACGCAGACGACCCCCAGCTCATCCTCTGACTCATTAAGGAGCCCGAAGACACCAAACTGTTTCCAGGAAGGAATGGGGAATGTAGCAGCCTGGATGTAAGACAGCTGTTTGAAACTCAACTCTGAGAAGAGCAAGGTCCTCATCCTTGGAACCTGCACCTCCGCCGGGACACCTGGTAGCCCCCCGCCCTCGGAAACCCACACACCCCCACTGACCACGCACCACACATCAGCATCATCCTCCACTCCTCCCTCTCCATGAACCGCAAGATCTACGCTGTTGCCTCCACCAGCTTCAACTGCCTACGCATCCTCCTAAAGCACTTCAAATGGAACCCCCCCCGACTGCGGAAGGATCGTCACCCACGCACTCATAACCAGCAGTCTCGCCGACGGCAAAGCACTATACTCTTGGAACAACTGAACCCTTCAACACAAGCTACAGAGCGTCCTGAACGCCGCAGCCAGACTCGTCCTCGGGACACCGCGTCACAAGCACAGTAAGCAACACCTACAAGACCTCCACTGGATCCCCGGCGAGAAGCGGGTCACCTTCAAACTCCTCACCCACACCTACAAACCACTCAACAATATTGGACCCACATACCACAATGAGAGAGTATCCTTCCACATACCCAAGTGGAACCTCGGCTACGCCAACCTCGCCCTGGCAGGGGTACTCCGCATCCGCAGAAACAGAACAGGAGGGTGGGCATTATCCTACACCACGGCCAAGACCTGGAACATTCTCCCAGTGAACATCATACGCTCCACAACCCTGCACATATTCAGGATGGACCTCAAGACCTGGGTCTTCAACTGATCCAGTGCTGATCCCCCCCCCCACCCCAGGGCCTTGGGACCCTCACGGGTAGGGAGTGTGCTGAATGAACCCCAGATTGATCGAGGATGAGGATGGTGCTACACACAGGGGGATGATGCTTACCTACTCAATATGCTTGTACATGTCACACTCTCCCCGTGTATGTAATGGCACAATCATTGGGCATGGTCAGGCTAATTTGTGAGTGACAGTGCATGTACCATGTCATGCACTGTAATGTCAGTCTCCCCAGCATGTATTCACTGATCCATGCTTCTACATGCCATTGTCCAGGTCACTTGCTGACTTCATATGGTTACGCTGTGGTGTAGGCTAGCCTGTTAAGTTGATCTTGTATTGCACAAGTGCACAGACAAGAATGTAAATGTGTACCAGACTCTTATTTGGCTTTGTGTATGTTTTACAGACATGACGCCAGGCCAGATCCATGCCTTTGAGGTGCGTAAGGAGCGTTACCAGCATGTGAAGAAGGTGGCAAAGGGGTACCGCAACATGTCCAGGAGGTACCGTGATGAACGTCGAAAGGGCACGTGGAAGGCGGTACCAGAGCATGCCACGGATGCCACACAGCCCCCCCGGACCATCGGGCGTCAGTGGTGTGTCCCAGTCACAACAGGTGGCACCTCCCCCTACCTCACCACCCCCAGCCCAAGGCACTGTCACATCGGCAAATGGGGATCAGGTGGTCCATTTCACCTTGCGGGACCAGAGGACACTGCAGGACATTGTGGTTTCGCTGGCAGCAATACAGCAGCAAATCTCAGATGTGAACCGACGGGTCATGGACATTCACCAACACCTGGGACTGCCATGATGGGTGGACCTGCTGGACACCATCCCCCTCTCCTCCCTCCCCCATGTTCGCTACCTCGTTCATGTAGTGTTAGGTTAGTAAATTATTTGTTAGGTAGTGTAGTTTTAGTGTAGAATTTAGTTAGTGTTAGCTATTTAGGTAGGTATTGGATTTTAATTGTTCATCCATATTTGGGGATAAGTTTCCTTTTCCTTTGGGTGGGGGGTTGATGTTTTTACTGTTCATAAAAAAATATTAAAAACAAAATCCCCAAAAATATCTGTGTAGGTTACATGTGTAGTTAGTTTATGTATAGCTTAGATGTCTTAGTCCCGTCTTGTGATGTGCCTTAAGGGTGGGAGGGGGGTTGATGTCTAGGATGTGTTGTTGCGTGTTTAAGATTAGTTAGGGTCGATAGTTTAGGGAAGTTAGATTTCATTAGTTAGATTAGATGTAAGTAGTGTTTTTTAGTGATAAGTGTAGTTTTAGATCACATGGTTATTTATACTGTTAAAATAAATGTTTTGATACTTTTGATATCTGCTTGCACTTATGTGAGGGATGAGGTTGTGGAGTGTGGCTCATGCCATTGTATGCAACTTTTGCCATGACTGGACTATCCATTCAAATTGCTAAGTATGCTCATGACATGTAAGCTGGCAGAATGGATTGTGTCCGGGTACCTTAGATGTGAGCACACTGAGCTTGCATGGATGACGGAGTAAAATTGGGTTCACTTCCTAATATAGGGACAGTCGTCTGTTACGTTCAGCATCTACTGTGTGACTCACGGATTTGGACTGCACATGTAGCCCATTTTGCACTTCACCAAATAAGATGCCATGGCAAGTGAAAACAGTGAGCTACTGTTATCCATCATGGAGATGGAAGGATGCGCATGGTTCAAGAGATTCCGTCACACACCCATATGTCAGATGCTCCTGGCACAGAGTCCATCTACATTGCACAGACATAGCCACACTTGCTGCGTGGTGCCAGTGTGGCCGCTTCCTTTGCAAGATATGTTCCGATACATGTCCGGTCACTCTCAGGACCATCCATGATTTTTAAGTACTCTGTGTGCATTGTGTACAGGACATGGCACAGCAGTATCCTGAATCACAAAAGTATTCTGATAGTGTTGACTTCACAATTGACGTTACTCACAAGGTGATTGTGGGAGTAGTGTATTTTGCTCCACAGAGTTTAGATCTCCTACATGGCTTGAGTGACTCACTAGACAAGTCCTGTTTAGACTTTCTCCAGTATGACGTTTGGGTGGCGGCACACTGTTCAGATGCACACAAGGGGGAAATGTTGCATAGCTCCCTGTAGTGCCAGTGTAATGGAGACCTGTTCCAGCTGTTACTTCTGCCATTGACTCATGCTGATGCCGCCCTTGAAATATTGTCAGTGCATCTGACTGTATGCTGAGTGCAGTGCCACATACATCCCTACACACATTGCCCGATACGCTCACAGTGGTCACAGCATGAGGGGGGTAATATTTGGGGTTACATTGTTTGGCAACAGGGACGGGCAGACTGACGGCTTGCACATCGGTGTGGGCCCCTATGTGCCACTCTACTTCATTGATGCAGACATTGTGCTTCCGTATGTGTATGGTGGACATGTGCCCTTCCGTGTCTTCATCAATGTGGATATGCTCCCCTGACTCTTGGAATGTGATGTGCAATGTGCACCATCCCAACAGGGTTTGTCCACCACGTCGTGTGTGAGTGGATGTGACACGACATATCAGTTTACAAGTGTTGAGGAGGACACAACCCGTGGCCAGCAACGGACTTGGACATTTACAGATACATAACTTTACCAGATGGGAATTTGGGCTCGGTTGGTATTTTTTATTTATTTTTATTTTAAAAGTTTTATATAGCGCTGGCTAGACCCAGAGGTATCAGAGCGCTTTACATGAGAAGATAATATAAAGCAAACATGGCATACAAGTAGATAAAAAGATAATGAAACAACGTATGAAATATACAAAACAAAATAAATATACAGGTGCAAGAGCTATACACTTCAAGTAACTAGGTATATGATGTTCGCGAAATGGACAGATAATACTGGACAAAATGTAAACATGGTGATTGGAGATCAGGTGCAGGTCACAGGTTAGGACCCCCAATAATAATTGAGTCAAACATGGCGTATAAGTAGATAAAAGATAATGACAACAATATGTGAAATATACAAATCAAATAGATAAACAAATCAAACAAATAGATAAACAAATCAAATAGATAAACAGGGGCAGGAGCTATACATATCAAGTAATTAGGCCGATGATGTTCATGAAATGGACAAGTATTACTGGACTAATATAACATGGTGAAATTGGAGATAGAGTACAGGTCACAGGTCACAGGTTAGGATCCCCAATAATAATTGAGGAGGTGGATTTTGAGGTCTTTTTTGAAGCTGAAATAGGAGGGGTTGCAGCGCAGGTTTTTTGGGAGGGCATTCCAGATGATCGGGGCATTACCAGAGAAGGAGCGTGATTGTGTGGCTTTCTTTTTATGCAGTGGTGGTATAAGGAGGAGGGAGTTGGTGCTTCTCAGGGGTCGTGTGGTGCCCGCAATGAGGAGTTTCTTGGAGAGGTACTGCGGAGTGTTTTGGTGGAGGACTTTGAGTGATGCAGGCAGTTTTGTAGGCAGATCTGCCTTCAATAGGGAGCCATTTAAGAGATTTGAGAGCCGGGGATATGTGATCGAAGCGTTTGCAGTCTGTAATGAGCCTGGCTGCAAGGTTGAGCACTGCTTTGATTGGAGCAAGGTGGACCTTGGGGATTCCGTTGAGGATAGCGTTACCATAATCAATGCGTGAAAGAACAAGTGACTGAACTACAAGTTTAAAATCATCGGTGGGTATAAAGGGTTTGATTTTCTTGAGGTGACGGAGAGTGAAGAGGGCTCCTTTAGCAGAGTTTTTGATGTGGACGTTAAGGGTCAGGGTGTTGTCGATAGAAATACCAAGAGATTTGACGGAGTTGGACAGGGTGAGTGAGCAGTTGAGTGCGTTAAGGTCAGAGATCCATGATTGAACGGGGAGAGGGTTGTTTTTAGGGGAGAAGAGAATGATTTCAGTTTTATTAGGGTTAAGTTTGAGATGATTGGAGTGGAACCAGGTTTGGATCTTGGTGAGGGTGTTGTTCAGGTGTAAGATGTCGGCATGAGTTTTAATCTTGTAATAGATTTGGGTGTCATCGGCGTAGAGGTGGTAGTTGATGCCTGCTTGTTTAAGAATGAGGGTGAGGGGTTCCATAAAGAGGTTAAAGAGGGAGGGAGAGAGAATAGACCATTGGGGGACTCCAAGGGAGACAGGAGTGGGTTTAGAAAGACAGTTTTGAATTTTGATTTGCTGAGTTCGGTGTTGTAGGTAGGAGACGAATCATTTGTAGGCAGTATCATTGAGGCCGAAACGGGTCCTAAGCACATTAAGTAGGGCTGAATGGTTGACTGTAACGAACGCTGCGGAGAGATCAAGGAGGATAAGAAGGCAGGTCTCGCCATTATCAAGTGAGTGGTGGATGTCATCGACGACATTGAGCATTGCCGTTTCGGTGCTGCAGCCTTTCCTGAAGCCTGATTGAAAGGGATCAAGTAGGTTGAAGTTTTCGATGTGTTTGTCTAGTTGTAGTAGGACACATTTTTCAAGGACCTTTGAGAGAAGGGGGAGGTTAGTGATGGGGCGGAGATTGTTTAGGTCATTGGGGTCAGCATTGGGGTTTTTGATTATGGGAGAGATTTGTCCAAGTTGAAGGGAGGTGGGGACACAGCCAGTGGAGAGAGAGGTGTTAATGATTGTGGTCCAGTATGGGGTGATGTGCTTAAGGGCAGGGACAAGGTTAGAGGGTAAGGGGTCTTTTGTGTGGGAGGACGGTTTAAGATTACCAATTATTTTAAGGACTTCTAGCTCAGTCACGGGGAGGAAGTTGAGCAAGGAGGCATTGTTCTTTAATTGTGAGTTAGGGTAGTTGGTTTCCGGAGAGGTAGCAGGGTCAGCTGGTCGAGGGGATGTGGAGTAGGCATTTGAGGTGAGGACGGTTTTGCATTGGGAGTTGGAGGGGAGCTGTGTGGAACGGAAGGATTGATCAATTTTGGCTATTTTTTCCGAGAAGTGGGAAATTTCTTCACATCTGGCTGAGGAGGCGATTAGATTTGGAGGTGCAGGGGAAGTTTGGTTACGAATGATTTTGAAGAGTTCCCTAGGTCTCTTTTTGGCACGATCAAGTTGAGTGCGGAAGAAGGATGCCTTTTCCTTGAAGATGTTTTTTGTACGTGGATCTAGCGTGTCTGAGGAGTGCAAGATGGGAGGGAGAGGGATGGTGTCTCCAGGTTCTTTCCGACAGTCTGAGTGACCGTCTTTCGTTGTTAAGCTCGGTATTAAACCAAGAGTTGGAGGGGTCATTCTTTGGTTTTTGAGTTTTGGCGGGGCTAATTGGTCAAGAATACCAGTGACAGTATTGTTAAAGTGTTCAGTGAGCTCATTAGCATTTTGTGAGGGGGAATGAGAAGAAGTTGAGCTTGGAGTTTAGACTCAAGAGCACCCGGGGGATATGTTTTAGATTTCTGGTCAGTTTCTTTGGTCTGTTAATTTTGGAGGTGGGGAGATTTGCATTGGTAGCAATGGTGAACAGTATAAGGTGATGGTCAGACCAGTCAATGGGGACGATATTGGTCACGGAGGCCAGATCTTCGTTGGAAAGAATGGCGTCAAGGATGGCTCCTTTGGTGTGTGTCGGGGACAGGCATAGTTGTTTGAGTTCATTGATCTCAAGTAGATTAGTGAGGAGGGAGATAGTGGGATCATCGGTATCGTTCCAATGGAGGTTAAGATCCCCAAGAAAGAGATTTTTTGAGTTGGATAGTGAGGATTGTATCAGGAGCTCAGGTAAGTCCTCGATGAAGGGCTGGGGGGGCCCGGAGGGCGATAGATGTTGTGTAGACGAATTGGGTGGGAATTTTGGGTTGTCAGTTCAGCTTCCAGGTATTCGCAGGAGGAGTAGCCAGAATTATTGACAAGGGATAGCTGAAGTTCATTTTTAAAGATAATGGCTAGACCACCCCCAACTCTGTCAGGTCTATCTTTTCTAAGAATAGAGTATCCCGGGGGGAGAGTAGATCAAGTATGCTCGTTGAGTAGTCTTTGAGCCAGGTTTCTGTGAGGAATGCAATGTCAATGGATTCACTCAGGATAGTTTCTGAAATTTCCGTGGCATGTTGGACTGCGGAGCGACAGTTGACCAGCATACATGTAAGTGGTGTGGGGTTGCATAAGGTGGGTGGGCAAGTGTGGATCGACGTGAGTTGGGGCAGTGGTCTGGGGGAAGCGGGGGAGGAGGGGATTCTATTAGTCCCTAAGATAACAGGGATGTGGGAGTAGGGGAGTGGAGAGTTGGTGGTTGGTAAGCTAGGAAGGTAAGAGTTGCATAGGTCGGAGAGGTCGGACGGGGAGAGATGGTTCGAGGTGCGGTGAGGTCTATGTATACGGCAGCGGAGAGGAGTCGATCTCCAATGATTGTGTTTGGTGTTAGGGATTTTCGGGGGGAATTTTTATGTTGCTATATCGTTGTATTAGTGCAATGGGGGCACCGCCATTTCACACATACAGCCCCATCTCACTGCATTTCTGTATCAGGTTAAACATGTACATTGCTTGTATTTCCCTTGGTGTACCTTCTGGGTGAATCAGTGTCCAAACACTTTTTACATCCTTCGATACTTGATTGTTCAAGAACCACACACATATGTGTGAGTAAATCCTTTTTATTTACATTCAGGGTATGAATACTGGACCAGTGCTTGTCCATACATGCCCACATTGCATGGATGCCCGTTGGAGGGCCAGACAGTCATTTGATGGTAACAGGTCCAAGGGAAGAGGCATTGTTCAGTCCACAGGCTGATTGCAGTGGCATTGGCAAGGAAAAGAGTGATATGGCAGTCCATGTGGGGGGTCCAAGGTGATTTCCGGGGGACAGTGCAAGATGTTTAGCCGTGGCATGATACTGAGCACGGCACCAAGGTGGAAACTGGCCTTTTGGCACAGATGGATGCTACCGCCTTCTCAGTAGCAAAAATGCACTATCATCCTCATCTCCATCATCTGATGTGTCATGTGCCTCACATGTGGGTTGTGGTATTGTAAGTGCAGCACTGTGAGGCACTGACACATCAGGTGGTGGAGCTGAGGATGTGGAGGCAGCAGCAGCAGGCATCTGCACCAAACCTTGTGGCAGCAATGAGGCGATGAGCTGGTGCAGGGCATGATAGTTCCCAGCATCCTCACGCCTGTGGGTAGCCCTGGCAGCCATGTCTTGGGCCTGCATCCGCTCCATGCTCTCCATTATCCGATGGATGTTGGCCAGATCCTGGCTGACACTACTGGAGCCACTCTGAGCAGACAGTGATTGGTGTCTCTGAATCATGACTCCAGCAATGTCAGCCATGGACCGTTGGAGGAAATTGAAGGGGCTGTGGGTGTCCGTGATATTCTGCATGTGGTCCCTGATGGGACTGAGACACCCACGAATGGCCTCAAGTTTGTCCGCCAGGTGCTCCAACCCCACCCGCACCTGTTCCGCCACCTCCCGCTGGAGCTCTACAACATGGCATTGGAAGGCCAGGGTTGTGGCCTCTGGGTCCTGGGAGGTGGCTGTGGCGGGAGGTGCCTGCTGCTGGCTGGTTTGTGTAGGGGGTGGGGTTGGCGCAATGCTGCTGGGTTGCCCTGCTCCTGGAGGTAAGGTGTTGATGCAGTCTAGCAGACGTTGCAGGGCTTCCTCATCGATGGTGTGGTAACCATCCCCGTCATCAGTGAAGGTTTGGCCAGGCTGCTGTCCAGGAGGTGCTGTCTCTCCCTCTGAAATGTGATAGGGGAGATACAGTTTAGCAGTGTTTGTCATGTACAATATTGCTTTGGATGATTAGACTAGCAGACAGCAGGACAGTGTCAATTCATACTGTTTTTGAGGAGATGCGTATTTGTTGCAGGATGGTTCTGATATTGAGGAGGTTGCGTATGTGAAGTTGTAGTAGTACATTATGAGCTCACAGGGCCATATTATCAAGAACGGCGCAAAGATTATCGCCGCTTTAGCGGCAGTTTCTTGCTGCTAAAGCGGCGATAAGGGGCTTGATAATATGCCCTAGAGAATTCCAATAGCAGCCCAGGATTGATGTCCTTGACACCAGAACCTGGGCTTCTATTGGAATTCTCCAGGGCATATTATCGAGCCCCTTATCGCCGCTTTAGCGGCAGGAAACTGCCGCTAAAGCGGCGATAATGTTCTTGATAATATGGCCCACAGTTTCCAGATATGACTGAAGTCATGGGACGATGTTAGCGTCATTCTTGATCTTATGGCCCTGTGTGTGGTGTAATGTGTTGTTTGAGGATGGTGATATGTCCCTATGCCACCATGGACAGGGGTATCCAGGACATGTTCCACAGTACATGTGGGTATGCACTTCAATTCATTTCATTTTACATGGGTGCCACTGGGCCCATCCACCCCCTTCCCCCTGTCCCTGGTTGATGCTCACCCTGGTGTTGTTGTGTCTCTTCACACTCAGCACTGTTTTGGCCCGCAACTCCAACAACAGTCTCCTCACTGATGACTCGGGACACCTGCTCCTCCAGCTCATCCAGCTCCTCCTGTGGAGCTGGACTGCCACCTCCAGTCAGCCTTGCTGCTTTAAGGTTGGCTCCTAGTTTCTTCTTTGTTTTGCTCTTTGCATCATGCCAGCGCTTCTTGCACTCATCCACTGTCCTCCTCCTCTCTCCAACGGCATTCACCTTGGCCACAATGTCCTGCCATATATCTTTTTTCCTTGCCAATGTCACTGTGGAGCTGACACAGTTCTTGTTGGTGTTGTCACCTCTGCAACCAGGACCTGGTTTTCAAGTGGGCTGAACTTAGGATTCCTCTTCCTCTTGGCCTTCACATGGGTCTCTGCCTGGTCCTCCTGGGTATTTGGGGGGTTGTTTCTGGCCTCTGCACTGGTCCCAGCTTCTTCTTCCATTGCTCCTCTGGTATTTTCCATTTTTATTTATTTTTTCCTGCTTGGCGGGCCTTTTATGGTGCATTTTTCCAGCTGAACGCGTTAAATGCAATCCTGGTTTGATTGTAATTAAAGTTACTTTCTAGACAAAAGGTAAGGCCCAAAGATAGTAATTGCCTTTCCACCCTTGTTAATTCAACATCCGTTAAATTAATTACTGTCATTTGCTTTCACTTTCTCCTCCACTTGTTTTGTGGTTCTTGTTTCCGTTGGTTCTTAAGTTTTCTCCTCACCTGTCTTCTCTGATTCCTTCTGTTTTGTTTCTGCTGTGGATTTCGCGGACGTAACGTTTGTCTGCGGTCCTGCCTTCAAAAATCAAGCTCTTCTGCAACAGTGAAATTGGTTGACTCTGCTCCTTTTCTGATGTTGACCAGATCTCTACCACCCTCCGAATCAGTTTCACTCTTGATGGAACTTAAATCGGATGCTGCAGCACCTTCCAATGTAATGTCTCTAGAGATTGCCTGATGGTTCATTTCACTAGAGCCAGTAAGGTGTTCTCTTGGCAGTATCATATTTCCTGGAAAAAGTAAAAATTTGGCTGGTCTCATAGTCCTTTTTGTCCCTCGCAAATTTAAAAGCTTTCCTAGCTTTATAACTTCTTCATGTTTACTTAATCGGTCCGCTATGTCTTTCCAGCTTTTTGCGATAACATCCTTTTGATCTGATCCATTTAGCAAACCATTGATCCGCTCAATTTCCTTCAACGTTTTAACACGATTGATTTCAGCATATTTAATCAATATTAGTACTAGTCTCATGGAAGCCTCTAGGTTACTCTCAGCCCATTCGTTGAGCATTAGCGGATTTGGGTTCTCAAAGCTGGGCACCACCATTATGCGTAGTCCACGTGGGACTCTTCCTACTTCACAGTACTTCTCCAACGATTTCTTCTCCCACCATATAGTTAATTCTGTATGCATATTTTTCTCCAAGCTTTTCAATAATGACTTGTATCCTTGGTTCCCGCAGTACTGATTAATGCCCCATTTCTTCTATTGGGAGTAACTTCTGGTAAATTCAAAAATAATACTTCTGCTGCCGCTTCCCTATTTCACAGCATGTCCTCCTCGGACATATTTGAAATTCTAAATGTTTTCTTAGC
Organism: Calotriton arnoldi; assembly: GCA_963921515.1. Lineage (NCBI taxonomy): Eukaryota > Metazoa > Chordata > Amphibia > Caudata > Salamandridae > Calotriton > Calotriton arnoldi. The sequence goes on from CAWUFW010004770.1 coordinate 211,680, forward strand.
TCCGGTGTTTGTATTCTTCACACAGTGCTTATGAGTGCGCACATCTCCCCAACTGTCGGTTCGTTATCTTCCAAACCCCGTCTTACCGCTGGTGTTGAGCCACGTTTCGTGGGTCCTCCGACTCGCAACACGCTGCCGTCACCAGCGCTATTAGGGTGCTTTTTTTTGCTGACGGGGCTGCCGTGGCTGGATTTCCTTCCAGAAATAATTCTGAGAGACTCGCTGCCGGCTGAAAGCCATCTGGCCTGCTTCCGGGGAGGGGGTCCGTTAGCCAGAAACAGCCGTATTCTGTGCTGATGAAATCAGACTCCATCCTCAATCCCAAAATACTTCACCAAAGAAGTAGGCATGGACTCCTTCCAAGTGTGAAAGTGCTTTTATTTAATTCATTCAAATTAACAAGCTAAATGCTTTGTCCATGATGCGTTTCGACCGCAACCAGCCTTGATCACACGATCGCGCCGCTGATACATTCTTTTAACCTCTTGTGCCACGTGTGCTACTCAACCATGGATATAGGCAACAGACTTCAGTATTTTATGTTATCTTTACACACTATTAACAACTCATGCTATAATTTCAGTTTTCCCAACATCTAAGATATACAATAATGTGTCATTATCAACTTGTACCTAACAAATTATGTACAAACCAATCAATGCGTCTTAATCCTCAAGCTTTTGCTGTTGCCATTATCTAATATTCCCAACCTCCTAAAAGTGCAATGTGCTCAACAAAGTGCAAAAGTGCTAATGGGGGAAAAACACCAACAGCTTCCTAGTGTTTTTCTAGAAGTTTTATCGTACTTTGAACCTTCAATATATTCCTCTCTATGGATTGAATGTATTATTGTAAATAACTAGTGCAAGGATTTGAAAAAAGGCGCAGGATCTTAGTTTTCAGCATCCTTTACCTATATGAAATAGTGCCATGTTTTCCTATACTGGGTTTATTCCCAACATAATACAGCATAAATGCATTATTATTCCTCGGTATCCTCAATCTAACCACCTCAATACACACTATTATCAATATACAATAATCTATAGAAAATTCTTGAATGCCAATATACTATATACCATAATCACTAAAGAAAAACTTTCTTGCTTTCATTCCATATGGAGGGGCGATGGTTACAACTTCCCTTGATTGTTGTTTACAAATATGGTATATATATATATATATATATATATATATATATATATATATATATATATATATATATATATATATATATATATATATATATATATATATATATATATATATATATATACCATATCTCTTTTCTAGCAGGGGCAACTCTCCGCAATTGAGCTGGTGCAGGTTGGAGGTGCCGTACCGCCAAATATTAGGTTTGTTTCTCCAAAGATACCCGCACTCCAAAGGCAGTTTCAAAGGTTTAATCAGGTAATGAGTTTCAGCAGTCTAGCCTTTCTCAAACTTAGTTATCTGTGCATAGTGGTAAAGCTGAGTCCATTGTACCCAGAGAAAATAGAGTCTGAACTAGATAATGTCAAGTCTGTTCCTAAACTTATTTCCTCAACAAATTCATGGTTTAGTAACTTGATAAAACCATTTGTAAATCTCACTCACATTAGGCCTCTATCATACTTTCAATTAATTGTACAGGACTTAGTCTGTATCCATAACACATCTTATGGTGGTTATAGAATTGGTGCAGAGGACTGCTAAACCTAATGAGTCTAATGTTAACAAGTCTCATTTCAGAGGGTGTTGGATGCATCACTTGTGCCAATATATACTGTGAGGTAAATGCAAGAAAGTATGAATGTGCTCACGCTACTTCCATATTGACAGTATTTAAGTTGTCCTATGGTGCAAAAGTAAGGGCAATAGGGTGGCCCACTGTGAGACTATCTCCGCAATGCTTTCCCTTTCTCCTCTCTAATGCCATTTGTCTTGAATATAGTCGCATTCCTCCCATCTCAATATCGTTATGGTTGTAATGTGTGTAAGAGTGATGAATGAAATCAAGGGTAATCTGGCTCGGTACTCTGGTATCATGCCCATGTGGGCTGTGTCATCTACACTAGTGTATCTGAGCATCTGGCAAGGGTATTGTGCCCTTGGATATTATCTGCTCTGTGTTCTTTTCTTTTTTTTAGTTTTATACAGCGCGAACTAGACCCGAGGCATCGGGTATCAGAGCGCTTTACATGAGCACCAGTTTCGTTACAGATTAACACATTCATTTTTGTTAGGCACTGGGAGATTAAGTGATTTGCCCAGAATCACAGGATGTGTAGCGTCTTGCCGAGACTTGAACCCGGTTCCCCAGGTCCAAGGTTGACCGCTCTAGCCGTAAGGCTACATCCTCTCCCTGTGTTCTGTAACTACACTAATCTCCTGTTTACATCAGTCCCACCTATTTGGTACCAAATGAGTGACAAAGGGCCTATTCATCTTCACAATGTCTGCCAGTGCAATAATTTCTAAGTCTACAGATGGTGTGACCCACAAATTACAAACACATTACTTGACCGCTTGGGTCACCCGTTGCTCCATGTCACAAATCATGTATGAAATTCAGTTACTCAATATGGATCGCAAGTTATTTCTCAATGTTGAGGCCATTTGGGTGTTTTGTGCACCATGTATCATATATTGAGATTCTGTTTACCGGAGGGTCTTCATCCTGTACCTAACTATTCAATATGGTTGTAACCTGTGAATGTCACATAGTAAATGTAAGTCTCCATTAGAGTCTCGTCTCTCAAAAAAAGTCTTGCCCCAAAGAGTTTTCGGATCATTGTCTTATTGCTCTTAGATGTTCCAACACCTGTTTTTTCACAAGCATTGGTACTCCCAATGTATCAATCCACATGGTGATGTGAGCATATACACAAGTCTGAATTACATGTGATGAACTTGTCAATTACCCTTTTTCCCTGTTGGTGTTGCTTCTAAGGCTACTTTTACAGGTTTTACATTTTCGAAAACTTGGAAACCTCTCACTGAGTTGAGCCAATTTCTTATTCACACTTGTTAGGTCACTGTGGTCAAGTATATCCCTTAGGGATTTAGGTCTTCTATGTTTTACATGGACAATCTTGCTCACCTCTTTGCCAATTATGTTGTCTACTTTAATTATGTCCTTGTCTAAAGAGATTAAACATTTGCTATGCATTGCTGTTTTATTAAACTTATAGTATTGTCTTTAAATTGTTACTCTGAGGTGTGAATGGGGGCGTGTCTGTCTTTTCATTTTTTGGATTGCTTGTTTAAGCACTTTCTGTGGATATTCCCTATGTTGGAATCTTTATGCCATATTATTTTCTTCTGCAGCACGTGCTCTGGACTATATTTTTGCCCTAATGAGTGCCCCATAAGGGATGCTCCATTTTAATTTCTTTGGATGGTGGCTATTTGCATTTTAGATGCTGTTCCCCACCACCTTTTACAGTGCAGAGTAGTTTCAAGCTGTATACGCTCAACTTGCATGTATTTTCAGAAAGTCTATCTCATTGTTACTTATATGAATAGTGAATTTCAGATTCACGCCATTAATGCTTTGAATGTTAGAATGAAATGTTGATACTTAGCCTTAGTGCCAATGACAACACCAAGTCACTGCAATATTAGGAAGTAAATCTCTTTCCCATATTTAATGTTGTACTCCAAGATGATGATCCCATCCAACCTGTTCCATTCTCAGGATTAGTTCATGAGTAGATCAGCTTATCCCAACTCAGTGGGCATTGATGTAATTCACTTGCTGTGTTATGACCATGTTCTGCACTCCTCAGTCTATTGATCCATTTAGTGTCCGCATTTCGTAAAAGAGCCTCACTATCGTCGGCTCTTTAATGACTCTGTATATGCTCTGTGTCCTGGAACCAAATCATATGTTCTCCAGGGTGCACTAAATAGTAATGTGTAGCATCTAGAAAATCTAATGAGTATTTCTATTCTTTGTCCCTTACATGGTTCAGTATGCACGTTTTCAAAGGACGTATACTACTTCCCACATAAACTTGGTCAAATTCACATCCTACAATATATAGTTTGTAGCTGGTGTTGCAATTAATGGAGGCATTCACTTTGTAAGTTATTTGGTACTGTAATTAACTTTTCTCCCATAAATGCAGACTTTACAACTGACAAATGGGATTTTCAGGTAGCATTTTCCCATCAGTAGTTTCTGGGACTTCACATAACTTGAAAATAGCGTATCCCTGATTGTGACATCTTTTTGGTATGTAATCTTGGGATTTTTGGATGATACCTGGAGACAATGAGGACTCAGTAAGAATATGCGAATGTTTTCTCACTATATTCAATATTGGCCCACTCTGTGCATTTTACTGCGTTATGAAGGTGGTCTCATGTTATTGCCCCTTTACTGCTAGATTGTTTTTTTCTGCATTTATTCTGCAATGTGTCATTCCTCTGTAATGTCTTTACCTTTCTTTTTTAGCTTGTTCCAGTACTTTATCATCATAACCCATATCTTTAAACTTTCCTTGCATTTCAACCATTCTGTTCTTAAAAACATGGTTTTTACTACAATTATGTCTAGCATGTACCATCTCACCATATGGAATGTAATTGATTATGCACTAAACACAAACTAAAACACTGTTACAAGTTATATCAATATGAAAAATTTCACAATGCATGGTAGCAAAGTCCATATACAAGAGATGATCTAGGAATTCAATCCTATACTTGTCCAATACTGGTCAAATTTATTGTTAAATCAGCAGTAAACCTCCTTTTATTAAAGCTGTAAAAGAATGGTAAATGAGTTTCTGTGCCATTACAGATGATGAGGATATCATTGATATACCTCTTACAGAAAATATGTTTCAGCCACTCCAAAGCTTGTGGGCCTTAGGCATGCTCCTAATCAAACAGCCCCATATATAGTTTTGTATAAGATGGAACAAACCTGGAGCCCATCGTGGTCACCTTCTTATTTGCAAATACCATACACCATCATGGAGCAACACATTATTAGCTAGCATGATGCGTCCCATTTCTTATAACCTTCTTTTTTTTTTTTTTTTTTTTTTTTAAATACCCGTAAAACATAATCAATTTATCAATATTGATACATCATACCTTAGAAAACCTGGCGTAATACATAATACAATACGTAAAAATCCATCAATATCTTTTAACTAACATGGCACAGCATAAATATTTTATCAGAAAGTCAGCTAAAACACCTTGTATAGAGACATTGCTTTAAATCGGGAAGGCAATAAACTGAAAATTGTAGAATCATGTTGGCTAACTTCGATTAAGACCGTTAAAACACTAGATCCTTCAAAAAAGGGTATCAGATACAGCTATTAGTTTACCCTACTCCGCCAATCCTGCTAGTATCTGGGGACTGAATCCTCTCTCTCCAGCTAGCAAGGGGTGCCCAGATTGCCAACCCCAGCTTCTTCGCCTCCCTGCCTCGGCTTGAATATAGTGCCAACTACTGATTATGAATCCCTAGGAGGCTAATTAGCCACAATTGAAAGGTGGGGTATCCACATTAACCCTGGGCGTAGTTCGCGTAGTCGCGCTACGCGAAGACGTCGGAGCGCTACGCGAGCTACGCATAGCTTCGCGAGCGTGCGTAGCTGCTTGTCGCGCCCGTTCGCGATGCGTTTTTCTTCCTCGGGAACGCGCTGTGCGTGTTTGGGACGCTGTTTGCATGCTCGGGGGCGCGAACTTACCCATGCGGTCGCCTATGGGCGCGGCCATCTTGTTTTTCACTTGTCCCGCCCATTCGCGATGCCTTATTTCCTGTTCCGGGTCGCGTATAGCGTGCTCGCGATGCGCATTTCATGTTCGGGAACGCGTCGTACGTGTTCGCGACGCTTTTTGCGTGCTCGGGGAGAAATATCGCGCAAACTTACCCACGCGGTCGCGGCCATCTTGTTTTTCACTCTATGCTATGGTTCTGGGCCTGCTTTTCTACCCTCCCTCAATCTTTGCAATCCTTAGTTTTTTACACTGTTTTTCAATTTTTCTTTATTTCTTATCTATCTCTCTCTCTGCCTTAGTCTATATTTTGCATTTTTTTCTACTTTTTACTGTTTTTTTTACTTTTTAACTGTTTTTATATAACTTTCTTCTTTAAGCTCCTACTTCTTCCCCTAACTTTATTTTTCCCTTCTAACTTTTCTTTTCCGCCTCCTCCCAGTCCCACCCCAGAACCATGGTGAAGGGCAGCAGTGACGGCTCGAAGGGCAAGGCGCGTGCGCCCAAGAGCAGCCGCCTGCCTTGCAGGGGTGCAAGCCCGCCAGCTTTTTACTGAGGCGGAGGTGGCCGCCCTTGTTTTTTTTTCTTCAGCGCCACCTCCCCTTGACCTTGGCAGCAGGCGGCAGGCCAGGCTCCGGGTACCCGACCCAGGAGCGTCACCGCCGGTGGGCGAAGGTGCGCCGGGCAGTGTTTCGCTGCTCAGGGTTCCGGCGCACCCATAACCAGCTGGCCCACCGGTGGTCCGACATCCTCGACCGGGAGCAGGACCTGTTGGACCTGCTAGGTGTCGAGGTCGTGGGGCTTGGTGAGTAGCTAATATATATAGTAGTATAAGTATTGTGATTTGTGTATACATTTTTTACAAATAACAAGAATACTGCTGCTTACATTGCAGGTAAATTACGTTTCAAAATCTTCTGTGATTGTAGGACACAGGTGCTGGGCGCTACTCTTACTTGTTTGCAACTTTGCGCTCGCTTGTCCTTATTATTATGTAAGAGTTTACTTTAGAGAACTTCAGTTAGGTAATGCTATTTCTAGAGAGACTCTAGTCCTTCCTTTGTCCTCCTGTCAAATAGTGGTGGATGGATTGATAGTTTGTTAGTAGGTTTAGTTACTAGTTGATAATTTTTGAGCGCTCTGCGTGACGCACCCTCTGTCACTGAGTGCTGCTTACCCCAGTCCTTACTAGTAGAACCTTTTGTAGTTTGTTTAGTGAGTGGTAAGCTTGGCAGTGTCACTCAGCTGCAGAACATCAGACTTAACCAACCAACAATTTGGTGTATGCATTATGCACCAATTTATGCATGTGTCCTCCTTCTCATATATACATTTATGAGGGCAATAAAAAATGGAAATGCAGACTTAATGAACAATTGTCCCGCCTGGAATAGGTGGGCTAGGTCAGGTGGTACTTAGGCTTAGTTAGTGTTCTGGATTTTATTTGAATCAATCCGAATGAAACACTGAATTAGTGTTCCCAAATAAGTAGACTGTCCGTGACCGTGAATCCCGCAAGCCAGTAGTCAATCGGATTAGATAGGTCAATTTTATTGCAATTTTTGGTTCCTAAAACGTTTTGAGCGTTTTTTAGATAATTTATTTGTTTCACAGCAATCATTAATGTTTGTGTCTTTCTTTATTATATCTTACATGATCACTGATCTGCAGCACCCAGGGGCAAGAAGACGGGGTCCGAGTCGGCGGGACAACCACCAGAGGACTGCTCCTCTAACGAGGGCCCTGCTGCTGGTCCCAGTAAGTCCTCCAGTGGTTAATATTAACATTTATATTGCCCTAACTTTTACTGCACCTTATTTTTCCAGAACTATTAATTATGGTTCCACTCCCTAATTCTATTTTTTACAAAAGATTCTTTGATCTTGACTTGACTATCTGTTTCTAAATTCTGGTTATCCCTGCCTCTAAGTTCTAACTGCCTCTGCTATGAATGTCTGTACTACTACTATTAGTCTGTCGCTAAGCTTGCCCAGTTTGCATTGCCACTCTTTATTGTACGGTTTTGAATAAAACTCCGATTTACCAATAGCTGAGTCCAGTCCTTTCGGTTGTCCTCTTCTAGGCTTCTTAATCTTGATGCTTTGACAATTACCACAAACAAAATGCCCAACCAGATATTTGACTATTTTTGATAGGATATAGTACATACTACTACTGATGTGTGGATTCTGTACAGCCCCATGCAGAACTATGCACAAGGAAATAGGATGTTGGTGATGGGAGTTTGGAACTTGGACGTTCCTCACACCTCAGTCAGAAGTGAACCCACAATCCCCTGAACGACTAGCTATAGTGTAGTGTCTCACTCTCATTAGGTCCCCGAACCCCCACCCGAAGATACTCAATGAGATTACACAACCCAGAACATAATATAACACCCTTTCGCTCACTTACTCGTGTAAGTCCACCACCTCCACCACACCAAATACCACAGAGTCTGTTTAAGTTTAAAAGGTTTATTTTCAACTAACAAGCTCTGTATGTTGTTCTATAAAATTCAGTGTACTCCAGCCAGCTCCAACAGCTAAATGCATAAGATTAAAACAATAAACATTGTTACAACAAGTGAATGATGATTGATGATAGACAAAAAATCTGTGAGAATTCTGTGAGACTCCTCACCGTAGAACGTAGAATTACTGGTTACATGCATCATTCATAAGCTCTGCAAATCTCTGGTTCGTAGAAGGAAATCTTCTGCCTGAGAAAAATGGTGCGCGTTAGATAGTATAATGCAAGCATTTGTCAGTGCTGCCAAAAAGTGTAACATGTTACTTATTGCTAAGCAATACGGACTAACCGAACTCCATAACAAAGTGGCTTGTTTTTCGACCTCTTGTACCCAACGCTCAGACAGTAGCTGTATGTGCTCATGTGGGCTCAAAAAGGCGTCTTACTGTTACTGCACAACAAGCTGCGAGGTAACATGCGCAAAAGACATGAAGCGAAAAATGGTTGCATGGCTCAGGCTAACTTTGCAAAGAGTAGAGTATAGTATAATAAATAATGACCCTAGGGACCATAACACTACTTGTGTCTACTGACTCTAGTACCCGATTTGGACTACTGAATGTGATGTATAATAATATGTATGTATTAACTTTTTTTTCAATCTTGCTAGTGAAAAAGAAGAAATATAAATAGGGGAGGTGTACACAGGCATCTAAAAATGTGTCATGTTTTTATCTAGGCGTAGTAGCGACCACCGAGAGCCGGCGGGGCCAGCGGGGATTCGGCCATTCCGGGAGGGGGAAGGAGATGCGGCACCTGCAGGAGCTACAGGGGGTGAGCCAGCAGCAGTGGCGGGCGATGGTAAGTTATATTCATTACGTATTGACATTGCACTAGCTGGAAGGGTGTTGAGTGACTTCACTCACTGTACTGTTGTTGAGACTTATTAGGTATGAAGTTGTAGTGAACATTATACAACGGTTGAAGAGAAGACACCCTTTACTTAGCATTAGCAATGCAGTAGCAATAGCATTACCAGCGTGACTTGATTAACCAATGGCCTCTTCTATCTGACTCCAACTCAGCTGTGAAAGTTTTATGGAGGAGACTAAAAGTCAGATCAGATGACCTCGATGGATGTGTTGAATAAAAAGGGAAAGAAGGGTGGAAGGAGGAAGGACGGGCGAGATTTAATATGATTGATGACTGGCAGAGAAGGATACGTTGGAAGCATGGATATAGGTGGCTGATAGGAATCAGATGCATGTGTTGTTGAAGGATGGGTGGAAGGTGAAAGAAGAACGGATGCCTGCCTGGGTGGGTGACACAGTATGGGTGGATACTGTGGATAGCAAGAATCATCAGCGGTGTTTGGGTGAAACTCTAAGCCAAGGCAAGCAACGGAGTGAGTGGACGCATGCGTTGTTAGTGGTGAAACAAAGTAAGGTTTGTGGAGAGATTAAGAAGAATGATTGACATTTACTTAGAATGGATGCATGTATGTATTCATCATAGACAGCATAGGTGGAGACTGTCACGGGATGCACAGTTTTAGTTTTAAGGGAATGTAAAAGAAACCGCGCCACAGTAGCAAAGCCGATGTGGGTAGGGGCAGGGTGGGGGGTAGCAGTAAACAATGTATTACGTGGCCAAATACAGGTAAGTTTACTGTAAACATAAAAATAAATAAAGCGAATTTCATTGTGCGCACTGCACCGCCAAAAGCGATGCAGTGGGCGCAACAAAATTACTTTCATTTCTTTATATGTTTACTTACCTGTAATTAGCCGTAATCCATAGTTTACTACCCCCACCCTGCCCCTCCCTACGTCACCGCCCGGCAGCACTCCCCGGGTCCCACCACCGACCGCTACTGACCTTATGTCGTCGTCCCATAAAAGCAATGATCATTGGATCAGATATATAATCTGCCTTTTTGTAGTAGCCAGGGCACTGTTAAAGTGAAATTGACCAATTGCCCTGCTTCATGTAACAGAGAGAGTATGGCCAGTGCCACCCGTAATAGAAAAATAAATACGAGCTTCCCCACCTGCATACGTATGTTTGTCTTGGGTGCAAGCATAGATGACCGAGCTGGCATGCCGGCTACAACCAGGTTATGTAATTTCGCTAAACTAATAGAGATAAGAAGAAGACTGGTGTACTGGAGTCCATAGTGCTAGTATAATGCCTGAAACTCCCACAAATGTTACAGGCCGAGGAAGTGGGAGGATAGATAGATTATTATACCAGAAATGTTATGTACTGTGCTTCTTGCTAGTGCTACTGTGCCATTATGTGTTGAATTAATTTTGTGTTACTGTTTTGCTAAGAGTACTGGTTACAACAATATTCTTTTTCTTTCTTGATATAGATAGTACTCCTTCCCAAGGCAAACCATCCCGGAAGGAGTTGGCAGCCAGGGCCCGGCACCGGAAACTGGAGGCCATCTGTGCCGAGTGCTGGTGGCTCAGGCGGAGGAGGAGGAGGCGGCAGCAGCAGCAGCCTCGTCCGATGCCCTGGGCCCCAGCCAGGCCAGACCTCCAGTGGTACGGCGCCGCAGTCTGGCAGCCGCCCGCCGCAAATCGATTGCAACCAGCACTGCTGTCCCCCACCCTGGATGCCACTGCAGGGCATTTCGACGCAAGATTCTCCTCCGGGTGGCACGGCTAGAGGAGCAACTCGAGGAGCGGGTTAAAATTCTGGTGGACAAACACCTTAAAGCCCGCCGAATATAATAGGACCCTGTTGCATTGCCCCTTTTTATTCGTTTTGTTGGTGGGTGGGAATTGGGCGTTGGGGTTTGGACTTTGGACATTCTTTGGACTTTTTTTCATTTTGGACATTGGTTGGGGTTAGGGAGAGGGGTGGGTCAGGTGTGGGATAGTTTATTTTTGTTAGGGTAATAAATTATATTTATACTTCAACATACAATGTTAATGTTTTGTGGGGGGTTACTGTTTTACAAATTAACGTCACATGGTTTCTTTCATTGCTGCTGCAGGGCCGCAGCCAGTGTTTGATTTAAATAATCTGCCGATGATGTAACACAAACAGATAGATGCGGTACCCCTCACTGAGTGATTTGTCCTACTAGTACTGTCAGTCTCTCCTCCTAGTCCATTATACCTCCCACCAAACTTATCTTACCTGTGATTGATGATGATTACGTTCGGCACAGCGATGGCTGCATGGTTTCCCAAGAGAATGGAGAAGATGCCATGGTTCTCGTGGTAGTAGTAGAGTAGACACTGCCAGCAGCATTTGCTAAAAAAATAAAAAGAGACAGTCACTTGCCTGAAAGCGACTGTGGGAGGAGTAGTAGAACAAAGTCAAATACAGTACAGAAGAAGACTGCCAAACAAACAATATTGCATTTGCAACTGCTAAAGTCAAAAAACATAATGTTGGCGGGGACAGCCTAGTACAAGAAGTTACAAACTGTAGTTGTGTCGAGTGAGTCACTTAACTTAACACAATCGTAATTCGTAACCTTTACTGCTGTGTGGTAGGAGTTTGATGATGAATCCAATCAATGCCGGCAATTAATTATGATGTACTATTAGCCGGTGACGGCTTGCACATAGACTGAGCATGGGTGGGCAAGCAGAAGAAGTTCCTCGCCCTGCCTTGAAATTTAATTAGTGTTGCTTTTACCACATCTGCCCCAGCAAGCGTGTGATCAATTGGTGTACATTTTATGTAGTCACATCACACCTCAATATAAATCACAGCCCGGGGGAAGAGGGTTAGGGTTTGATGAATGGATGGGAAGGGGAGTTTGGGGAAAGGTTTGAGAAAGAAAAACAGTACGCATGGACAACAAAAGCAAAGCGCAATCTTGGCAGACGACCATGATCTTCTCCAAAAAAACTATAAAGGGAGAAAAAGGCAATGCATGCATGATGAAGATAACTTGATGGTTAATGAGTAGTACTTACTAACTCCTACTAGACAATTTGCCTTGCCTTGCCTGTAATATATGCCCTCAGACAGAGACCCAAATTCCATGTTGTACTGGGTTTACTTTTAAAGATAGCAAAGAAAAGTAAAAAATAGTTGTAGGGATCAATTAGCAAACAAACCACAACACACAGTCGTAATGATTGAAGAGAAAAAAGGATTCCAATTAATTAAAAGATGAATGATACTAAAGTTACTGTATTATCCTGGTCAAATTGTGGAGTTGAATCTCGTCCTTCCTCTTGGTCCTATCTTCCATGGACGCTCCGCACATCAATCTTGGTTGCCTTCCTGATGCGGATTGGTAAGGTAAATGTGAGTTGAGTCTCCCAGTATAGCACAGGGTAAAGGCCGGCCTGTAACGTCTAGATGGAAAAACAAAAGGGGTATTGAAAAATCAATGAATATAAAAAAGCATCAATTACGGTGGAGTCCGAGAAGAGAACACTTTCAGACTGAGGCGGCTTGGATATATCGTGTATATTCCGTTTACAGCATTAAGCTACAACAACAACAGGACAGAACAGGCCCACCACAGCACCAGCCTGTGACCCAACCTCCATTTACCTTAATTTTTGACAGAGCCAGACAAAAGGCATATATACAGCAACTTAGCATTTTCAAAATTAAGTGACAAAATCAATGCGCCGCTGTCTGTCACATAACTACACTGACTCGACTCCACCACTACATGGACATGTAGGTCTGCTGTGTTTACTTTCTTGTTGAATTGTTGTGTTTATGTTTACCTTATGCCACTTCATGAAACGCAGTTATTCCTTGAATCATCTCCGATCCAACTGACTGACTGCGTGCAAAGATAGTATGGTCATCATCATGTTGTGGTACGTGTTGTCCAACTCAGTCTGTAGTGACTCCGATTAAGTCCATATTCCATATTAAAAAATTGCAACAGATATTGGCCTGCACCTGCAGTAGTAGGAGTACAATCTGGTTATTAAACAACAAGAAGGGAAACATTGAGTGTCACTTGAGTCACTTTGTAGATTAACTAGTAGAGTAGAGTTCGACTTCATGCACAACACAACATCAACACAACAAACAGCAATCGCTCAGTCAGCAAGCATCCAATGCATTCCATCATTACCTGTCTTGCTCTTCTCTTTGGCTGTCAGATCATCAGATGCCTAGTTCTGACAGGTGTATGTTTTTTTTTCTTTTTCGGGGCAGTAGCCTCATCATTACTCCAGTCCACATTCATTTTGAGTGTTAGTCGCTGTTTCGGTTTCCGTCTTATTCATCTGTGGCACTTTGTCACAGTTTAAGTTGCTTCACATGGTCAACTCCAATAGGGAAATAAAAAGAGAAGACGGTGGTGATGGATTTGTTGTGATTTGAACCAGAAAGACAGATACACAGACACATAAAGGAAGAAAGAAAGTAACAATTTGAAAGCCTAGTTGTCAGGGAAGAGGAGCTCGTCCTCAAACTCTGGTGGTTCGCACAGACGTAGGTCCTGTAACGCACTATTTACGTCATCCAAGTCGCTCTCCTCTTCCTGCTGTGATTCACGTATTTTGTAATCCGGTGGTATAAAGTGCTGATTCATTTTGATCATGGTTAACCTCTACACGCTTTTGGCCGAGAGACTGGTCCTTTTCGAAGTTACAATGGCACCAGCAGCACTGAAAACACGCTCTGAAGAGACACTTGCGACAGGGGAAGCCAGATACTTTATCGCCAGCCTGCTGAGCACTGTCCATTGGCTTCTTTTCCCATACCAATACAACAATGGGTTTCGATCCATGAAGACCTCTGTTGGGTCATCCAGATAGGCCTGGACCGTCCGCTCAATATTCAGGGGTGCTCCGATGTGCTCGGCCTCTTTTGCCTTTGCATCAGCACTGGACTTACCATACCCCTGCCGTAGAAACCAATCAGTTGCACATTGTACTGTGGATGATCCTGTTCTTGCTGTTGATGTTATTGTTGGTGTAGGTGACTGCTGAGAGGCAAACGCACTGCCCTCAGGCTCCGAAGTAGAACTTGACTCTGGATGCCCTCTAGTACTTGTTGTTATGGCCTGGGGTGGGGGGCCTGCAATTAACAGCTGTTCGTTTTCGAAAATAGTGGCTTCCTTAGTTATCAAAGTTTTGTAGTTGGCAACATCCACTTCCGAAAAAGGAATTACTGCCTTGCTGTTCAGAAATACTTTGTACCGTGGATCCAAAATTGTGGCACTAATGTAATGTGGTTGTGACAAAATTTTATTTTGAATCCTTATATTTTCAGATAAGCGAGCGGCTAAGGTCTCCGCCAAATGATATGCGTCTTGTTTGTTATCCACACCTGCGTACATTTCAGACACCTCCTTCAGCTGTTGCTCTAGCATGTGCACAATGGGATAGCTTGGCCCATAGTACAGTCCTCCCTGCTGACTTCACGTGTGAATATCTCAAAAGGAAGTAGCATCTCAGTCAGGCATTTAATGAGGTCCCATTGACCCATCTCAACTGTCATGCCTCTCACAGTAGGTTCCCCTAATCTTTGCATGACATAAGCATTGAGTGGTATGTACAGTTCAAACAGACGATCAAGCATATAATAAGTTGAGTTCCAACGTGGATGAGCGCTTTGACTTGCATTTTATGCTCACGTTGAATGACCCTCAGCTGCTTCCGGGCTTTAAAAGAATGGCTGAAATGTGTGCATATTCTTCTGCAGGTGGCCAGTAAGTTGCTGACTTTGGATTCATTTTTCAAAAAGTCTTGAACAACAATGTTAATGCAGTGTGCCAAACACGGGACCCTGAAATAGCGACCATCTTCCATGGCCCTAACTACATTACTGCCATTGTCCGTGGCAACAAAACCAATGTTAAGCCCTCTTGGGCGCAGCCACTCAAAGACCTTGCTGTTAAACTCTTCCAAAATGTTTGCAGCAGTATGAGATTTCTCCATGGCAAACATGGCTACAGTTGCATGTTTGCGAGTGGCATGAAAAATCTCAGCAGCGTCAACACCAGCAGATACCTGTTCTCTAACCCCCGCAAAGAGATCCAGTGTGCAGTGATGCACATGTAATCAGTGGCTTGGCAACTGGTCCACATGTCTGTTGTCAGGTGGATACTCTGAACAGCACTCTGCTTCAAGGCTTTTCCAAGCAATTCCAGCACGTCGTGATGTAGTGCTGGAACAGCAACTCTGGCAAAATAGTAGCGGCTGGGAACATGCCATTTTGGGCAGATGGTTGACACAAATTCCAGAAAACCCACCCCTTCAACAAAAGAAAAAGGGAGAAGGTCCAGTGCTAACATTTTAGCCAGCTTCGCATTGTACAAACGTGCTATTGGGTGGTTGCGTTCGTACTGCCCCTCCCCACCAAACATGATGATAATGGTAGGCTGCATGGTTTTCCTTTCTCTTATGCTCAACGCACTTTTTTGGATTGCGGTACTCCTTGCATAAGCCAAGGGGAACAAAGAAAAGACATGCAGGCCTATATGGAAAAACCAGCACACTACTAAACTACCACCACAAAATGGCCCCAAGCCACGTTGTCACTCAGTCACACGCAAGCACACACACACACACATCCAACAAAGGTATATATATTACACCCAAAAAGTGAAATACACCCCAAAAACCACATTTAACAATTCAATCCAATGACATCCATGCATGCCCTACATGATGTTTAAATTCAACAGACACCACAGAAACATGCACCCCTCTGGCTCTAGTCTGGGCCTACTGGCTGAAATTCCAATCAAATAAAAACAACTAGGCCCCCACTGAAACTAGAGGCCACAACAATAAATTTTAAAAACGATGGAAATCCCCCAAAAATGTAGGTACAAACAAGCCCCAATCAAACAAACAAGTACACCAATTCTCCAACTTACTTGTAAAATCTCAAATCCAATCCAATGATATGATGCAGCAGACAGACACAAAAAGTGATCCTTCCAGCTCCAAATCCAAATGAAAATGAACTGCACATGGACAAAGCACTGGGAGGAGCCTGCTGGACAGGAACAGGAAGTTTGAGAATCAGGGGCACTGCCTTCCTCTTGGAAAAAAAAGTAAAAAAAGAAAAAGAACTCCTTGCACCAAAAACTACAGCCAAATCACAATCGGAGGAGTTTTTTAGAGCAAAATCCTCATTTTCGAGAAGGATTTATGGTGCTCGAGAGATATTCTTCGCCAGATTGTAGTTTCTTCGTGTTCGGGATCGCGATCTTACCAACACTGCCGCCGGAAGTCAGATCGCGCGTCCGAATGACGTGTTCGCGTTCGCACACTCTCGCGGGTTCGTGCGGCTGGATTCCAAATCTCGTGGCGCTTGCGAACAGATAGGAAGTTGCGTCGGCGAACGCAGAATCACGGTAGGTAGTTACAGCGCACGCGAGAACGTATATTGAGCGCGCGAAGAAGGAAAACAGCTACGCCGCAAATTGCGTAGTGCACGGTAACTTCGCGTTCTACGCGAATCGCGAAGTTGCCGAAACTACGCAAGTTCCGCAAGCGTAGCGTAGTTCACCGCCCAGGCTTAATCCACATCCTTCCATCTTGCTGCTAAGAGTAGCCTAAGAACCGCTACGCACATAAACAGAAAATATTCTTCCTCCCTGTCTAAGCCCAATCTGCTATCATAACCCAGTAACATCAGGGTAGGGGATAGGTTGATCTTATGTCCTAGCAGCCCCTCCCAAAACCTAACCATCTCTTTTTTGACTAATAATAACTTATCGCAATCACAAAACATATGTACCAAGGTAGCTGGTCCTTCCCCACACCTTGGGCATTTATCGTCCTCTCTTTTACCCCACTTGAACAGTTTGGCGGGGGTGAAATAAACATTAAATAAGGTTTTATAGTGTTGTGCCTTTAGGCTAGTCGAGCGGAAGGTTTTATCCGCTTGTTGCAGGGCCTTATACACATCAACATCTGGATCATTTAATTTGAACACCCACATGGATTCAGTTTTCTCCAAATCATCCTGTATACTCTGTAACAAGGTACCATAAATGTTCTTGATCCTTCTACTGCTCCCCACAACTTGCTCTATTAAGAGAATATTACCCCCGGGGATACCAATGGCCTGCGTCCCGCCAAGCTTTTCTGAATTTGTGCATATTTGAGATACTGACCAGCTGGAATCCCATACTTCTGTTACAGAACACCAAAAGAGAGTAACTGATCTGCCTCAAATATGTCTCCTATCGTTCTTAGACCTAGTTGTTCCCAGTACCTACCCATCATGTCATAAAATAGATGTGGCAAGGCATGCGATCGCCATAATGGTGTGTAATAATTTATTTTCGGAATTAGCATGGTTTTTTGAACTATCTTCCATAATTGCCACGCACTCTGCATGACCTTAAACCGCACCTTCTTATAATAGCTTCCATCTATTTTACGTAGCAGCAGCCCACGAGCCTGCCCTTCCCCCACCCCCCCAACATAAGCTCGAACATCGAAGGGAGGGCATCAGGGCATACTGCCTCCCCAGCTACCCTACTTGCTGACACAAATAATACCGTCATCTGACAGAGTAAGCATGCCCAATGATACAATCTAACGTTTGGAAACGCCAAGCCTCCCCTTTCCTGTGGGAGAGTCATAAACTTTAGAGAGCGCCTGAATTTCCCATACTGCCATATGAAGTTTGCAAATGTAGCCTCAAGTGTTTTCATGAGATACTCATCAATCATAAAGGGGATAGACCGAAACAGGTACATGATTTTTGGGAGCATGGTCATTTTTAAAACATTTCCCCTCCCAATAATAGATAAATGCAAACCATCTATCCTTTTAAGATCTGTGGAGATTGTCTTTACTATGGGATCAAAGTTGATCTTCACTATTGTATTAACTGCTGGGCTGATTCGCACCCCAAGATATGTAGCACTCTCTGCACACCTAGAATCTCTCATGTTAATATTATCCGTACAAACTATAATGGTCTTACTTTCGTTCAGCGAGTATCCTGAATATCTTCCAAACTCCCTGGCAATCACTGTAGCAGCTCTAATTGCACTATCTGGGTCCGGAGTCAGAAAAAGCTAGATCATCTGCGTCTGCTAGCAGTTTAGTCTCGAAACCTTTGGTGATAATCGGCTTGATATCATGACATCTTAGTAATATTTCTATTAGAGGATTTATGTATAGGGCAAACAATATTGGAGAACAGGGACACCCCTATCTCGTCCCTCTTGAGATAAGTATATTGTCCGAGCTACCCTCCATTAGTTGTATTCGTGCCTTCGGATCCGAATACATTGCCTTTATTGCTCTGATGAATCTAGGCCCAAACCCTTTCTGCTCTAATATCCCCCATAAATACCTCCAGACGACACGATCAAAAGCTTTTTCGGCGTCTAGGAGGATCATGGCCATCATCCCCTTTTGTATCGCTTTGTTCGCCCTAAGTTGGCGGGGGTATGCCCAGACGTTGGTCCCTTGCTCACTTTGCCACTGGATTTAAGCAAGCCTGGCTGATGACGGCTGGAATGCCAGAAACCGGTCCTAGGATGCTTGTTTCCGGTCCAGGGAAGACATGGCTTGGCAGTTCGGGCTGGACTGTTCCCATGAGGCACAGGGTCAGGCTGATTTGCATATGGCCATGTCTGAACTGGGGTGGTGGAGTGAGCTAAAGAATGATGATGGATTAAACCCAGATCAGTTGACTGGGGGTGAGTGTTTGATTGGCTCAAACGTTCCGTCCATCATCCCCTTTTGTATCGCTTTGTTCGCCCTAAGTTGGCGGGGGTATGCCCAGACGTGGGTCCCTTGCTCACTTTGCCACTGGATTTAAGCAAGCCTGGCTGATGACGGCTGGAATGCCAGAAACCGGTCCTAGGATGCTTGTTTCCGGTCCAGGGAAGACATGGCTTGGCAGTTCGGGCTGGACTGTTCCCATGAGGCACAGGGTCAGGCTGATTTGCATATGGCCATGTCTGAACTGGGGTGGTGGAGTGAGCTAAAGAATGATGATGGATTAAACCCAGATCAGTTGACTGGGGGTGAGTGTTTGATTGGCTCAAACGTTCCGTCCATCATCCCCTTTTGTATCGCTTTGTTCGCCCTAAGTTGGCGGGGGTATGCCCAGACGTGGGTCCCTTGCTCACTTTGCCACTGGATTTAAGCAAGCCTGGCTGATGACGGCTGGAATGCCAGAAACCGGTCCTAGGATGCTTGTTTCCGGTCCAGGGAAGACATGGCTTGGCAGTTCGGGCTGGACTGTTCCCATGAGGCACAGGGTCAGGCTGATTTGCATATGGCCATGTCTGAACTGGGGTGGTGGAGTGAGCTAAAGAATGATGATGGATTAAACCCAGATCAGTTGACTGGGGGTGAGTGTTTGATTGGCTCAAACGTTCCGTCCATCATCCCCTTTTGTATCGCTTTGTTCGCCCTAAGTTGGCGGGGGTATGCCCAGACGTGGGTCCCTTGCTCACTTTGCCACTGGATTTAAGCAAGCCTGGCTGATGACGGCTGGAATGCCAGAAACCGGTCCTAGGATGCTTGTTTCCGGTCCAGGGAAGACATGGCTTGGCAGTTCGGGCTGGACTGTTCCCATGAGGCACAGGGTCAGGCTGATTTGCATATGGCCATGTCTGAACTGGGGTGGTGGAGTGAGCTAAAGAATGATGATGGATTAAACCCAGATCAGTTGACTGGGGGTGAGTGTTTGATTGGCTCAAACGTTCCGTCCATCATCCCCTTTTGTATCGCTTTGTTCGCCCTAAGTTGGCGGGGGTATGCCCAGACGTGGGTCCCTTGCTCACTTTGCCACTGGATTTAAGCAAGCCTGGCTGATGACGGCTGGAATGCCAGAAACCGGTCCTAGGATGCTTGTTTCCGGTCCAGGGAAGACATGGCTTGGCAGTTCGGGCTGGACTGTTCCCATGAGGCACAGGGTCAGGCTGATTTGCATATGGCCATGTCTGAACTGGGGTGGTGGAGTGAGCTAAAGAATGATGATGGATTAAACCCAGATCAGTTGACTGGGGGTGAGTGTTTGATTGGCTCAAACGTTCCGTCCATCATCCCCTTTTGTATCGCTTTGTTCGCCCTAAGTTGGCGGGGGTATGCCCAGACGTGGGTCCCTTGCTCACTTTGCCACTGGATTTAAGCAAGCCTGGCTGATGACGGCTGGAATGCCAGAAACCGGTCCTAGGATGCTTGTTTCCGGTCCAGGGAAGACATGGCTTGGCAGTTCGGGCTGGACTGTTCCCATGAGGCACAGGGTCAGGCTGATTTGCATATGGCCATGTCTGAACTGGGGTGGTGGAGTGAGCTAAAGAATGATGATGGATTAAACCCAGATCAGTTGACTGGGGGTGAGTGTTTGATTGGCTCAAACGTTCCGTCCATCATCCCCTTTTGTATCGCTTTGTTCGCCCTAAGTTGGCGGGGGTATGCCCAGACGTGGGTCCCTTGCTCACTTTGCCACTGGATTTAAGCAAGCCTGGCTGATGACGGCTGGAATGCCAGAAACCGGTCCTAGGATGCTTGTTTCCGGTCCAGGGAAGACATGGCTTGGCAGTTCGGGCTGGACTGTTCCCATGAGGCACAGGGTCAGGCTGATTTGCATATGGCCATGTCTGAACTGGGGTGGTGGAGTGAGCTAAAGAATGATGATGGATTAAACCCAGATCAGTTGACTGGGGGTGAGTGTTTGATTGGCTCAAACGTTCCGTCCATCATCCCCTTTTGTATCGCTTTGTTCGCCCTAAGTTGGCGGGGGTATGCCCAGACGTGGGTCCCTTGCTCACTTTGCCACTGGATTTAAGCAAGCCTGGCTGATGACGGCTGGAATGCCAGAAACCGGTCCTAGGATGCTTGTTTCCGGTCCAGGGAAGACATGGCTTGGCAGTTCGGGCTGGACTGTTCCCATGAGGCACAGGGTCAGGCTGATTTGCATATGGCCATGTCTGAACTGGGGTGGTGGAGTGAGCTAAAGAATGATGATGGATTAAACCCAGATCAGTTGACTGGGGGTGAGTGTTTGATTGGCTCAAACGTTCCGTCCATCATCCCCTTTTGTATCGCTTTGTTCGCCCTAAGTTGGCGGGGGTATGCCCAGACGTGGGTCCCTTGCTCACTTTGCCACTGGATTTAAGCAAGCCTGGCTGATGACGGCTGGAATGCCAGAAACCGGTCCTAGGATGCTTGTTTCCGGTCCAGGGAAGACATGGCTTGGCAGTTCGGGCTGGACTGTTCCCATGAGGCACAGGGTCAGACTGATTTGCATATGGCCATGTCTGAACTGGGGTGGTGGAGTGAGCTAAAGAATGATGATGGATTAAACCCAGATCAGTTGACTGGGGGTGAGTGTTTGATTGGCTCAAACGTTCCGTCCATCATCCCCTTTTGTATCGCTTTGTTCACCCTAAGTTGGCGGGGGTATGCCCAGACGTGGGTCCCTTGCTCACTTTGCCACTGGATTTAAGCAAGCCTGGCTGATGACGGCTGGAATGCCAGAAACCGGTCCTAGGATGCTTGTTTCCGGTCCAGGGAAGACATGGCTTGGCAGTTCGGGCTGGACTGTTCCCATGAGGCACAGGGTCAGGCTGATTTGCATATGGCCATGTCTGAACTGGGGTGGTGGAGTGAGCTAAAGAATGATGATGGATTAAACCCAGATCAGTTGACTGGGGGTGAGTGTTTGATTGGCTCAAACGTTCCGTCCATCATCCCCTTTTGTATCGCTTTGTTCGCCCTAAGTTGGCGGGGGTATGCCCAGACGTGGGTCCCTTCTCACTTTGCCACTGGATTTAAGCAAGCCTGGCTGATGACGGCTGGAATGCCAGAAACCGGTCCTAGGATGCTTGTTTCCGGTCCACGGAAGACATGGCTTGGCAGTTCGGGCTGGACTGTTCCCATGAGGCACAGGGTCAGGCTGATTTGCATATGGCCATGTCTGAACTGGGGTGGTGGAGTGAGCTAAAGAATGATGATGGATTAAACCCAGATCAGTTGACTGGGGGTGAGTGTTTGATTGGCTCAAACGTTCCGTCCATCATCCCCTTTTGTCTCGCTTTGTTCGCCCTAAGTTGGCGGGGGTATGCCCGGACGTGGGTCCCTTGCTCACTTTGCCACTGGATTTAAGCAAGCCTGGCTGATGACGGCTGGAATGCCAGAAACCGGTCCTAGGATGCTTGTTTCCGGTCCAGGGAAGACATGGCTTGGCAGTTCGGGCTGGACTATTCCCATGAGGCACAGGGTCAGGCTGATTTGCATATGGCCATGTCTGAACTGGGGTGGTGGAGTGAGCTAAAGAATGATGATGGATTAAACCCAGATCAGTTGACTGGGGGTGAGTGTTTGATTGGCTCAAACGTTCCGTCCATCATCCCCTTTTGTATCGCTTTGTTCGCCCTAAGTTGGCGGGGGTATGCCCAGACGTGGGTCCCTTGCTCACTTTGCCACTGGATTTAAGCAAGCCTGGCTGATGACGGCTGGAATGCCAGAAACCGGTCCTAGGATGCTTGTTTCCGGTCCAGGGAAGACATGGCTTGGCAGTTCGGGCTGGACTGTTCCCATGAGGCACAGGGTCAGGCTGATTTGCATATGGCCATGTCTGAACTGGGGTGGTGGAGTGAGCTAAAGAATGATGATGGATTAAACCCAGATCAGTTGACTGGGGGTGAGTGTTTGATTGGCTCAAACGTTCCGTCCATCATCCCCTTTTGTATCGCTTTGTTCGCCCTAAGTTGGCGGGGGTATGCCCAGACGTGGGTCCCTTGCTCACTTTGCCACTGGATTTAAGCAAGCCTGGCTGATGACGGCTGGAATGCCAGAAACCGGTCCTAGGATGCTTGTTTCCGGTCCAGGGAAGACATGGCTTGGCAGTTCGGGCTGGACTGTTCCCATGAGGCACAGGGTCAGGCTGATTTGCATATGGCCATGTCTGAACTGGGGTGGTGGAGTGAGCTAAAGAATGATGATGGATTAAACCCAGATCAGTTGACTGGGGGTGAGTGTTTGATTGGCTCAAAGGTTCCGTCCATCATCCCCTTTTGTATCGCTTTGTTCGCCCTAAGTTGGCGGGGGTATGCCCAGACGTGGGTCCCTTGCTCACTTTGCCACTGGATTTAAGCAAGCCTGGCTGATGACGGCTGGAATGCCAGAAACCGGTCCTAGGATGCTTGTTTCCGGTCCAGGGAAGACATGGCTTGGCAGTTCGGGCTGGACTGTTCCCATGAGGCACAGGGTCAGGCTGATTTGCATATGGCCATGTCTGAACTGGGGTGGTGGAGTGAGCTAAAGAATGATGATGGATTAAACCCAGATCAGTTGACTGGGGGTGAGTGTTTGATTGGCTCAAACGTTCCGTCCATCATCCCCTTTTGTATCGCTTTGTTCGCCCTAAGTTGGCGGGGGTATGCCCAGACGTGGGTCCCTTGCTCACTTTGCCACTGGATTTAAGCAAGCCTGGCTGATGACGGCTGGAATGCCAGAAACCGGTCCTAGGATGCTTGTTTCCGGTCCAGGGAAGACATGGCTTGGCAGTTCGGGCCGGACTGTTCCCATGAGGCACAGGGTCAGGCTGATTTGCATATGGCCATGTCTGAACTGGGGTGGTGGAGTGAGCTAAAGAATGATGATGGATTAAACCCAGATCAGTTGACTGGGGGTGAGTGTTTGATTGGCTCAAACGTTCCGTCCATCATCCCCTTTTGTATCGCTTTGTTCGCCCTAAGTTGGC
Organism: Calotriton arnoldi; assembly: GCA_963921515.1. Lineage (NCBI taxonomy): Eukaryota > Metazoa > Chordata > Amphibia > Caudata > Salamandridae > Calotriton > Calotriton arnoldi. The sequence continues at coordinate 235,518 of CAWUFW010004770.1, forward strand.
GGGGGTATGCCCAGACGTGGGTCCCTTGCTCACTTTGCCACTGGATTTAAGCAAGCCTGGCTGATGACGGCTGGAATGCCAGAAACCGGTCCTAGGATGCTTGTTTCCGGTCCAGGGAAGACATGGCTTGGCAGTTCGGGCTGGACTGTTCCCATGAGGCACAGGGTCAGGCTGATTTGCATATGGCCATGTCTGAACTGGGGTGGTGGAGTGAGCTAAAGAATGATGATGGATTAAACCCAGATCAGTTGACTGGGGGTGAGTGTTTGATTGGCTCAAACGTTCCGTCCATCATCCCCTTTTGTATCGCTTTGTTCGCCCTAAGTTGGCGGGGGTATGCCCAGACGTGGGTCCCTTGCTCACTTTGCCACTGGATTTAAGCAAGCCTGGCTGATGACGGCTGGAATGCCAGAAACCGGTCCTAGGATGCTTGTTTCCGGTCCAGGGAGGACATGGCTTGGCAGTTCGGGCTGGACTGTTCCCATGAGGCACAGGGTCAGGCTGATTTGCATATGGCCATGTCTGAACTGGGGTGGTGGAGTGAGCTAAAGAATGATGATGGATTAAACCCAGATCAGTTGACTGGGGGTGAGTGTTTGATTGGCTCAAACGTTCCGTCCATCATCCCCTTTTGTATCGCTTTGTTCGCCCTAAGTTGGCGGGGGTATGCCCAGACGTGGGTCCCTTGCTCACTTTGCCACTGGATTTAAGCAAGCCTGGCTGATGACGGCTGGAATGCCAGAAACCGGTCCTAGGATGCTTGTTTCCGGTCCAGGGAAGACATGGCTTGGCAGTTCGGGCTGGACTGTTCCCATGAGGCACAGGGTCAGGCTGATTTGCATATGGCCATGTCTGAACTGGGGTGGTGGAGTGAGCTAAAGAATGATGATGGATTAAACCCAGATCAGTTGACTGGGGGTGAGTGTTTGATTGGCTCAAACGTTCCGTCCATCATCCCCTTTTGTATCGATCCGACCTCCCCTGGCAGCCTGTATATCAAACAGCGTAATAGTCCGCCTTATATGTTCTGTCGTCCTGCGACCGGGAATAAACCCGTGCTGCCACGGTGAGACCAGACCGCCTATGACCCTCCCCATCCTCCTGGCTAACAGTTTTGAATATTGTTTTGTGTCCGCATTTATAAGGGAGATCGGTCTATACGAGGCGGGGTTATCTGTTGGTTTCCCTTTCTTATGGAATACTATGATATTTGTTTCTTTCCATGATTTCAGGAACATTGCCATTATGTTGTATTCCAACAAATAAATCTAATAGTATAGGGGCTATTACCGATTGTATGCATCTATAAACTTCCAGTGGGATACTGTCGGGGCCAGCTGCTTTTCCCGCTGGGAGTTCTTGTAAAGCTACTAGTACTTCCTCTAATAAGTCCCTTTCAAGTTCTTGTTTTGCCTGGCTATCCAACATGGGGCCTAGTTACATCTCCTTCAGCCTTGGCAATTCTGTCTGCTGCTCTTCTTTGTAGAGTAACTGATAATACTCCATAAATACCCTCCGTATATCTTCCACCTCTGTATAAGTTTGGTCTTCCTTCTGTATAGCTAAAATTAAATTTCTAGAGCTTTTTTGCCTAATTCGGAGTGCTAACAGTTTCCCTGCTTGTTCACCGGACTCATATGATTTACCCTTCTGTACTTGATGTTCGTCCGCCGCTTTCTGTGTTAGCCATCTATTTAACTCTGATTTTAACCCGTTGCGTGCGTCTGTCGGCCAACGGCCGTCGCGAGCACTACCTCTGTAGTGCTGCGAACGTCCGTTGGCCGACGCGGCCCCGCCCACTCCGCTAAACCGCCGCACCGCGGCGGAATTGCCACCGCGGTTAAGGTCACAATCCTGAGCTGTAAATCTACTGATTCCTCTCCCTGGGAAATAGCTGTTATATGTTGTTCTTCTGCCCTCGTTAATTCGCCTATTAACCTTTCATTTTTGATCCTGTCCTCTTTTCTTTGCCTTGCCACAAAACTGATCGTTTCCCCTCTAAGGGCTGTTTAAATGCATCCCATACAGAGTTTCGACTAGCACTATATCGATTATTATCTAAAAAAATCCTGCGCCCAATTCTTCAAATGTTCTATATATCCCTCGTTAACCACCAGCTTCCTATCGAATGTCCATTTAGGATATATTTTTTTAGGGGTATCGACTTCAATATACAGTACTAATGGATTATGATCCGAGATCACTTTTGGAAGTTTTTCTATCCCCACTTTACTAATCAGATTTGACGATGCCAAAAAATAATCCAATTTTGTGTATTTTGTGTGCGGGCAAGAGTAATATGTATAGCCTGCTTTGTTTGGTTCCTTATTCCCCCAGATATCTGCCAGCCCATAACTAATAATAAAGGACTTCAAAGCTCTATATACTTTGGGTTTTCGCCCTATATAGGTACTCTTCGTACCCATATCGATTTCTATATTAAAATCGCCGCATATAATTAAGGGGCAGGGCCATGTCGCAAGCTCCACTTCCAAATGCTCAAAAATCTCGGGGTCGTCTTGATTTGAGCCATAAATTGTACATACCGTGACCCCGATTTTTAATTCCACCACCGCCCACCTACCTAATGTGTCTGTTAATTTACGTTTAGCCCCGCCTAGAGCAGATTTAGCAAAAATCGCGACCCCCCGAATGTTGGAGGTTTGAGTTGTACAGGCCAGCAAGTTGAGCCCTCTTAAATTCAACAGGTTTCTTTTCCCCCATGGGATGTGCGTCTCTTATATACAAACCAGATCAAAGCGGTACATCCTAACAAATTCATCCAATCATTGCCTCTTACTCCAGTCATTTAACCCTCCTACATTTAATGTACAGAAATTAAATTTCCCCATTTTTTTATTAATTCTATGTGCCATCCGATTCCACTTCCAGGTTTTAACAGTCCAGGTTGTACCAATCCTTTTTGCATACATTCCTCATAATCATCTATATGGTTCCGGGTATTATTTTCCTCCCCTTTGACCTCCCCCTTCCTCCCCCCTTCACCCCTTCCCTCCCACTGCCCCCTCTCCCTCCCCTCCTTCTCCATCCCTCCCCTCCCACCTCCCCCCTAGCCCCCCCCCCCACCACCACCACCCCGTGAAGTGCTCGGACCTTAGTCTGAGCATGTGATGAACGCAGCATACGTGACTGGGCTGATGCTTTACTATCTTTAATACCGTTTGCCCTGTGTGGTCCCTATATGGTCCCTAGAGGTCCAGTTGCTTAATAATACTAAACATATCAAAAACCCTCGTTTCCATGACGCTATACTTTGTGCCCGAGCCTAGCAATCTTTTACCTAATCCTCTCTTTTCCCCCTTCCCCTAACTTCATTACACAATTTAAGTCAAACTTAATTTAGCATTCTTTATCCAAACCATTCAAGAAATTCCCTTGCTTTAATTTCGGACGTAAAGTATCTTGTCTGTCCATCGTGGATCACTTTCAACTGCGCTGGGTTGATCAGGTAAATTTGAATATTTTTGTCTTGGAATGGTTTTATCATCGGCCTTAATCTCCAACGTCTCTCCACTGTTGAGTGACAGAAGTCCGGCCATACAAAAAATGACACCCCGCTGCTTGATCTTCTAGATTCTGGTCTGGCCTTCTCCAAAATTAATTGCCGCAGTAAAAAATTGCCAAAATACACAAGAATCGCTCGAGGCAGGGCTCCCTCTTTCGAGTGAGGTCTAAGTTTAAAGGGAGTGTGATGGGCTCTGTACTTCTGCTGCCCAATTCCATTCTGCCAGCTCTGGGAATGAAGATTTCAGTAGCTCAACTACATATGCCTGGGGATCAGACCCTTCGAACCCTTCCGGAATCCCTAGGACCCTCAAATTATTCCTCCTCTGTCGATTTTCGACATCCTCCAACTTCCACTGGATGTCTTTAATTTGAGAGCTGTGCGCCTCAGCAATTTTTACTGCACATGCCGCATCTGCCTCTGTAGTCACAATTCTTGCCTCCAGATCTGTCATTATTTTCCCTATATTAATACAAGATTTGGATAATTTCCTCACAACCCCCTGCATTTTCCGCATTGCTGCCTGGGCTTTACGACTATCTTGTCGCGTCTCCTCCCTGCGCGACAGTATTGCCTGATGTATGACTTCCAGTGTAGGGGGGGGCAAGCAAGCATCTGCAGTGGTTGCCCCAGGTGCGGTTCCTGCCAACTGAGTCACCTCTGTATAGTCCCATTTAAGATCTTTCCTATCCCTGCGTTGTGCCAAAGTCCGGTGGCTCAGCTTTTTGGCCGTAAGGAGTTGCACTTTATCACCTTCTTCAGGGTCTGATTCTGCATTACTTGCCTCAGATGAAGAACTGAAAGCTTCCTCTGACCATTCTGCCCCTTCCGAGACTGAAAAGAAGCAGTCACTCTGTTCTCTATCCAGCTCTACCTTATTTAAACCACCATTCTCCACCATGCCAGACGTCGCGAGGCCACGCCGGGGCTCAGACTCAACAGCACCACCTTTGTGAGCTTGATCCTCTGGGCGCTCCAGTAACTGTCTACGGTACACCACTTCCACCACTTCCACCCCCCCAAATTGCGGACACATTTGCCCCAGTTCCGGAATGACTACCCCTTGGTGCCCTGACAGATCCACCAATGGTGATAGTTCTTTTTCCTTTGACAGTTCCTCACTCTCCTCACTCCCCTCCAGGAGAAACCCTGGTTTAGGTTCTTTACTACTGACCGTTTCTGGCAAAGAGTCAGTGATTACTGCTTGCAGATGCCTACCTTCATTAAGCGTCTTGGGTACGTCCCCACCTGCTGGCTGTAACGGAGAGACGCCTCGTCTCTCATTCTGACTCTGCTCCGGTCCTTTCCTACATTCCCCACTGCTTACTCCAGACTGAGTTTCCCTTGTGCGCTGGAACAGCTCCACCACTGACGGGCCGGCAGGATGTTGTTTCCCCGTCCCCCCGCCTCTTCCTTTCTTGTCAGCTGGAGGCTCCCCGCCGGGAATCTGCAGCTGCAGACGCCGCCTGCGGCCGGGTGCCTGATCTGTTTGATTCGGCGAATCCTGCTCCGCGCTGACTCCCCCGCATGTCTGGCGGTTACCCCCCTCCTTGGGGGCCTCCACTGTTCGCCGCTGCCTTTGGACCCATTTCCCGGCAATACACCACTTCCTCACAAAGCGAGCAAGGTATGTGCCCAGCTACGGCTTGACTCAGGATCCGCAAGCCGAGGTTAATCCAGCAGGCCCAGACGCTGCAACCACAATTGTGGACTCTCTGGGCTCTTTGCATTTAGCGAACCGTGCCTCTGCTAATTTCCACAGTCCACAATCCACAGGCTTCTCTTCACACTTCAGCCCGTCACTAGTGCTGCTACCGGCCACCTACGCAGCCGCCATCTTGCTCCCCTTTCTTATAACCTTCTTATGTTCATATTGACTAGCTCTGATTCTACAGATGTCTTATTGCCTCAATGCCTTGTTCCAATTTTGTACTGGTATAAAGGCTAGTCAAATCTAGAGTGACAAACATATTATCCCACTGAAAGCTATCAATTTTACTCAAGACATTTCTGCTCTCCGGTATAACGGAGAATAAAAGCCAAAGACTGTGGAGAGGTGTGGTGCAGCGGCCAGGGCAGCTGACTTCGGAGCACAGGGCTCACAGGTTCGATCCCCGGCTCTGGCGGCAGCTCAGCTGAGCACCTTGTGACTCTGGGCAACAGCTCACTTAATTTCCACGACGGCCCCCAGTGCCTTGAAACCCATAAGGGTGAGTAGTTTGTGCTTTACAAATACGGATTTACATTTTTTATTTACATTTAAAGACTAAGAATGTATCAGTGTATTGTGCCAAATTTTCTGTGGGGAATCCATTCCCCGAAATGATTGGTCTCCTAGATGGAAACACTCCTACTTTGGCAACCTTTGTCAGAACATATATTGATTGGTATCTCAGAGCAAACATTCCAAAAACAATTTTGCATCTAACATTAAACCCACACTCCTTCCATTCAATTAACCTAGGATAGATTATTCTGGTAACATGAGATATTGGATTTTCTTGCAATTTCTTATGGCAGGAGTGATCTTGTAGTTTTGAGATTGCATTGTAATAATCATCCTCATTCATAATGACACTATTACTGCCTTTATCGGCTTTGTGAAGTGAAATAGTCATTTTTTAGTTTATTTCATTCTTATTTTCCTTTTTTAGCAATTTGTGGACTAGATATTCATCATTTCAAATTAAATCCAGGCTAATTCTTCCAAAAAATTAATCTATACTCTGGTCAAACGGTCCTGTGCACATTCACAAAATCACATAATTCTATTGGGCAAAAATGCAAACACTCAATGCCTGAATTTCATCTTTCTCCAAGGTCCCATTTGATAAGTTAATAAGTGACAATTTCTTTATATCTTGATCATTTGCTGTGTTAATTCCCATGCCACATCCATCACTCTTAGAATCAATCTGATCCTCTACTTGTTCTGGCCCTTCCTGGTTTGCTATCTTGTCTGGGTTCCCACTATTCTCTACTTTTGTTTTCTGCTCTTCTAGTTCTGTGGGATGTCTTTCTTTTTGTTTCCTGTTCCCCATTCTGTATTTCTGAAAATCCTTTTAAAAAACAGAGGTATTCTTTGTGTGTAAAGTGTCAAAACCACTGCCTTCTCGAGCATCGCTCCTTACAGATAACAATGTGCTGCCCAGAGATGTACTACCACGTTAAGAATTATTTGTGCTGCCCTTTTCCTTTCCGATGTTGATGTGTTCCCATTTTCAGGCGAAAGTGAAGATTTGTCTCTTATCTTAATTGCGGTCATCTCTACTGATTTTTTTCAATTTCTTCTCTTTCTAAAACGACTGATAATTGCTAATCTATTTTTTAGTATCTCTTAATATTTACCTGTGGCCTCTGGAACATTCATGCCCATAATTTCTTTTTCCAAAGTTGTTATCCCCTCTTAACTTTTTTTACCTTCCTGTCAGATTTCCTTGCTAATATCCTCATCCTATTATGATGTGGGATGCAAAACCTCCTCCCCCTCCTCTAGGATATCGCTATACAAATCCTGAAAATTCTGAAAGATTAGAATCTTTAAGGACCTCTACCTTTATTTTCAAAAAATGTTTTAAATTTGCCCCATCCCACCATTTGGCAAGTTCATTTTTATTCAGCCTTTCAAGTTTTTGGAATTTTTCTTTTAAAACCTCTGCCTCCTTTTTTTAGCATCCTCTTTCTTAAATGTTTCTATACTAGATTTAGCAAACAAACTTCCCAATATTTTCTCTTATCAATAATCAAAACCCATCTTTAGTGCATGGTGTGGTAGTGCTAGTAATGGCCCGAATTAACACACCAAATGAATTACAAGAGGCAGTTAAGGCCCTTAAGGAGACAGTGCATATCAGTGTCACCAAACAGTCCAAGTTCAAAATAGTAATGAGTTGGTGTGCACTGGTTGAAGGGATTAACTACCACAATCCATTAACTGAATATGAGTGGTGAACATGAGCAGCCGCTTGCAGAGCGTGGACACAAACTGCTGCTTGCGCGATAGGTTTGTTTTCCTTCAAATTACTTAATTTCAGGAGTGGGAGTAATTTCATTACTATTTCCAATTCTGCATCAAAAATTAAAGCAGAATTATCAAAATTAGTCCGCCATAATTCAAATTGCACCCAAGCCTAATAAAAATACAGCCTCATCGAGCAAACCTGAACAATTAAATATCAGTTCTCCAATCATATCACAACAGAACATCTTTGTTCAATATTCCAAAAGCCATACAACTTAGGAAAAAGAAGGCAGTAAAAAACTGTTAAATTCAATGACTTATCCATTTCATTGGTTAAACTTAAATCAATATCCTAATTGTTGGAGGACAAGGAGAGATTCCGATCCAGTGTACCTTCTCTTGAAGAAAGTTCAGTAGAGCATAACGTTCCGATACTGGTATAAGGTAGTACATTAAATAATGGTCCTATTGTTGCGCCTATGCTGGTAGATCTAGTTTTTAGTTTTGCAGTTCATGTGTTTCAACAATTTCCACCTTCATTCCAGTCCCAAATCTACCTCTCTAGTAGTTTTAGTCAGACAGGAGACATTGCACAGCCCACAAGGGCAGTGTCTAATGATAGGTGGAAGACGCCAACTTGTTATACTGTCAGTGGGTGCAGTTCTTCTTGGTCTTGTGTGGCCTAATAGGTCTTTGTTATTGGTCTGTTTAAAGGCAAATAAAGGCCTATAAATCCTTTATCCGCTGCTGTTCAGTATGTTCCACTGTTTGTTGATGATTCTTTTGACGATGGTGTATATGTTGTTATACATGTTAGTTTAGGTTGATCATTCCTAGTTAGTTGCTTAGAGGGCTTCTCTATGGTTGTTTCTGGCCCTCTTCCATGCAGTGCTTATGATCCTTTCTGGATAGTTACAATTGCTTAATTTGTAAGTCAAATCATACTCTTGTGTTTCAAAAGTAGATATATCACTGCTGTTTCTCTAATTCTTAAGAACTTGCCAAAAGGTAAATTTGTTCTTCACGCTCTCGGGTGATGGTTGTTGAAGAGCAGAGACCTCTGATCTGTTGCCTTGTAAAATGTTTGTTTTCAACTGGCCATCCTGAATGGTTATCATCAAGTCAAGAAACGGGAGTTATTTCTCTGAGACAGATGCTGTTAATTTTAAATAAGGATCACATTCGTTAATCCATTTAGTACATTTTGGAATTTCAGCTATGTTACTTCTCCAAATGATCAAGAAGTCATCAATAAATATCCATCACAGTTGTATAACATGCTTAAAAGGTTTGTTGGGATTGAGTAGGATTTTTTTAATTTGTTTTATAAAGCCATACATGTACAGGCATGCCAGACTTGAGGCAAATGTGCTGTCCGTCGAAGTGTCCTGAATTTGAAGGTAAAGTTTATGTTCAAATTGAAAAAATAAATATTTGAGTGCTAAGGTGTCACACTCCATAATTAAATTAATGGGGCTTGTAGAATTCCAAATTTCAGCTCTTAACATTTCTTCTATAACTGTAAGGGTGGCATCCTGAGAAATATTAGTGTATAAAGCTTCTACATCCAATGTAATCAGATCAGTGGTCACTTTCTGATTGTCTTAATCAGATTCAAAACTTCATTAGTATCCTTCAAGAATGTTGGCATCTTCTTAACAATGTTAAAAGTAATGGTCTCAAAGTTTTGAGAGTGGTGAAAGCAGAGACCCTATACCAGAAATGATGGGTCTTCCTAGTGGTGGTCTCTTTTCTTTATGGATTTTTGGGAGGGAGTAGAAATAAGGAATTCTGGGTTGCTGAGGAACTTTGCTTCCTTTTTGTAATCCATCCTACATTTCAGCTTCATTTATCATAATCTGAATCTTTTGCAATCTTGCAGTGGTGTCCTGATGAATGACTTGATTGTATGTAGTGTCACTCAGCAGTCTGTCATTCTTGTCTATATTGCCCAGTGCAGATAATGACAATAGCTCCTCCCTTATCTGTTAGTTTGATGGTTATCAATTCAACATCGGTCAAAGTTTTTATTGCTCCTTTCATCTTAGTGAGGTTCTGAAACTGTTTCTGGTTAGCTTTTGGACATCATTTAGGACTACTTTCTCAAAAGTGAGGTTCTCGCACAGCATAGTACTAGTCGTTAGGATGAACTAGGATCATTTCTCAATCCAGAATCAGGTGATTCTTGTGGTAAAGTCTTGTCTTGAAAAACACTTTGTCTAATCTTTCAGAAGAACTGTGCCATTTTGCAATTTAATCTAAAGGGATCTTCTTGAGGTGTAGGTACAAATTCCAAGCCTTTGTTAATAACAGATCGTTTTTTGCTTGCCTAATGAGGTCTAGGTATGTTAACTAGTATTAGCAACTGAATTGGAAGATTGGTGTGGAGTGATTAAAATGTGGCTAGATATCTCTGATTCTTTTACTTTAGATAGAGGTTCTATGCCAAGGTTAAAAGAACAAGTGAGAAACCACAGGAAAGAATGTTCCTAGTGTTCTTTTAAATAGCCATTCTTTAGTACATGATACACGAAAGATTACTTACATTGAATCAATGGTCGACCTGTTTCATGCCTCTTCTGTATCTAAAGATCAATGGCATTTCGTCAGGACCTAGTGTAATGTACCTAATCTTCTCTAGGGAGGGAGATCCTAATCTAATTCTGCGAAAAGGGATCCCCACCTCTGTGAAGAACACCAATAAATTGGTTGTTTCTCCAACTTTCACTCCCAATGTGTGGGTTGTAGTTCACATTCTAGTGACCTAGTGAAAAAATGTCATGTGACAAGAATGAACTGAGCATCTCAAGCACTAATGTGCTAATACTTATGACTATATTGAAACAATAAAAACATGCTCAATTTGTGCAAGGTGATATCACAATCCTGGTATAGACATTTGTGCACCACACACACATCAAATATATTCAGCAACATCATGGAAGCACAATGTGTGTAAGAGATGCAACCATGCTGGTGTAGTCTGCAGTATAACCTGATTCTTACCCTCTTGCACAAAGGAATGGGCACTTTGAGGTAGGTGGAAGAACAACCATTCTCTGGAAATTTAACAATTGGAGAAGATAATAATACAAATTCTCTGGCTAGTGAGCACAGAGTAGCGGTCTTTCCATCTGAGAGCACTTTCTTCAGAGTACTGGCGGTTTTGCCTACCCCTCGTCCATGTCCCCGTGAACACAATGTGTGGCAGGGGTTCTCCCTATTATACACAACATTTCAGGGTCAAAGGGTGCAGAGCGTGTGCATTGCTGAGCAACGTTCACTCCAAACCTGTGCTTTTATTTTCCCCACAGCAGAGAGTGGCAGAGTTACCATAGAAAGCAGACGTAGAATGACATTGACCACTTTCGTCGCTCTGACTTGAATCGTGACGGTGTCCAATTTGGGCACCATATTTTGAAGGTTGTTTTGAATATTAAATACTAAATGCAGTATTTGGAGAATGCACAGTATAAAGAAAATGTATGAAAAGGTTGAATCTACTTAGTGCCCAGTGGACATACAAAGGTATTCATATATCTGATCCATCAAAACTATATTAATCTGTCTTCAATGACAGTAGTGGGCCATATCTGTAATTTCTCCCTTTTGGGCAACTATGTATATGACTATTTTCTGCCCACTACTGAGAGAATACAAATTAGGACAACGGGCAGGCTTACTAGAAGAATCTGCAATTGGCTGTTTTTACGTATCTGTACAGTCACTTTTTTTATCACTGCACGGGCAAGTTTTTCACTTTGCACTTATGAGCACCTGATTGTTAGATTCAATGATGTATTGTCATGAAACTACTATGAATACAATGCATTTATTCAATAATTGCTTTGTCTTCGTCTACAGGTTTATTGTGTTTAATTAATTTCTGATTGTGTTAGACACTTATGAGCATTTGTGCGATTCTAGATCTGTATATAATTTTATCCGACAACCACTGTTCTATGTACAAGAAAAAGAAGAAAGGCAGGAAGCTGAAAGAAATGTAAAAGTCTCATAAGTTCAAGGAATGGACAGAAAAATGTGCTTGTGAATTTATACAGAACACAAAGGCAAACACTATGTCAATAATTTTTACAAGTTTTGGAAACATTGGGAAAAAAACCCCGCCAGAATTCACAACAAATACAAACTGAAACCTGGAAAGGGTCATTTGATTGGTGTATGGCGCTACAGGACCTGTCCCGCTACCATATTTTAACCACTGGATATGATCTTTAAATGTGGTGCTTAAAGAGGAAGAGAATCATCCTACTTCCCCCCCCCTAACCTGATTTAAATCATCAGAAATGAACATACACAACTCTAGCACACGTCAGTGAGGGAAATGCCTCCTGATTTCTTCAGGGCTATAAAACAAATTGTACGTCCCAATCATAATACGTCTCTATAAGTAATTCTATTCACTTGTCTTCTAGCCAAAAGGCAGGGGCTTAGGGATGGAAACGAGTTAGTTAAGCCCACTGTGAGGAGGTTTGTTACACTGAGTCTGAGCCCACAGGTACAGCCATACTTGCTGTTTGACACTAAAGCATACCATTGCTTTGTGTTAACCAGATTGTGATTAAATCTGGTACCCTGGCTGTTAGCCGTCCCTAAAGGCTATACAAAACCTGGAGCACTAAAGCCCTGCCCTTGTGACAATTTTTCTGAGCAGGATACCCTACACTTGATCTTTTTCAGTTTTTTTTTTTTATGATTTCCAACGCAAAAAGTTTATACTTCCGCTGCTCAGAAAATGCCATTTTGCCAAAGTAAGGCCTGTTTTACTATATCTTCAAATGCTTTCCTCTCCCATGGTTTGTTCTAGGGTTGCAAGCATTTTAACATGGACCATAAGACACAGGAAGAGGTTGACTTTGCAGTAGCCAGGCTGTGTCTGTTATCTGTGTTTTGGAAATTTTATGTGTCACCTCCTGTACGCCATGTCATGTCAACTCCCTAGTCCCTTGAGCCAACGTTTTATTACTCATACATTTTACCCATTTTATTTTATGTTTATTACAATGCTTAGTAACGGCTTTAATTTTTTTTTTTTTTATTCTACCTGTTTGTTTTGTTGTTTTTAGCCTACTGACCTGCGTGTTTTGGAATTTTAATCGTATGTGTGGGATCTTTTAATTACTGTATGTTTTTATTAAATGTCTGCTTTTATGGCTTTTAATGGCCAAATAAACTATCTTTTGACTTGACTTGTGTTAATCTGTACAGTCATATGAATCCCATGCATATTTGTGTCATGTTAAATAATCATATGATGACAAGTTTAATCACAAGTGGAGACCCATGCACATAGATCTAAAAGCAAAACATAATTGTGCTGCTTGATTAACTTCAAACCGACTCTTTATTGTCAAACCATGGTGATCTGGGGAAGTGTGGCCACCTTAATCGCAGTAAAACCCATTTGTGTCATCATCTGTAAAGTGTAAACAGGTTATAGATCAGGTGAAAAAAAACCTACTCTTATCCAAATACCTGTATATAAGGTGCTAAAACAGTCCAAAGTAACCTGTTCATAAAAACTAAAAAAACGAATTAGTAACAGGATCTATTCATTCATCCTCAAAACCATTTTGTATTTGAATACAATCTCTTACCTGCTAACCGGTTCTAATTCCAAACCGGCCAGCGTAACTATTGGTGTAGAATCGAGTCGCCCACATTTAATTCCAAAAATGTCCGTAATCATGTTGAAGTAGTACCTTAAGTAATGTAAAATCTCTTTAATCTGTTAAATTCAAGAGTATGAATTTAAAAATAAATATATAACCAGTATAAACTGTCTAGGTTGAAAAGCAATCAGTCTTGCCCGCTTACCTCAATATCCAAGTATCCAATCCCAAAGAAAAATTTGGTGTACATGCCAACCATTATTCCCAGCGGTGAGCGTCTGCTTCCAAATTATCATGTGTAATATCTGTGGATTTCCGTATCCTCATAATTTTATAATCTATTGAAATAAGTTGTACAAAGTCAGTGCATGATTCAAATCCCAAAGCAAATTTGTATCAGTAATGCCCTATTGAGACCAAAGATTGCTTACCTAGAAGTGTAGTTAATCGTTTGTATAAACAGTGCGAGTACGCGACCGGTGTCAGCAGCATTCCTTAATCACAGCAGTAGATCTAGCCCCGTAAGCGAGACCTTCTGGGTCAAAGTGTAAAGGACAGGCTAATCAAGCCTGAAAATGGGCGGTATTCGTACGTAGGCTGGTCACCATTATAAAATGGAACCCAATAACAAAGTCGCTATCTGGTGTAAAAAAGTAGATCATCCTCTATATGTATGGCACTCAAGTTCTGAATACCTAGTAAAGTGTCATTCATGACATGCTTAAATGTTTTGCACAACGATCGGTGCAGTGCTACCTTTTGTGCCCCATGGGGACAAATATATGTCCAAATCAGAATCTCAACATTAGTTGTGCTGGGGACAAAAGAATCCAAACGTAATTAACAATCCACACTAGTCAGTCTAGAGCATATCTATAAATGGGAGAAACAAAAGACAAGCCCATATTACTTAAGCTCAACCCATTGTACATGTGTCTATTAATTGTAACCTGTACTCCTACATAGTTCACGCCCTCACATTACCTCTTTGTTGAACCTGCTGGTCCCAGCGTGAACATAGCGCCACCAACACCCATATACATATCGAACAGTAATAGAAATAAGTTATATCTCAGTTAGAATAAACAGAACAAATACCCCAATGCATATCGATCAGTAATATAAGACACATCAGTCATATTTACACATGGGGGAGATGGAGCAAGTACCTCAATCGTTATTGTATCATGTCCTTATATATGGAATTATATGCATTGCTGACGATAGAAAGATAAGATTTAATAGCTTTAAAATACATGTATGGTTAATTCTTGTACATTAAACTCTTAATCATATGACCGGGCAAAATAGATAGATGGCATAGTATTACGATCACTGTTCAGGCTTGAAAATTGTTAAAACAACAAAGCAAGTCAACCTAGAAGTGAGTATATAAATCATCACAAAATATCGGTTGGATGCAGACATAATCTCCCAGGAAGTACTGTAGTTTGAGATCAGTGCTTAATCTACATTCCATTGTTGGTAGACGTATGATCTATTAGCTCTCCTTTCTCCTGAATGCAAGTTCTCTGTTCCCTCCTTTCGGGTCTCTCTGTATATGTTCTAACCCAAAAAAATGTGAAGCTCTTATGCGCTACCTTTGCATCACATTTTCTGGCCTGCATTGCTATGGAATATTTTTCATCATTTTTTAGAACCCTCATGCGTTCACTCACTCTATCTTTCAGTGTCCTGACGGTGCTTCAAACAGAGATTTGTTCACATCTACATTTGATAATGTATATGAAAAATTTAGTGTTACATGTTATATTTGAACAGATGTCAAACAACCTTGTGTGCTAAGTCTCGAAGTTTTTTTTTTTTTGTCACAGGCCCACTTACACATCACACAATGTCCGCATTCGAAAAAACCTCCAGTTTGTTCACTTAACCAGTGTTCCTTATGTGTAGTGTTTAGAAAAATGGGACTCAATGAAGTCCTCAATGTCCGGCCCCTACGGAAGGTAACTTCTGAACCCAGAGAAATAAAATCTGATAGGATGTAGTCTGTTCTCAATATATGCCAGTGTTTTCTCATACTTTTCAGTACCCCATTGGATACGTTGGTGTAGTCTGTTATAAGGCGTATTCTTTCAGATTTGTTTTTACTACCCATTGTGGTCCGAAGAGTGTCCTGCCGTTTGATTTTAGCGATTTTCCCTTGGGCCCTATCAATCATCCGTGCATCGTAACTTCTATTAGTGAAACGTTTCTCCATGTCCTGTATACATTCTTGAAAATCTGATTCTTGACTACAATTGCTGCTTGCGCATCTCGCCATACAGTATTGCCTTAATTTGACTTGTGGGGTGTGCCCTAGATGCATGAAGAAAAGAGTTGCATGAAGTGGGTTTCCGATATCTGCTCTGTATTGTATTGTCCTCAATATAAAGTTCCGTATCTAAAAAGACAATTCGCTCTGCACTACTCTGATAAGTAAATTTAATGTTCATGTTATTAGTGTTGAGAAAGTTACAGAATTCAAGTGTCTGTACTATACCAGTCCAAATCATGAGACCATCTTCTATATAGCTTCCCCAGTACAGGATATAGTCTATCCATTGACCACCCTTTATAACCCGGATCCATTTTTCTTCCAACACACCCATGACCAAGTTTGCATATGCTGGAGAAAATCTGGAGCCCATGGCTATCCCTTGAACTTGCCTATACCATTCGTTATTTAACAGAAAGACATTTTAATCCAAGATTAATTTGATCATGGTGATTAGCATGTCTGTGTGCTCACAGAGACTAGCTGATCTAGTGTGCCGTACTTGTTTAAGCACTTGAATACCTGTGTCATGCCTGATACTGGTATATAGAGATACCACATCCATGGTTACCAACATCATACCCTGTTCCCAGATCACATCAGCAAGAAGGCTCAAAATGTGTTTGGTATCTTTGATATATGAAGGCAAATTAGCCACAAAGGGTTGTAGAAAGATAGATCTACATATTCTGATAATCTTTCTGTCGGTCCGCCAATACTAGATACCATAGGTCTACCAGGAGGAAATGGAAGATCCTTATGTATTTTAGGGAGAGTGTACAGGCAAGGATATCTGGGACGATCAACCTTGAGATGTAAATATTCATCGTCATTTAGGATACATTGTTGGTGCCATGTCTTAAGATATTTGTTGATGATGACAGTTAGTGCCCAAATGGGATTTTGGGTAAATTTGTCATAACATGTTGGATTATTAAGTTGTCCCAATATTTCGTGTTCATAGTCACCTCGATTCATTATGACAATATTTCCCCCCGTGTCTGCTTCTTTAATGGTAAAATCTGTTTGGGCAGTCAAGATATCAAGGGCCCTTCGTTCACCCAAACTCAAATTGTCTGGCTGTGCCTGACTGGGATCTATCTTGATGATTCGGTTTGTCCAAATCTCCAATAACCAATTAGTGAAATATGTCAATGTTGTTCCCTGCAGCTAATGTAGGAGTCCATTTTGATTTGTTTCTCAAACCACTCGGGGCATTCAAATTGGCTACCACTTTTAACTCCTCCAGGATTTTTGAGACCGTGATGGGGTCACCCTCCAATTCTGTAATAGAAAGTAGTGCCTTGTATATCCTGAATAGAAAGCAAGCTAGATACAGTCTGATTGCATTGTAGTACATTTTTTATTTATATTAAGATTCTTCCTGAAATATTTCTTAATTTTTAAACGTCTGATGTATTTGTACAAATCAATTTTTTCTCTGCGTACATCACCTTGACTAGTAGGACAACAACCCATACCTTTTTTCAATAATGAAGTCCTATCCTGGTTTAGTATTAGTTGGGAGAGATTGATCACTGATAAGTCCACATTACGATTTGTTTCTAGGTTCTCCTGTTGCAGGATCTCATTCTCATGCCCTTTCTCTCTTCCTGATTTTCCTCCTCGCTTACACCTCCGGGTTTTCTTGCACTGTCTGGTTTTCTCGTTTGATCTCAATTGCCTTGTTTGATTCTTTGTAACTTCTTTAAAAAAGAATTCCCTGCTGTGTTTGTACCTGATGTGCTTTCACGAACCTCTTCCTCGCTTTCACTAGTGAGTATAGTGCTCAGAGGTAGAGCTGGAGCTTATAGAAGCCCCATCTAGTGTTTCTTATTATCCGGATTTACCAGATGATCATCATGTTTTCTGGAAAAGGTAAAGATCCTGCCACTATTATAATTGACTTCATCCCTTTTTAGTTTTCTTGCCTTGCGCTGTTGGATCTCATCTTGGTGTTTAGCAATGATGTTGTTCAGAAATTTGTAATTTTTTTCAGTCCCTTCAGGGAGGTTCAAGCCACTAATCTCTAATTCTAGAGCTGCGATTTCTGCTTGTAATCTGGTCACTTTCTTGTCTGAGTTTTCCATCCTTATACCCATAAGATTGCGAAACTTTGATGTTAGTTCCTTCTTCCACGCTATGAGTAAGTCCTCATCCAGATCACCATAAATTGGTATGATTTGAGACCTCAGGCTTCTGGGTGCCCTGTTAAGCTTGACATTTTGTTGTAGGGTGGCTCCATCCCACCATTTAGAAGTTACATTTGTCTTAAGTTTCTCTAACTTTACAAATTTGTCTTTGAGTCCTTCTCTACATAATGGATTTCCACTTCTTACTACCTTGTCAACCATTGTCACTTTGCTCAGATTACTAAATAATTCCTCTGCCATCCTGTCCCATTCCATATTTCGGTTCTTGACTTATTAGAAAATATATAGTGTGTCCCAAGCCGCCCACCTTAAAGGTCCAACTCAAATACAAAAGGGTGATTTGATTGGTGTATGGCGCTATGGGGCTTGTCCCACTATTATATGCTAACCTCTGGAAATGATCTTTAAATGCGGTGCTTAAAGAAGTGAATCCCCCTACTTCCCCTAACCTGTTATTTTCTTTTTGTTCTTCAATCTCTTTTATTATTTTCGGCAATTAGCCTCTTCCTTTGTTTATATAGCCAGCCAACACATGGTTCGTCAGTGAGGGAAATGCCTCATGACTTCAGGGCTACAAAACAAATAAACTGTACGTCCCAATCACAATACATCTCTATAAGTAATTCTATTTACTTGTGTTAATCTTTACAGTCATATGGATCCCATGCATATTTGTGTGTGACATGTTAAATGATCATATGATAAGTTTAATCATGAGTGGAGACCCATGTACATAAATCTAAAAGCAAAACACAATTGTGCCACTTGATTAACTTCAAACAGACTATTGTCAAACCATGGTGAACTGGGGAAGCGTGGCCACTTTAATCGCAGTAAAAACCATTTGTGTCATCAACCGTAAAGTGTAAACCGGTTATAGACGATGTAAATATCCCCTACTCTTAGCCACATACCTGTATATAAGGTGCTAAAACAGTCCAAAGTAACCAGTTTGTAAATCAACAAAACCAAATTAGTAACAGGATCTATTCATTCACCCTCGAATCAATTTTGTATATGAATCCAATCTCCTACCTGCTAACAGGTTCTAATTCCAACCCAGACGCATAGGCGCATTATCCATAAGGCTGCCTTTCTCCCGAGTGCAAGCTCATACACATGAATTTAACAGATTACAGAAATTTTACATTTCTGGAGGGACTACTTCAACATGATTGTGGACATGTTTGGAATTAAATGTGGGAGACTCGATTCTACACCAATAGTTACGCCGGCCGGGTTGGAATTGGAATCCTGTGAATCTGGGCAAATTACTAAATCTCTCAGTGCCTAACAAAATGAATGTGTCTGTCTGTAATGCAACTGGTGCTCATGTAAAGTGCTCTAATACCTTCAGGTTATGTTCGTGCTATATAAAACTCCGAAAAAAATGAATGTCTGTTTTTTTTTAAAATATTTCCTCTTAAAAATTCACAGAACTATCATGAGCCACGTGTAGCATTCTCTCAATCATCCCCGTTCCAATGGTACAGTTCAAACTTTCAAGAATTGATCTCGTCTTTTCATTATCAATGCTCCCGCAAGGAACCTCTGGTCACTTTGTGTGGTCTCTTCATAAACTCTGCTTGTGAGACTGCACGTGCCCCTCACAAGCCAAATTGCGGAAAAGAGCACTTTCTCAGAAAAGGGGCCAGCATCTTCACTACTCCTTTTCAGCCATTGGACAGAAATGTCATCGCCTTGTCATTGTTATGTTATTTTATTCAGTATTTGTTATAGCGCACTTCTCGTCCCCCGAGGGGACATCTCGGCGCTCAAGAAAGCAGAGTCAGGAGCTGCTAATTAAAACGGGCAGGTTTTAAGCTGTTTCTTGAAGCCAGCAAAATCCGTACACACCCTAATGGCCGAGGGGAGTCTGTTCCAGTGGAACGGAGCCAAGTAAGAGAAGGCCTGTCGCAGTATTTAGATGTGCGGATGCGTAGAGAGCAGAGAAGGAGCTGATTTTTTTATCTCCGGTTTCTGTCAGGGCAGTAAGGTCTCAATTTGTCCTGTAAATATTTGGGTCCTTTACCTGCCCAAGACTTGTGTGTCGAGCAGAGAAGTTTGCTCTCTTTTTTATAGGGAGCCAATGCAAGGCTCTAAGCAAAGGGACAGATGGCGTGCCCAGAGGCCGTTTATTAACCAGTCGGGCTGCGGTGTTTTGGACCACCTGCAGCTTGGCATGTAGAGATGCTTTGGATGCTACTACGAGCGCATTTCATAGTCAAGGCGGCTAATAATCAGGGCCTGGATGAGGGTCTTGCAAGAGTCGAGTGGCAACCACTGGAAAATCCTTTTGAGTAGGTGCATTATCCCAAAACATGTACCACATGTGGAAGTCACGTGGTCCTTCATTGAGAGCTTTTCATCGGAGGATGCCCAAGTTCCTCATTGCGCTTATAGGAGCGTGGCCCGGGCCAAGCTCCATCAGCCACCAGTCCTCAGCCCAATAGAGATGAGCTTTTCCAAGAAGTAGTATTTCAGTCTTGTCTCAGTTCAGTTGTAAACAGTTTAAGGACATCCAGGTGGCGAGGCCCCTTGTACAGAAGATGAATCGCTGTTTAACATCCTCATAATCCTGTTCGAGAGAGATGACCAGCTGGGTATCATCAGCATAGAGTATCTCGAAGCCATAGGATTTGACTAACCGAGCAAGGGGGGAGACATAAATATTGAAAAGAGTTTGGCTCAAGGCAGAGCCCTGAGGGACTCCCTTGTTCAGGCATACTGTCGTGGACTGGAAGGGACCTAGAGTAGTAGTTTAAGGTCCATCTTTCAAAAAGTCTGTCAGCCAGTGCAAGTCAGTGCCATGTTTACCTATCTCCTGCAGGTGTTGAATTAGAATGGGGTGTGATACGGTGTCAAATGCCGCCGACAGGTCTAGTAGGACCAGCATAGCTGGCTTGCCGGCATCCAAAGCAAGATTGAAAAAGTCTGTCACTGCAACCAGAGTGGTCTCTGTGCTGTGTTGAGGGCGGTAACCTGATTTAGAGGTATCCCACAAGGAGTGAGTCTCCAGGTAAGATGTCGCCTGTTTGTTTACATGAGATTCCAGCAGTTTGGCAATTGAGAGAAGAGATATGGTACGGTAATTGACAGGGTCAGAGGGATCATGGTGAATTGTTTTTAGAATAGGTATAACATAAGCCGCTTTCTATTCCCGAGGGACGGAGGCGTAGGACAAAGATAGTTTACACAAAGATGCGACTGATGGTACCAGTGAGGAAGCAAGCATTGTATTGTAATTCCTTTTACATAGCACCCTACTACCCCTGACAAAGCATGAAAGTGCTTTTTCGGCGAGTAGCATCCTACTCTGGAACCCATAAAGGATTAGTGTTGAATTAGTATAGTGAAATATGAAAGTAATTAGAGTGGTGAATGTTAGTCTGTTATTTGGATTGAGAAGGATAGTGGAGGTATAGAAGGGTCTTGAATTGTTTTTGTTTTTTTAGTTCTTAGCAGTAGGAGGGGGTTTGGGATGAGTAAAGGGGAGGTGGAGGGGAAAGAGTCAGAGGGAAGGGTTTAGAATGGCTTGTTTGGGAGATCTGAATAGTAAGAGGTATGAAATGATACAAGGTGGGGTAGAGGAGGGAAGAATCTAGAAAAAGGTTATTTTGGGGATCATAGTGGTATGGGATGAATGAGGCCGTGGAGGTAGAGGATATATTAATAGAGGTATAGGATGAGAAATAGGGTAGTGCATTGGAAAGAGTAGTAGACTGAGGTTTGAGAGGAGTCCGAGTGAGGTAGATATACTGATCGGTATACGGTGAGAAATAGGGTAGTGTGTTGGATATGCTGAATTAGAAGCAAAGCAATAAATGTTACGGTGCTAGATGAAGTTGGGGTTCTAGTTTCACAATTCAGTGGATGTTTCCAAGTGAGTGCTTTATTTCTTTCTTGCGATTAGAGATATGACAATTCGTTTCTAAAGAGTTAGTTTCAGAGAATTGCATAAAATTTATTGAAATCATTTCTGTCCTCCGTCTAGTTTGCAGTTCGTGTGTTGTGGTGTAGGCAAAGGTCAGTGATCTAGGGGTACATGCATCAAAATCAAAATTTGCGATTCCCAAATAGCGATTATTACCGAGTCGCAATTTGGTAATCGTAAAACTCAATGCATCAAAATATTCGCTATTTTTTGGCAAATCGGTATTATTCGCAATCGCTACTAGCGATTTCATAATTGTGAGTTGCTTTTTTAGCGAATACGCTATTAGAGATTCGCTAATAGCGAATCTGTAAATCAGATGCAGGATGATGTCACAAGCAGGAAGTGAGCCATCCCATGCTGTTTCCTGTGTACTGAGAGGGAGGAGGAGGAGTCAGACTGCAGGAGAACAGCACTAGGAAGATTTTTGGGACTGCAGAACCTGTGCAATTATCCACCATGGCATCAAACACCACAGAAGGATAGAAAAAGAAAGATTAAGTTCAGTGAAAAGGAGCTGGAAATCCTCATAGAGGAAGTTGTGAAGAGCCATGAGAAACGTTTTGGCAGTCACTGCATGTCCCAGAATCCAAAAAAAGAAAATTATGGCTGGGAATACAATAAAAAATCAGCGCAGTGGGGGTCACCCAGTGCTCCATTTCGGATCTGTGCAAGCGGTGGTATGACCTGCGGAGCAGGGCCAAGGATGGGTTGCTGCAAGACTAGCTGATGCTAAAAAAACAACTGGAGGAGGACCATCCACAGAAACAGCAGCCTTAGAGGACCTGGTGGAGTCGACCCTTCAGCCTGAGGCTGTTGGAGTGATGTCGATCGATTCCTATGCACCGCCCAGTACTTCTCACGGTAAGATGCATGCAAATGACCATACAATGCTAGGTTAACTAAACATAATCCGTAAGTCAGATCCGGGTTAGTGTAGCAAGTAGTACTCCAGACCATATTTTACTTGTAACACATAGCAGTCAGCAAATCCAATTGGAATGGCAAGTGGGAAGCAAACCAGCAGTGTGTTGAGTAATTACTAAATATGATAATACTAAGTGCAAGATGAAATACTTGCCCTTTTTTGAAAACTGAAATTGCACTGTTTCACATCACAGATGCACCTGCGCAGGAGTCAGATGACAGTGAAGGTCATGCACCCCTGGAGAGTGAGCCACAGTCATCAGAAGACATCACAGTGTCACCTTCACCCACAACACCTGCACCCACAAGACGCAGGATCACAGTCCCACCATTGCCTGCATTCGAAACGGAAGAGGATAGCCAAGCTGACCCTCCAACAGCACAGTCTGGGCAGACACCCACATCAAGACCACGGGTCCTAGGTCAAAATAGAAATATCCGCATCAGTAGGTGCAGGGCAGGTGTGCAATTTAGAGCTGTTGAAGGTGACAGCTCAACGTCCTTTGCTGGGCTGGAGAACGCAATGTTGAGGGTACAGCGCCTGCAATGCAAGCACATGCGTTCAATGCAGGCACACCTTTCATCTCTTGCAAGGAACATGGGAGAGATGAGTGACAGCATTAAACAGCTCACAACCGCTGTGCAGGAAGGTCGGAGGGATACCACACAACACTTTGGTGACATGACACAGGCACTCAAGGAGTTGTGCAAAGGGATGCAAGAAGACCAGGTGACCCACCGCAAAAATCATCAATTCTTTGGCCGCATGGATGGCTACACCAGGGCCATTAACCACCTGAGCTCCACAACAGCCCAACTGTCCCGACGTGCAGTAGGCATGCAGGTTGAAATTACACATTGCTGTGGTGATGTGGCCAGGGGACTGATACAGGTCACCAATGCTGTGAAGCAAATGCAAACTACTACAGTTGCTGCCAGTAGTGTCATGGGTGGAGGGGATAGTGAGGATGCCTCCATCCTCCATAGCAATATGGCTCCAGTGACCGAATGCAGGAGGCGCAGCACAAGGAATACTCCTGCATCAGAGTGCTCAGACATGGATGTGTCAGAGCACCCTGTACGGGCAATGGGAGTGCGTGGCCGCCGTAAATAGTGTGGACATGAGCACAGGATTTCATTTGGTGAGGTAACCATAATCCGAATTTGTTTGGGGTGATGCACAAGTGCCATGGCAAAGTCATCCTTGCGTTCAGACTTACATTGTGCACATTTTCTGCTTGGTATGTGTGCATTAACACTACCTGAGCTAATTATTTTTTTAATAAATCAAAATGGCAATGGAACCATGTAGTGTCTTGTTTCATCATTACCCACCTTAAAAATAATGCTGTTATTTCTGCATGTCTCTGTCTCCCCCTCAGCTGCGCTTGGCCCGCGTGCTGCTTGTGGTGGTTGTCCTGGCTGGTTGTCTTCCTCGTGCTCACTGTCAGACAGTTCAAGGGGTATGCCTCTCGAAGTCGCAATCTTGTGCAACATGGCACAAGTGGCCACAATTTTGCAGCAGGTATCTGGTCGGTACTGCAATGCACCGCCAGTCATGTGGAGGCAGCGGAACCTACTTTTCAGTAGGCCAAAGGTGCGCTCTGACGTTGAGGGTGGTGATGTGCGCTGCATTGTAACGCTGCTCACTTGGCGTACTTGGGTTGAGGTATGGCGTCAGGATGTTAGAGCGCACAGCGTATACGCTGTCACCTACAGGGTTGAAAACCGATTACTCACTGCTATGTGTCACCATGTGCCCAGAGTATGTAAGACATTCTAACATATGTTTACCAAGCAGGTATCCTTCGCCGAATTCTCCCCCAAGGAGATGAGTGTATGCCACTGTGTCTGAATATGTATGAGTCATGTGTACTGCCAGGGAATCTAGCCACTATGTCAGTTATGATGTGTTTGGAATTGCAAAGGACTTGTATATTCAGTGAATGGTATGATTTTCCGTTCCTGTAAATGTACTCATTCACTGAGGGGGGACAAATGGCTACATGCGTCCCATCAATGCAACCGATTAGTTGGGGGAGCGACCCTTGACCTTGCCAGGTAGGTCGCTCCCCACCACACAGCTCCGCCTGTGCTGTCTGCCCGCTGCTCCTGTAGGTAAGATCGCCCTCCGCTTGTGGCCCCGGTGCCAGTTTTGTCTGCTTGTCTCCCCTTTCCTTTCTGTGCCCCTCGCTGCCCCACTGTTGTTGTGCCCGTGATTTGCCTGCTTTCCCCCCGTTTTTCCTTCTGTGCCCCTCGCTGCCCCACTGTTGTTGTGCCCGTGATTTGCCTGCTTTCCCCCCGTTTTTCCTTCTGTGCCCCTCGCTGCCCCACTGTTGTTGTGCCCGTGATTTGCCTGCTTTCCCCCCGTTTTTCCTTCTGTGCCCCTCGCTGCCCCACTGTTGTTGTGCCCGTGATTTGCCTGCTTTCCCCCGTTTTTCCTTCTGTGCCCCTCGCTGCCCCACTGTTGTTGTGCCCGTGATTTGCCTGCTTTCCCCCCGTTTTTCCTTCTGTGCCCCTCGCTGCCCCACTGTTGTTGTGCCCGTGATTTGCCTGCTTTCCCCCCGTTTTTCCTTCTGTGCCCCTCGCTGCCCCACTGTTGTTGTGCCCGTGATTTGCCTGCTTTCCCCCCGTTTTTCCTTCTGTGCCCCTCGCTGCCCCACTGTTGTTGTGCCCGTGATTTGCCTGCTTTCCCCCCGTTTTTCCTTCTGTGCCCCTCGCTGCCCCACTGTTGTTGTGCCCGTGATTTACCTGCTCTCCCCCCGTTTTTCCTTCTGTGCCCCTCGCTGCCTATCGCCATTCCCGCCGCTGCGTCCCTGCGGCCCCGCCCCCTGACTGCCCATTCGCTGCCCCTGCCTCCCGCCTCCCAGCTGCTCCTCCCTCCCACCTCCCCATAAATGGCGGCCGCTGCACGGTGAGGAGAGCGACCCTTGACCTTGCCAGGTAGGTCGCTCCCCACCACACAGCTCCGCCTGTGCTGTCTGCCCGCTGCTCCTGTAGGTAAGATCGCCCTCCGCTTGTGGCCCCGGTGCCAGTTTTGTCTGCTTGTCTCCCCTTTCCTTTCTGTGCCCCTCGCTGCCCCACTGTTGTTGTGCCCGTGATTTGCCTGCTTTCCCCCCGTTTTTCCTTCTGTGCCCCTCGCTGCCCCACTGTTGTTGTGCCCGTGATTTGCCTGCTTTCCCCCCGTTTTTCCTTCTGTGCCCCTCGCTGCCCCACTGTTGTTGTGCCCGTGATTTGCCTGCTTTCCCCCCGTTTTTCCTTCTGTGCCCCTCGCTGCCCCACTGTTGTTGTGCCCGTGATTTGCCTGCTTTCCCCCCGTTTTTCCTTCTGTGCCCCTCGCTGCCCCACTGTTGTTGTGCCCGTGATTTGCCTGCTTTCCCCCCGTTTTTCCTTCTGTGCCCCTCGCTGCCCCACTGTTGTTGTGCCCGTGATTTGCCTGCTTTCCCCCCGTTTTTCCTTCTGTGCCCCTCGCTGCCCCACTGTTGTTGTGCCCGTGATTTGCCTGCTTTCCCCCCGTTTTTCCTTCTGTGCCCCTCGCTGCCCCACTGTTGTTGTGCCCGTGATTTGCCTGCTTTCCCCCCGTTTTTCCTTCTGTGCCCCTCGCTGCCCCACTGTTGTTGTGCCCGTGATTTACCTGCTCTCCCCCCGTTTTCCCTTCTGTGCCCCTCGCTGCCTATCGCCATTCCCGCCGCTGCGTCCCCTGCGGCCCCGCCCCCTGACTGCCCATTCGCTGCCCCTGCCTCCCGCCTCCCAGCTGCTCCTCCCTCCCACCTCCCCATAAATGGCGGCCGCTGCACGGTGAGGAGAGCGACCCTTGACCTTGCCAGGTAGGTCGCTCCCCCACCACACAGCTCCGCCTGTGCTGTCTGCCCGCTGCTCCTGTAGGTAAGATCGCCCTCCGCTTGTGGCCCCGGTGCCAGTTTTGTCTGCTTGTCTCCCCTTTCCTTTCTGTGCCCCTCGCTGCCCCACTGTTGTTGTGCCCGTGATTTGCCTGCTTTCCCCCCGTTTTTCCTTCTGTGCCCCTCGCTGCCCCACTGTTGTTGTGCCCGTGATTTGCCTGCTTTCCCCCCGTTTTTCCTTCTGTGCCCCTCGCTGCCCCACTGTTGTTGTGCCCGTGATTTGCCTGCTTTCCCCCCGTTTTTCCTTCTGTGCCCCTCGCTGCCCCACTGTTGTTGTGCCCGTGATTTGCCTGCTTTCCCCCCGTTTTTCCTTCTGTGCCCCTCGCTGCCCCACTGTTGTTGTGCCCGTGATTTGCCTGCTTTCCCCCCGTTTTTCCTTCTGTGCCCCTCGCTGCCTATCGCCATTCCCGCCGCTGCGTCCCCTGCGGCCCCGCCCCCTGACTGCCCATTCGCTGCCCCTGCCTCCCGCCTCCCAGCTGCTCCTCCCTCCCACCTCCCCATAAATGGCGGCCGCTGCACGGCCGCGCAGCGGACGTGCGCAGCGGGCGCGCCGCTGGCGCGCCGAAGGCGCGCCTAAGGCAAGCCCGTCTGCGCCCGTCCGCGACTGGACCGCGCCCAGCGCCAGAACCCCTGGATCCCACCGATGCAACACCACTCGACGGACCTACGACGCCGCCACACTCACCGCACTCAATGCCGGCCGGAACCCTGCCTGCTACCGAGCCTCACCGAGACGCACCCACGGACCCTTCACCTGCCAAACCTGCCGATTCACCTGCCCCCTGACGTGCACCACCTCCGCCAAGTCGAGCAACAGCAGCAACCACCTGAAATGCATCCTGCTGAACACCCGCTCCGTCCACAGGCACGCCGTGGAACTCTGGGACCTGCTCGACGCAACAGCACCGGACATCGCCTTCCTCACCGAAACCTGGATGAACGCCTCCTCAGCGCCTGACATCGCCATAGCCATCCCGGATGGATACAAGATCACCCGGAAGGACCGCGTCAACCAGACGGGAGGAGGCATCGCCATCGTACACAAGAACACCATCCGCATCTCGACTAACTCCGACGAGACCTTCACCGCCGCCGAACACCTACACTTCCAGATACACACGGACCCCAAGACCACCCTCCGAGGCACCCTCATCTACAGACCCCCGGGACCACGCACACTATTCAGCGAAGACATCGCAGACTTCATCAGCCCGCACGCCATGCCCTCCGCCGACTACATCCTCCTAGGGGACCTCAACTTCCACCTGGAGAACAACAACGACAGAAACACCACCGCCCTGCTGGACAACCTCGCCAACCTCGGACTCAAGCAACTGGTGAACACGCCCACCCACTACGCCGGCCACACGCTTGACCCCGTCTTCTCGTCCAGCAAGCACATCTCCTTCAGCCACGCCACCGGACTCCACTGGACCGACCACAGCTGCGTCCACTTCAGCTTCAGAAAGACTGCGACCCACCACCACCCGCAACAGGCTCCCCGCCGGAGCTGGAGCAAGATCACCGCCGAGCAGCTCACCGCCTCCCTCAGCCAGAACACACCCACCGACACAACGGACCCAAACGAAGCAGCCAGCAACCTCGCCAAGTGGCTGACCGCCTGCGCCGACGACCTCGCACCACTAAAAACCCTCCCAGCAGACCCGGAAGCAAGAAAACCCCTTGGTTCACCAACGAACTCAAGGAATCCAAGAAGAACTGCCGCACTCTCGAGAAAACCTGGCGACTCGACCAGAC
Source organism: Calotriton arnoldi (assembly GCA_963921515.1). Lineage (NCBI taxonomy): Eukaryota > Metazoa > Chordata > Amphibia > Caudata > Salamandridae > Calotriton > Calotriton arnoldi. Next base: position 263,587 of record CAWUFW010004770.1, read on the forward strand.
CACAGACAACAGGACCGCCCTCAAGCACGCCACCCGCAAACACCACCAGCTGATCCGTGCCACCAAGAAGTCGGCACTCAAAGAACGACTGGACAACAACGCCCATGACAGCAAGGAACTTTTCAGCATCGTCAAAGAGTTCTCCAACCCCAGCGCCGGAAACAACGACATCACCCCCTCGCAAGACCTCTGCAACTCACTCTCCGCGTTCTTCCACCGCAAGATCACCGACATACACAACAGCTTCAACGCACAAACAACGCACCCTACCGCCGAACCAATGCCCGCCACCACCACCCTCTGCAACTGGACCCCGATCAACACCGAAGACACCACCCGCACGATGAACTCCATCCACTCCGGATCACCAACCGACCCCTGCCCACACCACGTCTTCAACAAAGCCGACGCCACCATCGCACCCCATCTCCGGGACATCATCAACTCCTCCTTCCGCACCGCCACCTTCCCGGAGAGCTGGAAGCACGCCGAGCTTACCGCCCTCCTGAAGAAACCAACGGCGGACCCCACCGACCTCAAGAACTACCGCCCCATCTCGCTCCTTCCGTTTCCGGCCAAAGTCATCGAGAAGACCGTCAACAGACAGCTTGCCGCCTTCCTCGAGACGAATGGATCCTCGACCCCTCGCAGTCCGGGTTTCGGGCCAACCACAGCACCGAGACCGCCCTTATCGCAGCCACCGACGACATCAGAACCCTAACCGACAACGGGGAAACAGCTGCCCTCATCCTCCTGGACCTCTCCGCGGCGTTCGACACCGTCTGCCACCGCACCCTAGTGAAGCGCCTCAGCAACATCGGAATCCGAGAGAAAGCACTGGAATGGATCATCTCGTTCCTCGCCGGAAGAACCCAGAGAGTCCGCCTCTCCCCGTTCAGATCCGAAGCCACCGAAGTCATCTGCGGCGTTCCACAAGGATCCTCACTCAGCCCGACCCTCTTCAACGTCTACATGAGCCCCCTCGCAGCCATCGCACGCCGACACAACCTCAACATCATCTCCTACGCCGACGACACCCAGCTGATCCTCTCCCTCACCAACGACCCCACTACCGCCAGAGCCAACCTGCACGACGGGATGAGAGACGTCGCCGACTGGATGAGGAACAGCCGCCTTAAACTGAACTCAGACAAGACGGAAGTCCTCATCCTGGGCTCATCACCCTCCGCCTGGGACGACTCCTGGTGGCCCCCGGCCCTGGGCACCGCACCCAAGCCAACGGACCACGCACGCAACCTGGGCTTCATCCTGGACTCCTCCCTATCAATGACCAAACAAGTCAACGCCGTCTCATCTTCATGCTTCAACACCCTGCGCATGCTCCGCAAGATCTTCAGATGGATCCCCACTGAAACCAGGAAGACCGTCACCCAGGCACTCGTCACCAGCCGACTGGACTATGGGAACACCCTCTACGCCGGAACCACAGCCAAACTTCAAAAGAGACTCCAGCGCATCCAGAACGCCTCCGCACGACTCATCCTGGACATCCCCCGACACAGCCACATCACCGTACACCTGAAAGACCTGCACTGGCTCCCCGTCAGCAAGAGAATCACGTTCAGACTCCTCACCCACGCACACAAGGCCCTCCACGACCTGGGCCCAAAGTACCTCAACGACCGCATGTCCTTCTACACGCCCACACGCCAGCTACGATCAACCAGCCACGCCCTCGCCACCGTACCACGCATCCGCAGAACCACCGCCGGAGGAAGATCCTTCTCCTACCTGGCGGCCAAGACCTGGAACTCCCTCCCCACTCACCTTCGGCGAACCCAGGACCATCTCGCCTTCAGGAAGCAGCTCAAGACCTGGCTGTTCGAGCAGTAACTTACCCCCTCCCCAGCGCCTTGAGACCCTCCCGGGTGAGTAGCGCGCTCTATAAATGCCGTGATTGATTGATTACGTGGGGAAATTGGGCTACCTGATAGAAATCTATTTTTGTTTGCTGCAATTCCTGTGGGGTTGATGGAAAACTTATGTTGTGGTGTATCCTGGTCAACATGGCCTCAAGGAATGAATTGAAAAAGTCGGCTGCAGCTATTACACCCTGGAAGCTACCTGACGCTAGGAGGTGCAGTGAACATAGGACCTGCACATGAGTGGGGATGGCATGTGTCCTGCGAGTCTGATGCTGCAGTAGGGGATCTAATTCGGCTATCAGGTCATAGATCATGTCTGCATTTAACCTATACTTGTCATATATTTCTTCCTTTGTCTGCCCCAACAAAGTAACGCGCACTCTAAATATGTGCTCCTGTATCCTCCTCCTTCTCTGTGCTGCTGCTTGTAGCCTCATCCTCCTTGCCATGACGTAGAGCGCTGCCATTGTGAAACGTTATGAGGCCTTCTGGGCCTGTTTATATAATTTGCCAATGGTTCCCACCTGATTTGATTGATTTCACCTGGTTACCACCTGAATGGATTTGATGCTGTTTTTGCAAGTGCTAAATTGCAATTCCCTATGTATTCACAATTCGCGAATTTACATGCATTGCTTTGCGAGGCAGAATAAGCGAATCGCTAATAAGGATTCGCTATTTTGGGAATCGCAAAATAGGTATTCGCTAAAATTGTGAAAACGGTTAATATTTTGCGATTTTTGATGATGCATTGCTTAGGGCTATTTTGCGATCGCAAACGGCCTTTTTTTGCGATTCGCACTGTTTGCGATCTCAAAATAGCTTGATGCATGTGCCCCCTAGTTGCTTAACTTGTAAGCATATTTTCTTTTGATTAATTAGAGATATGACATTTCTGTTTCTCAGTAGAACGCTCCGCAGACAGATACCTAAATTATGGTGTAAAGAAATCATTCTGAATATTCTAAACCATGCACCCAATTTTATTTCAAAATGTAATTTCCTTTATTTTGCTCTGCGACTGTTAAGTGGCTTTTTAAACTCCTTACTATAATGTTGAGCATTAAGATGGTTCAACAAAGGCGCTGTGCTGACTGTGTTGTCCAATTCCTTTTTGATTTCTTGATTTGTTTTCCCAAAGTAGTTTTTTATATAGACATATAATGCTGTATGACAGTTTTGGTTTTGTGATTAGTAAATTTCTCAAGTTTGATTTGTATTCCTCTGCATGTAAAGTAAGAGCCAGTGGTTGTTTGACAGTATGCACAAGTTCCATACCTGTGGTGTGATGAAAGTCCTTTTATCTTACTTAAGATTAGGGATAACTGTGTTTTTCAGCGTCATCTTAAGGATTTTGTGGGCCCCACTATGGAACGCATTTGAATTTGTTTACCAATTTCATGCTACTTCAAGCCAAACAATCCTAAATAGCATGTTAAACTTTGAGAAGGTCGCATGAAAACAGTTGCAATTTGTCTTGCCCAGGACCCTAAAAATCCTTAAAATGAAACTGGGTTGAGAGGCTGAGTCCGAGGAAGAGGGAGACACATTTAGATAGAGAAATAGAGTAGACAGGGGTCAAATAGAAAGTTAATCTTTCCAGGAGGGGGTCCTTGGAAGATGGGGGCCCTGGGCAATTGCCCTCTTTGCCCCATTTCTTGTAATGTCTTTTTGGTTCTTACATGCAGCTGATCCCTGACTAAATGGACTTTTAAACTTTTGTATTTTAGTGCAAATGGAGGGTCTTTCTTAGGGCATTCAACAGACTTCACTACATGCCATGATCATTTTCATGAATTTATTTGCGTATGTTTTGGCACACAAACTGCAATGTCTGAGGTTTGCTTTTTTCTTTGCAATAGCTTCTCACTGAGGACAAACCATGCCCTCTTATAGTTGTTCTTCTTTGTTTTTTTTGGGATATTTCCTTTCCTTTAGCCATATTATAAGTTTGTCTGAATGAAGAAAATGGTCATTTTTTTTTTTGTACAGTCCTGTCTGATTTGGAGGAATTATCCGGATGCTAGGTTGTCCCGTAGTGTTTTGTTTAAAAAGCTTTCAACCTAGGAATCTAGTTTTATCTGTGGGTTTGTTGTGCAGCGAGGTTATGATACTCCCATTTTTTTGGGGGGGGGTTCAAAAGTCCAGAAAATGTATTTCTCAATCAACTTGCATTGTGAATTTGTCTACTGAATGGTGGTTTAGCTAATTTCAGAATTCCTGTAGTTTCAATACCGCTCTAAATGCAGAAAATGTCTGCATCTTTGCCATGTTTTGCGGTATGTATGAATGATTGAAAATCCAGCACTCTTCATACTGTGCCGTATATAAGATGGCGAATTCCAAAGCACATTAGTAACCTCTGGCTATGTTTTTTTTATCTGTTGAAAACAATTCCATTAAAGAAAAGGAAGGTTTTGTGTGCTCCCTCAGCTAAATTCAGGATTAAACTTGTGGGCAGTGGCTGGGGATTTATACGTTGATCTAGTTAGTTCCAGGGGATCCTGTTTCCACGTTAAGTATGACTAGGACTTGTTGGTTGAGATTAAAAATCTGAACCTTTATATTATTAACAAGATCCGTTGTACCTTGTGCGTAAGATCAAACATCCTTGATGAAAGTGTTAAGAAATACTTCTATATAGAAATTGGATTACATATTCATTCATACCCTATTACTACTTGCTGTCCTGGTGGATGGTTCAGATTTCTGTCTACCTTTGGCAAGAAGTACAATGTCAGTATGCAAGGTTCTTTTTGTACATACAACTCATTCCGTTTGGCTTAACCACCATTGTTCCAAGCAATCCTGCTGTAGGTTCATGTGCTCTTGTATCTCTTTCATGGGATTAGTAGGTAAACTTCCTCTGACATCCAGTATTTACAACCTGTCCAATGCCCCCTTCTTTGTATGTCACTTTGTCTGGAATTACCTTTCTTCTGCTATCTGCAGAATTGATGATGATTGTTAGTTTTTAATTGTATTAAGTAGTCAGCAAATAGTACTTTTAGTCTCTCCTTGGCCTCTAATTGTTCAAATTCAGACAGAACACTTTTTTCAAAAGTGATAGTTTGTGTTAGTGTTGTGTGTAGATGGCTTTCTTTGATAAAGTTGTTGTCTGCTGTTTTACGTGCATATAAAGTTCTGACTTCAAGTACAGATACACCATTTCCAGTTTGAAAATGGATTTGTCTCTTTCAAACTTGTTACATTTTTGATTCTGCATGGCCTTCTGAGTGTTTGAATGTTTTTCTATTACTTTGAATAGCTCCCTACTGTCTTGAATGTCATCATTATTGATATACTTCAACTGGGTAATTTTGTACTACTTTTTTTGTAATACTGAGTCTTAGTGCAGTTTTAACTGAGAGTTTTAACTCCTGCAAAATCCTCATGATACAGAGGTGTATTTTTCAGTTGCAAGCCCCACGGGATGGGACCTGCTCATAGGTGTTCTAGAAGTATCATAAGTATTCTAGAAGTATTTGTCCATTTAATTCTGTTTCTGGTTTCTTTTTGAGTCTAACAGCTGTGTTATGTTATGTTATGTTAGTCCAACTTGTATAGCGCAACAGCTGCCTCAGCAAAGAGGCGTCCCGGCGCTTACTACATGCAGACTGAAAACTAGAGCCTAAACCACAGGGAAGAGATGAGTTTTTATTGCCTTCCTAAACGTCAGATAGTTCTCCAGGCTGCAAATGTGAAGGGGGAGGGAGTTCCAAAGCTTGGCCGCTAGACAACGGAAAGAACGTCCCCCGGCACGTAAACGTTTTATCCGCGGGACAAGAGCCAAGTATGTCCCCATAGAGCGCAGATGGCGCTTGGATGTGTATGGTACCAATACATTTGTCAGAATACAAGGGGAAGAGTTTCAAGATTTTGAAGGCCAGGCAGAGAGCTTTAAATTCTATGCGCTTGGCCACAGGCAGCCAGTGTAATCGCCGGATTACACCCGAAATAGGGCGCCTTCTCGGGAGTCCTAAAAGAGCTCTGGCAGCCGCATTTTGGACCCTTTGTAGGCGCATGACCTCAGCTTTATTCGCCCGCAAAAGGAGCGAATTGGCATAGTCAAGCCTTGACAATATGGCCGCCTGGACAATCAATTGTCTGGCGGACGGGTCAAAGTAACCCAAAAGGGGATTCAGTCCCCGTAGTAGACCGAAACACGTGCCTGCTATTTTCTTGGTGTGTTCCTGAAAACTGAGGGTTGAATCCATCCATACCCCTAGGTTTTTCACCATCGCCTTAGGGGTGGGTGCGCTCCCAAGGGTGTTGGGCCACCAGTTCTCACTCCAAAGTTTGATGTTTTTACCCACCAACACCTCCGATTTATTAGCATTAAGCTGGAGGCAGTTAGCGGTCATCCACTCCGCGATCGCCACCAGCCCGCTCCTAAATTTAGGGGCATCCTGGGTAGAATCGTCAGAGAGAACCACCACCACCAACTGCATGTCGTCGGCGTAAGAGACAATGGAGAGACCCCTGTCCCTGGCCTATCACTGCCAGAGGTTGCACGTACAAGCTAAAAAGTACAGGACTCGGGGCAGAGCCCTGTGGCACACCCTGGCCGATAGACTGGACGCGGGAGAGAAAAGGCGGAGCAGACACCTGAAAAGTTCTTTCAGAGAGGAAAGATCTAAACCATTCCAAGGCAGAACCACCGATTCCTGCCTCCTCCAGACGATTTAGAAGGATCTGGTGGGATACAGTGTCGAACGCGGCACTGAGATCTAACAGGATCAGTGCTGCGGTGTTGCCCACATCTAGAACGGTCCGCAGATGTTCAGTCACAGCGAGGAGCGCAGTCTCCGTACTGTGCCCTGGGCGGAAACCATTCTGCGTGGGATCCAGGATGCCGTTGGTATTCAAAAACGCTGTAAGGATGGTGTTAATGTGTGCCTCCGCGATTTTAGCTGCCCAAGGTAGAAGAGAGATTGGGCGGAAGTTTTCTAATTTTGCTGGATCCTATGACGGCTTTTTGAGAAGGGGAACTACCATAGCCTGTTTCCATTGCCTCAGAACCGTTGCTGTGGAGAGAGAAGTATTAATCAACTGGCCCAGAGGCGCCAAGACCACAGGCAGAGATTTTAAAAACTGGTCCGGCTTGAGAGGGTCTGCAGGGGAGCCAGATTTAATTTTGCTGAAGAGCAGACGGAGCTCATCCTGATTGACATGAGGAAAAGCCATTAGAGTGTGAACGGTAGGGGGCCTAGATGCAGGGCTGGGACAGACAAGGGCCAGAGGAAAGGACTTGTATATAGTCTCCACTTTTTTTTACAAAAAAGGTGGCAAGGTCCTCACAGTGCTGCTTAGACGTGATCAGAGGCCGCAGGAGTTTTCCTGAGTTTAAAATCATTAAGTATTTTAAAAATGCATTTGGTTGGATTGCTACTAGACTGAATTTCCTTAGCAAAGTAAGCAGCACGCTCAGCCTGTACGTCCCGATGATACCTTTCGATGGCAATCTGATAACATCTCTTAGCAGGCAGATCATAATCCCTTCTCCAAGCCCGTTCCAGTTTTTTACATGCTTTGCGCATAACAGCCAGTCTGTCGGAAAACCAAGGATTGGCATGAGAAGTACGGCACTTGGACAAATTGGCCGGAATAAGAGAGTCCAGTACTTGGAGAATCCAGTCGCAAAAGATTTTATAAGCCGCCTCTGGATCCGTAGGTAACTTGGGCAATTTTAGAGCAAGAAGAGCGTGGAATTGCTCGAGGTTCAATTTACGCCAAGGGCGCTTATGAGGATTTCTGGGCACCTTTAATCAGGGGTACAGGAGCCAGAAGGGACACCGAAATCAAAAAGTGGTCGGACCAACAGGCCGGACTAGGTGGGCTAACAGTCAGGGATGGAATGTTAGAAAAAAACGGGGTCTAGTAAATGGCCTGCAGCGTGGGTGGGACCAGAGACTAGTTGATTTAGTTGACATGCTGCAAGGTCTGCGAGGAAGCTGCTGATTTCTATCTCTGTAAGATCATCAAAATGTAAATTCAAGTCCCCAAAAATAGTGAAGTTAGCTGATCTCATTACCATAGCACTGGCGACTTCAATAAGTGCAGATTTAAACTCCTTGGAAGGTCCGGGGGGGGCGATAAACCAGCAGCCCTGATATAGTGTAATTCGCACTGAAGGAGATCGCAAAGCGGGCGCATTCACAGCCAGTCAAGGCTCTTTAACAAACATGCAGCCATAACAAGATTTAAAAATGGCCGCGATACCCCCGCCTCTTGACATCCTATTTAAGGTCACAATACTATAACCAGGTGGGAGCGCTAAGCCTGGCTCCGCAACCATATCGTCGGAGAGCCAGGTTTCTGTCAAAAAGAAAACATCAGGCACTTCATCCTGTATTGGATCATATACATTCAGATAGTGTTTGGCCAGGGACTGGCAGTTGAGAATCAAAATTTTAAAGGAATTCCTGGGTGATTGCGCTGAGGGTGAGGGGGACGGATTAATAAAAGAATTGGAACCACAGCAAATGCAGCAAAAAGGTCCTTCTAAAGAGGTTAACAGCTGACGGCAAGGGCTTACCCCAGTGTTAGCAGCCCATAACTGTTTCCTCGAGTATATGCGCACACCCCTAACACCACCGGCAGCATCTCTGGCATCAGGCGACGTCCAGGCGCAGACGGGCTTGCCTTTGGCGCGCCGCTGGCGCGCCCGCTGCGCACGTCTGCTGCGCGTCGGCGCCATCAGCCCCAGAAATAGGCAAGCTCGTTAGGAAGTCTCAAAAGACTAGAGCGTCACCCGACCGAAGATGGCGATAGCAAATGGAATGCAGGAAGTGAGGGAAATCGCGGGATCTACCCACAGACCGGACTAGCCCCTTCCACACAATCAGCACAACAGCTGCGGTGGACCGAGGAGCACCGGTTCCGAGGAGCAAGTTAAAAGCATGTACGGCGCATTAAAACAGGTGAGACAGAGTAAAAATGTAACAATAGTAAAATGGTGACCCACTAGATTCACACACACCCAAGTTACACTGGTTCAATATGAGCCCCAAGGACACAGTATATCTGATTGTTAGCGCGTAGGGAAAGAGCGTGACAGCATCTCAGGCACACAGCTGACTCTAGTTTAATGTCCGCTGCGCGTCGGCGCCATCAGCACCAGAAATAGGCAAGCTCGTTAGGAAGTCTCAAAAGACTAGAGCATCACCCGACCCAAGATGGCGATAGCAAATGGAATCTAGGAAGTGAGGGAAATCGCGGGATCTACCCACAGACCGGACTAGCCCCTTCCACACAATCAGCACAACAGCTACTGTGGACCGAGGAGCGCCGGTTCCGAGGAGCAAGTTAAAAGCATGTACGGCGCATTGCCTGTAATTGTAGATGAAAAGATAGATTGAGATTCCAATAATATTTCATTTAATTTGCAAATGGCAAGTTCAAGTGTATAATTGTGGTTGAACGCAATTTCTTGCCCTAATTCTAGTGCACATTGGGGACTTGGTGCCCGTGTAAACACTTTACGTATAGGGTAATGGGTGTTTGGCCATCATCAAGGACTACTCGTGTAGGGCGAGTGCTAATTTTTAGAGGTAAGGAACATTTCCCCACTCATCAATCATAATGCTTAAGAAGAAATCCTCCTCACGTTCTTAAATGTCTCCTTTCACTGCAATTTTTAACTATTATTTTCCTTATTAATTCTTTGGCCAATGCAGGCTATGCAGTAGTTCAAGATTCACTGTTTTGCACCGATCAGTATGTGCTATTAGAAATACATTCAATTTTCTTTGTTCCTTTTCAGGAAAAGAATAGATGAATGATTTGCTTCAAGACTAGGAGTTAAGGCATACAAGAACATAGAACAGAAATTATTTGATACATTAAAAATGGGGCAGAATCCAATATTTTTCACACTGGTTATTGGCACGCATTTATCTCCATAACATGATGGCCAGAGAGGAACCTACTAAAATGAAGATGAATTGTATGGAATGAGTATCGGTCTTGTCACCATTTAACTTGACAGGTATATCTCAACCCTCTCTAAACAATTGTTTAAGTCCGATTACATGGTCTAGTATCACCAGTGAACATAAGGAACATTTGTGGGTTGCTAGCATACATGAACATGGAGAAAAATATTTGTTATTTTGAGGAACTGTATTAGATTAACCCCTTCCATGCGTCGGACGCACGGGAGCCGTCCGCATAAGTTCTAATGTGCGTCGGAAGGCTTCCGCGCGTCTGACGCCATTGCAGAAGAAATCCCTCTGGTGCAGGCACGAGGGATTTCTTTTACTCCCCCAAAGCCTCGGGAGCTGGGGAAGAGCTTCCCCAGCTCCCGAGGCCCCCTTGTTTCTGTGAAATGACGATCAGCGCGCACGTCGCTGACGTAATTTCACAGAAACCAAAACTGAAATGAGCATTTAGGCTCATTTCAGTTTCACTTTCTACGTGCTCAGGGGGCTATCTCAGCCCCCTGAGCATGTAGAAAGACGGGAGAGGTATCATTGGAAAGGGGAGAAGCTCCCCTTTCCAATGGTACCCCTCCCCAGTGGATCCCTGCTTGGGGATTGCCCCAGGAGGGCGATCCCCATGCAGGGATCCACCCACTAGACACCAGGGAGGGGGGGCAGCCCCTTGGGCAAGGGCCTTTGCTCCCCCCCCCCAAATATTTGGCCAAATTCAGTCTTTCTGACCCCCCTCGGGGGGGGGGCAGAAAACACACTAGATGGCAGGGATTTTTTATGGGAAATTTTAATTAGGGTGGGGGCAGAAAGACTGGAAATTGGCAAAAAAACACACTAGATGGCAGGGATTTTTTATGGGAAATTTTGATTAGGGTGGGGGCAGAAAGACTGGAAATTGGCAAAAAAAATCCCCGGCATCTAGTGGGCTTTCTGCCCCCCGGGGGGGCAGCAGCCGCCAATCTGCCCCCCCGGGGGGGGCAGAAAGCCCACTAGATGCCGGGGATTTTTTTTGCCAATTTGAATCCGGGGTGGGGGCTGCCCAAAACGGGCATGCCAATGCCCCCCACTCCCCGCCCGCAAAAATTCCAGTCTTTCTGCCCCCTCCCCCCCCCGATTCCCCCAGGGCGGCAGAAAGCCCACAAGGCACCAGCGATTACGCTGGCTTTTATGCATGGGGGTGGGGGCTGCCCAGAATGGGCATACCAATGCCCCCACCCCCACAATAAATAGCCACAGTCTTTCTGCCGCCCTTGGGGGCATATCAGGGCAACCCCCCCGATTCCCCTCCAGGGCGGCAGAAAGTCCACTAGGCACCGACTTTTTATTTTTTTAAGCAATGTGCCACCTGTCGATTTTTGGGGCCTAGCGCAGCTGGCACATAGGGAAACCTAGCAAACCTGTACATTTTTGAAAACTAGACACCAAGGGGAATTCAGTATGGGGTGACTTGTCTGGCTCTCACCAGGTTCTGTTACCCAGAATCCCTTGCAAACCTCAAACTTTGTAAAACAAATCCTATTTTCCTCACATTTATGTGGTGAAAAGGGCTGGAATCTGTGTGGAACCACAAAATTCCACCCACCCCGCATTCCCCAAAGTCTTCCGAGAAAAATGGTACCTCACTTGTGTGGGTAGGCCTAGTGCCCGCGACAGGAAACGGCCCAAAACGCAATGTGGACACACCACATTTTCACAGTGAAAGCTGACCCTTTTTTTGCAAGGTTCCTAGCTGTAGATTTTGAACCCTAGCTCTGCCGGCACATAGGGAAACCTAGCAAACCTATACATTTTTGAAAACTAGACACCCAGGGGAATCCAGGATGGGGTGACTTGTCTGGCTCTCACCAGGTTCTGTTACCCAGAATCCCTTGAAAACCTCAAAATTTGTTAAAATTAAACACATTTTCCTCACATTTCTGTGGTGGAAAGTTCTGGAATCTGTGTGGATCCACAAAATTCCACCCACCCCGCATTCCCTAAAGTCTTCAGAGAAAAATGGTACCTCACTTGTGTGGGTGGGTCAAGTACCCACGACAGGCAAGGGCCCAAAACCTACCTTGCTGGACTCCCCCCAGGTGTCTAGTTTTCAGAAATGTGTGGGTTTGGTAGGTTTCTCTAGATGGCCGCCCCCCTTTCAAAACCAGGTTGTTTAGTGATAGGTAATTTTGATGTCGCCTAAATTGGTTTTGGGCCCTTGCCTGTCGCGGGTACTTGACCCACCCACACAAGTGAGGTACCATTTTTCTCGGAAGACTTTGGGGAACATGGGGTGGGTGGGATTTTGTGGATCTACGCAGATTCCAGCACTTTCCACCACATAAATGTGAGGAAAATTGGTTTTTTGGACACATTTTGAGGTTTGCAAGGGATTCTGGGTAACAGAAGCTGGTGAGAGCCAGACAAGTCACCCCATCCTGGATTTCCCTAGGTGTCTAGTTTTCAAAAATGTATAGGTTTGCTAGGTTTCCCTAGGTGCCGGCAGAGCTAATGTTCAAAATCTACAGCTAGGCACTTTGCAAAAAAGGGTCAGTTTTCACTGTGAAAATGTGGTGTGTCCACGTTGCATTTTGGGCCGTTTCCTGTCGCGGGCACTAGGCCTACCCACACAAGTGAGGTACCATTTTTCTTGGAAGACTTTGGGGAACACTGGGTGGGTGGAATTTTGTGGATCCACGCAGATCCCAGAACTTTCCACCACAGAAATGTGAGGAAAATGTTTTTTTTTTTTTTTTTTTTACAAAATTCAGGTTTGCAAGGGATTCTGGGTAACAGAACCGGGTGAGAGCTAGTCAAGTCACCCCATCCTGCATTCCCCTGGGTGTCTAGTTTTTAAAAATGTATAGGTTAGCTAGGTTTCCCTAGGTGCTGGCAGAGTTGGGGTTCAAAATCTACAGCTAGCACTTTGCAAAAAAAGGGTCCGTTTTCACTGTGAAAATGTGGTGTGTCCACGTTGCGTTTTGGGCTGTTTCCTGTCGCGGGCACTAGGCCTACCCACACAAGTGAGGTACCATTTTTCTCTGAAGACTTTGGGGAACACAGGGTGGGTAGAATTTTGTGGATCTACGCAGATCCCAGAACTTTCCACCACAGAAATATGAGGTAGATGTGGTTTGTTTTACACATTTTTAGGTTTGCAAGGGTATCTGGGTAATAGAACCTGGTGAGAGCCAGTCAAGTCACCCCATCCTGGACTCCCCTGGGTGTCTACTTTTCAAAAATGTATAGTTTTGCTAGGTTTCCCTAGGTGCCGGCAGAGCTAGGGTTCAAAAGCTACAGCTAGGCACTTTGCAATACAAGGGTCAGTTTTCACTGTAAAAATAAAGCGTGTCCACGTTGCGTTTTGAGCCGTTTCCTGTCGCGGGCACGAGGCCTACCCACACAAGTGAGGTACCATTTTTATCGGAAGATTTGGGGTAACACAGAATTGTAGAGCAACTATTACCTATTGACTTTCGATGCATTTCTGCCTTCCAAATGAAAGACAATGTGTAAAAAAGAAGTCATTTTGAAAAATGACCTATAATTCTCATGCAATTTCGGAAATGTGCAAATATCTACTGTTTCTAAACTCTATATTTTGTTCCAATTTCAGAAATACATAGGTGGCTCTCATACCGATTTTTCCATGTATATATTTTCCCAAATTAATTGCTATATACCCGGTACATAATAAAAAACCATTGCAAGATGCTGCTCAGTTATTGGCTCTGGGTTCGTCGGGTTCTTGGTGAACCTACAAGTCCTATATATCCCCACAACCTGAAAGGTCCAGCGGATGTAAAGGTATATTGCTTTCAAACAGGTGTCATAATTAGAAGAAGTTACAGGTGAAAACGTTGACACAAATGGCTGTTTTTTTTCAACTAATTTTCACTTTTTCCTATATTCAACGGTTAATTTCTATAAAGAAACCTTGAATGATCTACACAAATGACCCCTTGCCGAATTCAGAATTTTGTCTACTTTTCTAAAATGTATAGCTTTCCAGGATCCATTATTGCTTTCATACCCATTTCTACCATTAGCTGGAAGGAGGTTGAAAGCAAAAATAGGCTATGTCCCAGAAAAATGCCAAAACTGTGTAAAAATTTTGGTTTTCTGACAAAAGTCTGCTTGTCCCTGAAAGCTGGCAAGATGGTGATTTCAGCATCACAACCCCTTTTTGATACCATTTGCAGGGAAAAAACCAGACGCTTTCATCTGTAGCCCTTTTTTCCCATGTTTCCAAAAAAAAAAAAAAAATTTGCTGTATTTTGGCTAATTTCTGGGTCCCCTCCAGGGAGATCCCCAAACCCTGGGTACCTTTAGAATCCCCATGATGTTGGAAGAAAAGGACGCAAATTTGGCGTGGATACCTCATGTGGTCAAAAAGGTACAGGGGCCTAAGCGCGAACTATCCCAAATAGCCAAAAAAAGGCTTAGCACAGGGGGGGGGGGGGAAAGGCCTAGCAGCAAAGGGGTTAAAAAGTAAAGGTCAGGACTGAGCGCTAAGGGACTCGAGTCCATTTAGCTTCAGAAATGAGGTACAAATACTGGCTGATTTATTTAGTAAACAATCTTGGAGACAGGAAAGAGTTGTGCCTTTGACACAAATTCTGCAAAGGACATAATGTCTGGTGTTGTACCCTGCCATTAATATCAAAGTAGATGGGACATCTTGAGCAGCACAAAAATACAATTAATCTAAAGACACCACCACTGATTTAGTGCTGCACCTAGCTCAGAAACTGGCTTTTATAGGGTGCAGATTTGTTTTTGTCTGTCAAATGCATCTATTATCTGGCTCTAGAGAGGTTTTTATTTGATAGCCGTATTAGGTCTGTCAACTTGAATACTTGAAGCCTTGCCGGGAGATCAATTGTCGGTCCTGAGGTTTTGCCATTTGCTATGGAGATAAATCAACAACCTTGAGTGTGGTAAATGCTTATAAGACAGGGAAGGCTTCTGGGGGAGGGGCAGAACATACTAGAGGAGGGAGTTTTCCTTTACGCTGACAGTCTGGTCTTGATAGCAAGTGGGGATCCTGAATTTACTCATAGGTCTGTAAGACAGTGTACAAAAGGCAATATGCACAAGAAAGAACCCACCTCAATATGACCTGTATTTCTTCTGTATTACATTTTCATTTTTCGCATCTCTGGTCCAGCACCAACCAATATACTCCTCTTTTTGTTGTTAAACATCATTGTTTATTAGAAAACATTTATTTATTTTTCAGATATTTCTACTTCATGATGAGGTCAGCTATAATACAAAGTTGTCCAACTTAACATTTTAAAAAGATGGAGTGATATATATTTTATAGTTTAATTAAACATCCAAAGTTAATTACAACACATTTAAATCAAGACCATGACCACTATGCCCCTCACTTAACTCATACAGCCGTGTATACCTACAGACTCATTCGCACTTTGAAATCAAGTGACCCCCAAACTTGGGGGGGGGGCGTGGCTTGGCCGGCTGCAAGATGGCCGCACTTTAGTGGGCTCTGCCGGCCAAGCAAATATATCCGACAGAATCCTGCAGACGACGCGAACGCTGCACAGTACCTGCTTTTCCGGCTGCAGCTTCACTTGCGGTGTCGATCTGTGCTGCTCCCGTCCCTCGGCGGCTTGTGAGTGCTGAGATCCACCGCCCGACTGCTGCGTTGGGCCCAGATCCCGCGACCGGCCTGGAGCTGCGGATTGCCTGAGGGGCTGCGTGGGGTCCGGACCTGCTTCGCCCGGTGAGTGCTGTTGCCGCTGGGGTATTTTCGCGGCGGGGTTGGGGGCCCGCGGGCTGCAGCACCCGGCCCGGGCCTCTTTGAGGCATTGACGTCGCTTCCCTTTCCTTTTGGCGCCGGCAGAGGCGGCTCTGTGTGACCGGGCCTGGTGACGAGGGCGGCGGGCCCCCGCGTCTCCCCGCTGTGACTGTCCCGGCTTGGCTTGCCCTCCCGGCTTCCCCTCGACGAGCGGTGCGGGGTGGCTGATCGGCGCCTGCTTTCCTGCGGCCCGCTCCTGTGACCCACTGGTGGCTGCATCGCCTCCCGCTCCTTGGGAGTGCCTGGCTTTGGGCCCTAGCTGTTGCTGCACCGAACCCTGGGCCTAATCTCCTTCGGCGTATACCGTGCCTGCGCCGGCCCTTACGTCTGCCCTGTGCCTGCTGGTGACTACTCCTGCAATCAACCACTCTTGAAGTCCTGTGGCCTGACGCAAGATTCTTTTTCCATCAGCTTGCGGTGGTGTGTTCCTCCTGCGCCTCCGCTGTGTCTATAGGGACCGCTTCCGCCCATTTGCTGGGCCGCTGGACTGGTACATCCACCTCTTTCGAGGCCCTGCCGCCACCTCACTGCGCCCGGCCCTCGCGCCGGCCGGCCGGTGCTGCTCCCCTGGTCTGGCGGGCCTGACATTTCGCCTGGGTCACTAACTGCTGCTGTGTGTCTGCGAGCTGCCTGCTGTGCGCTCGGTCGCTGTTTCTGATCCCACGGTGGTACTACTCGCCTACTTCTGCCCGCCATGGGGAAGACTGATCCTAAACAGCCCAAGATTGCCTTTGATCTGCGTAGATCGACGCGGCAGGACGGTGCGGGATCGGATGGTGGCGACCCAGCGACCACTATGGAGACAACTCCTGCGCGTGAGGATGACCTGAAGTAGATTATGCTTGCTGTTAAATCCATAGTCACGGGCATCGCGGCGCAACTCGATCAACTGTCCGCTCGCTTGGACTCCGTGAAGACCCGAGTAGATTCACACGACGCTCGTCTACTTCATGTTGAATCCAGGGTTTCCGACGCCGAGGACGCCGCCACTCAAGATAGGCAAAAATTATTGCAAATGGACAAAATCCTCGACATCATCTGGAACAAAAATGAAGATTTGGAGGCGCGCTCCCGGAGGAGCAACCTCCGTATCACGGGAGTACCCGAATCTACCAACATCTCCCGCATGGAGGATTACGTGGAGCAGCTCATCCGGGACCTCTTTGGTGAAGTCCTCTCCTCCGTCTTCATTGTGGAACGGGCGCACCGCTCCCTTGGCCCTCGTCCTGCCCCCGGTCTACCAGCTCGCCCCATCATTGCAAAAATCCTAAACTTCAGGGACCGCGACGCCATTCTCCGCGCAGCAGGAGAAAGGGGCAAAATAACTCATCAGGGTAACACACTTTCCTTTTACCCTGACTATACTCTCGCTGTTCAGGCCGCCCGCCGTGAATTCCTTCCAGCAAAGCGAATCCTCCAAAAGCACGAAGTCTCGTACTCATTGGCCTACCCGGCGAGACTGAGGGTCCGGCAAGGCGCAAAAACGCTTGTTTTTCCAGATCCTAAAGACGCTCTCGCCTTTGCAAAGAAACTGGATAAATCACCTCGCTCCTCACCTACTGGCTCTCAGGCCACTGCAGCTGGCCACTTAAGTGACAATGATTGACTGGCTGAGTTTTAACTGTTAATTATTCTCGACCTGTGCTATTGTTCTTCTGTTTGCGTCACTCTGGCCTCCCCTGTTGCTGCAGCCTCCCTAGCCCAGTTGCTTCCAACTATCATATTGGGACTCCTGTTGTTATTTCAATTGTATCCATCTGATCGTCGTCTGACTTGTCTGTAGCTTGGCCACCCTGCTTCACTGCAGGGGCGTATGCTGAGCTCTGCCATGCCCCCACGGGATAATTCCCTTATCTGTCACGTTTTTCCCCCTTCCAAGTTGTGGGCTCCTGGGGTGGGAACGGGTGGTATCTCAGCCTGATTGGGGGTTGGAGTGGGTGTGGGGGGACGGGTCTTTCGGTACTGTTTCTGGGGATAGGGTGGCGGGGTGGTTGGGTTGGGGGGTTTTGGGGTTGGTGGCCTCCTACTGGGGCTCTGCTGTTTGTTTTGACAATGTTTCTTGCTCCCGGCTTTTGCCTGAAATGCAGCTATCACTGTGTTCTTTTACTGTCCGCACAAGATGGCCCTATTTCAGTGTTGTTCCCTGCAATGTTAGTGTTCCCTGCCAGGCTTGGCGTTGCACTGCTCCTTAGCTGGCTTTGGTCCGCCGCTCAACATTTGTTATGTAATGCCATGTCGCGTTGTATCACGCACGTTCCTACACTCTTACTCCTGCGACAGCGCCCAAGGTCAACCTCACTCCCACGTTTGGGGCTAGTTGTTTTAATTCAGCTCCACATCTTGGCAGGCCATTGTTCGTCCTTATGCACCACTGTTGGTATTGTCTTTTGCACCTGTTCCTCATAAGGTTAGCACCATCATATGCACCTACACGCGGCCATTGGCCACTCTTACCATATCCATACTGAGACAGCATGACGGACATTAATTTCTGGACGTGGAATGTTCGCGGCCTTAACGACTTTCGTAAGGCTCGACTGGTACACGCACACCTCATCCGACACAAAGTGGACATCTGTCTGCTGCAGGAAACCCACCTACTCCCAGCATCTGCTGCCAGACTCTGTTCCAGACACTGGGGAGAATCACATTTCTCTTTGTATTCCAATTATTCCCGGGGGGTGTCTATCCTAATTCGCAGGGGACTCCCATGGCACACATCCCAGGTAATCTCGGACCCCGCTGGGCGTTTCGTTATCCTTCACGGCTCACTTCAAGGCCATCCTCTGACGATAGCTGCATTATATGGTCCCAATGCTGACGACCCAGAATTCTTTACTCAGATATGGCATCACATCTCCTCCCTCGGTCCTGCTGCGCTCCTCTGGGGTGGGGACTTCAATGTCACATTGTCTGCGGTGTTGGATCGCTCCGGCCCCCATGCTTCTCACCCACGTGCCACGGCGCTCCTTAACTCTATTCTTACCGAGAACTCGTATGACGCCTGGCGCCACATGCACCCTGCAGCCCGGGAGGGCACATGTGTCACTGGCACCCGTGGTTGCTGGTCTCGTCTGGATCTCTGGGTCACCTCTCCTGACATTCTCGCCTGGCTCAACTCTGTAGACCATATGGCGCGTACCCTCTCAGACCACCGCCAGTCCGGCTAAGCCTTAGGCTACCCCACTCTCCTCGGCGCGCTTTCTCATGGCGGCTTCCATCTAATGCACTATGAGACACTGTATTCTGTGATGAGATCCGGACCGCGATCACTAATTATTTCGAGCTCAATGAGGGCTCTGTGGACTCCCCCTCCACTCTTTGGGAAGGGTTCAAAGTCGTTATCAGCGGTGAGTGTATCTCTAAGCAATCGGGGGTCTTGCGCTCCATTCTTGGCGCCCTTAGCAAATTGGAAGCAGAACTTAAATCCCTGGACTCCTCCCACGTGCTTGATCCCAACCCGGACACACTCGCTCGCCTTCGCGAGAAACACACCGAATTCGCCGCGGAGGCCGATAGAGAGCTCTCCTTTCTGGGTAGAGAGGCTCGGGCGTGCCGCTTTGGCGAAGGGGACCGACCCGGTAAACCTTTGGCCGCCCTCCTTCGTCCACCTCGAGCAGCATCTTACATAACAGCGCTTCAGGATGGCGGCCCCGCTCTGACTTCCTCCGCTGAAGAGATCAAGACGAGATTTATTGATTTTTACACGCAACTTTATTCCTCCGGGTCTACTCCCCCGCGCGAGGTCATCGACCAATATTTCGATACCCTCGAGCTGCTATGGCTCGAGCACCATCATCGGGAATACCTGGACGAGCCCTTCTCTAAAGAAGAGATACTCGCCGCCATAAATAGTATGCCGGGTGACAAGGCCCCTGGTCTGGACGGCCTGCCCGCCTCCTTCTACAAGGCTTTCGCCCCGCTACTTGTGCCACATCTGGCTGCCATGTATAATGACTCTTTCGAGAGCGGTCAGTTCCCGCCTTCACTTCGCGAGGCTATGCTAACTCTGCTGCTCAAGCCGGATAAGCCCCCGATCTCCGAGATTCTTATCGCCCTCTGTCCCTTATAAATATGGACAATAAAATCTTTGCCAAGTTACTTGCTTCCCGTCTTCTCCCTCTCATGCCGCATATTGCCCGCCCGGATCAGTCCGGCTTCATCCCTGGCCGTGCAACATCCCATAATCTACGGACTCTCTTTTCTGTCCTTCATCAGATTAATCCAACGCTTCCTGCCGTAGCCGCCTTGCTAGACGCCACCAAGGCGTTCAACACCATGGAATGGCCCTTCCTCTTCCCTCTTCTTGCACGTCTAGGCTTTAGTCCAGTGTTTATACGAAAGATCTCGCTCCTGTATACTCTCCCTACTGCCCGGCTCCGGGTCAACGGCCTTATTACTGATCCCATCCCCATTGGACGTGGGACCCGACAGGGGTGCCCACTTTCGCCTCTACTCTTCGCCGTCGCTATGGAGCCACTGGCGGCTAGACTTCGTCAACACCATACTCAGAAGGGCATTGGATTCGCGGCCCGCGCCCTCTTGGTCTCTATGTATGCGGACTACGTCACTTTATATGTCCGCAACCCCCAGGAAAATTTAAGTCCCCTGGTGCGCGAGGTCATCCGGTTCGGAGGCTATTCAGGTGTCCAGGTGAACTGGAATAAATCGGTCCTCTTTCCACTCACTGATGCTACTACTCCCTTTACCCCGGACTACCCCTTCGTGTGGGCGAATGGCTCCACTCGCTATTTGAGCGTCTGGCTGAGCAGAGACGCGGACGAACTTTGGCGAGCTAACTTTGGTCGCGTGGTGGACTGGCTGGAGACGAAGATCCCTATATGGAGCCGACTGCCCTTGTCGTTGGCCGGTCGAGTGGCTGTCGTCAAGATGGTAGTTCTCCCGAAATGTTTATATTTATTCCTAAACGTGCCTCTTCCTCTCACTGCCCACTTTTTTCGCAGGGTCCGCTCTTTGATCATCTCTCTCATCTGGGCTG
Source organism: Calotriton arnoldi (assembly GCA_963921515.1). NCBI lineage: Eukaryota > Metazoa > Chordata > Amphibia > Caudata > Salamandridae > Calotriton > Calotriton arnoldi. Next base: position 284,209 of record CAWUFW010004770.1, read on the forward strand.
GCAAACAGCCTAGGATCGCTTATGACACTCTCACACTTCCGATGGAGTGTGGCGGCCTCGGTGCCCTTAACATTAGGCTCTATGCACTGTGTGCTCAGGCCAGCTTCTTGCATTTTTGGCTTCACCCCACTCCTTTTCAACCGCACGTGGCGGTCGAGGCCGATCTAGCAGCCCCATGGCCACTTTCGAACGCCCCTATTTGCCACGGCCAGACTCCGGCGCTCTGAGATAAACACGGTCGAAACTTTGCGCTGGGCTTGGGAGGGCCTTCGCCGCCTCTCCAATGCCCCCATGCTCTCAGCAACAACTATGCCAATCGTTCGGCATCCGTCTTTCCCTCCTCTACAGCCCTCTGGAATGGCCAAACGCGCCGCCTGTTTGGGGTTGACCACAGTTGCGGATCTCTACCCGGGGAACACTTTTTACTCTCTCGCGGCCGATTCCGGTCCTATGGATACTTTACTGTTCTATCAGCTACGCGCAATCTGTTGAGAACTGCATTCCACGTTTCCCCAGCCTCCTCCCTCGATGGGCACGCTGGATTTTATGTACTCGTCTTCCTCCCCTCAGAAGTTGGTAACCAAACTCTACGCTCTCACGCTGATGGCCTCATCCGTATCCACAGACCGCGCCCGTGCGGCGTGGAGTGCGGACCTTGGTATCGACATCCCACAGGCTGACTGGCTCTACTGTTGCAAACAGACAAAGCGTTTGTCCCCAAACTACCGCCTGCGCCTTATTCATTTTAAATATTTACACAGGCTATATCGCACTCCCGTCCAGCTGCACAAGCTGGGACTCATTCCAAGTGATAGTTGCATGCGCTGCTCTGCATCTGCGGCGGACTTCTCTCACCTTGCCTGGCTATGCCCTGGGGTCTCTGCTTATTGGCGTGAGGTCTGTGCAGCCATTTCAGAGATCGTCTCCTCGCCAGTTCAGCCCACTCCCTCACTTTGTCTACTGGGATTCGTCAAATTCTGCCCGGATGCGTCGCGTCGTCTTATTGCTATGCTGCTTGTCCTCGCGCGGCGTAGGGTCTCCATGTGCTGGGGTCGCAGACCCGCACTCAAGTTCGCCCAATGGCTCGAGGATGCATCGCGTTGCCAGACCATATTGTCAGAATTCTGGGACCTCATGCCAGCTAGATCTCGCCCACTCGATATCTGGGGCCCCCTAGTGTCCTATCTCCTAACCCGCACTCCCCCGAGTCCGGTTGCCTCCCCAGCGCTCCCCACCGGCTCTCTGCCCATGGCGGCCGCTGAGGTGGGCCAATAATCGGCCTTCCCCCGCCCCTTCTCCTTTTCAGCTGGGCCTGCCCTTTCATTTAGAGATTGCGTGCCCCCTGTAAATTGCTGTCACTGGTTAGTAGAGGTAAAAACGTCTGCCATGCTGCTGCTCTCTGGTGCTCTGTGCTATTAATGTTTACTGTTGCCATCAATGTTTCCTTTGTATATGGTGCTTTGATACAACTCGAGAATGTAACCTGTTTATTTGATTTGATCAATAAAGGTTTTTTGAAAACTAAAAAAAAAAAACCCCAGGATCTTTACTGTCTGCAACTGTATATGGTAGGAGATGGAGATCAACAAGGGCCTCACTGTGTGGCCCTAGGAACTAGTGTTTCCCTCTAGGCAGACACTATCTGGATCAGCACTATTTAATTAGATAAAGCGGTTGCATGTAAAAAAAAAACTTTCATCACCATAATGCAGAGTTTTCTTATTTCACGTTCCCTCTAATCTCCTATTTCTGCACTTTTGGTTAGTGTTAGGTGGGTCTAAACAATAATCAGCGGACGTTTTGTGGTTCTTTTATTATTTCCACCTTCCTCAAGACCAAAATGAGAATGAATGAATGAGTGTAGGAGTGTCCCGTCACTAAAAGACTAATAGTACAGAGTAGAATAATTATGCCCAAACAAGTAGCCAGGTTTTAAGCTTTTTCCTGAAGGACATTGAACAAAGCTCAAGTGGAAGATGATGCCAGGTTTGTGCAGCAAGAAGAGAGAAGGAGCAACCACCCTATTTGACCTGCCTCACCCTCATAACCACAGCAAGATAAGCCTTTGAAGAGTTCAGAGCACTTGCTGCAGCATAGTGCTGCAATCTGGCTTCAAAGTATTGAGGGCCCACCAAAAAGAAGGCATCTGGACCAAAACAATAGATTTGTAAAATGTCTTTATGTGCAGCCAGAGCAGTGAAGGCAAATAGATGTCCGCGAGTGGAGTCTTGGAATAAGATGACCTGCAGCATTCTGAGCAATCTGTAGTCTCTTGATCAAATTATCAGGAAAGCCCATACACAATAAGTTAGCATTGCCCAACCTAGATGTAATAAGAGCATGCAATGTCCTTTTCCTGGAGGACAAAGGTAAAAGCAGAAGACATTTCTTTAAAGACTAGAACAAGGGGGGGCTCGGCCGTGATGGAGGGTGAGTAGGACACGTCTCTCTAGTCACGTCATCTCTGCTGCCGGCCGAGGCCCTATCCCACGCCGTAAGGGCCTAGCGAGACTGTCGAGCAGCATCCGGGGGTGTTCTGACCAAAAGATCTGGGGCAGAGGGCTGATTCCTCCTGTGTGGGGCCGTGAGCTGCGATCTGCAGAGAAGGGAAAGACAGGGGCCAGTGTAGCAAGACGGCGGCTGCGGCCTAGACTACCGGCCCACGGCGCGTATCTCCTGGAGGAGACCGCATGCGGCCAAGTGACTTCTCCCGGCCAGATAAGCAGCTGAACAGAGGCGGGCAGTGCCAGCTTGGAGCGGGTCTGCTGCGAGGGTATCCTTTGGCCTCGGTGGGGCCTAGCTCGGGTTGGCTGCCTGGGTCTGCACTGCGAGTGTAGACCGAGGAGCGGAGGGGCAGGCCGCTCCGGCCACTATGTGGGTCTAATCCCCAAAGGCAACTGCAGCAGAAGGTGGTCAAGGGGAGCGGAGCAGATGGGGTGGGGGAGGGTCCCCAAGTGGCCCCCAGCATGGAGAGATCTTGAGGGGCGGCAAGAGCTGCTGTGGAGGCCCCGAACACAGGAGACCTGAGCTGTGGAACTGCCCAGAGTGGCAGGGCCGTCCGAGGGGGGGGTGTCTAGTGAGAAGTGCCTAAGGCCGGAGCGATTTGCCACCCGGAGGAGGCTCCTGTGAATAGTGGAGCCCGAAGGACGACGTGGCGAGACAGTTGAGGGCCACAAAGACCTAGCTGCTGCCATTGCCCTCCCAAGAGGCAAGCTGTGAGTGAGTTCCCTGTAGGAGTGGAGGGGGCCAGAGGGACTGGCACCTCCCTGGTATGGCCACGTGCAAGGAGTAGCAGCTTTGGCCCGGTGCCTGTGGCGGTGGCCCCTTTCTTTTCCTGTGGGGATTGCTTGGAGTGGGGAGGAGGCCCCCACTTGGAGAGTGTGGTAGAATCACTGTGTGGCCTGACAGCTGTGGCCCAGAGGTGAGGCTGGGCGGGGGACTCTGCCCCGGGGGTGCTGGAGGGGTTGTCCCCTGGCCTGCGGCACCTGCATCGACCCAGGCCTGGAACGCCCCTGCGTCACTGGATATCTCGGAGGGCCCACATTTCACTGAAACCGCCGGAAGCAGCAGCTGATCTTCAGAGCGAATAGATCCTGGCGGAGCGGGGGGTGAGTGATGGTGGGTCCTCCACTTCTGCGCTAGGCAAAATGATACCAGGGACCTGGGTCTGGACTGAGGCCCTTGGGTCACTGAAGGTAGGTTGGGGTGCTTGGGAGTCCCGGGGGTGCTGGAGGGGTTAGTCCCCTGGCCTGCTGTACCTGCATCAACTCAGGCCTGGAACGCCCCTGCGTCACTGGATATCTCGGAGGGCCCACATTTCACTGAAACCGCCGGAAGCAGCAGCTGATCTTCAGAGCGAATAGATCCTGGGGGAGCGGGGGGTGAGTGATGGTGGGTCCTCCACTCCTGCGCTAGACAAAATGATACCAGGGACCTGGGTCTGGACTGAGGCCCTTGGGTCACCGAATGTAGGTTGGGGTGCTTGGTTGAGCATAAGATCGGCCCCCAGTGTAACAGTCTGGGATATCCACTCTGAGGACAGACCACAACTCACAAGCGAGGCGAAGGAGGAAGCAGAGCGATCTCCCTGGGCCGTGACATCAGCTAGAACCGAGAAGGATCGGTCCCTCAAGGACATGCTGACCAAACCCTCTCAGTGCCTCGGCCAATGATTGGTAGATGTTGCCTAGCACAAGCCAGTCACAGGATGTGGAGGGGAGTGAGGAGCCTGTCACCTGCTCCTTCCTAGAGGTGCTGTCCTCCTCCCTGCATGAAGACCTACAGGCCCTCGGAGGACAGCTCTTCAGCGACATCAAGGAGATTTGGCGCAACGTGGACTCTATTGGGGAGAGGGTCTCACAATCGAGGACCAGGAACATACTCATGATGAGGAAGTGAACATCTGCAGCAGGAGGTGATACATTTGCGGGAACAACAGATCGACTTACAGGCTCACACGGAGGACCTGGAGAATCACTCTAGGTGCAACAATATCCGAATCCAGGGTGTGTCATCCTTTTTCTATTCATCCTGGAAGCCTCACCAGACCTAGAGATAAAAATTGATCGAGCGCACAGGGTCGGATTGCCAAGGTCGGCATTGGTCCCTCTCGTGACCTTCTGGCTTGTCTCCAAGACTTCCAACTAAAAGAAAAGATTTTGCGGAAGGCCCAAGAGAAACATCCATTATTATTCCAGGGACACACACCGACGCTCTATCAAGACTTGGCTATGATAACTCTTTAGAAGAGACAGGACTTCCGCCCTGCAACCTCTCATCTGTGAAATCTGGGGATTACCTACTCATGGGGCCACCCTTTCTACATCCTTTTCTGCCTCGAGGGCAAGCTGTTCCAACTTTGCCCTGTTGAAGAGACCTGCCGAATACTCGTAATAGAAGGTTCCTCTGCCGGGGCCCACGAGCAGGATCTGGCGGGCCCTTTTCCCGCAGACGCCCATGAAGAGGACTGCTGGATGGCAGAAGTGTCGTCCAGCTTCTGGGGCCGCAAAACTTGACCCGGCCACAATTGCACTAGAGCATCAAGCGGTCCTGGAGTCATTGGCCGGAGACCAGCAGAATAAGGACAATGCCTGATCTCACTGGGTATGACATCTGCTGTTCACTGAGGGGCCTTCATGGCGGGCGGCGGGGCCAGGAGCGGGTGGGGACAGAGAGCCGCAACATGCACCCTTTACTTCCATTATATGGTTACTGGTGGACACATTCTGCCGGTCCTGGACTTTATCTGGTTACTTTCATGTTTACGTATTTAATTATTTTTGTTTTTGTTTTGGATCAGTACTCAACTTTGTTGTCGACAGGGGATGACCTGGATACACTCATACAGGTGTCGAGGTCGGGGATGCAGGAAGGGGACATGGGTTTCTGCGATGGACGTGGACAGCACAACACTGTCCTTCTAAATATTAGGTATGCCCTCCCAAAAAGTTAAGGTCCTTTTTCTGAACGTGAAGGGCCTCAATAACCCAATCAAGCACCAAGCAATACTGTCATATCTACTCAGCAGCGGACATATGCTTGCTCCAGGAAACCCACCGTCTGAGTAGACTGGTATCGACTCTGCTCTCAAGCCTTCCCTCATCAATTTATTTCTTCTGCATCTACTAAAAAAAAGCGGGGGTAGCAATACTGATCGCCAGGTCCTTCAGGGCCAGGTGGGAACAAAAGTAGCGGAAGTGAAAGGTAGACTCCTCGCTCACACTGTATTCTTAGGAGACTATTCTCTGGTGCTGGGCTCCATGTATGCTCCCAATACGGAGCAAGAATGATTTCTGTACTCAGCGATGTCGGACACGGTGGGTACTCCTTGGGGGGGGGGGGTACCTAAACCTGGTATTAGACAGGTATAAAGACAGGTCAGCAAATCAATATGGCCAGGCGAGGGCTTCGTCCGGGGGGGGGGATTCAAATGGCTTCGAGAGACCGGGTTACTGGATCTCTGGAGAGAATTCCAACCACAAAGCCGTGAGTACACCTTCTCCCAAGCGCACAAAACATACACACAAATTCATTATTTGTTAGGGACTAGGGAAGTACCTAATCTCACGAAGGCCATGGACATAGAATCGTTGCGGCTTTATCGGACCACGACGCAGTCTCTCACAATGGAATTCTCTCCACTGGAGAGACCCACTAGGGCTCGGTGGCTTCGGGAGACTCTGCTCCAATGCCAGAGGTTATACTACAAGTCACTAAAGCAATACGAACATACCTAGGCTTCAACGACACCCTGGAGACCTCTGTTTCCACGCTTTGAAGGCTGTAGTGAGGTGCGAGCTCATAGCCTTCTCGGCAACGGATAATAAGGCCTGCAAGGAAAAGAGATCAACTGACTAGTCAGGTCAAAGAGTAAAAATGAATTCACAGTCTACCTGGGGCTCAGAGTGTGGAGCCAATTCTGCGCATCGCACACTCAATTTGCGGGACTAAACGTAGACAGGGCGGAATAGGCTGCTCTTTGACTGAAACATTCCTTTATATAAGGGGAGACATATCCGGATGGTTGTTGGCTAATAAGCTGAAGTCCCAGTGGAAGCAAACCGGGGTTCATTCTCTGTAGACACTGGAGGGAAGGGAGGTGTTCGATAAATTTATAGCTGCAGAATTTCTGGACTTTCACGCAGACCTTTATTTGGGACAAAATCTGGAGCCTCAGTGCATTGCTTCTTACCTGCAAGGGGTAAACACGACCTGCTTCATGAAAGTACAAATTGCCTCATTAGACTCCCCACCCCCATTAAACTCCCCACCCCCCACTAAACTGGAAGAGGTCAATTAGGCGATTTCGCGTCAGAAGCTCCTAAAATCCCTGGGACCTGACTGATACTCGACAAGCTTTTGCAAAACTTTCTGCCAGGTTTTAGGCTTAGCCTCTATACTCACTAGATTGCTCAACTCATTCTCGGACCCCATATCCATCCCCCTTCTATGCTTACGGCAACCATTGTGGTCATCCCGAAACTGGGGAAGGACAAACGCAATGTAGCTTATACCAATCAATATCGTTTCTGAACGTGGATATCAAGCTCTTTACGAGCATACTTGTGGTGCGGTTGGGTCCCCAGATGCCGGGTATCATTGGCCCCCGACCAGGCGGGGTTTATTTACCAAAGGCAATGCAGTGATGACCCAAAACGAATCCTGCACCTGATTGATAGTACCAATCATTCAGATGTCGAGGCCCTTTTGATCATGGAGGACATGGACCGGTGGATCAGAGATAACCTAGGGGTTGTTGGAATCCCCTTTGGGGGGGGCGACACACAATCCGCCTATATGCTGATGATGTCTTAGCTTCCCTAGTCAACCCCAGCACAGCCCTCCCGGCCTTCTTCGAAGAACTATCCATGCTCGACTCGGCATCGGGATTCCGCATCAATGTTAACAAATCACAGGCCCTTGCCCTATCAATATCTCGTAATCAGTTGACCCGCCTTAAGGACCGATTCCCAAAACAGTGGGCTCACATGTCGATCTTGTATCTGGGGATCCATCTCACCCCACGATCTCTTAAACCGTTACCATAAACTATAACACTCTACTTTTCCAGATTATGGAAGATATATGCAGCTGGAAACACCACTGCCTCTTTTGGCTCAGGCGCATCGCCACCCTTAAAATGACTGACCTGCTGAGGGTCTTGTATCTCTTCCAGACTGTACCGGTTGCACCCCTGAAAGGGATGATTCCCGCGCTGCAGAAGGAATTGAATCAATTTGTTTGGTTGAAGGCCCGACCTATGCGTAGGGAGCTGAGCCATCTCGTCACGGGTTTGGGGGTACCCAATCTTCAGTACTACTTTCAAGCCACGCAGATGCGCTACCTCCTGGAGTGGAGCAGAGATGAATCTGAAAAGCACTGGCTGTTCCAGGACAGGGCAATAGCCGTACTTCCCCTGTGGAAAGTATCTTTCCTCTAGAAAAAGCATAGGCCAAAGAGCTTGCAAAGGTCCCCCTTTACTAAGACTATCATGGATGTTTGGGCTCAGGTAGCGACTAGACGTGGTCACACTACATTACCGTCCCCCAACACCCTTGTTCAATAAAGCTGAATTTTCTCCGGGGTTGCAGCAGGGGCGTTCGAAATCTGGTGGCAGACACCATGCCCCTCCGCGGGTCACTTCTTCGATGAGCACGGAATAATTCCATTTCCCCAGCTACACCAACAATATAACTTGCCTGAGACCGAAAGACTGCATTATCTACAATTAAGACACTGGCTCCTACACTCTTCTAATTCCTTTGCGGTGGGTAGGTAGCTTACACCTTATGAAAAGTGGTTGGTGACCAAAAGTACTGATCCAAGGCTCATTTCATAGTTGTATGCCTTTCTACGCCAACCCACCTAATCGCCGAGCATTGCCAGTCAGACGGTGGGAGGGGTAACTGGGGAGAACGCTATCCCCAAAGGAGTGGGGAGAGATCTACTATAGGGTGTGGCACACAGCCCGAAACACAACTAGTATAGAGACTACCACCAAGGTAGTTATTTACTTGTACGTGACTCCAGTGCGCCTCCACAGAGGCCACCCGGAACGAAGCCCAGACTGTTGGCGTGGCTGTGGCTCCCCAGGCCCTCTGCTCCACCTGTTGTGGGACTGCCCGCGACTATCGGCCTACTGGACTAAACTTCTAGATCACATAGACTTACATTTTAACACACAGATACCTAGATTCCCCTCCTACTCAATCCTGGGCCTGCCCAACCCTCTAACTTACCCACTCAAATCCTGCAACAGAAGGCAAATGGTGCTAGCATTGGGGGCAGCGCTTCAGAACATACTTACTCATTGGGGCAACCGAAACATACCTACATATCAGGGATGGCTTCACAGATTATGGTACATCCTGGGGATGGAGAGGTTGGCTTCCTCTCTTGCCTAGGACCTAATTTGGTGAGATATGGCGCCCATTTCTTACTCTCCCATCCACAGGATTCCGGGAGCTCACTTGTCCTAAATACCTGCGAATTCTACGATTAATGGAACCCTCTCCTGACCCCGCAACAGGTGATGGGTAAACATCCCAGGAGTATTTCCAGTGGCTACTGACAAACTTAACCTTTAGGTAGCAGGTACTGAAGGTGTGGGAGAGTGAAGAGGGTATGTTTGGGGGAATGTTTATTGCTATTTTTTGGTTTCCTGAAACGTTCACATGCAGAGCGCTGTCTCGCTCCTATTCCTGCCTTGCATAAGTGACAAATGCGGAGCGCTAAGGCGCTCCTGTTCTGTTTTTTTTTTTTTTTTTTTTTTTTACTGCCTTGCACATGTGAATAAAAAGATTTAAACCATAAAGACTGAAGCAATCCAAAAATTGCTCTGAAGACATCTGCAGTTGAAACGATAGGTTGTCGAATCATGCCCCATGGTGTTTAGCCACTGCCGACAGAGGGTTGAAGTGGATGCCAATCCGGCCAAACATTTGGCTACCAGTCAGCTTGAAACATCCCAAATAAAAGGACCTCCATCTTATCCCTATTACACATGTGGTAGCTAACACTCAGCCATTCAAAAACAGGAGAGAGTCAGTACTTGAAGGCCACAGCCTGTATCCACCGCCTCCCCAAAGGAAAGGAGTAGCTGAGTTATCAGCATAAGAAACCACTTTAAAGCCAAATGATTCCACCCTATAAGCAAGAGGAGCAAAATAGACATTAAAAAGAGTAGGGCTGAGGGAGGAGCCCTAAGGCATACCCACCAAGCCAGACTTTGACCCGGAAAAAAGGGGAGAGCGAGACAGAATGTCCCCTCTTCTCAAGGAAGGATTTAATTCAATCCAGAGCCAGCCCATGAACCCCAAAGGATTTCAGGCATTGAAGAAGTGACATGGTATCAAATGCAGACGAGAGAGAAAGTTAGGTCAATGAGGCCTTCCCTTTCTGCTCGATTGACAATTTGCTGATTTCAGACACTTAAAGCAAAGCAGTCTCAGTGCTATACTTAGGAGGAAATCCAGACTGGCTAGGATATAGCAACTTATTAGTCTCCTGGTAGATAGACAGTTGCTTATTGATTACTTTTTCCAAACTTTTGGCGAACACTGGAAGCAGGGAAATAGGTCTGAAATTCGCGAAAACATTAGGGTCCGCAGAAAGGTTTTTCATGAGGGAAAACAATTAAGCCTGTTTTCAACTAAAGGGAACAGTGGTGGTAAATAGAGGCATTCAGAAGCCTGTTCAAGTTGGGATTGACCACCTCAACTGCCTTAATGATCACATCAGCATGGCAGGGTTCATCTGGAGAGGCCAACTCCAATTCACAAATAGCAGCTCCAGATTCCATTAAAGAGTGAATCAAACTAAATCAGCAAACACTGCCTGTGGGCAATATCGGGAACCGTAGGTACCTTGTAATCCACTAACACCGGAGTCTAAGCCAAATTAGTTCAAATATTATAATTTATTTTCTCAAACGCAGATAGCTTTTCGCACTGCTCCTGAGAAGAAATGGCACTTCGACATCATACAGGTGATAAAAAATTCTTAACAATTTTAAGAATTTCCCCTGGACCATTAGATACAAAAGCAATTTTCCGGTCAAAAACATTTTAGCAGACTTAACTTCCAAATGGTATTACCTCACAGCTGCGCTATAGATTTCTTTATCCTTCAAACAATAGTATTTCTCCCTTTTTACAAGCTCTCTTTTCAATGGCCAGAGTCTGAGTGAACAAAGGAGCAGAGGGGCCATAGGAGAGAAACATGCAGCAAATAGGGGTGCTAAGCTGTCTACAGCAGTGAGAAGATAACTGATAACTGCCTCTACATCCAGCACAAGTTTGCTAGTTAGAGCAGGCACTGAGCAGGTCAGTAGATTATTAAAATCATCAGACTGAGCCTTCCTGCGGTAGTTCTCTGCTTGTTCTGGCACCGCGCTGTCCCAGGGGCTTAGCCACTCCTCTTCCTGCTGAAGTTCTATCTTGAACCTCTCATCCCATCACACAGACACTGCGGTTTTCAATTTGACGAAGCCGCAACCCCCCTGTTCTGCCACCGGCTTCCACCCAGCCATGACCGCCGGCCCTTCCACGCTAATTAGCCTGCACATGGGCTATATGGAGGCCTCCGGCTCCCTGTGGCCCCTTTGGACAAGCGCGAGCACCTCCCCCCATGTTTCCCCTCATTTTACCCCGGCTCCGGTATATGCAGCCACTCGGCTCGTGGGTCCTGACAGGTCCCTGCCGCTCCCGCCGGTGGACTCCCTCAGCCTTGAGGCCACCTTGCAAGGGTTCTTCTTTCTCTCCAGCGCTGCTCTTTCTTCGAGAGATAAGGGTATTACATTCACAACACAACCAATCGGTGCGCCCTATGGTTATAACCAGATGATGGGCACCATATATTAGTTCAGTGTGCTACTTCATGCTACATGTATAAAATCAAGTAACTACTGCTTGCACACTGTACCAAGCACTCCTTCTCCCTTTTCCCTCTCCTTCTCTGTTATTCTTCTTGTCCTCTCGCCCTTGTGGACTCTAATGCCACTACCTTTACCCATCAGGTTGGTAGGCGTGTGTACCTTTGGACAAAAGGGCCCAGGACAGATGCAGCCAGCGCCCTAACTTCTGTAGGTGAGTGCCGCATCATTGGACACCTATGGTTATTTGTCTTTCAATGACATCATGGTCCCAAGCATTCAAACTATCATGAGTGTCTGTTGGGTTTGTACATAAATATGCTTTACACGCTGTTCGACTGTTATACCAAATCATGCAAATGCTGTTTTTCTGTTTAACACAGGTTGCACCAGTGAACATACTGAACACCAAGACTTGCGGTTCAGTATTACACCGTTCAAATTTTTTGCACTTATATTGGTTCACCCGCTCACTATTTTGCAGTAGTGACTTTTGTTGATCCTGATGAAGGCCACGACACTCGACTAGGTCCCCAGGCCGAAACATGTTGATCACATCCTGATGCAACTGTCTTGAATTCTGACAGTTCCATCAACATATTTTCTGTTTTTTAATCCTGTCACAGGGTAGCTGAATAAAGCTGCTGATAGCTAACCCCGTAGGCAGTTTTAATTCACTTTCCATTGAGCACTGCACTTCTTTCACCACAAACCACGCTCACATAGTGTTTTAGGATAACCCGCCTGATTTATTCCAAAAACATCCCTGAGCTCCTCCCTCGCAGCAAGGGGTTTGTAGCCCGCGTCAAGACTAGGTTCTTGCCGTGAGGAGGCACCCCTATGATGAAGCATGACACCTTTTGGTGTGTGAGGGGAACCATCCTTTAAAAAGGGATCCCCCAGTCTCAGCTTAGTTTACTCCCCTTTCCCCCTCGGACCACTGTTCCGGACCCGTGGGTTGTTGTGTGATTATCATTACGAGTGGGGAGGTGACCCATGCAGGTCCTTAAATCTCCTCATAGCCACCCTTAGTGTGTTGTATCAAAATAACCTACCACAATAAAATGTGCATGCTGCACAGTGAGATAGGCCAGCGCCTTCTCATTTGACTTGATAAAGTCACCAGGATAAAGAAAAGGGTGACAGACCAGTACTCCTGCTAATGACTTCTGGGTAGTAAAGGCAAGACAAAAGCCTGAAGTCTCAAACCTTCTATGTCATTGACCATGAGAGTGGAACACTGATAGGCTGCTTAAATGCTTTGGCAACTCCTCCTATCCTGCTGCGCCTGTCCAGATGACGAAAATTCAAATCTACAGGAATGACGGCCTCAATATCGGGAAGAAGGGTATTAGTTTAAATCATAAAAAGAATATTCCACATATAAGATCAAAGATATGTGCAGCATGCTTATGGAGTGAGCAGACATTGATTAGCAGCGCAGAAACCAAAGGAGGCTTAACTTGCTGAGTAATTTTATGATTACTTACCGTTAATCCTCATTACTCTTAGTCCTACTCGTTCTCGACCCAGTCATACCATCTGAGGTATATTCCACTGACAGGAAACAAAACAGGAAACGTTTAGGATCCACCCACCCTCCTGCTAGTGGCTATAACACCATGGCCAGTAGAAAGCACTTCCTGACAAACTAAGCACTGCAAAGGCCTGATCCAGGGAGGGTGGGTGGGAAACATGACTTGGTCGAGGACAAGTAAGACTAAGAGTAATGAGGATCGCAGGTAAGTAATCATAACATTAGCTCCAAGTCCCTCATCCTTGACCCCATCATAACATATGAGGAATACCAAAGCAACCAACCATTCGAAGGCCTTTGGAACACCGTCGGAAACAAATCAGACAGCACACAAGAGTAAAGCACACTACAGTGAAATGTTTAATTGCATAACAGAATCAAAGGGGAGCAATAGGCTCCACAGCACACAAAACACCACAACCAAAATTCAAACGGTCAACCAGAGCGCAATCCAACCTGTAATGCTTAATAGAGGTAGATTCTAAAGCCCAAATCCCAACACAACAGATCTCATCCAACGACACCCCATGAAAGGCAGCCCAGGAAGCCGAGACACCCCTTGTGGAACGAGCCTGCACTCCTGAAGGACAAGGCAAAACGGAGCCCTGATAAGCCAAATAAATAACAGACTTGATCGAACGACCCAGGGTAAGTTGAGAAGCAGCCTTCCCACGACCAGCCAGCCCAAACGTGACAGACTGTCCGAGGATCGAAAAGCTGTCGACCGGTCCACATACATGGTCAAAGCATGCGTCACATCAAGAGTGTGTAACAACTGATCAGCAGGAGAAGGGCAGAAAGAAAGCAAAGCCAGCTCCTGAGAAGTATGAATCCTAGAACGCACTTTAGGCAGAAAACCAGGATCCAAACGTAAGATCACAGCGTCATCCACAAACCTCAAAAAGGGTAGGGGGACATCGCAACGCATTAAGCTCACCCAATTACCGAGCTGAGGTAATGGCCACCAGAAAAGCCATCTTAAAAGGCAAGAACTTGAGATCAACAGACAACAAAGGCTCAAAAGGAGAGGACTGGAGAGCACAAAGGACCAGAGAAAGATCCCACTGAGGCATCGAAGGACAAACAACAGGAGAGGTTAGAGAGAAACTCCTGAAGAATCGAGACGCCAAAAGCCCATCCAAAGAGGGCAATTAATCCGGATCTCGGAAAGTCCAAATGGCAGCCCATTGGCTCTTCAGAGTAGACAAAGCAGAACCCGCGCAGAACCCTCCAAATAAAACTGCAGAATATCAGAGACAGTACAAGAAGTAGAAGACGGACCAAGCTCAGAACACCAGGAGTCCAAAGAAGACCACTGTTTAGAATGGAGGACCCACCGCCAGACTCTGCAACAACGGGAACCAAGACCTCCTGGGCCAGTGAGGTAACACAGCCACCACCTTAGCCCCCAACCTCTGAATCTGCAAAAGAAATGCAGGGATGAGAGGGCAAGGAGGGAAGGCATACAGCAACCAAGGTGGCCATGTGAGTGACAAAGCCTCCACCCCCCTACGCTCCCAGTTCCAGAATCCAGGAACAAAAGAAGTGAAGAAGAGCATTGGTCCTGAAAGCAAACCAATCCATCACAGGAGTCCCGAACCTCCAGCAAATCAACCGGAATACCCTGGGAGACAGGCACAAAGTCAGAGAGGACGGGAACCTGCAGCTCAGCGCATCCGCTACCACATTGTCCAAGCCAAAATGGCCTGGAGATGAAGCTCCGCCCAACCTGCAATAGCACAGGCCACCAGATTCAAGGACTGACTGCGAGTACTTCCCTGATGATTTATGTAAGCCACAGTCACGGTGTTGTCAGACCGCACCACAACATTGTAACCCAGCAGACGATCCTGGAAGAACCGAAGGGGCCCTCTCCACAGCTGACAGCTTGTTGCATTTGGAGGACCGGCGGGACTCTGAGCCTCGCCAACAAGCCTGCACAGTCCACTGACCCAGAGTCGCACTTCAACCCGAATCACTGGCATCCATCGTCAACAAAACAGGTAGAGTGGGATGTAACCACATACCCTGTGAGAGATTGGAAGAGTCCTTCCACCACTGGAGAGTGGTCACCTCTGGACACACCGGAACTGCCATGGACAAATCCTGAACAGGGAAAAGAACAAAGCGTTGAAGATGCCACAGCAAAGGGCGAAAATGCAACCTGGAGCATGGAGCAGTGAACACTGAAGCTGCCATGTGACCCTACACCTCCAACCACTAAAGCAGGGGTGCTGAAGTCCTAGACAACAGCCTCCCCAACAATGACTGCAGCCGCAGCATCCTGGAAGCAGGCAGGAACACCTTGCCCAGAACAGAATCGAAGTCCACCTCTATAATGGAACTCCGGGTGGCAGGAAGAAGATGGAACTTAGGAAAATTCAGGAGAAAATCGTGGTTCTCTAGCGTATGAATGGTTAGATCCAGATGCTGAGACATGACCAGGGCAGAAGGGTCCTGCAGAAGCTAGTCGTGCAGGTAGGGAAACACACTCACAGGAGGTGAAGATGAGCCACAAGAGGAGCCACCACTTTCGTGAAGACCCTGGGAGATGAACGCAAGCCAAAAGGGAGGAGACAAAACTGAAAATGACCGCCCCTCAGGTAAAACCTCAGAAACCGCTGGAACTGACTAGGGACGTTGAGGTAATGACATTTTTCGCCTCTTCCCTCGTGATGCTCACTCTGCTGACCATTGTCCGAGATAGAAAGAAACAAAGTCCAACAGAATTTACAAGATAAATCTCCCACACAATTGCCTGTGCACAGCTTACCCTTGCAAGTCGCACCCAGGCGCAAGGCAAGCAACTCCTGAGGTGGGTAGCAGAGGCGAGAGACACTGATACAGACTTCATGGGCAGAATGGCTGGTGCTGGCCATGAACGGGCTTAGATGGGCTTGCTTTTGGCGCACTTTCTCAACAAACTGGTCTAAATATCAGAACCTGGGTGCAAGGAGCCAATCATTTCATCTGAAACTATAAATAGTGGGGGACCATAGATCGGAATATAAGACAACCTCTCAATACTTTTTGAAGTGGTTCTAAATGTTCCCACATTATTAAGGCCGTGCTATTGAACCCTAGACACAAGTTACATGCAATAAAAATCTATGATGGAGGCTGACCGGAAATGCTCCCGTTCTTGAGGCCATACTATGGACACCCCCAGGTAAAGTGCCATGCAGTAAATCTGTGGTAAAAGGTGATTCAGGGGTGACCAGATCCCAAGGAACTAGCCCATTTCTTGTACATGCAAAGGGTTTCTCACTTCTACATGCCCCTATTGAGTCTAGAACAGCCATACCACATTTCCCCATTGCATTGAATTTACCATGGCTTGTCTTTAATGCACTGTACAATATAGAGATGCTAGCACTGTAAACTATGTATTTACAATTACTTTTAAACCCTTATGGTAATTTAGAAAATACCTAATATCTTAGTCTTACTTCTGAGCTTTTGTGTGGGCATGGGGATCACTGCTAAGTTGAAGTTATACCCCAACTATCTGCGTTACTCAAATCAGTGGGTATATGAAATGTAAGTATGAAAGCCAACTTATAAATAATCACATGTTTAAGACTCCATATCCTTAGTTTTTAATGTTGGTGCCAATAAACTAAATAGAACACTCGCAAATATAAATTGCATCAGTACATATGTTGTGACGTCAAATTTGAGTCTATGGTGGAGGATACAGATTCTCTTACCTATTTTTCTGGCACATGTGAGGGCAGAGTTCTTCTCTTTGGGTGGTTCACTTAACTAGGAATGCCATTATTTCAACTCTGCAAAACACACAAGATGATGGACGGAATGTTGCACATTGGCAAACATTCACCCCCAGTCACAGATCTGGGTTTAATCCATCGTTATTTTGCTTCACCACGCCACCCCAGTTCAGACATAGCCATATGCAAATCAGTCTTGACCCTGTGCCTCATGGGAACAGTCCAGACCGAACTGCCAAGCCATGTCTTCCCTGCACCGGAATCAAGCATCCTAGGACCGGTTTCGGGCTTTCAGCCCTCATCAGCCAGGATAGCTTGACTCCAGTGGCGTAGTGAGCACGGGACCCACGTCTGGGCATACCCTTCCCACTTGGGGCGAAATGCAAAACACACAAGATGATGGACGGAATGTTGCACATTGGCAAACATTCACCCCCAGTCACAGATCTGGGTTTAATCCATCGTTATTTTGCTTCACCACGCCACCCCAGTTCAGACATAGCCATTATTTCAACTCTAACATCTGCACCGCCCATTGCTGTGGATGTATCTGCTCTCCAACTCTCCAAGTCTAAAACTTGCCTTCCTAATCCTATGGGTAGGCCATTTTAAAATGTGTTTTTATAAATCTCGACAATAAATTAGGTCCTATAATGTGCTGCTAGAGGTTTTTATCAAAAAGCTGACATGCTGCCATTTGCTGGAAAAGGTTTTCTTACCATGCCGGAGGATGGAGGCACAGACAGGGTTGCTGGGAGGAGGATTTGGATGTGCTCTAGTGCTCCAGAGTCAAGTGGGAGGAGGATTCCTTCTATAAAATCATGGCTGCAGCGCAGACCCACCAATACTAGATTTTAAAAAGGAATTGCAGTGAGGCAGCGCTTTCAGTCTCAACTTACTGGTGTGGGGCGAGAAGTTTGTATTTGTGATGTTTTTAATGTATTTTTTATTTTTGAATCTGCACCGTTTTTGTAGTAAAAACTGAATTGGGGACTGTAATTTGCCACTAGATGTTTTAATCAAAAAGCTGACATACGCTGACATTTGCTGGAAAGGGTTTTCTTACAGTGCCGGAGGTTGGAGGCACAGACAGGGTTGCTGGAAGGAGGGTTTTTTGGGGACATCGAGCTATGCCATTTTGTGTTGGGCGTGCACTATGGCTCCAGAGTTAAGTGCGAGGAAGCTTCCGTCTATAAAATCATAGCTGCAGCATAGACGCAGAGCAGGCCCGCAGCTTGTGTGCCTAAGGCAAGCCCGTCTGCGCCCATTCGTGACCCAACCGTGACCAGGCCAGCCATTATGCTGATGTGCTTCAGAGGGTCAATCTTGTCGGACATGCACGTCAGAGGAATTTATAGGTTTGAGAGGGGGTATTTGACAGGGTGTAGTCCTATATTATTGGATGCTACTGGTCCTGTTTCATGTGGCAATGCCAAGCATGGCCTCTTTCCCATGAACCACTCCGTTTCCAATAACGTGGTGCCTAGAAATTGTCAAAAGAAAGGGAAGGCAGTACGGATTAATGTACATTCACTTCATAAACGCGCTTTAGATGTACATGATCTTAAGGAGGAGACCTTTGACATATCTTCATGACTGAAACGTGGATGATTGAGGATGCCTGTCCTGATCTGCTTTTTGCTATCCCGGAGTCTTGTGTGTGCATTTAGACAGCGTGGGAAGAAGAGGCTGGGTGGCGATGGTTTATAAGACGACATATATTGTAAGACATTCAAACCAGATAGGATTATAGGAGCAGAAGCCTTGTGCTATAGATTATCCATTGATGGACAATATTGCCTGTCTGGGATATTGGCCTACCGTCCCCCTGGGAAATGCGGGAGATTTTATGTCATCCCTTGATCAAGTACTAGCCTCTAACTTTATCTCCTAAGCTAATTTCACCATGCTGGATGATTTTAATGTTCATTTAGATATGGTAGAGGAGCCCTTAATGATACGATTAATTGATATTTTTAGTAAGTGCCCCTATGGGGCCTACTCATATAGCTGGCCATACTATGGATGGCATATTCTCAAATATAAAACTAAAAGGGGAATCTTCCCAACCAGTGTTATGGTCAGATCATTTCCTCCTGCCTTTTGTGTGGCAGTTTAATTACTTAAAGGAACCTCATCCTTCCCTGCCACAGAATGAGAACAGATGTTGGAGTAGGGTGCCGTTGGATGAGTTAAGGAGTACCCTGCTAGATTCAATACCAGTTATCCCAGATTCTGCTCAGTAAGGGGACAATGTGACTAATTCATGGCTTAGGATAGTGGCTAACCATGTAGCCCCCATCACAGCTTCAAGAAAGGCTACTAAGATTTGTTCACGCATTGGTTCTTGCAAAAATTAGCTTTTGAAACAGCATGCAATAAATTATAAAGTTTGGCGGCATTTAAATCAGGATTCTAAGGCCATTTTGTAATGGACTTTCAGCATCCTATGCTAGAAATCTTAGGATGTGCAACTCCTTTTATACACAATGTATCATGGAAGCTGAGAATGATGGGAAGGAGATTTTTAAAATCATGGTTAACTTCATGGATCCGAAATTTACATCTCCCCATTAGAGCCTAGTCAGGCCCTGTGCTCCAGTCTGCGTGAATTCTGAAGATTTTCTCCTCAAAAAGTCAGTCTAATTTGTCAGGAGTGAACAATGCTCTGGGAGAGTTGGAATTAGGAGACACCGGTGGGTTTAAGTTCCCATCCAACCTTGTCTACTTTATAGGCGCCATCTGTGGAGGATGTTTGCCTCATTGCAAATTGTAGGTCTGTGTCGCCAATAGATCCCATTCCCCCTCTCATTTGGAAGTATATAGCGTATATTATTGCTCCATTGTATCAGGAGTTTTTGCTGTTCTTCTTCATTCAGGGCTATTACCAGATGACTGGAAAAGAGCCAATGTAATCCCTCTATTAAAAAAGGCTAATGCCGATACTGATTCCTTAGTTAACTTTAAGCCAGTGTGATTACCACCACTAGCTTCTAAAGTGCTGGTAAAGTTGGTAAACCAGCAAATCACCACCTTTCTGACTGAGAATAGCCTACTTCAACTCTCTAAAGTTAGGGTTTAGAACCCGTCACAGCACAGAGTCCACATTATTAGAGCTCTCAAAGTCCATTAAGTTTAGTTTGGATTCAGGCCTCAATGTGGCTCTGGTGCTGTTGGACCCGTCAGCAGCATTTGTTACTGTGGATCATAATAGCTTGCTGTACAGGTTAGAGCATTTGGAGGCAACAGGTTCTGCAGTGAGCTGGCTGGGCTCCTTCCTTGAAGGGCGTGAGCAGGTAAAATGGTTGAAGCCATATGCCTCAGGAAAAAAAATGTTGAAGTGGGGGGTGCCACAAGGCTGCTCCCTTAGTCCCACTCTCTTCAACATTTACATGTCTCCTTTGGCATATTTGGTAGAATCCTATAACCTCAAGATCATCTCATATGCAGATGATACTCGACTCCTGCTCACATATGATGGGGATCCGGCGAGGGCTTCAATTGCTAGTTGCACGGTGACCCTGCTCGACTGGCTGAAAACCAATAGATGGCAGTGCAACCCTGATAAGGTGGCATTCTTATTGTTTGGGTGAAACCCCTTCTAGTATGGGTCGGGCCTGGCTGAACAGCATTCCCTCTCTGCCCTCTCCAAAAGCGGTGGCTAGGAATCTGGGTGTGATGTTAGATGTCCAGCTTTCATTTGGGGCACAGGTGTCAGCAGTTTCTTCAATTACTTCCCCATGAGGCCCAAGATACAGTAGCCAGGTCTCTGATTTTATCTAGGCTGGATAATGCCAATGTCTTGTATCTCAGTCTACCAGAATACCTAATCCAGCAGGTTATGCAGAATATGGCAGTTCGTTTACTCTTCAAGATTCTAAAATGTACCTCGCTGTCTCCATTTTGGGAAAGACTTAATTGGCTGCCAGTCCGGCAACGGATGAGGAATAAAGCTCTGACTCAAACACACCAAACCCTCCACAACAGAGGACCTAGGTACCTGAATGAATGCATGGTGGCATACAGCCCAGGGAGGTTTCTGCATTTAAGTTCTGTGGGTCCTATTGGGGTTCCCAGTTTTTCAGAACGTGGGGGGAGGTTCCTACTTTACTGTTAAGGCGGCAGGTTTGTGGAACAAACTGCCTGAATACTTGAGATTTATCTCTGAGGAAGCTAAATTAAATAAAAAACTGAAATCATTTGTATTTAGAGTCTAGTAATGATTGGCGGTGGACATAATCTCAGTGTAATTCCCTTCTGACTGCCTTAAAGTGCTGGGACACTCTTCTGAGTAGCTTTGCACTTTAGAAAGCATTTTATTAATTCTTTAGCAAGAATTATACTCTTATTTATCCAAGTACACAGACACAATTAAACATGACACTGTCCATGCCAGTGCATAAGGAATTGATTTGCAAAATCAATTTAAAATGTCAGCCATATTGCAAAGTCCCAACCATGAAGATGGAGCTAAGTCTGTTGCATAATGTTTTTCAGAATATCCACCTTGTATCTTAAAGGATCAGAAAGCTATTTTGACAAAACACTCCAAATGTATAAGTAAAAGAAAACATGGGGGAACTTCAAGGGTAACAATACACAGTTGTAGAGTCACTATTACATATCAGATGTTTCCCATAATATTCTTTCCATTAAGTCCTGTCTTGTGATTTCAATGTAAATAACAAAACGTTCTCTCCTTTGTCGCATTTCCATCATATTTTCTTTTGTGACCTCAACCTTCATTTTTCTTCTGTAATGATCCACCTGAGATCTGTCTCCTTACACTTCATAGATGGTGTGAAACTAAAGGTGCTTGTACTTTGTGTTCCAAGCACTGATTTATGTTCTCCTAACCACAATCTGTATTCTCTTCCTTTTTCATCCATGTATCCCATGTTGCATGGACATAAGATCAGGTGCACTGTTACTTGAAAGTCAGCCTGTCGTGTACTTATATCTGATGTTGTACCCATCATATAGTAAATTTTCCAACTCTATGGCAGCATTACATGAATAATAAATATTTAAAAAATGTAAAAGGGAATTTCTTGCTGCTAGTTTCCTTAATAGGTCAGCCTGAATACATCCCTTGTTGTGGTACATCCAAATGTCTAAACATTCTACATTTTATATTCTTTTTTCAGGGAAATTTCAAGTTGACATCACACAAATGTATCCATTTTGAATACCCATCCAGCTGCTCTTTCTGTCCTTGCCATATAAAAACATATTAGTGTAGCGGGCAATCTCTAATGCTTTCAGAGAAAGGGTCCACTTCATTATAGATTAGGTTTTCTTCAAATATTCCCATGTAGATATTTGCTGCACTTGGGGTGCAGGAAGCCCCCATACAAGTCCCCTTTACTTGATTGTATAAATGATTGTTGAATTGGAAAATTGCATGCATGAGTACTCTTTGGAGGCTCTCTATAATAAACTGATTAGGTCTTTTGCATGGTATTTGTGAGAGAAACTCCCTAATGCACTCTTCGGCTCCTTTTACATTATTTCGGTATAGAGTACCTCTGCATCAAGTGTTGCAAAGATCTCTAGATTGGCATTGAATAGATCATTTTCAACTTTATCATATCTCTTGTGTCTTTAGTAGAAGATTTTAAATCGGTGACAATCTGTCTCAAAGCATCTACATATTTGAATAACTGTTCAGTAAAATCATTTATGCTAAATACAAAAGGTCTCTGCAGGGGTTTAATTCATTCTTATGGATTGTAGGTACTCCATACATAATCAGGGTCTTAGGTTGACTTTTTAGATAGTCAGACTCTTCTACATATGTCCCCTCTCTCCATAGCTCTATTTGTAAGTGTATTGATTTCAGTCATCAACTTTTCAAGGAAACCCCATACATGCTTTTTCATAATGAGCTGGAATAGATAACATTGCTTCTACTTTATTTTTGGTGTTCATAATGACAATCCCACCTCCTTATCACATGGTTTTATATTTCCTTTTTTTTTAGCTTTTTCAGGGAGTCCATTTCTGCCTCACTCAAAATATTCCATACTGTAGGGTTAGATTTAGTGATCCTATCTAGACTTTCCATGAGTTTTTAAAATGTACCACTTCAGGGCCAATCATATCCGAACCAGGATTGAAATGTAAGATCGGTCTTAGGCCTGATTGGTTATATTTACTTGCGTTTTCATTTGATCTCTGCATGAAAACTTTTTTTAGTCCAACCTTGCTCAAGAAACTTTGTATATACAGGTTGAAAACCTTCAATTTCTGACTGGGTACAAAGAACAGTTCTTTAGATAACATACTCTGATGGTTGTCACTAATCTCTTTACTGAAATAGATATGTCAGATTGTTTTATGCTTTCCCTCAAAGGAGCATGTCAACAATGTTTACATTGTCCCTTCCTATGGGCTCCAATACTGATGTCTCTGTGTAAGTAATGAGGCTGTTGGTCTTGGTTGTAGTATCTCCCTCTCCCCTGGTCGGATGCTCTGCCTCGTCCCCTTTTCTTTGACTGCCTCTGCGATACTCTGAGAAGGAGGGCTTTCCATGTACAGATCTCTGCCCATTATTCTAGTCTGAATTTGGGTTCTTTGCATTGATGTTTCTGCTTGATTTAAGAGACCCCTCCCCTTCTGATTTAGAAGTCAGAAAGTCACCACTTTCTTCTGTTGTCTCCACACAGTCTTTTCTGAGTGATTTTCCATGTAGTTACCATATTGATAGAAATTAACATTTAAGTATGAACACACCTCATGCAAATACAATATAATCTCCTTTTTCTGTTTTTTTTTTCTTCGAGTTATTCATTGAAGGTGGATTTTCTGTGTTGACTTCTAATTTTGAATTGGTCTCCCTCAATGAGTTATTTACTTCTCAAACTCTCCTCCATCTCTTGAATTTATTTATTCAACATTATGAAAACCTTCCTTGCCGTTTCAACTATTAGGATCTTTTAGTCTTTGGAACACATATTGGAAATCTGTGACCATTTTATCTAAAAAAAAAAAAAATCTAATTTCTACAAACAGTCCTTGTATGTTTTTAACTCTTGGCCCTGCTGGTATAATCTCTGCTCTTAGATATTCCAGCATGAACTGGGCATGGGATTCAGTGTTTTGCTTTTCTGTTTAGATCGAGAAGCTTTAGCCTTTCCTTGTTGTTCACTTTTGTCACTAAAACCGACTTCTCTGTTGAGCTCTTTGCCAAATAATTTACCAAGATCTTCGTCTGAAAAGCCAAACATTTTCAAACCCTCCATTCTGAACTGTTATATATATATATATATATATATATATGTGTATCCCACAGCTGAGCATTGCTGAGCAACGCAGTCGCCTAGCCTTGCCTCTTGCGGCGGCGTTCTACGGCGGGACGGCGAGCCCCTAAATGAAGATACACATGCTGGTTCCTTCTTTCCAAACAGCACACCGTAGACCAAAATTGCAAAGCAGTTGTTTATTTCAGGCTTCTGACACACTCAACGCGTTTCGGGGAAAACCCCTTGATCACGAGTAGAAATGTCTCTAGTTAGTTGGTTTAAATAAACAATCATGTGATTCAAAAACATGGTGAAAAGACTTCCACGAGTTACATCACTCGAAGTTACATCTTAAAATAACGATACATTTACATTCACAATCTCTGTACAATTGGCGTTTTCTCATATCTCAATGTTACAAATTGTAATTAATACAGGAACGTTTGCAACATTTTAAATGTAAATGATTCAAAGCTACAAAAACTTTGTCCACCGATACCGGTTTGACGATATAGCCCGCATTTCTCATATGGTCCCGCCTTAATAAGGTAAAAGATTTTTAATCTTGTTTGTATAACCAGTGTTGCGGCACAATAAGAATACACAAAATTAAAAATCTAATCTAATCACACCCCTGTGGGCTACTCATGAATTCCTTTGTGATAAACCATACACATTATTACAGACTCTGTTAATACTTCTTGTGACATGCAACATTGTGGCCATTATGGGCGCATCATTTGGTATTTGTTTATGTAATCACGCCCTTGTGGGCTAATATGATCTCTGCCTTTCAATGTGGCCAAACAAAAAGTGTCAACTTAGTTGCTTATCAATAACAAACACAAATCTGGCGAGAACCGGGACTGACGTTTAGGACGGTGAACATCACTTCATGATCTTCCATAGCTGCATTCTAATCACCAATGATCTAAAAAGAACAGAGATTGTTCATTTCACTTAAATTATAAAATTAAAAACTTCACAGACAACTACATATATTGAACTGCGAGGCAGCAAACAAACCCAACCTCATGCAGATCAAGACTGCAGTAAAAAGTAATCACTTAAGACAATGAGATTTAACAATGAAAATTATGAAAATTATACAATTACACAGGACCTCTTATTAAAAATAGGCCTAATATTCACAGCAGAATACCAAAAAAGCCAATATATTACCACAATATATGTTAAAATTTAGTAACACCTGAAAAGATACACTAACCTAAATGGACTGACAGTTCCTCATCGCAGTTGTGCCCCCCTGGGGCCATTGTTTGATATTGGATAATCAGTCTTGATTCAAGGCGTCTTAGGTCCTGTACCCGATTAACTCCTCTGAGATTCACATTAACTGTGTCCAAGACACAGAAAGTTAGCAATTTATCATCTTGATTATGATATCTCTGAAAATGTCTTGCGACCGGGTATTGTTTATCTCCATTTCTTATTGCTCTCAAGTGCTCTAGTACACGTTTCTTAGCTTTATGTAGTGTGCTCCCTATATACGTTTTGTCACATGGACATTTAAGGGCATACACAACGTGATCTGTATTGCATGATAGATGTTTCTCAATAACAAAGGGTTTACAGGTTGATGACAGTTTACACTCTTTACAATTTTTACTATATTTACAAGCCTTACAATTATGGCATGTGAAAAAACCTCTAATATCAGATTTCTTGGTAAGGGGTGTCTCAAGGGTCCTGCATAAGGTGTCCTTCAAGGATCTAGCTTTCCTATACGTTATTTGTGGGTATGTCTCTATTTGGGGTGCCAAATCCTTGTCAGTGCTTAAGACTTGCCAAAATGTTCTTAGGCTGCATCTTACTTGTTTAGCTTGTCTGTTAAAAGTAGTAATAAACCTAATTTTCTGTTCAGAATCAACTGATGATAGTTCATTCATGGTCAGTAGGGCTGATCTACTCCTGTTTCTCACTTCCATCTTGGCTTTTCTAATGATGGCTTTAGTATATCCTCTCTGGAGGAATCTTTTAGTCATGACAGCTTCCTCTAAAGCATACCCCCCCCCTCTGTGCTACAGTTACGTTTCGCTCATAAAAATTCACCTAATGGGATGCTTTGGATAAGAGTTTCTGGGTGACAACTCCTAGCATGCAGCAGGCTGTTGCCTGCTGATTCTTTCCGAAAGAGAAAACTTTCCAGCTTACCTTCTACTACACTGAGTTTAAGATCTAAAAACTCAAGGGATGTGTTAGAGAAATGGCTAGTGAATTTCAAATTAAAATCATTGTTATTCAGAACACTTACAAATTCATTCGCCTCTTCCTCATTGCCATGCCACACAACAAAAATGTCGTCTATGTAGCGCGCCCATGTAATCACCTTTGTATTCATAGCTTCCATTTTCATGACTACGGTCTCTTCCCAATACCCTAAATAGAGACCCGCAAAGCAAGGAGCAAAGCAGGTCCCCAAAGATGTTCCGAGGGTTTGCCTGAATAATTTCCCATCAAAAACAGACATTTTGTGTTAGACAACTAGACATCATTACGATTAACATTTCGGTGTGGAGTGTGTAGGAAACTGACCTTTCATTCAAGAAATATCGACAAGCCTGTAATCCCAAATTATGAGGAATACAGGTATATAAGCTTGTGACATCCAAGTTTATAGCCAATTTTCCATTTAATGTTCTCAAGTCGCCTTAGGAAATCCCCCGTGTCCTTTATATAGGACGGTAACTTTTGCACCAGGGGCTGGAGAAAAAATCCACATATTTGGATGTATTTTCAAAGCAGCTCCCCCTGGACGACACAATAGGTCTACCAGGGGGATTCAGTCTATCTTTGTGGATCTTTGGGAGTAAATACAAAGCCCGTAGCTTAGGGTACTTGCAAACCAGAAAATTGAATTCATCATTTTCTAAAATACCCCTTTCTTTCCAATCAAAAAGTTGAGTTTGATAGGTGTGTATGGAATTCTCATACTCTTTTCTGCTACTAACTTCATACTTCTCGGGGTCAGATAATAGTTTCATACCTTAAATTAATATACATGCTACGTGACAACACAATCACATTCCCACCTTTGTCTGCTTTCTTTATAACTATTGAGCGGTCATTTTTCAATTCTTCAATAGCATTAATTTGTGTATCTGACAGATTTTTGTTGCCATACCATCTCTTTTGGGACAGTTTAAGAAATTCTTGCATTACCCCTCTTTCAAAAACATCTATGGCATCGTTCTTAATTTGTGGGAGAAATATCGATTTAGGTTTGAAACCGCTTTGTGCACTCAAATCAGTACGTACATTTTCATCAAAATAAGAATCTCTAGCATCATAATCCTCACTTTCTAACTCTCTTAGGGTATGCCATAATTCAACATCGCCTATACTGATTATGCTGAGATTCTCATTCGTATTGTCTCTTGTCAGTAAGCTTTGTAGCATACCACTTTTTATTTCTAAGCTTACATGTAAAAAAAAAAAACAGATCAATACGACTTTGCGTATAGTTGAAGTTATACGAAGGACAAAATGATAAACCCAAAGAAAGGATTTCTACCTCCAAGTCATTCAATGGACGGTCGGAAAGATTGATGACAGTGTTCTTCTCCATTATTTTCTCTGTTGTTGGCCCCTTGTCCGACTTCCCACAGGGCTTCCTAAGTCTCCTAGCGGTGTTCTGTTTCCTTTTGCGCCACCTCTGGTTCCTCTTCCGCGTCCTCGATTTACTCCTTGTCTGTTGGCTGTCATTCTCCCCTTTGCCATCAGTGTAAATTCTGTTAAAATGCGTTCTTTTACTCCATCTTGTCCCGAAATGCTTGACATGTCACTCTCGCTTATGACACTCATCTCTTTGATTATCACTTGTCCCACCAGCTTCATTGGTGTTCCTTCTCGTGTGGCTAGTGCCTGTTGCATCTGATGTTTCAGCAGGAGTGTCACGTAGTCGATCATATTTCTTTGCAAAGGTTAACACTTGGCCTTTCTGATAGTCTATTAAATCTCTATGGAATTTTCTCTGTTTTTTGATCTTAATGTCTTCTTCGATTTTATTGAGTTTGTCATCAAGTTTATCCATCTCATTCTGGAACTCTTCCTGGCCACACAGAGCTTTCAATTGTTTGGTGGTACTTTCAATTTCACCTGCTAATCGTTCCACTTCTTTCCGTGCGTATTTTACTAACAACCCTAGCATGATTGTAGAGCAATTGTGATTATTTGCCGCCCAATCACTAATCAGCTCGGGGTCAGGGTCATTGAAAGTGGGGGTTACAAAAATTCTCAATCCCCTAGGTATTTGCCCCACATCGATATACTTCTGAAGCGCTGTTGCTTCCCACCACTTATTTTGTTCCAACTTGAGGGCTTTCCACAGCCGATCCCAAAGTTGGCGTTTATTCGGTATTGTATTCTCATCATTTGTTAATTCACTCGTTGTTACTGTAACACTGTCTCTATAGTTTTCAAACATTTTGTTTGCTGCCTCGCAGCGTTTCATATTTCTTGACAGAGCCAGGATTAAACTTCAAATTCTATGTTACCACGCTATCAGCATGACCACTTGCAACTCCCAGCGGCAAAGAAAATGTTCTGCTTCCAATCGTCCTGACATTAAGAGGCTTTGACACTCACAGCGTATTCTTGCGGTCCCGTTATCGTCAATAACAGCTCCAGGGTCCGGTAAGAAAAGTCGGCGTTGGCGTCTCCTCTGTCGTAAACCAGTGAAGCGGGCAAGGATTTCAAAATTAATCCCACAGCTGAGCTAGTAGGTTAAATTTAAGAGTATATATAAGCTCAGAAGGGGTCGTGGGGGCAACTATAGACAGTGCAGTGATCGCTCAACTTTACATACTATTTACAGACTGTGTGATATTACCTTTTCCAATATTATGTATCACACCATAGTTTTAAATTAAGTTTGATAGCTTTGTGTTATAAATCTGATCATAAAGTCGAAGTTTCTGAAAAATAAATTGACGTTTTCTAATATACAATGTTTTAACAAAGTAAAAATGAAAATATTGGTTATTGTTGGACCATATATGTGAATAATAAAAATGTAATATAAAAGAAATGCAGGTCGTTGGGTGGGGGAGCTTTTTCTTGTTCATATTGCCTTGTTAGCAATAATCTTAGTCAACATAATCATCAAAATGATTGCATCTTGAAGCTGAACCTAAAGACTCTGCTGAAATGGCGTATTTTAGCTCCTGAAAAGTGGCAAAGATGGCCACAGTAATAATGGAAGGAGAGATTTGTTTTAAAGCAAAGTAGGTTTACTTTCAAGTTTGTGTTTTCCATTATTAAATATTTGCTGGTAAAATTTGGCTGCAGGTGAATAATTACAATACCATAAACATTTCAGTTGATGAAGAGTTTACCGGGTTTTTTTAGGTGCTCTAATACCCTAGACAGGGATCCTCGCACTAGGGAGTAGACCTTGAAAAAAGTCAATCATAATCTATTGTGAGGAAAGCCAAGTTTTTAACTCCAAATGAAAGTGTAGGTGATCCCACAATTTACACAATGTGATTGGAAGTGAGTTCCACAATTTAACAGCTGTGACAGAAAAGTACTGCCCACCAAGGTGTCTTGCTTGAATTTGGGAATCGTCAATAAGGAGACTTCACTGGATCTAAGATTTCTGCTAAGAGTAATGGCTACAAGAACTGTCTACTCAACAGTGATTTAACCCCTTCGCTGCTAGGCCTTTTCCCCTCCTGTGCTAAGCCTTTTTTTGGCTATTTGGGGTAGTGCGCGCTTAGGCCCCTGTAACTTTTTGACCACATAAGGTATCCATGCCAAATTTGCGTCCTTTTTTTCTAACATCATGGGGATTGTAAAGGTACTCAGGGTTTGTGGATTCCCTGGAGGGGACCCAGAAATTAGTCAAAATACAGCTAAATGTTTTTTTTTTTTTGAAAAATGCGAAAAAAGGGCTACAGATGAAAGCGTCTTGATTTTTCCCTGCAAATGGCATCAAAAAGGGGTTGTGGGGATGAAAATCACCATCTTCCCAGCTTTCAGGGACAAGCAGACTTTTGTCAGAAAACCAACTTTTTTACAGTTTTGGCATTTTTCTGGGACATAGCCTATTTTTGCTATTTTTTGTGCTTTCAACCTCCTTCCAGTTAATGGTAGAAATGGGTATGAAACCAATAATGGATCCTGGAAAGCCATACATTTCTGAAAAGTAGACAAAATTCTGAATTCAGCAAGGGGTCATTTGTGTAGATCCTTAAAGTTTTCCTTATAGAAATTAACAGTTAAATAAAGGAAAAATTGAAAATTAGTTGAAAAAACAGCCATTTGTGTCAACGTTTTCACCTGTAACTTCTTCTAATTATGACAGCTATTTGAAGGCAATATACCGTTATATCCGCTGGACCTTTCTGGTTGTGGGGATATATAGGACTTGTAGGTTCACCAAGAACCCGACGAACCCAGAGCCAATAATTGAGCAGCATCTTGCAATGATTTTTTTTAAGTACCGGGTATATAGCAATTATTTTGGGAAAATGTATACATGGAAAAATTGTTATGAAAGACACCTATGTATTTCTGAAATGGGAACAAAATGTAGATTTTAGAAACAGTAGATATTTGCACATTTCCGAAATTGGGAGTACCCATACTAGCATGAGAATTATAGGTCATTTTTCAAAATGACTTATTTTTTACACATTGTCTTTCATTTGGAAGGCAGAAATGCATCGAAAGTCAATAGGTAATAACAGTTGCTCTACAATTCTGTGTTACCCTACGTCTCCCGATAAAAATGGTACCTCACTTGTGTGGGTAGCCCTTGTGCCCACAACAGGAAATGGCTCAAAATGCAACGTGGACGTACCACATTTTCACAATGAAAAATTACCCTTTTTTTGCAAAGTGCCTAGGTGTAGTTTTTGAACCCTAGCTCTGCCGGCACCTAGGGAAACCTAGCAAACCTATACATTTTTGAAAACTAGACACCCAGGGGAATCCAGGATGGGGTGACTTGACTGCCTCCCACCAGGTTCTGTTACCCAGAATCCCTTGCAAACATAAAAATTGTCAAAAAAACCACATTTTCCCCACATTTCTGTGGTGGAAAGTTCTGGAATCTGTGTGGATCCACAAATTTCCACCCACCCCGCGTTCCCCAAAGTCTTACGAGAAAAATGGTACCTCACTTGTGTGGGTCGGCCTAGTGCCTGCGACAGGAAACGGCGCAAAACGCAACGTGGTCACACCTCAATTTCGCAGTGAAAAATGACCCTTTTTGGCAAAGTGCCTAGCTGTAGTTTTTTAACCCTACCTCTGCCGGCACCTAGGGAAACCTAGAAAACCTATACATTTTTGAAAACTAGACACCCAGGGGAATCCAGGATGGGGTGACTTGACTGCCTCCCACCAGGTTCTGTTACCCAGAATCCCTTGCAAACATAAAAATTGTCCAAAAACACATTTTCCCCACATTTCTGTGGTGGAAAGTTCTGGAATCTGTGTGGATCCACAAATTTCCACCCACCCCGCGTTCCCCAAAGTCTTCTGAGAAAAATGGTACCTCACTTGTGTGGGTCGGCCTAGTGCCCGCGACGGGAAACGGCGCAAAACGCAACGTGGTCACACCTCAATTTCGCAGTGAAAAATGACCCTTTTTTGGCAAAGTGCCTAGCTGTAGTTTTTGAACCCTACCTCTGCCGGCACCTAGGGAAACCTAGCAAACCTATACATTTTTGAAAACTAGACACCCAGGGGAATCCAGGATGGGGTGACTTGACTGCCTCCCACCAGGTTCTGTTACCCAGAATCCCTTGCAAACATAAACAATTGTCAAAAAACCACATTTTCCCCACATTTCTGTGGTGGAAAGTTCTGGAATCTGCGTGGATCCACAAATTTCCACCCACCACGCGTCTCCCCAAAGTCTTACGAGAAAAATGGTACCTCACTTGTATGGGTCGGCCTAGTGCCTGCGACAGGAAACGGCGCAAAACGCAACGTGGTCACACCTCAATTTCGCAGTGAAAAATGACCCTTTTTTGGCAAAGTGCCTAGCTGTAGTTTTTTAACCCTACCTCTGCCGGCACCTAGGGAAACCTAGCAAACCTATACATTTTTGAAAAGTAGCGCGCTGACGTCATTGATGGGGAGGGCGGGGGGGGGCGGGGGGAGGCAGGGGAAGTCCTTCCCCTGCCTTCCCCCCAAAAAACCCGACGATCGGATTCCCACGGGGGGAGCGCTAGCGCTTCCCCCGTGGGTGGTCTTATGACGAGCTGGACTCGTCATGAGCACACGAGCACTGTGTGCCTTGACGAGTCCAGCTCGTCATAAGCACCGAAGGGGTTAAAGTTAATTTTCTTCACAGTTGGCAGCCAGTATAAAGAGCCTATCACAGCTGATGAGGCATGGCAGACATCGCACCAGCTGAGGCATTTTACATGCTTAGTAAGTCAGACGGGGAAGTCCAAAAAGAGAATGTTGCAGTGGTCGAGTTGACTCAAAATGGTCACTTGGACCATCACAGGATGACAGGAGCAGTGGCAAAAGTTTGTGCTGCAGTTGAAGCAGGAAGAAAAAGGTGGAAGAAAGGTAATTAACCTGTTTGTAGAGGAATAGATTTGCATCCAATATGGAGCTACAGTTCTAAACAACCTCCGATTAGTGGCATTTGATACAAGGCCAGGAATCCAGAGGAAAAGGTCTGACAATCATGTGTTGGTTAACCATAACCTCTCCTTTGAATTTAC
Source organism: Calotriton arnoldi (assembly GCA_963921515.1). Taxonomy (NCBI): domain Eukaryota; kingdom Metazoa; phylum Chordata; class Amphibia; order Caudata; family Salamandridae; genus Calotriton; species Calotriton arnoldi. The sequence continues at coordinate 316,800 of CAWUFW010004770.1, forward strand.
GGTCATTTTGCCATAGCCAGGAGGTTACTGCTGAAAAACAGAGGCATTGTCCATGTGGATAACCAGCTGGGTTTCATCTGTATAATTCAAGCAGGTAATGCCAAATGATCCCATAGCATTGGCCAAAGGACTCTAAATTTGTGCTGTCAGACATTAGTTGGCTTTGAACTGACGCTCAGAATTTGGAGCAATCCCATCAAGGAAAGAGTTCGATTGACAATTATAAATCAATTATAAATGGGTGTTATCAGATATCAGCAAGGAACTCTTTTGAATCAAATATAATATGTGAGTAATAGGGCAGTTGCATTATTTTACTACCTATCTGCACATGAAGGCAATCTGTAGCATCAGATTGTGCAGTCTGGTGGCATCCATGTTCAGCTGATTAGGTGAGGCAATTGCATAGAAGCAGTAGTATCAACAAGGTATGAGCCCAAGGACCAGTCGCGGCCGGCATGAGTCGCTTGGGGTGGGGGGGGTGGGGGGTCACGCGGGGGTTCATTTAAAAAAAAGTTAACTTACCTTCGCCAACCTGGTCCCGCATCGCCTCTGCTCCTCTCCTGCGTCCAGCAGAAACGGGAAGCAGGCAGCCTCCCTCCCTACCCTAAGTCAATCACAACGCTGCAATGGCTGCATTGTGATTGGTCAGGACGCGGACCAGCCAGGCGCCTATGGGGAGGCCATTTTCTAGATGTAGCCTACATGGAGAAAAGGCAGAGTGGGCATGTCTTGTTTGGTCGGCCCCAGAGGGCCGACCAAACAGTCAGCGCCCTCAGCAGTGGGTAAGCCACTCCTCCCCTGCCCTAGAGCAGCAACGCCCACCCGCCCCCCCCCAACCAAACACTTCTGCTTTCTTGCAGTGCGAGAAGCAGAAACATAAAATGGTAGTTTTACCATTTTGTTTCTGCTTCTCGCACTGCGAGTAAACAGTCACAACTCTGGTCATAAGGTGCAAATTTACCTGGACCTGGTAGGATAAAATGACTTGGAACACAAAATGGCAAACGTAACATAAAACATACATATTTGATCAAGCATAGCCATTTGGTTAGAGGAACATCATGAAGCATGCGCTAAATAAATGACTGCATTCCCCAGTGCAACACGGTTGTTTTTTGAAAAATTGTTCATACATTCATCACCCTATGTGTAAAAAGTGCAGAGAACCACACGATTTGTAGTGGAACAACATCTATTTAGTCAAATATCGATTTGGCTAATGTGGCCACTGCAACTCATCCTCTTTAGGGTTAGACTCGACCCCAGGAGGCAATCGCGGAGCTTAAAGCTTAGTCGCGTCCTGAGGGGATTAAAGGAAGACAAATCGTTGGAGAGGATACTCTTACCAGAATTAAGGTGGCTGGTACCTCAGACCTCCGTTACACCTTACTTTGACGCGGAGCGGTGTCTTCCCCGAGCCCCAAGCTGCCTCAAGGTAGTGTGGGGCTCGAGAAGGTTGGACTAAATGACTCTGTTACCACATCATAATGATGTTTGTGTGAGATGCGTACATCATCTAGAACGTCAACATTGTCCGCCATATTGGACTGTGTGGAGATGGATTAGAGGAGACCTTTCTTGGGGGCAACCTACAGAAAACAGTCCCTAGTGTCTCGATATTTAATGTCTATCAATGCCAAATGGGAAGAACTATTTAATTCCTGAATTAAATATTCTGATTGATGCTTAAATCTCAGAAGGAGGGCATTATTCAAAATCCAGGACGGTATTCTCATAAAGTTTGAATATTCTTCAGTGACAGCAACAGGAAGAATGATCCATCTTATGCAATAGTGGCAGGTGCCAGGGGTGGTATATGCGTTTCCATTTAGGGATATTCTTTGTGTACAGGTAGGGGACCAAAGAGTCATTGCCCAGTATTGGTGCCAAATGGTCGGATAAGGTGGCTCCGCTGTCGCGCCATAACGACGTTTACGTGTAAATGAGTACAGTGTCTAAAAAGCTGACAACATACGTCATATTGGAATATGCAGAGATGGACTAGAGGAAACCTTTCTAAGGGGCAATCTATAAAAACAGATCCCTAGTGTCCCGATCTTTGGAAAATGTTTATCAATGAAAAAATGTGGAAAACTATTGTAATCCTAAATTGGAAGTTGTGCTTATGTCTTGGAGGGAAGATATTATTCAAATTTTAGGAGGGTACTGTGAGGAGAGTCGAAAAATCCAGTATTCTTTTCTAAACAGTGCTTCTTGTTTTATAGATGAATGTGATTGAAGGACTATCCATTTAATATCTTCAGGGGCGTGGCCTACTGAGGTGAAATGCGTACTCATTTTGGTGTCGGACTTTTTACACCTAATGTTGCTTTGGTGTTCTGTGATTCGTACTTTTACTGTTCTTGTTGTCATGCCAATGTATTACAGCTTGCATGGACAGGTGAGCAAATAAATGCAATTGCGTGTGTTGCAACTGGTATGTTTCTCAGGGGTCCATGTTAGTTGTTTAGATCAATGACTTTGGTGGTTTGTGTTGCAATGGCCGCAAGGGTAGTGCCCAACCACTGGAGGTAAGCGCCAAAGTGGTCTATTTACCGGCGTGCTGTGTGCTTTCTGTCTAGTGTGAACCAGCATATCTTTGAGATTAGTTATTCTCTTGTATGTGAATCTTGGGGGGCTGAATGTGTGTGTCCCAGTTTGTAGAATGCTCCAATGTTTAGTAATTACTTTTTTAACGAAGATGTATTCTGGAGTAAAGGTGGTGACACATGTTCGTAAATCCGACTGCGGTTTGTCTTGAATTTCTAAAAGAGCTTCCCTGTAATGCGTGCGCTTTACTGTGCTGTTTTTATACATTTTGGGGGGTACCCACGTCTAGCTAAGTGTTTTGCTCGCTCGCTTGTGCAATGTAGTCATTTATATTGCTGCTGTTGCACCGCAGTGGCAAAAACTGCCCATAGGGTAAGTTATCCCATAGAGCTTTGGGATGGTGGCTCCCATAATGTAATAAGCTGTGGCTGTCAGTTGTTTTTTTTGAAGGTTTTTGTTTCTAAGGTTCCTTCGTTCAGACTGATCGACCAGTCTAGAAACTGAGGTTCTGTCTCTGAAATTTTGGCAGTGAAGTGTAGATACGGATTTTATCCATTGATCCAAAGGACAAAGGTGACACTTGTATCTCTATCGCCCTTCCACAAGATGAGGATGTCATTAATGTACCGGCGCCATGACGCTATGTTCAGGGTGTATGGGTTAGTTGAATATAGTGTGTTTTTCTTCGAAGTCTAACATGTAGAGGCATGCCCAACATGGGGCAAATGTACACCCCATTGAAGTACCCTGGGTTTGATGGAACAACTTGTCTTCATATTCAAAGACGTTTTCTGTTAGAGCCAAAGTGGCGCATTCCATTATAACATTTATGGATGTTGGAGAGGTTCAATTGCAGGGTCTCAAACTCTTTGACTACTTCAAGAGTGGCATTCCGGGGGATATTGGTATATAATGCCTCAACATCAAGGGAGACTAGGAGATTGATCTGGAGTTTATCAGTGTTGGTCTGACTATTGAGATTGAGTATGTCTCTTGTATCCTGCACAAATGAAGGTGTCATTTGGACCAATGGTTTTAGGAAATGGTCACAGAACTTCGATAATGGTTCTAGCAGCGAACCTATGCCAGATATTATCGGTATTCCTGGTGGAGGTAAAATCCCTTTATGGATTTTCGGTAAGGTATAGAAGAAAGGAGTTCTAGGACTCTTGTTTATCAAGAATTCTGCTTCATTTTTCGACAGCCATCCTTGACTTTCAGCAGAAGTAACCAAGCCAGTGATGTATGTGGCAAGAAGGGCAGTGGGATCTTCCATTATGGGTCTATAGTATCGTATGTCTTGTAGTTGATGGAGACATTCTCCTCTGTAATCACTGGAGGACGCAAGTACAATTGCTCCTCCTTTATCTGCCTGCTTTATTGTGATTGTGGTATCTTCAGTTAGGGAACGGAGGGCTTGAGATTCACGGTTGGAAAGGTTATGGAAAGTCTTATGATTGGAATTCCTATTGAAGTCTTTCAGTACAGCCTGTTCAAAAGTAAGAAGTTCATTGGGAATCATACTTGAGTTAGGGGTGAAAGTAGAATGGTTACGTTAAGCCCGAGTCTGTTGTCACTATCTGTTTTGTCTGGGGGGAAAAAAGGCTTTTAGGGGCAGATGTAGGTAAAAAGATATTTGCAATTTCTTAATAGTGATTTTTACCGAATTGCTATTAAGAAATCGCAAACCGCCATGTAGATAAAAAATCGCAAATAAATTGCGATTCCCTAAAACTTGCAAACCTCCATACTGAATCGGTATTACCGATTAGGAATTAGCAAAATCGCAATTTTGCGAAATCACAATTTTGCGAATCTACCATTCAGGTGCATTCTGATGACATCACACTCGGGAAGTGGCCACACCCATGCTGTTTCTGAGTGCCTGAGGCTGTGGGAGAGGCAGAGAGCAGAAGCACACACCCAAGAGCTGTATAGGAGTGTTCAGGCAGACACCAACTGACAGGATGGACACACAGGAGAAGGAAAAGGAGCCTGCAGAAAGGAAAAGGAAGCAGAAGTTTAGCAAAAAGGAGTTGGAGGTCCTCATTGAAGAGGTGGTGAAGACACATGACCAGTTATTTGGAAAGAAATCCCTGCATGTCCCGGAATCCCAGAAGAGAAAGATCTGGCTGGAAATACAAGGCAAGATCAATGCCATTGGGGTCACCCAGCGCTCCATCGACCTGAAGAAGCGCTGGTATGACTTGCGCTCCAGGGTGAAGGAGAGGGTAGCAGACAGGCTGAAACAAGCAAAGAAGATAGGTGGCGGACCATCCACAGCGCCTGCAACCACACCCCTGGATGATTTGGTGGAGTCCACCCTCCAGCCTGAGACAATCAGTGGCATAGGAGACGTGGACAGCTCCGCCCGAGACAACACCAGACAAGGTAAGATGCATGCACAGCATGGCCTGAACCCACCCCTCCCCAATCCCCCATGAGCAAGTTAGAATTCCACTCCAGTCCATATTTTGCAAACAACCAGCAATGCTTTATGGGAGATGTAGTCCCAAAACCCATATAGCATATCAGTGAGATTTGTGAACACATTTGCAGGGGCCTCACATCAGTCAATTACCAAGCGGAGGACTGTTAGTGTGAATAGCAACTCATGTAATTTAATGTTACACAAATGATGCAAGGCAAGTCAGTAAATGGACATTCTGTCTCCACAGGCGAACCTGCGCCCCAGACAGAAGAGAGGGAGACACATGAGACACCTGGGCAACAACATATTCAGGAGGAAGAGTCCCAGACACCCACAGATGACACACCTACACCACCACCCAGACCTAGGAGGTACACAGTGGAAACACTACAGGAGATGGAGGGGGCAGAGGAGGAGAGCACGGGAGCTCCACAGACCATGCCCGAAGAGCCAGTACAGTCGCACGAAACACAGTCACCCATGCAGCGTAGCCACACCAGTGGTCTCCGATGCAGACCAAGGGCACACAGTCCATCTGAGCAGGGTGATGAATCCAGTGTCTTCGCAGGTCTTGAGGGCACCATGGTGAAGGTGCAGCGGCTACAAATGAAGACAATGCGAATAAAGCAACGCCTGATGGTGTCCATGAACAAGAACATGAGGGACATTAAGGAGGGCATCAATGGACTGAACACCACTGTTGCTGAGGGCATGCGGGACATGACTGAGGCAGTACGGCAGTTATGCAGCAAATTGGACAGTGAACGGGGCGCAAGGCGCAGGGAAAAACAGCGCATGGAGGGATACACAAAGGCGGTCAACCGCCTATGCAATGCCACATCTGTCCTGAGCAGACGCACAGTGGCCATGCAGTTGGAAATGGCCCACTGCAGCCAGGATGTTGCTAGGGGGTTGGTGCAGGTCACCACTGCTGTTGAACTGCTCAAGACAGCCAACATAGCTGCCACAGGGTCTGGGGATGGTGGAGACAGTGAGGTCACCAGCCGCAGCAGCATTACTCCACCCGTCGCTGAGCCCAGACGGCGTAGTGCAAGGCAAGGGCCATCAGCAGAACTGTCGTCAAGGGAGGGAAGTGTGCACACTGAGCGAAGCACTGCTGGGCGTGGGCGCAGGAAATAAGTCCATGCTGTGGCTGACATTTGCTGATGGGTGAGGTAACCCATGTGACCCAATGACAGTGGATGACAATGTGCATGCAGTGTGGACATGCCATGATGGGCAACCCAAGGCACACAGAGGCCAGTATTGAGGCGGTGTGCATACATATTGCCTGATGAAAGGACAATAAAACACCGTTCTACAAATATCAGTTTCGGCTTTGTGTCATCACTTACTTAGAAATAGTTGCGTGTGATCTCAGCACGTCTGTCTCCCCCATCTGCTGCTCCTACAACACCTGCTGCGCTGTGCAGTGGCCGTGGACATTCCTCATCCTCTGAGTCTGAATCGATGATTTCAACGGGGGTTCCCTTCTTTGTGGCCAGGTTGTGTAGCATGGCACAGGTAGCTATGATTTTGCAGCATATCTCGGGGCGTTACTGCCATGCACCTCCACTTCTGTGGAGGCAGCGGAACCTGCTCTTCAGGAGTCCAAATGTCCGCTCCACCACATTCCGCGTAGACTTATGGGCAGCATTGTATCTCCTCTCACTTGGGGTAGATGGGTTAAGGAATGGGGCGAGTACAAATGCACGCACTGCATATGCGCTGTCACCTAAATGAGAAAGGTAAAAACATCAATCACAGGCCACTTCCAATACATCCAAGGTGTACAACAGAGTGTGTCACATGCATTTACCTAGCAGGTATCCTTCTCCAAATTCTCCCGCAGCCAGATGTGTATAGATTCCACTGTGCCTGAAGATGTAGGAGTCATGCGTGCTTCCTGGGAATTTTGCTACAATATCAGTTATGATGTGTGACTCATCACAGATTACTTGGACGTTGATTGAGTGATATGATTTTCTGTTCCGTTATATGTACTCAGTAGCAGAAGGTGGGCAGATTGCAATATGTGTCCCATCAATGCACCCAATGACTTGTGGGAATTGTGCCATCTGATAGAAATCCATCTTGGTCTTATGCAGTGCCATTTGCGTGGTGGGAAACCGGATGTAATGGTGCATTCGTTGTAGCATGGCATCCAGGAAGGTGTTGAAGAAGCGTGACAGGCAACTTTGTGAGACCCCTCAAGCTACAGCTATCACCCCCTGGTAACTACCTGATGCAAGTAGGTGCAGGGAACAAAGGACCTGCACATGTGGTGGAATTGCGTGCGCCCTGCGTGTCTGGTGCTCCAGGATTGGGTGCAGGTCCCGTATCAGGTCTAGGATGGTAGTGGGGTGAAGTCTGTACCTCTCATGTATTTCTTCTTCTGTGATTGGGAAAAGGGTGATGCGCACTCTGTATATGCGTTCCTGTCGCCTCCTCAACCTCTGTGCTGCTGCTTGCATCCCCATCCGCCTTGCAATGACATAGAGGGCTGCCATTGTGTTGAAACTGATGCATTCTGGGGCTGTTTATATGCAGTGCACCTGGTTACCACCTGCTTTGAGTTGGTGGTAATTAGCGACTCGCAAATAGCGAATTTGCGAGAAATAGCTATTTGCGATTTTACTTTTCTTTGCAAATTTATTTTTGCGATTTTGCAAATTGCGAGGCGCAATTTGGCAGTCGGTGGGTCAAATTTGCAAAATAAGGAATCACTAACTGACTTCTCTTGTTTTTAGCGATTCCTTATTTTGCGCTTGGCTTTTTCCCCCTCTACATTTCATGGGGCTCTTTTGCGGTCGCAAACGTTGAAATTCTGCGAATTTCAGCGTTTCCGATCGGTATTTCACTTCCTACATCTGGCCCTTAATCTTATTTTACAAAAAAAGTAGTGTAGTTAGCAGTTGACTCTAAATTTGTCCAGTTTAGGGGTTGGAACAAATCCTAGTCCTTTTCTGAGTGCCATGGTTTCTGTCTCATTGAGAGACCTATGGGACCGGTTGACTATCAATTTTGCTTTCCATGGTGGCTCCTGAGCTGCATTGGTGGCAGTTGTGGCGAGTGCGGCCACTGTACCTGTTTCTGTTGATGTTGCCGGCCCCTTCCTCTGCCCCAATCTCTGCTTAAAGGGGGGTTGTAGGGTGTAAAGGGTTGTATTGGTATTTGAGAGAATGGCAGGTACTACCGCATTGGGGGGCCCTTGAAGAGGGGTTGGCCTGTACCAATATAGAGGCAACAGAGGCCCCCTTCTTCCATCATTACTTCCCCCAACTATCTGTGCTGGTGTTGCTGCTATTTGAAGAAGTCCTTCTTATTGCTAGGTTTTCATCTGATGAAACATCCTCATTAGAGGGCTGGAAATCTTCCTTTAAATTGGGAAAGATTTTTTCTTTGAACTTTTTTGTGTCTTTTTTGAGTTTTATTTTTTGTTTCATCAGGTAATCTTTTTGTTCTGTGATTTCACTATTGATCTCGGCCAGTTTAGTCTTGCATTGCTGAGATTATGATACTTACTTTCAAAGCCCATTCGGCGATGGTGATTTTGATGACCAAATGATCAGCTAGTCGTTTGGCCATCTTTATTATAAGCATCAACCAATCCCTGGTGCATTTCCATGCCACCTGTGACCATTCTTCCTCGAATGTAGCATCCTCCAAAAAGATGCGGGGGGACGTTAGTGGCGATGAGGCCATTAGGAGCTATGTTGGCCCTAAGGTATTCCGTCATTATAGCTCCATGTATTGTAATTTTGATAGTTGTTTCTTCATTGCTAAGATCGTGATCCAATCTCCGAGGTGGCTGCTCGAGGGAGCTCCACCACCTGTATCTTGTAATGATGGTGTTCCTAGGATTTCTGACACTATCGTCATTGGAACTTAAGCCTTGGATATTTTCCATGGTAATGAGTGTGCAGTGCCTAAAGGTGCACCGTGAAAATAAGGTGAGGGGAAAAAGGGAAGGAAACACAACAGGAAGGGGGCAGAGTGTCAATTGACACTCTTGCTAACAGGTATTCACAGGCTACCTCTTGTTCTAGGTTCCAGGACTGAGTCACCGTTCACTAGATTCTTCAACAAGGAGGAACCGCGAGCTAATAAAGGTCCAGCACACTTGCTCCTAGAAGAAAATTATAATTGAGGGAAGGGAAATTCATGAGTTCCGGGTCACACGGTAGAGCTCTAATAGGAGTAAGTGCCCTCACTCACCCTGAGAGGTGTCGTGCTTCATCATATGGGCATGCTCCTTGTCGTGTGGTTCTCAGCACACAAAGGGCGATGAATGTATAAATAAATATTCAAAAAACAACTGTTGCACTGGGGCATGCAGTCATTTATTTAGCGCATGCTTCATGATATTCGTCTAACCAAATGGCTATGCCCAGCCACACAACCTTGGCACACACTTCGCTATAAATTAAAGGGATTGGTGCATTTGCCTCCTCATGCCTTCAATACTGTGGCACTCACCTCACAATGTAGAGCCCATAGAAAGACAACCAAATCCTCATCAAGCCTCAGATCAGATAGGATTTTCCATGATTGACTATGATTGACTGTCAAAGGAGCTATTTAAATAAAAGAAAGGACTAGTGTCCTCCCTTTGGTTGTAGTATATCTGTTAATGATTAGGTAAATGTTAAGGATTTGCTCTTAGGTACCCAGCCCCCTCAAAACCCATATTGAACAGGGGAAATTAATTGGTTCAGGCCAGCCCAGCTATAGATCCTGCTGAGGACGATGCACCCAGTAATTGTAACCAGTGAGTCTAGCAGAGAGATTGGCCTAGAACAATGAGGATCTTGTCTGCAGCCTTCCGTTTATACTTGAATGATTATGGCTAAGTGCTAGGAACTTGGAAGGCCACTAATAATGGGACTTTAACCACATTGGTAATAACGGGTGCCAAAAACTCTGTTCTCCTTGTAGAGATCCTTCGGAATTCCATCAGGCTGGGGGGCCTTCCTTGATTGACTGACACTTATCGAGTCAAACACCTCAGTTTAATCAAATCTAATATTCAATGGAAAAGGTGGAGGTAATTCTACATTGCAGCACTCTTTGGATTCCGAATAAGAATACATGGTTTTAAAATGTTTTACCCAGAGCTCTGCACTAATATTTGTCCCTAGTCCATCAGTTTGGGCTTCAGTAATTTTAGTTCAGTTAATAATTTTCCAGAAGCCACTTGTGTCCTTCATTATTGTTGCTGTGACTAGCTTATCCTACATTTCCTGTTTAGCTGCCAGCTTCCTGGCACAAATGGCTTTTTTGTATGCAGCTCGACAAGCAGCCAATTTCACCCTGTCCTGGACTGATTTGATGGCTTCTCGAAGCAGTTTATTATCCACCCTACATTCCCCATAAAACCAACCAGAATCCGATGTGTTACTAATGGGCACTGAGCAAAAGGTAGTTTTAATGTTAACATTCAAGGAATTGAAAGCTAGAACAATCAAACTGCTGAACAGGTTAAACACAAGATGTGATCAAATCTAATCTACCTTTATTTTTGGAACACCACCAAAAAGTCTGGAAAAGTCAGCGTCCCGCCACCTAATCGCCAAGTCATCAAATCTGGGTGGGCCCCCAGGCCCATCTTCAGTGCAGAAATTCAGGTGGGTCCTTGGGTGTCAGTTGGATCCTGCATAGGGATCAAAATAAAGATGTATACACATGTACAGACATTATCCTAAAGCAGCTCCTTTTCCAGATGACATCAACAATCAACACATGACACACCTGGAGCAGAACCAGCTATCCGACGTGTCCCAAACTGGCTCCCGCTGCAATCGCAGTACCGAAACCGCCATGATCGCAGCCACCAATGGCATCTGAACCCTCCTCGACTGTGGAGAAACCAGTATTGATCCTTGACCTCTCGGCAGCCTACTACTCCATATCCCACCACACACTGATCGAAAGACTCCACCACATCGGCATCCAAGGGGACGCACATGGATAGATCACCTCCTTCCTCACCAGAAGTACCCAGAGGATCCACCTGCTACCATTCACCTCTGAACCCAAGGAGATCACCTGCCGTGTCCCTCAGGGCTTATCCCTCAGCCCCACACTCTTCAACGCATATATGACCCCACTGGCCAACATCGTCAAATCCTATGGTCTCAACATAATTTCCTACGCAGACGACACCCAACTCATCCTCTCACTTACCGACGGCCCTACCACCACCAGAATCAACTTCCACAGGTGCATGACTGATGTCGCTGACTGGATGTACTGCCTGCAGCTGAACCAGGACAAGATGGAAGGACTGCTCTTTGGCAACAGCAGCAATACATGGAACGATTCTGGGTGGCCATCAGACCTAGGACCTGCACCCACTCCCTCCAACCACCCCAGAAACCTCAAAATCATCATTGACAACAAGCTCACCTTGAAATCACAGATCAGCTCAAACTCCTCTGCCTGCGTCCCCACTCTGCACATGCTTCGCAAGATCTTCAAGTGGCTACCCCTACACATGAGATGCACCATGACACAAGCCCTCAGTTGGCTGGACTATGGCAACGCCCTCTACGTAGGAATCGCCGCACTCCTTCTACAGAGACTTCAAACCATACAGAACACCGCAGCCAGACTCATCCTCAGCCTTCCTTGACAAACCCACATCACTCCCTACCTCAGGAAACTCCACTGGCTCCCCGTACAGAAGAGATGCCAATTCAAGCTGCTGACCAATGCACAAAAGGCTCTACACAACCATGAACCCACCTACATTAACCACCGCCTGAACTTCCACCAACCAATGAAGTCTACGCTCCACCTCCCTTTCACTTGCCCATATTCCCCACATCTACCGAAGCAGAAGTAAAAGATGCTCCTTCTTCCACATCACAACAAAGACTTGGAACAGTCTCCCCACGTACCACCGGACCATCGCCTAATTTCTGTAATTCAGAATGGCCCTCAAGACCTGGCTGTTCGAATAAGCCTCCGGGGCTTGCAAGCGCCTGATGCCCTATTGGGTGATTAGCTGAGCTTTATAAACCCTGATTGATTGATTGCTATTGGGAGATCATTGAATTAAGCAAAAGGGTTTCAAAAGGTATAGATGTTCATAATCATTAAGCTATATTGTCCTCTTTTTACTGCTCCAGGCTGTCAATGGAATGATTGAAGAGAGTTTTAAACAAGGTAATTAAGTCAGTTAGCACTTTAGAGCCACAAACATTGACCCAATGTCTGTGTGGGTAGCGTTCAACCTGCTTGAAGGGGAACAGGCCTTTTGTGACAACCACTGAACCACCAGAATACAGGACTACATGCAAAACCTACCTTTACAGATCTGGGTTAGTTCAGCTGTTGTCTGGAAGAATCCCTGTGATGGTAGTCAATGTCAGAAGGCTGACTATTTTCAGTGTCCCTACTTTGTTAAATATGAATACAATGTTTAACATTAAAGCCCTGTATAGATGTTTAGCATGGCAGTTTACACCATACCTCCACTCACATAGGGAGAGGAGTCTATCTCCATGCTCTGGAATTGATGATTTGTGGCCCCTGGAGTCCCAGAGCCTCTAAGTATTTTCTAAGTAAACATACCAACATTCATGGCTTGTTGGTTAGGATCATTTTGAGACAGAAGATGGACTCCTGTAGCCTGGGCAGTACGTCCCACAGACCACCACCTGAGGCCAGGATTTGTTCAAATGCTTCCTTTCTGCTAAACTCTTGACAGACTAGTTCAACCACATATGTGCATATTTATGTATTTTATTTGTAATATGCACGATACAAACTTAATAGTCTGTGAAAATCCATCTAGTTTATTGTGCTGCAACAATTCTACTAATCATAATGTTGGTGATGGTCAATCTTTGTTATGTTATCTGGATTTATAGAACGCATTACTGCCCTGAGGCATCTAGGCGCTGTACAGTTACGGCTGCGAGTGTCAGGAAGGGACAGCAGAAAGTACTAAGTCCTGAATAACCATGTTTTTATTGCTTTCCTAAAAGCAAGGAGGCTAGTCGCTGTTTTTATACAGAGAGGAAGTAAGTTCCATGCTTTGGAAGCTTCAAGCACAATGCTTTTTCCGCCCCATCGTACTTGTATAAATCTAGGCACTACTAGTAATCTTGCCTTTGCTGACCGAAGATTTCTGGTAGGGAGATACTGTTTGAAGCTCTGCGTCAGGAAGTCCGGACCGAGACCATGAACTGCCTTGTAAGCTAGACATAGTACCTTAAAGGTAATTCTTTGTTTAACGGGGAGCCAGTGTAGATTTTTTAGCTCTTGCGGTACTGAACAGAATTTGGGTATTCTCAGCAAAGTTCTAGCCGCAGCATTTTGCAGGACCTGAAGTTTGTTAATATTGTACTTATGAGTGGTCAACAGCAGACTATTTCAGTAATCGATCTTAGACAGGATTAAAGAGGTGATTAATGTCTTTTGCAGATTAGCGGGTATAACAGGCAAAACTTTTTTTATTTTTCTGAGAGTGTTAAAAGTGGAAGAAATAAGTTTGTTTACATGATTAGAAAAGTTGATTTTATTTTCAATAATCACTCACAAGTTTCGAGCCTTTTCCACTGGAAGGGCGATGGGGCCCATGATAGCTGGCCAAGTTAACGGAACCCAAAAGGATGATTGTGGTCCAAAAAGTAAGACTTCAGTCTTTTTTGCATTTAATTTAAGGCAGTTGCTGTTCATCCAAACATGAAATCTACTTCCTGTATCAATGTCGTTTTTTCCTATGGAGACAACAATTTGAGTGTCATCGGCATAGGATGTAAGCGAGAATCCAAAACTTCTTATCAGATCTGCTAATGGGGAGTCATAAATGTTAAAAAGGGTGGGACTCAGCGAGGATCCCTGCGGGACTCCACATGGAAGGGAGAATGGGTGTGAAGTAAAATTCTCCAGCTTTACTATTTGCTCTCGGTGTGCTGAGCTTGTTGTTGGCATGCTTACTCGTGCACGTGATCTGTCACATTCACACTGCATGCTCATTTGGGCGTCTAGGAGATGCAGCCTTGTGCTGATGAATTGGATATGGGTTCTGATGATGCAAGGTGTGCATTTTGCCAGCCTTCCGCATCTCTAGGTGATGTGGCACTTTGCTAATTGATGTTGCCCTTATTTTGTGGTCTGATGTTGTACCTGGACTGTGTTTGGCTAACTTTTCTGTGCACATTTCAAAGTCTGTGTGCCCGGCAATATGAGTCTTGCAATGTTTTGGTTGAGTCAGGTGATGTGTCCATGCCACCATGCACAGGGCTATCTGGGACCTGATCCACAGTAATTGTGGGTATGCAATGCAATTTATTGTGCATGAGTGCCATTGTGCCCATCCACCCCCGTCCACCCACTCCATGGTTGGTACTCACCCTGTGGTTGTGTCTGCTCACATTCAGCAGTATCCTGACCCGGCACTCCGACCACCGTTTCTTCAGTGATGACTTGGGCCACCATTTCCTCCATCTCATCCAGCTCCAGCAGGGGCACTGGACTCCCACCTCCAGTCGCATTTGCTGCCTTCCGGTTGGCTGCTATTTTTTCCTTGGTATTTTTCTTACTATCATTCCAGCGCTTCCTGACCTCGTCCACTGTCCTCCTCTTCCTCTCTCAAACAGCATTCACCTTGGCCGTAATGTCCTCCCATATTTCTGTTTTTCTTGACAATGGCACTGTGCGTTTGACAAATAGCTCCTGTTGATGTTCAGCCACCAGGCCATACAGGACCTGATTTTCCTGGAGACTGAACCTGGGGTTCCTCTTCCTCTTGGCCTTATCCTGGGTCTCTGTCTGGTCCTCCTGGCTAGCTGGGGGGTTGTTTGTAGGCTCAGCACTTGTCCCAGCTTCCTACATGTCTCTTCTGGTATCTGTTGTATTCTCCATTTTTTTATTTTTTTTTCCTGCTTGTAGGCCTTTTATAGTGCATTTTGGCGCTTGAATCGTGGAAAATGCAGGCCTGGTGCAAATTTTCGGGCCGATTTTAGCGCTAATTGGCCCATCGCGACTTTTCTGTGGTTAGCGTGAATGTTTTTATCGCCGTCGCGCAGGATATATCGCCATCCATTAGTGCCGGTAATGGAAGCTATCGCTGGGTAGCAGCGCGTTAATACGTCGCTGCCACGGCGATAAAATCCAGATTTCGACGGCGATAATAAAAAGCACGCTTATCGCGCTTAGCGATAATTATCGCGGTTTGTTGATATCCCCCTAAATACTTTAGGAAGTCACCTCAGCTCTTTGTGGCTTACAGTGCTCCTCGTAAGGGTTTCCCCCTTTCTAAACAAGGAATTGCACGTTGGATTTCCAGCTCTATCCAGTATTGTCATCAATTAGCTGGAAAACCCAGACAGGGGAAAGTCGGTGCTCACTCCACGAGGGCAGTCTCTTCCTCTACAGCCCTCTTTGCTGGGGTACCTATCGGGGACATCTGCAGAGCAGCCACCTGGAAGATTATCCATACCTTTACTAGACATTACTGCTTGGATTCTTCGACACGTGATGATACGGCAGTGGGCCAAGCAGTCCTGAGGAACCTATTACAATAGCGGTGAGCTTTCTGTTTCATCCCTCCCTCCTTCCTTTTTCTTTCCTAACTCCTCGCACATTCTTTGGTAAATGTTGTTTTCATTTTTCACGTTATACTATTTGCATATAATTTTTGCACATGTTCAAGAAACCTATGACTGTTTGCAGATTCTTGGAAGTTACTGCATAATTATGCAAAAAGATTAAATGCTTATTTGCATACTTTTCACAGTCTAGATTGAGAAAACAATTTGATGGTTTCTACTTTTTCTGTCCTTTATGTACTATTTCTAAAAGGATCGGGACAAAAAATGTGCTCGTAACTGCTAGCTACTCTGATTCAAGCATGTGAATCTATGAAAGTTCCAATACTGGAGTAAGAAAATAAGTTACTTACCTGTAACTTTAGTTCTCCAGTATTGGAAACTTTCATAGATTCACATGCGACCCACCCTCCTCCCCTGAGAAAGCTCAACCTTCTTTTTGACCTTTATGGTTATCCTATAGCACTACTGCTGCGAAAATCTGAAGGTCTGAGGTTCTCTCAGGAAGGTTCTAAAGGGTGAGGCTGTTCTGATTGGTTGTGTGTTTTATTTGGTCTCTTTTACAAAAAGAGGTGGATATGTTATAAAACTGAAATGGGCCTAGGCCTAGTTTCGAGTTTATGATAGCTTTGCATTGCTATTTTGATTTACCGGGGACTCCCATCTTGACGACGGGGAGTGATTCAAGCATGTGAATCTATGAAAGTTTCCAATACTGGAGAACTAAAGTTACAGGTAAGTAACTTATTTTCTTGTATGCACAGAAAGCTACCATCCCAAATCCATTGAGTAGGCGACATCTTGAAAAAACAGAAAGGAGACTTTGCAGCTGCATCACCTACCAGTGCCCCAGAACCATTAGCTGAGAACTGTAACACTACAAGCACCATCTCCTACTGTCTTCATTGAGCTAACTACAAATCCCTATGCATTGTAGTCACATTTGTATCACCAAAGTGAATCGTCAATAACAGCCTTTACCAATGTCAAACACTCGGGCATCTTAGGTACAATGTAAGGTGTGCATTCACCCATCTAGATCTTGTCATAAGCCAGAAGTATGGACATATCATATGTGTAGCAATACATGAAAAGTAAAAAAAATCAGAGTAACCCTTTCAAGCCAAAAGGGACAGGGTATCTAGAACCAATAAAAAAAAGCTTCCCTTTGTGATCAAAATTAACCACCATTTCCTCATTAAGTCAGAGTGCATGAAGTAAAGTTCCCCATCAGTAGTCATGAGTTACACCATCAAAAATGACTCTTTTCTTTTATATTAAAAAATATATATAATTTTATTACATTGATTCAAGCGCATATTCTACACATTGTATACAAAACAGTATATATACAGTACAATAAAAACACTTCAGTTTCAAATCTAAAAACATTAAAGCTCTTAATCCATATCAAAACTCATCTAGACAGCAATTTCAATGCTTAATATTCCTTATAACCATTCCTCTATGTGTCTACAGCGATTGGAAACCATCTGTTGTGATTATATACCTATAGGAACAATCAATTACTATATATCAAATAACATTTTAATTACAAATTTTTAAAGAAATGTTCTTTGTATGGATTATGTCGATGCGGCATTTCAGCGGTTTATGGAATCAATTCCCGCCTTCTTCAGGACAAATTCACATTAAAAATCTTTTCATATGAAAAACAGTTGTTTACTGTAGGAGACAAAATTCAAAAACCTAATTTATTTCAGACATATCCTCACTATTTCATAGGTTTATTTAGAGCAAACTATTGGCTAACTACCTCCATTATGTATAAAGAGAGATATCAAGTATCCACCTAATTCTGGATGAATTTGATAGAAAATCTTTATTTATAAAAGCTATTGTACTACTCTAGTGGACAGGCAACAAGTTATGTTATGTTATGTTAATCAAATTTGTAGAGCGCGCTGTTACCCTAGGGTGTCCTGGCGCTATGCACTGCCTGCTAAAAAAAAAAAAAAAAAAAGGTGGCCAGAAGGCTTATTGGTTAAAAAGCCAGGTTTTGAGCCCCTTCCTGAAGGATTAGACCTAACGTAGCCTCTCATTCCCCCCCTTTCTACAATTCATTATAGGCTGTTGATTTAGCTACCTCATTTTCATGTAGATTAAGTGAGGCATAAGTTATAAAGACAGTCATTTTCCATGTGGCCACCCTATGACATTTACACAGCCTTGTGACCATTGCTGATATTATATCTACTAATAGCTCAAGATAGGTTGTGTGACAAAATTATAAATACCTTATTTTCCACTATGTTCCCTGTTTTGTAATCCTGGGACATGTTCCAAAGTTAGGGATTTAATCACCTCCAGAGTAATGTAATGTAACTGTACACTTCTAAAGCGCGACTGTCACTCCAAGGAGCATCATGGCGCTGAGCGGATCCCAGAGAAGGAACAGTGCTGGGTGGCTGTGCGAGCAGTAAGGCAATTAGATGAGGGTTCTACATAGGGCGTCTGGGGCAGAGAAAATCCAGGTCTTTAGGGCTTTCCTGAAAAGTGTTTCAGACTGAACCTGTCGGAGCTGGTTGGGGAGCTTGTTCCATGCCCTAGAGCCTATCACTGCGAGAGATTTTCCTCCCTTTGAAACATATTTGAATACTGGTACTTTCAACAGATTTGCGTTGGCCTATCTAAGATTCCGGGAAGGTATATACCGTGTGAATCTAGTTCGGAGGTATTGTGGGCCAGAGGAGTGGACTATCCTGACGGTAATTATCAGGATCTTGAACAAAACTTTTGTGAATTGGCAGCCAATGGAGAGTTTCAAGGGCCGCCGAGGCAGAAGACCTCCTCTGCCATTTCAGCACTAGACGTGCTGCTGCGTGTTGGACCATTTGAAGCGTGTGTAAGACTGACTTGTTTGTGCCTGCATAGAGGCTATTACAGTAGTCTAATCTGGATGTGTCTAGGGCCACTGCTACTGTCTGTAATGTTATCCTAAAAAGATATATAGATGTCTCAATCAGCGGTCTATTCTTTCTATTTTAGAATATCTCCGTTGAAAGCCCTGTATATATTCCAGACTTACATTTTATAAGACGGCAGACTAGTTCTGTTTGGTGTCTCTTAATTTCAGATCCGCTTATTTTTGTATCTTCTCTGCTAAAATCAAATGGAGACTATAAGAGAAGCTATGGAAAACCTACAGTTACTTCTATGTTTCAAAGTATTGCTAAAATAACGCTTACCCCTTCTCTAGTGCCCAAGCACTTCCTTTATTGGACATTTGGGGCTTCTCATGGTCGTTCTAAATTTCCACTGAAAATATTTCAATCGCTGGTCATATGCGATCCAGAGTTCACTATTAAAGAGAATTACATATCCGTTTTTTGTACAACTCGCTGAGGTCCCATTATTGCTCCTTCCTCCAATTTTCACGACCCCCTACTGCTACTGAAAACTCCTTAAACATTGGGCTATATACTGACACCACTGGCCGTATTTCCCATTGCACTCTTTCGCTCAGTATGTTGTGGCCGAGTCCAAATAGAATATAAATGTTCAATATTAAAAAATAATCATGGACAAAATTTAAAATAACGAACCTGTTCTTATTTGATACGGCGCATTACCCTGTCGCAATTCAGATGTTGCAACTAACCACGGTTACTGCGTGCTGAGCCATCACTAGTCTTAATGGTCTGGCTGGGATCCCAGTTGGAAACCTCACACTTTGATTAACCTTCTCTTCTCACAGCAGGTGTAGCTTTACCGCTAATGTCCCATGCAATATAACTACATTAGCTGACTCTTACTCTCCACGGAATGTTACAATCACGCTTACCTCAGCACTACTGTGGCCGTTCTCTTTTCCTCATGGTGTATCCACGAAAATGCATCATGACCTGCTTTTTATTAACTACCGGTCCATGTTAAAACGAACTACGCGCTCCTCAATTGGATCTCATTTGGGGCAGCCATCTTATCCGTGGACGTGTAGTTCTCTTTTCTATCCAAACTCATCTACATTTCGTATTGTGTGGTTTATCACAGTTACTAATGGTCGTACACTATTACTCTCCTATTCCTTAAATTTAAAATCTTACAAAAATATTTTACTTAAAAGAATTCCCCCCAAATTTTTTATCTCTTAAAGGTGGCAACAGATTTCACTCCTTATATTCATGCATGTATAAGGGCAGCAGTGTTGCACCATAATCCTATTATTGTATTACCTAACCTTCCACAGGTGGCAATCTTAATGTCCACATTCTGGAATATCAACCTATGTTGCAATGCCTACATCGAGTAGTCACAGTCCTATCAATCCAGCATAAAGGGGGCTAGTATTAATGAAGCAGGAGAGAGTATATGGATTCAACCAGGTTGCCCAATTATCCTCTCCCATTCCTCCCTATTATTCAATGCATGATTATAGGTACTAAACTTGGACATTAAATATTGTTCCCTTTGTTTCCTTTTTCTATCCAGGTTACCACCCCTTATTGTTCCTTGTATTTTTTTCCCAAATTAGCCATTTTAATTCATCCTCTCTTTGTATTCCAACCAGTGCTCAAATAATGGGGCGTTTTTCCAGCCTGTCCTTATAGCAGATCTGTGTTCATTTGATCTAATTCTCCTCTCCCTACTTGTGTCTCCTATATATCTTTTCTGACATGTATAAACAACAAGGTACACCACATTCTTGGTTCTGCAGTTTACCATGCCGTTGATCCAATGAGTAGCTCCATGAATATCTATTTTTTTGTTTAATCACCAAGTCACAGTTAGTGCATGAGCCACAGGGAAAATTCCCCATGAGTTTTAACCCATCCACTATACTGCTCTGATGTGCACCTCTTGGTTCCCTGTATGTGTGTACCAGATAGTTCCTAATGGTTTTGTTTTTCCTGTATGCAAACATAGGTCGTTGTAGTTGTTCGCACCCTGCTAGGTTCAAAAGTGACCAATTCCTACTGACTATGTTCTTAATCTTATTACTCATGTTAGTGAAATTAGTAACACACACAATTCTCTGATTTTTCTCTTTCTCTCCCTTGTCTGTCTTCAATGATTGTAGTAATTTGCTCTTTTATATGATTGTTTAATCAATCGCTTCGGGGTGCCTCTAGCCAGTAACTTCTCCTGCAGTATTTGCGCATGTTGTTCAAAGTCCTCTCTCTCCCATCAATTACGACAGAGTCAGAGATATTGGCTAAAAGGTATACCATCTCTCTGGCAGCTAGGATGGTTGCTAGAGTAGTGGAGCAACATATTTCTATCAGAAGGTTTAGAGTACAGTTAGACTTCTAATTTACCTTCTCTCTCTTTGATCTTAAGGTCTAAGAAGTCTCATTCAGATTGACTCATGGATGAGGTAAATCTCGAATTTGGGTCACCGTAGTTCAGCCATTCAATGAAGGAGATAAGTTCTTCCTTGTGTCCCCTCCAAATAAAAAACACATTGTCAATATACCTAGATCAATGTGCTATGTTCTCAAAGAACGGGGCTATCTCATTATGGATGTGTTTGTCTTCAAACATGCTCACATACAAGCATGCCAGACTTTGAGCACAGGTCGCACCCATGCTGGTGCCCTTGGTTTGACAATAAGTCTCCATTAAACAATAAAATGTTCTTGGTTAAAATTATCTCCACACATTCAATAATAAAGGCATCTTATGGGGACAAATCCCCCTCAGCTGTTTATAAAATGTCTCTGATCATTTTCACTGTATCCAATTGGGGAATATTAGTATATAGAGATTCGATGTCAAGTGACGCCATCCATTCATTCATCGGATCAAAATTGATCCCCTCTATCTTGTGAATCCTATCAGTGGTATCTTTTATGTAGGAGGCTTGTTGAGCAACCATAGGTTTTAAAAAACGATCCACATATTTACTAAGGGGTTCAGTCAGTGAATTCAAGCTTGACACTATAGGTCTCATAGGTGGGTCTGCTAAGCTTTTATGAACTTTGGGAAGGCCATACTGTGCTGGTACAGTGGGGTGTGCATTGTGTAAAAATTCATATTCGTCCTGACATATGATCTCATCCTCTTTTGTCCATCTCAGGTTCTCCACTCTAATCGCTAAATCATTCCACTACTCCCTATTGGACTTTCTATAATGTGCTTGTACATCCAGCAAAGACTGCATATGTTTGTTATAATCAGAGGTGTCCATTACGACTATGCTGCCCCCCTTGTCTCCTGGCTTTTTTGTACTGTTGTCACATAATTGTAGTTGTTTTAATGCCCTGTGTTCTTCAACCCACTGTTTTTTACCTAATAAATCCTCCAATCCTTTCTCTATTGCTTGCTCAAACGCATCTACTTCTCTTCCTACCATATGTCTCCCGGAGTCCAAACTGTTTGAGACCCGAAGCATTCTGTCTCGTGACCATTTCTTTATCTTAAAAAAAAATTCAATCTAACTTTCCTAAACAGATCCCTCATATCCTTCTCAATTTCATATTTATTAACTGCTTCTACGAGGGTGAAACCTAAACCTTTTTCTAATACTAGTGTCATCTTTAGTCAGGGCCCTTGATGACAAGTTAATAACAAGTGCATTTTGAATATCCGAATCCCATTCCATTTGACTTCTGGTCTTCATGTAAGATCTCCTCAGACCGGTCTGTGGATATTGATGGGTTTCTCTTGCTCTTTCCCTTGCTCGCAAAATCTGTGGCTGTTTCTTCTGCTATTGATCTGACTTAATTTGGAATGGTTAATTGTGAGCACAAAAGGGAAGCTTGTTTTTTATTGGCAATACGTGACAAGCACATACATGGGGCTCATTTGGCTGAAAAAGCTGGCCACATAGACAGAATTCACATCCCTATGAGTCCCGACCCCAATTTCCATGTTAAACAAAGCTACTCAAACTCATGTTGTGACAAATAAAATAAAGCAGTCACAATGCTAAGATCACTGAAATGATTCACACTACCACACCCCAGAAGTCCTAACGCTTGTGGCTGTGCCACTGTTTGTATTTGACACATCATACCTGAACTCGAATGGAGTGCAACGTGGGGATACTATGTAGGGTCTACACAGTGCTTCTCAATCACACATCATACCTGGACATATACACGCACTCAACATCACTTGGCGCACACACACACTCCTAGACAACCCTGACCCACACTTAACACAAACATGACCCTCTGATAGCACATACATCCCCTATCATGCAGGTAACCATGCTTCAAATATAGTGCATTATATCTCTGTGTGGAAGATCAAATATGGGGCTATGTGTGCACCAAGACAGAATATAAAGGCACATCATGTCAGCATGATGTAGCCTATGTTCAGTTTATTGATAATGTATGTGCACAGACTCACATACTCTAACTGTGCGTTAAGCCCAGAAGCAAACACACCTTATTACTAGCTATCAACTCCTGTGACACCCATTCCTGTGCCATAAGCTAGGTCCTCATGAAACTAACACATTCATCAGTAGTGAATTAGTAAGTACAGAAACAGTCTAACTCACTAACCATTGTCATGGACCCACACACACCATCCACATGAAATAGGCAACTAATGTAAATGGCATTACAACCATCCAAATTTCACTACACAGGAGGCCACCGTGCATAGACACCTTGCATAAAATAGATTACTAATTTAAGGGGACTCCTAGAAGACAACAGGGCCAGGACAGTCTGATTTGTACCTACCTCACACTCTCCATGTGGACAGGACATTGAGAATCAGTCTCAACTGGGACTAATGGGTACTGGCACAAAGTGGCATCCACATGTCAAATTTGTCACTGGAAGTACTTATCAAGATCCACTGAAGGAACAGCAATTGTCCCATATCTATTAAGTCCCATTTTGCAGTTTACACATTGCTCTGTGTACATATGTGGCTAAAGTTGCTAACATGTTTGTAGAGTCAAAACGCCTCCAAGTGAATTTACAAGAAGAAGCACTTGAACATATCAAATATATTTGCAACATACTTCTCATTGAGTTTTGTCTGTTGACACACTTGCACAATGGACTTAGAAATCTGCCTATGAATGCATACAATATCCAATGCAAGGTTTGGCCCTTTACCCAACACTCCAACACAAACCTCATGTGGACATTGACACCCAGCCAATGTAGGTACACAAATCCTCACAACATCCCAATAGACTTACCTACTTCATGATCCTTATGCTATCATTGTCATACTAACAGAACTGTACTCACACGTCACAAAATATACATGAATGACCGTTAACAGCAAGAGCTATGTTTGGACACAGGAATACAAAAAACAAAAAAATGCTTTATTCAGCCTCCATAGTGGCATGAAGAAATCAAAGGCCAATGGCCAGTCCAAATGTCAATGTTGTGGGCCAGCAAATCGTTGCCAATCCAAACTTGCATTCAGTAATACTGGAAAGGGATACCTCCCCCGGAAGGGACATCTAGGGGGCAGGCTAGGCACCAAAAGAAAAAAAAATAGGGTAGCTGGGTTGGTCCTTGGGAGGGCTAGGGTCAGGATTGGTAGGGCAGGATGTAGGGGGGAGGGGCAGGGTTTCAAAATTTTTGGGATTTTATATCTCTGAAGGGTGGTGAAGGGAATAGGAAGGAGGGGCTTTTTTCCATGTGTCACCTTCCCCGTGGAAGAACTGGGGTAGGATGGGGAAGATGATCTTCTGGATTTAGGTGGGGGTGGGGCGGTGGCAGGACGAAGAGCTTTCCTCTTCCGGGTTTTTTGTGTAGGTTGGGTCTCAGTAGGTGGAAGGGTAGTTGTTTTGGGGATTGATGTGGAATGGTATGGCAGGGGCGGCAAGGTCTTCTTTTTAGGTTTGGGAGGGAGTAGGTCAGTTTGGGAAGCGAAGAGGTCAAGGGCAATGAGGTGGAGTTTCTGGGCCGAGTGGGTACAAGGAGAGGCAAGGGTTTGGGGGTGTGGAGGTAAAGTGTAGTGGAGGATGTGGCATGTCTGTGTGTGCAGTGTCTCTCGTGGCTGTGTGTGATGGTGTGCTGTCTGCCTTTTTGTGTCTGTATGTGAGCCATGTGGTGCAGTAGGTGTTGTCTACCTGCATGTTAGTGGATGTGTAAGTGAGCGTGTCTTGTGTCTGCTGAGTACGTGTGTCTGTCTTTGGCCTTATGTCTGTGTGTTTGTGTGCTGTGTGTGGATGTTGATGTGGTTGTGTGGTCCGGTTTGGGTGTGCTTTGGTCAGGTATGGGAAAAGGGACTGTGGATGGGGAAGAGGTGCACAGGGATAGAAAGCTGGATTTGGGTTAATGCTGCTGTCAGTGTGGAGGCTAGAGCCTGAATGGATCTCTGTAGGGAAGACATGTCGGAGTGAATCCCCTCCAGGAATGATGGCATCTGGTTCTTCTGATTGGTATGCACCTGGAGGGCATTCAGCACTGCTGTCTGACCCACAGAGATCTGCCTCAGGTCAATGGCCTCCACACTCAGGGCAGCAGGGGAGACAGAAGCAGGGGGTGAGGTGACTGGTGCAAAGGGGACTCCTCCCCTTTTAGGGGAGTGGCCATGGACAGCGGGCTGGGGAGCAGCTCTGAGGGTGGAGATGGTGGGGGGGTGCTGGACTGAGATGGAGTGGACATAGGTCCAGGGGGATCCACCACCACGTGGGAGGCCTCACTGGAACTGGACTCTGACAAAGCTGTTACAGCCGTCACGTCGGTCGGCTCCTCTGTGGCACTCCCATCACCCTCTGTGCCACTGGTTCCCTCTTGCTCACTGGCAGCATGAGAATCACTTTGGCCAGCTGCCTCCCAAACATTCGTGGCACTGTCTCCTTTGTTGTCCTGGTCTGATGCTGACAAACAGATTTAAAAAAATTAGTTGAGATGTTGATATGCTCTTGGTACATAGATGTAATAACTCAGATTGGCCAACATCATAATTTGTGCTTAGATAACATTTGTTTATATTAAGTCACTCAATAGCACATTAGTGAAAGGTACAAGGCCTGTGTGCACTCTCACATAATGGTGTTGGGAACATAGTCTGATGCAGCGTAATTATTCTCCTTCTCAATATCTTTCATGTACCAGCTGATGTTTCGTTTCACTCCTGATGCCCTTGTAGTATACCATACTTTACCTCATGTGATCCAAGGGAGAATAGACCTTCTATTAAGAAATGGAGAATAACACTGCAGCCTTTGCATACAGCATATAGGGCCAGATGTACAACAGTTTTTTGCGGTCGCAAGCGGGAAATCAGCCCGTTTGCGACTGCAAAAAAGGGTCCTGGCATGTACAAACGCTATTTTGCGAGTCGGTGACTCGCAAAATGGTGTTTGCGACTCTCGCTATTAGGAAGGGGCATCCCTTCCTAACAGCGAGTCACAATGGTATGTACCATTGTTTTGCGACCGCATTTGCGGCCACAAAAAACTCGCAGTTTACCACCTACTTCAAGTAGGTGGTAAGCCACTCGGGAAGGGGTCCCCAGGGGACCCCTTCCCCTTTGTGAATGGATGCAAAAATATTTTTTTAAGAGCAGGCAGTGGTCCCAGGGACCACTGCCTGCCCTTATAAAATAAAACAGAAACGTTTCATTTTTCTTTTTTAAATGCATCCCGTTTTCCTGTAAGGAAACTGGCTGCATTGAAAAAACTTTTTAAAAAACTGCTTTATTTAAAAGGAAGTCACAGACATGGTGGTCTGCTGACCCCAGCAGGCCACCATCCCACCATCCCTGGGAGTGCTAGCCATTCCTAATGGGGTCGCAAATTACACCTGCCTCATGAATATTGAGGCATGCAATTTGCGACCCCATTTGGAATTTCAAACAGTGTCTGAGACACTGTTGTACATTCCAATTTGCGAGTCACAAATTGCGAGTCGCAAAACGATGCAATTTGCGACTCGCAAATTGGTAGGGTCGTACATCTGGCCCATAGTGAGCTATCCCTAATCCAGAGCGTGTGGAACAGCCGGCCCCCTGCTTGTTAACCTATTTTAATAAGTCGCCATCAAGATGTAGGAGTCATGGAATAGGCTATTTCGCACGGATCACATTAGAACTGCTTCATCTGCTAATTGACAGTTGTGCAACTAGTGTCACATGTGTAACTCATTAGAAGTCACACATAAGATTTAGGATAGCAATGTAAAAATATATGCCTACAAGTATTGTCATGTTAGCACAGTGCAATTCTCAAATTTACTGTATGCAGATTGCAGCTCTTTTAACAGTTTGGCATGTAAACACAGCTTATCACACTGCCAATGACAATAACTGCATATTTCTTCATGGACATGTGGCTTACTATACCACCAGGCCAGGTTGAATCATTGTGTGCCCACAATAGTGGTGCAGATCATTTAACTTGCTAACATTTGACAAATCTACTGATGTCCACATCTCACAAGGACAAGTCAGCCTATCCCTCCCGGATAAATATCATCATTCACATATTGTACTGCTTATATGCCGTTGTGTCCTACACCTGAATATATCTGCCTTTCTCAGATGTTGGTTAAGACACATTTCCAGATATCAGATTTATAGTGCTAAACCATGGATTTATTTTCCTGAAAATATTAATGGCCCTTGTAACAACCATCGATACCATTGGAGAAGTGTAACTTTCATATCCATGTACTTACCCCCGTTACCAGCTAACACCTACTTTGTTAGCCAATCACAGACATCTGTTGTCACCTACACATAGTCCAAAACATGGAATCTGGTTAACATCAGATAGGATGTATCTTGTCACTCACTCATGGTAAGCTCCATTCTGACATGTGACAACAGTACACATGTCTAAATTTGCCAGCTGCTACATTGTACAACAGATGGCACCAGTGCTGTTTGCAAACTTTCTCACACAGATCAATCACTACTTACCAAGGCCTGCAATTACACCTTGCCTGCAACCTGGATGTATTGCATGGCGTGTCACAGTCAGGTTCACAAGCATCAAATAATACAAAAGCGTTGTAGTCTCTATAGAGACCAGGACATTGGGATGAATATGTTGAGCATTACCAAAATACGTAAAGGGTATTTTCGTGCACATTGTGTTGTCATGTGCCCATTATACAGTGGAATAGCACTACTGGCAATACCCAGCCTATTCTAGCTTTACATGTCCCATATTCAAGGGACCTGACCATGCACATATTTCTTTTGTTTCATATGCTACATTTTAACATTACATGGGTCTTGATAGTCTCAAGATCTAAAAGTTAGATCAGTGCTGCAATACATGACCATGCATGGTATTGTACCAAGTTCGTCAAGGCACATACTCTCCCCCTCCTTGCTGCTGTCTGGCTCTCAACTGCCTATTGAGGTTGGGATAGGCCACAGCCAGGATGCGATGCATTAGGGGGGGGTCAAGGTGCGGTGTGTGCCCCTCCTGCCTGGAGGTTCCAGGCCCAGCTTGAGTTCAGTGGTCTTCTTGGCCCAGCCTCCCAGGTCCTGCCACCGTTTTTGGCAGTGGCCACTGCACCTTGTGACCCCCCCCCCAGGGAAATCACCTTGCAGGTGATGGTCCTCCACAGGAAAACCTTCTGATGGGTGTTGGCCTGTAATGACGACATGGTATCAGGCACTGGATACACATGTAAGATGTACATATCCAGGTACTTTGTCACATTGGTCATGAACAGCTATCTTAACCTATATACAAGTTAGCAGACTGGATTTTTCAACATGGTACCTGTTGTCAAACATGTGACATTTACAGATTTAATGATACATTTTAATTTCCCATTGACACCATACTCTAACCTGACCTTGCCCTTAGTGACTATGCGACACCTCTCACTACACTGTGGATGGGAGAACAACACAGGTGGTATGAAATCTCATAACTGCTAACCTCAGCACACCTAGGTCTTCTACAGAAGGGAACAGTAGCATTTTGGCCCCGGACATAAACCTAACTAGTATGGTTATTTACCAATGATTACACTGTCAAGAAAAAATTGTTCAACATGATCTACACATGGCCTGAATGAACATTATAACCAATACACCTGGTCGCCTTCCTACATCTGACATGACCATTGTTGAGCACTGTGATTTGCTATGTGAGGGCTTGTGACATTGCTGAAGTAATGCGGATAATGCATCATGTGTGTGGAGTTGTGACTATATACATTAACAACTTAGCCACATATGCAAATGACATTCCACATTCACCATTAGTTTAACTAGCTATGACTCCACAAGCAAATGTATTTTGAAATGACAGAAAACAAGTAAGTCATTATGTAAAACTGATGTGTACATGCCTAACTAATACATCATACAATGATGACATAGGCACATGACAAGTGATTGAAAGTCCAGAACAGTACTGACACACATACAGCAGTTAACTTGTCCATCACATTTACAAACACACTTTTAAACAATTGGCTATAGAATCAGATGTGTCACATTGCAAAAATCTGCCCAATGTGCATGGTTAGCTGACATTTTAAATATTCATTATGTCAGAATTGGTATCACCTGCTCCTCTGGTGTGCCATACAGTTGCTTGTACAGGGGAAGGACCGTGTCCATCTGCAACTTCAGCTCCTCTGGTGTGAAAGCAAGTGCCCTGATCCCTGTACAGCAAGACATTGTAGCTCCCAGAGGATGTGAACAGCAGCAGAGAGATGGGGAGGTATGTAGAAGTGCAGTCCAGCCCGAACTGCCAAGCCATGTCTTCCCTGGACCGGAAACAAGCATCCTGGGACCGGTTTCTGGCTTACAGCCGTCATCGCTGGACTGTTCCCATGAGGCACAGGGTCAGACTGATTTGCATATGGCCATGTCTGAACTGGGGTGGCGGAGTGAGCTAAAGAATGATGATGGATTAAACCCAGATCAGTTGACTGGGGGTGAGTGCTTGCAATGTTTAACACTCCGTCCATCATCCCCTTTTGTTTTATACTACACCATGTCTGGATGCACTATATTGTGTTAAAGGAGCATCGAAATCAAACGCCCATACTCCCATAATTGTCGCCTTGAGAGGACCTTGAAACACTTGTTGGCAGGCTAAACCAACAGGAAAGTACGCACTACAGTTTCTGAATTTCCACTCTCTCTCGGGCAGTATGTGGCCCATGTCCATTAACAGGTGTAAATACACCAAATAACATTGTTGAAAGCCACTGTCACCCAGTGTGCGATCTGTGTGATGGTCAGGTGGAAAGGGGGTGTGTCTCTGATGTACAAAATCCTACATTCACCGAGGGCCAATACACTCAAAATTCATGCACCCTACTGACACATTGCAAATGAATGGAACATTGTAAGTTGTCTTTGCATACTATACTTAAGTGTACATCTCCATATTAAGAAAGATGTACATTGTCAATGGGTTGTGTCATTGTATGTGGAATGCATACATGACAACATGAGTGTACACCATGTAACATTTGTCTGAATGAAGTGCTGAGTGAAATGTATGTGGTGTACAAATGCTATACATAACATGATCCTACTGTGTTTACGACAAAACTTGCTCGGCCATTAAAAATACTGAAGTCATGTGTTCTTGGCTTGTGAGATTCGGAATACGTCCTGCTTGATTTTGGTTCACAAAAAATCTGTCACTACTGATATGAGTCTAGTGTACTTCATTCCTGTGTAACTAAACATTTGAGACACATTCAGAAATGACATGTATGCTGTGGTATGTTTAGAATTTTTGTTCAGTGAAATCTTGTTTGCACTTACATGGACTATCATGTATGGTTGCTTGGTCTTTGGTGTGTGTCTAGGTACATGTTGCTGGGGACATTGTGATCTAACACCTACTGTGTATACACTCCCCACATGGGTATCGCCGAGGAGCCGGAAGACAGCCTCCCGTCTACAGGCCCTCTCCTGACCTACAAACCATGGAAGAGAGACATGATCCGTAAACACTGTCTCACTAAGGTGACAAGATTTGTGCCCGCAGTTGGCACCTTCATTGCATGTACATCGCAACTATCTCACATCACTAACACCTAAAGGTAAGGTGATGGCAGTGCTGCATTTCTTGGCCACAGGTTCGTTCCAGTACATAGTGGCAATATCTGGCGGAATGTCCCAGCCTATGTTTAGCAATGTACTTTGGGATGTAGTGCAGGCACTGACCAGACACATGGACAGCTACATCAAGTTTCCCAAACCAGGGGAATTGGCCAATATCAAAGCTGATTTTTATGGGCTTGGGCGAATCCCACATCTCATTGGAGCAATCAAAGGGACACGTATTGCTTTGATTCCACCACTGGTCAATGAGCAAGTATAAAGGAACAGGAAGCACTTTCACTCAATGTACAGGTGATGTGTTTGGCAGATGTGTATTTCCCATGTCTGTGCCAGATTTCCAGGATCAGCCCATATTGCATACATTCTACGGAACCGCATCATACCCCGTTTGACTCCACTACTTCCAGAGCGGGCCTGCCTTGTTGGTAAGGAAGTTTTTTAATTAAGTTTGTTGTGAGTGGTTTTGTGTGTCTAGTTAGTAAATGTTTGCTTGAACATTGTCCTCTTCCCACCCAGCACACCCAGACCACCTGGCCTATTGCTTCCTGCCAGTGAGGGATAGTGAAGCTAGAGAGATGGCTGACACAGGAGGCTGTTCTTAGGGGGAGTGGCTGATGGTAGGTGTAGTCCATTCCCTTTGGGAGATCTGATTACTTGAAGTGGTTGACATTACATAGCTGGTAACTACTTACTCTAGTGAAGGGACATTTTTTGGGAATGTTGACAGATGTTATTGTTGGTGCCATGATGAGTTAATGGGTATACCCTGACAGCATACATGTAGACATTTGTAAATGTGATTGTTTGGGTAATTTTGGAAGTTCAGTGCAGGTATATTGGTTGTCAGCATTAGTTGCATATCCACAATACTTTGGCTACTGCTTCATTTAAAAAAACATTTACAAAACGTGGACCATTGCAGCTATGTTGGCTAAGGTGTCATGTGTTTCTTGTGGCTGATGTTTGGTCACTTACCAGCCTCCATTCCTTCAGGTTTTCCAAACAAGCTCTCTGGTGGCAGGATGGCATGCACCTTCTCCTCCCAGGCAGTAAAGGGTATGGGTGGCCCATGAGGGCCACTGCCAGTCAGTTGTGCGACCCGGTGGTTTCTGTTGGCTACGACTCTGATCCTCCTCCTGACATCGTACCACCTTTTCCTGATATCCTCCATTGTACGCAGGGTACTGGCTACTGCGTTCACCTTGTTGACTATCCTGTGCCACAGGAGGTTTTTCAGGGTGATGGAAGTTTGTTGGACTTTGGTCCCAAATACCTGTGGCTCAACTCTGAGGATTTCATCCACAAGCACCATCGACTCCTCATCTGAAAAACGTGGCTGCCTCTTTTTGGTCATTGTGAATTAGTGAGCGTGACATTGAAGAGGTGTAAAAGAAAAGGAACCAAAAAAAATGAAATTTGCAGAGAGTGATGCAATTGCGGTACATGAATGTGTGAAGGGATGGCTGCAGTGTAACCGGAAACAGCAATGAGCTCTGTCGGTCTCTGCAGGATTGTGATAGCAAAGGATCATGGTCTGATAAGGTTTTTTTTTTTTTTTTTACAGGTGGATTGATAGGTGTCTACTCTTTGAATTGACATCAGCTGTGTAGTTTTGTGACGGCATACTATGGTTGGTGTTGTTAGTTGGCGTCACTTTCTCTGATTTTCACTTGCCATGTGGCAGACAAGCCGCCATGGAACAGCAACTGCGTCCGATGCATCATTATCGGCTCGGCGGTACAACAAATGCATTTGCGGATACGGAATCCCTATAGAACAGCCTTTCCAACCGACGCTGTCATGTTGGACTCCTCTCCGACCGACGCAGTCAGAAAATTGCCTGGTATACATCCTAATATGGCGGTCGGAGAGCTTGCAATTTAGTCCGTCGGAATCTCAATGCGCCCATGTCGGTCGGACGGTCATTCCGACCGACATCGTAATCGGGCTCTAAATGTTTCTTGCTTATTACAGTTACGTCTGACTTGCACTATCTCTCGATAAGGGAAATGATTAACTGCCTTAGAGTGGGTACCTAACATGCAGAACACTGTTGCAAGCAACGCTTTTCCTAAACATTTTACTATGTACCTGTCCCACGTGTACATAGAAATTAAGTTGCAAAATGTCAATATTGGTTTAATAGAATGTGTACTTATTTGTTATTGATTAATTATCATTAGTCAAAATATTAATTGAAGTATCTCAGTGCCGGTCTACCACATTATATCATCAGTGTACCTCCCTCAGCGCCAGATGAAATCAGTTGATGGGGAGGCACGTCAGCCCCAGGCATGCTCCCACTCATAGCAGCCCATGAAGAGGCCAGCATAAGAGGGAGCAAACCTGGAACTTATTGCTGTACCCGGCAACTGATGAAAACATTGACCTTCCTGTAGAAGAACCTTTTTGGAGAGAGTCAATTTATTTCTAAAATAATACAGTGAAATTCAGAGCAATCAGCCCTTGTATTTAAAAGAAAAAATGGCCTAGCTGCCAATACAACAAACTCATTTTTAATACAATTATTCAGGATATTTTTCCCATCTTGTATGTATAATGGTAAATTAAATTCAAATTCTTGAGGATGCATGTCCACATATTCCAATAAGTGCTCTATTGAGGAGCCAGTTCCGGTTACTGACGAGAAGGTTGCTTTCCTGTGCACTTTAGGAAGTATATAAATACGTGTAAACTTGGGGTTTCTAACATGCAAATACTTAAATTAATCGGAAAACAAAAAGTGGCAGGGTAAGAACTGTGCAAGAGCGTTTTTATGGTGTCCCAAGTAATGTGTTCGTAATGGTGCTCCAAGTACTGGAAGAGGCCGCTGAACCCTTCCAAGTCTGAGGACAAAAGCCCCTAAAGCATAATTTACAAAACAGTCCTGATAACCAAAAATTATATCCAGAAACTTAGTAGTCCACGCAATGTTGTCGCTACTGTTTTTCTTTATTTCCAAACTTCATATGAATCCAGCGAAAATACAAAACAAGCTCATAGCCAACATGCGTTTCGTCTCATGGTAATTCTACCAATGACTTCATCAGGACTACAAGATAATCAATATGTATCCTGATTATTGTTTTTTTAAGCTTTCTAAAATTTCCTAATAAGTCTTCAAGGTGTATATTAGTATCTGTAATCTGGCACATGCCATTACTAAAACCATCTGCAAACTGATGGTGTGATTTAAGTGATGAGTGATATTCAAAGTAAGGGAAGGAAAAAAGGTGTATCACACAACTTTCCGGAAGACAAAATTTGCATGATTACTCAGTCTGTCCTCTATTTAAATATAAAATAGAGGTGAGTGATGAATAGTCACGTTAAGATCTGTAAGGCAGGGTGAGTAAGACTGGAGAGAAGAAGTAAATTGCCAATCACCAACCAAGGTGGTGTATGCATAGATATATTGTGTTAACTAATCATATGTTTAGATTAAGATCAAAGAGACATCTATGACAGACATGTCACAGTTACACTTACCCTAGTAAATTCGTCCAGTTATGTCTTCCAATCTATAGTAATGTCCTAAGTTCCTAACTACTGAAACATTATAAAATGTCATGAGTACTAATTGGCACCTCATAGTTTAGGATCAGTGTTAGAGAGTAATCTAAGCTGGGGTCATTACCCGATCATATCTAATAGCCACTGTACAATGTTCTCAAATTCAGCTACATAGTCCAAGAACATAGCTATAAACAAATTCCAAATATTCAAAACGTATGTAATATATATTCAGTATGTACTATAAGTCTCAACCCTTGCATATCCTCATATGAAAATTAAGGTTTAACAGCTAGAAGGTAAGACCATTTCTTCTGAGAGTCATGGTCCAGTCCCTGTGAGTGCCCAATTAATATCTCAAGTTCCAGTACGGGTGTGCAGTAATCTTGCATATAGTCGACTTCATAATAAAAGTATAAACCCATATAGTGTATTAGTTATGTGTCTCTAGTTAAGCCGACCGATATTACACTCCCGTACATGCTTAACAGGTCAGGCCTTAAATTCACATTGTGAGAAGCTAGAAGGGACAGAGATAAATATAATCACTCAATATACAACTACGGCAGTTAACACAGCAGATCTTCTTACCACAGTATGTTCAAATCGTGGAACGGAGAGTAGTCCGTTCATGCGGTTTTGGCGTGCTACATCTGCGCCATCTTGGAATGGTTATTTTATACTCTCAGAGTGTCCTAATAGAAAACAGACTATCCAATGCAAGTGTATGTTCGCTGGATTCATATGAATGTTGGAAATAAAGAAAAACAGCAGGAACAGGACTGTTTTGTAAATTACTTAAATTAATCATCCGAATTGAGACACCTCTCCTTCAAATCTGTAAGTTTCGTATCAATGAAAATAGTCACCTCCTTCATGCGATTGAGATCAGTTTACGACGAGTTGTAGCTGCCAATTTTCTATTGATTTCACCAATGTGCTTTTCCCTATTCATAATGATGATATTGCCACCCTTATCTAGCTCTCGAATAATGATGGTCTTAGGCAGAGAAACAAACCTGGGACAGATTACAACGGGCTATGTCAAGTTATTGTCATGTGTGGCTGTTTGATGTCCTTATCATGTAATCTATATAAATGGTTAGTAACCCATTATTTGAAAAAAAGTCTATTAGAGTGCGTACAAGGTGGAGTGTGGTCCAAATCCACTATCAATATTGACATCTTCAGAAATATGCAACATGTCTAACAGTGTTTCAGTGCTGATGTATTTTTCATTTTCTAAAGATAACTGCAGATCATAAACATCTGAACCAGTGTGCATTAGAGATGGTGGTTTAGGAATAGGTAACACAGGCTTTTTAATACTTTGAAGTTTTCTTTTAATGAATTTATATAGGTCAACAGGAATACCAAATTGAAAGAGACCAATGCTGAGATCTCTACTCACTACCCCAATTTCCAATTTATCCAATCCGTATCAGACAAATTAATGTTTACAAGCTTCTTGATTTCAACATTGTTTAATACAGTACTTTTGGTATATCTAGAGTTGTAAACGCTTTAGTGAATGATCTGTGGTTCGGGTGGGGGAGTGGCTCAAGAGTATTGCTTTGTTATCCAGTATTAGGGTATCTTTCATAGATTCACATGCCTGAATCATTCCCCGTCGTCGAGACGGGAGTCCCCGGTATATAATAAAAGTAATGTCCTATTAGACATACCAAACCATAGGCCTAAGGCCTCTCATTAGTAACATATCCAGGTCCTTTTGTGAAAAGGACCAAACTCTCTGGAGCAGCCAATCAGCTGCCACCACCCTCTGGAACCTTCCTGTCAGGAGCTCTGGTCCCTCAGATTTTCTACCGCACGTTGTGCTAAGGGAGTCTCCAACTGAGCTCTGCTCAGGTTTTCTATTATTACAGCGTTTATACTGCTAGAAAGGTATTTCATTATCCTTATTTCTGTCTGACTGAAGTCATAGTCGTCTTCATGTCAGACACTCAAGAAAGGCCTTTTCAGGCCATGTACAACCTGCAGGAAGAAGAGGTTGCATGTGGACGATCCTCACAAGGACTGCCTGTACTGTCTTTACCCAGACCATTCAGCTAAAGACTGCAAGGTATGTCGTACTTTCTCTGCAAAAACCCTAAAAGACCGGGAAGGACGTCTTTTGATTTGGCTGCAGAGGTTAAAGGACAAACAAGATCCCTTGTCCTCTGAGGAGAGTGAAACTTCATCAAGATCCTCCTCAAAAACTCCACAGAAAAGGTCGAGAAATGCTTCTCCAAGCCCTTCATCACAGCAACCTGCAAAGAAGACGCAGAAAAAGTCTTCAGAGGTTCCCACGGGCAAAAAATTGCCATCTCCAGACCCTGCGACTCCTTCAGTCAGAGTCCAGCATTCTTTAAAAACCCTCCTCAGGCTCGTCGACGACTGCATCGTCGACGATTTCAACGACGACTGCTCCTGTCACTGCCAGGGTTACCACGTCGACGACGACAGTCTCCACTATGTCTGCTTCGTCGGCGCCGCGATCATCGCCGACGACTACAACATCTTCGCCGACGGCACAAGTGATCATGTCGTCGACGATAAAAATAAGGAAGTCGTCGTCGAAGATTCCGACGACGATTCAGTCGCCGCCGACGACGTACCTTCCCGTCGACGACAACCACATCGACTGTGCTCCCGCCGACGATATCGCCGACGACGTCTCTATCGACGGTAGGCTTACCGTCGACGACGCCATTTCCATCGACGACGCCGTCGACGAAGATTTCAACAAAGCTTTCAACGAAGCTCAAAGCTTTACCAATCGACGCGCCACCGTCGACGACGAGTGTTCCGTCGACGATCTTGATGTCTACTCCAAAAATGAAGGCTAAACGACTCAGCAGATTGTCACCGTCTGTAACGTCACCCAGTAGAGTCCAATGCTTAGTACCCTCTCATCTATTGGATGTGGATGACGATTTGGAGGACGAGGGTCCTTTAGGGCCGCAACAAGTCCGTCGGAACTTAATGTCAAATACCAGGAGTTCTCAGATGAGGATGATCAGGACATTGATGATCAGTCTTATCAGGAAGATCAAGTACCTCAACAACCTCAGATGGTATGTCTTCCGGTGGCTTTGGTGTCGGACCTCCAATTTCTGATTACAGATTATAAGAAAAGGTTTCCTACTACTGCTCCGGCTTCTGCTCCGGAACGAGCTCCACCACCGGCCGTACAACTTCCACCTCAGCCGTCCGCATCGACAGTGATTTGTCCATCTCTCCATTCTACTGACGATGAAGAGGACTGTCGTCAAGAAGAAGGGGAAATCCTGGATGATGGATCACAGCATGAGGAATGGGACGACTACGTCATACCACTTCCAGCGTCTCCTTCCCCTCCTCCAGTAGACTCGCCTCCGGAGGACATAGGAGGTTTTCATAATCTTCTAGAAAGAGCGGCAAAGCGCTTTCAGTTGCCAATGCCTTCCCAGCAACAAGAGTGTTTCTTATATGACTTTAAGGAACCCTTTAAAAAGTCGGTGAGATCCATGCCAATAATAGACTATATCTGGGAACAAGGGGTCAAGATCATGAAGAATCCTTCTTCAATGCCTCCAATCCTAACACGACTGGATAAAAGTATAGGGCACCGGATGACGCCCCAGCCTGTCTAACTGGCCATCCCAAGCCAGATTCGGTGGTGACACAAGCAGCCCAGCGCCACTCAAAGAATCCATCTACTCCACTGTCAGCGCCACCGGATAAAGAGGGTAGGCGTTTGGACAACATTGGAAGCGTTTCTCTTCCATGTCGGCACTAACAGTGAGGGCTGCTAACTCACTAGCCTTATTGGGAAGATACAACAGGCAAATCTGGTCAGACATTGCACCTTTCTTGGATAGTTTACCAGAGGACACCAAACAGGAAGCGAAGAAGCTACTGCAAGAAGGTGAAAGGTCAGCTTCGGAGATTATAGATTGTGCGATGGACATCGCATCTACTGGTTTCCGTCAGTTGGCAGGAGCGGCAGTCTTAAGGCGCCAAGGCTGGCTTAAAGCAACCACATTCCGACCGGAGGTCCAGACAAAGATCCTAGATATGCCCTATGATGGGCAGTGCCTGTTTGGATCTCATATCGATGAGGCCCTACAAGGGATTAAGAAAGACACAGAGACAGCAAGATCTTTGGGAACCCTCCAATATAAAACGTCTTCCTTTCGTGGCTCACGAGGTAGAGGTCAATCGTCCTATAGAGGAGGATATCAACAAAATAGATATTCTAATTACTCCTCGTCCGGCCAGCAATACAGGCCGCAATTTCAGCAAAGGCAGCAACCTCAACAAACTGCCTATAACAAATCCTCTTTTCGAGGAAGAGCTGGTCGCCAGAGGGATGCTGCCCGGCGTCAATGACTTTTCCTTGCCACCAACTCCAACCTCGCCCTCGCCACTCAAAATAGGAGGGAAGATATCGAATTTTTTCCACAACTGGGAACAAATTACTACGGATCAGTGGGTCCTTCAAATAGTACAATCCGGTCATTCCTTGGAATTTCTTCAAACCCCTCCACCAACTCCACCTCAACCTATGGTTCACAAGCATTTGAACCTCTTGCAGAACGAAATATCATCCATGATTCGCAAAGGGGCCATAGAGCGAGTTCCTGTTCATCAACGAGGAAAAGGTTTTTATTCCCGATTCTTTTTGGTGCGCAAGAGAGACAACAAGTGGAGGCCGGTTCTAGACCTAAGAAATTTGAACAAATTCCTAAGGAAGCAATCATTTCGCATGATTACCATACAGGAAGTCCTACAACTTCTCAACCCGAACGACTACATGGTATCATTGGATCTACAGGATGCCTATTTCCATGTGCCAATCCACAGAAAACACAAACAATTTCTGAGATTTGCAGTCGCTGGCAAGCATTACCAATTTCGAGTGCTGCCGTTTGGGCTCAAATCGGCTCCTCGTATATTCACGAAATGCCTGGCTCCGGTCGCTGCGCACCTCAGACAGCAGCATCATCAAGTATTTCCATATCTCGACGACTGGCTCATCAAGGCACCATCTTTTCAAGGCGCAACGCAATCTTCCAGCGCTTGTCTAGAACTTTTCAAGCAGTTAGGTCTCACCCTCAATGTAGAAAAGTCAATGCTTCAACCTTCTCAAAGGATCACATTCTTAGGAGCCGTGTTGGATACGGTCCACACGCATGCTTGCCCAACGCAAGAACGACAACGCAGGCTCACACAGCTGGCAAACAGAATAAAGCTAAGAAAGTCTCTTTCGGTTCGGCTCTTCAAATCCCTCCTAGGAATGATGTCTTCTTGCATACTACTCATTCCGCATTGTCGTCTCCATATGCGTCCTCACCAGGAGGCTCTTGCCGCTCAGTGGATTCAGGTGGAAGGATCTTTCGACGACATCATTCAGATCACTCCTCAAGTAATTACAGCATTACATTGGTGGACTCGTCCACAGAATCTGGCACGAGGCCTGTCTTTTCTGCCTCCAGTGTCTCCTCAAGTAATAACTACAGACGCATCCCTGGAAGGTTGGGGAGCTTTTCTCCAGGAGCTTCAAATCAGCGGAAAATGGTCAATAACAGAAAGGACCTTGCACATCAACCTCCTAGAACTCAGAGCTGTGTATCTAGCCCTGCGGGCTTTTCTTCCCAGAATAGCAGCTTCGCTAGTGCTGGTCAAGACGGACAACACCACAACAATGCACTATGTGAACAAACAGGGGGTACTCGCTCTCTCTTGTTATCTCAAGAATCGCAGAAAATTTGGAACTGGGCACTTCAGCACAAAATATCTCTGAAGGCCGAATATGTGCCGGGAAGGGAAAATATATTGGCAGATTCACTGAGCAGACTACAAACATCCTGCCACGAGTGGGAATTACACCAGGGTATTCTCAACCGCATTTTCAACCAATGGGGCGAACCAAATCTAGACCTGTTCGCGTCACAGATCAACGCCAAATGCCAACGCTCGCAAGTTGGCATCCCCAGCAGGGATCTCTGGGGAATGCATTTTCAATAGCCTGGTGCGGCGTCTTTGCGTACGCTTTTCCGCCGATTCCGCTGCTCCCCAGGGTACTCAAGAAGATGAAGGCAGAGCCCTGCACACTGATTTTAATAGCACCAGCATGGCCTCGCCAACATTGGTTTACGGAACTACATCTCCTATCCCAGGCACCTCCAATTCCATTGAAGCCGTTCCCATCTCTCCTCACAATGGATCAGGGACAGATACAACATCCGGACCCGGTCTCACTCAAATTATCGGCCTGGCTCCTGAATACAATGAATTCCAGGCTATGAATATCCCTCCGGACTGTAGAGCGGTTCTGTCTCGAGCAGTGGCGGACAGTACAAGCAAGACATATTCTCTCAAATGGAAAAGGTTCTGTATATGGTGTGCATCTGCCAAAGTACATCCCTTTAAGTCCTCTCCTGAGGAGATTTTGCCATACCTTCTTCATCTCGCAAATGCAGGCCTCGCTCACGCTTCCATCAGAGTTCACCTAGCAGCGATATCCCGCTACAGAAGATCTTCCACAGGTCCTTCACTTTGGTCCAATAGACTCATAAAACAATTCCTCAAAGGTCTTTTCCGGACTTTCCCTCCACTAAAGCTTCCTCCTCCAACATGGCAGCTTAATACAGTTCTAGCTCAGCTTATGAGGCATCCTTTTGAACCAATACACAAGGTGGACCTTAAATTCCTCTCCTGGAAAACTGCACTTCTACTCGCCCTGGCTTCAGCAAGACGAGTCAGCGAACTTCATGCTTTTACAATACAGCATCCATTTCTGCAATTCAGGGATGATAGGGTAATTCTTCGAACTAACCCGAAGTTTATCCCTAAAGTGCCATCGTACTTCCATCTTAACGAACCCATTGTGTTAAAGACATTCTTCCCGAATCCTCAAACACCAGCGGAAAAAGCTCTTCATTCCTTGGACCTGAAGCGATGCATTAAATTCTACCTTCATAGGACAAGACCATTCCGAAAGTCCAACCAACTTTTCGTGGCCTACAGTGTGCCTAGGAAGGGTTTCCCCTTACCAAGCAGAGTATCGCTAGGTGGATCTCTAGCGCTATCACTCTATGTCACCAGCAGGCTGGTCAGCCTTTGCAAACTACAATTTGTGCCCATTCTACCAGGGCGGTCTCTACGTCCAAGGCTCTGTTTGCCGGCGTACCGCTGATGGACATTTGCAGAGCGGCAACATGGAAAACGCCGCACACATTTACCAAGCATTACTGCTTGGATTCAGAACTGGCGAAGGACGCTGCAGTTGGACAGGCAGTACTACGTCATCTGTTTCAATAGAGGTGAGCCTTTCCTCCTTCCCACCAACCTTTGTTTTACCACACATTTCTATGATTATTATTGTTATTATGATGATGCACTATATCGATGATATAATGGAATGTATCAATATGGGTTTTTGTTTTTAACCAATGAGTGTATATCCCTTATGGGGAACAAAGGAAATGTGCTCACTATTGCTTGCTACTCTGATTCAGGCATGTGAATCTATGAAAGATACCCTAATACTGGATAAGAAATGCGTTACTTACCTGTAACAGCAGTTATCCAGTATTGGTATCTTTCATAGATTCACATGCAACCCACCCACCTCCCTTGGAAAGGCTCTCTTGGTTCTCTCAGAGATACTATTACTTAGCACTACGCTTACGAAAATCTGAGGGACCAGAGCTCCTGACAGGAAGGTTCCAGAGGGTGGTGGCAGCTGATTGGCTGCTCCAGAGAGTTTGGTCCTTTTCACAAAAGGACCTGGATATGTTACTAATGAGAGGCCTTAGGCCTATGGTTTGGCATGTCTAATAGGACATTACTTTTATTATATACCGGGGACTCCCGTCTCGACGACGGGGAATGATTCAGGCATGTGAATCTATGAAAGATACCAATACTGGATAACTGCTGTTACAGGTAAGTAACGCATTTCTTCTTTTTCAATTGATCCCAGTTTCCTCCACATTTTACCCTTTACCATTTTCTACCTCATCTTTTTTGCGTTTCCTCTTGTTTGTCTTTTGGTTATGCATAACAGTTTAATTTCGTCCTCAAAAATAAAAAGTAGATGACAAACTCTGTGGTGAGGGAGTAGTCTGGTTTGCGACACTTGGTGTGTTACTAGTTGGAGACGACAAGGAACTGCTACTTAGTAAAGTCAAGTCCATAGCCTCATCAAGAATGTCCTGTTTGTCTTTGGCAACAGTCACATTGTCATATTTCCGTGCAAACATATAAATAGGGCCATCTCTGTAATCTGTCATCCCTTTCGATCTTTCTGAGCTTTTTTGTTTAGGATACAATTGATATTCATTGTATCACTTATGTAATATAGCAGTTTTTTTTTTATTCCAACCTTAAGATCCATCTTTTCAATCTTTCTAATTTTTCATTTTTTGACTTCAATTTAGTAACCTTTATGTCGGCATGTCAAATCGGAATAGGCATCATAGTAAATGGGTGATTTCCAAAGTTATTATCCCAATCTTTCAAAAGTCATCCTCTAAGTTCTCAAAGCTCAGAAAAATCAGTATACAGGATAGCCGGGGCCATTTAGAGGTGCACCAACACAATTTGGGACAGATTTAGATGTTCTACCCTTTTTAGCCTAGCTGGTTTGTAAATTGTTTGGTTAATTCCACCTCACCCTGGGAGAATTGCATTGGAAATGACATCCTTTCCTGGAAAAGGATAGCAAAGAAGTCTATTTGGACCCCCATCGCTGTTTGAAATACCCAGTTTGAAATACCCATAGATCTTGGGAAATATATTACCACTCCTCAGCAAACCAGGCTAACCTGCCACCAACTTTTGCTGAGGGTAGTCACTCTTATCTTGGGTACCCCGTCCCCTTGCTTGTCCTCTGAACTGGTTAAAGCATCTCACTTTTTTTTATTTTATATAATCCTCCCCCGAATAGAGACTTTTTGGAAGAGCACCCAGACTCTGACTCTGCCATATTTCCCAGTTTAGGATCTATTCTGAATAAACGGCTCATCTCTTGAAGGAAAGCCCTTCGGAGGTCTGGAGCTAGACTTTCTCCTGAGCTTTTGGCCTCTTTTGCTGTACATAGTATTTTTTGCCAAGGGCCCAGAACATCCAGTACCCTAAGCTATTGGAAAAGCCTGGCCCCATCAAGCACTTCAGGTCCTTAACCAAAAAGGTGACTATTTTTTAGTCTAGAATTAGTATCATAGCCGCCTTGTCAAACTCTGGGCCTTAGGGCCTCCTCCTTCATTTTCATCCACGCAGCCATGACAA
This sequence comes from Calotriton arnoldi, assembly GCA_963921515.1. Taxonomy (NCBI): domain Eukaryota; kingdom Metazoa; phylum Chordata; class Amphibia; order Caudata; family Salamandridae; genus Calotriton; species Calotriton arnoldi. Next base: position 360,090 of record CAWUFW010004770.1, read on the forward strand.
TGAGTGACCTAATTCAAGTCCTAATATATTGATCTATGAAAGAAGGCGGAACCACTCAGACAAGATTGGGTGCTGAATGAGTCCTGAATCAAACATGAAATTCCTTTCTGCATCAAGGAAAACCTCTTGAATTATCAGTTTTTGCTTTTTCGAAGCAATCATGACCTCAGCTTGATAAAAGATATATGCGTTCTTTGTGTCATCTATATGCTATGTCAACCGTCTTTTGAGTTGACCCTTAATAGGATTTGTATAAGAGATGAGATAACCATTTGTAAAGCACAATGAATCACACCCAAAGGTGTATCTCGGTGTTAGCCTCGACAGAACCCATCCAACTTAAGCTAGAATAGGCAGGTTTTCAACAGATTTTTAAATTGACTGAAATCTACACAGCCACGTAAGTACCATTAAATATAATGGGGTTACCCTGTGTCCCGGAGAAGCTGGGTATACACTTATGAGCTACAAACCGTTCTGTCGGGTGACCGAAATCTCCTCAAGGGGAATTGTAAAATGTTTTTCATTAAACATTAAATACTAGAAGGGCCTATAAATGATCCCTCAAACATGTGTGAAAATTCTCCTGACTCAAAAAACACAAATCTTTCAAGAAAATGATATCTAAAAACCACTGACCCAACACCACCATTAACTTGTTTTAAATATATTATTTTTCATATATCAAAACATGGATACCTATCTCTTTTCATATTTCATATTTCTCTTTTCATCGGCTGCCCAGAGAACAAAAAGAACAATAAATCACATTAACATATACATAGTGAAAATCACATCTCCTAGTGATCACACACACAAAAATGAGACCTTGGAACCACATATAATCTAAATGTCCCAAAAATGTTTTGTTCAGTGTATCCTTATATCTTCACATATTCCAAGGATAGCTGACATAGGACATAACGTAATGTTGTCGACGTTTCGACCCTGTGTTCAAGTGTTATTCGCTATACATCATGGCGGGTCTTCCTCAGGACTAAAACAGACCAAAGGGAGGCCTTAAATGTATTCAAACAGACACATATGGTGTGTCCAAAACGGTATCCATTAGTTTTGTAACATGACATCTCAGACCCCAACCGGGGTTCACTCTGTGGGGATGGGGTGAGCATTCAGGAGGACAGCAGACAAGACAGGAGCTGTTGCTGTATATTTTAAATTAAGCCACGATTGGGCCAAGAGGACTACAATTGAAGGAGGGTAATAATAACCCCATTCCTCAGATCGAGTGAACTCCGGCTGGGGTCTGAGATGTCATGTTACAAAACTAATGGATACCGTTTTGGACACGCCGTATCTTTCTTTGAATACATTTAAGGCTGACCTTGGTGAGAGGACCCTGCCGAGATTTAAGGGAACCCACTGAAATAATTTGGGTTTGATCATTTAAAAAATCAGCAAATCACTGCGGAGCAATCCCACTGGCACCAATCTCATGTAGTCTGCTAATCAGGACTAAATAAACTGTGTCAAAAGCTGCAGAAAGGTCTAACAGGACAAGCCTTGCAGCAGCACCACTATCAAAAGAAAGACTGATAGTCAGTCACTGCCACAAGTGTGGTCTCAGTACTCTGTGCCACACAGAATCCAGATTGGGAAGGATCCAAAATTTCCTGCTCATCCAAGCACATCATAAGCTGTTGATTTAAAGAACATGAGCAACATCAGCCTCTACCAGCTGGTCACCACCCTCCTGCACAACGCAGGATACACACTGGACCCCATCTTCTCCACCAGCGACAGTCAAGTTCTCCCACACTACAGAGCTGACCTGGACAGATAAGAACATCATCCACTTCATCCTCAACAGCCCACTGAAGGTCCTGATGAGACCTCCCACACGCCCAAGACGAAACTGGAGCAGAATCATGGCACCCCTCTGGATCTCTGCCCTCAAAGAAGCAAGACATGTCCCTTCTGACACCCTCAAACTTAGTGTTCAAAACTTCACCAACCGGATCTCCACAGCTGCCAACACCATCTCCCTCACAAGGAACACCACCAACAGACCCGCTAAGCACGCCAGTTGGTTCACCCCGTGCTACTTGCCCTCAAACCCTCAAATGCCACTGTAAGAAGCTAGAGAGACAATGGCACTCTAGCATGACCCTTGCTTACCTTGCTACCTACAGAGCCTCCCTCAACAGCTACCACCACTGTCTCAGGGATGCCAAGAAGGAAGCCCTCACCAACCGCATCGAGGCAAGCACCAATCACAACAAGGTACTCTTCAACATCATCAGAGAATTCTCCTGCCCCACCACCACCACCGAGAACACGAACCACCCCTCTCAAGCCCTCTGCGACACCCTGGCAGACTTTCACCACAAGATCACTGGCATCTACAGCAACTTTGACCCTCCCCACCCACACCACCAACCTGAACCACCAATGTAACCAAACCAGCGCCTCCCACTCCCACCGAATCACTGACTAGAAGCAAATCATGACTGAGGTCACCATTTCCATCATGAACTCCATCCACTCCAGAGCCCCCATGAATCCCTGCCTGCACTACATCTACAACAAAGGAAGGGAGGTAATCGGCAGCGTCCTCACGGACATGCTCAACACGTCTATCAGCACAGCCACCGTTCCAAATTCCTGGAAGCTCGCAGAAGACAAGCACCTCTTGAAGAAACCCTTCACCAACCTTAATAAACTCCAACTACCGCCCCATCTTCCTACTCCCCTTCCCCACCAAGGTCTTGGAAAAAGCCATAAGCCACCAGCTCATGGACCACCTCGAAGAAAACAACCTGCTTGATCCCTCCCAATCTGGCTTCCGGCCCAACCACAGCATAGACACCGCCCTGATCACAGCAACAGACGTGAGATGCCTCCTCAACATAGGTGGAACAGCAGCCCTCCACCTCCTCGACCTCTCTGCAGCCTTAGACACAGTCTCCCACCACACCCTCATCACCAGACTCCACAACATTTGCATCCAAGGCAACACACTCAACTGGATCTCCTCCTTCCTCTCCGGCTGAACACAGAGGTTCCATCTACCTCCCTTCTCCACATCATCTGCTGTGTCCCCTAGGTCTCCTCCCTCAGGCCCACCCTCTTCAACACCTACATGACACCTCTTGCACACATCACCCACGGACTCAACATCATCTCGTATGCCGATAACACTCAGCTCATCCTTTTCCTCACAGAAGATGCTGAGACCACAAAGATCAACTTCCGGAACACCATGACAGACATAGCCACCTGGATGAAGGCCAACTGCCTAAAACTTAACTCTGACAAAACAGAGGTCCTCCTCATTGGAAACAAGCCCTCCACTTGGGATGACACTTGGTGGCCCACCGCACTCTGCCCCTCTCCCACCCCCACTGGCCACACATGCAACCTTGGAATCATCCCGGACAGCCAACTGACCCATGAAGCAGCAGATCAACACAGTCTCCACTGCCTGCTTATACACACCCTGCATGCTTCGCTAGATCTTAAGATGGATCCCAGTCTCAACCAGAAAGACAGTCACCCAGGCCCTTGTCTCCAGCCGAGACTATTATGGCAAAGCACTACGTTGGAACCACCAAACCGCTCCTGAGCTGACTCCAGGAAATTTAGAACTCATCAGGCATACTTCTCCTTGAGCTCCCCAGAAGCACCAGCACCGCCCCTCACCTCCGAGCCCTCCACTGGCTGAGAAATAAGCCTCTTCAAACTCACTCGCGCCAATAAAGCCCTCCGCAATGCCGGACCCGCCTACATCAACAATTGTCTGATGTTCCACCAGCCAATTAGGGAGCTCCGCTCCTCCACACTCGCCCTGACCCACATTCCCTGCATCCATCGAAGCTGCCGCAGAGGTCGTTCTTTCTCTTATCTTGCTGCCAAGTCATGGAACGACATCCCACTCCACCTACGTACCTCCCCTTCACTGGAGGGCTTCAGGAAGAAGCTCAAGACCTAAGCTCTTTTGCCACCACAGCCACCCGACTGAGGCTCAAGGAACCCCAGCACCACGAGAGACCCCCACACCCCCCGGGTGACAAGTCGCACATTATAAAGACCTTATGATTGATTGATTTTAAATGGCGCCCAAGAATCTTTCCCAGTAAAGGCAGTAAGGAGATAGGGCAATAGTTACTCAGATTTATGGGATCAATATTGGGGTTTTTCTGCAAAGGGACCACTAGCTCGGTTTTCTGAGCCAGTGGTACTGTGGCAGATTCAAGTGACCGATTGAGCAAAGACTGAACTGCTGGGGCAAGTTCAGCTGACAAAGTGACAAATGTTCTGGGGGGCAGACATCCATTGGTGAACCAGATTAGGCTGTGCTCCAAGCAAGTAAGACTTGCTCTTTGGTCATGGGAGTGAATATGTCCAAAAGTGGAAGAGGATCATTATAGGGCAACAGTGGAGCAATATAATTGGACTGCTCTTGCTTGATAGAAAATTCCCTATAGATCACTTCCACTTTTTCCTCAAAGAAATCGTCAAGAGAGTGGCATGGTTGCTGGGAAGCAGGTATGACTGATGTACATGCATGATGGTGTGTAAAGCCCTTAAGTGTTTTAAAAAGTTTTCTCGTGGAATTAGCAGCATTAGCGATTCGGAAAAAAATATTTCACCTGCTTTCCTTAATAAGAGCGTGGCAGTCAGTTAAAGCAGATTTGTACGCTGCTCTATCATTCAGATCTTTCGATCTGCATCAACGTTTCTCCAATTTTCTACATTCTACCTTTGCAGGTGTAAATCAACAGTGAATCAGGATGCATGGCACCTGCCAGAGGTGTTATTTTATGTTAAGCTATTTGTAAAGCGCAGCGTATACCCGGAGGTGTCTTGGCACTGATTCCGTATGCAACGATGAGCAGAAGGGAGGACCTACTGATTGAAAAGCCAAGTTTTCAAAAGTTTCCTGAACTGGGGCAGGGAAGGTGCTGACCTTAGATTAAGTGGAAGGAGATTCCAGGATGCTGCTGCTCTAAGTGCAAAACTGCTACCACCCAATTTAGATTTTTTAAATCTGATAGAATTTATTCTGAAGGAGCCTACTGATCTTAGGTTTCTTGTTGGAATGTACCATGAAAAGGCTTTCTTCAGAAAGGAAGGTCCTGAATCGTGGAGGGCTTTATGTCAGACAGAGGGCCTTAAACTTGATTCTGTTTTTGACTTTCAGCCAATGAAGACCTTTGAGAGCAGAAGAGACAGAGTGGTGCCTAGACAAGTCCAGTAATAGTCTGGCTGCTGAGTTTTGAAGAATGTGCAATTTGTTCAAGTATTGAGCTTGTAGGCCGATGTAGAGGCCGTTGCAGTAGTCGATCTTGGATAATACCAAGGTGGAAATAACTGATTTCCTGACTGAGATAGGGAGAAAGATTCATATTTTTTAAGTATTTTCAAGGTATTATACGAAGAGGATTGCTCTAATGGGTGGGAAAATCTAGACTTTTGTGCTACAATTGTCCGGGCCCAATTTTGGCGGTGGCACGTTCCTCACAAATGGCTACACCCAAGAGCCATTATAGGGTAAGTCTAGAGATGGGTGGAGGATTGTGCCTTCCAAATTTGTATAAGTTTTGGCAGAATAATTTCCAATCGTTCATTTACAAATTTTCAAGTGCGTAGTGTTTATTAATATTCTCATTATACAGGGAAAAACCAAAGCAAAAAGACAGCCGACACGTGTTTCGCCCATGTGGCCCATCGGCCGTGGGCTTTCTCAAGGCTGAATAGGCATAGAAAAAGGAAGATAGCGTTGTTAGTTTAGGGTGCAATGACAATTCGAGTGTGAGACAGCAGTTTGAATAGGGAGAAACAGTGGGGTTAAATCATAAGGGGGGTGGTGAATAGAGGAGTGTGGCACTGGATAGGGTTTGTGGGAAAGTTAGAGTGAGATGTAGAAAGAAAGATTTGCATGTGGAGGGGGAGAGCACATGAAGAGAAAGGGGATGGAATCAAAGAAGAGGAAAGATCAATACAATTAATCATGGTACATTCTTCTACAGTATAGCACGTGATCAAGTGTGAATAATGTAGAGTTATTGATAATTTTACATATTAAGACATACGTAATCCTGAAGCCTTATATTGGTTACATAGTACATTCTTCCATAGTTTGACACCTAATTGCAAGCCTGGTGTTAAGAAGTAGCTTGATGCAGTCAAAAACGATAAATCATATATAAACATATATAATTATTAAAACAAAGACCTAGATACTTGTCAGAATAAATTTGGCACAGTCATCAACAATAAATCATAGCTGGTCATTCCTAAACAGGCATATGTACTAATCAGGTTACAAATGGCGCAATCATTCCTGAATGCACATATGTACTCAAAAGGTTAAGTTCAGCGCAGTCATCACTAGTAAATCATATCTAGTCATTCATAATTGGGCACATGTGCTCAAAAAATTCTAAAGGTTGATGTAGTCTAGGGCCTCATCATTCGATTTAGTAGCAATTCTGCATAGAAAAATAGAGTGTGAAGGTAGGTTGATGAGAGTATAGGACATCAAACAAATGTATAATGCAGGTTTGATCGCAATATGGTAAACCACGAGAGGAGAGTGCAAGCGTAACATGACAAGGCACAACTATATAGGTTTGAGAAGGTCGAGGAGTCATTTAGCACGGGTGTGAGAAAAGAAAGTGCACAATTAAGACAATGGTGCTTACCAAAAATCTTGGTCTGATGTTCGTGTTCCTAAAAACAATGTTACATTTGAAGTCCCTAATTAGCAAGAGGTCGTAAGTGTGTGGGCATACAAAACAACTGTACGATGCTGCTAAGTGCATCCATTGGAGAGATAAAAAGCAAAAGGAAAATTCACTGCGTTAAAATTACGGTAGGGGCATCTATTAAAGAAAGAAAAAGAAAGAAAAAGTCTACCGCGCTAGAATAACAGTAGGCGCAGGGGAAAGGCAGGCCCTTACTGATGTAGGGGGCACGCAGTGTCATTGAAACAGGGGTCATAAAAAGGGAAGGTCAAATATGTGAAGTGTCCCCCTTTAACGTACCGGTAAAAATTATCTTAGGCAATTTATGAAATGCAGAGAGTTACTGATCATATTACGGGCTCAAAACGCCGAGAGGCTTTGAATGTAAAGAAGTGATCGTGCGCGCATGAAGATGGATTCGACCAAAGCTGACGTTCCCGCTTACCTTAATGAAGATGTGAAAAAGTCTCTGCGGTGTACCGGAACAGGCCATGTTCTGGCAGACGTCGCTGTTATATACACTGACTCATTCTCTGACGTCAGAGTCACTAATTAGGCATGGTGCGCTTACTTATGCGGGGCAACTGAAGAGTTACTACTGGAAGTGCTATGTGAGGACGTAAACTGGCATTTGAACTCTGAGACCCTTGTGTCAACAACAGGATAAATGGAGTGAAAAAAGTATAGGAAAAAGAAATATGGATAAGGGGGGTTTTTTCCTTTGGTGTTAAATATAATAGGTGGAAGTGATGACCCCTGTTTCAATGAGATCAGCATACACCGCCTGTCCCCTACATCAGTAAGGGCCTGCCTTTCCCCTGCGCCTACTGTTATTCTAGCGCGGTAGACTTTTTCTTTCTTTTTCTTTCTTTAATAGATGCCCCTACTGTAATTTTAACGCGGCGAATTATCCTTTTGCTTTTTATCTCTCCAATGGATGCACTTAGCAGCATCGTACAGTTGTTTTGTATGCCCACACACTTACGACCTCTTGCTAATTAGGGACTTCAAATGTAACATTGTTTTTAGGAACACGAACATCAGACCAAGATTTTTGGTAAGCACCATTGTCTTAATTGTGCACTTTCTTTTCTCACACCCGTGCTAAATGACTCCTCGACCTTCTCAAACCTATATAGTTGTGCCTTGTCATGTTACGCTTGCACTCTCCTCTCGTGGTTTACCATATTGCGATCAAACCTGCATTATATATTTGTTTGATGTCCTATACTCTCCTCATCAACCTACCTTCACACTCTATTTTTCTATGCAGAATTGCTACTAAATCGAATGATGAGGCCCTAGACTACATCAACCTTTAGAATTTTGAGCACATGTGCCCAATTATGAATGACTAGATATGATTTACTAGTGATGACTGCGCTGAACTTAACATTTTGAGTACATATGTGCATTCAGGAATGATTGCGCCATTTGTAACCTGATTAGTACATATGCCTGTTTAGGAATGACCAGCTATGATTTATTGTTGATGACTGTGCCAAATTTATTCTGGCAAGTATCTAGGTCTTTGTTTTAATAATTATATATGTTTATATATGATTTATCGTTTTTGACTGCATCAAGCTACTTCTTAACACCAGGCTTGCAATTAGGTGTCAAACTATGGAAGAATGTACTATGTAACCAATATAAGGCTTCAGGATTACGTATGTCTTAATATGTAAAATTATCAATAACTCTACATTATTCACACTTGATCACGTGCTATACTGTAGAAGAATGTACCATGATTAATTGTATTGATCTTTCCTCTTCTTTGATTCCATCCCCCTTTCTCCATGTCTCTCCCCCTCCACTTGCAAATCTTTCTTTCTACAACTCACTCTAACTTTCCCACAAACCCTATCCCGTGCCACACTCCTCTATTCACCACCCCCTAATGATTTAACCCCACTGTTTCTCCCTATTCAAACTGCTGTCTCACACTCTAATTGTCCTTGCACCCTAAACTCTAACAACGCTATCTTCCTTTTTCTATGCCTATTCAGCCTTGAGAAAGCCCACGGCCGATTGGCCACATGGGCAAAATACGTGTCGGCTGTCTTTTTGCTTTTGTTTTTCCCTGTATAATGAGAATATGAATAAATACTACGCACTTGAAAATTTGTAAATGAACGATTGGAAATTATTCCGCCAAAACTTATACAAATTTGGAAGGCACAATCCTCCACCCATCTCTATTATACGAAGAGGAGACCACTGAATTCATTTGATTGCCTAGGAGTAAACGATCCTCAATAATGACACCTAAACTCTTGGCTTTCCTAGTATGAGCAGGAAGGGGGCCCATTTCAGCTGGGCAGCAAGGAGCAGACCAGAAGTTGGGATTATTGCTGAGTAAAATCACCTCTGTCTTTCCAGCATTGAGCTTGAGGCGGTGTTTGTTCATCCAGCCATCAATAAGTTTCATGGAGTCATGCAAAGACAAGTTAGGTTGGCATCGTTGGAGGCTGATGGCACAATTTGCGTATCATCCGCATGAGACGTGAGGGAGAACCCGAAAGATTCGACCAGAGGAGCCAAATCAGTAACGTATATATTAAAAAGAGTAGGGCTAAGAGAAGATCCATGCGGAACGCCACAAGGCAGGCGAAACGAGCTTGAAGAGAAGGCATCAATGTTGATTGTTTTCCCTGTTCGACAGGAAGGATGAGACTTGTTTCAAGGCAAGATTTTTTATACCTTTTGCTTCCAAACGGTGGATCAACGTGGAATGATCCACCATATCAAATGCCGCAGACCAGGTCCAACAGGATAAGGGCTGCTGACCCCCCCTGCCAAGGATGAATTTAAGCTCATTGGTGGCCTTGATCAAGGCAGTCTCTGTACTGTGTTTGGATCTGAATCTGAATTGAGTGGGATCCAGGCAGTTAGTCTTTAATGAACTGATTTAATTGAATGTGCATCACTTTTTCAACTATTTTCGCCGGGAAGGGAAGTCTAGAAATAGGCCAATAATTGACCGGGTCTTCGGGGTCCAGATTGTTTTTTTTTTCTTCAATAAAGACAGAATGGAGGCTCGCTTCCATTGGGATGGAAAGATACCTGTTCTGAACATGTTATTGAAAAGGTTTGAGAGATGGACTGCAATAATGTCGGGGACCAGCTTCATAACTGGAAGTTTATAGGGGAGCAATTTTATTGAATGCTGTCACCAAAGACTGAAGGAAATTGTCTAATACCATCTTATTGGTATCTGTATAAGAATCCTACCATGTGGATCTTGCTTTCAAATAACTCTGCAGAATAGAGCCCCAACCATCGGCATGCTCATGCATGCTACGCTGCAATTTGCAGTGCTTTGTCTGTTAATTTGTTCCCCCCAGATTCAGAGGGTACTCAAAATTGTAGAATCTTTAGATTGGCCAATTACAGAGATTTAAAGGAAGTGGAAACTGCTTTGGAGATGGATTTAGCCACTGATGTGTCAAGGAAGTCACATAAATGACACCTAAAAACCACCTCCTCTGAGTCCTCTTCTCTAGTAGTAATGTTTTTGATATATAGCGTACAGGAGTTTCATATATATATATATATACTCCACACACTTCCCCAAGGGAAATAATAGGTCGCACTCCGGTTTGTGTTTTCCTGAAAAAAGCTTGCAGAGCTTTTATTTTCACAAGTAGCAATTACTTCATATGGCAAACAACCAAAACCGACGCGTTTCGGTCTCCACTGAGACCTTGCTCACGGTAACGCCCCCTTTCCGGACACATGTTTTTAACCTTTCCTGAAGTCATTACATCATTTCGTGTCTCATTAATGGGGCATTATGGGTGTTGTAGTACAAAAATATATCACATTTTGCCATTAAAACCTAAATACTTTTCCTTACATCTTAAATATTACAAATATTTTTTTATATATAATTTTAAACTTTTTTTTCCCTTCCTCCATATATACATGAATGTGGGTATGATTTCATTCAGAATTGTCCCCTGTGTAAACTGGATTTTCCTTTACATCTAGCATGTTAGTCTCACATTTTATGTTTTTGTGGTAATTTGACTTCATTACTCACTTATACTCCTCAAGTGGAGAGTGATTTTTTAAACAAACACTTTCTTTTCCAGAAACACCCTTTCCTTTAGATATGTAATTTTGTTAATAAAATCCACATTCTCACAAATAATCCAAACAACTAAATTTGAAGAAAAAGTTGAAAATAAACCAAAAAATGAAATAATAAAATTCTCCTTAGAGAATGAGAGGCTAACGGGACGTTTTCATGTAATGTCACTAAATTTTACAGATGAGTATAAAGTTCTTCACTTTGATTAAGACCATACGGGGTGAGAGTTCGTAAATTCACAATGTGACGGGATTCTTTTTGTCTCAGTTTTCTTTCCCTGTCACCTCCTCTTTCTTGTTTTTTTATATAGTCAATTCCATAAAACTTTAGTAATTTCCAGTTGCTTTCGTGGTTAGTTTCCATATGTTTAGCAACCGCATTGCTTCTGTCTTTGTGTATGGTTGCTCTTACATGTTCAAGTATACGTTTTTTAGTTCACAAATGGTACTGCCTACATACCGTAGTGGGCATGGACACTCAATTACATAAACAACATATTGACTTTTACATGTAATAAGATCTTGTATGTTCCACGTTTTTCCGTCCGCCATTTGTACTGATTCAGTGTTTTTGGCAATTTGACAAACTTTGCAGTTAAAACATTTCTTGAAACCTTTACTTTGTAACCATGTTTTGTTTTTCTCTTTTGGAAATGACTGTGTTAATCGGTCTTTCAGATTTTTCGCCCTTCTATATGTTATATTTGGAGTCTTACCCATGATTTTACTGGCAGTAGTATCTAATTGTAAGATTTTCCAATTTCTTTTGATCTGTTTTATTTGTTTAGATTCCTGGGAAAAGGTTGTTATAAATCTTATGGGTTCAGATTTTGAAGTATTTCCCTCATCTGTTAATTTTAACTGCAATAGATCTTTTCTGTTTTTTTGGTTTGCTTTTTCCCATCCTTTTCTGATTTGTCTTTTCGGGTACCCTCTTTTTTTCAAATCTTTTTGAAGTTTGCATACTGTTTTTCAACCACTCTTTTTGTTCTGAACAGATTCTTCTTAATCTTAAAAATTCTCCGTAGGGAATATTTTGAAATAAACTTTGTTGGTGAAAGCTGCTTGCATGTAAAGTAGCATTCGTCGCAGTAATTTTTCTATGCAACGTTGTATGGATTTGATTTTCTGAGATGTAAATTTCAGTATCCAAAAAGGTTACTTTTATTTTGCTCAGCTCATAAGTAAACTTGAAATTTGCTGGTGTTTGATTAAGTATATTGAAATATTCCTTGAATTCTTGGTCCATCTACGTGTTTAATGCTTGTGTACAGTGTGTTAACATCTAGGGTCATGAGTACATATTGGTCTTTCCATTTGACATTATAGATCTTCTTCAGGAAATCTGCTGTATCCCTGATGTAGGAAGGGAGTTCACAGACAAATTCTTGCAGAAAGAAATCGATAAACCTAGAGGTGTTCTCTAGTAGGCCCCCTATTGCAGAGATTATCGGTCTCCCAGGGGGAATACTGGCATGCTTGTGGATTTTTGGTATGAGATACAGTTGTGGTATAATAGGATAGTCAGTTTTCAAGAAATCCAGTTCTTGTTTGGAAATCAGTCCCATTCCTCTCCATTCATAGAGTGCAGAATGGAATTTTTCTTTTATTCCTTGTATACATGTAGGGCTTATTCTACTATAGCACTCTTTTTCTTGAAGTGTGCCTCTTTGTTGTACATGTCAAGTGGCCAGAGCACCACATTTCCTCCTTTAGCCGACCAGCGGACTACTATGTCTTGTCGTTCTTTGATTTTGTTAATTAGATTCGTGTATTGTACTCTGCGATTATGATCTGTGGCATAAACTCCTTGCTGGATTGAATTGCCAGTTGTTTAAGGTCTTTGATCACATTTTCTGCAAAAATGTCTAGGCCATCCCTTGGCATAATAGGTAGGAACACTGATTTAGGTTTATATGGGGTACGCATGCTGCCAAAGATATCTATGCACATTGTTGTAGCCAAATCTTCAGGTGATATTCGGTTCACCGATTCACCCAGTTCTAGTTCATTCATATCTTGAAGGAGAGTCATATTTTCAACTGATAGGCTTTCTGTGGTATGGCTCGTTCCCACAATGTCTCGGTTTTGTTTCGAGACATTATAGAAATATTTTTGCAATTTAAGTTTTCTGACCAATTGAAAGATGTCTATGCGCGTCTGGAGGTAGTCAAAGTTTGTTTTAGTGCAGTATGTGAGGCCTAAGGATAAAGGTTTTTGTTCGTCTTTGTCTAAATCCATGTTGGTAAGATTGATAACTGTGTTGTCCATATCCTGGTCTGTGGTTATTTCTTCTGTGTTCGTCTGGCTGTTTGTTTTGCCCTTGTGTTTATACTGTCCGCCCCAGCGTCTGTATTTTCTCTTTCTGCTCCTCGTCCTCTTCCCCTGCCTTTCTGCTCCTTGTGTGGCGGGCGAGGTCGGAGGTGCATTGTACGTTCTAACCGTAAAAAACGTAACTCCTGTATTACTGAGGGCGCTTCTCTGCTTGGGACACCTGCCAGATTATCTTCCAAATCTGGGTCGATTCCGATCTCGGTCGGAGGCGCACCCAATACCATTCGGTCGGGAAAAAAGCCATGCGAAAGCCTGTTTCCCGACCGATCCGTACAGCACACCGAACGAGCAAGTACGATGCGCACAACAGCAAAGAATCCGGCCGAGCCGTACTCGCCCAAACCAGGTCCTGTTCTCCGACCGAGGCGAATCCGGAAACGCCGAATCGAGTCGCACGGAAGGAAAAATGCAGCCCCGTCCGGCCGGACAAGTACGATGCGCTCTCCGTACGCGCCGAACCCGTCGCTACGCATGGCACGTCAAAGCATCTGGGAGAGGCGCACATAAGCGCCGATTCGCGCCACAACACGATCCACGGCTCCGAGACGAACACGGCAGCGACGAGGACGAGGCGAAGCGACGAGGACGAGGCGAAGCAACGAGGACGACGCGAAGCAACCATGAATCCCTTCGTCCCGATCATACCAATATTCTACATATACTACCGGAACAGGCACGGACGCGTACGGCGCAGAAGGTAAGCCAGACACCAACCACAAAACACATACAACACGTACACGACACATCACACACACACACAGGGATGCAGAATATACTTACACCAGCAACAGCAGCACCATAGGGGCGGGATGCCCATCACCAATGCCACATATGCACACAGGGGCCTGAATGCGCACCACCACCCCTACCCAGGGGGGCAGGATGCCTACCACCACTACCACCCTTACCCAGGGGGCTGGATGCCTACCACTACTACTACCCTTAGCCAGGGGGCAGGATGCCTACCACTACTACCACCCTCACCCAGGGTGGGCAGGATGCCTACCACTACTACCACCCTTAGCCAGGGGGCAGGATGCCTACCACTAGTACCACCCTCACCCAGGGGGCAGGATACCTACCACTACTACCACCCTTAGCCAGGAGGGCAGGATGCCTACCACTACTACCACCCTCACCCAGGGGGGCAGGATGCCTACCACTACTACCACCCTTAGCCAGGGGGGCAGGATGCCTACCACTACTACCACCCTCAGCCAGGGGGGCAGGATGCCTACCACTACTACCACCCTTAGCCAGGGGGACAGGATGCCTACCACTACTACCACCCTCACCCAGAGGGGGCAGGATGCCTACCACTACTACCACCCTCAGCCAGGGGCGCAGGATGCCTACCACTACTACCACCCTTAGCCAGGGGGACAGGATGCCTACCACTACTACCACCCTCACCCAGGGGGGCAGGATGCCTACCACTACTACCACCCTCAGCCAGGGGCGCAGGATGCCTACCACTACTACCACCCTTAGCAAGGGGGGCAGGATGCCTACCACTACTACCACCCTCACCCAGGGTGGGCAGGATGCCTACCACTACTACCACCCTTAGCCAGGGGGGCAGGATGCCTACCACTAGTACCACCCTCACCCAGGGGGCAGGATGCCTACCACTACTACCACCCTCACCCAGGGTGGGCTGAATGCCTACCACTACTACCACCTTTAGCCAGGGGGGACAGGATGCCTACCACTACTACCACCCTCACCCAGGGTGGGCAGGATGCCTACCACTACTACCACCCTTAGCCAGGGGGGGCAGGATGCCTACCACTAGTACCACCCTCACCCAGGGGGGGCAGGATGCCTACCACTACTACCACCCTCACCCAGGGTGGGCTGGATGCCTACCACTACTACCACCTTTAGCCAGGGGGGACAGGATGCCTACCACTAGTACCACCCTCACCCAGGGGGGCAGGATGCCCACCACTACTACCACCCTCACCCAGGGGGGCAGGATGCCTACCACTACTACCACCCTCAGCCAGGGGGGCAGGATGCCTACCACTACTACCACCCTTAGCCAGGGGGGCAGGATGCCTACCACTACTACCACCCTCAGCCAGGGGGGCAGGATGCCTACCACTACTACCACCCTTAGCCGGGGGGCAGGATGCCTACCACTACTACCACCCTCACCCAGGGTGGGCAGGATGCCTACCACTACTACCACCCTTAGCCAGGGGGCAGGATGCCTACCACTACTACCACCCTCACCCAGGGGGGCAGGATGCCTACCACTACTACCACCCTCACCCAGGGTGGGCTGGATGCCTACCACTACTACCACCTTTAGCCAGGGGGGGCAGGATGCCTACCACTACTCCCACCCTCAGCCAGGGGGCGCAGGATGCCTACCACTACTACCACCCTTAGCCAGGGGGGGCAGGATGCCTACCACTACTACCACCCTTAGCCAGGGGGGCAGGATGCCTACCACTACTACCACCCTCAGCCAGGGGGGCAGGATGCCTACCACTACTACCACCCTCAGCCAGGGGGGCAGGATGCCTACCACTACTACCGCCCTCAGCCAGGGGCGCAGGATGCCTACCACTACTACCGCCCTCAGCCAGGGGCGCAGGATGCCTACCACTACTACCACCCTCAGCCAGGGGGGGCAGGATGCCTGCCACTACTACCACCCTCAGCCAGGGGGGGCAGGATGCCTACCACTACTACCACCCTCAGCCAGGGGGGGGCTGGATGCCTACCACTACTACCACCCTCACCCAGGGTGGGCTGGATGCCTACCACTACTACCACCCTTAGCCAGGGGGGGCAGGATGCCTACCACTACTACCACCCTCACCCAGGGGGGCAGGATGCCTACCACTACTACCACCCTTAGCCAGGGGGGCAGGATGCCTACCACTAGTACCACCCTCACCCAGGGGGCAGGATGCCTACCACTACTACCACCCTTAGCCAGGGGGCAGGATGCCTACCACTACTACCACCCTCACCCAGGGGGGCAGGATGCCTACCACCACTACCACCCCCACCCATAGGATGGACAATGCATGACACAACCAGCACACCACAACCTAGGGAATGCAAGAAGAAGACATCCCCCAACACCATGACAAGCGTGTGTAGACTGTGTCAAATGCCTACAACACCGAACATGACTTCGAACATACAATGTGACCCCTAGCACATGTGCCACACAAATGTGTGTGGCACACACAACGCAAGCAGGCCATGACCATTGTGGCAATGGGGTCCAAACCCCCATCATCACAGTGACCAAAAGGCAAGTGTGGGGTCCATAGCTGCAGCACATTTTGAACATTGTGGCAATGGGGTCCAAACCCCCATCATCACAGTGACCAAAAGGCAAGTGTGGGGTCCATAGCTGCAGCACATTTTGAACATTGTGGCAATGGGGTCCAAACCCCATCATCACAGTGACCAAAAGGCAAGTGTGGGGTCCATAGCTGTAGCACATTTTGAACATTGTGGCAATGGGGTCCAAACCCCATCATCACAGTGACCAAAAGGCAAGTGTGGGGTCCATAGCTGCAGCACATTTTGAACATTGTGGCAATGGGGTCCAAACCCCCATCATCATAGTGACCAAAAGGTAAGTGTTGACAAAGTAAGAGGTGCAACTGCCAAACTGCATGGATGATTCCTGGTCACAGAACAACAAACACATCAGTGGCAAAGTAGTGTATGTGTCCCATTGCAACATAAATTGGGGGAGCCAAATCCTGCAGTGCAAATAAGACATAACTTTGGCCATGTGCAGACAAACAACACCCATGGGGCTGACACCGTCAACAATCATCAATGACACAATGACAGAAGTGACCATCCGAATGCAGACCCACATATTTGCACCAATGGGCACACACATGCAGATACCCTGTGGAGACTGCAGATGTGAGGCGAACAGATACCATACCATGGCAGCAATGGGACACACAATGAACAATTAGCACCAAATGAGGGCTCCCGTCCCATCAGCCTGGTCATGGAAGTGCCAACGGAATCATCAGCACAGATCCAACACACTTGTATAGCAATGTTGCACTGACAACACAGATGAGTCCTTCCCCATTGATGCCCAAACCTGCATGTTCACTGGAGATGGCCACACGGTCAGGGAAGTAGACGAATAGAACAATGGCAGGCACAACAGATGTGCAGGGGTGGAAGCCACAGATGTGTAATTGCCAATCTAAGTAGGAAATCCCATTGCCAAATACTGAACACATGACACCCTCAGATGCTGCTATGGATGACATGGATACACCACAGGATAGGACACATTCCCCCTGGACCACATGGGTTCCTGCACAGTAACACTTCATTATCATGAGACCAAATATCACCATCACTGCAGCAAGGGCATTGTTAGCATCATCAACATCATGTACATCAGAAGCAAAAGCACTAGAGAACAGAAAGTTGCTTTATTCAGCATATGTGGCATTAAAAGTAGAAGTCCGGTAGAACATAAACAAAGGCCAATGGCCAGTCCATCAACAAAGTCACAAGTGGGTGACAGTGGCAGATGCCACCCTACACATGCCTGCACAAAACCAGGGACAATCCACTAGGAGGGGCAACCGGGGGTAGGCCAGGCACCGCAGGGACAGGATCAGGGCTCACCAGGAGGAAGCAGGGAAGGGGTGGTGGGTGCTGAAGAGCCACTGACCACTGCAGTGGAGGTGTCTGACATGGTGTGTGCCGGCACAACTGGGGGCATGGCTCAGATGTTGTGGGTGCCGGCACGACTGCAGTGGACCCTGCAGATGGAGTGGACAGGTCCGCCACTGCAGTGCCCAAGTCAGACAGGGTGGTAGTGGACTCCACTGCAGTGCCTACCACCAGGGGAGGAGAATGGGGAACAGGCAAGGTGGGCTGGACAGAGGGGGAGGACACCCTCACCACATCAGTGGCACAGACAAGCACAGCGGGGGTGTGGTGCCGGGAGAGCAAGTGGCAGGGGAGAAGGTCGGAGCCTCTTGGGGATGGTATATCTGTGGGTGGGGGAACCTGGGGCAGGGTGTGGTGGGGGCACCTGTGGAGTGGGGGCCTGAGGGATGGAGGAAGGAGACCTGGTGCTTGAGCTGCAGGGCGGCGGCGGGGTCTTGCTCTTAGCACTCCGGGGGACTTGCGGGTGGGGGCCTCAGTCTGTCTGCGCCTGGGGGAGGGTGTCCGGGGGCGAGGGGCACTCTGCTCCGTGTGGGGGCTTCCTCTTCCCCCTGGATGCTGGGGCAGCTGGATCGGAGGGGAAGAGGCCGAGGTCACTGAGGAAGAGGCGCTGGGTCTTTGGGGTTGCAGGTGAGGCAAGGGAGGGTGCTTTGGAGGGAGAGGCAACTGAGGACTGTGCAGTGCCCGTGGATGCGTGTGTGTGTACCAGGGCCCCATCCCCTGTGAGTCTGGTTTCAGTCCCCTGACTGTGCGTGGTGCGTTTAGTTTGTGGCGTGTGTGTCTATGTGCTGGATGTGTGTGTGCTGGTGTGTGCCTGTGCTGTGTGTGTGCTTGGGACGGGCAAGGTGCTGGGGAGTGTGGATGGAGCAGAGGCAGGAGGGGTGAGGGACTGTCTGAGGAGGGACACTGCTGCCGTCAGGGAGGAGTCCATGGACCTATTGCCCCTCTGTAGGTCAGACATGCCCGATGAGATGCCCTCCATGAACGACACCAGCTGAGTCAACAGTGCGGTGTGCGCATGGAGGACACTCAGCATGGCTGTCTGCCCTACATGGAGCTGGCGAAGGAGGTACACAGACTCCTCACTCAGGGCAGCAGGGGACGCAGGGGCAGGGGTGCGGTGCCTGGGCCAAAGGAGACACGCTCCCGAACATGGGAGCCTCCACGGACCTTGGGAATGGGAGCCGATGGGAGGGCGGTGGTGGTGCTGGTGGTGGCGGGGACAGCAACACTAGCTGGGGTGTGGTGGCTGCTGACACCCGCCTCCACAAGGGAGTCATCCTCCGAGTTGCTCTGGTCCTCAGCTGAGGTGGATGGTGCTGAGGACTCCTCGGTGTGGCTCCCCTCGCCCTCCGTGCCACTGGGTCCCTCCGACCACTCCTCGGCTGCTGACCCAGTCTGGCTCTCTGGCTCCTCCTGGTCCGTGGAGCTGTCCCCTTCCGTGGCCGTGGATGTATCTGCAAACAATGGGGAAACAGACAGACATCAGTCACCTGCACCAAACGCACACACCACTGTGAGCACAGCACATCACAGAGCAAGCCCTGGCATCATTAGTTGTACATTGCTAAAAGTGCCCTAACTGAACAGGAGAAGCCAATTGTCAGTCTGATGCCAAGCATGGCACTCACATCCCACATGGCCTTGCACCCATCTGTCTGGTGTCTGTTGGATTGCAACACCCCAGTGTGGACACATGCACCAAGTACACAGTAGTTGGACAGTGCAGAGGACACGGTGTGGACACATCACAGCTCTTGCCACTGAGTCAGTACAGGTTTCCGGATGAAAGGGATGCCCAGAGTCAAATAGGAAATGCATGTGATGCATACCAGCGACAGACACCATGATGCACCCATGTCCTGATAGCCAGCGCCACTATGGTGTGCATGTAGCACATGTCACTCCCCTGCAGGACCACCAATAAGTTGACACATGCCATGGCAGAGGCATGACTGCTATGTCATACATCACTGTCTCAGTGATGTATGACTTGGCAGCCAGACAACAACACTATGCACTGTGTCACAATAGTAGGACATGGGGAATGCAAGTCCTGGAGCTGCACAAGTGCACATGTACATCCCCCACACAACACATCATCTCAACCCTCATCTGTCCAGGTCACACCTATTGGACATATGGGAGACCTGTGACACTACCCTCTGAACCTGAGCCCCTCACAATTTGCTGTGAATGGGGAACAGCTGCCTGAACTTCACATTCGCATACCCCAGTCTGCACGGGCAGCTGATCAAACACCTATGTGACACACAAGTATCGTCTCCTATGGTCACATCTCCAGGGGCATGCTGAGCCCCTACCAAGAAACACCCCAGCAGTCCTGGCAACTAATCCACAGCACACTGACACAGAGGCAGACATCTGAGGGGTCAAATCACTGTGCACAATGTGTCAGCTGATACACGGGAGTGGGAGTACAGAGTGCATTGCATGGCCTGGAGTAGGCATGACTGTCCTGCTCCACATGAATGAGGGATGTGCCCTGGACAGTGGATAGCTGGCTATGTATGTGTGACACACGTAATCTGCACACTCCTGGGGCCCAAACATTGTTCCCACCCGCTGCATGGGCGTGTGCCACATACCCCAGGCACATGTGGTGGCTCAGCTCAGCAAGTGGACCGCATATCAAAGCAACACGCAGATCACATGTCCAAACCCAGGCGTTGTGTGAACAATGGACCCACCCATGATGCCCACAACAGAGTTAGGGAAACAGATGCTGTCCCCCACCTTTAGTGAAGCAAACTGCAAGGACACAGTCCCAAGTGACACAATTCCCTGAATGTAAGGGCCACACCTGGGTATCAGATGAGCAGTGGGCAGTGCACAATAGAGGGACATGGCTCCTGGACAACATGACTGCTGCACTGTGGCAGTTGAACCAGGCCAGAGGAGGGCACAAAGCATGTAATACAGAGTTCACAGTGCAGTCTTTGACTCACCCCTCCTTGCTGCTGTCTGGCCTTCAGCTGCCCATCCAGGTCTGGAAAGACCACCGCCAGGATCTGGAGCATGTGGGGGTCAGGGTCCGTGTGCCGCCCCTCCTGCGAGGAGGCGACAGCTTCAGCTGGACCCGTGCAATCCTCCGGGTCCAGCCACGAAGGTCCTGCCACCTCTTCTGGCAGTTGCGGATCCGGCGCTTGTAGACCCCCACGGACCGGACGGCCCGGACGATGTCCTTCCAGATCTCCTGCTTCCGATGGGCATTAACCTGTCAGGATGACAAAGTGAAAAGGCCATTACCACACATGCAACATATCCGTGCATGACACAGTTGCATATACATGTCTCAATCACAGGGGCACATGATGTACACAGGCAGTGCAAAGCTGACCATGGACAGTTTGCCAGACGTCACTACATGGTATCATTGCATGGGAAGTAAAACCATGTTCAAATGCACTGTCACTGCACCATACCTGTCCAGTGCAAGTCACTACACACTATGGGGGGTGACAACTACTCAGTGAGCCTGCTAGCCAGTGGCGTGCAGACTCTCAGCCTTGCTAGTCACACAAAATGCACATTCAGAAAGGCAGTGCACATAACACTCACCTGCTCCCCTGGTGTCCCATACAGCTTGCTGTACTGTGGAAGTAGGCTGTCCAGCAGGGCCTGGTTCTCTTCAAGGCTGAAGGCTGGGGCTCTCTCCACAGTACGTGCCATTGCAGGGTCCAGAGGGGCAGAGACAGCAGCAGTGCAGTGGCAGATGTCGTCCTAGAGCATGTAGTGCAGGCAAGTGAGCTCTCAGGGGAACAGCCAGCAATATATATGTGCTGGAGAGGCAGATACTGTCCCTTGTGTCCAAAGTGATAGGTCCAAGTCGTTTGCATCTTCTGAATCTGGCCAATCCATGGAATAGCAGCACCAAAACACGCCCACAGCATCCTTCAAATCCTCAACTTCATGGCATACATGATTTTGCAACATTGTTGTGGGTGACCAACTGAATTTCCAGCAACCGACTCGCTCGAAATTCGAAAACGCGTCCGTTGCCAGGCAAGCCCATTGTCAATGGTTGCGCACTGATCGGTCCATTGCGGTACAACGCGCACAGGGGTACAACGCGTACCCGCACACATTGAATGCAATGGGCCGGCCGGAGGCACCGATCGGTCCATTGCGGTACAACGCGCACAGGGGTACAACGCGCACCCGCACACATTGAATGCAATGGGCCGGCCGGAGGTACCGATCGGTCCATTGCAGTTCAACGCGCACAGGGGTACAACGCGCACCCGCACACATTGAATGCAATGGGCCGGCCGGAGGCACCGATTGGTCCATTGCGGTACAACGCGCATAGGGGTACAACGCGTACCCGCACACATTGAATGCAATGGGCCGGCCGGAGGCACCGATCGGTCCATTGCGGTACAACGCATCACTGTACATGTGACTGGCATATGTCAGCATGCCTGTCTCAGATGGACATATGCCAGCCACAGATAGCTCCCAGGGAGTGAGGGGCACACCTACATCACGACAGCCTGTCCAAACTTTATCATAAGGCATGTAATGATGCATTTCCTATTGTGTGTATGTTGGTGTACATGTTGTCCTGTGGGTGTCACCTGTGGGCAGCCAAACCCAGGCTGTGCACGTGTTCATGGGGACAGGATCCGGGGTGTTACGTGTACATGACCACTGTGATGTGCAACTGTTCATATCTGTGCATGTGCCATGGTCACATTTCACAGTGGTGTATGTGTATGTCATGTCACATACCCCGTGAGTCCCATGTGGGACGGTATGTTTGAGCCAGGGTGTCCCAGTGGCACAATAGTGATGGTCCTCCACAGTCTTTGTGCATGTAGTGTTTACAATGTCTCTGATTTCATGTGCACAATGGGAGACAGTCTCCACATCCACGTTGTGTGTGCATGGACTCTGATGTTGTGCGTGTGTGTCACAGACGTCCATGTCTGTCCTGCCGTGGCAAGTGGGGCCACTACCTGTGGGGGTCATGGTTGTTTTGCTGTGGTGTATACATGATACTCCATGTAATGCCAGTGTCCATGTGGCATTACAGGGTCCCTGGGAATGTACCTGTCGTTGAGCTGTGGTGCCTGGGGCACATCTGTCCTCACATGTCACTGTGGGGGGTTATTGTGACACGGCAGCAGGAGATGGGAACTGTGACACGGCCTCATATCCAATGGGCCAACCTGGGACAAATTGATGCCACCTGTTGGACCGTGTTGACAGATGTTGGCCATGTATGTACCATACATGTCCTTCCGGTACTGCACACTTCATGTAGTTGTGCCTCATAAATCATAATGATGTATGTTGGGATCTTGAGTGTGTTCAATGCCGCATATGTGGGGTGACTGACAATCTTGCTTACTTCTCCTCTGCACTGCAGGGCTCCTGCTGTCCATCGGCCATTCCCAGACCTGGCAACGATGGTGGAACGGGACAGCATCCGACGGTACCGCTTCACCAGGCAGCTGATTGAGGATTTGGCAGTGCAGTTGTCCCCACATTTGCAGCCTGGCCGGCCGTATCCTACAGCGCTGACCCCCAAGGTGAAGGTGATGGCAGCCCTACACTTCTTTGCCACTGGTACCTTCCAACATACTGTGGCGACTGCTGGTGGGATGTCACAGACCATGTTCAGCTGTGTGCTCCGCGATGTTTTGGCGGCAATGTTGCTCTTCCTGAACCGGTACATCTATTTCCCTAGACTGCGACGACTCACTGACGTGAAGAGTGACTTTTATGCCCTGGGGAGGATGCCGCATGTAATTGGCTCCATTGATGGGACACATGTGGCTTTGGTACCACCACAGGCCCAGGAGCAGGCCTACAGGAACCGCAAACACTACCACTCGGTCAATGCACTGGTGGTGTGTCTTGCAGACATGACCATCACACACGTGTGTGCCCGTTTCCCTGGTTCAGCACACGATGCCTTTGTGATGAGGAGTAGTCGCATCCCCAGGATGATGGCACAGATGCAGAACCAGCGTGCCTGGCTTGTCGGTGTGTACTGACTTTGTGCCATTGAGTGTGATCTGATCTGTAGTATTCCGCCCACTTTTCCAAGTCAGCTAATGTGCACTTGTCTGTCCGTAGGTGACTCGGGATACCCCAACATGCCGTGGTTGCTGACACCCTCAGGAACCCTGTGACACCTGCCCAGATGCGCTACAATGAGGCACATGGTCGGACCAGGAGAGTGATTGAGCGGACCTTTGGTCTCCTGAAGAGCCGCTTCCGCTGCCTGGACAAGACCGGAGGGTTCCTCCCATATGCCCCTGCGAAAGTGTGCAAGATTATCATCGTCTGCTGCATGCTCCACAACCTGGCAGTGCGGAAGGAGTTGCCTCTCATCCAGGATGACAATGACCAACATCCGCCACCTGTGGAGGATCCTGGCCTGGACCACGATGCCAGTGACGATGATGATGATGGTGATGGTGATGTCCGCACACAGCTCATCACCAACTTCTTTAGCTGAATGTGAGTATCCTGAGGTGTCATGTCAATGATGTGAGTTGGCATGATGTGTGGGTGGTGCTCTGGTGCTGTTGGAGTGTGTCCATGGGCTACTTGACTGGATGTGTGTTGCGATGTGTGGTGACAGGTGGGCTGTACTCCCCAACAGTGTTGACATGCTAACTTGGTTCTGGGTGGGTATCTTGTAACATGTATTGTGCATGAGTTTTGCTGTTCTGTCCTGTACTCCATTGCTTTTGACTGTGTGTCATTTCTGTCCTTCACAGGGTACTTTCAGATTCGTTTGGTCAACTGTGTCCACCGACGACGTGATTGCACATCCAGGCTGGTAGCTGTTGTGTCCCTACAGGTGATGTGCGCCACACCCATGGACTTCCTTCCGTCTACAGTTGTTGACTGTGTGCCCGCTGCCAGGTGGGGTTACCTTGCATCTGTAGTGGTTACGGCATGTTGCAACTGTGTAATAAACCTGTGCTTCACTTTGTGATGTGCGTTGTCTGTGGTCACACATTTGACTGCCATTTGCTTACTGCACCTGTGGGCTACTTGACTACAACTGGGAATGGGTGTGGTGTCTGTGCATTGCACCGTCTTCCCTGGCAACATCAGTGTAGGCAATGAGTCAGATGGCCTAGGTGTGTGTGTGTTGTGTAGCCCTGGTGGTGTGTCTCCCTCATGTGTGTCACGTTGCCTGTACTCACATGCCTGTGTTGTCCTTGCTTTTGCAGTTCGCATACACAGTGTAATTTTGCAGTTCATCATCCCCATAACAGCACCCACGTTGGAATCACGACAGAGGCAAGTATGGTGTATTAGTGTGTTTATTGTGATACATTTGTGTTAATAGTGCATAGGATGGGTTGTGCTGTACATAAATCTTGCAATCCCAAGTTCCTAGGTGAATTGAAAGTCCGGGTAGACAGGATCCCCAGTATCGGGGCCACAGTTGTCTGACACATTGGTCCAACTTGTACTCCCCATGCAATGTGTGGGAGTAGTGTTGCCGTCAACAGGGTGAACAGTCTGTGCACAAAGGCGAACATCCAGAACAGGTTCAGGCTTCCTGGGAATTGCGCTTGGCCATCGGCCTCTCACTTTTCCCTCCTCGGACGACCCCTCTTCTTGGGGGGGCCCTCAAGTACAGGCTGCTGCGGTGCAGGGGACTCTCCGCCAGAGTCCTCCTCCCTCCCTGTGGCAGTTGCAGTTTGTTCGGCACCAGATGTTGTTGGCACACAGGGAGGTGTGGACTGGTTGCTGTTCATCTGGCGGAGGCATTGTAAAATGTCCCTGTGCACCGCCGTCATCTCATGCAGTGCATCCCACTTGGACTCCACGCGGGACATGTGAGTCCACGCGGGACATGTGTGAGTCCACGCGGGACATGTGTGAGTCCACACGGGACATGTGGGAGTCCAAGCGGGCATGATGGGCAGCCTGCTGCTGTTTAATGTCTCTGAGGAGCCCCACTACCTGGCTGAGCTCTCCGGTGCTGGACTGGTACGCATCAGCTATGCGTACCAGTTGTGGGTCATCATGCACACCAGCAACGTCTGCAAGCAGCGACCTCTGTCTCCCACCCCTCCCACCACCCCTGCTGACATGTGCAGTGTGTGCAGTGGCACGCACAGATAACCCTGGTCCACCTTGGGGGGTGGTGGTGGTGTCCATGGCCCCAGGTTGGTCCAGGGTCACTGTGCTGGTGTTGCTCCTTGTTCTGTCCATGTCGGCAGGGATGGTATTCGTGGTGACAGTCGTTGGAGGGGTGGGTGCAGGGGGTGCAGCTGGTGGTCCTGCTGGTGCTGCAGCTGGTGGTCCTGCTGATGCTGCATGTTGACTTGCACCGGATGTGCCAGGTTGTTCTTCATCGTCCGAGGAGGACAGAGGCTGTACGACGCCAGTGAGCTTGGCATCCTCTTGAGCCTGGGACTGGGACTCCTCAGCGTCTGCTGCTGTGTCCCCATCATCACCTGTTTTTGGGAGACACAAACAATGTATGTCATGTTTCTGCAGGCATCAATGGTTGACACACATGACAGTTGTGACTGTGCCTCTGGGTGCGGGCCTGTACATTGCATTGTCCTAAGTCGTCACAGTCAGGGGTTGATATTGGTGTGGCACATTGTCCTGCATTATTTGGGCATTTCTATGTATTTTCTGGGGTGTGAACATGGTCTGCATTGGTTGTGTTTGGTTGACAGCCGGTCCTCCTTCCCACCCACCCAGCCAGTCAGTTATCCCACCATGGAACGTGCTTGCATTGCAGGGAGTGTAAGTTGTCTCTCAGGATGTCAGTCAGTGGTGTCCTGCTGTTTGTTGGTGCACAGTTGCCAGCAGGGCCTTGTGCTCCTCACAGCAGTAGCCAGTGTCAGCCATCTTGTGAGTCCTTCTCCACTCCCTGTGATGTGAGCATGGTTCAGGGTGGTGTTGATGGGACAGTTGTGGGGGTGACCAATATCAGTGACTACGACTCCCATCATGCTATTGCCTCCTCCCCCTTTCCCAGCATGCCCATGCTTCCTTCCTTTTGACTCTGCTTCCCTGTGGGGTGGGCTGGCTGTGCTGACAGGATGGCTGGGAGTGTTGTCCTGGCAGTTGTTTGGCTAGAAGTCCCAAGAGTGTCCCTGTGCTTCACACAACATAACCCAGGGTGGTGGTTCTTTGTGGGATCTTGTGTTAGGATGGGGGCATTGCATTCTACCAGGTGGGTTCTGTGGAGTTTGTGTTGGGGGTGTGTGAGGGGAGGTGCTTGTGACTTTGGTCAGTGCTGCAAGTCCCCTTCCCACACAACTAGCCAGATTTCCCACCATGGAACGTGCTTGCATTGCAGGGAGTGTAAGTTGTCTCTCAGGATGTCAGTCAGTGGTGTCCTGCTGTTTGTTGGTGCACAGTTGCCAGCAGGGCCTTGTGCTCCCCACAGCAGTAGCCAGTGTCAGCCATCTTGTGAGTCCTTCTCCACTCCCTGTGATGTGCGCATGGTTCATGGTGGTGTTGATGGGACAGTTGTGGGGGGCAATATGTGTGACTGCGACTCCCATGATGCTATTGGCTACACTGACTTGGCCAGCATACACAGAATTCCTTCCTTTGAGTGGTCTTCACTGTGTGTTGGTGTTGTTGTGGTGGCTACATGTGTGGATGTGTTTGTTAGTTCTATTTGTGCCACTGCCTAGCTGTAGTTGTGGTTGTGTTTGTACATGTGTTGGCACAGTTGGATGTGACTTTTTGATGGCATGTGTTGTGTTTATCTGACTGACATACACATTTTGGGATGATTCTGTTCTGGTTGCTGTGTAATTGCTATGAGTGCATGGTTTGACTCTCCCTTGACAGTGATGTGTGTGTTTTGTGGCAGTATATTGTGTACATTTGTTGTGTACTCACCAGGCTCTGGGATGTCCTCTAGTCCATATACGCTCACTGGCGGAAGGATGGCCCGCACCTTCTCCTCCCAGGGCCTGAGGTATATTGGCTTGGCAGGAGGGCCACTGCCGGTGTGTTGGCTGTTGATGTAGTCTTTCGTCAGCATTTTCCCGTACCCTCCTGCGCACGTCATACCACCTGTTCTGGATGTCGGTCTTTGTGCGCCGACATGGTGATTGGGCGTTCACCCTGTTGATGATCCTCTCCCACATCTTGGTTTTCTGCGACATGGGGGTCTGTTGGACCAGTGTGCCAAACAGCTGTGGCTCCACCCTGAGGATCTCGCTCTACCATGACTTCCAATTCACTATCTAGGAACTTGGGATTCTTCTTGGGGGCATGGTGATGGGTGGTGATGGTGGGTGATGTGTGTGTTGGTGTGCAGGTGAGGGTGTGTGAGTGTGTGTTTTGCTGGGTGTATGTGAGGTAGGTATTTGTTGGTGTGCTGATGGTGTGTGGCTTGTGTGAGGGATGAGCTGTGGGTGTGGTTGCTTTCTCTTGGGTGCTGGCAGTGGAATGGCATTTGCAAAGGCTCATGGTAGTGATTTGTGTCCTTTATATAGGTGGAGTTGTGGGTGTGTCTTTGTTCTCTGTCCCCACCCCCCCAGTATTTATTGGCTTGGTAATTGCTTGTTTGGCCTTTTTTGGGTGATTATTCCTTTGTGCTGTTTGTGTATGTTGGAAACGTTCTTGTGACCGAGTCGGACCCTGCATTGGTCTCGTACGGTGTTCTCCGCTTCGCTCAAGCTGTGTTTGTGCAGTTTTCTATGCTGCGTACGCGTCGGTCGCGGTGTATTGTGTTGCTTCGGCTCGGTTTTGTATGCGTGTCGGTCGTACGGCTTGTCCTCCGTCCGACTCGGTCGTGGTTTTCGCGCCTTGCATCGTACTTTGCGGTTTGGAGTTCGCGTGTACGTTTCGGGTCGGATTTGTTCCGGGTGCGTGTCGGTCGGTTGGATTCGCGTGTTTTTTTGGCCGGATTGCTGTTTTCCGTGTGGCTCGGTCGGTCGACTTTGTTTCGGTACGTGTCGGTCGGATTTTTCGCGCCTTGCATCGTACTTGGCGTGTCGTGCGCCACGGGTACGTGTCGGTCGGTATTTTTTCCGGATCCGAGTCGGTTGGTGCTTTTTCCGGCCCGAATCGGAATCGACCCCTAAGTGTCTATTTCTGAGCTCATTTCAGAACTGCTGGGCTCCTGCATTGTCATTGGAGTTTCAGCGGCTGTAGACAACTGTTGGCGTCGGATATTTTCGAATTTCTTCGAGAATGTATAGATCTTTCCATTTAGGTTATCTTTTTTGTCCCTTTGAAATTTTGAGGCTTTTCTTTATTTAATTGATTGCTCATATTTTTGCAGCCTGCTGGACATGTCTGCTTGTATTTTTAAATCGCTCTAGTTCCTTAGATAATGAATCTATTTTTGCAAGAATGTTCTCCCGATCGCTGGTGGCAAACTTAATTAGGATCTGTAGCATGTGCTGAGAGGACTCTGCACTGTTATCTGCCCACTGGCGCAGCATGTTGGGGTCCGGGTTTTCATAGGTGGGAGCTACAAGTATCCTAAGTCCTCTTGGAATGCGACCTACGTCTAGGTAGCGTTGGAGCGACTTGCACTCCCACCATTTTGAGATTTCCGCTTTACGTAATTTCTCTAATTGTTGCATTTGTTTGGTCAGATCATTGGTTTGTGGCTGTGATCTTGTTTCTCTGTTTGACTCGACAGATGGACCGCTGTTATCGTCATTGAAAATGTCTACTGCTGCTCTTTTCCCTCTCTCTAACCCATTCCTCGGCCATCGTTACCGATTCAAAAAGTCAGTCATCCACTGCCTGTGTGTTACTTCACGGGACTACCTCTCCCATCAGCCACTTCACTAGTAAATATATATATATATATATATATATATCAGGAAACTCCTGTACGCTCCTCCGCTAGAAACAGAAACCATAAAGCTGTTGCTCAGAAAGATTTAATGAGGTTCTGTCAGCATGACGCGTTTTGGCCAATCATGGCCTTGTTCATATATATATATATATATATATATATATATATATATATATATATATATATATACATAACACCTCGCAGCTGCTCCAAATCCTCGGAAAAACGAGTGTGGACCCAGATAAGTGCTTAAATTAATTTATCTTGCCTAAGTCTGTCATAACGCGTTTCAGCCGAACTAGCGGCCTTGATCACATGACGATGCTTAGATGTTGCCACCGCCTTTTAAAGTGCAAGTGCTTCACATGGACATAGAGAATATACTTTTTTCAGTTTGATTTCATGCTTGAATGCTTTAGAAAAACATTAACATTTATAATGCCATAAGTAATACCTGTAAAATACAAGAACATTAGGCATAATATACATGACATTGATGTCTTTAATAAGAATCCACTGTAATCGCTTTTCCACTCGAACTGCTTACATGCTTGATTTGAACAAATCACTATCTAGTCCACTGTTTAAAAATAAGTGACCATGAAGAGTGCCCTCGTGAATGCGGAAATGAAAAATTTAGAAAAAAATATAAATTTTATAAAACTGGAAAACAGGTACTTGTCAAATACATTACTCAATGCTTCGGAATAACAACATTTTGTAATTCCATAGCATATGGGGCTGAAGATGTAGGAAATAATCCCATTATTTATCATCTTTATATTATCTGTTGGTCTCCAAAATTCCGACTCACAGTAAATAAGCCCCTCGTATTCCTTATGACAAAAGTGACTATGTGCTACAGTACCTGATTGTAAAGTGCCAATATATATAAAAGTGCTGAGTGCTCGGGGGTCCAGAGGTTTAAGGCTACAGCTTGCAAGAAACCCAATATGTCGGTATATCTTGTGTCTAAAATGACCAATTAGTACAAAGTGTTCTAATAAGTAGTTTCATAGGAAGCAACATTATAGCTCATGAATTAATCAATAGAAATATTCATAGATTTGATTTTCGAAAGGAACTATTCCCTAATGATTAGAAATAAGACACATAAAATATGACAATATGCCCTAAACCAACCATTAAAATATATGAATATAAATACTGATAAAAACACCATATAAAACCTCCATGACAAATATGTAAACAAAACTTCATTGCACAATACATTTCTTATTGCAAATCTAGAGTGACATAACTAAACAGATTAATCCAAGATTGCATCAAATTCTGAAAGGACATTTCTACAAGATCAGATTTATAGGAATGTGTGCAGGTCCTCAGTCGTGTTAAGACCACCTGGATGCTTTGAATCGAATTCCAGTATAAAACTTGTTTCCAGGCGTCTTAATTTAGCTTCTCTATCTCCGCCTCTTTTTAGACTAGGGATAGCTTCGATGACATAATATTTTAAGTATCTGGGATTGCTGTCATGGATGGCTTGAAAATGCCTAGCCACTGGGTAGCTCGGATCATTATTTGTTATAGCCCGGATATGCTGCAGGATTCGCTTGTGGACGGCTAGTTTTGTACTTCCTATGTATTTAAGTTTACAACTGCATTCAAGGACATAAACAGAAAATTCAGTTTTACAAGTGAGATGTTGTTTAATCTCTCGAACTTTAGTAGAAAATGCAGTTGTATAGGATTTCATATTAATGCCAAATTGGCAAGCTTTACATGTTAGGCATTTAAAGCCCTTCCTAGCCGTTAACCACATATCCTTATGGCATTCCTCCTGACTGTTGCTCACCAGCATATTGCCCATACTCCTAGTTTTTCTGAACGTTATAGAGGGATTGGAGGGTACAAATCTCCCGATTACTGGGTCATCCTGAATAAAATGCCAATTGCGCTCACTATAGTTCTTATTTGCCTTTCTTGTCTAGAATATGAAAGGATAAGTCTAGTGGGCTGTGGGACTTCAGTTTCCTTGTTGGCATCGCCACTTGTCGTTTTGACCCTGTAAGTTAATAGGTCCTCCTGGGCCCATGCCCTGGACCTCCTTAGGGCCATATAACAATTTCGGTCCTGTACCCCCTGTCCAGAAACCTGGCCCGACTTTCTGCCTGTTTGATCTCAGCATCCTCATTGTTACTACAAATGCGTCGAATACGCAACATCTCCCCATAAGGGATACTTTTTATAAGATGGGGAGGGTGAGCACTCGACGCATGCAGCACCGTGTTGCCGGCCGTAGGCTTTCTAAAGAGAGTGGTAGTTAAAAAGTTATTTTCAATTTGGACCTGTACATCTAAAAAAGTCACTGTATGTCTGCTGATAGTGGATGTAAATTGCAGATTGATATCGTTATGGTTAATCTGATCAATAAATTCAATAGCGCTTTCCTAACTTCCTCTCCACACTATAAATAGATCGTCAATAAAACGCAGCCAGGAAATAACCTTGGTATCATACATTTCCTCATATTGCCTCATGAGGACCAGCACCTCCCACCAGCCCATAAACAAACAGGCATAGCTGGGGGAGAAGCTGGCCCCCATTGCTACTCCTTGGATTTGCTGAAACATTTGGCCATTAAAGAGGAATAAGCTATTTTCTAAATAAAAGAGTAGCATATCCAGTAACATTTTTGTGTGCTGTTCATATATAATAGATCTGGTGTTTAAAAAGTACTCCACAGCTCGTATCCCATCCTTGTTACGAATACATGTGTACAGGGAGGATACGTCCAAAGCTATAAGCAAATATTCAGAATTACAACTTATATCCTTTATCTTTCTTAAAAAATCACGTGTCCTGTACGTACGACTTCAATTTTTTAACAAACACCTGTAAAAAATAATCAATATATCTGGACAAGTTCTCTAATGGTCCATCACAGGCTGCGATGATGGGCCTTGCCGGAGGTCTGTTTATGTTCTTATGAATTTTTGGTATGAAATAGATTGCCTGGACCAGGGGATACTCCTTTTTGATGAACTTATATTCTTCCCAACTAAGGAGTCCCAGACTTTTCCATGCCAATAGGTGTTTGAACAAGGAGTCCTGTGTACTTTTAAATTTTAGTGGAGAACTTTTTTTTATAACACTGCTGATCATTTAGTTGACTATATGCCTCTTTCATGTATTCCTCCGACGGCCAAAGGACGATATTGCCGCCCTTGTCAGAGTTTCTAATCACCACATTTTCTTTTTGTAGCTTGGCAATTAATTGGCTGTATTTCCTTTCCTTGTTAGTATATATTCTATTTGATCCGTTAATGGCGAAGTTCAATTTTTTAATTCGAGTCACCACATGCTCGCTGAAGACATCCAAGCCATCTCTGGCCATAATTGGAACAAATTTAGATTTTGTCTTGAAGGGAGTTGATGGCCTTGCATTGGCTCCTAGGGGGGATAGGGGCTGGTCCTGATTGCCCATCTTAATTCCGCTTTCCAGTTCGCACAGATCCTGATATAGGCCTATATCGGAGACTGTAAGACCAGGAGGGCCATCACTATTCGAAAGGGGTACTGTAGTATTCATTTGGTCAGATGTTGACCTTTGTTTGTGAAATTTCTTGAGCTTCAATTTCCTAATATACTGGTAAATGTCCGCTCTTGTCCTGGTATAATTGAAATTGGATTCGGGGCAATGAGACCGTCCCAGAGATAGTAATTGAGTTTCTGCTGTAGAGAGATTGATGTTAGCCAAATTAATGATGGTGTTAGCATCCCGTTTTTTTTTTTCTGCTTTCAGAACTTCCATTAACCTCTCCATGCATCTCATTTATTACCGTTTGCCTCGGCCCCGACCCCGTTTCTTGGTCTCTGCGCCTCCTGCAGGCCTGGCGTCTCCCCCTTCTTCTTTGTGCATTGATTTTGCGGCTGATCCCTTGTTGCGAGGCCGCAGCGTTTCCTTTCTGCTGCGTTTTAAAATGTCCAACTCTTCCCCCAGAGTGAACTTGATACCATTGTGCTCGATATTTCTTCTCGCACTTTCATTGTCTGATTCACTCTCAGGTACTGAACTTAGATCAGATATCGATGTCAATTCAGTCCGTTGTTGTCCTTTGTCCCCTTGGCTGCCTGCTTGCATGCATCTATTCGCAGTTGCTGTTCTGAGCGAATCATAGCGCCTAGCAAATGTAAAAATTTGGCCATTGGCGTAATCGTCACGGTCCCTTTTAAATTTGTATGCCTTTCTTGTTTTAATTTTTTCTTCCTCTTTTGACAGTCTCATTGTCATTTCCTCCCGCAACTTTTGTCCGGGACGGGAATCTCCTTCCTGCTGTTTAATGTCGTTCTCCAAAGCTTCAATTCTGGTCTGCAGTTCTGCTCTATCTATCTCCGCATACTTAATCAGAATCTGCACCAATCTGCGGGACGATTCGAGATTACTTTCTCCCCATTCTGCCATCATGAGCGGGTTAGGCGCTTCGTAGCTAGGGGCGATCATTATGCGAAGGCCCCTGGGGATCCTCCCCACATCCAGATACCTTTGAACGCGCCTCCCACCATTTTGATTGTTCCTGGCGTTTAAGCTTTTCCAGCATTCTGAAATTCTCCTTTAACCCATTGACTCTGATGCTCTGCTCCTCGCTTCCCCCGTTACTGGCATTTAACAGATCCGCTGGGGAATCTGAAAACATTTCCTCCGCGACTAACTCGCGGTTTCTAAGCGTGTCGGCAGACATCCTGGCTTTATGTAAAATAAAAGTTTTCTGCTTATTACCCCCTGACAGTGTAGATCCCGTCGCGGGCTGCAGAAAAGCACACCTTCCAACCTGTGCGTTGCTGCTTGATTGCGTACCTTCTGTGTCGAGCAGCCGTCCACGGCAACCGTCCCTGTGTCCACTCAACCGAGTAGCCTCCGAGTCCGGTACCGCAGCTTCGCTCACCACCAGCTTGTACTGCCACTTTAGCAGTGCGTGTATCGCATAGCACAGGGGGCTCCGTCCGTTCCATTTTCGGACTTTGTGAAGTGCCCCGGGGGTCCACGCCAAATCCACACCACGAGCCCGTAGCGCTGCAAGCAGAACAACCAGGAGCAAGAAGACTGTCAGCTACGGAGCCTGCTTCCCGGGAGGGGGTCCACAAGCCGGCGGCAGTCTAGCCGGTCAAATATCCAAACACCTCGCTGCTGCTCCAAATCCTCGGAAAAACGAGTTTGGACCCAGATAAGTGCTTAAATTAATTTATTTTGCCTAAGTCTGCCATAACGCGTTTCAGCCGAACTAGCGGCCTTGATCACATGACAATGCTTAGATGTTGCCACCGCCTTTTAAAGTGCAAATGCTTCACATGAACAATGGACATAGAGAATATACTTTTTCAGTTTGATTTCATGCTGGAATGCTTTAGAAAAACATTAACATTTATAATGCCATAAGTAATACCTGTAAAGTACAAGAATATTAGGCATAATATACATGACATTGATGTCTTTCATAAGAATCCACTGTAATCGTGTGTGTGTGTATATATATATATATATATATATATATATATATATATATATAATGCTATTTTTATACAGGCAGATTTTATGTACCCTGTGACGCCACTTTACAGAACAAGATGATGGTGACGTGTCCAAACTTATGTTTTTTGCAATTGACCGAATTCTTGCTAGTTTGAGGGGAGCTAACCGGATAGGGGAGCTCAGGCGTCTCAAATCTAGGTATATTCTAGAT
Organism: Calotriton arnoldi; assembly: GCA_963921515.1. Taxonomy (NCBI): domain Eukaryota; kingdom Metazoa; phylum Chordata; class Amphibia; order Caudata; family Salamandridae; genus Calotriton; species Calotriton arnoldi. Next base: position 395,414 of record CAWUFW010004770.1, read on the forward strand.
CTCCATACCAAGACACCAACTGGGCTCAATAAGGATGAGGAAATGGAAGTACTTGTAGGGTAGGTTACACGCTTATCTGATACATGGCATGATTTAACCATATAGATACCTTCCTTCCATGCATCCCTAAGCCTTTGGTACGAGGGCAACCCTAGGCTCCCATTGACTACATGGAATTATGCTCATACATAGCTACATCATACTCTAATTACGTTGGGTAGTCACATGGAGAAATAGGTCTTGAAGCAACCCTGTGTATTCTTTGCTCCTCACTTTACTTTACTTTATATTCTTTTATTTTAGGCCTTTTTTCATTTAGAGTACTACGGAAGGATGAGGCCCTTATTTGTTTCCAGTGGTATGTATAATATGGGTACTGGCCCTTAATTCTAATGTTGCTGGCACTTTCTAGGTGCATGTGAATATTTTTGCTGCTTCCCTCTCCCCCTTTGGACACACTCATACTACTTATGGGACTAGTGCTTTTTCCTTTCCTTTGACAGATATATCACTCCTATGTGTTAGAAATGTCAGGATTGTCGGTAGTTAGACAACTATCAAGGGAATATGAATTTATTTCTGATTCAATAGGATTGCATATGTTCTACAGATATAGGAATGACCAAATATTGATATTATTGCCAATAAACTAATGAAAATTAACTTTAATTGGAATTGAATAGAAGAAGCCAGTAGCACCCCTGTGTTTGCAATGCACTTTAATGGTAATGATACAGTAATTTATTCTGCTGTTTTGTATGATTGTAATTTATATGTGTCACTTGGAATGTGCACGTAATATTATATGTTGTAAAAGGTATATGGATTTTTTCTATGTCAATGATGACGTGTATTATTTTGAATGCCAAAAACAAAGATGGAGTGGTCTGCACTTTGGGAAAGGCTCTGACCGAAACGCGTCAGTGCGCCCATGTGGAATAACATTTTCTTCAATGCATCCTGGAGTGCCTGCCTTTGATTCGGCTTTCATGTCGGAGTTTGGAGCGTATATATATATATATATATATATATTTTTTTTCTTGATACTCTGTACTCCTCACAATAAGGATGGCACTCCACGTGGTGCAGTTAAAAAATGCATATTTATTAACCCCAATTGCAGACAGAAAAACGTCTACGCATTTCGGCTCCCACTGAGCCTTGTTCACGACGTCAAACCAAAGCGTCTGCAGCCATTATGAGCATACAATAGATGAACAGGGAAAGTGGACTAATGACTCCACCGCAACTCATGTTGCGTGGTGTCCATCTTAAAACATGCACATACTCTGTTGCAATTTTATGGTTACAATTTTTGACAAGTTCCATTACAAATCAACTCAGGGCAATCCCTTGACTCTACTTGTTTCCAATTTCATCACACTCCAGAAACTTAATTGGATAATTTCTTCTTCGTCCCCTCTAATGTTCTGTCATTGTAACCCCTCTCTCTAAGTCTAAGAGAAAATGTATCTTGTTTTCAGTCTACGCAATATTGCTTCGCGGTTGCCTCCTCACCTCAAATTGGGATCTGTCTATTACAAAATATTTTAGGCAACTCAAATTGTTTTTGTCTCCTTAAAATAACGCGCTATCGGATATAGGGGGTCCATGTTGGTTATTGCTCGGATATGTTGCAGAATGCGTTTATGCACCTGCAGTTTGGTACTCCCTATATAGCGCAATTGACAAGTCAATTCAAATACATACACAGCAAAATCAGTTTTACAGGTGAGGAGTTTATCTATTTTGACAGGCCTTTCATGTAACGAAGTATGGTACTGTCATACTGACACCAAACTGGCATGCCCTTCATGCATTGCATTTAAAAAAACTTTTTCGGAAGAGAGCCAGTTGCAGGCATCCAACAATTCTGGACTGCTACTGACAAGGGCATTGTTCATTGAGACTGATCTTTTAGAGGTAATTACAGGTCTCTTTGGGAGCAGCGTGCCAATGATAGGATTGCTTAAGATCAATGGCCATGGTTTCCTTAGGATAGCTTTAGGTTGCCGTTCTTGTTTACTAAATGTCATGATGAGCCTAGTTTCCTCATCTGCATTTTTTTTATCACATTGCTTGGTGTCTGTGTTTGGTTGTCTGTTAAATAATGTACTGACTCTGTTTGTTTTCTCTGTTTTTAAAATGGCTTGATCAATAATTTGAGTAGAATACCCCAAGCAAGGATTCTTAGTTTAGACTCTTGCTGGGCCTTTGAGTTATCCAGTATTAGGGTATCTTTCATAGATTCACATGCCTGAATCATTCCCCGTCGTCGAGACGGGAGTCCCCGGTATATAATAAAAGTAATGTCCTATTAGACATACCAAACCATAGGCCTAAGGCCTCTCATTAGTAACATATCCAGGTCCTTTTGTGAAAAGGACCAAACTCTCTGGAGCAGCCAATCAGCTGCCACCACCCTCTGGAACCTTCCTGTCAGGAGCTCTGGTCCCTCAGATTTTCTACCGCACGTTGTGCTAAGGGAGTCTCCAACTGAGCTCTGCTCAGGTTTTCTATTATTACAGCGTTTATACTGCTAGAAAGGTATTTCATTATCCTTATTTCTGTCTGACTGAAGTCATAGTCGTCTTCATGTCAGACACCTCAAGAAAGGCCTTTTCAGGCCATGTACAACCTGCAGGAAGAAGAGGTTGCATGTGGACGATCCTCACAAGGACTGCCTGTACTGTCTTTACCCAGACCATTCAGCTAAAGACTGCAAGGTATGTCGTACTTTCTCTGCAAAAACCCTAAAAGACCGGGAAGGACGTCTTTTGATTTGGCTGCAGAGGTTAAAGGACAAACAAGATCCCTTGTCCTCTGAGGAGAGTGAAACTTCATCAAGATCCTCCTCAAAAACTCCACAGAAAAGGTCGAGAAATGCTTCTCCAAGCCCTTCATCACAGCAACCTGCAAAGAAGACGCAGAAAAAGTCTTCAGAGGTTCCCACGGGCAAAAATTGCCATCTCCAGACCCTGCGACTCCTTCAGTCAGAGTCCAGCATTCTTTTAAAAACCCTCCTCAGGCTCGTCGACGACTGCATCGTCGACGATTTCAACGACGACTGCTCCTGTCACTGCCAGGGTTACCACGCCGACGACGACAGTCTCCACTATGTCTGCTTCGCCGGGCGCCAGCGATCATCGCCGACGACTACAACATCTTCGTCGACGGCACAAGTGATCATGTCGATCGACGATAAAAATAAGGAAGTCGTCGTCGAAGATTCCGACGACGATTCAGTCGTCGCCGACGACGACCTTCCCGTCGACGACAACCACATCGACTGTGCTCTCGCCGACGATACCGCCGACGACGTCTCTATCGACGGTAGGCTTACCGTCGACGACGCCATTTCCATCGACGACGCCGTCGACGAAGATTTCAACAAAGCTTTCAACGAAGCTCAAAGCTTTACCAATCGACGCTGCCACCGTCGACGACGAGTGTTCCGTCGACGATCTTGATGTCTACTCCAAAAATGAAGGCTAAACGACTCAGCAGATTGTCACCGTCTGTAACGTCACCCAGTAGAGTCCAATGCTTAGTACCCTCTCATCTATTGGATGTGGATGACGATTTGGAGGACGAGGGTCCTTTTAGGGCCGCAACAAGTCCGTCGGAACTTAATGTCAAATACCAGGAGTTCTCAGATGAGGATGATCAGGACATTGATGATCAGTCTTATCAGGAAGATCAAGTACCTCAACAACCTCAGATGGTATGTCTTCCGGTGGCTTTGGTGTCGGACCTCCAATTTCTGATTACAGATTATAAGAAAAGGTTTCCTACTACTGCTCCGGCTTCTGCTCCGGAACGAGCTCCACCACCGGCCGTACAACTTCCACCTCAGCCGTCCGCATCGACAGTGATTTGTCCATCTCTCCATTCTACTGACGATGAAGAGGACTGTCGTCAAGAAGAAGGGGAAATCCTGGATGATGGATCACAGCATGAGGAATGGGACGACTACGTCATACCACTTCCAGCGTCTCCTTCCCCTCCTCCAGTAGACTCGCCTCCGGAGGACATAGGAGGTTTTCATAATCTTCTAGAAAGAGCGGCAAAGCGCTTTCAGTTGCCAATGCCTTCCCAGCAACAAGAGTGTTTCTTATATGACTTTAAGGAACCCTTTAAAAAGTCGGTGAGATCCATGCCAATAATAGACTATATCTGGGAACAAGGGGTCAAGATCATGAAGAATCCTTCTTCAATGCCTCCAATCCTAACACGACTGGATAAAAAGTATAGGGCACCGGATGACGCCCCAGCCTGTCTAACTGGCCATCCTAAGCCAGATTCGGTGGTGACACAAGCAGCCCAGCGCCACTCAAAGAATCCATCTACTCCACTGTCAGCGCCACCGGATAAAGAGGGTAGGCGTTTGGACAACATTGGAAAGCGTTTCTCTTCCATGTCGGCACTAACAGTGAGGGCTGCTAACTCACTAGCCTTATTGGGAAGATACAACAGGCAAATCTGGTCAGACATTGCACCTTTCTTGGATAGTTTACCAGAGGACACCAAACAGGAAGCGAAGAAGCTACTGCAAGAAGGTGAAAGGTCAGCTTCGGAGATTATAGATTGTGCGATGGACATCGCATCTACTGGTTTCCGTCAGTTGGCAGGAGCGGCAGTCTTAAGGCGCCAAGGCTGGCTTAAAGCAACCACATTCCGACCGGAGGTCCAGACAAAGATCCTAGATATGCCCTATGATGGGCAGTGCCTGTTTGGATCTCATATCGATGAGGCCCTACAAGGGATTAAGAAAGACACAGAGACAGCAAGATCTTTGGGAACCCTCCAATATAAAACGTCTTCCTTTCGTGGCTCACGAGGTAGAGGTCAATCGTCCTATAGAGGAGGATATCAACAAAATAGATATTCTAATTACTCCTCGTCCGGCCAGCAATACAGGCCGCAATTTCAGCAAAGGCAGCAACCTCAACAAACTGCCTATAACAAATCCTCTTTTCGAGGAAGAGCTGGTCGCCAGAGGGATGCTGCCCGGCGTCAATGACTTTTCCTTGCCACCAACTCCAACCTCGCCCTCGCCACTCAAAATAGGAGGGAAGATATCGAATTTTTTCCACAACTGGGAACAAATTACTACGGATCAGTGGGTCCTTCAAATAGTACAATTCGGTCATTCCTTGGAATTTCTTCAAACCCCTCCACCAACTCCACCTCAACCTATGGTTCACAAGCATTTGAACCTCTTGCAGAACGAAATATCATCCATGATTCGCAAAGGGGCCATAGAGCGAGTTCCTGTTCATCAACGAGGAAAAGGTTTTTATTCCCGATTCTTTTGGTGCGCAAGAGAGACAACAAGTGGAGGCCGGTTCTAGACCTAAGAAATTTGAACAAATTCCTAAGGAAGCAATCATTTCGCATGATTACCATACAGGAAGTCCTACAACTTCTCAACCCGAACGACTACATGGTATCATTGGATCTACAGGATGCCTATTTCCATGTGCCAATCCACAGAAAACACAAACAATTTCTGAGATTTGCAGTCGCTGGCAAGCATTACCAATTTCGAGTGCTGCCGTTTGGGCTCAAATCGGCTCCTCGTATATTCACGAAATGCCTGGCTCCGGTCGCTGCGTACCTCAGACAGCAGCATCATCAAGTATTTCCATATCTCGACGACTGGCTCATCAAGGCACCATCTTTTCAAGGCGCAACGCAATCTTCCAGCGCTTGTCTAGAACTTTTCAAGCAGTTAGGTCTCACCCTCAATGTAGAAAAGTCAATGCTTCAACCTTCTCAAAGGATCACATTCTTAGGAGCCGTGTTGGATACGGTCCACACGCATGCTTGCCCAACGCAAGAACGACAACGCAGGCTCACACAGCTGGCAAACAGAATAAAGCTAAGAAAGTCTCTTTCGGTTCGGCTCTTCAAATCCCTCCTAGGAATGATGTCTTCTTGCATACTACTCATTCCGCATTGTCGATCTCCATATGCGTCCTCACCAGGAGGCTCTTGCCGCTCAGTGGATTCAGGTGGAAGGATCTTTCGACGACATCATTCAGATCACTCCTCAAGTAATTACAGCATTACATTGGTGGACTCGTCCACAGAATCTGGCACGAGGCCTGTCTTTTCTGCCTCCAGTGTCTCCTCAAGTAATAACTACAGACGCATCCCTGGAAGGTTGGGGAGCTTTTCTCCAGGAGCTTCAAATCAGCGGAAAATGGTCAATAACAGAAAGGACCTTGCACATCAACCTCCTAGAACTCAGAGCTGTGTATCTAGCCCTGCGGGCTTTTCTTCCCAGAATAGCAGCTTCGCTAGTGCTGGTCAAGACGGACAACACCACAACAATGCACTATGTGAACAAACAGGGGGTACTCGTTCTCTCTTGTTATCTCAAGAATCGCAGAAAATTTGGAACTGGGCACTTCAGCACAAAATATCTCTGAAGGCCGAATATGTGCCGGGAAGGGAAAATATATTGGCAGATTCACTGAGCAGACTACAAACATCCTGCCACGAGTGGGAATTACACCAGGGTATTCTCAACCGCATTTTCAACCAATGGGGCGAACCAAATCTAGACCTGTTCGCGTCACAGATCAACGCCAAATGCCAACGCTTCGCAAGTTGGCATCCCCAGCAGGGATCTCTGGGGAATGCATTTTCAATAGCCTGGTGCGGCGTCTTTGCGTACGCTTTTCCGCCGATTCCGCTGCTCCCCAGGGTACTCAAGAAGATGAAGGCAGAGCCCTGCACACTGATTTTAATAGCACCAGCATGGCCTCGCCAACATTGGTTTACGGAACTACATCTCCTATCCCAGGCACCTCCAATTCCATTGAAGCCGTTCCCATCTCTCCTCACAATGGATCAGGGACAGATACAACATCCGGACCCGGTCTCACTCAAATTATCGGCCTGGCTCCTGAATACAATGAATTCCAGGCTATGAATATCCCTCCGGACTGTAGAGCGGTTCTGTCTCGAGCAGTGGCGGACAGTACAAGCAAGACATATTCTCTCAAATGGAAAAGGTTCTGTATATGGTGTGCATCTGCCAAAGTACATCCCTTTAAGTCCTCTCCTGAGGAGATTTTGCCATACCTTCTTCATCTCGCAAATGCAGGCCTCGCTCACGCTTCCATCAGAGTTCACCTAGCAGCGATATCCCGCTACAGAAGATCTTCCACAGGTCCTTCACTTTGGTCCAATAGACTCATAAAACAATTCCTCAAAGGTCTTTTCCGGACTTTCCCTCCACTAAAGCTTCCTCCTCCAACATGGCAGCTTAATACAGTTCTAGCTCAGCTTATGAGGCATCCTTTTGAACCAATACACAAGGTGGACCTTAAATTCCTCTCCTGGAAAACTGCACTTCTACTCGCTCTGGCTTCAGCAAGACGAGTCAGCGAACTTCATGCTTTTACAATACAGCATCCATTTCTGCAATTCAGGGATGATAGGGTAATTCTTCGAACTAACCCGAAGTTTATCCCTAAAGTGCCATCGTACTTCCATCTTAACGAACCCATTGTGTTAAAGACATTCTTCCCGAATCCTCAAACACCAGCGGAAAAAGCTCTTCATTCCTTGGACCTGAAGCGATGCATTAAATTCTACCTTCATAGGACAAGACCATTCCGAAAGTCCAACCAACTTTTCGTGGCCTACAGTGTGCCTAGGAAGGGTTTCCCCCTTACCAAGCAGAGTATCGCTAGGTGGATCTCTAGCGCTATCACTCTGTCACCAGCAGGCTGGTCAGCCTTTGCAAACTACAATTCGTGCCCATTCTACCAGGGCGGTCTCTACGTCCATGGCTCTGTTTGCCGGCGTACCGCTGATGGACATTTGCAGAGCGGCAACATGGAAAACGCCGCACACATTTACCAAGCATTACTGCTTGGATTCAGAACTGGCGAAGGACGCTGCAGTTGGACAGGCAGTACTACGTCATCTGTTTCAATAGAGGTGAGCCTTTCCTCCTTCCCACCAACCTTTGTTTTACCACACATTTCTATGATTATTATTGTTATTATGATGATGCACTATATCGATGATATAATGGAATGTATCAATATGGGTTTTTGTTTTTAACCAATGAGTGTATATCCCTTATGGGGAACAAAGGAAATGTGCTCACTATTGCTTGCTACTCTGATTCAGGCATGTGAATCTATGAAAGATACCCTAATACTGGATAAGAAATGCGTTACTTACCTGTAACAGCAGTTATCCAGTATTGGTATCTTTCATAGATTCACATGCAACCCACCCACCTCCCTTGGAAAGGCTCTCTTGGTTCTCTCAGAGATACTATTACTTAGCACTACGCTTACGAAAATCTGAGGGACCAGAGCTCCTGACAGGAAGGTTCCAGAGGGTGGTGGCAGCTGATTGGCTGCTCCAGAGAGTTTGGTCCTTTTCACAAAAGGACCTGGATATGTTACTAATGAGAGGCCTTAGGCCTATGGTTTGGTATGTCTAATAGGACATTACTTTTATTATATACCGGGGACTCCCGTCTCGACGACGGGGAATGATTCAGGCATGTGAATCTATGAAAGATACCAATACTGGATAACTGCTGTTACAGGTAAGTAACGCATTTCTTCCTCCTCACAGCTACATATTCTTTTTAACCTAAGCATCTACCCATAGGGGATACTATTGATTAGATGTTGTGGATGTGAACTACTGGCATGAAGTGTTGATTTGCCTGCTTTTGCTTTCCTATGTAGTTTTGTTTCAATCCTGTCATTGTTAATATAAAGTAAGTAAGTAGGACATTTATAAAGCGCGCGAATGCTGAGGAATCTTGGCGCTAAAGAGTGCTGTTTGGCGAAACCATGGGGCTTATTTGGGAGGAAATAGCCAAGTCATTATTTTCCTAAACTGGAGCCTATTTGGTTGCAGCCTGATGGTGATCGGCAGCCTTTTCCATAGTGTGGCGGCTAGATGGGAAAGGCTCCTACCTCCCCATCTTGCTTCCCGAATTTTAGGAACATGAACCAGACCAGTGTTGGCTGATCTGAGATTCCATATTGGGGAGTACCATAAAAATAGACTCTGCATGGCCAAGGCTTCCCCACTATACAATGCCTTGTGTACCAGGCAAAGAGCCTTAAATTCTATACGTTGCGGTGTCGGGAGCCAGTGGAGTAACCTGATGCCAGCAGAAGTAGAGTGATACTTAGGGATGTTGAGTAGTAGCCGCGCAGCGGCGTTTTGCACTGACTGCAGTTTGGCCAACTGATACTTGTCAGTGCCCAAGAGCAGAGCGTTGCCGTAATCCATTTTTGAGAGGATTAGCGCACTAATTACGGTTTTCCTAAGCTCCGGGGAGCTAAAAGGCTGGATCTGGCGTAGAGTCTTTAGTAGAAAGAAGCAGGAGGATGTCACGCGATTGATCTGTCCTGAAAAGTTTAGCTGGTTATCAAGAATCACTCCCAAGTTCCTCGCCTTGGTAGACAGAGGAGGGCAGTTACCCGCCTCAATTGGCCACCATGCTGGATTCCATAAGGGTGGACCCTTCACAAACTTCATGACCTCAGTTTTATCCGTATTGAGCTTGAGGAAGTTTTGGTTCATCCAGCTCATGATATTCTTCAGGCAGTTGTGGAAGCTAACAACTGTGATTTCAACCCTCTGTGCTATAGATATAACTATCTGGGTATCGTCAGCGTATGAGACTAACGTGAAACCATGCTGTCTGATTAGCTTGGCCAAAGGGGTGACGTAGATGTTAAACAAGGTCGGTGATAAAGCCGAACCTTGTGGCACCCCAAATGGGAGATGGAATTTCTCTGATTTGAGATTGTCCCAACACACCCTCTGCTCTCTGGCTTCTAGAAAGGAGGAGAGTAGGGTTAGAGCTGTCTCTTTAATACCTATTGCCTCCAGCTGCCGCACTAACACCGCATGATTAACGGTGTCAAATGCTGCTGATAGGTCAAGTAGGATAAGGACGGCTCTTCCTCCCCCCCCCCCACCCATACAGTTGTTTACGAATCTCCTCCGTGGCCATAATCAGGGCAGACTCTGTGGAGTGGCGTGGTCTAAAGCCATGTTTGGTGTGGTCTAGGAGGTTATGGACAAGCTCAGTGTTTACCGATTTTTCTAAGATTGTGGCTGTTATTGGTAAACATGATTGGACGGTAATTCTTTACCTCAGTGGGGTCTAAGGCTGGTTTCTTCAAAATAGGCCTGATGCATGCCTTTTTCCAGGGCAGAGGGAAGGTCCCTGAATTAATTACCTCATTTAAGAGTGGGGCTAGCTGTGCACTGATCTTGTCTGAGACCAGATGTAAAGTGGCAGGAGGACATGGATCATTTGGAGAGCCGGACTTGGTCAAGGTAACAGGTTATTCACGCTCTCTATAGTTAGTGTCGAGAACCTAGTCAATTTGCTGGGGGGTGGGCTCTCATCAATAGTTAGATGACTATTTAGAGTTGGGTTGGATGCTGTTTTGAGGAGATCATCGTTAATCGATTGAACTTTAGTTTGAAAGAACATGGACATCTAAAAAATCAACTGTCAATGGACTAATATGTGCTGTGAACTTAAGATTGACATTGATGCAATTAATCTCGGAAACAAATTTTACAGCACTCTCCTTAGACCTCTTCCAAATTATGAATAAATCGTCGATATATCGCAACCAACAGATTGTGTCTCTCCCAGCTGTCATTGTGTTCCACCATGAGGACCCACTCCTCCCACCAGCCCATGTGCAAGCATGCGGAACTGGGGGAAAAACAGGCCCCCATGGCTACCCCCGAACCTGTTGTAAAATTTCTTTGTCAAAGGAGAAAAAATTGTTGTTTAGACAGAACTGTATCGTACACAATATCATTTTGCTGTGCTCGTACAGTTTGCGAGGTCTTATTTTTAGGAAAAGATCCACTGCTCTTAAGCCATCTTGATGGTCAATACTTGTATAAAGAGTGGTTACATCTAGAGTCATGAGCAAGTAATCTTTGCTCCACAGAATCTTATATAGCCTTCAAGAAATCCCCTGGATCTTTAATAAAGGATGGCAGTTCTCGAACAAACTCCTGTAGAAAAAAATTGAAATATTGTGAGGTGTTCTCCAGCAAGCTATTTCTTGCCAAGATTATTGGCCTTACCGGGGGAGATGACATATTTTTGTGTACCTTGGGAATGAAATAAATCACTGGCATCCTAGGGTACTCATTACTCAAGCATTTATGCTCCTCGACCGTCAATAGACCCTCGTTTTTCCATGATGCTAATTTGGCATAATAATCATTGTACACTGTTCTGACTGTTGGCACATTGCTTCTTTTGTGGCAGTCGATGTCGTCAAGTTGTTTACATGCTTCAGCTACATAGTCAGATTTCGGCCAAATAATATTTCCACCTTTGTCTGCATTTTGAATCATAATTTGATTTTTTTGTAATTTCTTGATCAAATTGTGGTAACTCCTGTTGAAATGGCTCTCCCTCTAGCGTTTTTTGTAAGTTGATTGATTTAATATTTTGAGTTGTTCAGTTATGTTGTCATTGAAAACATCGATATTATCTCAGGGCATCAGAGGAGTGAAGGTGGATCTGTGTTTAAAAGGAGTTATACTCCTGCCATGTATGTCTAATTCCTGTTGTTGTACAATCGTTTGAATGGATGGTCTATGATTGTCACCCAAGTTTTCATTTTGTAATTCTTCAAGTTCTTGCATTAGATGGATATCTGAAATCTTTAAATTGTCCAGATTTGTGTTGCTTGCTGATTGCGAACTTGTTGGAGCATTTGAGATGTTAACAGTGGATTTCTGTAAAAAATACTTTTTCAGTTTGAGTTTACGTATGAACTTATAAATATCAACTCGGGTGTTGCTATAGTTGAAAGAACTTTCAGGACAATACGAAAGCACCAGTGACAGAAGTTGTTTTTCCCCTTCATACAATGTTATATTGGACAGATTGATCACTGTTTTGATGTGTTATCTCTACTTCCGTCTCCATTTGGTATCTGTTTGGTTCTTTCCTCTTGATGGCCTTGTTGTATTTCCTTCTTTCTCTGCATCTTGTTTCTCGTCTGTTTGTTTTTACGTTTTGAGCTCGCGATCGGAGTGTTTGTTATCTGTCGCGCCTTAAAAAATCCAACTCTTCAGCAAGGGTTAATTTTTTTAAGCTGCCCAACCGCGCTGTTGCTGTTCTACTTCCTTCAAATCAGATTTGCTCTCGAGTGCAGAGCTCAAATCTGAAGCAGAGACAGAGGCCATTTCTGATGTTATTTTGCTAAGTCAATCACTTTGCTTTGCAAAGTTCCGATCAGTTTGGTTTTGCCTCTTCATGGAGTCATATTTTTTGAGAAAGTAAAGATTTGTCCACTTGTAATCAATTCTGTCCCTCTGAAATTTGTGCTTTTCTGTTTTTAATGATGTCCTCCTGTTTACACAATCTATTTGCCATTTCTTCACGACATTTGCCTATGTATTCTGTTAACTCCGATTTATCCAGTTCCTTGTCAATTTGTTCAATTTCCTTTAGTAGTTTTTCTCTATCTAGTTCTGCGTATTTGACCAGAATTTGAATTAGTCTCCTGGACGCTTCAAGATTACTTTCTGCCCATTCCTTTAACATCAGCGGGTTTGGATTTTCAGAGCTGGGAGCAAGCAGAATTTGCAAACCTCTTGGTACACAATCTACCTCGAGGTATTTTTGTAATGATCTGCGCTCCCACCATTTTGCCTGCTAATTCTTCATTAGTTTTCTAAACTTTTAAGCTGATTTTTCACACTTGCTAAACCTCCAATTCTGACGTCTGTCTGTTTTGTAAAAACATCCTCAACAGGGGGGTTTTCAAACAGTGAGTCTGCAGCTATTTCACGTTCTCGCAATACGTCGGCGGACATAGTGTCAACTTGCTGATAAATAACCATACTGTTGTATATTTATAACGTGTATATATATATATATATATATATATATATATATATATATATATATATACTCGCGCAGCAGCGCAGGTGAAGTCCACACTCCAAAGGGGTGTTCATAAAGGTTTATGGCGGCTTTATGACTTCTCTTACAATATCAAAGTATCAAATAAATAAAGCAAACAGAGGTGCACCACCTCTACAATCCTAATAACTTCAAATGTATCCACAATGTTCCGGAAGTAGTTGGAATTCTTCTCTTTGTTGTATCGTCAATGTATATAAAAAAGGGTCAGCCAACGCGTTTCATCCACATACATGTGGACTTCAGGGCTGTAATACGATAAGTGTACATATATATAAATACTAACAAGACATGGAACTAAACAACATTAACCATATCAGACAAATACATGCACATAAAATTCCTGTTAACAGGAATACACAACAACATAGAATGTTGAAAAGAGTAGGAGGGGGGCCCACATATATAGCTTAAGTGTCATTATGTAGGTACAGGAAAGAAACAAAAACATCATATCATCTACTGTTGTTCTATGTTACACATTCTGTACATTTTGGATGAAAGAGACCAAATGGCAATAGGTGGTTTCCTCCGAGATTAACACACAGCAAATGATGTGTAATAACACAAAATGTTAAAAACATGGTCTAGACGGTGTGGTTTTAATATGCTCAACAAAACCTCAAGTGAGAATAGCCCATCTTGCTCCATTTTGCTACTTCAGTGTTTGTATCCCAAGAAGTATCAGTTAATGATGAGCAAAAGGTAGAGAAAGTGCCAGTCCAACAAGTTGAACAGAAAATGGAAAGAACCATGATTGAAGGAGAATGTGCCATTATCCTATATCTTGGCAGAGTGAGAGGCTCTAATAGTGGATACGTACCACCGGAAGAATAAAAGATATCCGTCCTATTTGGTGAGAAAGATTATTGAAGATCCGATCATATGAAGTTGGTAAAAGTATAATATGAATCCGTAACAGTGTCCATCTGGCAGGAAAATAAGTAAGTTTTAAATGGATGTGTACTAAAAGAGAGGGTAGGTATATACGGTCAAAGATTACTGATAGTACATACCCAATGAGCCAAAGGCTTGAGGGAAACAATTGTGAAAGTTCTGAAAACCACTGTTTGGTAACATATGTCTTGTAAGCACTATGTATCATAGATAACCCTGGGCATAATACTTCGCTACGCTCACGGAGCATGCAAAGTTTGTGCTACTACGCAAATTGCACGTAGCAGAGTGAAAAACTGTGCTAATTGGCGTAGCAGCAGTATAATAAACACCTACAAATGCTTTGATAAAGCAATTTTCTATGCTAAAATGCATATAACCAATTCACAAAAGTGAACTTTGACAACAAAATATCAAGCAATGAGAGAGGTAAGGATTTTAGGGTCCCCTAACCTAGGGGAGGACCAAACAGATGCCTTGAACACAAAAGCATATCATGTGAACGATTCAGTGGTGGTCCCTTCCTCCTAGGACCACCCCAAGCACAGTTATGGGCAAAAATACAATCCCAACCAAAGGCCCTGCAAAGCATTATGGGACGAGATTAGCAGTGGGCAGTGAATATTATAGTGTCCAATATCAAAATAATTCTACAAAGAGCTGCAGTTCAACTAGTCGTTACTAGATGTCCCTCACGAGTCAAATGCAAAAGCATTGAAATTAATACATCAAGCTGCAGTTCCACTAGTCGTTACTAGATGTCCCTCACGAGTCAAATGCAAAAGCATTGAAACCCTTTAATGAAGCTTTTGCATTTGACTCGTGAGGGACATCTAGTAACGACTAGTGGAACTGCAGCTCTTTGTAGAATTATTTTGATATTGGATACTATAATATTCACTGCCCACTGCTAATCTCGTCCCATAATGCTTTGCAGGGCCTTTGTTGGGATTGTATTTTGCCAATAACTGTGCTTGGGGTGGTCCTAAGAGGATGGGACCACCACTGAATCGTTCAAAAGATGTGCTTTTTGTTTTCAAGGCATCTGCTTGGTTCTCTCCCTAGGTTAGGGAGGATCCCAAAATCATCACCTCTCTCACTGCTTGTTAATTTATCGTTTTCACTTTTGTGAAATGACTATATGCATTTTTAGCATATAAAGACAGAGATATTTATGTTATCTTAACTTGCACTGTGCAAGATGCCTTTGGCAATTATTGTACAGTGCAGTCAAGCACACAGCTACGCACTACGCAATTTGCATAGCTACGTGTAGTTCAAAATGTACTTCACGTAGCTACGTGAAGTGCTACTACGCAAACTACACCCAGGCTTAATCATAGATCAACATATTCAAGCTTATACCTTCTTCCTTGTTGATATATGGAAGAAGGGAGAAAAACAATTGTTCCTCACCCAACACCTGTGGATAAAGAGAGGGGAGCGATCACTAAAGTTTAGAAAGAGTTTTTGGGAGGGCTTGGCCAGTCCACCCTTTATAAGTGCAATCCGCAATATATCAAAACAGCATGTGAGCAAGCTCGCCCCTATAGAGAGACCATCCAAGATCCAGTCTTCATCCTACACTTCTATATGGCGAAGACCAGCGTTATGTTGAATTTGCAATTGGATTTTGTGAAAACATGGCTAGACAGCCCTTATAGTAAACACAAACAAAAATGTCTAAATCAAGCATCTGTAAGTATGCTACCGACTGGAGCGTGATCGTACGGGTGCGATGTACACCCAATTGGGTAAACCATAGGACCTAGTAGTCTGAAAGGGGAAGATATTTATATTGCAAAATGCGGAGAACCAGCAATGTTTTGCATACAAAAAAATCGAGTCGGAACATATGTAAAGGAAAAGGCAAAAAAGCGATCAATTCAAAAACAAAAATATATGTTGAAAGGAAGATTGACAAAACAAAGTAGTAGAAATATTTAAAAAGTATATACCACATTTCACGGTGTTGCTGGGATGCTTCAATTAAAGCAATCCTTCGTAAATTAAATATATTGAGTTTAATGGCCTCATCTGTCTGCCCAATTCGAGGGTATTAGGAGGGTGATAAAGCTGCATACTCACTGCGATTGGTGTGGACTCCTCTTCGGTATAGTACTGCTAGTGGCTTCCAAAAGAGTAATGGACCGCAATAAGCCTCACGCTGAAATCTCGGGTCCTTAAAGTTCCGTACGGCGCTTACTATGACGTAATCCAAAAAAGCGGAAGGTGCGTAACTTAGAGCAGATGAATGCCATGTACCGTAGGTTGCAGTCGGCCATCTTGGAGCATGTGTCGACAGTATTAAACAATATTGGATATCCACACTGTGTGCGTATGTATGTCAATCTGTTAGTCACCCCTTCCAAAATAACACGAAAAATAAAGAGCTCCAAAATGTCCAGAGATAGTCTATAACTGCCATGCTGACATTTGCATGGTGCGGAAATGTAAAGATGAACATAAAAATTAAATATAGAATCTTTTGTGTCAAGGGAGAAAGTACAATGCCATGCCAGATGTAGAATGGCAGATGGCTGCCATGTACCGTAGGTTGTGGTCGGCCATCTTGGAGCATGTATTAAAAGTATTAATAGGTATTGACTTTCCGCTTCAAGCAGTGTACTTATATGTGAATTTGTTTGTTGCCCCTTCCGAGATAACAAAGGGTTCCAAATTGTTTAAAAATTATAATAAATGGGAGTCTATAACAGCCATGTTGATATTCACACGGCGCAGAAATGTAAACATACAATTAACCATAGAAAATAAGTCATAAACGATAGTCTTTTGTACCCAGCAGGAGAGTAACTCACCTCCCCAGGTAAGAAATGATGAATATGTTCATGGCGACCTAATGTAGGCACAGAAGTATCCATAATGTCAATTCGACATTGCAAGTGTACACACCACATAATATGGAAATGGTGGGAGAAATAGGCCATAAGGGCCCTCCAATTAGAGCACCTAAGGAATGGTGATATAGTCGATGCATTAAGTAAAAGTCAGAATCATGAAAAGGTGAGCGCGATATAGGGAAGGAGTAGGAGAAGGTACTATTTCAGATGAGATAGTGAGAAAAAGGAGAATAATGTCCCTTGATAACAATTAGATTCCCTTGTGTTAACTAAGAGGTAATTATTTTGAAAATGTTTTTGGGGTACCAAACCACAAGGTGGCCAATCTTTATTACATAGTAGTAGGCCAAGATATGGCATATGGTGGTTCCTCATAAGAAGTGATGTAACTCATCATCAGTGTTCTGGCCCCTCTCTATACTGCGTAAGCGGCATTTCCATGCAGCCTCCTTGAGTCTTGGGGCCAATTCTTGGTTTTCACCCCTCGGGTCAGGTGGAATGTGATCAATCCCAAGGAACCATATTTTCCTGTTGTCATTATGTTGTTCTCCCATGTAATAAGTTATTGGGTACCTCATATTATTTCTTATAGCACGTGTGTTCCTGTATGCACAGTTTTAGGGGTCTAACCGTGCTTCCTACATAGATTTTATTGCATCCACATCCAATAATATAGACTAACTTGGTTTTGCAATTGATATAGTGTCTGATGATATATTCCTGACTCGTATTGTAGCTGAAGCATTTGGTTTTGTTCTTTCCAAACGGGCACATATTGTATTCATTACACGTATAGAACCCATGTACTGTATGGGGTAACCATGTTTTCTTTTTGATGGTCGTAACATAGCTTGGATAACCAAAAGAGTCCCTCGTATTGGAGAAGAAAGAGGAGCGTAATGTCCTTGTAGGACTGGAAAAGAAAAAGTTATTTTAAATAACCCTCACTCACCAGGATTGCCCCATGGTGGCATGCTTCATCCTAGGGTTCATCCCTGCCCTACTAAGGACAGGGGCGTGCTTCTACCTACGAAGACGTGGGAGCACTTTGTGAAAGGATGTTCCTATACACCTATGTGGATTTGGATTATGGACTGGGTGTTTTAAACAAATATCAGACTAGTAGGAAAAAAATAACTTTATTCACTCCCCTAGTTGATATATTAAAATATGGGGATGTTGGGAAAACGCTTTAGGTGTATGACCCACTGTTTCCCTGGTCGACTAGTTTCAAGCCCTACCCCAAGGCTTTTCTTCAGGACCATAACGGAGAAAATCCTCCCACTCCTAAAGTTAAATTAACTCCTAAATAACAATAAACAAAGTGTGAAAATAAAATGTTGTACAGCACCTAATTGGTCTGTTTAAATTGCAAACATCCTTCAGAGGTTGGGACAGAAATAAACAAAATGGTTAAAAAAATACATGACCCTTCGGGCCTTTTGCAATATTAAAAATCTTTTTTGATTGTGACTTTGTGAAAAATGTGACAAATATGTGAAATCCGTGAGCATGCTATGTGCAGTATCGTGATGAACAATACGTAAGACTCACAAACACAGTGACAGACAACACGCAATAGCATTTAATGAGCATTACCTACATGTTAGAGAACATGAATGGGCCTCATGAGTCCAGCGGGAAAGAAGGGACGCCTGTAGTCAAACCCTGTGGGTTATTTTGAGGACGGAAATCCCAGGAAAATTAACTGCAGTTCAAAAAAGTTAAAGTGCTTGCATGTGCTGTGCAAGTGCGAGCATATGTGCACTTACTTCCTCAAGGCTACTTCCTTGCTGTAAACCTGACCCGCTCACCCGGGGACTCCTGAGATGCCGGAGGTGCATGGCAGGGCCCCATTATACGCGCAACGTTTCTTCTCGTTGGCATCCTCATGGCTGCCCGCATGCTAGAACATCTACTGCTCTGAACCTCACTTCCTGGTGGGTGGGGAAATGGTGGATGTCCCCGCCCCTCCTGGAGTGAACCGCGGTTGTCTGAAAGCCTTCTTTCAAGTGTTACTACAGGCTATTTTGAGAGCGTGAAAACGAAATAAATGAATGCCAAAAAAGTAAAAAATTAAAAATGGATAGGCGAAATAAACCCACGACCCAACATAATTGTCAGGACTCGTGTAATTTTTTGGATTGCTGCCCCCATTGGGCATAATAAATCATAGCAACCAGTACACATTCATTGTCTAACAAGTCTGTCTCAGAATTAGTCACAAAATTCAAACTGCCCTTGCAACACGGTCAGCAAAGTCATGGCAGTATAAAGCCTTGTTATAAGCTGATAGAACATGTCCTTGAGCTGAACGCTCAAAGGTTTTTGATGAAAAAGACACAATAGAACAGCAATTAGGGGGAGAAACTCCACGAAAGAGAATGGAGGGTGAGGTGACACATGTATTGGTGTTAACTAGGCAACCTAAAGCATTCTCAATCACAGGAGGTTTGTGTGAAGGTTGGCCTTGTCCAGGTCAACCAATCATATGCTTAAGGGAAGGGGGTGTTTTTGCCATGATCAGGAATGATGGCTAGATAGTCTTCTCTGTAGCCATTCCTATATCAGAGGCGCTATTTTTCAGGAGTGCTTCATGTGAATTGGCCCCAAGGGATAATTTCGTTCAGCCCAACCTCATGGGATTTTAATCTGTACACCCATTGTTGTTTTTTGAAAAAATGGGTCTCGTCGTTCACTTGCTCAATTACCAGCCACCGTAAATCCTTGGTTGTGTGTTGGTGCTCAGTGTAGTGGGCGGTCATCTTAGTTGTCGCTCTTTTGCATCTTAAATTGCTCCGATGCTTGCAGATCCTGGTCTTGATTTTCCTCTTGGTCATGCCAATGTAATGAAGATTACACGGGTAAGTAACCATGTAAATCACTCCCTCAGTATTACAGTTGGTAGATCTTCTCAATTCCCATGTGATGTCGAAAGTGACTGTTTTGCTAGTCTGTGTGAGGTGAAATGCGCTGCAATTGCCACAAGGGTGATGTCCACTGATGGGATTGATGAAGCCCTGGCCAGACTGTGTTTCCCGGGATGGGCGTGGGCATGTGTACCAGCATGTCTTTCAGGTTACGACCTCTTCTGTGAGAAAACATAGGCTTTGGTATTGGTGTTGCGCTGCCAATCAAAATCCTCCAGTGCTTGTTTACAATCCTGGTTACTGCATTGGATGTGCTATTATATATAGTAATGCAGATAGGGCGTACTTCCTTTTCCTTAGGTACAGGGGCTTCCAGGAGGGCTTCCCTATTGTTATTTTTTGCCCTTTGAATTGCTTTTGCCACTATTTTTTTTTTTATAGTTTTATATAGCGCGAACTAGACCCGAAGATATCGGGTATACATAGCACCAGTTTCATACACAAGGACACATTCACATTTTTGTTAGGCACGGGGAGATTAAGTGATTTGCCCAGAATCACAGGATGTTGAGCGTCGTTGCCGAGATTCGAACCCGGTTCCCCAGCTTCGACGTCGACCGCTCTAGCCGTAAGGCTACATCCTCTCCCTATTCTGTACGTGCTCTCAGTTTGAGTGCAAGGTTCGTAGCTTGAGATTTATAGTCGCTGATTTCAGAGCAGTTTCGCCTCAATCTTAAGAATTGCCCAAAAGGTAGGTTTTCTCTCAAGTGTCTCGGTGAAAACTGTCAAAGCTGAGTAGATAATTCAATAACATAGCTTGGACAAAGCCAGTTTTGTAAGGTTTTACCTCTCCGGTAAGTAACCTTAGGCATTTTGGTTATGTTTTCTTTTAGTCCAGGAATCTGTCAGTAATCCCCAAAGCTTTCTTAAAATGGCATATAATTTGCCACTTTTTGTAGTGTACTGTGTGACAAAGGAGAGATGGTCATACGTCTCCTTTTTTCTTGTGCCTCTAGCTCCAATGGTAAGTGTGTCCTGTCTGGCAACCCGACCTATTCTTTTCTCTGCCTTCAAAGTACCCTCATTGTAGCCCCTATTTCTAAATCTCTGCTTCATATTTGAGATCTTGGTAAGAAAAGTATCATTTGAGCTGTAATTGCATCTAATGCGCACCATCTCACCAAATGGGATGTTCCTAATAACTGACACCGGATGCGCACTAGTTGCATGTAAGACGCTATTGCATGCGGAGGGTTTCCTGTACATGGTACTCTGTATGGTGGTGTTCTCCTCATAAAAAAGGTCGAGAAATTCAATCTGCTTTCTACTGTGTTGGATTGTCAGTCTGACATTATAGGGCTTGTCATTTAGGAAGGAATGAAAATCAGTAAGTTGATCCACAGTACCTTTCCAGAGTATGTATCTTCCCCAAAAACTATGGAGTCGGTCCAGGGCAAAGCATATCGGCCCCAAGCAGGCTCATGCTCCCACCACCCCAGAAAGAGACAGGCGTATGAGGGTGCAAACCTGGAACCCACAGCCGTGCCCTGTATCTGGTGGTACCAGTTGCCGTCATGGAGAAAATCTTTTTTAGAGAGAATAATTTCATTCATTTCAGTCAACATCTCTTCTCTGTATGATGAAGATGATCCGCAGTGCTGGTGCGAAGGAAAGATTCAACGGCCAAGAGCCCAAAATGTTGTTGGATGCTGGTATATAGGCCTGTCACATCCATAGTCTCAAACATCAGGTCTTCTGACAATGTCACATCTTCAAATTTATGTAATATGTCCTTGCTATCCTGTATGTAAGCAGGTAGGTTACGGACATATGTTTGTAGAAAGATGTCAACATACTCAGAAATCCGTTCAGTGGTAAGGAAATGCCAGAAATTATAGGTCGCCCCAGAGGGAAAATACCCCCTTGTGGATTTTAGGTAGAACATAGATACATGGGTGACGTGGATCCTTTACTGATAGGTATGTGTATTCTTCCTCTGAAATGAGACAACTATCACACCATTCAATAAGTTTCATGTTTATATGAATTGTAAGTGCTTTCATCGGGTTTTCCATGACCCGCTCGTAGCAGCTAGTATCTGATAGTTGTCTATCAATCCCCCATGTAATCCTTTTTGTCCAAGATCACAACATTTCCTCCTTTATCAGCCTCCCTGGTGACAATTGTCATCCACACTCAGATTGTGGAGTGCTGCTCTCTATCCATGTGAGATTGTTACTCTTGTGTGTCTGTGGTGTTCACCATAATTTCATATGTCTTTAGTCACCCTTTCCCTAAAGAGGTCAATGTTCTTGTGTGTACCTGCAAGTGTAAATTTTGAATGAGATTTGGGACCACTGTCTAAGTGTACATCCTCACTGATGTCAAGTTCATCCCTCAGCGTATCAATGTTTACCATCACATCATCTGGTAATGACATTAGTAATTGCAGATCATGGAGGTCAGATATTGTATGCGTTGATGGATAGTTCGGTTGAGAAATGGGCAGTGGCGCCATAGGGCTCTCATTAAAGAAATCCTTTAATTTCAGTAACCGTGTAAATTTATACAAATCCACAAACCAATTTACATGGTCCCCCATCTGTGTGGGGCAAAAACCTAGACCCTTGCTCAATACCTCATTTTCGGGTACAGTTAAAGTGCGACTCTATAGATTCACAATTTAATTGGTGTGGCCCATTTTAAGTGCCCTAGTTTCTGTCACTAAGTTGTATTTGAGCGTGTCGTCAATCCAGGGAGAGTTTTTGTTTTCTTTTTCTTTTCCCTTTTCCATCTCCTCCCTCCCCTTCTAGTCTTTGTTCTCTTTTTGGCGTTATGTTTCCTAAACATAATCTCTCCATCTCCACTAAAAAAGTATGTGTGGGATGAATACTAATGTAGCTCGCTCAGTTGAAGTGCTGCACTCTATTGAAGTCAGTGAGCTGCTACTGGCTGAGATAGTCGTTTGTCTCTTCCCTGTTTATTTTCCTTCCCCTGGTGTTTTTACATTGTCATATTTTCAGGCAAATGTATATATTCTTCCTTCTCTGTAGTCTGCGTCATCCCGCCTGATCTTCCTAAGCTTCTTGTCAAACAGATAGATCTGATGGTTTTCATTTACTTTATCAAAGATCTTGTAGTTCTTTTTTATCACCTCTTTGAGATGTGAGCTATCAATTTCCTTTTCCAATTTGTCGATGTCCATTTGTAGCTAATTAACTTTTTTGTCTGCATGTTTGATTAAAATATGCATCATAATGGCTGATGCATTTTTGTAGGTTGTCTTTTGTAGGTTGTTTTAAAGATTCCTCGTCTAAATCCTCAAATGTGGGGAATCTCAATATTCTGATACCCCTGGTGATTTTATTGTTATCTAGATATTTTTGGAGGGTGGTCCCATCCCACCACCGTGCCATCTCCTATTTTTTAGTCTCTCTAGGTTTTGGAATTTACTTTTTAGCCCCTCATTTCCTAAGCTTCTCTGTCCACTCTCTACCTGTCCCAAATGTTTTTTAAAAAGGCCTAGTGCTAGTTCTTCTTGTCCATCATTAAATGTGGACATGATCCCGTCGTTCTTGTGTACTGTTGGTCTAAAAAGACAGTTATGAGGCAACATTATTTA
The DNA here is from genome assembly GCA_963921515.1 of Calotriton arnoldi. Lineage (NCBI taxonomy): Eukaryota > Metazoa > Chordata > Amphibia > Caudata > Salamandridae > Calotriton > Calotriton arnoldi. The sequence continues at coordinate 418,640 of CAWUFW010004770.1, forward strand.
TTGCTTATTAAGAGGGAACAATGGGTGCTGGTGGGTTCTATAGGGTTAATATATATCAAAGTATCAGTATACAAAGTAGTCAAGTGAATATTTTGCATACTTTCAGGGAAAAGAAAAAATGTGTACTGACTGCTAAAGTTTCTATTCACTCACTTTGGCCAGATCTACTTATCTAAAACATGTTGTATTTAATCACAGAGCAAAAAATATAAGTTCAGTGTCCATAGTTACAGAACTATTACTGGAGTCTGATAGACCTGTACGTATGAGACCTTCATCTTGGTTCAGGCCACCTGGGTGCTTGCTGTGGAGACAAACTATATATTCTGACTCCAATCTTCATAGGTCACGTTCTCTGTTATCCCCTCTGGGATTCACCGGTACCCTCTCAATATAAAAAAATACAATGTCATTACAGTTCGGCTAATATACCTGTTTGCAATGCCTTGCTACAGGATAGCTAGTGTCATGGTTCTTAATGGCCCGTAAATGTTCCAAGATAGGTTTCTTGACTGGGAAAATAGTACTGCCCACATACTGTAAACTACATATGCACACCAGAACATAAACCACATGATCGGTATTACAATTCATGAACACTTTGATGCTAACCTTCCTTCCTGTTGGTAGAAGATATGTCTTCACATTTGAACTGTGCACACAGGCCTTCCACCTTCCACATTTAAAGGAACCCAGTAATTCTCTGAGCCATGATCCTGTCTGATTACGTTGTTGTCTAGGATAACTATGTACTAGCATTTCTCTAAGAGAAGCACTCTTGCGGTAGGTGATGTGTGGCCGGGAGCTAACCAATATTCCTTTGATGAGGTCAGATTTAACTAAATGCCAGTGTAGAGGCTATCTCAATTGATTTTAGCCACCCTCTCCCTCTCTGTTCTAATCACCCTCTCTGGGTATCTCCTCTGTCTAAATTGCCACACCATATTCGTCTCCCCTTTCTTATAGGACTTGTTAGTGCTTCAGTTCCTTCTGGCTCTCAGGAGTTCCCCATAAGGGATACTCCATTTCAGGTTCTTAGGGTGATGGCTATGCGCATGTAGAATGCTATTACCCGCTGTGCTCTTTCGGTAAAGACTGGTGTGGATTTTCTCACCCATAACCTAAACTTGTACATCCAGGAAATCTATACTCTCGGTCTCTGTTCTGCTGGTAAAACGTAGATTTAGGTAATTCTCTCCTAATATATGCAGGAAAATGTCTAGGGTCTTTCAGGCCATCCCTGATCAAGAATATGTCATAGGTCTATCTTGTCCATAGAATTAAATGGCTGGCCCACACTTCATTGGTTTCTGCCCATACACGTTCTAACTCCCACCAACCTGTGAACATGCCCGCGTAACTTGGAGCAAAGCAACTGCCCATGGCAGTCCCGTTCATTTGTTTAGACCACTGACCTTCAAATAATAATAATAATCTTATTCGGCATATAAAAATATAACCATAAAAGAGAAAGTTTAAGCTACACATACATCAAATGTAAACATTTTTCATAAAACAACCAAGTGTACATTAAGACAGCATGAGATCCATAAAATATTGTTGTCCCCCTTGGTCTCTTAAGTTCATACTTCCAGCAGCCTTTACTGCAAATAAAAAGGTGTGATCATTAAAATCCTAATTTGACATCAATTTAACATATAAAAAACTGGACCTGATCCTAAAGAGTGACCCACAGTTCAAGACTTTTATAGCAACTTCTCACAGTGCAAAATTGGCAGAAACTCTTGTGACCTTCAAACACCTCTAGTGGTTCTTATCTTTAAAGCAGATCTTAAAAAGTTAGAAACACAAAAAAGTGTAAAAACATCTGATGAGTTGTAAAAACAAGGCAACGCGTGCCTGCCTAAATCTAAGCTTTCTTAAAAGCCCCTTAAACACTCTTCTCAGGTGTGAGTAGTGAGGACAGAGGAGGACAAAATGTAAGGTGTCCTGTGGAGACATATTGTCGCAGCCACAGGGTCCTCTGTGTTCCGCGTGTACCGTAAAGCCAAGGGGTACGGCCAATAAGAGATGAAATAAGTTCAATCTAAAACGTGTAATTAAAAATCTATCGTGCGCTTGTAATAAGGGATAAATAGGGTTCCATGCCCTGCACTGACTTTACTAAAATGTGTTCTCTGATCGTGGGTTTTTTGAGCTCCCTATCCTCACGTTGTGCAGTGACATGTTTAAAAAAAACAGATCTTTAATAAGCGCTTTTTCCTGTGATCCTACCTTATGACTGGTGAACAAATCTTCTTGTCCTAGTGCGGTGAGGGTATCATTTACATATTTTAACCACGGGATTTTTAACGCATAATCGAGGGAGAGACAGTCCTGGATTACCAGCCTATTAAAGCCTGCCTCCTCGTTGGACCAGATCTTCACCCAACACAGGAGGGGTTTCACAGCCACCATATCGGAGATGTACTTGGACCCCAATTCCTCATGTACAGAGTACGCAGGGGTACTATGAGGGACTTGGAGCAAGCACCTAAAATAACTGTTTTCTTCAGTTTTTAATTTGTTACCCACCTTATATCCCCAAACCTCGCTACCATCTAAAACTTTGGAACTACAGAAGGAGTTGTATAACTTTAAAATTGTCCCAGGTGACCAGTTGCCTAATATGTGAGCAAAGTTTGCAATTGTACCGGTAGACCTTGTCAATCCAAGACACTTCTCCTCTAGTAGGTGTTTAAAACTCAATTTCTCGTCAAATAAAATACCCAAATATGAGAAGGCCGGTACTTTCCCTAGACTGTGTGTGCCTGCTGTGTATGTATTATGCTTCCTGCACTTCTTCCCAATTTCCATTATATATAGGATTTAGTTAAATTAGGGGACCGGTCCATCATGCCCATAAAAGTCACAAACCCATCTAATAAAAGCTGCAAGCCCTTCGGGGTACGTGCAAGGAGTACCGCGTCATCCGCATATAGCAGAACTGAGACCGGTCTTGTGCCTATCCTAGGGGTGTCAGCTTGTGAGGCCGACAGGGCAGAGTTAGGGCCATTAATATATAGAGTAAACAGGAACGGCACTAAAATACAACCCTGTCTGACCCCACTAGAGCAGTTAAAATGATCCGTGGTTTTCCCCTCCTGTGTATCTAACTACTGCAGTAGTGTTCGAGTGTAGGGCCATTAGGGTGTTAGTTATTGCCGGATCCACCCCAAGCTCTCCATAAGTTACCAGAGTTTGCAGCGATTCACACGGTCAAAAGCTGCAGTAAGGTCCATAAAAGCTAGATACAACGTCCCCGGTTTAGCTATTGTATATTTTGCAATAATGAGATAAAGGTTGAGGCATTGGTCTGTAGTGGATTTACCGGCTCGGAACCCATATTGTACATCCATTATTATTTGATTGGCCTCTGCCCATTCAGACAGCCTGTTTAGTACCACCCAACCCAGAACCTTCACTGTCACATCAATAAGGGATATGGGGCGATAGCAATGCGGGCTGTCCCTATCTCCCTTTTTAAAAATTGGTACAATGGTGGCAGTAGACCATGATACTGGCATTGCTGATGCTACAGCCTCATTTAAAACCCTCACTAGAAGAGGAGCCCATACCTCTGTGTTACATCGGAAAAGGTCTGGCTGGATCCCATCTGGTCTCGGTGCCTTATTCTGCGAGAGCCCCTCAATTCCTAATCTCACCTCATCCAAAGTAAAGGTAACGGGATCAGCTCTCTGGTCAGGATTTGGTACCTGTAATTGCTCCTATCTATGGTAATGATTATACAGTCCCTCAAAGTGAGCCTGCCATTGCTCTGGTAAAATGTTGTGGCTTAGCCCTGGTTTATTCAAATCTTTAAAACCTGGGTTATTAATAACCCTCCAGAAACGGGTATAGTCAGATGCCTCTGTTAGCTCTTCCCAAGCCTTCTTTTGGAGTTGGCGCTTCTGCCCCTTGACTGCTTGCTTATATGTTTTACAGCAGGCTGCCACCCGACCTCTTTCTCTCGGTGACTGTTTAAGGGCCATCTTCAGAGCTCTAAGGGCCTGCGAGCACTGCCCGTCAAACCATCTTTGGGCATCCATACTGGGGGAGTTTGCCGGCGCTGTCCTTCAAACAAAAAAGTTATGCTCCAAAAGAAAGCGTAAAATCTCAACCAGTAACATGGTGTGGTCATACATAGATATTAGCTTGCCTTGAAAAAGTCCCTACATGCAGCTGTGCCTAGTTCGTGTTCAATGCATGTGTATAAAGATACGACCGCAACCGTGGTAAAGATGTAGCTAGATTTCCAAGTAATATCTTGCGCCTTGGAAATAAAGTCCATACTGATCCTACAATAGTAGGGTAGGATTACCTCATAGGGGCAGAGAAAATAATCCAGGTAAAGGGAGGCATTTTCCAATAAGCTGTTATTGGCAGATATAATGGGTCTCCCTGGTGGGTCACTCATGTTTATGAATCTTGGGTAACATATAAAAGCAAGTTGCAGTAGGTTTTTAACATGCAAAAACTGCTTTTCATCTAGACTCAAAAGACCCTTCATATGCCACTCTGCTAGCATGTTGTGAAATAGCGTTATTGGTGGATGCGACCGGGTTCAACACAGGGATATAGATATAGATATAGATATATGAGCCCAATCCCAGTTTAAAAACATAAAACAATAGGAATTGAACTGTTTCTTTAAAATGATTAATCAAAATGTTTCAATGTAGATTTAGAGTTCATCTTGAAACAAAATGAGCGTCTAGAAGCAGGTGATCAATTCGCACTTTCTTGGAGCCCTTCTAATGCTACAGAAAACAGACCAAATTGCTGTCCTTTAACATACAACACACACTCTCATAGCAATTTCCTTGCCTCTATTGCAACTTTGCAGCAAACAAGGTCCCTCTTGGGTAATGAACTTGCCTCCATGAGTCTTCAAACAGCGCTCCCCCACAGGAGCAATTATTCTGCCTGCCCAGCTTTAACAAACGAATTATTCTCAAGGGAATGCGTTCAAGACGGATACTTTGTAGTAGGTCATGATGACTGGTCATGCATTCGAGAGATTAAATAGATTTAATGAAAAACACCATACCAAGCGTGATTATGATACAAAATAACTGTCCAAGACAAGCTCTTGTCAAGAAAACCGCCTCACACATTTCACTTCACCTTGCAGGCAGCAATACAAGAGGGGGAGCCAGCAGTTAATGGCTCTTGCATATTTTGAATGTTTTTGGTTGCATAGTGCCCTGTCCTGTTTTGATAGATAAATGCATTATGGTGCATGTGGTCTGTTGAAAAGCTGTAAATAAACAGCAAGAAAAGATACTGCATTATAAAACTCCTCTGTCTTATCCTAATGTACAAAGAGCTAGAGGAGAAAACATGGCAAAATAAATTAGTCAAATGAAAAAAACTGGTGAAGCAGTCCTTTTCTGTGGGATGGGAAGGGTGCCTGAGAGGTAACATGAAGCAGCGAAGTGAACTTGTGTGGAGTTTTGCCTCTTCAGTAGCTGGTGTCTTGTTATTGAGGGAACAGAGAAAGATTCATCTCATCTTTATTGGATCAACTTATGTTTTGTGAACTTCCTTAAGTTGCTTATAACTAAAGGCATCTCCAGTCTTCTTTCCAACAGCAAAGGTCACTAAGTAAGTGGAGGAGACAGCCAAGTGATGAATGTCACTTTCTTTCAACCTCTCGAGCAGAACTGACAAAGATGCTTGATTACCCTTACCGTATGCGGTATGGTTGGAGTCTGAGGGACCAAGATGAGAGCTCACCTATGACTCGAGTGGCAAAACTGATGTTGGTTTGGTCGGCTGTCACAGAAGACTGCAGTGCTTTTGCCATCTAAAGTGCAAGAAGATTTGTGCTCTAAATTTGAAGAGGCGTAATGAGACCTGACATCCTACCCAACATTGCAGAGAGGAGACAATTCTGAAATTTGACTGAAGTGGAGTAAATACTAGTGTTCTTCAGGGAAGTCAAGACCACACCCTCGGGATGTGAAGTGAATTAGACCAAAAACAATACCATGCATCTAAGGTGGGTCCTTTAAAACAAAATATTTCTTGCATTAATTTGTATCAATGTATGATTTGTTTCTCCTTCATATTCTTCTGTTTGTGTACAGGTACATACAGGATCTCAGACCTCAGTAAAGTTTCCAACTACGGTTGAAATTAGTTTTCAAATAAAATATGAATAGGAAATAATTTAGTGAGCAGTGGAGAAAAGCAACAGGGAGGGCGGAGTAAGATTGGGCCAAATGGTTCAAAGCATGTGCCTCATGCACCTCAAGGTCTCTAAAAAAAAAAAAAAAAAAAAACTGTGCACGAAATAGGCAGTAATGAGGAACTAGGGGCATGTTAAGACTGTTTGCCAGACAGTGTTGCCAAAGGAGACCCGTCCCCAAGCCAGACTATGAGGGCAATACCTCATTTGTAACTATATTCAAAATGTAAACTCTTCATTTAATGGCTTCAGAGATGCTTTGTAAGAATTGTAAATTGATGGTGCTTTATGGATTTTTATAACTCCCAGAATATATGTTTATATTGTAACTGAAAAACAATGGTATTAAACTTTCAGAATTTGGTGATAGCTACTGAGAATGGCAACAGACAATTTGGAGGAAGCAAGAACCTTTTTCTGTGTTTTAAGGGCCTCCATTTGATTGTGCGTCACTAATGAAAAATGATTTCTGCGTTTGCCAAACTTTTGAAATGTTAAGGAATAGCAGCCTCTCTTAATCTTACTGATTACTTTTTCATAAAATCCTCTGTTCATCATTTATTTCGAAGTGGATAGGCCCCTGATTTACTCCTCTATTACTTTAGAGCCAGGTCATCAAATCAGTGGTCCTTTACCTGTAACTGTAGGGCAGTGGATGTGATATCAAATTAACTTCTATTATAAGTTTCATTACAGGAACTATGACCTTAATCGGGATCTAAAGATGTTAAGTCAGAATAATAACACACAGTAGCCTTCAATCTTAAATAGACGTTTTAAAAACAAAAAGTGACCCATTCAGCTTCTAAAACTAACAGATAAAAGCACTCTCACTTTTATATGATTAGTGAATTTTCAGGGATTGTAATGCAGTCTTTAGAGTTAGCAGTTGTTCGTGGTTAATAAGAGGTAGCTGGGGGTAGTTTCAGCAATCCTTTTCTACCAGTGGAAACCAAACTGTCAAAACAAAGGATCTATGGATCTAATAGCCATGTTTCTGTCTGTAGTTCCACATCTTTCCCTCCCACAACCCAGTGTGCTATTCACTCTGCAGAAAAGAGGAGAGTGTTGAAGAGTGAAAGATGGTCAGTGTGCTATCGCATGATGTGATCAGGGGATCAGAGTGTACCTGAGATCACTCCCTCTGAGATTTTGGTGACTGGGTGTCATTTTACTACCCTTGGTTGGCACAAAAGAGCTGCGTTCTTAAGGGCAAGCTGTGAATCCTGTGTCTGGATATGTCCATCAATAAGAATCAGATTAGCACAATGGCAAACCGAAGCATTTGAGTAGCATCCAAGCGGACAAGAATTTGTACCTCAAGCTTGATCCAAACATGTATACATTGAGATTCGTTTTCCTGTTCGATTAGAGAGACAATCTACACTTCCAAGCTTGAAGAGCTTTTGGCCAATGCTGATAGTTCTAGAAACTTGAAGTGAGGTATTCATTTGAGGTTTCTCACGCTTGTTCTATTACGACCATGCAAAGTTTTGTTACCTTCAGCTTGGCTTAATAACTTTCTTCCCTCCAGGTGGGGAATTTACTGTGGTGGGTGGCCATGCAGCTTTCGATCTGGCTTCTGAGCGGGATACCTACAAGGCAGGCCAGCTTGTTCCTTAAGCATTTCCAAGCAAGTGCTAAAATGGCCTATCCAAATGGTGCTAAACACAGGGTCATGTGGCTTGCTTAACCTCTTTGGAGGGTCTACAGCCTAGGATCACACTGGCCAGCCATCCTTGCCTATTCAGTTGCCTGGAGGGAGAACCAGGGGTGGCATAGAATGACCCAGACACAATCTTAATGGCTCGATCCTTTGTACACAGCACAATGGGCTTTTATTAGGTAAACAATAGGTGCTGTTCCCGAGTGTGGCGGATGATGACCATGCTATGCTTCACTGTTTACTCTCTCTCTCAACTTAAGTGATATTACTGAATACATGTGAGTTGGTCTGTGTTCCCATGGTCTGCTAACCTATCATTTCTCCCTGCTTTACTCGTAGCTGTATACAGTGGCTGCCATATCGGCTGGGCTGCTTGACAGTAGCCTCAACCCTACCCCACCTCATATTTATTATCTGATTGCTCCATTGCACCATTTCTTCTCTCCCTCTAATTACTTTCCCCTGAGGTGCTTGTTGGCACCTGGTCTCATAGCCCGCTTGACTACCTGACATGATCAACTCCCATTACTTTATTTATCCCCTCCTGCCTGTGCATCCATCACAGGCATCCAGGTAAAGGGATAAGTGAAAGGTGATTGTTGTGTGGTCTTTCCTTACTCCATACCCAGGTCCTTCTCTTTTCTTGATAAGTAACCTAAATTGTATTCTTTTGACAGAATAACAGATATGCCCTCTCATATGCTCCTTGATGTCTTCTATGATTAAGAATTCTGCTTTTACTGCTCCGGGGTGGACCAACAACATCCATGTAAATGTTTGATTTCTTGATTTTTCTTTCTCTCCTGTGTGCTCCTCTGCATATGTAGTATGGTTGACAGAATATTTCCCATTTATGTTGTTGCTCCCCTGAAGCCTTCATTATCAACCATATAATATGGCTCTCTGTATAATGCCCATTTCTATGTGCTTCTCCCAGCAGCTGGACCAACTCCTCATAGCATCTACCTTGGCTGATTATGATGCTCATTCTCATTGTTTCCACCTCTGCTACACCTGGGTGCACTCCTCACCCCATTTTGGATGGTTGCTTATCATATGGCCTGTCCTATTGGTTGCTCCTTTGCTGTTCCAATGGGAAATCCTCAAAGCTTATACTATGATTGGTAGCACAATGGCTGCTCAATTGCAGCTGCTGGGTCGAACCAGCTGAGCACATAATATGGCTGATTGTATAATCTCCCTTTCCTTTAGGCTGATCCTTTACCACAGCCGACTGTACAAAGCCCATACCGGTCAGTAACCCCCTGATACTCCTAGGTAGATTTCTCTGACATGTTATGGCTGGCCAGATAGTGTCTGTCTCTCCATGGGGTACCCACCAGAGCATTTACTGTAGTTGGTTGTATAATGTCTGCATATATGTAAGTGGGTCCTTGCCACTCCTGGGTGGATTAATAAGAGCCTATACAAACCCAGGTTGAAAAATGTCCAACAAGGGTTGCTTCAGTGACACTCATGTGGACTGCTGAGCCAATACTACATTTGATGCAGTCAAGTCAATAAAACTTTATTCGGCCATGTTCTGGCCATAAAAGTACAATTACGCAGAAAGAAAGCCATAGATGTAGAATTAGAACTACTGTACATGTGCAAATACCAATACATAATTAGAAAATTCATCATAAAAATTTAAAGCATTTCTTGTCCAGCCAGATAAAACCTAAGTCATTACTGTGGGCAATCCATATTTGTCTTTCTACGTACTGCTCCCGATAAAAAGCTAGCAACCCCATAACATATCAGTGGGGACGAGAGCATTTGCAAATAGATCAAGGCTGGTCTTACTTGTGCAAATTGGCAATTTTTTAAAAGAGGTAAAATATGTTTAGATAGCAATTCATTATAAAAACCACAAAAACATATAAAATGCACCAAATCTTGTTCTGAAAAATTATCACATAAACAAGGCTTTAGGGTCCCTGCCTTTGAGAAACCCTTGGGTACTGTAAAAAGCCAATGAATGCAATTAAATCTGAATCTAGATAAAAGGAAACAATGATGCAGATTATTGATAAAAGATCAAAATGGTTGATCTAAAATCCCGGGGCTTAAAATCAGTGTCTACACGTGGGTTTGCTAAGTTCATTTGTTTCCCTTTCCATCCTTCTCTTGGTTAGGAATTGATTTTTTATGTCTTTCACTTCCTCGAAATGCAGCTGTCTCGGTTGTTTAAATAGCTCTGGACGTCCTAGAGCAGAGAGCTGTTGAGAAACGTAACCTAACCAGGGGATGTCTAAGGCTCCATCTAGCTTCATACAGTCCTCTAAAATAATTTGGTTTAAGGTGGGCTTTGGTATGGACCATGTTTTTATCCACCATGTCAAGGGGGCCACTGCAATACAGTCTGAAATGTAGCCCTGTCTTAGTTCTTCATGCCAACAGAAGAAAAGCCAGCAAGAGGAGGGGAAGAGAGAGAAGAAGAGGGACAAATCAAGTCCATTGGGAACAGGAGGACACAGTGGGCAACAACACCCGCAGCAAGTCTCGGGACCAACAAGCAGGGACCAGTGCCCAGAGAGCCTGATTACTAATTTGTCTGACGTGACCCTAACCCCTATGGAAACCAAGGTTCTCGAAAAAGGCCTCTGCTTTGTACCTACGGCACGGTTAGACAAATTTCGCCTGCATTGCGAGCTATCTGAGTTTTTTAGAAAGCTCAAGCTTAAAGCCTACTTTGAAAAGATAGGACCTAATGAGTCCACAAGTACGTCAGGCGACACAGGGCTGAGGCTTAAGTCTACTTTCAGCCCCCCTTACACACGGTGCTGGTTGAAATTCTTGCCTTTGAGCAGGCAGTATTTAATGATGAGTCTTTTGAGGAAACCAAGATCTTCAAGAACCTCAGTACTGCTGAGTTCCAAGCCCTTCAATCTTTGCAGTCCAACACCAATATCACCATAAAACCGGCGGACAAGGGTGGAGGGGTGGTCATTCAGAATTCAGCTGATTACGACAGGGAGTGCAGACGCCTCCTGGATGATCGAAAAAACTACACCCCACTAGCCAATGACCCATCCCCACAGTTAAAAACCGTGATTACTAGCCTGGTGAATTGTGCTGAGACAAACGGATACATCACTAAACACGAAGCTGATTTCTTGACTACAGGTGTGGGTGTCATACCATACTTCTATACCTTGCCGAAAACACACAAAAACAGAACTCCACCACCAGGACGTCCTATCGTCTCTGGGATCGGCTCACTGTTGGAGCCCCTATCACGTTTTTGTGACTTTTTCTTGAAGCCTCTCATTCAAGGGACCTCAACTTACCGCAAAGATACGAAAAGCCTTCTAGCTCTCCTACAAAATCTGACAGTGGAAGAAGATACCACCATACTTGTTTCACTTGACATTGAGAGCCTTTACACCAGCATTCCCCAGGATGACACGATCAGGGTACTAGCTGAGGCTCTCAAGGAAGCCACCTGGGATTATAAGACTCCAAAACAATTCATCATTGAGTGTGCCACTCTGGCATTAAAACAATTTTTTTTTGAGTACAAGGGGGACCTTTTTTTTACAGTCCACAGGGACTTCAATGGGCAGTACATTCGCCCCGAGTGTGGCGGGTCTCTATGTGCATGACTTCGAGTGCAAGCATATTCTAACTGAAGACAATCCCTACACGTACTTTATATCTTTTTGGAAAAGATATATTGATGACGTCCTTGTGATCTGGCAAGGACCAGAAGACTCTCTGTGGGACTTCCTGAAGTGGATTAACACTCGTGATATGAACCTTAGGTTCACACACATGTATGACAGAAAGGAAATGATTTTCCTCGACGTCGTCATCACTAAAACTGAAGGGAGACTGTCCACCAAGACTCATTACAAACCCACTGCGAAAAACAACCTACTGGAATTCTCCAGCTTTCACCCTAGATCTTTGCGGGAGAATCTCCCCTACGGTCAATACCTCAGAATAAGACGGAACTGCAGCAAGGTGGAAGACTACCGCTCCCAGTCGGCAGAACTAACTACCAAACTCCAAAACCGGGGCTACCCAGAAAGGATCCTCAATAAGAGCTGCAAACGAGCTAGAAATCAACCAAGGGAGGTCCTCCTTGAGGACAACCCTAAACATACCAATGGGGTCCCCCTTACTTGCGTTACCACGTATTGTGTTGCTTCAAACGCCGTCACCAAATCAATAAATAGGCACTGGAGGATACTAGAAAGCAGTAATAGAAAATGGGAAAAACCCCTCTTCTCATTTAAGAAGGCAAGAAGTATCAGGGACGCGCTGGTTCATACCCGCCCTAGGAGAACTGAAAGTAACAATACTCCACCTGTACTCAACGCCTGGGGTCTGCCTAAAGTCACAGGGCATTTCCCCTGTGGCAACTGCAGCATATGTCATTTGACCACACCTACGAAAATCCTGAATCTTGAACATGGGAAGACCTGGACACAACGATCCCACACAAATTGCAATTCCACCAATGTGGTATCTCATTACATGTCCATGTGGGTTGAGGTATGTGGGCATGACCACACGTAAAATCAAACAACGAGTGTGTGAGCACCGGAGTAATATCCGGTGCAAAAAGAGTACCACTAGGATGAGTGAACATTTCCTGCAATCTAACCATACAACCAACGATTTACGTTGGACAATCATTGAACAAGTAAATCCAGGAAATAACACTGTTTGAAAAAGAACAACGGTGGGTCTATCGCCTTGCAACACATTCACAGGGACTCAACGATAATATCCCGTGGGGCTCTGTGTTGCGACACTGACTATATCTCCTTCTGACCTATTCCCAGAGTCATTTAAACTTGTCCTGGACTTTATGCCAAATGGTTCACCTGGAGTACAAGATACCTACCTCAAGCAGCACTAACCTATACCAATTTTAGATTTATAATCTACTTCCTGTCTAATAACTGGGTATGAATAACACATTTCAGATGGATACATGGGGCATATACACCCATCCATGTCTGTATATACAAGTCATAAAAATCTGGGTCCCCCCCTTTTGTTGTCCTTTTTGGTCAACTCATGTACAAAAACAGTTATCTTGCAATGCTGTATTACCTAAAGTCTTCTAGCAGATTCATGTCAATGCTATGTCAGCAAAACACTCCAACCGATTGGTATCTGACATAAGCACTATTTATCAATATGCACCCTTCCGCGTTTTCCTTATCGTTATAACCATTCTTTTTGCAATGCCACCGTACAATTCTGGGGAAGCAATAAAGTTTCAATATTCAGAGTAGACTCGTCTCACTGTTCGTCAGTGAACGTTTTAGTCTACCGTTACTTGCGATTGGCCACAGCACGCGTGTGTGCATCGTGACGCCATCGAAACACACCCCGTAGTCCCCCGGGTTCGGAGATGGCGCGAATTGAACTATAAAAGCGTCCCGACCCAACAAGGCATGATCGGGGTCCTGCTGACGGGAGTATCCAGGTACCGAGCGGGTGCCTGGCTTTGGAGTAGTGAGTAATGAACCTCCCCCCTTTCTTAGGAACCAAGGTAACAACTTAATCCATTTTCAGTATCATTTGGTCACCGGACTTTGTTTTGCTTTGTCTTGTGCCCACAGCGTGAGACTACAAGCCACCGCCCCCCCCCCTGTGACCCATGGTGTAAGGCTGTCCTACACAGTATGGAAAGAAACAGCTTACATTCAATCAGTCTGCTTGCGATTTCGCTTTCACAAGCCTTACGATCGCTTGTGGCTACATTGATATAGTCATGTTCACTTAAATTTCTTTCCATATACTTACCGGCAATGCCCGAGTAGGCGTGCATGAGTTGGAGCACGCCGTTGCTTTAAAGTACCGGCATAATTAATCCTGAAATTCTGACACGTACCGGATCACTCTGTCAGTATGAATTATTAGAGCTAAATGTTCACGCACAACTTCCACTCATTAGCACGGTAGCCTTCAGAGTTATGGTTACTGTTGCACCCCGAGGAGCACTGAATGAGCAGCATGAGCAGTTTTCACTCACAAACAGAATATAAATGGCAAAAATCTACTATTATGTGACTGTCTATCTGTTTGCCTGTCGTTCTTGTTTTACAGATCCACTTTGGCTTTCAGAAATTCGGATGGCCTCACACACATAAAAACTGTAAGTTGTCTCCTATACAATTTTTACAACCACAGGTTAGGGTGCGCCTTAGCGTGCGCATACCGCCGTGGTTTATGGTCCTGACGAATGCCTCGCTAAGGGCATTTGGAGGCAGAAACATGTTGACCACACTCACCACTCACTCTTTTACACAGGATGTAGCTGGCCAATTTACCCAGCCTACAACATCCATCACACTGTTTTTAACTGTGCCCGATTTTCCATTAATAAACTCTTTTCTGGATAAAACCGAGGCATTTTTAATTTTTCTATCACTATTTTTCACACTCGCCAAACACAAAAAAAAATGCTCCGCTGTAGTCGGGCGTTGTAGCACACCGGGGAGGCACTCGGCCTCTCTGGTGGGAACCCGATGATGAAGCATGTCACCAACTAGGTTGGTGAGTGAGGGTTCTTTTAAGAAACCAGTGTGACTCCTCTTGCTGGCTTTTCTTCTGTTGGCTTCACTCTTCTATTTACCTATAATCGTTATCTGGGGGATTAAGAATGGTTCCAATCCTTCCGTTCCCTCACTCTCTTGTTGATGAATTGTTAGTTCTTCATACACCATAAAGGCAGGGGTACTTGGGAGGGGAGGGGGGGGGCAGCTAAAAGTTTCCATAGATATTTGTTTTCTGCCCCTTGTAGGATGTTGACCTCCTTGTAACCCCAAACCGCACTGCCATATGTTGTCATGGGGACACATTTCTCATTGTAAACATTCAAGATCCGCACTAAGGGGTTACTCCCTAATCTTCTAGCAAAGTCCAATGTTGCCCGTGCTGCCATTGCTAGCGTATTTTTCTTAAGTGTCCGCTGTGCCACCCAAGTACCAGTTTCGTCAAATAGCACACCCAGGTATGGGTAGGTTGCTACATTGGACAACACTCCACCTTTACATATGAGTGAGTTCTTCTCACGCTTTGAATTTCCGGACGACATTGTGTGATTTAGTAAAATTAACTGAAATGTCTAAAGTGACCATAAAATCGATAAAAGAATTAACAAGACATTTCAGTGCTATTGATGTCCTGGCAAGTAAAACGGCATCATCTGCATATAAAAGGGCTGGGATGGGCTTAAGACCTACTCTCGGTGTGTCCATACTTGCATCACATAACACGGCCCCTACATTATTTTTGTAGAGAGTAAATAGGACCGGTGCAAGGATACATCCCTGCCTTACTCCTCTATTTACCTTCCATGAATTTGTTAAGGAACCATTATCGTATCTTGCAGAGGCAGTTAAATTAAAATGAGACCAGTGTAAGAAAGATACCAAATTTGCTTCCATACCTATTTCTAACAATAAAAGCCATATTTTAGATCTATTTACTCTGTCAAAAGCGGACGTCAAATCTATAAATGCCATAAACATACGACCTTTTTTGGCTAAGGTGTATTTACTGATCATCATATATAAATTCATTCACTAGTCCACCGTTCCCATACCTTTTCTAAAGCCAAATTGCAAGTCTGATAACACATTTTTTTCTTCCAGCCAGTTACTTAAACGATCTAAAATTACTTTGCCCATTATTTTTGCTGCAGAATCTAATAATGAAATAGGGCGGTAGCATACCGGGTCGTCTCTAGCACCCTTTTTAAAAATGGGCAAAATCCCTGCCGTAGACCAGGAATGAGGTAAACCTACCAATGTAGCAGCATTAAAAACTTTGGTTAAAATTTTTGCCCATGCACCTAAGTCTGTTTTATAAAGGTCCAGCGGTATCCTGTCAGGACCTGGGGCTTTTCGTGCGGATGCATCGTCAATTGCTCTAAAACCTAATGAAAGTGGTACGGTAGAGGGTACCCAGGATGAGTTCGTTTGATCTACAGCCACCTCCACATAGATCTGTTCGAAGTGGCTGACCCATCTATCCGCGGGGATTAAACATTCGGTTCTCGTCGTGTGGTCGTTCTTAAAAAAAAAAAAAAAAAAGGGGCTATTTACAACCTTCCAAAATTTAGAACTATTGGCAAGGGTACTTGCCTGGTTTAAATCCTTCCATGCCTGTTCCCTTATTTCCTCTTTCCTTAGCTTTAGAGCCTTGTTATATTCTTTCCTACATGTTTTAATCAATACGGAATCCCTAGGCTTATTTTTTAGTGCGACCATAAGGGCTTTGTGGGCTTTAGAACAGTCTGCGTTAAACCATTTTGCCCCCTTGGTACTTACTGGGCCTCCTTTACCAGTTAACTTATTTGCAATCCGTTTTGCCAGTTTGTGAAATGCTTCTAGGACCTCCTCAGGCTCAATATGGGTGTCGAGACATTGCTTGATGTCTTCATTACCCTCCGCATATAACTGGGTTAAGAAGTGCTCCGGGATGATCGTCCCCCACCTACTTTTATGGGCTTGATCCGTAAGCTGAATTTCACCATTCGCTAGGGTCTTTAATTCGGCACCCCTGGTGACCATTAAACCTTTGAAATCTGCAATGATTGGGTTGTGGTCACTGTAGCCGGTCCATGAAGATCTTACTTCCTTTGTGTTATGGAGTAATGGGGCAGACACCACAATATAATCAATGGTTGTTCAACATCCCCTCCCAAAAAAGGAGGGTATAGTCTCCACTTCATCCGTGTGTTCTAGACAGTGTATATTACTACTAGCAAAAATGCTTTCTAGCAGGGTACCTTGGGGTGAATATTCAAAATGAACTACTGTGGCCAGGTCATCCAGTGTCCCCCCTGTCCAGTAAGCAGTTTAAAGGACAACGATGTACATTAAAATCACCCATTATAATTATTTTGTAGGGGGTGTGTCTGGCCTCTGCAATATCCTCTAAAAAAACTCTCAAGGGCGACTATATGCTCATTATCGATTACTCTACAAAAGGAATTGTAAAAATTTATAATCACCATGGTGGGTCTCCTGGGGAAAGTGAATTCAACTGCTAAAAGGTTAGGGGATGAACTGGGAAGGCCCTTAATATAGCATGATAATTTAAGTGATGTTAAAATAAGCAAACCTCCCTTAGCTCGTCCTGTAGCGGAGGGAGATGCAGCCTTAAAAAAGGAGGCGAAGCCATCCATCACAAATGAGTCCAACGTGTCCCAAGTTTCTTGCAATGCGATATGGGCAGATTTTAATATAGCTGTCCACTACGTCATCTTTTTTCGCCCTCAACCCCGCAATGTTCCGAGACATGAAGGTGCAAACAGAAGGGTCTAACACTTTATAGTCACTATCTGGCCGGGTCTGAGTAGTCAATTGAGCTAAAGAACGGGAGTTTGTGCTGGTCTTGTGGTCATTAGGGGTTGTTAGTCAGTCAATACTGTCATAATCCCTTAGAGGGGAAAATCTATTTGCAAGGCGAATGGACGTGTTCGTATTGGGGCACACTTTTTGACTTTGCAACAACAACCCTTGAGATAGACTAGGTATACTGCCTCTAGAGTTATGATATTTGCTAACCCCAGGCGGAGACCTCCGCTCCGCCCGCGGAGTGTGTGGAGATTTGCCTTCTCTGCGTTCCGTGGAGAACGCGCACAAGGCAAATCTCTGCATACTCCGGAGCGGAGTTGGCCAGCCCCGCCTCCACCCCCATTATAAAAAGTAATTAAACATTATTAAAAAATAAATTTAAAACCACTTACCTGGCATGCGGCGTCCCCGGGCTGCCCTCCTCCTCTTCTTCGCCCTATCGGTAATCCTTGTGGAAACTGCGCATGCGCGCGTGCCTGCGCATTTGCATTTCTCGCAAGAAATGCGAATGCGCGGGCGCGCGCTCATGCGCAGTTCTCACAAGGATTAGCAAGACGACGAAGAGAAGGAGGAGGGCAGCCCGGGGAGGCCGCATGCCAGGTAAGTGGTTTTAAATTTATTTTTTAATAATGTTTAATTACTTTTTATAATGGGGTGGTGGAGGCGGGTGGCGGAGCGGAGTTCCACGGAGTTTGTTTTCAACTCCGTGGACCTCCGCGTAGCCCCGCTATGCACACTACGCCCGGGGTTAATATTAGGCCCGTCTGGGTAGAAAAAGGAGAGCGGAAGGGCCTGGATACCGGTGTGGGCGACTGGACTTGACTTATTACATAATATGGCTCTTGCTTGTAGAGGGTGTCACATGGACCACAATGCAGTCCCCACGCCTATCTTTATTTGTTGCTTTCCCCACCCAGCCGACTCTTCTAGCCATGATAACATGGGGGGCGATGGCGCGACCATTTGTTAGTGATCTATCTAGCCAATGCGTGACCATGTGTATTAAATCAATCGTAGTTTCCTTAGGATTCCCCCGCAAGGGTGGCACACCTACCAGAACGGTCACTAAAGGAGCAGACTCGGGGTGTAAATGTACAACGTCGGTTCTCTCATCCAGCCTAAATGGCAGGTTGGGAGATTTTAGGCCATGTGTCAGTCCTTGGGACCACCCGGGCTTCTTATGAATCAGACCCCAGTATGCTGTGCGAAACTCAATCCTGGGCAGCTCTTTCATCCCTGCTTCTTTTGGGGCATCTAACGCTTCCCTGGGGGTCCGGCCCATCAGGAGGTTGATTATTGGACCCATGGGGTAACTGCTGATTTATAGGCCCTGAGACGACATGACCATCCAACTGGGCGGAACCCCGCCCTACCATCAACCCTCGTGGTTCCAAACCCTTACCATTAGTTACAAGACTAGAGAGGCTCTCCATAGACTGATGCAATAGGGATTCAAGCTTATCCAGCAGTGCAACAATTGGAGCTAGATAGGACTTAAAAATGTCTTCTCTTTTTTGAGAAAAATTGTTCATGAATTGACTCAAAACCTCAATTACTGGATCCAGAACGACTGATGCCGATTGTTTTTTAGGAGGCTGTACGGATCTTTTGCCTCCACCTCTTTTCTTTTTTACCGGAGGTTCCAGCATAGATACACCCTCCCCTTGGTTGCCCTCGAGTTCCTCTGGCAGAACAGCTGATGGGGTGGGTACAGTTTCACTTTGCCCAGTCGTTGGAACTGAGCCATGTGGAAAGGCCGGGCTCTGGGACGAGTTAGTCAATTCCAGAGAAAGTCTCCTTTCCGTCAGGGCAATTTCATTGGACAGAA
The DNA here is from genome assembly GCA_963921515.1 of Calotriton arnoldi. Classification (NCBI taxonomy): domain Eukaryota; kingdom Metazoa; phylum Chordata; class Amphibia; order Caudata; family Salamandridae; genus Calotriton; species Calotriton arnoldi. Next base: position 437,659 of record CAWUFW010004770.1, read on the forward strand.
CACTTGCTGTCCTGGCCAGGAATGAGTCCGGAGTAGTTACGGCCGCCCCCCACCTGGCCCCGACATAGTTTGCTTTCTCTTACCCATGACTTCTGGCTCTTCAGACAATTACTCCACCACGATATACACCAGAGGAGCCCCGTCCAGCGATAAAAGGGCCTGACTGAGGAGGTTAGGGGGGTGGCCCAGCCCAGCCTCCTCCGGGCTCAGAAGGGCGCAGACGGGCCCGCCATTGGCCCTCCTCTGGGCTCGGACTGGCACAAATGGGAACAAGGAGGCGGCTCCTGCCGCCAGGCTTTCTGGGGTATGCAGTCCCCCAAGGTGCTGTAGTGAGATGATGGGCTCTCGTGCCGCGGGAGCCCTGAGCAGCTTTATGCACCTCCTGGCGCGAACAGGGACAAGGAGGCGGCTCCTGCCGCGAGGCTTTCTGGGGTATGCAGTCCCAAGGTGCTGTAGTGCAATGATGGGCTCCATGCGATGATGCATGATTTAACATCCCTAGTGTACCCCCGTCACTTCTGGATACTTCCAATGCCCAAACTGAATGTGAACGTCTGTCATAACCCCATGCATAGGAATAGCTACACGCTGGTAGCGATACTTTGAACAGACTGCCATAAATGAGTGACTAAAAAGCTTATCACACAGGCAACACTGGCAGAATTTCTTACCATACATACACTATCTAATGCATACACCCTATCTGTTTTTTGGCTTCTAATCAAAGCATAGGCACAGCAACCAAACACAGTAAGAGCACAACTGTGGAACTCAAGCATGACATTTAAACATTACCCCATAGTTCTTGTAGTAGATGCAGGCTTCCTTCCATAGGAATTCTCATGGAATATCGTGATACCTGATGGGAAAGGCGCCTCTTATGAGATATAAAGGACTACATAAATGCAAATAGAATACAGTGCAAGTGCCAGCTGCTGACTATGCTGCTTCCCTTAGCTGCTGGTTTGTGCGTTCTTACAAGCTTTCAGTGCTCTTGATGTAAGTTCAGTTTTCTTACATATAATAGTCTGGTAGGCAATGCAATGTCTGGTAATTAACTTTTTTAAATGAGCTCAAAATACTGTATTTGCACGTTATTTGGTTCACTGCTTATGGTGGGTTGATTCCTGCCTTTTGTCAAAGGAAGACTTTGGTATTGAACATTGCCTCTTATGACTGACACTTGAAGTCATCCTTCTCCAGAGATGATGTTCACTGCAAAATAGTGTTTAGATATACCTTGTAACCTGCAATTCCTTCTGTTGATTGAGGACTGACTAATCGGAACTGCTCTGTTAATTTGTTTACAGTGTTGGAAGCGGACAGAGCTTCTGATCCTCCCTCTAATGAACTACGAATTACTCCTACAGATGAGTGTGATGGCATGAATGTGGGGCAGGTTCATACGTCACCATGGCATTGCTGAACTCTCTCTCACCAACATTATACTCCCAAACACATCTTGACTGCCCAAGTTGATGATTGCCGTCTGAAGAAGGAGCTTCATGTAATACCCAATTGATCTGCCATGTCCTTTGAGGATGAGCATGATGTGCACCGGTAACCCTGCACATGGACAAATTCAGGTTGGTACTTCAATAAAGGTATTTAACTTTTGGGAGACACCGTATTGTCTTTAGATATCTTTTAGGTACTAGTTTTTACTACAAAATTTAGAAATTCATAACTAGGGTTGTACTGATACATTTTTGTCAATTTGGTGTCAAATAATTTATTAAAAGGTACTTTTTCTAAACAGTTGTGGGATTTTTCATGCGTTGTGATTTTACTTTATTATTGTTTGTGTGATGCATAAATGCTTTACACATTGCCTCTAAATTCAGTCTGACTGCTTTTTGTGCCAAGCTACCCAGGGTTAAGCCAAGGTTAATTTAGTGATTTCTGTGGTCACCCTGCCAGGGATTGTGGCTGTTGTTTGACCAGGACTCACACCCCAGTCAACCAACAACCCAATTGCTCACAGGTTGTATATAAATAAAGAGAAATTTGCCTATTGGCCTGGAAGTGGTAATTGTGTGTACTTCCCCTTCTGTGGGAAGGACCGGTTTATGGAAAGACTTCAATTCTTCACTGCAGAAATAATTGCTTATCTTATGTTTTTGCTCTTGTTGGTGATCAGGTTTTTTCAAGACTGACTGCAGGTAAAAGACAGAAGATAGAGTTGTCTATGCATAACCATAACTTACATTCAACTGAAGTTTATTGTGGGCATTTTCAGTACTTTTTTTAACACATTTCTAAAAGAATCACAGTTTAAAAAAAATATGCTGTCCATATAATGCTGATGCTTCCCCCCCTCTTTCATAGATTGGTCCAGCTCTACTGACCACAGCCATGTGTCAATCGTCAAAACCGGGGCTTCCTCTGGAGAACTAGAGCCTCTGAATTACAGCTGGAAAAAGCTGTCCATCTTAGAACCGTTCTAAGGCAGATGCTGAGAACTCGAATGAAGACGACTTAATACACATGTTATAGCTACTTCATGCTCTGACAACTCAAGACCAGACTTTAGGTGCACAAACGTTTTGGTCCTGGTTCTTTGAAAGGAGGAGCTTCCGTTTGACCTTCTACCAAGAAAAACCTCCTTAAACTGGCCCCTGAAATTAGAGGCCCAGTCGTATAGTGAAGGACTTGCCCCAAACCCCTCTGGATGAATTGGAGTTGGTAAGTCTCAGAGAGTTGTATGGTCACATCTAACAGATGTAATGTTCTATGTGTTATGAGTATAGAGCTCGGAAAGGCAGGCACAGCTGTCCGTAGTCATGACTGGGTAAGTTGAGTAGCATAAGAGTGGTAACAATAAGGAATTAGTATATTATGGTTAAGGGTTAGCGTGGTGAAGCACAGCTTTTTTCATTTGGATAAATGTGGGTAGCGATCTTTGGAGGTAAAACCTTTACAGTTAGGAAAGATTAACGTTTTCAAGGCGTGTGGCCTAGCAGTTTAAGCCGGGTATGGGAGGGAGATGGTTGAAATCCATTTGGTATCAATGAAACATTGGAGCTTAGTGTGGTCAGGGAAATACCTCCAGGGGAATAACGCTGAAAGTTAATCACCCAGGCAAGACAAACCTCTCTCAATACTTCATACCTGACAACCAATGCATAGGGCTAAGTCTTTTTCCAAAGGTTTGACTCCAAAGTCGTCTTTGTGTAAAGCATGGATCAGCTACATACGTTCAAAAGAATGCATTAACTGTAAATTCCATCAGCCCTTTGCATCATCAACCAGTCGTCTTGATTTCCTAGCTCCACTGAACTGAGCAGGTTAAAACCAGGGCTTAATTTGAGCCAGTGCTGGGCATTGGCACTTAATTGTCAGCACCAGCACTTATGAAACTCTGCCACATGGTGGTACTGTTTATTTAATTTTGAGACTATCACAAAAGCTTTTTATTAATACAATATAAATTAAAAATGACTAATACCTGCCGCAAATTCATGCTTTTAGCCCTGGAATAGCCCAAATTGTGACACTTGTAGGTGTATGATGGTTAGTAGTTGTGTTACTGTAACTGCAGCGCTGACAGCGGCAATGGGCGATGCAAGTTGAAGTGGCTTCCTGATGAGGGCCCGAGTCACATGTTTTTGTTAAAATTTTACACAAATTATGCACTGGTTAAAACTGCATTTCCAAGAACTGTGTGGTTTCACCATCTTTCTCATGTATTAATTGAACCATTGGGACAGTAGGGTGAGAACCCTGGAGTCTCACCTAACCTTCACTGCCATTGCCCAGGAGTAAGCCTGGGTGGAAATTTTCATTCCAATGATGCAATTGGCAGAATTTAGGCAGTTCCAGCCAAATTCAGCTAATTACTCCATGGCGGGGTTTATTTTTTTCTCCTGCAAGAGTCCAGAAATGCGAACTGGAAATTGTTAGCGAGATTTGCCTTCCCCCTAATGAAATTTCCAGTATTTAGGACTTCTAACACCGGCGGTCACGGTCGGAAGGCTGTTTCTCGAGTAGATGTTTTACACAAGCAGCAGCGAAATCAACGTGAGTGGCCGCGCGCTCTCGCGCACTTCATGGTGCTGTTCGTTCTATTTTTTTTTTCAAGGCAGAGCATGCTCCCGGAACTAAATCGCAGACCAAGCAGCTTGACGTGCATATTTCCACTCGTTGGTGGAACTCCCTGGAATCTTGTTGAGTTTTTATGTAACCCCGTGGCATTCCGAAGAGTGACATTCTGTGAGTTCCGCCCACCCCCACCCAAGAGCCCATGAAGCAGAACAGTTGTACAGCGCAAAACTAGCTGGTAAGTACAGTTACGGGACACAAGTACCACATGCATACTCAAACACAATTCAATTTGACACATCTGTGCATAGACACCTAAAAGAGGCTTGATGCACAAGAGATGAAACCTCCAACTCCTTTAACACTAGTCTCAAAAGAAAATTGCTTATCTGAAGTGTAGGAAAGTGGGATATTATTTAGTGAGGTTGGCTAGGCTTCACTATGCAATACCTTCACGTAACCCCCAATAGGTCCTTTGGAATAACATTAATAAATCCAATCCATATCTCAGTCCTGGTAGTGTGACACAGAGCAGTCAGGCTTTACTAGAGGAACATGTGTTAAGCATGTCAAAGTACCAGCATGGATGGTAAGTGATTGACACGACTCAGAAGAATTACGACACTAATTTATATAAATAAAACAGATTTTATAGAATTGTGGACACCAAAATGAAGACAATTGGATGAGTATAACCAGAGTTATGATTTTTTAAAGGAAAAATAAATCCGTGCATTTCGCTTTTAAAAAACTATCAGTGGGAATTTATACTAGTGAGACACTGTCACTTGCAGGTCGGGTTCAGTGGAAACCACTGGGTGGTAAGGTGATTCGGGTCCCAGAACCATGGTCTGAAAGTTGAATACTCATAGTGCCTATTTGCATAGTTATCCTGTCTGTTCCTGGTGCTGAACGCGGGAGCCATGGGTGCCGGTTTTGCTGCTTGGTTGGTGCAGGTGAGGAAAGGGGTGCAAAATCTCAACAACGTGGCCACTGGGGCATCTAGTTGAAGAGGATTTGGGGTTCCCTTGAGGCACAGTGTCGAATAAAGGTAGTGGTAGCCTGGCTGGCCACCAACAAGCCTTGGTAATGGCAAACCCAGCCTTTGGTTATTTCAACGTCCAGGAGAAAACAGCAGCCACCTAAAATTTGCTGGAGGTCGGGACTATGTTTCCCACAATGCACTAGAACCTTTACTTTTCAGTGATCCCTCGGTAGGCCTGATGGCCAGTGGTTCTTTGGTTCCTGGAATGTACTTTACCTGCGGGCTGCAAGGGACTAGTTCCTCTAGTCCAAGGGAGTTATGGAGTTGTCTTTGGTTTCAAAGGAAAGAGAAACCCTTTGCAAGCCAGTCTCTCTTCCAGGATGAGTCGCAATCGTGCAGTTTCAGGGTGGTTGCCACAAGTGCAGGCTATTGTGCCTTTCCTTTGTGCAGGTCCGGAAGTCTGTCTCTGGTCTCTTCTTGGTCCTCTGTTGCTAGTCAATCAGATCAAAGGTTTCTGGTGCTAGGGGGGGCACCTAAAATCCTAGATTTAGGGCTGTTAGGCATGTGGGTGCTTGTATCCAATGGGCTACTAGCCCCAGCAGCTAATGTGCCCCTGAGGTGACCACCTTCTGTGGAGGGTGGCACATTTTCTACCCAGAAGCATCTACTCTGCCACGTTTAAAAATGACAGAACCCTTCTTCGGCTATAGTGACCAGGTAGCCCACCCTAGAGGTGTGGCTAACCTTCTGGGGGTGTACCCCTCCTGACTATCTAATTTTCCATCTGCCTAGGTTCCTCTGAGAGGCAGCCTTGTTGCACATCAGAGGCGGAGCTTTGAAGGTCACCGCATTGATGAGCCACTTCACTAGCTGTTCTGTCAGGCCTTTTTTTCTGACTCCTGGGAGAGTTCAGTCCTCCTAGCAGGGGGTATATTCCTGTCTTGGCAGCAGCAGCTGCAGGCTGTCAACCATGGCACAGGAAAGGCTGGGGCAACCTTTAAGGTAGCCACCTGGGTGCATTCCACATCAACTCCACCATGGGAACGAAGTCCGAACCGATTAGTTGTTTGATACCAAACATGCCACTTTTCAGTGGAACCATAATGGAGTTGGCTACCTCAGGATGCCCAAGTGCCAGCCCATGTTATCCTATGGCCCCTGAACACTTATAGTAGCCCTTAATGGAAAGAGGCTACCATAGGGACATGTAAGCTTGCACTTATGTCTATACTTTTTAATATAACGCAACTCGAATCCTGAGCTCAGGAGGCCAATCTTAGGGGTGACTGACCTATATTAAAAATAGTGCTTTTAGCTTGCCACTCATGGTGAGGGCAAAGTCAAGTTTGAGCAGTTGGCCCTGCTCCTGCTGTCATCTCTTTACTTGGGTCACTTAGGGTGCCACAATTGGTGCTGCAGTCTCTGGTGATCCCTTTAACTCCCATGTCCTGTGTACCACTGGTACCACTTACCAGGGACTTATAAGGGGGTTAAAGTCCTTGCCAATTGGGATTACCAATTCACATGCATCATTTTTTAGGGAGAGAGCACTGGCACTTGGGTCTGGTTAGCAGGCTCGAGTGCACTTTGAGAGTCAAAACCATCAGCATTGGAGAAAAGTGTGGGGTGACCATACAAAAAGGTTACTTTCCTATATGAAGGTAGCCAATACCTGAGCCTCCCTCATGCCCGGTCCTCTTTCCCCCCCCCCCCTCATATCCCTTCCCTCTTCCATGCCTCCCTCCAACCCCTGCTCTGCCACCCTCCAAGGGGATTGAGACTCCTCAAACCTGCTGAAAACAGTCTAAGGTTTCACATTTTTAAAATGCTAAGACACCTGACAGAGGAAAATGGAGTTGAGAATGTTTTCAACTTTTGTCTGCTGAAAAATCCACACCCATTGTCGGTGAGATGGTAGTACCACACATAGCAAATGCCTGAACAGGGAAGCGTGTTGAAGAGAGGCAGGAAGTCACTTTCTTTACTGGGGTTAGCGTTTGGGACCCCAATTACCCGTCATCCATAGGGGGGGGGGGAGTCTCCACCGAAAGGCTAAGGCCACCAGAATAGTCTGGTTACTTAAGACAGGGACATGACAACCTTATGAAATTCATGTTTGCAGCATATGAAGGAAGTTGTAATTTGCCTTTGTGTGTAGCCTGTGGGAATCTCGTTTGTACTTCTTTCTCGGCTAAAGCCATATGGAATTAGCTTTTTGAACACTTTGCAAGCATAAATGTGTGCAGACTGACTACAGCCTTATTTGTAAAACATCTGAACACTAAGAAGCTGGGCCCAACTTAAGGCAGAGTTACAGCGAACTCCTTTAGCACCAAACCCAAGCAGGTTAAATGTGAAAACAATGTCAATGATAAGTTTAAACCTCTAGGCATAGCTTAAAGTGGGATATATATATATATATATATATATATATATATATCTATCTCCTACTTGCGGTCGCCAGTAGGTAGTTATACTTGGGACCTAGTTTCCATAGGAAAAGCGTTTTTGTTTTCCCAATAACTTTGGCGTCGTTTGACGAATTTTCGCGAAATTTTTAAAACTAGCGGGACGCTCCGGTCAGCTCCTGTCTTGAAAGTTTCGGGGTGATTCGTCAAGCGGGGGCCGAGAAAAAAGAGGGTCCCAAAACGCGTTTTCCCCATTTAATTTCCATAGGAAAATTTAGACAAAGCTACAGCCCGAACTGCTGAACGGAATTACACCAAATTTGGCAACAAGGTAGGTCTTGGTTCAGATAGAGCCCTTTTTTTAAATGGTGTAAATCCGTTCAGTAGTTTTTGAAAAATTAAAAAATAAAAGTTTCGATATCTGGGCGGAGCCTAACCTCCCGAGCACGAGCTTGCCTCTGATTGGCTGCCAACACTTCAAACCAGGAAGTGTTGGCAGCCATCTTGTGCTCGGACCGAGGGAGAAAGAAAAGGTAAGATAAAGATTAAAAAAAACAAGAAAAGGGGGCATGGTAAAAACACCCTGACCCCCCAGGCCCCAAAAAAAGCATTTTTTTAAACAAAAATTCGGGCGGGGTCGCGCCGGTGCGCGAATCCATCCGAAAATTTAAAAAAACGAAGCGCGGTCTCCCGCGCTTCATTTTCAATTCCCCCGGGTGGGCCAAGTCCCAGGGGCAATTTATTTATGTAGCGGGGTCCCGCGGGGCCCCTGCAGCCCCAGGGACCGCCACCCCCCAGGGTTATGTAATTTATGTGCGGGAGGGCACACGGCCCTCCCGCAGCCCCGGGGACCGCCACCCCCCAGGGCTTGTTTTTTAGTAATCTGTGGGGGGGCCTCCAAGGCCCCCCCGCTGCCCCGGGGACCGCCACCCCCGCCGGGCTTGTTTTTTTAAAATAAAAATAAACCTGTGTGAGGGTGCTCGAGCCCCCCCACATGCCCCAGGGACCGCCACCTCCCCGGGGCACTAATAATGTAAATGCAGGTGTCCGATACGGACCCCTGAGCCCTGGGGACCACCACCTCCCCGGGGCTGTGCACTAGTAGGGAGGTGGGCCGCGCAGCCCCCCTCCAGGAGCCCTTCAGGGCCCTGGGGACCGCCACCCCCCAGGGCCGGCTCCTGCAGTGTCCCGGGGTGCCCACCCCCGGGACACTGCTGTTTGCTATGACAGGGCAGGAGCCGTGTGGCTCCCGCCCTGTCATAGCAAACTCTGCTTTGGATTTTGGAAGCGAGAGCAGGTTTCCTGCTCTCGCTTCCAAAATCCAAAGCAGATTAGCTTTCCACACGGGGAGCTGCATGTCAGCAGCTCCCGTGTGGAAAAGAAATGCCGGCTCTCGCAGAAGGCGGGGAGCCGGCGGGACTGTGGGGGCATTGGGGCTACCCCATGGTCCCCAACGGAGAGGCCAGGCCCCAGGGGATGGGGTCCCCGTGGCCAGCAGTAGCCCCCCTCCCCTTTAAAAAATAAATAAAAATAAAAAAACACGGCAGGGCGGCCCCGTGGGATGGGGTCCCCGGGGCCATAATTGGCCTGAGAGGGGCCACGCGGCCCCCCTCCCTAAAATTTTTTTTTAAAAGGATGGCCAGGCCCCGGGGGATGGGGTCCCTTGGGCTAGAAGTGGCCCGGGAGGGGGGCCACGCGGCCCACCTCCCCTTTAAAAAAATTAATTAAAAAAAAAAACACGGCAGTCCGGCCCCGGGGGATGGGGTCCCCGGGGCCATAATTTGCCTGAGGGGGGCCACGCGGCCCCCCTCCCAACAAAAAATTAATAAATAAACAGGGTGGCCAGGCCCCGGGGGATTGGGTCCCCGGGGCCATAATTGGCCTCTGGAGGGGGGCCACGCGGCCCCCCTCCCGTTTTTATTTTTAAAAAGGGGTCAGGCCCTGGGGGATGGGGTCCCCAGGGCCCTAAAAAAGAAAAAGGGGGGCCACACAGCCTCCCTTCTAAAAAAAAAAAAAAAAAAAAAAACCCGGCCTCGCGCCGGAGGCCCCGCCCCCTCCCAGCAACACTCTGCAAACGCGCCCCGTGGTGCGTTTTAAGTTGGGCAATTAATTCCTGTTCAATCCTGAGGGTCCCTGGGGGCCAACTAGCCCACCAGGTACCTCCAGTAAGCGCCAGGGAGCTGTGTTGCAGAGAGGTGGTCCAAGGCCACGCCCCCTTTTTACACCACTCTGCAACGCAGCTCTGTGGCACTTACTGGAGGTAGCTGGTGGGCTAGTTGGCCCCCAGGGGCCCTCAGGACTCAAGGGGACTTAATCCCCCAATTTACAACTCACCAGGGGGTACGTTTTCACAGTGGTGCAGGGAGGGGGCGTGGCCTGATGTGACAAGTGTGCAAACGCGCCCTGTGGCGCGTTTTAAGTTGGGGGATTAAGTCTCCTTGAATCCTGAGGGTCCCTGGGGGCCAACTAGCCCACCAGGTACGTCCAGTAAGCGCCACAGAGTTGCGTTGTAGAGAGGTGTAAAAAGGGGGGTGGCCTCGGACCACCTCTCTGCAATGCAGCTCTGTGGCGCTTACTGGAGGTACCTGGTGGGCTAGTTGGCCCCAGGGACCCTCAGGATTCAAGGGGAATTAATCCCCCAACTTAAACCCGCCAGGGGCGCGTTTGCACAGTGGTGAAGGGAGGGGCGGGGCCTGATGTGACATGTGTGTACTTATCCAATCACTCCGCCAAAACCCAAGCACTTATAAATTCACCATGCACTCTCCTTGCAGTACTCTAATCATCCAGTCACTACCCATGTACTTATGCAATGACCCAGGCACTAACACATGCACTGCTACAATCCCCTGAGCACTACTGATGCAGTCTAGCCATCTCCTCGTCACTACCCATGCACTCCTCCAATCACCCAGCCAGTTCCATGTCCTTATCTAATCACTGTGCCAAAACACAAGCACTTATAAATTCACCATGCACTCTCCTTGCAGTACTCTAATCATCCAGTCAGTACCCATGTACTTATGCAATGACCCAGGCACTAACGCATGCACTGCTACAATCCCCTGAGCACTACTGATGCAGTCCAGCCATCTCCTTGTCACTACCCAAGCACACCACCAATCACCCAGCCTGTTTCATGTCCTTATCCAATCACTGCGCCAAAACACAAGCACTTATAAATTCACCATGCACTCTCCTTGCAGTACTCTAATCATCCAGTCAGTACCCATGTACTTGTGCAATGGCCCAGGCACTAACACATGCACTAACACATGCACTGCTACAATCCCCTGAGCACTACTGATGCAGTCCAGCCATCTCCTTGTCACTACCCATGCACTCCTCCAATCACCCAGCCAGTTCCATGTCCTTATCCAATCACTGCGCCAAAACCCAAGCACTTATAAATTCACCATGCACTCTCCTTGCAGTACTCTAATCATCCAGTCAGTACCCATGTACTTGTGCAATGGCCCAGGCACTAACACATGCACTGCTACAATCCCCTGAGCACTACTGATGCCGTCCAGCCATCTCCTTGTCACTACCAATGCACTCCTCCAATCACCCAGCCAGTTCCATGTCCTTATCCAATCACTGCGCCAAAACCCAAGCACTTATAAATTCACCATGCACTCTCCTTGCAGTACTCTAATCATCCAGTCACTACCCATGTACTCATGCAATGACCCAGGCACTAACTCATGGCAAATACAGAAGAGGTCATGCTAATCACAGGGGTACCCCAACGCATAGTGTTCCCTAGTGTATGTAGGTGTTTTCACTGTATTCTAAGTGTCTTTTAGCATAGCACTGGCTCTAGGCCTGGTCAGTCAGTTACCACCAGTACCCGTCAGCAAAAAGTTGGGGGCACAGGAGGACTTTCTGCTCCTCTGTTGGTTCTTTCTGCACATCTCTTGCTTCTTCCTGCGCTTTTCTTCCTCTTTCTTCACATGTCCTACCTTTGTAGGCATAGTTAGAAATTAGCATTTAAAAAACCTTTGAAATTCACTGAAAAAACCATAGGTTTCAGGGACGTTATAGTTGGAAATTAGCATTTAAAAAACCTTTGAAATTCACTGAAAAAAACCATAGGTTTCAGGGACGTTCTAGTTAGAAATTAGCATTTAAAAAACCTTAGAAATTCACTGAAAAAAACACAGGTTTCAGGGACGTTATAGTTAGTTGGACATTTCACTCGTACAAAACCAGAGAAATTCGGCCGTTATAGTTAGTTCAGCTAACTGTAACTCGCGCCCCCGCAATGCACTGCTGATGACGTCACATATTACATCATTCATGACCTGGTCAGTGACATCACTGATGACATCACTGATGACATCTCAAATGACACCACTGATGACATCACTGATGACCTCATCCAGTGACTGTGTTTCTATAAAGTTTAAATATGTTTTATATATATGCCAAGGTGTATTGAAGAATGAGTGGGTGTACAAGTGTCTGGATGGATGATTTAGTAGGTGTGTGACTGACTGTATAAGTGAGTGATTAAATGTGTCTTACTGAATGCATGGGTTAGTGACTGATAGACATCCACACAGTTTAGTTTGTCAGTTTGTGTGAAGCGGTTGCATGGGTTGGTGAGTAGCTAAATGAGGGTCTATATGGGTTATTGATTGGTTGTCTGAGTATCTGTATGGGTGCCTGAGTGTCTGGGTGGGTGGGGGGGTGTGACTCTGTGCATAGATGTGCGAGTGGATGATTCACTGGGTGTATGGGTTCAATGTACAGGAGGGTCACAAGCAAGGTTGGCATTTACACAACTGCTACAATGTATGTGCGCATTACAATGCACTAATAAAAATGTAACTATGCAAATTATATATCCAAAACAGTTTCTCTGCTTAATGTAAGGCACATGTTTTTTTTTTTTTTTTTTTTTTAAATATTTTTTTGTCCTCATTTGCCTTTAACCCTAGTAGACAAAACCGTCTGTTCATACCCCTACTCAACGACCTAAGATAACACCGGCTCTTTTTGGTGGGTTCTCTCGATACCTTCAGCCTGTAGGGGTATTTTTCCAGATCGACATGCTACTTTCCTTCAAAAGAAAGAGAATAGGTTTCGCTCCCACTTGATCTGTATGACCAGATGGACTCTTTCGATATCTCGGAGGAAGACCCAGCATAGTCCAAGGAGTATCCAATAGGCATAATCATTGGACCCGCCCTTCGTTATAACATATTCAAGATGGAAGTAACACAACAAATATAACAAAATAAAAATAAAAAAAAATAAATAAAAAAAAAGAATAATTCTTAAGCTATTTCCATTGAAGCAGAAGGTCCCAATATGCAATTTTCTTTCGACTACCAGATCTAGCTAAGTCCAACTTGGATGTTTCATATAAGGAAGTCAGCCAGACCGAATGTTTGGGAGGGGCAGGGTCTACCCACTGTATGCAAATTTGTCTCCTTGCCAATAAGATTGAATAAAATAAAAATGATCTGGCTGGTCCTATGATATGGCTACTAAGACCAAAAATTATTAGAGACAGGTCCATTAAAATTGGTACTCTCAGAATACTCTCTATTGTAATCCGTACCTCTTCCCAAAATGCACCAATTGAGGGACAGTCTTTAAACATATGTGAGTCCGATGCTTCTGCTAACCCACATTTTTTACAATTGACTTGAGAGGTTTTTAAAATTTTGGAGAGCCTGAGGGGAGATAGATATGCCCGATGTACCGTGAAAAAATGATTCCTCTTCAACCAAGCAGGTTTAACTATGCTGAAGAGATTTTTAAAGGAATCCTGCCATAATAGGTCGCACTGTACATTTGGCATCTGTTCACTCCAGAGGTCATGAGCCAACTTAAATTCCCCATCGACCACCTCTTCTATGGCCCAATACCAATATGAGACCTCCTTCTTCCCTACAGGCCTCTCCACCAACTGCTGCTCTAGACTGTTTCCCTCACCAATAGATTTTTTCTGTCTAATTTGAGACTGTACCCAGCTTTGTAGCTGAATATACTTAAATCTTGAGAGACCTCTACCCACTCTCATCTTTAGATCTTCCCATGCAATAAACGATTTATTACTAACCAGATCTCCCCATATTCTCAATCCAGCGTCTTTAAGTGGCATCGCTAGCTTATCCCGCAGACATTCTGGTGAGCCCGGAGAGTCCCAGAGTGGCGCTAAGTTAGAAAAATAGTGCAGACCTGTCACATTTTTTAACCTTGCCCATATTCTAGCAAATCCCTGCAGGACCTTTAGTTTGACTTTCTTAAAAAAATTTTGGTCACCGAATTTAAACATAAAACCCTCCTCCGGTAAACCCGCCCCTTTTAACATAGCCAATAACATGTCTCCTCCCCTGTGTCAGTAGGCATTTTTAGCAACATCCGAGAGTATGTAAGTTGAAAAGCCCACGCATAGTATTGAAGATCAGGTAACGCGAGACCTCCTTTCTCCCTCCTACGCCTTAGCTTTTTCCAGGCTATCCTAGTAGATCTGTATGCCCAAATAAAAGAATTTATTTCTTGTTGAAATTTTTCTATAGTGCACTTGTTAAAATGTAAAGGGATTGTATTAAAAAGGAAAGTGGCCTTAGGTAATATTGACATTTTAACAAGATTCACCCTCCCCAAGATGGATAAAGGAAGATGGGCCCATGTCTTCATCTGCTTGTGACACTCTTGAAGGACTCGTGTTAAATTGACATCTGCTATTTTATCTATATCATGAACGACTCTGACCCCAAGGTAACGCATATTGTAACTTGTGTGATGTACCGTACCCGAGATGTTCCAGGTCATAATTTCTGTTTTCCCGGCATTTATCTCGTATCCTGAGACCTGCCCAAATTCCTCCGCCAATTTGACAACTGCCGGGAAGGTTGTATCCAAATCAGCTGATAATATCAGAATATCGTCCGCATACAGTGCCACCTTCCTCTCCCAATCCCCATGTCTAAAAGGCACGATGTCAAGGTCTTCTCTGAGCCTCTGTGCAAACGGCTCAATATACAAATCAAACAACAGGGGGAGAGGGGCAGCCCTGTCGAGTCCCTCTAGTGATATTAAATGCCTTAGTAAGGCTACCATTAACCAAAAGCTTGGCCAATGGAGCCTGATATAATAACTGTATAGTACGACAAAACTTGACACCCAAATTGAATTTTCCCAAAACTTCTGACAAGTAAACCCAATTAACCCTGTCAAAAGCCTTAGTAGCATCCAGGGTTAAAGCTGCCAGGGAAGTGAATAGGTGGAGGCAATGTCTATTGCGCCAACCAAATCGCGGGTGAGGTCTGCCAATTGTCTCCCTTTAACGAACCCCTTCTGATCGGGGTGAAGGATATCCTTCGCCACCACCCCCAACCTAGTAGCTAAGATGGAAGTAAAGACTTTAAAATCGGCGTTTAAAAGTGATATCGGGCGATATGAACCGCAACTAGTGGGATTTTTACCCGGTTTTAAAATCAGGACTATTGTAGCATCATTCCATGATGCGGGTGGACTAAAGCCTTCCAGAAATATTTTATTGAATAGACGAGTAAGTATTGGAATTATACTCTCCCGGAGTGATCTATATAATTCGACTGGGATTCCATCAGGACCAGCCGCTTTCCCCTTTTACCACCTGCCAATGCCATCCTTACTTCCTCTTGCGTTATGCTCTGTTCTAGATCTAACTGTTGCTCAGCACTGATAGATTTTAAGGTGATTTTTTCCAGCCATGTTCTTACCCTAGTTTTATCCTCTGTGGAGGTCTCTTTATATATCTCCTGAAAGTACTCCAGGAAAGCCTCCCCAATACCTTCGTCCGAGGATGTGGATGCTGCCCCGTTACCCCTAGAGATTTCCTTTATATGGTTACGGAGCTGGTCTGTTTTGATTTTCCAGGCAAGTAATTTCCCCGCCCCTTCCCCGTACTCAAAATGGGCAATCTTGCTAGCCTCCCATCTCCTCACAAGCCTCTCCTGAAGCACACTCTCCAGCTTTTCCTTCAAAAGTTTACACCTATCAAGATCTTCCTTTTGACCTATTCCCACCTGACTATTCATTCTTGTCTCTACTATCCTCATTTCTTGTTCCAGAGCTGAGATCTCTTCTTTATATTTTTGACGCCTGTAGCTTGACCTATTAGTTATAATACCTCTCAAAAAGGCTTTAAGAGTGTCCCATATAATATTAGTATCAGCTGTGCCCATATTGGTCTCTAAAAAAGAGTTACTTCATTGAAGAGAAAACTTGTTTCCTCCTCTTCAAGTAACAGTGTACGATCGAAGGACCATGTTCTATTCTGTCGTGTCTGTATACAATCCAAAATCATCAAAATGCCAGAATGATCAGAGAGATGTGATGGCAGATATTTTATATCCTTTACTCTCTCCCTAAGACTGTAGCTAATCATAATGTAATCAATTCGCGACTTATGTTTGTATTTAAAATTTCTATAGGATACCCCCAATTGTTGTCCTGACCTCTCTCTCCAGATGTCGCTAAGCCCCAATTGGGACATTATTGTCAAAAGGGACGCCCTAGATCTTGAAGTAACTATCGCTCTGCTGTTAGAGGATTTATCCAGTTTAGGATCCAGAAAAATATTGAAATCTCCTGCCCAGATCACCGGCTCTGGAAAATCCAATAAGTGCGAGGAGATAGTGTGGAGACTGGAGGGATCGTCCTGATTCGGACCATAGTAGCCAACTAAGGTAAGGAGGATACCCCTTAGAATGATCTTCAATATCAGCCATCTTCCCCCAGGGTCCCCCTTATATTGTAGGACCTGTACTTTAGCTGGTTTTTTAAAAAGAATCAGCACTCCTCTAATGTTTGCCGTCTGGTTGGTACAGACAAAGGAATCCACCCATTTTTGAGATCTTAATATTTCTTTTGTCTCTGCCTCAAGAAGGTGTGTCTCCTGGATGACCATGACCTGCGCTGGGGAATCTTTTAAATATTGTAAAATGTTTAGTCTACGTGACCTCACACGCAGGCCATTCACATTCCAGGACAACAACTGAAGTATAGTCATATTATTAGGGTACAATACCCCCAATCCCTCCCTTGATTGAGGCAGAGGCGACATCTAAATCTCGGATCAGCCGAATCCCTCTTGAACAAGACTGGCAAAACTAAACAACCTAAAAAGATCAAGGCGAATGAGGTGATTTTATTTTTTTTTCCCCCGTGCTCCCCCATCCCCCCTACCCCCCACCCCTTGGAGAACCCTACCCCCATTTAACTGGACTAGTTGTTGCCCAGATTTGGTGTCCGTGAACTACTCCCCTCAACCCTCTAAACAATTTTGTGTGTTACCATACCCCCTGTGTTTTTTATTTATTGATCTTTTTTTTTTTTTTTTTTATCTATCTATTTCTTGTTATACAAGACTCATTTATAAGATTCATGAAAAGGAGTATTCTGCACCACTCACTTCTCCTCCCTCCTATGCTTCCCAAGTTAGGAGCCTAAAGGACCCCTTTGCTGATATTAGCCAATAATTCATCTGCCTCCTGAATCGACCTAATATTGTGCATTTTATTATTATGCATGATTTTTAGAAAGGCTGGGAATTTAAGTTGTAGCACAGCTCCGCCTTTCCTGAAATTGTCCATCCTCTTTCCGAGCTCCCATTGCCTTTCTAACGTGTCTCTTGATAAATCCGAGCGGACTTCAAAGGTAAAATCCTTGCTTCTTAATGATTTTGCTTTTAGAGCCAGATTCAAGATTTTTTCCTTTACTGCGAAAGTAAGGAAATTGATAAGAATCTTTCTAGGTTTTGTCCTACTTGGATTTAGACGAAAGGGGGCTCTATGAACTCTTTGAATGTCCTTTTCCAAGAACTCGGTAGCCTCTTCCAGTGGCAAAACTTCCTTAATCAGTTTGATCATAAAAGTTTTGAGGTCTGTCCTTCTTTCCCCTCTGGGACATTCAAGACGCGCAGATTATTTCTACGGGAATTGTTTTCCAGCGTCTCCATTCTTTCTCGCAGTGCAGCCTCCCCTGTTTGTAGTGCATGAATTTTGGCTTCTGCAGTCCCTAAATTGGCCTTTAACTCGTCAACAGAGTGTTCTAAAGATTCAGTTCTGGCATTTAGGAGGTCTACTTTTTTTCTAAGATCTCACATGAATTCCTTATTTCTCCCTGATTAGCTGCTGAGACCGCAAAGCCTTGCTTGATGTCTTCTTTTAATGAGGTAAACAGAGCTTGCATCGATTCTAGTGGGGGAGAGTCTGCTCCCGCTTCTGCTCCTGCAGCCTTAGTCCTCCATCTATACTAGAATCAATGGCTATAGCTGGACTGTGAGAGCCCAGTTCTATCTCCTCCGTACCCCCTGTTTCTGAACTCTCTTCTATTCGCTCCCTGAATACCTCATTTTCAATAGGCACTATTTCTGTAGACTCCATCATGCCCCGGGATTCTTCTGGTATACAATCCGTAAGGCAACTCAAACTAGTTGAGCCATATAAGCTAAATACTCCTATACCAGCGTTCTCTCTGAATTCAGCTCCCTGCTTTGTAATATTGAGAACCTCCGGTTGCACTCTAAAAAAGACCTCAGCGAGGGGTGATCTTAACCTTATTTTGTAGAGAAGTGATCTTATTTCTCACCCCCTTTATACTTCTGGTCTTAGTCTGACAGTTTTGAGAAGCCGGATACTCGCAGAGCAAGCTAGAGGCACTGAGGGCACTAGGAAAATGTTTTGCCGTTGGAGCCTCCAAAACCTCACCCTCTTCTGCCTGGTTTCCTAGCCCTCCACTCTCCTCTCCCTTTGCCTTACTTTTGCATTTCTTGTTTCTAGGCACACTCCCTCGCTTCCTACCTTTCTTTCTTGTATTACCGTCCAATTTACCTCGGTCTCCACCGTTCCCAGCTTCTTTACTGGCGCCTACCTGCACGCTGTTTTCCCTGCTTGCACTCCAAGCAGGAGACACATCCACCACTCTGCCTGGAGGCACCTTCAATTCCTTTGACACCGCTGCGAGTGTGGAGCCTGGAGCCGCCCGCTCCGTGGAAACATCTCCGCCAAGACTCCCTACCACGCTAGTGTCCGCAGCTCTGAAAAAACGCCCGATACTGGCGCTGCCACTGTCGACCCGGAGGAGCCCGCGAGCCGCCGCTCTGCGGCCGCGCCTTAGCTCCAGGGCGGCCGAACACCAGCGCGGGGAACAAGGCGGGCAGGGGCGCCGTCTGACCTCAGGGGCATTCGTCTCCTTGCACCGTCCAATTTCGCCCCTGCCCCAGGGCTCAACCACAGCTCCTCCAACCCCGAGAACACACAGGAAGGGACCATCAGCGGAGGTACTGCTCACAAGGTAACATTTCACGAACTGTTACAAGGGGCAGTAGCACGGACACACGCGGCTGCTCAACTAGCAGACGCCATGTTCTCCCCCCAACCTGATTCAATGTAAGGCACATGTTGTTAAGATTTGTTTGCTAGGCCCAAACTTCCCAGAGGTAAAATATACCTCCTAACTGGTTCAAAATTAATGGTGGGAATCCTGCAAACAGACATATTTCTTAGATCTAGTTTTCCACTTCCTGTGCAAAAAACGCTCATCATGTAAGGAATATGACATGGAAAAGGGCTGATGTGCGATATAGTGGTCCCTTATGGAGAGACATGTCATGATGGCACTCATCCTATTTCTTCTGAAGGTGACACCTAACTTCTACATACCTCTATAGATCTCACTTCCAATATTTTTTCTGATGCTGCCTTCGGATCAGGAGGTCTTGAAGGATGAAGGGGCCAGAAACAGCTTTGTGGCTCCTTAAGACAGGCCGTTTATAAATTAAGGGGGCTCTAATCCCAGAAACTGTACCCTAAGGTCTGTTATCCAGTGGATAATTTCATGCATTTCTACAGGTTTGCCTGGGTGACATCCTTCCTCTTAAGGACATCAACATTGTTGTTTGGCATATTTCCTTTATGTGATGTAGACCATGTCTCATGCTTCCTACAAGTGTCCTTCCTTGGATGCAAACAGTCAGTAGTTACTGACGTTCATACAGTAATACAGACCTTCTAAATAATGCTTGTGCTTATTTTATTCATCCCACTCTCTCCCTTCCAGCAACCGAGCATTTTTGCTGCTAATGCACATTGCTTCCATCTTCAAACTCCTTCTTGGCAGCGTCTTGGGGGTTTCTTATTCTGATCAATCTGTGGTTTATCACTTAAAGTTTATAGTCTGCGATTCATAGCAGAAGTCAGTATGGAATGTACAGATTAACAGCTAATTTTGCATTTATGACTTGTACATGTCAAAGGCTCATTTAGAAGGGGGTGTCCTGCACTGGACACCATTTGTAGACCTTGGGTTTCTTTCTTCACACATAGATGGGCGGGGCCTATGAAGTACGATCTGCTTTTACTGAGTAGCTATGTGAATACTGTGTTTGCATTTTCACAAACTGGTTTTGTTCTAAATGTGTACTCTCATTTAAGTTGCAGATTGATCTTGCCCCAATAACCTTCAGAAGAGTGAGCATAGAAGACCAGAGGGAGCAAATGATGTGCCTTGTTTCCTGTATTGGCAGCTCTACAAAAGCTGCTTCCTGTGCCAGCAGGCTCCATGCTGCACTACGAAGATTGTTTACTGT
This sequence comes from Calotriton arnoldi, assembly GCA_963921515.1. Taxonomy (NCBI): domain Eukaryota; kingdom Metazoa; phylum Chordata; class Amphibia; order Caudata; family Salamandridae; genus Calotriton; species Calotriton arnoldi. The sequence continues at coordinate 457,688 of CAWUFW010004770.1, forward strand.
GTCTGCAAGCAGCCAGCTGTTCTGCATCGACTGCCTGTGCATATGTGCTCTACCAGTGCCTAGTAGTAACCTGTTCCTTTTGAAATACTGCTTCCCCTATCTACAAGCAACGAGCTGCCTGCTTGTCTGCATGCTTCCTGCTGCTGTACAAAGATGACTTTTTGTGTCTGAGGCCCTCCACTACTCTACAAAAACTGCGTCTTGTATTGGTAGGCATCAAGGTGAACAAGAAAGACTGCACCCTGCATTTGCAGACACCCTGCTGCTCCACGAACACTGCTTTTTGTATCTGCCAGCACCCTGCTGCTCTACAAAGACTATTTCAAGCATGTGCCCTCACCAGCTGCTCTACACCTCCTGTTTAATGTATCTACAGGCAGCCGCTTGTGTCTGTGTAGACTATGATTCTGTAGGCACCCTTGCTCTGCTCACTGTGCTTCTCTGCAAATATTGCTTTCCGCATCTTTAGGCATCCAGGTGCCCCACATAAACGTTCATCTGTGTCTGCAAGCACATAGCTGATCTACAAAGACTGCTTCCTGCAGGCATCAGTTGCTAGAAAGCTGTCCTGTCTATAAGGCACTCAGCTGCTCTCCAAAGACTGCTTTATGTTCCTTTAGCAGCCTCCTGCTTTTTTTGTGTATGTAGGGAATGAACTGCTCTACGAAGACTGTTTCCTGGATCTGCACGCGCCCAGGCTGCTCTGCAAACACGTGTCCTGGCTGAGGCTGTATTATGGACTGATTCCTGGACTATTGGGGGGGGGCTGAGTAAGAGTCAACCTATTTTTGTGTGGACCATTGGAATCGAAGGCAACAGAGGATCTAATGGACTACACACTAATCACTGTTGTGTTGTGAAGATCAAAGGAAACCTGCACATCAACTTCTGGAGGGCAAACCTATAAATACATCCTGCTTAACTAGGGAGTCAAACTCTGATAATCCAAAGCGGCGATGCAGAGGTTCACAGTACAAGGTTGCACAACCCACAATTACTCGAAGTGTAACTAATGTTTAATATTCTTGATATTCTGTACCAAACCCAATAATCCTAAATCTGTTCCTTAATCTCAGCTGCATGAACTCTGCTTTCCACAGACTGCCATTTTCTGTCACCTTTTTAATCTCCATTATTTTCCTCTCTTCTATAGAACTGAATAGGGAATTTTAAGGATGGTCAAATTCTTCTATGAATATTTTACCTTTTGAGACTGCATTTCTGCCCTTGCATTTTATCATATGCAGAGTCCTGAATTTCCCATTTAAGTCCTTTTATACACTTTGCACATCCGAACAACATTTGTTTTCCAATATGTACCTTCTTATGTTCGATGACTTCTCAACCAAGACTCTTTGCAGCACCACAGGTTTGGCATTCATGGCCTCCAGTTTCTTGGACTGCACTGCACCTTATGCTCTAGCCTTTTAGTTTGTGACTTGTTGAGCCTTTTCCATAGCTACCAAGTAGTCCCATGTCATGGAGGCACTTTGAGCCATTTTGTTTTACCCATCAACACTTTTCACTCTGGTAAGCTTGTGTTTCCCATCACCAGTATACACCAAAATGTCTTAAAATGCAACTTGTTGACTACAAAGCAAGGACTAGCTGATGTTACCACACATGCACTGGGGCCACTTGGCATCCATGATTTATGTGCTCTGCTTTTAATTTTTTTTTAATTGCCTAGAAATCTGGTTGTTCAAGGCTCACCCTAGGTTGTGACCCATTGTGGTTTCCTGATAATACTATCCTTCATGTTCCAAAGGTTACATGGTCAAGTTCCTATCACTTGGCAAGGCAAAAGAAAACGTTCCATAGGCCTTTGGTATATTTGGGCAGTAGAAGCAGATCCGGATAAGGTGGAAAGGCGATCTGGGACACAGAAGTAGTGTAAGAGATCTGACATGAAAAATAAGATCACTCAATTGGGTTGGTGGGAGGAAGATGGGCCATGGAGGAGGAGAGGATCGTGAGCGCTTTCTTGGAAGGGAGTAGGGGGTGGGGAGGGCATGTTGATCATCTAACAAAGGATAGGAAGAACAGTGGTCCCTTGGGAGGGTGAGAGGAGGAATGGTTAAAAGGGGTGGTGGGTGGACAGCAGTTATAGGGGGTTGTGGAAAGAAGTGTGGGTACAGGGGTAGTGGATGGAGCAGTGCTTGTAGGAAGTGGTTGGTGGAGGATTGGCCACACTTGGTGGATGGAAGAGGGACCCACGGTGCTGGTGGGATTCGTTTTTTGGTGCTGGGGATACGGATTGGTAGTGGTAGAATTGAGCATGTGTAGTAGAGATGTTATGAACAAAGTGCTTTGAGGAAAATCGGACACAATGGAGTGTGACCGGGCTAGCTAGAGGGATTTGAATGAGGTGGGCATAGGAAATACATAGTCACTTGATGTGATAGATGGGTGATGAAACATTGCATTGGACACTGCTGTCCAATGGCGGGATGCAAACGTGCATATACATCCTTTGCACTTAATCAGAATTTCCTAGACCCATTGTGTCAGGCCCTTTCCATATCCCTGGTGGCAGTCATTAGTTACTAGGCAGCTTTCACTTGAATTGCTTGTGTCCCACGGACTTGGCTACTACTGCGCTCCTCAACAATTCCAAAGGATCCTTTTTGGATCTTGACTTGTGTAGGTACAGTTATCCAGATTTAATCGGGGGCAGCTTTTGGGTCAAGAAATCAGTGCGACCCAATTGAATAGTACTGAAAGGTCCATGTCCAAACAGTAACAGACCTTTGTTTACACAATAAAGAGTACAAACTAGCAACAAATAAGACCAGAAGGTAGAATCTAGATGTAAATTAATGCTGTAACATTGATTGCTGTTGCCCTCATTAATTGTGTGCAATTAAGTCACATTTGTTCTGCTGTATTCTCTGCAATCCCCTGGGGGCATGACTTTAGCCATGTCTTTACCACTTGTCAGGGAGTGCATTTCTGCAAGTTAATCTCCTTGGCCCATATGGGTCACTTGCAACACTTGTCTTTGTAACTGTGACATCAGAGGGGAACTGTGACAGCAGTACCTTGTTGACTTCCAAACCAAATTGCTTCACTAGGAATTACGCTAGATAAGAGCCTGAACATGCAAACCCACATCAACTCATTGGCTGAAAGTGCCTGATTTCACTTGAGCTACATTAGAAAACTGAAACCATTCATCGAAATAGCAGACCTCAAATTGGCAGTCCAGGCATTCGTCATCTCGAGGACTGAATACGGATGTAGAACACTATCATGTCTACCCAAGATCTCAACAGCTCCTCTAAAAGCCTGGCTCAACGCAGAAGCTAGACTCATAACGGGCTCAAAAAAATTCGACCACAAGTCTCCACACCTGACGGCGCTCAATTGGCTACTATACGAAGCCACAATTCAACTCAAAATGGCTCGTATCACACACAAAGCGATACACTTCAAAACACCGACGTATCTTGCTCATAAATTGGAGCTATCCGGTGGAAGCAGATATTGTACTGTTGACGGAGATCTAGTGCTGAAGCCACCATTCTTCCAGAAGAAGAAAACCTATGACAGAGCGTTCTCAGGAGCCGCACCTAGATTCTGGAATTTGTTGCCTCCAAACATCAGAAGGAAACCGAACTCCTCAAGTTTCAAGAAAGAAGCCAAGATCTTTCTAATGAGCAAATTCCTACCTTAACCGTTACCGAACAATCACGTAAAGATCTGTTTAGAGACTATCACATATCTCCCCACAGGCATATTTTTTGCCCGCGCCAGATGAATCCCAAGACCAAGCATTTTGAACCTATCCAACTTACCTCTGAGATAGACACATAGGCCCAATATTCCTGTTAAATTTAAATTACTTGTTATTTTTGTTTGAATGTACTAGTTAATAATATGGATACTTTAGACTCATATTTTGGTAATTTGCAAAAGTCTTTGCTGCTATGAGAAGTTATGTTTACGCTTTTCAGTTCATATAATGCTTGCTATCCAAATGTATCAACGGAATAAGTTATTACTGTGAAGTGCTCTGATACCCAACGGGGTCAAGTTCACGCTATACAAAAACAATGAAAAAATAAATAAATTCTAGGCTGCTTGGAAGCTAGAGCAAATGCTACAGCTGGTTACTTGCAAACTAGACACAGTCTCTCCAACAGAAGATTTGCTGGACAGGCATTCTTTATAGATGCTTAGACACCACAGATGTAGGGAAAGTAATTGCAGAGCAAAGATAAGGACACAGTGTAGTTTCTGCCATCGTTTAGAAAGTCCAGGGGCCTGTGCATCAAAATATTGAATGTCTGTGTATAAAAAATATGTACTGTGCCAGTCGTGATCAAGATTTTTGTTACAGTGACTCACTCAAGACTCAATCTGCAGCACTGGGCTCTGTGCCAATAGGGCCTGACTGAGCAAGGCCCTAATTTAGGGAGGGAACCATCCTAATTGTAAACACTATCTCTGACATGATTTGGATTATAGAGAGCTTACCACAGTCCTGAAAGCAACATGACTGGACTGACTCATTTGGCTGCAAGTCAAGGCACTTGGGCGCAAGAAGAATGCCTTCTCCTTCTCTCAATCAATCATATATAAAGTGTGGCAAATCATCCGTGAGGGTCTCAAGGCACTGGAGAGTTTGGCTGCTGCGTGGTGGTCTTCAATCAAACATCCAGATCTTGAGTTCTTTCCTAAATTGCTGTCGTGATGGGGCGATCCTGAGTTTCAGGGGAAGGTTGTTCCATGTCCTGGTCGCCAGGTGCGAAAAAAAGAGTGTCCTCTGCTGTTGGTTTGGCAGATCCGGGGGAGTCTGCAAGGAAGAGGGAGGCTGATCGGAGGTGTCTAATTGGTGGTGGAAGGTCAGGAGTTTGTGATATGCTGGTCCTTCATTGTGTAGGGCTTTGTAGGTGTCAGCATCTTGAACTGGCATCTCTTCTGTATCGGGAGCCAGTGTAGCTTCCTGAGGTGGGGTGTGATGTGCCTCCATCTGGAGAGGTCGAGGATAAGACTAGCCGCTGTGTTTTGTATTGTTTGAAATCTCTTCAGGAGGAATGCAGTGATTGCTATGTAGAGGGTGTGTCCCTAGTCCAGTCTGCTGGGGACAAGGGCCTTCTTTGGTAGGGTCTGGGAATGTACAGAAATCGAACATTTTCTTCTGAAAGAGGGTATAGAATTGAGGTTCAGGAGATAATCTTAATTCATTCAGTCCATGTTAACTCTGAGGTACACGTTCACCTTGTTGAATTCTGCTATGCCAGTTTCAGGTGCACATAATATAAAGCAAGGGATCTGGTTTGCCAAGAAGGCCTCTTCTAGGTGCTTCTCCATAGGCCTCTTGGCCGATGGTTAGTTTTGTTGCTTCTAGGTTACACTGGGGACTTTGCCGTTTGAAGTTTGAGTTTGCTGCTTCTCCTCGAACTGGTGCTCACAGCAGTTATGTCGGCTATTCCTCTGAACGTCTCTAAGTTGGGCCATTTTTTTTCCCAGAGCTTCCTCTTCTTCCTAGCTGGGGACAGCAGTAGGGTTGATCTAGCCCGGTCTTTCAGGGTCACAGCAACATGGAGGACTGTCTCATACAAACCTTTCTCAGAAGTTCTTAGACGTTTTTCAGAGCCCTAAGGAGAACAAACATGATAGTTTTATGGGGGGGGGAATACATATTCTAAGTTGGGGACCTTGTAGATAAATAAGTCAGAGCACTATCACCCTTGGAATTTAGGTGGCGGTCTAATCGATTCAAAGGGCGACTTCTCTGGCTTCCCCTAGAAACGATGAATGTTAAAAGGGAGACCTAATAATGGTCTGGGATATGCAGTGCATCAACACCTCTCATATGGTCCTACAGCTCGCCATCTCTTTCTGGCTTTCATGGTGTCCATGGGAAGGGCAGTCAGCCTTGCTTAGAACTTCAGGTCGCATTTTGCTGGGCAGGTTTTGACTTTGTATAGCTTTGGGGTCCTAAGAGCATAAATGTTTTTGAGTGCAGACATGTGCAGTGCCAGAACAGGAAGTCGTAATAGCATTTTGGGTCACAGTCACAATATCTTTAAAGTGCACCAGCTGTGGAGGTCTTGCAGCATACACTCCGCACCCACACAACATTCAGATGTAACTATGACCAGTCAACATCTTGCCTTGGAGTGTAGAGGCAAAAGGAATGTGCATCTGCATTTTTATTGTTCCAGTTGCCTGTGTCCAGTATGATCGAGGATCTTATGGGTGATTGACCAGTGTATCGGACTCGAACTATGGGATACTGCTGCAGGGATCAATCACAAAAGATCTGTGGAGCATCTTCCAGTGTGAGGTAGTCTCTAGTCCACTGAGCAGGACAGACACTATGTTAGACAGGATGCCACAAGATAATTGTGACCAAAGCATTGTGACCAGGATCTGGGGACTGACAGGAGTGTGTTAAAGGTGCGCTTTTGATCTTCCTGTGGACCTCTTTATAGCACACCTACTTGAGCTGTCACATAATAAAATCCCTACAATTGCAGGTCACTTTCGCATTGCTTGGTCTTTGCTTTGCAGCTTTCAGAATTGTTCAGTAAAGACTTTCTACCTGCCTACCTTATACTACCACCTGCACACCCATCAAGTAGCATAGCCAGTGTGTCATGGATGCTAGTACAGGGAGGGAAATTGGCCCTTCGCTGCTGTTGAAGGAGAAAATACAGCAATAATCAGGTTTCAGTGGGCCCCGGTGCCACTGTTTCTGTTGCACCAATGGTACCTACACTCCTGCCCCATCATGCATAATTTGCCAAGTCTACTCTGTATTTGGGTCCTAGACATCTTGTGGAGCTAAACGAATGGACTGGATGAAGGAAGACTATCTAAAGCACAACATAGATCGTATAACACAGATGAGTCTGAATTAAACATGGGGAGGTCAGTCGACCTCCCAAGGTTTTTCAGAGTTGGCATTCATTTTGTTGTCCATCCACTCTTTGGATGGACACGAACATATGTTTGTGAACATGTAGACTTGAGTGGCTGCTGCCAACATGGTAGTGGTATTTGTACTGATGACACCTGGAGGAGTGTGTACCACCACTAACCACCCCGGATCTTAAGTTTTCTTTGTGCCTATGATGCTTACATTATTACAGAATGCTGCAGCCTATCAGCAGATACTAGTCTCTAGCCCTGTGTATCTGCACTGCTTTCTGCCCTCCTATATGGGTGGCTGGTATTTATCTGTATGTGCCTCAAGTTGGAGGAATGATGGTTTTTAAAAAGGTGCTTGATCTATGTCCTTACTATTTCCAGTCTTATGTTATCGGACTGGGAGCATCTAGCTGTAGGACATTGGAGGGCAGTGCTTAATTTGAGGTGATGGTTGTGGGCACTCATTTTTGGGGACTGGCACTTATTTTTCTGCCTCAGACATTTACCGAGAGCAACAGAAAGAGAGAATGGAGAGACATACGAAGAGAGACTGAAAAATGTTGTGAAGGGAGAAAGCAGGAGTGAAATAAAGGGACAGGGAGTGTCTGATAGTGAATTAAAGAGGCATGAAGTGGATTTAAAAACTATGCAGCCTTCATATTGGTCGTACCAACATTTAACAGCACCGGCTTTGGGCTTCTAAGCAGATGTTTGGGCACCCGCACTGATTCTGTTACAAATTAATCACTTTTGGAGTGTGTTAGTTTGCTAAAGAAGGTTCCATCCAGCACTAGCTAGGAAGACCTGTGTGCTTGAGTATGACTTTTGTGACCTAGGGGTCTGTCACTCTGGTACCTAGGGCCTTAGATACAGTCTTCAGGGCTTTCGATCCAACACTGGGCAAGGTGGACAGGTTTGAGAGACCCATGTGAGACATTGAGTGATCACCATCCAGTCTTTCTTCACTCATAAATCAGCCATTGCTCTCTAGTCCCACTGCATGACCTATTTTCTGTATTCTTCCCTCTGTGGATGTTTGTAGTAATGTTTTATCTGTATTTGCCCATTTTGTTTAATTACTTTATAAACTCTGTGAATGTTCTGATTTTGGAAAGTATGCCAATGCCCATACATGTCATCGTTTGCGTTCACCCAAAGCGTGTTTAAGATGGGGGTTAATTTGTATACCCTTGCGTTGAGAGCAGGCTAAGCATGTATTGGAATTTATTGTATATCAGAACAATTGAATGCAACAGCTGTATATGAATCCACTCGACTGTGAAGAGTCCTTTTGATTGTATTTTATTATAACAAAGCAATTTAAATTTTAATATAACCTACTTTATTTGCATAATTTACACCTAACATGATTGTAATTTGGATGGATATATATATATTTTTTAGAAATTGTTTAATGGATTATTTAAAAATGCACTATTGGATTATGACTTTTTAACCAAGTTCTTGTCGGTTTGGTGGTGTTCGTCACTTATAGTACTCGATATTTTCGAAAATGTGCGCTTTACTGCATATGTATTCTTCAGTATTTTTCTTTGCCTTGTTGCTTGTTCTTATGTTCTGCTGCTCTTTTTCACAAATTCTCCCAGCTATAATTGTTTACATTACTTAATAAATATTTAAATGTTCAAGATCAGTTTGTTGCATTTATATTTTTGGGAAAAGTTGTGATTAAACTATGTCCAAGTTTGTGATGCTATAACAGTAAGTCCTACAATTAGTGTATCTGGACAGACTATTCTGAATCACCAGCCATTGGCAAATTTGATACATAATCACAATTGACATTGGTGCATCAAGCATAATGAATAATTAAATTAGTATACATTCATCACCCTTGGAAAAAGGACGTGGTACCTGTCACATTATTCAAAGTACACTCACTTATGAGTTTGAGAGGCGGTATCCTTTTCTACTACTAATCCTGAGGACATCGTTGAACTTAACCACAACTGCGCCCAGAGGCAGAGTAACTGGAAAAAGCTGTGCTGTGTAAAAAAACGAGAAATACAGTGAACCACTGATTACGCTAACTTGCATCTCTAAGTTCTCTACTGAGTATAGCATAAGCGATCGATCTTTTATTTACCTAAAGTGGTTGAGGGGAGGAAAATAACTCAAACAGATATTAACAAAGTTGTCATGCCTGAAAAGATCACTGACTCCGAAGGGCAGTTTGAATATTTATTATAAGGCCAAAAACAATTGGATGTAAATACATCTCAATAGCAAAGTATAGAGATACAGAAAAATTAATACAGAGCCGATCTTTCTGATATAAGTAATGAGGCCCAAAAGACAAATGATTATAAATTCTAAAATCACAATGCAACACAAAATGGATGCAATATTCAGCTCTCGACTCATTGAAGAAAATCAAAATCTTTCCCTACACTATTCTGTATGAGGGCCCTTCCTGTCTCTCTTTTATCATTCCCCAATGGTGTCAGCAAGTGTGACTTCCTAAGAAGTACTCACGTTAAATGGGTCGTTTAGCTTAAGGCTATGGAGCTCGCTCTATGAGGCTCCTTCTCCGAAAGCTAGCAGAAGTCTGGTCTCTGTCCCTGCGCATCATACAAAAAGACAGGATTCAATCAACATTGCGTCACCTTTTCTAAAACTTTCCACTAGACCTCTATACAGTAGCTGGTTCTCTTTCATGAAGCAAAATTAATTAAAGCTATCTTCTTCCAGTGGATTTGGCTTTCAGACAGTCCCGATACGCAAAGCATCCTCCCTTCTCGCTTCCAGTTATCTTCAAAGGCATTCCGGATCTCTCCTTAACTCTGAAAATAACGATGTGTATTTCTGCACCTGGAACAGGGTGAGAACATGCTAACCTCGAACACAACAATCAATTAATTCATTATTTCTTGAGCAAGGAGAATCTTTTGGGCCTATGTTTCAGGCAACTTAAACAAATCACAGTTTACGATATATAAAATATTGTCCTGCACATTATGCATGAAGGAATCATAATACATACAAAATTCTACTTAATACATTCACTAGTTCAACATTAATTGTTTCAATTTAATGGTTCTTAATAATCAAAAACACTGCACACAAAACGAATGTATGAAAGTGCGTTTAAACCATGAGTATAGTGCACTCATACAAAATAGAGTGCTATTTGCGCTCTATCAGTTCCCCCCTCTTATGACTAATGTCATAACACCAATTCTCTTTTCTTTTGTAGTTTCTCCTAGTAGAAGAGACTGACCTAAACAGGAGCTGTAGCTTGCCGTCCCTGTCTGAATCGTTCTAACCCTTTAAGGTGCTGGTAATGACTGTCCTGCAGTCGCTCAAGTTGTTGCTCTCTCTTTTTCAACACAGTCTCCTGATGTCTTGCCCTTTGCCATTTGTAAGCCTTGATGGCTCCTAATAGGACGATTATACAAATGACAGCTATTATAATAGGCTTCAAAATATATCCCATTATTCCTTGTCCCAAACTTCCAAACCAACTTCCTATCTTGCCGAAGCCTTTCCCCATTTGTTCCCAGAGTCCTTCAGCAGCCATCTCACGTAACTCTTGATGTATATCTGAAATATTGGTGATATATTTCCTTATATCCCGACTGTTGTCAGGAATATAAGTGCAGCACTGTTGAACTTTCAACAATTTGCAGACTCCTCCGGCTTTTGCTAGCAGCACATCTAGGGCTAGACGGTTTTGCAAAACCATAGCCCTTATCGAAACCATCTCCCCATCTACAAGTAAAAGAATCTGAGCTGTATTTATGGAGAGCTTATCCACTAATGTTGCCAGTTTTCTGATTTTCAAATCATTCAGAATCACACCCATACTCGGTATGATAGCTCCAAATATGTCGCCAATCACTTCTCCTGCACTCGCACCACGTTTCCCTCTTTGAGGTCTCCTTTTCTCCAGAGGCCATAAATCATTCACATGGAAAACCTTGGGGAATACCACAGCCAAATAGCAGGTGCCGTACCAGTTCTTGGGCAACTTCACATAGGCATTCTTTCCACACACAAAATATACATTGGGCACTACTGTTATTTTATCCAGTAATGCTTGTCTGATTGATTCTTCGATCAAGAAGACATGCTCACAATCACTCTCACCCACAAATGTCTTATCATAATATGTGGTCGGGTGTCTAATGCACAATTTTCCTTTCTGCAGGAAATCTAATGCTATGGGTCCAAAACTTCCCTTTGCTTTATGATCTAATTCTTCTTTGGTCCACGGGGTAACCTTTTGCTTTGGATCTGGTCTAAATAGTGTCTGTCTATGCCGATCTTCTATCTGGTCTATAAATTTCTTTTCAATGTCAGTTAACAGGCAAGTCAAATTGTGTCTATGGGCATAGGACGTATCCAAAGTAATGGTAGGCACAAAATACTTTGACATTCGCTCTACTTCCTTATAATAATCATATTTATTCATGTATTTCAGAACGGGGACTTCCGAGAGTACCACGTCATAATTTGAAAAATAGTACTCAAAGTGTGCCTTGCTATAAAACATGCTCAATAATATACTACATGTAATGCCATAAGTCACAGGCAAATGGTGATATCGAATGCCTTCCTCTACTGAGGCTGGTAACTGCATACACACATAGCAATCCTTTGCTTCCATGGTATCCACATACTCCTACAATAATCGAGCATACGCATTCAATGTGAAATCACCCTTTGACAGATCCACATGCAGTCTACGACTGGTTTCCTTAATCATTTCTAGGTCATGGGCGTGTGCGTCCTCATCTATCTCAGAGCTTGGTGTAGTGAGTGTTGTCTGTACCCTGTTCTGTTCGCCATATTGATATCCAACTAGAGATACAACAATCACCACAGTTATAACCATAAGCACCACTACGATGAGGGTGCCAATGATCCACTTCTGTTTGCGTGTTGATTTTTCGGACACCATGGTTCCTCTTGATCTGTTCCGAAGCATAAAAGGGAAACACAGTTCTTTCTGTTTCTTTGTTTAACAATGTCTTTCTTGCTTCTTTTCCTTTCATGCAATTAATGTCCGAGTCCTTTCAATTGCTACTAAACCTATTGAAGAGATGTAGACAACCCTGCTCCTCACTCCGCCATCTACAAGAAAAATCCCAAAATTTAGATCTTCTTAATCTGAGGTCTAGGTTATCTTCTTTCTAAGGCCTAATGCTTTCTTTGATTACAATTCAGGCTTCTTCATTAATGACATTTGATCCAAGAATTTCGAGAACAAGTTGCAGAATCTCTGCACGGATGTCTCCCAATTCTAGCGCGGTGAGCCGTCGGCCAAATGCAGGGAACACAACCTCATTAAGGATAAGGTAACGCAATCCACTTAGTCTTGGAGGATTCGGAACTTGCAGAGTTAGTATTCCGAACGCTTCTACACCTGGGACCAGTAATCGTATTTCAATCGTGAGGGTGTTCTCTCCGTAACTCACTGTACCAGGTCCCAACCTCCCGGACTTCGCTGGGCCCTGCATCTGCAGCCAGGTATGTCCACTCAGGAGATGCGTATCTTCGAGATGCTGTTCTTTCTCTTCGGGAACGTCTCAGACCATCCGGTCTTTCTTCAACGTCACTTTGATCTGATTCAGATGTTTCAGGAATCTGAGTGAGATCTTTCTCAGATGCAAGCCGTATATTCAGCCTTTCTTTCCTTGCTGGCCACTTTTCTGCTCTGGCATCTGTTCTCCTCACTTCCTCTTGATCTGTTCTTTCTGCAACAGACAGCTCACCTCGATCTGGGGTACAGTTCACTTCTGCAATATCCTCTATTTTAGGATCTGGACTCAATTCAGGAGCATTCAGTTCTTCTCTTTCTTGCTCACTTGGCTGTTCCGTTTCATCCGAAACTCTTACAGCTGAGTTTGTGCCGTTGTCGTCGTCATCAAGTCCACACAAGCTCCTCGGACTCAGGGAACTCTCTTCTTCTGCAGGCGCTTGAACTCGGCGAGTGTGGGAAGCGTGGATCCAGTTCGGCAATCCTCCACACTTCACAGCAGTACTTGTGACCAGTATCACTTGGTAGGGTCCTCGCCAGCGAACATCAAAACAACCCTTACGTGTTTGCGCACGAGCACCCAGTCACTAGGATTAAGATCATGCAGCAGGTCTCTTGAGGTGGATGCAGTCGCAGCCTTGACCTGGTGGGATACAGAAGTAACCACATCAGCCAGTCCTTTACAATAATCCAACACTAAATCATCAGTGATGTTTATCAATGCTGTAGCTGGCACCGTAGGCAAACGCATAGCTCTTCCAGTGAGGATCTCATGTGGAGAAAGCCCTGTTCTCCTATCAGGGGTACTACGCAGACTCATTAGCACCAGGGGCAACGCATCCGGCCACTTCAATGAAGTGGACGAACATACCTTTGCCACTCTTGACTTGATGGTGCCATTAACTTGCTCTACTAGACCTGAAGCCTCGGGCCTGTAGATACAATGCAGTCTTTGATCAATATGTAACGCAGAGCACAACAACTTTATTATTTCACTGTGGAAATGAGTTCCTCTATCTGTCTCCACTGATGTTGGGAAACCGTACCGTTGGATCAGTTCTCTTAATAACAATTTTGCTACTGTGAGACTGTCACATCGTCTAGTTGGATATGCTTCCACCCACCGTGAAAAGATACACACCACCACCAAAACATATCTCAACCTATTGCACCTTGGCATCTCTATGAAGTCTAACTGTATCCTATTGAAAGGACCCCCAGACTTTCCAATGTGACTCATTCCAACCACAGTTCTTTTTCCCACATTCATCTGTTGACAAGTAACACACCTGTGACATACCGTTTCAGCCCACACACGGAAGCTTGGATTAAACCACGTCTGCCTGAACACTCGCACCATTGCATCTCTTCCTAAGTGAACTGCTCCATGAATTTGCCTTGCCATTGTGCTCAGTAGGCAATTGGGTAATACTGTTCTTTCATCTGTGGATACCCAAATGCCATTGTCTCTTTTTGTGCAACCTGCTCTGACCCATGACACAGCTTCTTCTTCTGTGACTTCATCCTGCAACCGCTTCACCTCATCCCAAGTATCAGCTATAGTTAACATCATGCTGAGCTCGGTCTCTTCTGTGCTCTAACCTATATATTCTCCATTAAAAATACAAACATGTTCAGCACAAAATTGTGCTACTTCATCTGCGTAATTGTTGCCCTTAGTGACAAAGTCTTCTCCCTTTCCATGAGCTGTACATTTAACAACTGCTACCTCTTTGGGCTTTTGCAAAGCTTCCAATAGTTGGCGCACATACTCGCCATTACGTATAGGTGACCCTGAGGACGTGAGAAACCCCCTCTGTGACCATAACTGCCCAAAATCATGAACCACACCAAATCCATATTGACTGTCAGTATACACAGTCACTCGCAGATCAGCTGCAATGATACAGGCACGTGTCAAAGCGACAATTTCGGCCACCCGAGCAGAGAATACTCTATTTAAACAGGCAGCTTCTACTACTCCTATGATGGTGCACACAGCAAACGCTGCTCTCAAATACCCTTCACTGTCTCTTATGCATGAACCATCAACAGAAAGGATCAAATCAGATTGGGGCAAAGGTTCATCGACAATGTCATGTCTGGGTTTGGTGGATAGATCAGTAACATCTAGGCAGTCATGCTCTTCACAATCCTCATCTCCTTCCTCTTGCGGAATAGGTAACAATGTAGCAGGGTTCAGAGTGGTACAACGTCTCAGGGTAACGTTATCAGCAGCCAAGATAACCTGCTCATACTTGGTAAGTCTGTTGTTGGTTAAATACTGTGTTTTCGTCCGGGTCATCAACAATTCTACAGAATGGGGCACATAAACAATGAGCGGATACCCCATCACTATGCTTTCACATCTTTCAATGCTGATACCAGTTGCAGCAACGGATTTCAGACATCCGGGCAACGCAGAAGCTACAGGATCTAATGTAGCTGAGAAGTAGGCTACTGGTCTACGGGCACCCCCATGTGTCTGCACTAGGACTGCTAACGCACATCCCTCCATTTCACAGCAAAAGAGCGAAAACGCTTTGTTATAATCCGGCATTCCAAGAGCTGGAGCACGACAAATGCTTTCTTTCAGCTCACGGAAGGCTTTCAAGCACTCGTCGTCCCATGGTACCGGATCACTAACATCCTTTCGAGTCAGTTTCAACAGAGGCTTTGCTTGCAAAGAAAAATTTGGGATCCACTGTCGACAATAGCCGACCATTCCCAAAAGCATGCAGACTTCTTTTTGTGTTTTCGGAGTTCCCATCTGCAGAATCGCCTCTATGCGATCCGGTGACACCCTTCGTTTTCCTTTCTCAATCCGGTGACCTAGGTACTGAACTTCAGACAAACAATACTGCAATTTGTTTGGAGACACTTTGTGTCCATTCTCTGCCAAATGATTCAGCAACGCCACAGTGTCAATCCTGCAAGCATCCTCAGTCTCTGAAGCGACCAAAAGGTCATCTATATATTGCACTAAGACTGAGTTGTGGGCCATCACCAGTCCTTCAAGATTCTTTTTCAAACATTGACTAAAAATGGAGGGGCTTTCTGTATACCCCTGAGGGATTCTTTTCCATGTTAATACACGATCATCCA
The DNA here is from genome assembly GCA_963921515.1 of Calotriton arnoldi. Taxonomy (NCBI): domain Eukaryota; kingdom Metazoa; phylum Chordata; class Amphibia; order Caudata; family Salamandridae; genus Calotriton; species Calotriton arnoldi. The sequence continues at coordinate 473,178 of CAWUFW010004770.1, forward strand.
TCCTAAATGCAAATAAAAACTGACTTTCTTCATGCAATGGTATAGAGAAGAATGTGTGACCCAAATCTATTACCGTAAACCATTCTGCTTTGCATGGTATCTGGAATAGAATAACAGCTGGATTCGGTACCACAGGACAACACGGGATCACAATTTCATTAACCCGACGCATATCTTGCACTATTCGATACTTGCCACTTGGCTTTTGCAATCCCATGATAGGTGAATTACAGGGACTACCTCTTATCTCCTTCAAAATACCTTGGGCAATCATAGTCTCAATCACAGGTCTTATGCCGGCCACAGTTTCTGGAGTTAACTTATATTGTGGCGTTCGTGGGAATTCAGCATTAGGTTTGATCTGTATCTTAACTGGCTCAACCCCTCTCATTAGACCTACATCCTCACCCGTAAAATCCCACACTTTCGGATCAACTGAGTCTCTCGTCATGTGGCAATTCTGCTATTGTGAGCACCACAAACATTTCTGCACACAGACTCATGTTAGCCATTTTAAAATCAGCATCGTCATCATATGTTTGCAATTCCACCCCTCTTGGAGTGCACGATATAGTACAATTGAGCTTGCACAGAAGGTCTCGTCCCAAAAGACAGACCCGACTTGAATTGCACACTACAAATTGGTGTCTATCCCGGAATGGTCCTATTCTTACGGGTAATTCGTTTGTCAATGGATTGGTCATTTTCTGATTACTAACCCCCACTACTTGAATCGATTGTCCTGAAAGAGTTAAATTTGGGACTACTTCAGTTCTCACTGTAGAGCGAGCAGCTCCAGTGTCTAATAAGAAGGTAACAGGATATCCATTCACGTCTGCATCTACAAACGGCCCACTCTGATCTACTTCTAGAATCGCATCTAAGGTGCATTCCTCGTGCACCCCCCTCTGGCACCCCTGTGAATCTTAATTTTTATCAAATCGATCTTGTATTTCAAAATAAGGCATCTGATGGTATAACTGATTCTGCATGGGTATTCTAGGAGGTTGAGGTACTTGCACTTGTGGCTCATATCCTCCTCCATACATAGACCTGGGTCTTGTCACGGTATTGGCAGCCTCGGTCAGCTGTCCCTCTCCTTCCATCGGTATCTGATTTGCTGGATTTGATCTACACTCGCGCTTCCAATGCCCGATTTTGTGACAATAATGACAGGCAGTGACTCTTTTCTGTTGAGCCACCCAGTCACTTGTACCTGAATCCATTCCTCTTCCTCTACCTTGACCAGGTTGGTTCACCACCTGTTGTCCCATACCTCTTCCACCACCTCTACCTCTACCTTGACCTCCTCCAAACCCTTGTGTCATATCAGCGTTTCTCAACTGCACCAACATCAACTTGTCCTTCAATTTCTTCTGTGTCGACTCCACTTGATCACTGCAATATTTAGCATAACGCAGAATCTCATCTACCGACTTATTCTGCCAACATATCAAATGCTGCTGTATCATCAAGCTAATGTCAGATTTCAGTCCCAACACAAACTTCGAGACAAACTGTCCCATATCTTTCTGTTCAATTGTATCTAATCCACTATGCTGCTTAAAAGCCAACAACAATCATTCATAATCATGTACCGACTCTTTAGAGTCTTGGGTGGTACAATCAATTTTCAACCAATCAACAGTTTGAGGGGCTACCTTCGATTGCAACCATGTAATCACTTGCTCATACTTTCTCATTACATCAGGTGAAGGACCATGAGTCAATGAATCTCTAGGCGGCTCTACAGTAGGCCACTCAATGGCAATCTTACACTCTGCCCACAAATCCACCGGCACGACCATATCAAACAAAGTGTTCAAATCAATCCACAATACCTTTGAAATCTTTACAAATCTGTCCTTTTGCTTATACCACTCAGCAGGCTTTTCCCTCAGCCGAGGGAAATCATTTGTAAATGCTGCCAAATCACCCCTGCTCCATGGCACATGTATATACCCTCCATTCTGTACCTCCCTAAGGGGGTAATTTCCTGCAGCTCCTGTCCCTCCACCCGGAGGCGAAGTATTCCCTATTCCAGTCTGGAAGCTTTTCTTTTTGGCCCATTTATCTTTCCATTGGTCTAAATCTTTCCATGTCCGTATCCCCATCACTAGTTCTCTAATTTGTGCTTTCAATCCGCTCGTTCGCTTCTCTTCCAAATCCTTATCTGTATAGTTTAATCTGCAAGAACCCTGATTCAGCTTGGTCTTGGACAAATCAACCTCATATCTTTGTGCCAAAAGCAACAATGCATCATAAGCTCGTTTGGCCTTTTTTGTCATGTCCTTTGCTACGAACAGTAGTTCGCTTGAGTTATAAGTATCAATTTTAATCAGGGGTAAATTACCTTCAATCACCTCATCTAAGTCTGCCTTTAATCGTACTACATCTAACATTGGCACTTTTATTGCGCTTTTTAACACCTTCTGAATTTCCTCTTTTCGTGTCTCTTCCCAGTCACAACTTTGGGTTCTCCTAAGAACTGCACCCTCTTCTGTCTTTTCATCTGGGTGTCTCTCTTTCACAACTTCGACTTCTCCAGTGGTCACCTGCACAAATCACCTGTGGCCCAAACAGTACTTTAGGCGCTTCTTGTCTTCTGCTTATCTCTTCCCTCGGCATCATTGACTCTCACTGGTTGAACCCACATTCGAAGGTCAGACCTAGAATTCGCTAGAGCACCTGTCCGTCCTCGTTCTGTCCCACTATCCATTCTGGATGGATCAGCTGTAGCTGGCAGTGGAGTACTAGCTTCTACTGGTATTAGACAGAAACCTGTCCCACTCATTGCGAGGCTCCCTCTAGAAATTGTCTCTTCTCCTTCACTTATGTGCTGATGACTGTCGTCGGTTCTTTCTCTAGGAGTATATATCAGAACCACTGGCCCCATCGTGACTGGTACATACAAAACATCTGGCAACTGCATATTTCCTACAGGTGGTTCCGGATCAGGGTTTGAATACCTTCTTCCTCCAGACCCTCCCGGAAGGCGTACCATGGTAATCTTGCCTCTTACTCCTGCCGTTTGTTCCCCTAAATGCAGTTGTTCTGCACTTACCTGCTCTTCTGATGGGCGCACCCTCGCTGTCTCTACTCTAGACTCACAAGGTGGAGGACGGTCCGCTAGCAATCTGTCGAGAAAACTGTCATCGGTATCACTGTCTCCCTCTATCTTCTTTTTTCCTTCAGCCCCCTCTCCTACTGTAAGAAGTGGGTACAAGCATTCTCCCTCTATAGTATCTACTCTCCATCTCTTCAACTGAGCATCCCATCTAGCATCATGATATGCCTTCATTGCTTTTTTCATTCTTCCATGTGTAGCCTCTCTTTTTCACTAGAGCTGCTCTCATCCATGCATCTAATGCTTCAAATTGTGTGGGTCTAGGGGCGGTTTCAATGCATTCATCACCCCCCTCAGCTGGGTCAGCACCTCCATACGGAAAGACCCATAACGCGGGAAAGCCAATTCACCCTCTTTCTCTGTAATTTTATGCCAATTCTGAAGCCACACGATAGTATGAAGTCCTACATTCGTTGCCATGTAATGTGCCGGTGTGTCCTCTGGCGGGGCTTCTTCCCCTACCCGAGTCACTACCCCTGTCACCTCTACACAAATCTCGCAATACCCTAAAACATCTCATTTTGAAATCGATCAATTGCAAGCTCCAAAGTTACGCTGTTCCACTGCTAATGCACTTCCACCAATCCTAGCGCGGCGTTACACTGACCAACCTATCACAGCGCGGCGCACCTTGATGTCACTGCTCACTCCTTGCAGCGGCTCACCCGCCTTTACAATTTCACCGCAAACTCACTTACACACATTCGTACTACAAGTAACTGTATAACCAAAGTTATTCAACCAAGTAACTGTTCCTACACAATTACAATAACTTACAGTTACATAAACAAGTAATTGTCCGACACTGAAGATCGATAGAACACTCTCACAAGAACATTCAGCCGTACTGACCCCCGACCTGCGTTGGTCACTCAGTCGCCATAGTCCACCCCCGGCACCTGAGGCTTTCTACCGCGACCTATTCTTCATTCACACAAAAGTTCCCTAACACAAGTGGATCGTTGATAGCGCTTCACAACACCCACATTTGGTCAGACAATTACAATACAAAACTATCCCGGGATCTTGGACTTCTCTTGAGTCCGCTTAAACCAATACCACATTCACTCAACATACACCCCAACTCCGCAAGACATCACCCACTTACTCATTACCGCAATCTAACACAATTCCTTTCATACTCACGCCATCAGTGTTTCCGCCACACCGTCAACGTCCGCCAGTCTCCGGTTTCCTCCGCTCCACTGCAGGGCTCTCCGACCGTCCGACCTTCGACCCTACTCCTACGTACTCCCCTCGCCTTATAGGTAAACCACTTTAAAGGTAAACCATCCTCTGCTACCATTTGATTACGCTAACTTGCACCTCTAAGTTCTCTACTGAGTATAGCGTAAGCGATCGATCTTTTATTTACCTAAAGTGGTCGAGGGGAGGATAACAACTCAAACACATATTAACAAAGTTGTCATGCCTGAAAAGATCACTGACTCCGTAGGGCAGTTTGAATATTTATTATAAGGCCAAAAACAATAGGATGTAAATACATCTCAATAGGAAAGTATAGAGATACAGAAAAATTAATACAGAGCCGATCTTTCTGATATAAGTGATGCGGCCCAAAAGACAAATGATTATAAATTCTAAAATCACAATGCAACACAAAATGGATGTAATATTCAGCTCTCGACTCATTGAAGAAAATCAAAATCTTTCCCTACACTATTCTGTATGAGGGCCCTTCCTGTCTCTCTTTTATCATTCCCCAATGGTGTCAGCACGTGTGACTTCCTAAGAAGTACTCGCGTTAAATGGGTCATTTAGCTTAAGGCTATGGAGCTCGCTCTATGAGGCTCCTTCTTCTCCGAAAGCTAGCAGAAGTCTGGTCTCTCTGTCCCTGCGCATCATACAAAAAGACAGGATTCAATCAACATTGTCTCACCTTTTCTAAAACTTTCCACTAGACCTCTATACAGTAGCTGGTTCTCTTTCATGAAGCAAAATTAATTAAAGCTATCTTCTTCCAGTGGCCTTGGCTTTCAGACAGTCCCGATACGCAAAGCATCCTCCCTTCTCGCTTCCAGTTATCTTCAAAGGCATTCCGGATCTCTCCTTAACTCTGAAAATAACGATGTGTATTTCTGCACCTGCAACAGGGTGAGAACATGCTAACCTCGAACACAACAATTAATTCATTATTTCTTGAGAGCAAGGAGAATCTTTTGGGCCTATGTTTCAGGCAACTTAAACAAATCACAGTTTACGATATATAAAATAATATTGTCCTGCACATTATGCATGAAGGAATCATAATACATACAAAATTCTACTTAATACGTTCACTAGTTCAACATTAATTGATTCAATTTAATGGTTCTTAATAATCAAAAACACTGCACACAAAATGAATGTATGAAAGTGCGTTTAAACCATGAGTATAGTGCACTCATACAAAATAGAGTGCTATTTGCGCTCTATCAACATTTAAGGCCATTCTATCCTAGAGCGACTTGTATAAACGGTAGACTCTTGCTCATTCGAACACGTGGATCACGTGAGTCTGTAAAAGTGGTTGTGAGACTTTCAGAAAGCTAGGAATCTTAAACAGTGCAGGAAGTCCTAGAAACTTGAAAGGTTTAAAAATTATACAGATTTTTTCCACTCCCCAGAGAGGCTACCAAGTCCTTGTGTAAGCGTGGAAGGATCTGGGAACAGGATTTTGTTTGGACAGGGAGGATGATTGACAACACTTTTTTCTGCAAGTAGTCTGACTCCTGCCTTAAAAGTGCCTTTCGAGGCAGTGCTTAATTTGAGCCGGTGGTTGTAGGTGGGGACCACCGAACTCATTTTTCGAGACCTGCACTTCTTTTTCCTCATTTGACTTTGACCCAATGCTAGAGAGAAAAACACAGGAGGAAAAAATGAGGAAGGGAAAGGTGAAAAAACGATGACAAAGGAAGATAAATGGGATGAAAAAGAACCTTCTAGAGTTAAGTAAAGGGCAAGGGAGTGTAGGGTGGTGGAATAAAGAAGCATGAGATACAATCAAAACTCCACAGCCTTGGTTTTCTGCAATTCTGACATTAGTCAGCATCGGTTGAAGGTTGAGAAAAACTTTGTGCAAAGGCACTTATTTTACAAATTCATCTGTTTCGAGGATTGTCATGGCGAAAATACTTTGTAGGAGTCTCAATTTCTTTGAGAAGCAAGTAGTTTAAGTGCATGATTGACAGCTAAGTGACCTCCTGCAAGTTTAAGTTGAGTTTTGGTAAGGGGCACTTCTGTTTCCTACCATTTAGGGTTCTGATTGTTGTAAATTGGGTTTCAACCAATCAGATGCCTGGAGAATGAGTTCCTTAGTCTGAGTTACCTCTCACCAGGTTATCATCCAGCATGGCAACACCTTTCAATAATCAAATTTCACTGGTCATAGTTATTGCTGTTACAGTCAGTATTCACCCCATGAAAACTAAGGAAACAAAATATCCTCTTCAATCCGTAGTCCACTTAAAAACGTTACTCTCATGGTGTGGGTAGGAGTCATTTTTTTTTTTAAACTGTCCCTTACCTCCAAGATATAACTGGCAGTGACACAGTTTAAAAAAAAAAAAAAATCGGACGTCCATTCTAAATTGGGTGGACGGCCAGATGGCTTACCTCTGACAGCACCTACTCTCTAGGGCTGTCGGAGGAAGTTTTGCAAGGATGCAATACATTTTGTTCCGGTGACATAAGACTTGCAGTCCAGCTGACATTGTCTTGGCTGACAGGCTACTCTGTCACCGTTGCAATAGAGTAACTGCCCGCCAAACTCTAAATCATCCACAGAGGCCCACCTAATGCAGATCAGTACTGACCCCTGCTCCTCATGGGAATAGTAGATCCCGAACCTTGCTCATCTCACCCTGCGGCTCACTGCATTTTCAGTTGGGAAATTTGAGATTCACACCCCCCAAATCTCACTGCCTAAGCTATGTCTTTCGCAAGAATGACTAAAAAAGTAAAACAAAAACCATAAAGAATGGAAATAACAGCATTGACAAAGTAAAGTATTGGCCCCCCAGAACTAGTACTGATGTGCACTTCTTTAGGTGGATGTGCACATTATCGGCAGAGTTGTTTGAATTTTGTTGGTTTGTAACTCTCTTCTTTTTATTAATATGAATCATTCATGAAATATAGAATTTGTGAAACATTTGTTTGGTGGTTTAATGTAGGGCATGACTATACATTGGGAAATTATCTGTGACACGTGTGTATTGGTTTAGAAGTGTCTGATTTCAAAATGAGTGTAAATATAATAATTTTTATAGTATTTTTTAATATGCATTTTGGCATTTGTCCATGGTGTGTGTACAGGAGTTCAATGTTTTAAAAAAGAAAATTTATATTGGACATATCTGAAGAAGTTTTCCTTATTATAAAGGAACTAAACATGCTGGTTGTGGATAGGTTTTGTATAATGAAGAATAAAGAAAGATATTAATTTACCACTGGAATGTTTGGTTTTCATTGCAAACGAATGATGCCAGTGTGCTTTTCCCCATTTTGATGAATGAACTGATCTGCATTAGGGTGCAGTTGTAACTTGAGCAGCTGAATATGTGTTGAAGGAGCACCTGTGACCAGCACCTACACGACTTACTAATTGGGATTGTGCTGGGTTATCATTCTTTCTTCAGCTGCAGACTTTCTGTATGGCATATTGTGTGTTAGCTTGGAGAAACCTCTGTTTGATTGGACGAAATTTGCGCCTGGTATCCTGGACAGCAATTGTAAAGTCTGTAATTAGTGATATAGCGTTGCCGTCAAAATAAAATTACGCATTTCTCACGCCAGACAGGAATTGTGTTGCAGTGAATTTGAGTAGGCACGCTAAGATAGGTCTAGCTGGCACCCTAGGTGGAGGTCTGCAAACCAGTGATCTATGGGCCCTTCTGCTATTAGCATGTGGGAGAATGCCTCTTCACCGGACAGTGTCAACCGCATGCACTCAACGTAGTCTTTCTGGATTGGTGGACTCAGACACCCTTAGTATACTTATATTGTTGTGTTTGGACCCTGCTTCTAAAACTTTGCTTTTTGCTGCTATAACTGAGAACTCTCTCCCTATTTTGTACTGTTTGTCCTTTTAATGCTAAGTCAGCCTCTGCAGTGGAGATGTGCTGTTTAACTTCTTCCAACTTATGTGTTCGAGTGTCTATTCGAACTTCGAGGGCATCCATTTTAATGTCTCTCCAAGACAAGGGTTTCTTGCATGGCCCTGAGGAGCAATTTCATATCGTCATCATGTACCCCTGTATCTTGTGATGGCCCTGGGGTATTCGCATGGCTACCATCCACCACAGATGCTCAGCATCCTCTGTGGGGCTCAAATTACAACATGGGCTGTTTCCAGTCTGCCTTCCCCATGCCCAGGTCATGGTAGCAGGAGTCGTGGTGAAGAGAAGAAAAGACGGGGGCAGGGGAAGAATTGGGCATCAATGGTCAGTCTTACCTGGCAATTATGCCTGTCACTGGTTACCAGCGTTCACCCTGGCACCGCCACTGCCAGAGCTTCCCTCTCCCACTGGGTCCTGCCTCACACCCAGTCCCATAGAGGACGACGTGAGGGGGGCACGATCAGACCAGGCCACATCATGGTCAGCAGCACTGTGCACAGAAGGGCCGAGCACAGTTGAACAATCCGGGCGTCTGGGGCAGCCAATGCCGAGGCTAGTGCTATGCACGTAATTCAGGTGTACTTCTAGTTACTCCAGTATTGGAACTTTCATAGATGCACATGCTTGAATCATTCCCAGTCGTCAAGATTGGAGTCCCCGGTATGTTAGAAAAGTAATGTCAGAATAGGCATGGAGACCTTAGGCCATTTGATTTAGTAACATATCCTAGTCATTATTTAAAAAAGAACCAAACATAAGAGTTAACCAATCAGGTCACCCCACCCTTTAGAACCTTCCTGAGAGAAGCTCCAATCCCTCAGATTTTCTACCGCACGTGTGCTGGGCGGTCTCCACTGAGCTCTGCTCAGTTTTTTCCTGTCAGAATTTCTCAGAAGATTTTTTTTCAGACTTTTCTCTTCAAAATTTACAGATATACTTTAAGACTCTATGTATCTGTTGGTTTGGTATCTCAAACTGACATTCAAACTGTCATACACACCTAAAAAGGGGCTCTTCAGGCCTTGTGGCACTTGCAGGAAGAAGAGGCTACACATTGATGACCCTCATCAGGACTGCATATCTTGTCTTTATCCTGCGCATAAGACTGCAAGGTATGTCACATGTGTTCCTGTAATACTTTGAAGTACCATGAGGGGCGACTCCTTATATGGCTGCAAAAGCTCAAGCCAGAGAAAATCCTGTCTCTGAGGAGAGTGATACTTCATCTATGTCTTCCTTCAAAATGCCTCTCAAGAGAGTTAGGGATGATTCTGCTGCCAATTCCTCATCAACCACCAAAAAAGACCTCTAAAAAATACCTCTCAGGTCTCTCAAACACAGCAGCCCATACAAGTCACCTCATAAAAGTGCCTTTTCTTCAGTTAAAAAAGGGGAAAAAGGAGTCCTGTCCTCCTCCAAAGGGCCTCAAAAATCAACTTCGGAGTTCCCAGCACCTCCACCTCAGGTGAAGCAGGCATCCAAAAAGACTCCTTTTGCTCCTCTGCCGGATGGCTCGTCGACAGCATGTCTGTCCACGAGAAAATCATTGGCGATGAGAACTGTCACAGCAGCATTGACAGTGTTTACTGCCAACACGAACAGTCTCTTCATTGTGGACTTCTTCGACCAGCTGTATACCTATTTCGTAGACTATAAGGATTACCTCCTCACCTATGCCCCTGTCGACAGCTAAGTCGACAACGACACGACTATTGGGAAAGACATCACCGTTGACTGCGCCTACCTTGTCGACGGCAATTCCCTCTTCCACGAGGAGACCGAAACCATCACTCATGTTGACACTAACATCATCTATGACCTCGTTGACGACCTCGACAACATTACAGAAAAAATTGTTTTTAAGCAGACACTAGCTCACACCGGCTCATACATCTCCATGTAAGGTCTCTTCACTGCTGCCTTCCCATCTACTGGACGATGAAAACTCTGAAGATGATAGCCTCTTTGATGCTGCATATAGCCCTTCTGAGCTTCTTGTTAAATGCCAGGACGATTCTGATGAAGGTGACTATTATGAACAAGAGTATTCTACCCCTCAGGAGCACTACCAGGTACCAACACCCTCAACAATACCAAGAAGATATGGTATGTCTTCCATCAGCGCTTGTATCGGATTTACAATTTATGCTGTCAGATTACAGGAAAAGGTTTCCTCCAATATCTACTCCTGTTCAACAAAGCATCAGCGCCTCTTCAGCAGCCAACTCCTCTGCTTGCGCAACAGTTGCCTCTGCTTCCACGAGTGGTCTGTGCTCAACAAGTATCGCAACTACAGGATTCCACCTCATCTAAGGAGGAAAGAGAAGGTGAATTCCATGATCGCCATAATGAGTGGGATGACTATGTGTTGCCAACACCATCTCCATCACCCCCCTGGCGGATTCTCCTCCAGAGGACATCGGGGGTTTTCACAACCTCTTAGAAAGAGCAGCAACACGTTTCAAGTTGCCTATGCCTGCAAAACAAAATTACTGTTTCCTTTATTATTTCAAGGAACCTTTTTGGAAAACAGTCATGGCCATGCACATCATTGAATACATTTGGGATGAGTGCTTAATGGTTATGAGCAACCCAGCCTCCGTATCAGCAGTATTGCCACAACTTGATAAAAAAAAGTACAAGGTCCCAGAGGATGCACTAGCCTGCCAAACAGGTTACCCCAAGCCATACTCCATAATTTCCCAGGCGGCACAGCAAAGATCCAGTAATCCCTCCACACCCCTATCAGTACCTCCAGACAAAGAGGGTAGGCGCATCGATAACATGGGGTAGCGCTTTTCAGCCATATCAGCCCTCCAGATAAGAGTGGCGAATTCCCTGGCTCTACTTGCCTTATGAGATCGGCAAATGTGGTCTGATATGGCACAGTATCTGTACAAGCTCCCGGAGGACAGCAAAGGGAAAACAAAAAAAGTATTGCTAGAGGGTGAGCTCACATTGTCCGAGATAAGAGATTGTGCCATGGATATTGCTACCACTGGATTCAGGTAGCTGGCTGGGGCGTCAACGCTGGCTTAAGGCTACTACTTTCAGGCTTGAGTTCCAGACCAAAATATTAGATTTACCTTATGATGGAGAGGCTTTGTTTGGAAAACGTATTGACAATGCTCTCCAAGCAATAAAAATGGGCTCGGACATGGCCAAGTCGTTCAGGACTTTACAATACAAAAAGCTGCCCTTTCATGATACCCGAGGAAGAGTGCAACCATCTCTATAGGGAATACCAACAATGCCGATATCCTACATATTCCTCCACAAACCAACCATTTTGGTCCCAATACCATTGACAACCACTATCAGCAGCCTACAACAGACCTCCTCCCAGTGGAATGTCCAGATGGCAAGGATACCACCCACAGACAATGACTTCATCCAGGCGCTGTCTATTTTCCCTCCCTTTTCCAACCAAGGTAGCTGGAAGAATAACCAACCATCTCCATCATTGGAAACAGATAACTACCGACCAAATGGTTCTAGATCTAATTCAATTTGGACACACTTTGGAATTCATCCAAACACCTCCACCAACCCCACCTCAACCATCCATCTAAAAACATATACACCTTCTCAGGTGGAAAATAACCATGCTCAAGCAGAGTGCTATAGAGAGAGTTCTCTTATCTTATAGAGGAAAAGGTTTCTAATCCCGTTTCTAATCAATCTGCAAGAAGTCAAAGCAGTAAAGACCAACTCTAGATATAAGAAACCTCAACAAATACCTCAAAAGACAGTCATTCCGCATGGTTACATTGCAAGATATATTGCAACTCCTCAACAGAGGGATCACATGTCATCCCTAGACCTTCAAGGTGCATATTCCCATGTCCCCATCCATCTAAAACACAGGAAATGTATCAGGTTCCCAGTAGCCAGCAGCCACTATCAGTTCCGGGTGTTACCCTTCTGTCTCAAGTCTGCCCCCTACATTTTTCCAAAATGCCTTGCACCTATAGCAGCCTTCCTCAAGAATCTTGATGACTTGTTGGTCAAGGCTCCTAACCAGTCCACAAGGGTGTCCACCATGGCATGCCTACACCTACGATGAGCTAGCCTTCACTCTAATCTGGACATATCAGTCCTTCAACCGTCAACGCATAACACACCTAGGAGCCATGCTGGACACAACACTAAACAGAGCATACCCCACAACGGAGAGGCAACGAAAGCTGATGACTCTAGCAAGAATACTTAGTCATTTTTTGTTTGCCTTCACAAATCCCTCCTGGGTATGTCTTCCTGCATTAATCTAATCCCATGCTGTCGTCTGCACATGTGTCCACTTCCAGAAGCACTGGACATCCAGTGGGCACAGGCTACAGGAACCTTCGACGACATACAGGTCACTCCACCTCTGGTCAAATAGCTCACCTGGTGGACACAACCTGTAAACCCATCAATCTGTTTACCATTCTTAACTCAAGCCGCACCTTTAGTGATTACAACAGATGCTTCTCTGTACAGGTATGAAGCTTACCTCCAGGACAGCGGCAAATGGCCACCTTCGCATCGGGCCTTCACATCAATCTACTTGGCCTAAGGGCAGTATATCTTGCTCTACAAGCCTTCCTTCCTCAGTGCTCTTACAGACAGACAATACAACGATGATGCACTACATAAACAAGGTGGCACCAGATCTCTCCTGCTGTCCCTGGAAACTCAGCTAATCTGGAAATGGTCCATTCATCACTAAATACATCTGTCTGCAGAGCACATACCAGGGAACTAGAATGCCATAACGACATAGCAGACACCTTGAGCAGACTGAAAGCATCTTGCCATGAATGGGAACTGGACCAGCACACGCTGGATCAAACTTCCTCCAGTGGGACAAACCAAATCTGGACCTCTTTGCAACCCCCCACGATGCATAATGACAGTTCTTCACAAGTTGGCAGCCTCATCTGGGGTCATGGGGAATGCAATTTTGATTGCATGGTTTAGCATATTTGCCTACGCCTTTCCTCCAATTCCGCTCCTTCCAAAACTCCTCAGGAAGATGAATGCAGAGCCCAGCAAGATGACACTCATAGCCCCAGCCTGGCTGCACCAGCACTGGTTCATGTAGCTTCTCATCCTTTCAGTGAAGCATCACATTCAACTCAAATCAATCCCATCATTCCTGACAATTAGCCAGGAACAAGTCCTACATCCAGACTCAAGTCTCTTCGGTTATCGGCCTGGCTCCTGAGTCCCACAAATTTGGACATCTGAACATTCATTCCGATTGCAGAGACATTCTAGCCAGGTCAAGGGCGGACAGTACTAACAAAACATACCACTTAAAGTGAGCTTGTGACTAAGTCTGTGTTTTTTTTTGTCTCAAATCCTCAGACATCAACTGAACAAGCCCTACACTCCACTCTCTGGATATAAAATAGTGATTAAAGTTGTATTCGGACAGAACTAAGAGTATTTGCAAATCCAACCAACTCTTCGTAGCTTTCAGCACACCAAGAAAAGCCTTCCCTGTAGCAAAAAACAGTATCTCCAGATGGATATCCAGCGCCATTCTATTCTGTCACTAGAAGGCAGGTCAGCCCTTGAACTCAAAGGTATGTACTCATTCCACAAGAACCATGTCCACTTCCATGGTGCTGTTTGCGGATGTGACTTTGCCAGATATCTGAAGAGCAGCAACCTGGAAGAGTGCCCACACCTTCACACAACATTACTGCTTGGAATCAGAAACCCACAGAGATGCTGCAGTAGGACAAGTGGCTCTAAGGCATCTTTTTCAATAAAGGTGAGCCATTTCTACTTCCCACCATACGCTCAATTCTTACGCACATTTTGCTTGCAGCTTATATGTGTACATTTATTATATTTTACACTAGATAATACATTTCATTTAGACTAAATGTGCTTATTACTGCTTTCTACTCTGTTTTAAGCATGTGAGACTATGAAAGTTCCATTACTAGAGTAAGAAAATAAGTTACCTGTAACTGTAGTTCTCCAGTATTGTAATATTTTGTAGATTCACATGTGACCAACCGCCTTCCCTGAGAAGCTCACCATTATTCCTCTCAGTACACTACTACATATACGCACTAGTGCTTGGAAAATCTGAGGGACTGGAGCTTCTCTCAGTTTGGTTCTACAGGGTGGTGTGACCTGATTGGTTAACATTTAAGTTTGGTTCTTTTTTAAAGAATGACTAGGATAGGTTACTAAATCAAAAGGCCAAAGACTTCTATTTCTATTCTTACATTGCTTTTCTAAGGTACCGTGGACTCCCGTCTCTGACAGGGAATGATTAAAGCATGTGAATCTATGAAAGATTCCAATAATGGAGAACTACTGTTGCAGGTGAGTAACTTATTTTCTTACTGTCATCATACTTGGAGGTAGCAGTCTTAGAAGAAAGATGGGCATCCTAAGTCTATCAGAATGGAAATACGTAATTGGTACCTTCTGGTGAGTTTTGCATGGGGTTTCCACTCTTGTCAACATCAAGTGGGTGAGTTTCCTTCACCGACAGTTAGCTGCCACAGGAGCAGCAGTAAAGTGAGCTGTAGAACAGTTGTAAGAAGAGTGTCAGTAGAGGCAAAACGAAGACATTCACCCCTCCATGAAACTAGACGAACTATGGACTGCATTCACAGATCAATGCCATTGATCAGACTAGACAGATTTTAAAGGCACACTTTGTGCACTTGCAAACTCACATGTAAGTTGCTTCTGTGATCAGTGTGTGGCAGAAGTTGACCGGCACAGATTTTCAATCACAGATTTCCATTCACAGAGAGATGTGTTGCAATCACTGCCTGTTGCATAGCCCATTCTCTTACAACAGTCCTTACCTGCACAAAGCTGCTTCAGTGTAAGGCACAATGGAGGTAAGAGACATAAATGTGTGTGCACTTCCCCGTTCTTGAAATACAGAAGCGCTGGCCTTCTGATTTATTATCACCCTTTATTCAGGAGTGCAATTGTAAACCTAAACATTGACATGTACAGCCCTTTAAGGCCCATACTGCTTGTGAGTGGTAACCATAGATGGAGCTGATTACATGTTCTTGGGCTACCTTTACTGGATTAGCAAAGGTGGCTTTCTTCATTAATCTTAGTATGTTTTTGCAGAATTGCATGCTGGCTGAGCTACAGCTTAATGCATCCAAGTTGGAAGTTATGAAAATCTGCTTGGCAGGGTCAGGATGGAAAAATACAAATTACATACAACTCACAATCTCAGGCCACAGACAGCAGAAGTAGACCTAATTTACAAGCTCGTACAGCTGTGCTATTGCTCAGCGATTAGCACCAAAATATCTTTCAATAAGTATAGGGAGGGAAATAAATTTGCCCCCGACACATTAAACATTTTTCACCAAATGCAAGCTTTTCAGTTTGGAAAAAATAAACCCCATTTCCGTATCAAATAGTCTTTTCAGATTGGGGACAAAACCCAGTTCTCAACATAAAAACTTTATATTATCATGAAAGCAAGCATTGGCAATGGCAATAGGTGTGGCGTAACTGAAAATGCCTCAAGTCACAGGCGAGTTTAGACACTCAATACTTTATCCTAAATGCACTCGGACACTCATTTTTACACTCATGCATTTATTCACCACCCCTGATTCATTTTTAGCATTCACTCACTTGTCCACCCACAACAAAACACACCCAACAGCCCAGCAACCATATGCAAAATATATTATAAGCCTAAAAGCAGAAAAATATAACCAGGCCACTGTCAGAACGATAAGCTTACAATATAAAAATCAAATTAAACCTAGCAGAAAGTGGCCGTCTTGCAATGGTGTTCTTCAGAGTGTATGGCTCCTTTACAGTTGCAACATGGCTGCTGAATTTAGATGGCACGCGTTGGCCATCTTAGAATAAACCACCATGATACACTATGGACAATACCATTTTGATATAGGTACCGGGTATATTCACAGCACCTGGCATGCTGTGCTTCCAGATGAAATGAATAGCAAGCTGGGGGCATGGTTACACTCTCTGGGGAGCTGCAGTACCAGGCAAAAAGTCGACACTTTTCGGTGGTCAAGACCGTGGAAACGCGTCAGGCTGGGCACTTGCTGCTGTATTTTCTGGATGCACATATTTCTGCAATAAAAGCACTGCACTGAAACTCCTCGTTGTGGTCCGTTCCTGTTTGTTGCTGCGAATTTGGCAAACTAGGATTGTGGTTAATATATATATATATATATATATATATATATATATATATTCATTCCAGTTGAAGGCATTCGCCGAAACGCGTTGACAATCCTTTTCACGTTTGCACTAATGGTGTTGAAAAGAAAAAAATAAAGTACCTCTAAGAAATTTGATCGTGGACTCCCTCTGTGCCGTGGAGACTCTGGTTCATCTGATTGGGACCGCGTTGTGTTTTGCTGTTAAAAAAAAAAATATATATATAGCTTTAAGTGGGCCGGGTCTCACCGGTACTGAGCACCAGCAGTTTTTTAATGAAGGCCTTGAAACGGGTCTCTATCGGGCTCTGTTTTGTGCCCTGGCACAGTTGGTCTGTTTTTTCCAGACTGCAGTGACAGCAGGCACATCCATGTGCGCGTGCTCACACTTCTCACTAGTGGAGAAGTTACGGCATGACGTCATGCCAGGTGAGCCTTGTAGGGGAAGGGAAATCCTTTAAAGAGTCATTTTCTCTCTGGATTTCCCTTCTCTTTTTGAAACTCAGGAGCAGCAACATTGTGGTGGTGTCACCAGGGCTTTAAGTGGAAGCTTTTTCAATATTATATATAAGCCATAGTTGCTGCTTATTTATCTTATGCAACTAACAACCACAACAGTCCTGACTTGTTGTAGGTATGATGTTACCTCTTGTATCATACATCTGGATGCAATGACGGAAACAGCAAAATACAAGTCGGGTGACACACTATGCTAAGCACAGATTTTTAGCTTACATGCTTTTAAGCCACGCCCTTAATTACATTGGCCACGATCCTTTGAGAGACCCCCCAGTTTTTTCATCCCACTTTAAAGCCCTGTGTATATGTATATATATATATATATATATATATATATATATATATATATATATATATATATATTCCAGCTCCAACACATGCAATAAATTAGCACACATAGGCACTCACGGGGTTTGCTAGAAACACGTTTTTATAAGCAGACGCGTTTCAGCAGACAGCTTTCTTCAGTGCTAAAGCCAGAACCGTCTCTGCAAGCTGTCTCCGTCGACCTGAGGTCGTGAATTATTCAAATTCAAGGTTCGCTGTAATTTTACTGCTGCCCGCGGACTCACCTTGATTTTAACAGAGGCGTGGCGAGGGGATTGTGCTGCACGGCGTGTGGTGGTTGCCCATGTTGGGAGATCACATTGGAATGGACTAAATTACAACAAGGCATGCTTCAACAGTAAGAACTTGTGACTGTTATTTTGAATATCTTAATACTCACCTTGCATGAAAGTCGATATGGCCATGGTTAAATTTAAACATTACCTTGCTAGTATGGCGGCCAGAGGAAACAAATATCGCTGTAGTCCTTCCTCAATTACCACCATTCAAAAGCGCCAATCAGGAGAGACTATTTCTTGTTCAAAATGGCATGCCGTGCAATTGATACTGACACTTTTTTAGCACTGAAGAAAGCTGTCTGCTGAAACGCGTCTGCTTATAAAAAGGTGTTTCTAGCAACCCCCGTGAGTGCCTATGTGTGCTGATTTATTGCATGCGTTGTAGCTGGAATCTATACGCGAGTCCCATCCTCACGACAAGAATGGCACCCGCCTTAAGAGATCGGCATATCTGTTTCTGGTGCGTCTGGAGCTATGATATATATATATATATATATATATATATATTTTTTTTTAATAAACATTTTTATTGACATTTTTACTCTTATACATAACCAAACGTATAGAGAGCTTTTGAAAACAGGACGCCAGTCCAAACAGAGGAGCTCGCCTTCGACATCGGCACACCGGGTGGGAGGAGGGGTTATTTTTCTTTGGCACCACCTCCTTCAGTACCAATTGATTGAAAAAGCATATTTGTCTGCTATCTGGTGGGCTTGAATTAGGGTCGAACTGGGACAGAAAATAGTCCCGGGCACCGAAATAAAATTGGCCCCCATTAGTAAATTAAAAAGCTAAAAAAGTGTCTCTTTGTTTTAATATCAGTAAAACGAACCGCAAAACCTGACCCAGTTGTCCATAAAACAGGCCCAAACTGCCGAAAAACAGCCCACACACTGACCTGTCTGAGCAGCCCATTGGGCACTGCCTGATTGCCCTGCCTGAATGATATGGTTCATGTTAACACTTTTTCCATTCATTTATTTGTGCTGTTACCATATAACTTATCCCACATTTCTGCATAATAGTGTAACTCTTCAAGCCAGGCTATCATCGATGTCCTTACTAGCTCAAGACGTTAAAGTGTGATGTTAACTCATAAGTGATTAAATATTCCTACCAGCAAAATAAAATCTTAAAGTGAGGATATTCAAACCCATCACTAAGACCAAACTAAATGCATGCATTAATTTCACCCTTTCAATGGGTCCCATAACCCATATCAGGCCCGTGTTCATTATTCCACATATAACATGCCCTTCATGCTAACATCTCTGGTCAGTCCTATAAGGTAGGAAAAAGAACACCCATAATACCTTGGTTAGCCCTAAAGCGCAAAACCACAGCTTCAAATAAATACACTTTAATGAGTCATGCCCAGGATATTGTTCATATATACATTCTCCAACAGTTTTCCATAGATAACATACACAAACTATAGAGATTTATGGGTATGGTTTTTCTTAGCCTGTAGGACTGTCTTAAGTCATGGCTCGTGTATCCACAAGTGCCTTCATAAGGAGGGTTTATCTGGAATTTGATATACTGGGAGGCTTGTTTCATCAATTGGTCCTGAAGAAGGTGATAACCAAGAAATATAACTCACCGAAATGTGCCTCAACCGTTTGCCCGGTTATGGTTTGTTTGCCATGAACTGATAGGAAAAAAGGTATACTCTGTTTTTGCCGCCTGTGGAGTTAATGAGGTCTGTGGCCGATCTTTGTAACTTTTTTTAGGAAGTGGATATGAGTGATTGATATGTATGGAAGTAATGAAATTGCAGGGGATTTGCTGATATACCAATAAATGAACGTTGAAATATGTTAATATTTATGATGAAATTATGGAAAGTAATGACTTTTTGTATAAATAAAAACAATGTACAATAAAAATAGCAATTTTCATATTTTGAGTGTAATATGATATGGATCGTATATAAGAAATACACGTTGAGCGGGTGTTACTTGTTATGTATTTACCCCTCTCTTGAACCTAAGTATCTTCTGTGGGGTGAACCTTGATGGTAATATATCAGAGTTGCCAGTCCA
Source organism: Calotriton arnoldi (assembly GCA_963921515.1). Classification (NCBI taxonomy): domain Eukaryota; kingdom Metazoa; phylum Chordata; class Amphibia; order Caudata; family Salamandridae; genus Calotriton; species Calotriton arnoldi. The sequence goes on from CAWUFW010004770.1 coordinate 492,804, forward strand.
TCTCCTTTGACCCCTTGTATCATCTGCAAGCTGAGCATGCATGCTCAAACGAGCTGCAGCAGACCAGGTCTTGGTCTAACACCCTTGGATGCAGCACAGTGCTATGACATCTCCAGCAAAGGTGCAACAGTGGAAAACCTCATACCATTCAGACACATACATGGCTCAAACTCCTAGTTGGTCAGAACAAACTAAGGCCTTTGTAGGCTTTTTTGTTCTATCCAAAGCCATGTAAGGCTAAGAATGACGCATTTCATCCCTATGCTTTGATATTAAATCGTCTTATGAAATGAATAATGCCTCGCTTCTGCCCTATACTTTGGGTGTTGTATTTCATCTATGAAAACTTTTTTCTACAACATATTTTTCGTCCCATGGCCATAAGTTCAAAGACATGTCTGGTACAGACCCAACCTATTTTGAGCGTACAACAATTTGTTAATACCAATGGCTCCATGGTACTCGCAGTGTATGTTTCCTTTATTCTTCATGCATTTAGTAGAATGGCCTGCTGCTCCTCCAGGGCTGACTACAATCCACAGATCGGTACCTTCCCTCCCAGAGAGGCACTATTCCAGCATCATCTAAATTTGACTGAGGCATTCTGTTACTGTGTACAGTGGAATGTACCTCTTTGCCTGTATGTATTATGAGTAGGGGTGTGCGTAACTTGTGTAATTTTTGGTAGAGTGATTACTTCAAAATTATCCAAGGAGCGTAATCCAGAATTTATTGCTATTATCTGAACGCAAAAGGCATCCCAGCACCCAAAATTGACCAGAGGATTCATTTTTTGCTAAGAAAATAGTGCTATATGCCACAAACAGCAGCAGCTGCTTGCGCTCTCCTAGTTTGTTGCTCCAGTGGTCCTGCAGTAGTATCTTTGCCCCAAACTGCTCTTAATTACGCAATTGGTAATTGGTAATTTTGTGTGACAAGAGTAACATGGAATTACCAGAATGACTGATTACTCTGGCATAATTATACTTAGTGTATCAACAGTGTATGTAGTTCCTTAAGAGAAGTAAAAAAGAGTATGTGGTCGGTCAATTGTCGAAGGCATGGTTCTACAAAGTCAGTCCTGGAGGGCCAAACCCAAGCCAGATTTTTATGATAACTACATATATCAAAATGGGAATATGATAAAACTCTGGCATGGATTCAGCCCTCCAGGACCGACTTAAGAGAACCGTGGTTTAAGGAAACAGACGGGAGGCCCACCCCTTTAGGAACTAGGGCCCTCACATACCCACATGCAAGTTTAAATAGGGGAGTCTAATGTCTGATTAAAAAACACCTCCCGAGCCAGCAGAATTGCGTAGGTCATCCTGTGCTACAGTGACGCAGATGCTAAATAAGCATCGACTTTGCCTTCCCTCGAGGACGCTAGAGAGCCACCCTACTTCGGTCAACATTTTGAAGGTACACCACATTTAGGTTATGTGAGATGCTGGCTCAGTATATGATGGACACTTATGTAAGTGGGAACCCTCCACTAATCCAGACAACCCTTATGGTGATTTTAGTGGTCTTAGACAACCTTAGAAAGCTCTGTAAGTGGTAGCTGTGGAGAGCAGCCTTCAGGCTTAGTCCAGAAGGAGTGTAAAGCAGCTTGTTTTACCAGTATATAATCCTATAGGTATAGATTAAATGAAAAATAACCACACAGTGTATTTATAAAAATATGTATTTATTATAAGACACTAACACATTTAGATATCTCCTAGCCGGAGATATACACAATACACACAATACTTTGCAATAGAAACAGGTAAGTAGCACAGAATACACAGTGGTTACCGGGGGGGGGACACCAAACCATATACTAAAATAGTGGTATGCGAACCTCGACTTGAGTCAAGGCAATACCCAGAGGATGTAGAAGTGCTGGGGACCCAAGGAACCACCCAAAGTGAGTATCTAGGAGCTCCACGGAGGTCATGTACAGTGTAAGAAGGACCCTTCCCAGTGGACCCTGAAGAAACCCCATGGAAGACAGAAGGTTGGAGAGCCAGCGCACCCGTGGATACCTTAGGAACGAGGATACCTGCCCCAGGGCAACTGGGTGTGAAGAACTATCACCTGTGTTGCTGAGCCTTCCGGAGTCCATAGGAGCCCAGGATCAGTAGACTGGTCAGCTTAGTTGCGGTGCCTGCAGATGGAGGGAAGTGACTCCTTCACTTCAAGGGAGATTCCTTCAGGTGTCTTGGATGTCTCCAGGCCCTGAAGGAGTTCCTGTAGGGAGCACAGTCATGGACATTGGAGCAGACAAGCAGGGTGAAGAGATCAGGAGCAGCACGAGTCTTCCCAGTTGCAGCCTTGATGCCCAGAGCGAAGTCCGTCGAAGACCAGAGTACCCAGACGGTCAAAGTTGAAGTGGTGTCTGAATTGTATCATGTCCCTTGACGAATCTTAGGGACCCACCCACAGGTAAGCTCTTAAATACCCTAAGGAAAGGGTTGGGACGATACAGGGTTCCCTCCCTAAGGAGGGGCTGGACAAGGAGGAGGATACCTCCCTGGCCTTTGTCCAGTTTCACGCCGGAACCAATGGCTCCCTGAACTGGTTTGAACTGGACTATGCATGGAGGGCACCAAATGTGCCCTGCACACAGACTGTGTGGCGCTGGCAAGCACTCCCACCCTGCCCCAATGCACTAAACCCTGTCTGGGAGGTGGTCTCACCTCCCTGTGACAGGATGCATATTGTTCTGCCTTCCGCTGCTCGAGCTTGGCTCAGCAGAAGGAGGGCAGAATCATGTCTCTGGTCGGCAGCAGCCATGTTGTGCTGTTCGGGTCTAGAAGACTGGTACCGGGAGCACTGAGGACCTATCGGCGGGCCTTTACAGTGCTTGGAATCATACCTCCCACACAGTTTACGTTGTGGGGGTATGATTCTAACATGTTTGATACAAACACTACATTGTTCGTTACAGCCAGTTTCGAGATGGTCATCACGTAATTACGCGGTGCCCCTCTATATGATATATGGCTGTCTCACAACCCGTGAGAATGGACTCCGAAGGCTGTAGGGGTGTCCTGCTAATGCAGGGACACCCTCACACTTAGAACCAAGCACCCTGCCCTCAGGATTGAAAAGGCCTGCTGTAGGGGTGACTTATAGGTTTTAAGTGCAGTGACTCTAGATATAGGGAAAGCTATATCTTTTGTAAGTGGTGCTAGCACCAGCTTACACAGGCTGCAATGACAGGCCTGTAGTGATAGTTTGAATGGTCTCCCATAGGTGGCATAATACATGCTTCAGCCTATGGGGGACCTCTGGGGTACCTATGCACTGGGTACCTTGGTACCATATACTAGGGACTGATAAGGGTACCCCAGTATCCAATCTGGGACGTACCTAAGTACTTACCATAACAATTTAAGGGAGAAAGCAGAGAGACTGGGGTCCTGATTAGCAGGATCCCAGTCAGACTAGTCAGAAACATCATTACATCAAGCAAAAAGTGGGGGTAACCATAGAAGCAGAGCCTAATTTCCTACAGGTTATAATTGTGATTGGATTATCCTTGATAATAACCCATATTTCAACTACTGTGTAGATGAAAAAAAGAATTCCGGTCCTGATGAATTGCCATTTGATTATTTTTGACAAACCAGACAAGAAACATGTTGATCTCTGACTACTTTGAGCTACCAGAGATCATTGTCTCTAAGGTTAGCCACCACTGTTTTTGATCAGACAAGTAGATTCACCTAATAAAACTTGCTTTAGAGAACTACTTAGTCTATTTTAACAACACCATTCCTATGCACTTACACCTCACTACACTCATTTACATGGCACAGCCCTACACCCCCACTTCACATAACTGCTTGGGAATAAAAGATCTCTGAAAAAGAGCCCCTTTAAGGGAGCCAGTATGGCATTGCAGTGCCTGCCCGACGAGGAGTAAGCCCTATGATGGAGCATGACACCCATTTGGGTGTGTGAGGGCCCTAGTACCTAAAGGAGCAGACCTCTTGTCTGTTCCCTTAGACAATTGACCGACCACATACTCTCTTTTCTACTTCTCTTAAGGAACTGCATACTTTAATGAATATCAAATGTATCAACATAGATGCATATGCTGGACCTACAAGTACCACCTGACCCTTTTTTTTATATAATTATACTTAGGCCTGGGTGAAATTTTGAGGACTATTGACTGATAAGCAGTCTCTCTCCTTCCAGGAAACTGCTCATCCTGTACCCTCAGGGGTGTGGAATTTAATAAAATATCTACTTTGTCCATGGGGCAAGTTGCTTCAAAATCCACTTGTCCATTTTGTGCCGCGTAATGCGGCGACAAATTTTGGCAGCAATCTCATTATATAAGAGCTCTGATATGGGCTCATACCATAGTAGGGTTTGAATACCAGCAATTCCCTTATTTTGCCATGTTTCCATATATTTACATACTAGGGCTGAAGGTAGCGGTAAGCAATAGTTCCAGGGTTGGAATGCCCTTTTGAGTCTCTGCAAACCTACTAACTTGCATGTTTTATGGGTTTTCACCAACTCTTCTCTAATATTTTCCCATACTGAGAAAAGTTGAAAATTTACTCCTGACAATGGCATATGTAAAACTTCTTCTAGGACTAGGAAAAAAGTGGCTGGAGGGAAAGTGAACTTGCAAACACTCAGATTTTTGCATGAGCAAATCTACACATGCATATTTGCCCTTGCTTAAATGCAGTTGACAAATATTTTCTAGGAGTACTATTTCTTGGCCTACTTCTGTAAATTCTTGTGAATTCACGAAAGCCGTAAATCTGCACTTTAATTCAAGGACATATAAATGGGTGCATTTTTTGAGACTTTCATTAATAGTTGGGGCCCAAATTAGGTCTAGCGGTAACCATGACCTTTTGTGTTTATTAAAATTCTGTCTCTCTCTCTCTATTGGTTGGCTTCACTGTGAGTGAGAGTACTCTGCTCTTTCACAAAGAGCATATCGGCCCACAAATTAGTTTTGTACTGTGCCAGGAACTACCGTGGCAATGTGTGTTTTGTAAGACCAAAAACAAGTTTTGCTTTCGCCAATGTTTGTTATAAAGGTGATTGCCTGGCAGCTCCCACACTAATAAGGTTTTACAAAAAATATGCCAAAACAAGATGCACATTGACAAAACCAAAAGGTTGACCACCAATTTCAGAACTACTGGCTTTGCCAATGCTTGTATATTTTTATGTTTCCCATAATCTTATTGAAACTGGTTACACTGATTTTCCATTATGAAAATCTTTAGGAAATTCAAGCATACATCAGCACATTTTACTAAATAAGGCTGCAAAGAAATGGTACCTAAAATGTTACAATAGTTTAGCGAAATGTTTTTTTCCTATTTGCATTTTTTGTGAAGTTTTTATTTTGAAAGCAAAGAATCATCAATCTTGCTTTCAAGCTTCTGTAAATATTTGCATCAAATCAGAGAGCATTCTGGGAGCATTATGCATAGCCTCATATGGCTAAACTTTGAAAACGTATGTACACATTTTTATACTGGAACCACTGTCAGTAGTGCAGTCTGAGCTTACAACATTTACTTAGAGCGCTGACCCTAATTTTTTTTTTTTTGTTTAAATTTGTTTATTGATTTTCCATTACTGTATTTCACTTCAGGTTACACAGTTGTATCACATTTGCAACTTAGCCTTGTAATTTACTCTTGAGGCGGGTTAAAGCGAAGCATTACATAAATTGGACATCAAATTTCTATACAGTTTTGCAATAATGACTGTGTTGGCCTGGTGAGTGTATGACAATATTGAATGCAACATAACATTGAACTGATAAGAAAAAAAAAGATTGAAAATAACTCATTGACTCTTGTTCACAGCATTATAACATTATAACAATTCGGCTCGACGCGCACCCTGCACCACCTACTCTGCAGCTTGCGCGCAGCGCATGATTGGTTATTGACCAAATTGGAAGTTACCCACTAGGATCTTATTCCGCTGTTTGTGACTGCTATATGTTGTGATAGTAAACTTGGACAAGTGTCAGTAAATGGACATTACTCTCGCCTCCTTATGCGCTTCGCTGGGTGCGCCATGAGAGTTGTTGATCTGGCTTTTAATACTTTAGCTAGTTAGTTGGGGTCTGGTTCGCGCTACTCCCAGGTGTATTGCTGTGTGACTCGGACTGATCCTGCCAGATCGCACGGAAATCTGTCAGGATTGCTTCCCAACTCGCCGCGAGCGGTTGTTTGCGGATTCCTATTGCATCCTAAACTCTCCGCTTACGCCCATCAGAGCATCGACTGAAACCAGGCCCTTACTGCAGGAGGCTCCGAAGATTTCCAGCGTCGCGTGATCAGGAGCTTGGCCACTATGAGCCCCAGGTCTATATAACGAGAAGTCACTTTATGCTTGGCTGTCCTGCGGTACAGACCCAGTATGCATGTCTCCCACGTCCAGCTCAGTGTGCGTTCATTGCGTTAAGGTCATGATGGCAACCCTCCAGTATGGCTGGATAGTCGTGCAGGACCAAAGCATGTGGAGCAGATCGCTGCCCACGTTGCCACATCTTGGGCAGCTGGCGTCAGCACGACTGAAATATTTATTTATTTTGGCTGGCGTCAGGTAGGCCCTGTGTACGATGTAGTACTGGATCAGACGGATCCTTGCATTACGTGGGATACGGGTGGGACCTTCGAGAATGGCCAGCCACTGACGTTCAGTACTGGGACGCTGCAAATCTGCATCCCAATGGGCACGCAAGGAGCTCAGTCGCGGTGCAGTGTGTACCCTTAGTGATTCCGCAAACCATCTCACGAGATGTCGGCCTGAACCCATTTCATGCTAATATTGTATGGTTAAGTGCGTGGCCGGATCCTGCGCTAAATCCCCCCACATTGCCTGCAATGTAGGGACCACCGCCGCATGTAGTAAAAACTGGCCCTGTGGCATACCGGAATCTTCGGCAATCGTACCAAAAGGCAATAGTTGCCCATCACTATATAGGTCCCCTACTGTGAGGATACCTGCCTCCTCCCATTGCATTAGTTCCGTCCTCGAGATTGCATGGTGCCTTCTGGGCGTGCCCATTAAAGGGAGGGACGGTGCATATGGGATCACACGTGACTCGCAGGCTGCGACGGAAGCAGTAGTGAGCCACCTCCAGCAGCAGCTGGGCCGGTGGCCTGCCCCTCCCGGCGGGGTGGAACAGTTCAACAATCTGCGAATGCAGGAGTCCTGGCTCATGAGTCGCCAGGTCCTCAAAGTAGCGCACTCAGCCATCTTGCCACCCATTGGGGCTGAGCCGCGAGATAGTACTGCTCCATGTTTGGCAGCAAGAGGCCTCCGTTAGCTGTCGAGGGGTACATTTTGGACACAGCTACTCTACTGCGCGACCCGGTCCAAATGAATTTCCTCATGTCTTGCTCTAGGCCTTTGAATAGCGTCGGCCTGAGACAAGATGGCAGGTTAACAAAGTGATATAGGAGGCGGGGAAGCACCACCATCTTTAACAGCGTGATTCTTCCCATAACCGTCAGTGGTAATGTACCCCAAAATGTCATCTGCACTCGTATTGCAGTGATAGCACGCAACAGGTTGCCCTCAAGTAAGTCTGCGAGGTCTCTGTATAGGAGTTTCCCCAGATAACGGAACGATGACACCTGCCAGTTCACCGGCCTGCTATTGATAGATGTGGGTCCAAAGTGGACTCCGAAAAGGGATACAGGCATGACTTGTCCCAGTTCACACGAAGCCCTGAAGCAGCGGCAAATTCTGATAATGTTCTTTCCACCATTGCACAGGGCAGCCTAAGAGAGCGCTCACCCTAATAATAAAGGCTTTGCATTAATGGACCATAAATACAAGTTTGAACAGCATTAACACATGGGTACAAATATTCCCTTAACTGCAGACAAAGCCCTTCCCTGATCCATAATGTGGTACTGTAAACTGGCAGCCAAAGGGTTTGTGCTGTAGGGGGTTGGGCCTACTTGTCCCAAGAAACAAATACACATGAAAACTTGTTGCCCTTGACCCCAAACAATATGCCCTGGGTGTCTGGCTATAGGAATTCCACATCCCTGACCCTCCATCTCATCGGATGTCTTATTTCAGCATATACTGAGTCTGTGAGTACTGGTACTGGGTGGATGGAGAACCATTGGACTTCAGCTACTAGGGAAAAGGAGAGTCCAGTAACCCACCCTTGGAAAGATGTGGGATGGTCTCCAGATCATCAAGAAAGAACTTTACCTGGGAGGATGAATGTTGTGGAGTCACATTACCCTTCAGTAACAATACAGAATATTAAGAGCATATGCCAGATTTGGATAGTTTAAATGACTGGTATTACTTCTCAGGCATATCAACAGACCCCAATAATTGTACTGTGGTTCCCTTTTGCAGGGCCTGTCCTTCACAATAATTTTTTTTAACTTTTGCTGGATGTTCCAGTCAAATAATCATCCTTTATATATACCAGCGGCGGCTCCTCCGCTATGGCGGAGGAGCGGCAAATCACTGCTTTCTCGCAGTGCGAGAAGCGAAAACATAAAATGGTAATAACTTTTAGTTAGCAGAGTCAGGGGAGGAGTGGTTTGTCTGCTCCTGAGTGCGCAATGACTGTTTGGTCGGCCCTCACGGGCCGCCCAAACCAGTCATGCGCACTCCCCTGTTCTCCATGCAGGCTGCATGGAGAACATGCCCAACCCTCCAGCCCCAGACCAATCACAACGTTCCATTGGAGCGTTGTGATTGGCTTAGGGGCGGGAGCCTGGCTGCCTGCTTCCATTTCCGACCTGGAGTCGGACACAGGCGAGCAGGAGAGAAGACGCGGGACCCAGTGGTGGCAAGGTAAGTTTTATTTATTATTTTTTGATGCAGCCAGCGGCCGAACCACTCCCCCACGCGCCTGTCCCCCCCCCCCCCACCCACGAACCATGCCAGCCGCCCCTGATATATATCAGTGAGCATTTTCACCATTGGGGCTGTCTTCCATTGTGTGAGCTGCCTTCAACCCCTGAAATATGAAAGTGACATCAGAGGAGGACCGGATGTGCAATTCGATTACAGAGACAAAGGTGCAGAATATACAGTTGCATTTTCTTGTTGGTGAGCCCAAAGGAAAATGCAACCTTTTATTATGTAAATGAAAAGAGATGGTGTAAATTGATTTTTTTGTTTAGTAAATTTGGCCTAAAAGAAAGTTTAAATTGTAATAAGTTAGATTTTTTTTTTTGGTCAAACTTTTTATTAAAGTTTTCATGCGGCCCAATAGATCGACAGCATTGAAACGTTGAAAGTCAGTAAGCAATACAGCAAGGTGCTAATGACCGATACAGTTGCTGGACACATGACTTTGCAAATAGTTAACATATTCTAATGTAACATTGTCAACTGATTAGAAATGGAGAGCGGTTTTAGTGCCCTCGGTTCCTCCCTCCCCCGAAAGAACAGTAAACAACAATCCCTGCTGGAAAATAAAGGACTCGTATATTGTGCCATGTAGAAGGGGTGTTAAAACTAGGGACTCATGGGCAAGCCCGGGGGCCCTGGGAAGCAACCCAAAAGGCCTCTGGGAACATCCAAACTGGAAGAGATGCAAAACCCTCGTGCGAGTTGGACATGGCAGGCCTTCCGAGAGGAAAGCAATCTGTGGTCCCCATTTATATTCAAATTTTGTATAAGTATCTTGCAGGATGTCTGCCTTCCGTTCCATTGTCAATGCATGCCAGAGCCTTGCATACCATTTGTAAGGGACGGTGCAGTGGTTTTCTTCCAAGCCGCTACCAGGGCTGTCTTGGAAACCCCTGGGTGAAGCCACATAATGTAGCGGTCGCTTTAGGTTTGGCATTTTAAAGTGTTATCGTGCAGCCCTAACAAAGCAAAGCTGGGAGTACACAGAAGGGGATAGCCCAGTATGGTTTTCATTTGTGCCAAGATTTCAACCCAGAATGGTCGGATGATCAGTCAGTCCCACCAGATATGTCAGAAGTCTCCTAGTAAGCCACAACCCCTCCAGCAAAGATCCAATGTGTTAGGAAATATGGTTTTAAACTTAGCAGGGTAAAGGTACCAATCAAACAAACATTTATAGTGGGCTTCTCTAAGACCTGCAGAATGGTTTTATCTGGGAATATCCTTCCACAATTTCTGCCACTGCTTTTCAGGTACTGAGCTGCCGAGTACCTTTGCCCAGTATTGAATATGGGGTTGTGGAGTCGAGGGGAAAGTTTGAAGCAGGTGAGAATCGCTTGCCTCAGCAGAACATTGCATTTCGTTATATTTTCTGTTCATGTTCAAGGCTGCAACTCGACTTGCTAACAGTATAATTATTTTGCTCTGCATTCCATTGTATACATGTAACTCTGCTCCCACGTTGAGAGACGGTGAGACTCGGCACAGTGGCCTTGGACTGTTGATAGTGCACCCATCTGGCAGGTGTTAGCCCATCTTTCTGTGCCTTCTTTGTTCGTGTCCGGCTCAGGCCGGTATTTTTCCATTGAAGGCGTGGCCGAAGTCTCCTGAAGGGTTTATCTTCTATTAGCGAATGCTGGGGAGCCAGTCCCTCTCCAGCCATCTCAGGGTACAGGTTATGACGGGCTCCTCTGCAGAGTAACTGTAATAAATGCTTGTTTGTATTCTCTACTGACTGACCGACTCTTCATTTGGGAAGGCATAGCAGGTGGTCATAAGTCCCCGCATGGCCCTAGAGGGCCTCGTCCTTCAACATTTTGAGCCAATGTTTGTCTGATTTCCCTATAGGACCATTCAACCATGACTCATTTGCGCAGCTTTATAGTAGAAGTGAAAGTCTGGTAGGGCTTGAACCCCTGCCTCCTTCGGAAGCCGCAATAGCTTATAAGGAAGTCGAGCTCTGTGGTCTTTCCAACTGAAGCGAATTACCAGGGATCGGAGCTCCGCTTAAAATTCTTGGGGTACTTCAATTGGCAGGCCTTGGAAGAAGTATAAAATGCATAGTAGGACTGTCATTTTGATGTTGTTAATGCATCCTAGCCATGACAGGTTCATGGGGGTGCAACGCTTGAGATCTAATTTGAGTAGACGAGGCAGAGGGGGAAATTAACCCAATAGAGATTGGCAATCCTGGTTTTCTTTTTAATTCCAAAATAAATGGTCTTTTTTTCATACATTGAAAGGGAGTTGTAGTTACTAGTCTCTCCATGTTGTGTAGGGGGAGGGTCAGATTTAACAGAAAGGATTTGTGTAAATTTACGCAGTATCTGGCCACTGCTTCATATCGAGTCAATACTCGTAGTAGAGCATCTAGTGCAGTAGCGGGACAGGTGAGAGAGAGCAGTACATCATCTGCAAAAAGAGATTTTGTGATCCATGGAACCAAAAGGGATGCCTCGGATCTTTGGTGTAGCTCTGACCTTAGTGACTAAGGGTTCTATGCTGAGAGCAAATAAGCGTAGAGAGCACGGACATCCCTGTTGGGAACTCTGACTTAAAGTGAAAAAGTCTGAGCTCACCCCATTAACCACAACTCTTGAGAGAATTTGTGTAATTTGCCTTGACCATGGTTATGAATCACTCATAGAAGCCAAATTTATGAAGGGTATGAAAAAGAAAGGACCAGTGCACCCGGTCGAAGGCTTTTTCTGCATCACGTGCTAACAAGATATCTGGAATCTGCTTTTTGGTGACTTTTTCGACCAGGTGGACTATCCTCCTTAAGTGGCCATGCAACTGTCTCTCTCGAATAAAACCCGATTGGTCTGGATGAATCAATTCAGGTAGAATCTTCTTTAGTCTGGTGGCCAAGATCTTAGTGTATATTTTTGCATCCAAGTTAAGTTGGGCTATAGACCTGTAGGAATCACAATTCTGTGGGTCTTTCCCCTGTTTAGGGATGACGGAAATTAGTGTTTCACTCATTGAGGGGATGACCATTTTAGTAGTTGCCAAATGATTGAATAGGAGGGTAAGGTAGTGTATGAGCTCTGAGCTAAAGGTTTTATAAAATTGCACAGTGAACCCTTCGGGTCCAAGGGATTTATGTGCCTTGAGTGGCTATTGCTAATCGAAACTCTTCCTCATCTATCGGGCTACTCAATTCCTCGTTCTGGTCTGCTGACATCTGGGGTAATTCTACAATTGCTAAATAGTTTTGTTGAGGCTCTACGCAGGGTGGGTGAGAAGTATAGAGATTCTTGAAAAAAATAATAAAAGGCTTGGGCCTTAGTGTTCGGATGTGAAAGGGTCCCCTGTCTCTTTGTAAATTCAACTAATAGTCTTTTTCATGTTTCACTCTGAGTTGGAGTGCGAGGTGTGTACCCACTTTATTACTTCTATCATATGTTAGATGTTTGAGGTGTAATAGGGTGAATTCGGCTATAGTGGTGTAGATGGCATTTAATTTCCCTTTCAAAGTGGCAACCTTCCTCTGCAATGCAAGAGTGGGTGTTTCTTTGAGTTTTCTCCGCAGATTGAAGCGCCACTTCGAGAGCCAATCTGTCTTGGGTTTTTTGTTTGGTCAATGCTGAGGAGAGGGTAATGCATTTCTCCCTGACCATAGCTTTAAAAGCATCCCAGGTGATAGAAAGGTTGGTGTCTTGGGATTTGTTTAGTTGAAAGAATTCTCAGGTAGTTTTACGTATCTCATCCCTGAAGTGACAGTCTCTAGTAAGGGACCCAGGAAAGAAATTTAGGACTGGGGGCCCCTCCTTCCAGGGTCAACTCAACAGGAGAGTGGTCGGATAACGAAATAGGATAAAAGTCAATCTCTAAAATGGACTGTGTTCAAGATTGGCTTCTGAATACATAATCCAGCCCTGAGTAGGAGCGGTGGGAGTGAAAAAAAATAAAGGTATAGTCCCTAGTGCTGGGGCACACCATTCGCCTCGCGTCCGCCAAACCTATAGTCTGATGGGAGTGTTGAAGTGTTTTTGTAAAGCTGCCCGTGCTTGTGTGTTGCAGGTGTGGGCTATCCAGTTGTGGGTCCCAGGTGAGAATAAAATCACCCATGAGTATGATGTGTCCTTCAGCAAGTCCCCCCTCTCCCCTCCCAGAAAGTGTTAGAAACGATGGGAGGAAAGTGGCTTGTGAAGAGTTTGGAGTGTAGATTGAGGGAATGTTCCAGGTTAATTAACACCATTGTTGTGGTTGGGGTGTGCATCAACCGAACAACATCGCCCCTTGTCCTCCCTCATACCAGTGTTGTAATTCCCCATTTAAGTATTCTTCTCCTCAGCTCATCAAAAAAGGACTCCTGCATGGAACAACAATGGAAAAACAAAGCAAACCTAAATGGGAACCATGTTTCCCAACATTTGAAAGACAGTCGATACAACTGTGAAAGTGTGTGCGTGTGATTAATGAGCCACTTGGAGCCTTCCTAAGGGAGTAGTTAGTGGTCAAGGTAACATGTGAGAGAGTAGACACAGCTAATATTAATTGGACACTCATGGTACATTAAGTGGTATAGACAATCAGCCGGAAATGCTAGGGTCAGTACAACACAATAAGTGGGGGCCTACTGTACAGATTGAAAACAGGCAATTAATGAACTCTGTAGTCAAAAAATGTCTTTGCAACGGAGAGTGGAAGACTATTGCTTCAGCTGATGGCACTCCGCTTCCCCTGCCTCTGGGAATAGCGTTATGGGAGCCAATATCCATAGTTCGTATCAGTCTCGGGGCCAGTGGATGGAGCTCCCGTTTGATCTGTTGTGCGATCTGGATCTGAGATCTTCACTCCAAGCAGAGCCCCTGTCTCTGTAAAATTAGTGAAATGGTAAGCTTTGTTGTGGTAGGAGAAAGCCAAACTGAATGAGTATGTCCATCTATATTTGATATTGTCTTGGCGTGGTTTATCGGTGACTGATCAGAATTGTTGTCATCGAGCCAGAGTTGCTGGGGCTACATCTTGGAATACGAGGCATGATGCTCCTTGAAAGGTCACTTCGCTCAATTTCCTTGCCACCTGGAGGATTGCCTCCTTCATTTTGATAGAATTAAGCTTTGCCAAAACATCTCTAGGCCATTTCCCTTCACCTTGGGTCAGTGGGCCCATTCTGTGGAAACATTCCAGCTTGACCTTGGTGCCTCCTATTCCCAAAAACTCTGAAAACAGACTCACCACAAAGGTGTCCAGATCTGGTCCCTCCGCCTCTTCCTCCAGGCCACGCAGCCTAATATCACATTTAGAACAATTTTTAAGGTCCTCCCATTTCAGAAGTGTTGCATGAAGATGTGTTTTAAGACAGCCAGTGAAGCTCTCAAAGTGGTTCACCCGCTGAGTCAGGGTTTGGTAGGTAGTGTCTGGTCCAACATTCGCGTGCTGATGGAGTCCAAATCTTGTTGAAGAGCAGTGAATTTGGAGGTAAGTTTGGATCGGTGGGCTTCCAAGAAGGTAGTCAGATCAGCCTTAACATCTTCACGCAGTTCTTTTTTGAAGTTGCGAAGATAAGAGGTCCTCCTTTGTTAAGATCATGTTGTCTTCTCCTTGGGGGGGAGGAGCAAGAATTTTGTGAGTCAGTTCGCTGGAAATAACTCGAGACCCTGTTGGTTTGGAATTTTTTGGGAGGCATGTAGAGTGTGGTCATCAATGGGCAAGCAAGGGTGATGACGCAGAGTCGCCAAGGCTATTCAAATGCCATGTGGTGGAGCAGGCAAGTGGTTATACTGTGGCATCTCAAGAATAGTAAGGAGGCTAGTAGTTCACCTTAGGGATGTCTGGTGAGTACAAGGATGGGGGGCTGTACCGAAAAAGAGGCTTTGAGCAATAGTCTCTGAAGTAGGTGAAGATGTCTCGGTATAATGTCCAAAGAGGGCACCTCTCCCAGGGCGATGGGGCTAGAAGTCGATGGGTCGCGAGTGCTCATCAGGAGCTGCAGATAAGAAAAACCTCCAAACCGTGCCCGGTGTTTCTCTCAGAACACCCTGATGTTCAAATAGAAGTAGTGTGTGATCAGGGCCAAGGATTAAGGAGACACCTTGAGAGACCCAAGTAGCACTCTAGGGCAGGTTGTGCTGGTGAAATGGTGGATGAACTATTGGGCCTCGGAGAGGAGCTGTCCCAATGAAGATGACATATCTGTTGTCGAGGGCCTATGTGTGGGACTTTTCAGAGGGATTCTTTTGCCTGACGACTTTATGGGGTGGCCACCGTTTTGTTGAAGCGCATGGGGCCCAGACTTTGAGGTGTTCAAAAAGCTTCAGATGGAAGACCCATCTCCCCACCAGACTCTTCCAGAGGTAGGAGCAAGGCAAGGGAGGAACTGGCAATCACGTGATCCTCTGATCAGGGGCTGCGTCTTTCAGGGCACAGTCTGAGCAGCACCCACCGCTACTCAGCAGGCTGGTGTCAACAAAGGGGTCACTGTGCTGTAATTGGGCCGTCCTTCTTGCTCCCTGTCACGTTGCAGTCAGGCCTCATGGCGGGCACATGTGGAACTCCGGGGGCTGTGGGCTTAGGTGGTGTTGCAGCATCACATGGTGTGAGTGTGCTGACCATGTTTGAGGTAGTTCTGGTGCAAGGTTGACCTTGTCATCCATGGGCCCGTATGGTGTGATTGGTATTATTGCGTCCATGCAGGAGTTACGTGGTGCCCTCTGGGGGGACAATCAGGCCTCATTAGGTCACCTCACTCCCTCCTCACTGTCCGTGAAAGCTGCGGGGAGAAGGATCACCCTAGAAGCCATGTTATCTTGATTTAAGAGCTGACGGCCGTGGAGCTCGTATGGATCATGTCCATGCAGCCATGATGGTTGGCCACGTCTCCATGAGTTGTTTTAAAAAAAAAAAAAAAACCAGGTTTTGTTCAAATGATCAACAAATACTGCAACTGAAAAAGAGTTGTAGTGGTTTCCTCACTTCCTTTTGTAACTCTCAGTGGTTGCTATTTTCCCTGACGGGACAGAGTTCTTGGTGCTCTCTCAACCAGGACTTGACACCTGATTGTAAATAAGACCACAATTAGGTCAAGTTTTGAAATTTGTTAAAAACAAAACACAAATTCCACCTTTATTTGACCAAGTCATCAGGCTGCCACAAATAAGGCTAACAATCTTGAAGTTCTGATATAATATTACCCTTACATGAAAACCCAAGTGACTTCTATGGTCCGTTATATTTTCTTTGTCATCCAAAATAAAAATTTGCATCATTTCACCCCCGCTACTTTTAAGGGTCTAGTAGTGGGCTTGGTCGTTACTTCCAGATTAGACTCCACTAACTCCATTTGTGGGCAGCGCCAACAATCAAGCACTGAAATTATAGTTGCCACAAGATGCCGACTGGAAGTAAGCCTTGGTCTACGGAAATACAGACATATGTCAGCAGCCAGGTAAAGACTACATTAGACATGAAGGATCGGGGCTGCGCATGATGTTGCATTCCATTGCTTAGCTGACAATGTACAACGTAATCCAGGCAAAAGTGTGCTATGGTCTTCCAATAAGGACATATTGCGGCCTGCATCTTACTGGAGACAGACCCTTTGAAGACACACTGCTGCCCCCCCGGAAGGCAACTTCCCTCCATTCAGGACCAATAGCCCCTCTTGCTGCCCATCTAAATGATCTCCCTCCACCATAGGCTCCTCGGTATGCCCACTGGCATTCCTTAGTTCCAACCAGGCCCTCAGCTCCTTTTGGTATTCCTCCTTTCGGGTGAGGCCTCTTACAGAGATTTTAATTTTTCAGTAAGCACAGCTTTAAGTTGTGGCACTGTTATGTTATCTAGGTATTTGTAAAGCGCGCGGCTACTCCGTGGAGTGTCCCGGCGCTGCGAAAAGACCGCGTAACACAGAACCAGAGAACATCAGAAACTAAGACATGCCAGGCTAAAGTTGAAAAAGCCATGTTTTTAGTTTCTTTCTGAAGGAGAGGAGATCCTGTACCAGTCTCAGAGAGAGGGGCAGGCTATTCCATAGCCGCGAGGCCACCACTTGAAAGGATCTGCCGCCCACCCGGGAGTGCAAAAACCTAGGCGTAGACGTCAACAGCTGTGCAGAGGACCTCAAGGTCCGTTGTGGAACATAGTGCTGGAACCTTTCTCCAAGATATGGGGCCCCTATCTTATAGAAGGCCTTAAAAACCAAGACTAACGCTTTGAACTGAATCCTTTTACAAACTGGCAGCCAGTGCAGTGAAGCCAAGAGAGGAGTCATTCGTGTCCTGGATCCTGCTGAAAAAATGGCTCTGTCAGCCGCATTCTGGACCACTTGTAGGCGGCCGAGTAAGTAGTCTGGAAGACCCAGATACAGGGCATTCACATAGTCCAGTCTCTATACCACCAGGGCCTGGACTACCGTCCTCCTGTGTGAGACCGGAAGGAGAGGGAGAAAGTTCCTTAACATTTTCAATAATCCAAAGCAGGTTCCGGCCACAGATTGGATCTGACTCTTCATAGACAGGGCCGCATCCAACTTGACCCCAAGATTTTTCACGGTACTGACTGAGGATGCAGGGGGGGACATATCTTGCGGCCACTATTGATGCCAATCCACATAGGGATGGGAGCCGGAAAAAAAAAATCTCCGACTTCTCGGGATTACATTTCAGTTGATTTTGTCTGAGCCACCGAAATACTTCTGATAGGCAGGTGTTGATCATACTGCCATTGAAAACAGCACCCCTCTCACAGGAAAACAACAGTTGTGTGTCGTCCGCATACGGCACTATTTTAGCACCGTGTTTCTCAGCGAGGAGCGCAAGAGGGGCCATATACAGATTAAACAAAGTCGGGCTCAGAATTGAGCCCTGAGGGACCCCCACATTCATAGGGGCCGAAAAAGGAGGGGACCAGATGGTTTGTAGGCGGTCACTTAAAAAGGAGTTGAACCATCTAAGTACCGAGCCTCCGATACCCCCCTCCTGGAGTCTACGCAGGAGTCTATTGTGGGGCACGGTATCGAAGGCAGTGGAGAGGTCCATCAACACCAGTGCTGCATTGCCCCCTTTATCTAGGGTGGCTTTAATGGTTTCAGAGACCTCTAATAGAGCAGTTTCGGTGCTGAAGTTTGCTCTGAAACCCGACTGACTCGGGTGCAGAAGATGGTTGGCCTCCACAAATTCCATAATAACCCTATTGACATATTTTTCCAAAACCTTGGAAAAAAAGGGCAGCAATGATATAGGCCTATAATTACCGGCAACCTGTGGGTCAGCCGCAGGTTTCTTTAAAAGCGGAAGAATTTTAGCATGTTTCCAGCCTTGGGGCATCAGCCCCACCTCCAAGGAGGTGTTCCGAACTAAATTGACAGCCGGGTTAATCACCTCTGCAATAGATGCCAGTGTTTTCGCTGGGCAGGCATCAGAGGGAGACCCGGACGTAAGAGCCTTCATCAATTCAAGGGATTTCTCCAATGATATGGCGGGGAACTGCGTAAGGGTAGAGCCGGCGCTAGAGCCAGCATGGGGGGGCAGGTCCATGACTGCCTCCAGTACAGGTGGCTGGGTTTCAAAGGAGTCTTGGATAATTTTAATTTTGTCATGGAAAAAACAGGCCAGATGATTAATCCAATCACTGGTAGGGGCAAAAGGGCTGCTGATAGCCTTGGGAGATGCAAAGTCCTTAACAATGTTAAAAAGTTCTCTGCTTTTATTACCCGCCTGTTCAATTTTGGTTGTAAAGAAAAGTTTCTTTTCTTCACGGACCTTTTTATAGTGGTCTTTCAGGGCCTGTTTGAAAATAGTTTTTTCCGTGGGGTTATAGTTAGTCTGCCACTCTCTTTCAAGGCGTTTGCACGCACTTTTGCTCTTCCTAAGGGCCTTGGTATCAACCCTCTCCTCTTCAAATTCAATATCCACAGATGCAAGTGATGCTGGTTTACTTATGGTGAAAATTGGCAGTTCTCAAGTTGCAAAAAATTCCAAGGAAAAAAAACTCTACCAAATGTATGTGGTCGCATAATGGTCTGCACTATACTAGTAGTGTACACCAATCATTGTATGTAAGACACAAGTGCAAGACCAGATCCTCACCGCTGACCACCAATGTTAGCAATGGAGGTCTCAAGTTGGCAAAGGAAGGTACCTTTGTCCAAATAGGAACCCTTGATTCTAGTCAGGGTAAGGGGGATACTCTTCTAAAATAACCCCTGCTCACCCCCTTGGTAGCTTGGCACGAGCAGACAGGCTTATCTCAGAGGCAGTGTGGAAAGCATTACGCATACAGTAATACAGTGAAAACACTACAAATGGACACCACACCAGTTTAGAAAAATAAGTAAACTTTATCTAAATCAAAACAAGACCAAATGACAAAAATCCACAATACAGTAAGAAAAATATGACTTTCAGATGGTAGAAATAGTTCAGTTCAAAGCAAATTGCAGATGCAACACTTTTCACACAAAGTACCTTGGATGCATCATGCAAACAAACAAAACGGGCCGCTGGGAAGGTGATGCGTTGGTTCCTTACACTCAGGTATGGTGATGCGTTGGTTCCTTACTGCTGCGCAAGGGAGGTGATGCATCGGTTCCTTACCGGAGAGGAGGTGATGCGTTGGTTTCTTACTGCGTGGGGAGGTGATGTGTCGGTTTCTTACTGAGTCCCCCACCAATGCGATAGGCTTGGCGCTTCGATGCGATGCGGCGATCTGGGACGATGCGTGGATTTTTCCAGCTCCCTGCGTAAAACAGTCTTTAGAGGTTCAAAACAACAGCAGGCACCTCTTTGCAGGTCAGAACTCCCAGCAAGGAAGTTCAGGGGAGCTGGTGATGAAGTATTTGTGTCCCTGAGACTTCAGAACAGGAGGCAGGCTCAGTTTCAAGCCCTAGGAGATCTTCCTCAAGCAGAGGACACAGCAAACAGCAAAGTCCTTTCTCCTTTCCTTGGCAGAAAGTAGCCACTGCAGGCCAACCCCAGACAGTAAACAGCAAAGGGGCAGTATTCCTCCTCAGCTTCTCCGGCTCTTCTCCTTGGCAAAGGTTCCTCTTGATTTCCCAGAAGTGATTTAAAGTTCTGAGGTCTGGGCCCCAATATTTATGCTAGAAAATCCTTTGTTCTCTGGTGGTAGAGAAGCCCTGTGCTCAGTCAAAACCAGTTCTGTCCTCTCTGGTGCAGCTTCCTGGCAGGAGGTGGAGACAGCATTGTGGAAGGCAGACCAGGCCCATTCAGGTGAAATGAAATCTCCTACCCCTACTCTAAATGCAACCCAGGTCTATTTAGCCCAGCCCTGACTCATCAGGCTCTCCGGAGCCACTACTCCTCAGGAGCCCCTGTCATCCAAAGCCAGGCATGCAATACACAAACCTAGGAGAGGCACACTGGATGGCTAAGCAAGAAAATACCTACTTTCTAAAAGTGGTATTTTCAAACAGAGAATGTAAAAATCACCCTCACTAAAAGATGCATTTTAACATTCTGAGTTCAGGCATACTAAATTTTATTTTCCTACCTTGTTCCCAGGGGTAGCTATGTTTATAAGCAAACTCCCCATTCTATCCTATGGGAACAGGTAGCCTTGCAATAGTGAAAAACGAAATTGGCAGTATTTCACTATCAGGACATGCCACACACACCAGGGCATGTCCTACCTTTCACATACACTGCACCCTGCCCACAGCTACCACTAAGGTAGACCCACGGTTCCCCTAACATGTAAGAAAAGGGAAGGGTAGGGCCTGGTGAGTGGGTGCACTTGTCAAGTCGACATGGCAGTCTCAGACTGCACACAGGCTCTGCAATGGCAGGCCTGAGTTACATTTACAGGCTACTTATGTGGGTGGCACAATCAGTGCTGCAGCCCACTAACGGCATTTGATTTACAGGCCCTGGGCACACACAGTGCACTGTACTAGGGACTGACTAGTAAATCAAATCAGCAAGTCATGGAAACACCAATCCATAACAACAATTTACAAAGGGAGCACTTGCACTTTGCCATTGAACAGCAGTGGCAAAGTGCCCAAAGCATCTAGACCAGCAAAACGGAGTCCAACAAACATCAAAAACACAGGGTGAAAAGGCAAAAAATGCAGGGGAGACCCACGCCAATGGTGCCATGTCTAACACAGATTATTTAGGTACAGTAGAGTAGGCACAATCAATTAAGTATGTTAGGTAGGTTATGTATAGTAGGGTGGGTAGGCTAGCTGTGATAGGCTCAGACTATTAGGTAGATCATGCATGATAGGTTAAATATGAAGGATATGTTGGGTATGGAAATATAGTTATGGCAGGTTAGATGAAGTTGGGTATGTGTAGTAGCTGTGTTTGATGGGTTGGTATTTTAGGTAAGTTTGGAAATTATATGGGGTGATGGATTAGGTTTGGCAAGTTGCCATGGTAAATTAGGCTGGTGGGTAGTTTAGGTTAAGTATGGTAGGGTAGGAATGGTAGGACATCACTTTTGAAATTTTTCAAAGGTTTACACCATTGTAGCATTTGCTTTCTTACAAATCATAGCAATGAGATACAGAAGAAATTCAGTGTTAATAATAATGCACTTTTTCTTTATGCATGAGTTTTTTATATTGATTTTGTAAACTGTTTACACTTGTTACTTACAATTCACAGTAAGAAAAATACAAATCCTAGTCCTGTAGGAGAAGAAAAAAATTGTTTACTAATACAATTGCTTGTAGGCACTTTTCATTGTTACTACTACTAATAATTTACAAATGGCCCCTGTGTTCAACAGATTGCACTAGAACAGTGAAGTTACCCTACAAGAGTGTTATGAATTGGAGACAGAAGATGAGGCTTGTGTTGAAAGTGGTGAACTTAAGACATAAACATTCCATAGTTTATACGGTTTAAGGGCTAGTGCTTAACAGTATCTTTACGTCTGTGAGCCTGCAGGCCTTTACTTTCTGGAAAACAAAAGATATCAATCCAATCACGTTATCATGAAACAAATGAAGGTACAGGGGGGATTTGTGAATTCCACTGTGTTTTTTAAATGAGGAGCCGAGGCATCCAAAGAGCAAGCAATAAATGTACTGCAAAGTAAATTCATCAATGAGACAAACTGCATCTTACTTTCAAGAGACACATCAGCAGCTTAACAAAAGGATTATTTGATCGTGTTGCCAAAATCTTATTGGAGCACAAAGGGGGCGATGAAAGCATCCTCATAATGCCACTCTTGATGGACAGCGTATCCAAGCCATGAACAATACTTTATAGCCAATGGTAGAAAGGGGCTGACCCAAATCCCACTCTTTCATTGCAGCTCTTTTTTGATGTATTGATGACAAGAGATGTAGAAACAAACATCCAAATCTGTTGATAGGGAGACCTAATACATATATATCTATGTGTGTATATATGCTCATAGATGCACAATATATAACAATTTACACCTTTGCTTAGACTAGAACTTTTACAAACGTACTACAGTAACATGCTGCTTTTTAGGTTTTGCCTGCACGATGTGCTTGTTAAATCTCTTGTATTCAATATATCTTAAAAGGGGGCTCTTATCAGTTCCCATGGCCGAATTACTGTGTTCCTTTGCTTGTGTGTGTAACTTTTTTTTTTACTTCCCCTGGCTGTACACATTTACGATATTTCTACTAAAGCTGTTCACACTGTTTAAGCCCCATTCACTGTCAAGATAAGATATCTTCCTATAGAGAAGGTAGACCGCTTCTAATAGTATGCTGGAATGCTTGCTTTTTATTACTTAGTTGTGTAAAGCATATGCTTTAGCACGTTTTTGGCATTTCCTATTCATGCCTCAGTACCTTTCTTTGCCCTTTGTAGGCATTATCGGATTGATTTTTTTCAACATACTCTATTTGGTCATTATGATAAATTTCTAACTGTTGTAATAAACATTGCAAGGTAAAAATAAAGTTAATATACAAGAGCTATGCTATATTTTACTACTAAATAGGCAGCCACACCTTCAGTTACTTTGCAGACAACAGGGTCATGATTTGAATGGTGCAGCAGGTGCAGTAGCACCAGGACCAGAAGTTGTCAGAACTCCTCTAAACACATTATATTGCTATATTTGACTACTAAACAGGAAGTCACACATGCAGTTATCTTGCAGTTGAAAGGGACTTGATTTGAATGGTACAGCAGGTGCAGTGGCACTGGTGCCAAAAGATCTAGGGACCCCACTAAACCCAAAATATTGCTAAAATTTTAAACTAAAAAGGAAGTCACAAGTGCAGTTACCTTGCAGACAACAGTGTCATGATTTCAATGATGCAGCAGGTGTAGTGATACCAGGACCAAAAGCTCTAGACACCCCACTAAACACCAAAAATTGCTATATTTTCAGTGGCAGTTGACACAATGAAGAGGTGGTGGGCGGGTGGAGGGGGCGCAGGGGAGTGTGGGACTGGGAGCGTGTGGGGGTTTAATAATTTTAAAAAAACACTTACCTGGAGCTGCCAGGCGCCTTGTGTGTTGTGTCTTGTCCTTCCTGGATCCAGCGGCCCTGTGGCAGCATTAGATTCCCTGTGCGATCCCTGCGCTGCTCTCATGCTATGAGAGCAGCGTGGGGATTCGGCTGAAAAGACGCTCCGCTCAGACCAGGGAGTCTGCTGTTTCTCCAGCCTGGCTGTTCAATGCAGCCGGGCTGGTGAAACCTAAGTGCGTATATCTATATGGCTAGCCTGAGATGGCCAGCCAAATGCACTTAGAAGTACACATAGCACTCCTCCTCCCCCCTCCCAGACCCTGGCCCCGCCCCTCCCTGCACAAGCTGGCTCTCAGCCGGCAAATTACAGGTAATCATTTTATTTTTCACCTGCTGGCTCTCAGCCAGTGGGGGGATGCTCCTCCGTCATTGCGGAGGAGCCGCCCCTGTATATTTTGCCACTAAACAGGCAGTCACAAGTGCAGTTACCTTGCAGACAACAGGGTCATGATTTGAATTGTGCAGCAGGTGCAGTGGCACCCGATCCAAAAGTTGTCCTAACTCCACTAAACACCTGTTATTGCTTTATTTTACAACTAAATAGGCAGTCACAAGTACAGTTATCTTTCAGGCACTAGGGTCATGATTTGAATTGTGCAGCAGGTGCAGTGGCACTTGGCCAAAAAGTTGCCAGAACTCCTCTATACACATAATATTGCTATGGTTGACTACTAAACAGGCAGTCACAATTGCAGTTACAAGGGTCTTGACTTGAATGGTGCAGCAGGTGCAGTGGCACTGGGGCCAAAAGCTCTAAGGACCCCACTAAACCCAGATTATTCCTAAATTTTACTAGTAAACAAGACAGTCATGAGGGGCATGGCTTGAAGAGCCAACATGGCAGACCCAGCCTAGTGAGGCTCCGGCTGCCCAAGCCAAAAATTCACTGGAATCCTCCTTCAATCCAGATCCCAGCGATCTATATCAACAGCGCTGGTCACAGGGGTTGGGCCAAGCTCCAGTCTGTGCGGTGACGGCGGCCCGGAAACTGGATCGGGCCAAGAGATACAGGTGCACAGTCGCGGCCTGGGCCCGCGCTGCCACCGGTCTGTGGATTGTCGTGGGACTGCCTCCCGGCGAGAGACGCGGCCATAGAGGGAGATTGTGAGCCGACTAGAGGACCCTGTCCAGAGGTGAGGAGATGCCGTTGTGGGCTATCGCTGAGGCGGCCGCGACCGGGCTGTGCCGCGGCTGCCTGCTGGCCCGCGAAGTCGTGAGACCGACCGGGAGTAGTGGGCGGAAGCGTCAGGGGCCGCGTCGCAGCAGCTCGCGGGACTCCCTGCATGCCTTGACGGACCTGAGAGTTGGAGCAGTGGGCTACGGCAGCGGAAATCCTGTGGCGGGGCGGGGGGCCGGCTGTGGCGTGAACCAGCAATTTAAGATGGGCTGGGCCCCGTCCTGCTGCCCCTCCGCAGTGCTACGGGTGAGGCCCGCGGATTAAGAGGACCCTGCCCGGGGTTGCGGGCACAGCGCCCAGAAGAAAAGGGCCCAGGCGGACTTTGGTGCCCGTGTTAAGAGTGCCTGGGTTCAGTTCAGTTCTTTCCAGTTAATACTGTTGTAGTTATTGCACGCACACAGAGACCACATCACACCTACGCAAACGCATTTGAGATGGCAATCTTCATAGACGACAGATGACTTCACACGCATGTATTCCTCAACTGGGAGAATTAACCATAGTATCCTGGAATGTTAGGGGGCTGCTTAGCAAAATCAAAAGGGGTGCCGTTCTCCTTCAGGCCAAACGTTGCGAAGCAGACATCCTTCTCCTACAGGAGACCCACCTCCTGAGCAATAAAACTCCATGCCTCACCAGATTTGGGTACACTACAGTATACCACTCAGGGTTCACATGGGGCTCCTGGGGCATGGCTATTCTAGTGCATCGCCGCATACCGTTCATCCTATCCAAGCGGTGGTTAGACCCCGGGGGTCGTTACACCATTCTATCAGGCACACTGCATAGCGAATGCGTAACCATGGGCAGTATCTATGCTCCTCCTCCTTTGGTGCACACCTCCACCGATAGAATTACACAAGTGTGGGGGGAACTCCCGGAGGGCCTGACTCTGCTGGGTGGCGACTGAAATGACGTCATGTCACCCCTGGACCGTCTGCGCGAGACAGGGCAGGAGCCCCAAAGAGGTAGATTCAAACTCCATCTCCTGGCTACTACACTGAGATGGTCGGATGCGTGGCGTGCCCATCACCCCTCTGAGAGAGGCTTTACATTCATATCCGCTGTACATGGCACCCTATCACGGCTAGATCAGGTCTTCCTGCCTCACAGTTACATACACAGGGTGTCCCACGTCTCTGACCCTGCCCAGGGGATTATCAGACCGTTTACTGGTCTTACTTAAGTTGCGTCTAAGATCTCAGAGGCTCCCCTTTCGGTGGCTTATGTCGCCCTGGCACCTCCAAGACCCTAACTACCAGGAGGTCCTCTGTCAGGCCATTTCCAACTACCTCTCGACCAACGCTGATTCGGGCCCGTCTATTGCTATTCTGTGGGAGGCCCTTAAACCCACAATCTGGGGTGTCGACATTAGCTTTCGGGCGGGCAAAAAATGCAAACTTCTAACCCAAACATTGGAATTTGAAGACCGCCAGAGGTCCCTCAAAGCACAACTAGCTACGGGTGCAATACGAGACTGCAGCGCAATCTCCTCCAATTACAGCAACAAATAAATCAACATCGCATTAATGAGGCACGCGAGGTTTGGCTGGCAGCACAGCATAGGATTTATCAATGGGGGTACAAGTCTAGTAGAATGCTTCATCGGTTGTGCAAGGCCGCGAGGTCCCCTACTCCCTTTCCAGCGCTTCGGGACGCAGATGGAGTACTGTGCACCTCCCCAGAGGCGGTGGTTCAAGTAGTCACAGCCTATTCTGCTTCCCCATACAAACAGAAAGAACTCATATCGAGCACCTTTATAGAGTAGTTCCTTACAGATATACCCCCCCAGAAGCTCCCAGACCATGTACGAGACCCAGTAACAGTAGATGAACTCAGAGCTGCACTGGTTAGTACCCATCCCGGCAGGGCACCTGGCCCTAATGGCTTCCCCAGTAATTTCCTACGGCCACATATGACAGTACTAGGTCCATACCTGCTGGAGGCACTTCATGAGGCACTCGAACAACACATCCTACCCTTGGATTGGCGCCATGCTGAAATCATCGTTTTTCTTAAACTCAGCCATCCCCCAGAAGACCCTCCTCATACCGCCCCATCTCTCTTCTCAATTTCAAACCCAAACTCCTGGGCAAAGTTCTTGTAGATCGCCTCCTCTCGTGCATCCAAGACCTCATCCACCCTGACCAGTCCGGCTTTATGCCACAAAGGTCAACTCTGCAAAATATTAGGCAGGTCCACAACGCCCTCGCGAAGGCCCCAGAGTTAGGCCGACCCACGGCCACTCTCCTGGCCGACATGGATAAGGCGTTTGATTCTTTAAGCTGGACCTATCTATTCCAACTCCTCCGAGCCATTAACTTAGGTCTGCGCTTTCTGGCATATATACTATATACAGACCTTTCAGCCTCGGTGCGGGTAGCGGGACACAGGTCAGCATGCTTTCCTATTTGTCCCGGTACGAGACAGGGCTGTCCCCGTTATTTGCCTTGGCCATAGAGCCCATGGCCGCCTGGGTAAGGCATGACCCACTGATCCGGGGGTTTGAGTGGTCGCAAGAACTATCAGACAGAATCGCGCTGTATGCCGATGATGTGCTGTTTTTTATGACTGATCCGTGGTCCTCTGGGCCTCGAATTCTTCATATTCTTCGGGTGTTCGGGGAGACCTCCGGCCTGGGAGCTAATGCTTCGAAATCGGTGCTCTTTCCTGTATGTGGTGACCAGAGACGTGGAACCTGGGCAGCGCAGTTGTCCCATGCGACGGAAGGATTTAAATATTTAGTAGTTTTTATCTCACCGTGACATAGTGGACACATAATATTACTCCACTACTCAACTGTACGTGAAGAAACCGTGATATGGTCCCATCTGCCGCTGTCCCTGTATGGGCGATCAGCAATCTTTAAGATGGTTTCCCTGCCTCGGTTACTTTATCGGCTGCAAGACCCTCCTGTATAATATCTCTCACACATGGTTCGCCCAAATCAATGCAACCCTAAACAGGTTCTTATGGCAGGGAGGTGCTATTTGAGTAGCGCTGCGTACCTGCACACAGTCGACATACTGTGGGGGCATTGCAGGGGCGGATGTAGACGCTTATTACATAGTCTCCCATCTTTTAGTCATTATTGAGTGGTGGTATATTCCACATACGGACCCGGCCTATGCTGTGGAACACCTGGTTATGGAGGGCATTTCCCTCCAGAGACTCCTTTACATCCAAATGAACCTAGATTTCCTTCCTCCACCCAGCAAAATGGTCATTTAACTCTGGTGATACACTGTTAAAAACATGGGCTGGTCAGGGCGCCTGACACAAACGACCCCGCTATGGCAGGTCACATATCTGTGCTCCGGCTCTGAACTCTCTGGCTTTCATAAATGGGACCTTCTCAGGATTTCCACCCTAGGCAA
This sequence comes from Calotriton arnoldi, assembly GCA_963921515.1. Lineage (NCBI taxonomy): Eukaryota > Metazoa > Chordata > Amphibia > Caudata > Salamandridae > Calotriton > Calotriton arnoldi. Next base: position 520,680 of record CAWUFW010004770.1, read on the forward strand.
TATCACGCAGAGTCTCACCCTCAAATCATTTCAACAACTGCAAAAAGAATTTCAGCTGCATAGGTCGCAGTTTTACAAGTACCTGCAACTGAGACATGCCCTGACCCCATTGGTTCGTCCGTTGGACGAATTACCAGAATTTCATCCCCTGGAGGGCCGTCTACTGATGGGTGACCTGGGGGCGCACAAGATACGACAAATATACCAGACTGACTACCCACACCCGAACCACACTACACAAAATCAGGGAGGCATGGGCGACACACCTACCAGACATGACGGACGATGATTGGACCGAGGCCCTTGCCAATCCCCGTGGCGCTGCTGTCTCCACACGATACCACCTCATCCCATTTAAATATCTGCACCGAGCATATTTCACCCGGTCCCGTCTCTTGAGAATGGGCGTCATCCAGTCCTCCATATATCTAAGATGTGGGGGCGCGGAGGGCACCTTTTTTCATGCGGTCTGGAGTTGTGAGGCACTGCAGCCATCAGAGCCGGACTGGCGGTAGCAGGCTCTGGGCATTTCCCCAGTGGGCTGCCAGGGTGGGGGCCGGTTTTGGGCCCTTGGGGGGCCGTTTGTTACCGGGGCCGGCATAATCAGCCCCCTGTAACAAAATCGGCCGAAACCGGCCCTAGCAAACAGCTCCGCCGCACCCCCCTTCCCCACCAGGGGGGCCGGCCGAGCAGTTTGCCAGGGCCGGTTTCGGTTCCCAGTCCGGCCCTGGCAGCCATATTGGTGGAAAATCTCATCCTGCCTGGGACGTGTCTTGTCCTGGAGCCTCCCGTTCGACCCTAGGCTGTTCTTGCTCCATAGTACAGAAGAGATTGGCGGGAACTGCTACAAACAACACTTACTGTTCTGGGCCTCACACTTGCCAAGCGGGACATCGCCCAGGCATGGAAGGCGACCTCCCCGCCAACAGTGGGTGGGTGGAGGACGGCCATGGACAGATGTATAAGGGCCGAGATCGCAGTCTACCAGGCAAGGGGCAGCTCGCAGAAACACAGGAAGATTTGGTCCTGTTGGGCAGCATATCGGGGTATAGACTTATCCCCCCTGTCACACGCCGACCCTCCATAAACTCGTCCTGTACATTTACCGAAGTGCTAAAACCTCTAAGATGAGTAACTCTGTCGTCGATAGATATACACCTAGTCACTTGCGTTTATGGGAACCTTGTGATGATCTGTGCTACATTTCAGTTGTTGGGCCAGCGGTATGGATGGCTAGTTTGATGATGATTTTTCCAAAAACGTGGTACTTTTTACATCGAATTGTATTTACAATGTATGCTTTGGGCACTGCCCACCCTGTACCATGGAAACTTAATAAAAATTTGTTTTGGAAAAAAAAAAACAAGATAGTCACAAGCGCATTTATCTAGGAGGCCATAGGGTCATGATTTGAATGGTGCAGCAGGTGCAGTAGCACCAGGACCGAAAGCTCTATGCACCCAACTAAACACCTAATATTGCTATATTTTACTACTAAACAGGCAGTCACAAGTGCAGTTACTTTACAAGGAATATGGTCATGATTTGAATGGTGTAGTGACACCGGGCCAAAAGTAGTCATGCCTCCTATAAACACATATTATTGCAATTACATCAATTACTTCCCTCTTTCATTTAATATTTTCAAATTTAGCTATTACTTACCTGCACTATATCACAAGTAACAGCACAATATATTGCTTTCTGTACATAAACAAGTCATACCATTTTAGCAGGCTCTCTGTAACTTATATCGTACAACTACTCAGCAACCTACAACAAAAATCTGTGTATTATTAATCATATAAGCCAAACCTAATGCTTTTACTAATGCTTGTTTAATTCATTATTCGATTAATAGGTTCACCGTCCATTGCAGCTCAGATGTGTCCAGCGCTGGCGCGATAGTACTCTGTCTAGAAGGCAATGTAATAATGGCTCTTTTTTGATAAAATCTACATATTCTAAAGACCATTAGAATTGATTCCAGGTACCAGTTGCCTGTGGAGCGCACACGTTGGCAATTCCAATTCCCCCAAAAGGAAAGGCAATGCGGACGGAGGAGCAAAACCCAAGTTTTCACCAATTTGAACCCTCAGATTCCGAAGTGTCAAAGAAGGTTGTTTATATTCGCATAAAACTATTATTAGTTTATAGAAATGTAAAGGGTTTGTCAGAAAGACAGACCCTGGAGGCTGGAGAAGCGGCAGACTGGAGCAGCAGGTGCCACAGAGGGAGCCGCACTGACGGCCCTTGGGCTGGGTGCAGGAAGTCTAGATAGGTCTGAGGAGCACTGGCGGAGCTCTGTGATTCCAGACTGAAAAAGCAGCATCGTACTGCAGGTGAGGACAGAGGTGCATTGACAGGTGTTGTGTTTCTCAGTGCTGGAATAGAAGGGATCCTGTAGGCCTTGTCCCAGTATGGGGTCAGATCCTGGGTGTGCCCCTTGGCCCCAGTACCACAGGTGCTGCGGGCCGGACTGAGGTGTGTCGGTAGAGCTGCATGGGGTGTCCAGTTCTAGAAGGTCACAGGACGCTACAGGTCAGATTCAAGGTGCGTCGGGGATGCTGTGAGTAGGTGCAGATAAAACTGCAGGTCACAGGGGTGAGGTACACATGGCTGTAGTACCAGTATTGGACTATCAGCCAGTGCTGCAAGAAGGCGCTGAGACGCTCTGGTCAGAGACGTTTTAATGCATGGGCAAAGTGGGCTCTGGAACTGCATAATTGGGGACCCCCTCTAGAAAATAATACTTTCAGGCCAGGGAGAAGAGGGGAAAGAAACAACAGGCACTAAGAGCACTCCCTCGTGGCCTATCTATTCATTTCACTAAGGACTCAGTCACTACTGGGCTCTCGACACCCCCATTGGTAATTATTGGGGCTGAGAGAACATGGTGGTTTGGGTCTTTTTGTTTGTGAGTTCTATAATGTGTTTCTTGAGAAAAAGTGGTTTTCTTTTTGATATCTTGGTCCAATCAATAATAGAAAAGATATGTTTTGGGCTCATAACAGTGACACTTTTTAATATCGTTTCAGGTTCACTGGGTGCTGTGAGAGTTATGTGGGTATCTGGATAGGTCCTGATGAAGGTGGTTTGACTCCTCTTCATACACCGCCGAAACGTGCGTCAACCATTTGTTCAGATCTAATTTGGTCGTGGAGATCCTCGTTTTTTTTCATCTATAATCTCCCCCTTATTCAGATGCAATTTGTATGTAGTTTGTGTGAGTTTGAATGTGTTTGAATGGATTGTGTGAAATTGATGTATTTATATGATGTCTCCAGGGTCCTATTTTTGTTAAGTAATTCTATATATGTAAAAATGTGTTATGTATACCTGATGTGATAACAGGATTAATGTTGTTTTCTGTGATATATACACTATTAGAAAAAGTTTTTTTTAAATTGAAAAAGGAATAAATGAAATTTTATAAAGTATATAAAGAAATGAAATAATAAAAGAAATGAAAATTGAATTTCAATTGTTGTGTCACTGATGCGATTTAATGTATTTTTTGAGCCCAGTAGTGACTGAGTCCTTAGTGAAATGAATAGATAGGCCACGAGGGAATGCTCTTAGTGCAAAGTGGGCTCTGGCCCAGGGCCCCAGCCTTTCAGGGGGCCCCCTGACAGAGTCAGCTCCGTTCTCCAGAGTTTTGCCCTAATAACCTTGAATATTTCTTAAACAGATTGTTTTAAATACTGTTTTCCTTTAATTTATTTTTTATGTACTTGATGTGTGAGAGTCTAGTACAGCCACTTTGCAGAGAAAATGTTGTGTTTATGTTTCATGTAATATACATAAAAAAAGTTTCTTTTAGATCAAAACAAGGCCTAACATATAAGAAATGGGAGGGCGTCACAGAGATTATCTGCAGTAATATTGGTGAGCTGCTGCTGTGTTACAATATTGAAAACACACATAACTATCCCTGAATATTAGATGTAAACACATTTAGGGCCTTATTTATGAGAAGTGATGCATTGCTGTGTGAAAACAGGGATGCGTCACTTCTTAGTGCGCCCTCCTTGCGACATAATGGATGCGTCATATTTACTGTATGACGCATCATGTTGCAAGGAGTTACAGATACGTCAGTATTTCTGACGTATCTGTAGGCGCAAAAGTGATGCATTGCTGGGGTGTGTCTTAAAATAGACGCAACTCCAGCAATGTGTCCTTTCACATGGGGCAAGCCCCATGTGAAAGGGCCTGCATCAGTCTTACGCCTGCTGTGAGGCAGGTGTAAGATATTGACGCAAAGGCGTCCTAGAAGTGGTGCACTGAGTTCTCATAGATTTCAATGCGCCACTTCTACGAGGCTTTTTGCGGGGGAACACCCACCCTGCATACATTATACCTGGCGCAGGTATAATGTGGTGCTGGGGTTTACAAAGTGACGCATCTGCCCAGAATAAGGCAGTTGTTGTATTTTAAGTCCAGGGAGGTGGTGGCTGTATTAAGCGTAGTAATAAAATTTCCAGTTGCACCGGGAGGTCTGTAAATCAGAAAACCAGCTATGCTATGATGGGGGATAAGGTACAGCGGAAGCCTAAGGACTCTGCGCCCTCGATGCTTTCCATCGGGATGGGAGAGCAGTCTAGTTTTTGATTGTAAATTATGGCGATGCCGCCCCCCTTCCCACTCGGTCGGTCCCTCCTAAGGATTTTATAACCCGTAGGGATGGCCGAGGTGATAGGAGGGTTGGAGGCTTCAGACAGCCCGGTCTCAGTGAGAAATAAAAGATCAGGCTGTTCGTCTAACAGTAGGACATAAATGTGTGGTTCATGCTTTTGTATAGAGCGACAATTCAAAGGGGTGGCCTTTAAGTCCTCTGTTTTCACACTTATTGTTGCTTGGGAGGATCTTGGGTGCGAGTTTCCTGGGCTGGAGGAGAGACCAGTTGCACTTATTGCATTGAAAGTCTACCTCCTCTAACGCAATCGAGGCAAGATGGCTGCCGACTGACCTCAATGAGAGCTGCTGCTGCTTCTCTCTCTCCGGGCTTATATGAAATTGCTATGACAGTTACATGAAAACCACTTGGGAACATTCCCCCCCCCCACCCCCCCAGCCAGGGCACCTACCTCTGCGATGATATGCGGCTGCTGGGCATCGGGGTCCTGCTGAAAGCAAGGTGTTTTGCCACTATTGTGTTTCTGCTGCCGTCAAGCCTCCGGAGCTGTTCTGGTTTACTTCGTGGGAGCCGCTGGTGCTTTGCAGAGAGTATGGCCCCAAAATTAGATAAAACCGATAAAACGGCTAAAGTCTTCGGCAAAAGTAAAGATGCCCTGAGCACATCTGCGGACATCGCGGGGGCTGATCCCCCCAGCTTCAGCAACTCTAAGTCTGCCTCTGGCGTGGTGCGAGGAGGGAGCCATGCACGCCGAGGAGGAGCACCGATGCCAAAAAAAATGGACACCACCGGGAGAGATATCGGCGCTGCAGGCGGGACCCGGTTCCGGGCAGCGGCTGCTGTTGCAGAGGGCGCAATGAGGCAGACAACGGTGGCAGAGGCTTTTGCGTTGTCTTTGCCACCCGCCGTAGGTTTCCACGAGGTATTGGCAGATGGTGCAGCGGGAGCTACGGGAGCTCGGGATCCGACACAGCTTACACAGCTGAATTCTGAGAACTCTGAGAGCGAACTGCAGGTAAAATCTGGACCGGAGCAGGGTTTGTCAGCGGACTGTATCCAGCCTCAGTTTCAGCTCGCACAAGAATCTCAAAGGGCTCGCATAGATCGTACTGCAGAGAATGTTGAACTTTCAGAGAATGCCACTACTGAAGCCCCTCACATGGTGGCACTGGAGGAGCAGGGTGACAGTGCTGTGCAGGGTGATGAGTGGGGGGACTGTGCAGAGCAGGGTGATCGCGCTGAGTCTGTGCAGAGAAACGACAACACATCTGAACCCACCGGGTTACCGGCTTCGGTGGCAAGAAATCGGATAGAGGCTAAGAATATAATTGGTGACGATAATGCCTGTTCAAGCCCTGTCTTAATTGAGGGGGTCTCCGCTACCACACTGGCAGATCAAGCCCCACGGCATCGTGAGATGACGCACGGATCTCCAGAGGGGGACCAATTTTATTCTCTTAACGATGACTCTGAATCTCCTGCCCTTACCGAATTTAATACCACTGAAGAAACTGATTCTGAAGAGTCTTCTACCGTACAAAAAGGCCCTCGTAGCAAAGCTGTACTTCAAAAGCGAAGAAACAGATCCAGAGGTAGCTCGGCTCAGACCGATATGGCTATGGCAAGAAAATTAGAATGGGATTACTCAGCTACTAGTATGGTTTATGAGAATAATGGGCGAACAGAACTAGATGGCTCGGCTGCATCCTCCGGGCCTCCTGCCCCACCTACACTGGACTTGGTATATTCTACTTTAAAACAAATGCAGGAAGAGGCCAGAATGGAAAGTAGAAGATCGTTACAAGCTACTAAAAAGCTGCAAGCCTCTATCCGCAAAGCAAATAAACTTTGTACAGAAATGGCTGAGCGGGTCACACATGTGGAGGATAGAACTGTGGCTCTGGAAGAGGAAGTCAATAAGCTACAGGAATTTAAGGTGCAGCAAGAAAAGCAAGCAGTGGATGTCTGCTGGAAACTCGAAGATTTCGAGAATCGCCAACGGAGGAACAATGTTCGCTTATTGGGGGTTGCCGAAAACGCGGAAGGGGCCAATATAGTGTCTTTTGTGGTGTCTTTGTTAAAGGGGGCCTTTCCGGACCTTGCCCAATGGAATTGGGATATGGAGGTCCAACGGGCCCATCGTTTCCCAATGGTGCTGAGGAAGAATGTTCCATCTAGGCCAGACATGTACCCGAGAGCAATCTTGATTTATTTTGGGAACTTTCTCCTTAGACAAGCCATTATAGACAAGGCCAAGCCTGATGCCAAGAGGACTTTTGATGGGCACACTTTCTGTGCACGCCCCGATTTCTGCCACGCTACAGTGGAGCGAAGATGGAGACTTCGGCAACTGATAACAGCATTTCAGGGGGTGGGCTGCGAAGCGTACCTGTTATTTCCTGATCGTCTTAAAGTTATAATTAATGGGCGGGTTCGAATGTTTTCCTCTGAAGTGAAGGCACAAGAATTCCTGACGGAGTTTAAGGAGGCCAAAGGAAAGGCGGCTACCCGCTAAGCTAAATCGGGCTTTGATGATTGTCTAATAGGACTATGGATGAAGGATTGTGCACACTTCTTCTTCTCTTCTCTTTGTTTTGGTGCTGGCTTGTTACTAGGTTGGGTGGGGGGGGATGGGAGGTGGTGGCTGGTTTTGTGGTCTGTGGGGGAGAAGAAGGCGCGGCGGCACGAGAGGTGAGATTGGTTGCCACACATAGGTCATTTTTGACCTATTTGCCTGTATGGGTTGTTGGGTGGGGGGGTGGTTGGGTTTGGGGGGGGTAGGGGTTTTTTACAGCATAGTAGAGCACAACGTATGAGGAAACTTTCAGGTAAAAGGTTTAGGAAATCCAGAAGTTGGTCTTTTTGTAAAGAAGAAGGGACGGAGGCGAGCCTAGCTCTGAGAAAGAGGCGTAAAATAAGTATTAAATTCAATGCAGGACGGCAATCATTCAAAGTTATTTTATGACTTTCATGAATCTTAAGATCGTATCTATCAATATCTGTGGGCTTAATGACCAAGCTAAGCGACAAAGGTCTGCAATAATACTGAAAGCTCTACGTGCTGACATATTATGCGTACAGGAGACGCACATAGAGCATACTAGAGCTGGGATTTTAGAATAATTAGGCTTTAGATTGTTGGTGGCTACAAAGCAAGGCACTAAAACCAGAGGGGTAGCTATCCTTACTCGTAGGAAAGATTTAATAGTTAAAAGGACACTGTCAGATAGGTGGGGACGATGGGTTCTAGCAGAGTGTGGGTTTGCTGGGGAATTATTCACTGTGTGCTCGCTGTATGACTCAACAGCTGATGATCCTGAGGTATTGGAGTTTTTGGATAGGGAACTTGCCCAATGGCCTACTCCACTTATAGTATGCGGTGACTTTAATATAAATGGGCTAGGAGGACTTTGGGGTAATCCCGGTAATCAATACGTTGGACGTAAAAGAAGGGTTTTAAGGCACTCACTAATTTGATTAAGAATCACGGACTTATAGATGTATGGAATTATTTAAAAATTAATGATGACGGTAGTACCCTTTTTCTGCCCCACACAATGCGATTTTTCGACTTGACTATTTTTTTGTTTCACACTCTTTGGTGTACCGGGTTACAATTGAGAAACTCCCTAGGATATTGTCGGATCATAACCCTTTGGTTCTCAATTTGATCTTTACTAAAGGAGAACGGGCTGAGCGGACTTGGACCTTTGAAAGAGGGCTTTTAATAGATTCTGAGTATGTTTCTTATATGAAGGGGTGGATTACGGCCTTTTTCGATATAAATAGGCATAGTGCCAGCACAGGAGTTGTTTGGGATGCTTTTAAAGCAGGGGTTAGAGGCGAGACTCTTAGTTTTAGCCTCTCCCGGCAAAAAAAAGAGGCGCAACATGAAGAAACACTCCACAAAAACCTAGCTAGAATTGAAGAGGAACTAGCCTCTGCAGTTAAAGCTGGCTCAGTTACTACTGATATTTTGCATCGGCTGGCTTGGGCAAAAGCGGGAATAGGTGAAAGGGCTGCTGCAAAGGCTTCAGTACGCTTTTTAGCGAAAAAAGAGCAATGCTATGAATTTAGCGAGCGGATTGGTCATACTTTGGCAGTAAGACTCCGACAAAGATGTGCTGCCAGTGAGATTAATGAGATCAAAGATGATGTTGGAAATTTGGTTACTGACCCACGTGGGATTCAGGTAGTTTTTCGGTATTTTATCAACGACTATATGGGGAGGAATCTCAGGATCCGCAAAACTCAGCTCAGGATCTCCTCAATAGTATACCTCGGCAGAGCATCGAATCTGCAGATAGGGAAAAGTTAGAGGTAATTCTGACGCAGGATGAGATTTACGACGCGTTAAGAAATCTTCCTTCGGGTAAGGCTACGGGACCGGATCAGATCCCATTGGAATTTTATCAGATCTTTGTGGACGAAATTGGACCTGTCCTTGTTGAAACGATACATTGTGCACAATTAGGGAGCTCAGCTCCTGCATCATGGGCAGGCGCTGACATCATAATATTTAAAAAAAAAGGTAAGTCACCCCAGGACCCTGGGTCATATAGGCCCATTACACTTATAAATAGTGATTCAAAGATCTTCTCAAAAGCCTTAGCGACTAGATTGAACACAATTATTGCTAAAACCATCCACCCATGCCAGCACGGGTTTATACCCGGGAGGGGTACTACCCAGCATATTCGACGTGTAATAACACTGTTCGACGCGGCAGAAGTCTCAGGGGACCCTATGGCTTTGCTGCTTCTGGATGCAGAAAGGCTTTTGATAGGGTCTCCTGGGACTTTTTATGGGAAGCAATGAAATGGTTCGGAGTTGGGCAGGGGTTTACTGTAGCTATTCGTGCTATGTATAATACAACAACAGCCCGATTAAGAATTAACGGGAAATACACAACATCTTTTGAGATTAAACGGGGCACCCGGCAGGGTTGCCCATGCTCACCCCTTTTATTCGCTATATACATAGATCCCTTAATACGGCTTTTAGAAGGTTGCCAGGAAATCAAGCCAATGATTTATCATGATATTCAAACCAAAGTCCTTGCTTATGCTGACGATGTGGCTTTAGTAACCCCCGATCCATCGGCAGCAATAGCGGCAGTTGAGAAGATTGCTTTAATATTTGGTAGGATCTCGGGATATGCCCTGAATAAACAGAAGACCCAGATAGTTATTAATCGGGGAATTAGCTTCTCTGACCCACGGGTAACAGATTCAGCGGTTTATCTGGATATCTCTATAACCACTGATTTGAACTCACTAGTTGCAATGAACACGGACCCTATAATTCGGAAGGCAAGGAAAGATTTTGATAATTTTCATAATTTACATTTATCTTAGTAGGTCGCTGTAACGTGGTTAAAATGGTATTTCTACCCAAAATACTCTATTTATTCAGGGCTATTCCTTTAGAATTCGGGAAGCAATGGTTTGTTGTTTTAGAAAGTTTGGTAAATCGATTTGTTTGGTCTCATGGCAAAACAAGGAGAGCCCTTCGTTATATGTCTTTGCCCTCGGAGAGAGGGGGTCGGGCACTCCCAGATTTCAGATTCTATTATTGGGCTGCGGCTCTCCACTATATGTGGGTGTTGTTCGGTGGGTACTCAGAAGAATCAAGTGCGGTGGATTCGCTGCCTGATGTTTATCGGCTATTGGTGGGTAAGGATGCTGCGAACTGTTTTCTGAAATTCAGTGAGCCGAGCTACTATAAAAGAACGAAGTTTAAGACCATGATAGCAGCCTTTAAAATCTGGGCTGCCTTTAAGAAAAAGATTGGTTTGGGCAGAATGAATTTTTATACTCAGATGTATGGTAACCCCATGCTCCCGGAAATTTTTTCAGATCAGATTATGGCAGAATGGGCGGGGTATGGTCTCGTGAAAGTGGGTGACTTGATGGGTTCCGAGGGAATGCTCCAATTTAAGGATATCCAGGACAAATTTGGGTTAAGCTCGAAGAATTTTTTAAATATCTTCAAATTAGAAGCTTCTTGGGTAAAAAGCTAGGTGGTGGTAATGGCTTTTGTAGTAATAAAGCTATAGATGTTATAAGAAGCAGCAAGGGTTGTAATATAAAAGGAATTTATGGTGAACTTACATCACTGAAGCATGATGATTTAGAAAAGCATGGTGAAAAATGGAAAGATAGGCTGGGCACTGAACCGGATAACTTCTTTGCTTCTTTAGAGTTGGGGCAGACTGTGCTATGCTCGGCTGGGCTTCAGGCACAGCACTTTAAGACGCTATTCTCTCTTTACTATACCCCGGCAAGGATAGCACAATGGGGAGGACAGGTGGGAATTAGGTGCCCACGGTGTAATTTATTAAAAGTGGATCTAGTTCATATGTTCTCCACCTGCCCGCGGCTTGACTCAATAAAATCTTCCATTACGGCTTTTTGTGAACACACCTTGGATATCAAAATTAAAATTACCCCAACCCTAATACTTCTGGGGACTGATAACTCCCAGGGGCAAACCCCGCATTTTCGTTTTTTGTTTGTAGCTATGGCAGTTCTCCGAATATGTGTTGCCGCAGCTTGGCTAGATCAAACTGCCCCAACTTTCCAACTATGGCTAGCCAGATTACTTGCGATGTTTAACCTTGAGAGGGGAATTTATGAGCGGCGGGGTAAAAGAGGGAGAATTTTGGGGAAACGCATCTGGGACCCGATTTATAACTGGAAAGAATCCCAAACCTAATTAAGGTTCTGATTCCTGAAATTGGATTGACATGGGACATTGGATAAAATATATTTGGATTTTTGTTGGGGCTTGTTTTGTTTTTGATTTGATTTTTTATGCTGGTCCCTTAATTTTTTTGAGAAATCACTTAAAATATATATACGTCGGGGGGAAAAAAAAAACGTTTTAAAGTAAGAATGTAATCTGATTTTGTAAATTCTGGAAGATAAAATATGGAAGTATTTATCCTCATTCGTGTATGAATTATATATGTATTATGGATGCTGTTTATAATTTAAAAATCTTCAATAAAAATATTTAAAAAAAAAAAAAAGAAAGTCTACCTCCAGGCTCGGATCAGCCGCTGTACGCTGACATAATGGTAGCCGCCTAAGGCTAAGCAGTTTTTCCCTATTGTAATATAGTGGAAGAAACTCACCGGAGGGGAACTGGGCAGCATGGCCAGCGCCGGACGCCTCCGGGACGCTGACGGGCGCAGACGGGCTTGCCTTTGGCGCGCCAGCGGCATGCCCGCTGCACGCGTCCGTTTGCATCGGGAATATATATGCTAATGCCTATGATGCAAACTGGATCGCTAACGCAGCTGAGGAAGCAGAACCTGCATGGGCGGAAGTGAGGAGCCCGATAGTAGCCCCAGCCCTCCGCACAATCGGCGTATCAGCCGTGGCGGACCTGGACTGGAGGAAAAGCGAGATGCGAATCGGAGCAGCTAAGGAGGTGTAGGCAAGCAGAATCAAGTAAAGTGCAAGTACGCGTAGGTAGGAGAAATTGTTGAAAAGCACAGAGTAATTCAGCCACACATATACAATTTAAAAAGTATTAAAAACCTAGTAGCAGGGCAGGAAACACTAAATCCTACCGCTGTCAGCTGCGCGCATCCGTTTGCATCGGGAATATATAGGCTAATGCCTATGATGCAAACTGGATCGCTAACGCAGCTGAGGAAGCGGAAACTGCGTGGGAAACAGGGGCTCAAATTGGATCATAAATTCAAAGCTGTTCTGAACAGGGGCCCCCAAAATATGTTTGGCCCAGGGCCCCCAAAATCCTTAAGATGTCCCTGGCACTGGTACACTTGTTGCTTCAAGCACCGGAAGGGAACAAGACGGGCTTGCCGGGCTCTTCATGGGCCCAGGGCTGCAATGGAAGGGGCTCTGCTGGACAGGACGGAGATGCATTGATGGAGTCGTCAGTACAAGTACTAGAGTCCCTGGGGTGGTTTACTAAATGGGAAGGCGCCTCGCGTAACGTCCTCATTTAGCAGCTTACAGGTCCTGAACCTACCCAAATAAAGTAGTTACCAGAAAGCACACCTCAAACAAGAATCGGATGAACTATCTATAGCGCCTAACTTGTACCTGTGATTGCAGGTGGTGGGCGCTTAGCGCTGCCGCTCTTTTTTTGGTCCTTGGCGTATTTCTCATCATTGGCCTTCACACCCCCCCCCGAGCAAGAGAGAAAAGTCAGTAAACCGTGGAATAGAAAGATAGGAAAACAGTGGCCAAAGGGAACGAGCGGGCGAAAAGGAACGTGCGAGAGTAACGGGGGAGCGGAGGGTGGTGGAAAAGGGAGGCCTGAGGTGGAACCAAAACCAGCCAGCCTTCGGATCCCCCTCTGACATTGGGACGTGCTGGAGCCGGGGTCCTTGGAGGAACTTCAGGCACCTGAAATGAATCACGCTTTTTTAATTTACATATTTATTTTTACAAATTGGGCCCCCCTTACACGTAAAGTGCTAGTTTGAACGGATTATGTTTGTCAGGGAGATGCGTCGACCCCCTCTTAAAGCCAAAGGCGCAGCCTGCAGGTGCCAGCAGACCCGTGGGTAACTCTCAACCTCCAGTTAGTGGGAGTTACTTCAGGTGAAGCTTGAGGGACCTCGGCAGAGCTGTGAGCTCAGTGCAGCATCTTTGACTGATGTACATCGGCAGACCCGGGCGTGAACAGCCGCAGGATTGACGCACACAGGGAGATTTGTGCTCAGGTAGCTGGCCTCGGACAAGAGCGTTATAGGGGAGGTTTGGGTGCATTGCCAGAGCTACATAGGGTCTTGTAGGTAGTTCAGCTCAGCTTTCTAATTGGACTTCGCTTTGAGCGCAACACGAGCCTCGCGCGCAGTAAAGTAAATGAACACCTAGAGCTCCTAAACGCACCTGTTGTGCTGGGGGAGGGAGTAGCCGAGGCTAGCGAGCTGAAGAACGCCTCCAATTGGCTGATGGTTGGGCAAGCGCGGATCATCGGCTAATTGTGAGTTCTGATTGGTTGAGAGGTCGGCAGGGAGTGCAATCAGCCGAGCTGTGTGCAGGTGGGCACGCGACAGACCTCCGCGCCCTGATGGAGAAGCGAGAGCTGTGGTGACTCAAAAGCGACGTCGGAGAAAACTTTGGGTAAATAATGCCCGTTTGTTATCAGTTTTGGAAGTGCGGGCAGGGCGTGTAGGTTGTTGTATTGGGGGGTGGGGTAGTAAGTGGGTTCAGAATCGTTGCAGTAGACAAAGTGGGTAAACACGTAATTTCTCTATTTCCACCGAAAGCGGCGGCTGGGGATGTTCCTCGCCCCCTCTCGCAAGAAACCTACATGGGCCAAGGTCACGTCACCTTGGCCTTCCTTCAGCAACACAATATCCACCACGTTGCCGTTGTCCGATTTGACAGCACGTATTGCAAAATAAATCAAACCAGTGGTTTTTAACAGCAGTTTGCACGGCGGTGTAGTTTAAAAAAGAAAGTACTTTAGATGAACGTTAAGCCGCGTTTTAACCAGAACAGAAAGGTATAATGTACCGGCAGCAGTGAGGCACAGTGTCACTCGGCGGTCCGGCCTATAGATATATTTCAACAGGCTCCAATTCGCGGATTTATAGAGATACTAAGTCGAAAATTGCTTATTAACAAAACCCAGAGCCGAGGATGGTTCCACGAAAACCGTGTTCACCTACCCCCAGTCTGTGAGATCTCAGACACTGATACCGGCCATAGACTCGCAGCTATCAATGGTGCAGCGTGCGCAGTGACACCGGGGCCCACTGAACCGTGGTCATTCTGTACTACCCAAAAGAAGCCACAGGATGCCTTCTCCTTGTTTGCGCCGTGGCCCCCTTACCATGCCACTGGCTCTTAACCTACGAATCTCAGCTATCAGTAGTTTAATCTCAATTGATGAATAGAGGTACACTGCGACTACAACACCCAGAATGCATTACATTGTCTCCGGAAAGGTCAAGGCGGAAAACTGTGTCCATGAGGAGTGAGATGACGGGAAGGGATGATTGTTTGTGTCTTGCCTCATGAACGATACCTTGTGTGACCGGATGACCCCCAGATGTTCACGGAGCCTGAACTGGAGAAACTGACTGTCTCCTGTCGCCCTCGTAAATTACATTCCCCGATCCTCATTCGGTCGTTAAAATGCACAATGTGTGAGGGGAGGGGAGAGTGACCCGGTGCACCCATATTTTAGGAGCTGCGAACCTCCTAAAATAACTATCTGTCGTTACAATGGACTGTGAGCAGCTGGCCTGCGTTTTGATGGAAGATGTCTCCTCACGGCTGTAATGTGCAGGCATCTCCCTGTGCGCGCGCACCGACGGGCCCAGGCGGGAAGAGGTGACACCCCAAGGCATTCTTTTCAAAAGTGCCCTCTCCCCCAAGCATTGCACCCCCGACCGACCCCATCCATTGGGGACTTATGGGTGGATACCAACCCGCAACACACCCGACTCAATTTACTCTCCTCGTTTCCAAAGGACTTGTCTTAGTGCCAATATCGGCAACCCTCACCAGCCCTCATGCAGCAACATACCGGTAACATAAATAAGCAGACAAGACACTTTTTTGGTGGAAAAAATTGCTGCAGGTTTATTAGCATACCAACTAGGCCAACATGGTGGGTTATCTTACAGGCGATCCAAAGGCAAGCCGCCCCTCGCGGCCTACCACCTGATGGGCCAAATTGCATTGTGGCCTTAGCCAATCGGTGCTTAGCGGTTGTGGTGAGGGGATAGCCCCTCCCACTTCCAGTGAACCATCGGTTCATGCCCCCCCCCTACGAGGGGCGGAGCGTTCAAGCGACCCCCGGTTGTACAGGTTTCCAACCGCCCGTAGGACAGACGGGTCGCCGTCGCACCTCAGGGTCCACCGCGAAGACTTCCTGGGGATATTAGGCCTCAGCACCCTTTGTGCTCCTGAAGAGGGTACCCCTGAGTACCTTTCCGCCTCTGGATCGCCCTGTAACTCCGCCACAGCCCTGGGTGTGGCGACCGTCGCAGCCAGGGCCCCCCACCAAGGCCGGCATTCCTACTTCCATCCTGCTATTTCCAGGGCCTCCTACAGGTCCAGCAAGAGCAAGTCCCACACTGGACAGGTGCACCCCATCCTCATAAAGACTCCCTGTGGACTTTGGCATGCCGCAAGCCATGCCTGATCAACAGAACCCCCATTGTTCCGTGACTCTGTGCATGGCATCGTTAACTCAGCGCAGTTGACTCTCCGCGCAGCCTAATGGCCTCCCCTGACCTAGCTCCATGCCACAAGAGCCGGGGGGAGAATCACTGACCACCAAGGTTCCCCTGTCCCCAACTTGTTGCATAGTTTGCACATTGTGGTCTTCATTTCTTGAAGCAAAGTCCTCTGCCTGTATGAGCCTGTGCCACCAGAGGCACCGTCTTACCATTGAGCATACCTCCTTGGTACTTCCTCAAAACACCCTGTGGATATGGCGAGCAGCAACTATGTCTAAGAACGCAAAATCCCTTCTGCTCAGTGACTTTACGCATGGCGCTGCTACACCAGGCGGGGGTATCTCCGACCGCCCTAGTTCACATGTCGCTAATAGGTTCCTTAACTCGCACAAGTGGACTTCATTCTGTGCAGCAGGGCTCTCCTCCCCCAGGAAAGTCAAATCATTCCCTCCCAGGTGTAAGACCAGGACGTTTGGAGTAGAGACACCCCCCCCCCCCCAGTCTCTGGTGCTGTTTCCCCAGCAAGCCGCTCCAGCGCGTGCTGGAGTGTCCCAGCCAACTGAGTTCGGTGGCGGAAGACCGTGCCTTCCTTACCAGGTTTCTGCCCACCGTGCCATTCTCAAGATGCTCAAAAGTCCAATCACCCAGACCTTTGTTTCTGACAAATAAAGAAATGTAGTGTTGGAAAACTTCTATAGAAGCACGGCACGCAAAACACTACACAGCTAAATTGCACCTTATTACACACGTCACAACCCCCAAGAATCTGGTGCCACACTGGGTTCCCCCAGGTACATTCAACGATTGCCAGTAACTCCAAGACTTTCCATGTCCACAGGCCCCTTTTCCTCGCGTGGCTCATGGATGAATCTATTACCCGACACCTTGGGACTCCCATCGTCCCACCTGCATGATACCTCATGCCACAAAGCACAGGAAAGCCATTTGCCCAGACGTATGATCCTGCCAAACCAGAAATTCCAGGTTGCCAAACACATTTACTGACACAGAGCTCCCCGTTGTATCCCACTACTCAGGTTGCCCATAAATTCACACACTTACACTGCACCACGCCAAACCCTGAAGCCTCACAGGGTTGCCCTCGGTCACTCAGAATTCACCCTGCACATGATTCTCTCCCTGGGTGGCTTACGAACTGAAGTACCGTTAAACTTTGGGATACCCAGTCCCACTTGCAAGCTGCAGACGCTGCCCATCCAGGAATACTGACTACAGATGGCTTGCCATAACCCGCAATGCCTGACACTGTAATGATGCCTCAATATCTGCTCTACTTGAACCAAGGTAAGAGTCGAGCTGTCAGATGCAACTGAAAATACCCTCTCTTGGAGAGTCCTGCTACGAGTCCTGTAAATATGTGCCAACATGACGTGTATTTGAGCGCGCTGTCACCCTGGGGGTCTGCTGTCTCTGGCAGAGACAAGATGAAGCATGCCAACCTGCCCCCAAACTCAGCGGAACAACCACATGTGCGAGCCTGCCACAAACTTCTGTAAAAGCATGCCAACCCACCCAACCATCTCCAGCACTCGGTGGGCACACGGCCACTCCTTGGCCTGACTCCAACCATGTTGAAGTCCTGAATGGTCTCGAGGACCCATCTCTTGGTGCATGCTTGTACCCATTCAACATTATCACATTAGTTGGGAAAGACCACTGCCTGGCAGCAAGCTTAGCTAAGCCCCCGCAGAAATCGCCTGCCTGTGCGAGCAGACCAAGATTCATCGCTCCCCACTCCATCTTTCTTGCTTCCCGACGTTGGCATTATGCCGTATATGGTGTTTTGCTTCCCTTTGCTCCAGGGGAGAGCAGACCTGTCTGGAGGTGTGTGTACTGAAGGAAATGTGTCCTGGAAGTACCATTGATTTGAGTTCAAATGTCACTACTTCACAGCACTTGGTGTGTTTAATAAAACTAATAACAGGTCCAACAAATCACTCGGGCATTCTCCACTTACTTTAGGCGTGTTGGATTGAGGGGATCCCGTGAAATATGGAAGATATCCCCCTTGACATGCCATCCCTTTAACACAAGGTTTACCACTTGAGGCATGTCACTAATTGTCTCCATCATGCGTTTAAGGCTAGTTTGAGTTCTGCGTAGACAACATCCCTTCTAACACACCGTGTTGAGTAACTACTCATGTTCGTCTCTTGTACAAGTCGTCCCCGTTTGCCTGGCACCCGTTGGACCAAAGGAAGCTTTTAACAAGCACCCTATATAAATGTATATATCATGTTGCGCAACTTGGGACACTATTACTTCCTCACTATGGCAGTATTTCCATGCCTGGAAGTACAAAGGTATCCCCACCCTAGTACCTGTATAACCACTAAATAAATACTGTCTAAGGGAAAAGGATTCCCAGTGCACCTCGCCAAGGGCCCTCCACTGCGTGTGAACCCCTGTTGTTGCGTTTTAGACTGTTGTTTTTGCCTGACCAAAACCGGACCCTACAAGTAAAACCAGCCAAACCAATCGCAGGCCCTCCTGCCAAGACACAACACTACATTGCCATTAACATGCCAACATGCATCCAATGAGCTTAAACAAGATAAAGGCTTTATTGTATCAGCCAGACCCAAGGTGGAGCCAGAGCTGAATGGTCTTAGTGTGGATCAGTCTGGAGGAGGTATGTGTGGCTAATGCAGGCCCAAAGATCTGTGCAAATTGCTGCCGCATCACCATAATGCCAATGGCCCTGAGTATAAGAAACTGGCGATGCTGTGATACAATTTATGTAAATGTGGGCAGTGTTAAAACCAACAGTTCATATTCGCACATGTATTCCTTCAGACCGAAACAAAGTATAGGTTAACAAGCCTGCTCCCCCTATTGCCGAAATCTTCCCCGCCAGCTGGCCCATGTGTTCTAATTGGGTTTGCGTCAATATCTCAGGGATAGTGACTCGTGTTTTCAACATTGGAACTCCGCAGCAGCTCCCTAATATTACTGCCAATAATATATGACCCCCAACCCCTCATTTTTGAGGTCCTGTGATGTTTTAAGATACTGTTTTGGATGTTGTACGAAGCACACAATATTACTCTGCAAGATAACGAATATCTTCTCACACATCGCCCACGTTAAAATTGCATTCTGGGCAACAGAAATTAAAACAATCCGTTAAAGAAATATCTAGGCAATCGGGACAAGACTCTGCAGGACAGTTGTCTCTATCAGGGGGCCCCTTCGAAGGCTGGAGCCCTGGGCCCGATCCTACATTGCCCATGCCTTAACATGTCTCTGGCCCGCCTCTCCCTCTGCTTGCCGTGGCGCCGGAACAGAGACCCCAGCAGACGAGGGCACCACCAGTAAGGGATAACTATTTGAGACATCGCGTACAAAGAAAGGCGTCACCTGCTCAAATCATCCTTGAGGCCCCCTGTGCAATCCTCCATCAGCAAACCTGCTGCTCAAATTGCTCCCCCTGTAGCGCCTAGTGGGCTAGCCATGACAGGGCCTGTTTTCAGCGCTCCATAGGTGGAGAGGCAAGTGCCTGTTTACCGCTCTCCCCGCGAACACAGCGTACAAAGGCAGCGCCTGCGCGATGACAAATCATCCTATGTGCCAATCAAGGCTGGCTCTACGAGTCGAACCGCAGAGCCAAGCAAAATTAGCTTGTGTGTAATGGTAGGGCTAGATCCTCGGCCAACCTGCTGAGGTGTCCTCCCACGGGTTGGCTCAATTGCAACAGACACAACAGATTTAACACTGGTAGAGCACTGCGCGCACATATTGACAGTAGGTTGTGCCATATAAAATTACCAACAGCACAATACCCCGAGTGCTCCCTAACCCATGCCAACCACTAAGACCCAAGTGCAAAACTTGTAGTGTACTGTTAATGAAAACAGAACTAGATAGTCGTGCAATCTGCCACTACTTGGAGCCGAGGACAAAGCGGGCGAGATTAGGTGTGTTGTTTCCCACCACAACTCTTAGATGCACCAGGGGATGCACCGCCACCCTTCCCACGGCGAGCTCCGGCGTGCTGACCGTTGGAACTAGGCGCCCCATGGGCAGAGGGGGGCAACCAGACGAGACCACTCCCCCGGCACCAAACTGGCGTCAACAATAAGCCAAACAAAATTCACCACCGGAGTCACCGCACCCATGCCGGAAAGGACTCCCAAGCCATGGGCAAAACCATTGTAGGGAACAAAACCGGAGACGCCTGGGAAACAGATGACGCCCGGACTGAAAAGTCATCTGTAGCAGTGGGATCCGAACCCACGCCTCCGGAGAGACTGAGGCTTTAATCCAGCGGCTTAGACCGCTCAGCCACACTCCCTTCTCCGAGGATCACACTCCCTTCTGCAAGGATGAGTTGGCCGTCCGCATCTGACCAGTGGCCAGGAGGTCATACACCGGTTTTGGAGTGGATGCCTAACCCACTGAGCCGCCAGACCATCTTAAATCCGAGACCCGAAGGTAACAGGTGTCAGAGCGCTTACATAAGCACCAGTTGCGTTATACCAGGACACATTCATCAGGGAGATTAAGTGAATTGCACAGAATCACAGGATGTTACGCCTGGTTGCCGAGACCTGAACCCGGTTCCCCAGCTACAGGGTCGACCGTCCTCGCTGTTAGGCCACCTCCTCTCCCCCTAACGAATCCTGCGTGCCCCTACTGCAATGGTGAAGTGTCACCCATAGTGGCTGAAACGCCACACACCATCGCCGAAAATAGAACGTTACACCTAGGGGATCTGAAATCTCGGCAGCTGTGCCAAATTACTGCAACCCGCTGCCCACGTGTTATCCTGCTACTGCTGTCCAACCCTCTGATGCCTGCAGGCCAAGGCAGTGCCCCATAAATTGCAGAACAAACAACACTGACGCATTCCGGTGCAAGGCCAGCCCGCCGAGAGAACTTACTCAAGGCTCACCACTCAGGCAGCAGCTGCCCAACCACAACCTCCCCGGAACCCGTTCATGCTGAGAGCCCGCGACCAACCCGCAGGGCCTCTTCCCTTTACGGATGTGTGGACCTCGGGCACGTGACCGTTCGCCGCTTCCATGGGACCTCACCTTAAACAGTATAATTGTTCTGAAAAACTGCACAGGGGTACGAAATGGCTAAAATTAAACTTAGTATCTGTAGGGGATCCCGGTAGACGGGGAAGGCCACTGTTTTGTGTGATCTCGCGGACAGCCCCGGCTAGTCCAAGCAGTCTCACCGTATCATGGAGACGCGGTCGCAGAGCCCCCACGTCTTCCCCCACAGCTCAGGAGTCGATATCTCCTATCTGGGGTGATTTTGGCGTGTTCAGCAAGCCTCTAATCACTCAATTCTCCGACATGGAGCCGAGACGGATCCCATCCCGTACCCTCCAGGCCACGCCCACTGGGCACCCGGTGCGCCTGCGTCTTGCCCGACGACACCCATCGCCACCTCATGGCCGCCACAAAAGCCAGGTCCTCCAACATAACACACAGCTGTGCAGCCAAGCAAATCGGGACCGCATTAAGCACAGTCCAACCATTGGCACGATAAAGGGGAGTAAACGTTGTTCTCGGAGCATGTGCTGCACGAGAAGACGCGCTAGGGAAATGTAAACCTAATAAAATATGGTGTAAGATGGTCCTACTGCTAGTAGCGTTACTTGAGAAGTGCCGGTACTCTACCTCACAAATAAAAAGTGCCGGTACTCAGTACCGGCCAATAGAAAGCACAGGGTATTCCTGCGTACCACGGAGAACGGATCTACAAATACTTTACAACAACCTCAAATGTGTCAGGCTTGTGGGATTCCATGGTACACAGTATTTTTAAATTGCAGAAATGCCTGCGTGTTCAGAAATCGGGGGACTCCCTTTCCATTGAGAGAATGAATGCACAAGTGCTTACCATGAGCAAGTAGTACAAGTGCCCGTACTCATTCTCCCCCGTCTACCGCTTGTAATTTAAAACCTAACAAATCCCACAACTAGGACCCTTTGTCCCCTAGAAGACACATAGGAAATAGCAATTGTATTATGAAGCAAATGGCGTGAGTATTGTGTGAAATACATTTAGTGTTACAAAATTCGGATAACAAATCATCCATTTATAAAATCCCTAACCACGGAATTTGTAAAAACAAAACAATCCATTACAGCCTACTCCAAATTAATGTGTGTTATGCTGAGCTCCGATTGAATACTTTAAATTGCAATAAGACTGCCCAGTGAGATTAGTCTAGTGCCCCGTACTTGTTACGCAGAATCTGCACACTTGGGAAAAGCTGAAGCCCAAATTAATTCGTGTTTCATCTAAAGTCCTTTGTTTTACACAGATTACTTCTGCTATGACCGTACAGAAGTTTATTTTAGTTTTAATCGCTGTAGATTTAGACTCTTTTAATCTTTAGCAAACGATTGGCGTACGGTCACTGCAGTATCAATTTAGACCGAAGACAAGCAAAGGCGCTACTGCTTTATGGTTGGAGGCCTACTTCATGCTTCAGCTGACGTCTAAATGAGTCGGACTCCCTGCCCACGTGGTGATGAAAGTTGCCGGGAGAGAGAGGAGACTCCGCGGGAGTCGAGCTCTTGGAGAGGTGCAAGAGAATCCGAGGTAAGACGCCCCCCCATTGTAGTCAACTCAGCAGCCACCCGGTGAGCCCAAACCTGCCGCTGAGTGAAAGGCGAGTCAACGGGAACCGCGCCTGCCACCTCTCCCAGTACCCCACGCTGCCCCCCAGTGGACACCCATCAGTGGACCACGGGCCCGGTCCTACCATCCGCCCCCTAGCAGGCTGTCCCATTCGCCACCCCTTTTGTCTCAGCAAACCGATCCTGAGCACAGGCAATATGCTCAAGGTTTTACCCGCTCTCACGCCGCCCTTAGCCGCCAACGTATGCGCAAACTTCCCACAGTTACATCTGCGAAGCTGCACTACTGCCCCCCCAGCCAGGCGGAGGCCCAGGATCCCCGAAACTTCCCAAGCATCGGGGCACCTGGCGGGCGTAACACGACACCCCCCCCACCCCAGCGCGGGGTGGACACGGCGTTTCCAGCGGGGAACACGGCCGATCAAGTCAGCGCCAGGAGGGCCTCCCGGGCCGAAACCAGGGACGAGGACGCCGCACTATGGACCCGGGGAGCTGTACCGAAACCCCCCCCCCCTGGCGGACCGCAGCCACGGCAATGGCCGTGCGCTGGGTGACAGGTCTATTAAGCAAAGTGGGGGGGGGGAGAGGGGTTTAATCGACTCACCATAAGGAGGTACAGCTCCCGGGGGACACGTCCAAACGGCGTCGGTGGAGGGGACATAGAGGCCGCCAGGTGGGCGGGGGAGGAACTTATACCTCCCCCTTCCCCCACCTCGGCCGGAAGTGACGAGCGGGACCCAGAAGGGGTCCCCGGACACTAGGCTGTCCAGTGTGCCATCATGTGGCACTAAAGGGGCCGCCCTCTTATGAGGGTCCCCTGCGGGGACGTCGGTCAGCCCACATTGTTCATGGAAGGCCGGCCACCCCCCCCCCCTATTTAGAAATAGACTGCTTAAAACTCTTTAAACTGACGCAACTATTTCCACAGTATACTTCTACACGCCTCTTTTCTTAAGTGTAATGTTTGTATAGCATGCCTTTTCCTTAATTAGCATCGTAAATTACTACTAAATGTAAAGATTTTTGCTAATAACACAGTATTTGTTTATTGCTGTACTTTCTACCTCAGTGTCTTTTTTTTGGGTCTGGTTACACTTTTCTTTTTAAGAAATCACACGATGGCAATAAGGAAAATACAGTGAAGGTCGTTCAGGTAAGAAGTTGCAGACAACACCCAACCACGAGCAGCACTTGCAGCCTTCACACAACCAAAAGGCGCTCACGCCCCTCAGAGTAGGTCTCTCACTGTCGTCGTCACTCTCGCAGAAAATGATTGGCGGGACTATCACAGGGAGGTACTATGTAAATGCTGCCTTGTTGTGAGGTAATCCACGGTGCCTTGCTATGTGAAGCATCCTTGCCTTCACAGAAACCTCTTCGCCCTGGTACGTGTAGCACATTTGCCAGGCAAGAATCAAAACTGCCACTGAGAGAACTTAAACTGACATCTGTATTAATATAGCGCCCACACTGACCCCAGGGGATGTCTTGGCACTGAATAATGGATATTATCCGGAGCAATAGTCCTCATTCTATTGAACCTGGCAAAGGTTAATTTGACTTTGATCTGTGATCATGGGGTCCAACGCAGATTCATGTAAAGGATGCTTCAACTAAGCTACCGTAACCTACAGCACAGCGGCGCCCTTCCATATTCCGACTTTATACATGAGATGTAAATTGTGATGTTCTTTCCACTGCTTCCCTTGATCTCTGATTCTTTGTAGTATTGTCTTGTACCTCTGGCCTGTTCTTCTATACCCAGTTGTGATATTGTCCTAACCTTTTGTCGTGCTAGGCTGCTCTCCCTCTCTTCAGATTTGTTTCGAATAAATTAACATACAGAAAGTAGCTTTGCGTCTGGATCTTGTTCATGATTTGATGGCTTGTCAATCTCCGATCCCTTTTCATAATGTAGGGCTTGCCATTGTTTTAAAAAAAAATTATTATTGGTATTGTTTTACCGACCCCCCCCCCTCCCTCATAGGAACATTTCTCTCCATGATTTGCTTGTTCATTGTCTGGGATGTATTTTTTTTTCTTTCTGGACCAGGGTTTTTTGTAGTCTGCGCACAGTAAATATCATATAAAACAAGTACCAGCAGTGGCTTGCATGTGCAAGCCACTGCTGGTACTTGTTTTTATAAAGCCAGAACTGATGATGGTGGCCTTCTTGGAATTCTATTTTGTTGTATTCTATAATATAGTTTTAAGATGTCATTCACACTTCATTTAGGCACAACGTGACGGGTATCTTGAAACACTAACTTTAATAAATAATGTGACGTAATAGAAATACGAGATGGCAGGCGTATATCATATAGACGTGACATCCCACAACCTGACTATGTGGCCACTGTCATATAAATATATTTTATTGTATAATGTAATAGTTAAAACAGTTAAATACTTTACCAAAGGGGTGTCTTGCACCAGTGGGACCACTATCGTAGAATTAAATTAAACACAAACCTAGAATGGCATCAGATTTGGTAGAAAAGGGACATCATGCAATATGACGGCCATCTTGAAATTCTATTTCTTCTATTACATAAAACATAGTGTACCATTTCAAGATGGCTGTTATATTTGCTTTGAGATGCAATATGATGCCATCAGTTTCTCAGTAACTGAGGATACGTCACGCATTGGCATTTCAGAGGAGACTGAATGCGGCTGCGGGGAGATGCATTGTCGGTTCTGCTTCACAGGACCACAGCTGGGCTGGCAGTGCACCTTCAGGCCCACTTCCAAGGGTCCAGGACTGGGGTGGCACCACCAAGGGATAGGACTCACAACAGACAGCCTAGGTGCTGGGTTCAAGGTGGTTGGAGCCTTTTCTGTCCCTGAGGCTCTGATCCGGAGACCAGCCAAATATCCCTTGGAGTAACCCTAGTGATCCTGGGTTCAAGATGCAGGTCCAGTCCTCTCACATGAGCAGCAGGGCAACAGAGTAGCAGTACATCTTGCAGAGCAGCACGGCAGTCCTTCCTCGGGTCCAGAGTTGTACTGAAGAATTTGGTCTGAGAGTCCAGTATTTATACCAGGCGCCCACTTTGAAGTAGGAGAAGGGTCTGGAGGTTTCCAGCCCCTGAGGTGTCTGTAGCTTCTTCCCTCCCAGTCCTGTATCCAGCTTGTCTGGGGACACAAAAGACTAGTTTCAAAAGCTTTGTGAGTGTGCTTAGGCAGATCCTTGGTGATGGGCAAGTGTGGTAGGCGACAGCTCCTCCCCCCCCCCATCAAGTCTGAGATGGCCGATCCTACCAACACCTTTTCCCCCTTTGCCTCACTGTCTGGAAGCAATACACAATGACCACCTGCCAGTTACACCTGGTCAGGTGATCCAGGTGCAGACACCACAGTAGATGGGACTAGAAAATGGCAACCTTTTTGATAGTGGCATTTTCGGATTTGCAACCTAAAAGGTTGTTTTAAATTACAATTCTTTTGAGACCAAACTCTACATGCCCACCTGCTCCCAATTCAAAGCTATTACTTTTTAAATGTAATAAGGGAATCAATGTCATCCTATGGGAGTGGTAGGCCCTGCAGTAGTGAGAAACGAATTTGGGAGTTTTTCACTACCAGGACATGTAAAACTTAAAAGTACACGTCAAACTATTTAAATATACTGCACCCTGCCCTATGCGCTATTTAGGGCTTACCCTAGGGGTGACTTGTAAGTATTAAAAATAAAGGTTTAGGCCTCGGAAGAGGTGTATTTTGCCAGGTCGAAATGGCAGTCTAAAACTGCACACACCGTCTGTAATGGCAGGCTGGAGACTTGTTTAGAAAGGGCTACTTAAGTGGGTGTCACAATCAGTACTGCAGCCCCACTAGTAGCATTTAATTTACAGGCCTTGGGTACATGCAGCACAACTTTACTAGGGTTCACTGACAGAATATTGATGTAAAAAATATAGATGAAAAAATATAAAATGCAAAAATATCAACTCCCTATACTTAAACAGGTAAGTACAAAATTATCGGGAATAAATATCTGTCAAATATAGTTTAACAAAATATTGATTTTTTATATATATATATATATATATATATATATATATTCACTGAAAAAACCATAGGTTTTAGGGACAGTTATAGTTAGTTGGACAATGCACTCGTACAAAACCCGTGAAATTCCCCGTTATAGTTAGTTCAGCTAACTATAACTCGCGCCCCGCAATGCACTGCTGATGACGTCACATATTACATCACTCATGACATGGTCAGTGACATCACTGATGACATCACTGATGACATCATGCAGTGACTGTGTGTTTCTGTAAAGTTTAAATATTTTTTATATATATAGGGAAAGGCGTATTGAAGAATGAGTGGGTGTATAAGTGTCTGTATGGATGATTTAGTAGGTGCGTGACTGACTCTATAAGTGAGTGATTTAACGTATCTTACTGAATGCATGGGTTAGTGACTAAACTGGGTGAATGTCTGTATCCGTCTGTCTGTTGCTGTGTAAGTGGCTGCATGTGTTTGTGAAAAGCTACATGAGTGTCTATATGAGTTATTGAATGGTTGTCTGAGTATCTGTATGGGTGCCTGAGTGTTTGTGTGGGAGGGGTGTGTGCGACTGTGCATAGATGTGTGAGTGGGTGATTCACTGGGTGGATGGTTTCAAGAGTGCATCTGTGATAGACTGTATGGGTGGGTAAGTGTGTGTAAGAGTGTGTTAGTGAGTGAATGTATGTCCCAGTGGTACATGTGTGAGTAACTACATATGTGAAAGGCAGTATATATGTGTGTTGGAGTATATAAATAGCTATAAGCGAGAGTGAGTGTGATAGTGGCTGTATGGATGAGTGTGTGCTTGTATCAGTGATTGTATAAGAGCGTAACAATGTGCTAGTATTTGTATGATTAAGTGAGCTGGTGTGTGTATAAGTGTATAGGTGAGTAAATGGCAGTGTGTTTAATTATTTGCATGACTGACTAGGTGTGTGAGTACCTCTATGGATGAGTGGCGGTGTTTGAGTGTCTATATCGGAATAAGAGTGCATATGATAGTCCTGTACTGAGTGACCATAAGTATGAGTGACTGTACGGGTGAGTGAGTGGATGTGTGTGTGTAGACCTAAGAATCAGTGAGTGGGTATGTAGTTATTGGTGTTGGAGTGTCTATGGTTTTGCGAATGGCAGTCTGTAATTTAGAGTGGGTGTATCAAAGGTTATATTAGGGTGTGAGGAGGTGCATCAGATTATCACGTGGATGATGTCATCAGTGATGTCATCAGTGATGTCATTTGAGATGTCATCAGTGATGTCATCAGTGATGTCACTGGCCATGTCATGAGTGATGTAATATGTGACGTCATCAGCAGTGCATTGCGGGGGCGCGAGTTATAGTTAGCTGAACTAACTATAACGGGGGAATTTCACGGGTTTTGTACGAGTGCAATGTCCAACTAACTATAACTGTCCCTAAAACCTATGGTTTTTTCAGTGAATTTCAAAGGTTTTTTTAAATGCTAATTTCTAACTATAACGTGTCTGAAACCTATGGTTTTTTTCAGTGCATTTCAAAGGTTTTTTTAAATGCTAATTTCTAACTATAACGTGCCTGAAACCTATGGTTTTTGCAGTGAATTTCAAAGGTTTTGTAAATGACAATTTTTAAATGTATTAATTGTTATATTTATATTTTTGATACTGATTTACTACATTTTTTAAAACTATTTATTTTTAGATATTTTATTTATTAAATTACATTGTAATTACATTATACATTACATTACAAAATATACTTTCTCAGAATGAATTACTTTAGTTTAAATAGTTTGCAAATAGGCAATAGAGTTTTAAGTACAGTAGTTACAGTTGTTGCAATGGGCAACACAATTTCAAACACAATGCAACATTGAGCTTAATGTGAATTTCTAGTTAAATGCAATTAGTTACTTTATGGATTACTTTTTCTAACCACAGGACTGGATCCTAGATTCAGTCCTGGGACATCTCCTGTAAACAGTTGAGTAAAAGCGTTTTGGTTACAGTAGTGATTTTTAAGGAATATTATTGTATTTTAAAAGTTGACACTTAGAAACTTTTTCACATAGAATCACCAATGTTATCCTATGGGAGGAAATTCACTTAGCAGGTAAGTAGTGTTATCGTTACTTTTTCTTACTCAGTGGTGGATCCTGGATCCAGCACTGGTGCATCTCCTGTAAACAGTTGAAATAATGCGTTTAAGTCATACAGGCGATTTTTTAAGGAATATTTGTACTTTGTGAAACTCGACACTGAAACTTTTCTGCTGAAAACCAGACAATGGATTCCAATGGAAGGAAATATAAGTTACCGGTAAGTACGGTTAGAATTACTTTTCAGGATCAGTACTGGGCTGAAAGATGCAGCACTGAGGTCTCTCCTGATAACGGGTGAGTAAATCGGAATTCGTAGTTCGGCTGATTTTAGAGGAATATTTGTATGTTTCAAAAATCGACACTTAGAAACTTTTTCAGCAAAAAACAGACAATGATATCCTATGGAAGGAAATTCAAGTTACTGGTAAGTACGGTTAAAATTACTTTACAGGATCAGTACTGGGCTGAAAGATGCAGCACTGAGGTCTCTCCTGATAACAGGTGAGTAAATCGGAATTCGTATTTCGGCTGATTTTAGAGGAATATTATAAAGTTCCAAAACTGCACACTTAGAAGAATTTCCAAGTGAAACCAGTCAATGTTAGCCTATGGAAGGAAATTCAAGTTACTGGTAAGTACGGTTAGAATTACTTTTCAGGATCAGTACTGGGCTGAAAGATGCAGCACTGAGGTCTCTCCTGAAAACAGGTGAGTAAATTGTAATTCGTAGTTCGGCTGATTTTAGAGGAATATTATAAAGTTTCAAAAATCGACACTTGGAAGAATTTCCAAGTGAAACCAGTCAGTGATATCCTATGGAAGGAAATTCAAGTTACTGGTAAGTACGGTTAAAATTACTTTTCAGGATCAGTACTGGGCTGAAAGATGCAGCACTGAGGTCTCTCCTGATAACAGGTGAGTAAATCAAAATTCGTAGTTCGGCTGATTTTAGAGGAATATTTGCACAATGGTGAAGGGAGGGGGCGGGGCCTGAGGTGACATCTGTGCAAACGCGCCCCGTGGCGCGTTTTAACTTGGGGGGGATTAAGGCCCCTTGAATCATGAGGGTCCCTGGGGTCCAACTAGCCCACCCTGTACCTCCAGTATGCGCCAGGAGGCTGCGTTGCAGAGAGGTGTTCAGAGGCCACGCCCCTTTTACACCTCTCTGCAACGCAGCTCTGTGGCGCTTTAGAAGTACATGGTGGGCTAGTTGGCCCCAGGGACCCTCAGGATTGAAGGGGATTTAATTCCCCATCTTAAAACGCGCCACGGGGCCTGTTTGCACACATGTCACCTGAAGCCCCGCCCCCTCCCTTCACCACTGTGCAAACGCGCCCCGTGGCGCGTTTTAAGTTGGAGGATTAAGTCCCTTTCAATTCTGAGGGTCCCTGGAGTCCATCTAGCCCACCATGTACTTCTAAAAAGCGCCACAGAGCTGCGTTGCAGAGAGGTGTAAAAGGGGCGTGGCCTCTGTACACCTCTCTGCAACGCAGCCTCTGGCGCATACTGGAGGTTCCTGGTGGGCTAGTTGGCCCCAGGGACCCCCAGTATTCAAGGGGAATTACTTCCCCTTCTTAAAACGCACCAGGGGCGCGTTTGCAGAGTACTGCAGGGAGGGGGCGGGGCCTCCGGCACGATGCCGCTCGTTTTTTTTTTTCGTTTTTTTTTATGGGAGGGGGCTGCGTGGCCCCCCTTCCCTTGGCCACTTTGGCCCCGGGGACCCCATCCCCCGGGGCCTGAGCATTTTTTTTTTTTTTAAATGAAAAAAACGGGAAGGGGCTGCGTGGCCCCCTTCCTGGGCCTGTATTGGCCCCGGGGACCCAATCCCCCGGGGCCGGCCTTTCCTTTTTTTATTTTTTTTATTTTGCTTTTGTTTTTGGGGAGTGGGGCCGCGTGGCCCCCCTCCCTGGCCACTACTTGCCCCGGGGACCCCATCCCCCGGGGCTGGCCCTCTCCGTTGGGGACTGTGGGGGGGTCCCCAATACCCCCACAGTCCCGCCGGCTCCCCGCGTCCCTTGGGAGCCGGCATTGCTTTCCACATGGGGAGCTGCTAAGATGCAGCTCCCCATGTGGAAAAGCAATGTGCTTTGGATATTGGAAGAGAGAGCAGGTTTCCCTGCTCTCTCTTCCAATATCCAAAACAGTTTGCTATGATAGGACGGGAGCCGCGAGGCTCCCGTCCTGTCATAGCAAACTACAGTGTCCCGGGGGTAGGCACCCCCGGGACACTGCAGGAGCCGGTCCTGGGGGGTGGCGGTCCCCAGGGCCATCAAGGGCTCCAGGAGGGGGGCCGCGCGGCCCCCCTCCTTGAATTGCACAGCCCCGGGAGGTGGTGGTCCCGGGGCTCCGTAACGGACCCCCACATTTATTTTCTATGTGCCCCGGGGAGGTGGTGGTCCCGGGGCGTGTGGGGGCTGGAGCCCCCCACTCGTTATTTTAAATGTAAAAAGAAGCCCCGGGGGTGGCGGTCCCCGGGCTTGGGGCCTTAGAGGCCCCCATATAAACAATAAACCCACCCCCACATGCCCCCGGGACTTGGGCCACCCGGGGGCAAATTTGCATCGAAGCGCGGGAGACAATAAATTAATATCAATTAACCACTAATTATTAATTCATCAAAAATAAATTACTTCCCACCCATTTTTTTTTTTCCGGCAGGATCCGCGCACCCTGCCGATTTTTTTTTTTTTTTTCTTTTAAATGCTTTTTTCTGCCCAGGGTGTCCTTGTGGGACCCCCTGAGCAGACTTAGGGGGTCGGGGTGTTTCTACCCTGCCCCATTTATGCGTTTTGCGCACTTGTTTCTGTCCCTCGGTTCTACCGAGGGACAAAATGGCTGCCAACACTTCCTGATTTGGAGTGTTGACAGCTAATTAGCATGCAGCTCGTGATCGGGAGGGTGCGCGAATCCGACGCGGCCATAGATATATATGTGATTTTCATTTTGATTTTCTCAGGAACTACTGAACGGATTTACACCATTTAACAAAAAGGGTTCTTTCTGAACCAAGAACTACCTCTTTGCCAAATTTGGTGTAATTCCGTTCAGCAGTTCGGGCTGTAGCCGTGTCTAAAGTTTCCTATGGGAAAATGAATGGGGAAAACACGTTTTGGGACCCCCCTTTTATCTCTGCCCCCGCTTGACGAATCACCCCAAGACTTTCAGGGTAGGAGCGGACCGGAGCGGGCCATAAAGTTTGAAAATTTCGCGAAGATTCGTCAACCGGCAAGAGAGTTATTTCAAATAGAATGTCGCGGATTTCCTATGGAAAATAGGTCCTAACTATAACTATCTACTGGCGACCGCCAGTAGATATATATATATATATATATATATATATATATATATATATATATATATATATATATAATAAAATTAATTAAAAAAATAAAGTAGATTTAATATACATTTTAACAAATATAACAAACTTAATTAAAGTTAGACACATAATAAATATATATGTATATATTAACTTTTAAACAATTATCAAACTATTCATTTTAATTTATTTTATAATTGTAAAATTCTATAAAAATTTACATATATGTATGTATATATATATATATTATTGGTATATATATATATATATATATATATATATATATATATATATATACACACCAATAACATAAAATCTATTAAACATTCTACTATAAATTAAAACAGTGAACTATTTAAAAAAAAATTAAACTTAAATTTACCACTACAGTCAATGCAACAGTAGGGAAAGTGTTGGATTGCGGAGGGGTAACAATTAATATTCTCACTCCAGTCAGTTCAAAATTAAAAACAAACAAAATATTAAAAACAAAAATTTAAAAAACAAATAAAGTATAAATGTTAAATTAAAATACAAATATTTAATATGGTAAATAAAAAAAATATAATGTTGAATGCATGACAAATACCTGCAAATATTATATTAAATAAATAAAATGTTCATACAAAGAAATATTTTTCATTAGAAATTATTTAGAAACAAAAACATTAACTATTACGTTTAATTTATTTCTTACCCTATAACACCACACAATTCACAACCCACATCTAAATAAAAATAAACTTACATAATTAACATAATTACCAATTAAAGAAATATTATTAATTAAAAAACAAATAAACTCCTAAAAATTAATAAAATTCCCACACTTTACCCCTATAACCCCCACAAACCACAGCTAAAATTAAACTGTAAAAAAATTAATTACACTAATAAAACTTATTTTCAATTAAACTAATAGTATTTAACAACTAATTGTAAAGTAAGTAAAATTAATTTACTCTCCATCCTTTACCCCTATAAAAGTAAAACCCACACCCAAAAAATATAAACAATTACCCTAATTATTAATTAATATTAATGATCAACTAATTAATTAAACATAAATTACTTCCAACCCTTTACCCCTATAAACCCCACAACCCGCACCTCAAATTAATTACACAATTTCCATAATTAATTTCCAATAAATTAATATCAATTAACAACTAATTATTAATTCATCAAAAATAAATTACTTCCCACCCATTACCCCTATAAACCCCACAACCCACACCTATAAAAATTACACAATTACCATAATTAATTAGCAATTAATTAATATTAATAAACCAATTAATAAATTACTTCCCACAATTAACACTATAAAATCTCAAATAAATATTAATAAATAAAGAATCATTAATTTATTATAATTAAATTACTTCCCACCCTATTCCCCTATAAACCTGCAACGGAACAAAAAAACGCAAAATTTAATTAAAATAAAATTCATAACTACTAAAAATTTAACACATATATTAAAAAAACATAAACAATTCTTATACAAAAAAATCACATACATTTAAAATGTATACTAAAATACATAACGCTAGTTAAAAAATCGATATTTTAAACTATTTTTGCAAATGATATTAATGACTTCTATATTTTTAAAAACGATATTTCTTACCTTAAAATCGATATTCTTGACCACGATATTCTTGCTGTCGATATTTCTGACTCACGATAATTAGGACTCGATATTTCTGTAGTTCAACATTTCCAACTCGATATTCTGTCTGCACACTCTTTACTAGGTTACTTGCAAGTAAATTAAATATGCCTTTTGCATGTAAGCCAATTCCACTATGTTTTAGGGAGCGAGCACACGCACTTTAGTACTGGTTAGCAGTGTTAATGTGCACAGA
This sequence comes from Calotriton arnoldi, assembly GCA_963921515.1. Taxonomy (NCBI): domain Eukaryota; kingdom Metazoa; phylum Chordata; class Amphibia; order Caudata; family Salamandridae; genus Calotriton; species Calotriton arnoldi. Next base: position 554,415 of record CAWUFW010004770.1, read on the forward strand.
AATCCTATAAGCCAACAAAACGGGTTCAGAAAACAGGAGGGCAAAGGCAAAAAGTCTAGGGACGACCCTGCAGAAAGGGTTAAGTCCAGCAGGGAAGAAGCAAAAAACATGGAAGGGAGTAGGAATCCTTCATCTTTTTGTGTGGTCTACTACAGCAGTTTTGTGTGCAGCAATTGACACACTAAAATAAATGGAAATGCATAAACCCATTGGTTTTCATGTGATGAACTGGGCACATTTTATGCACATGTTGGTACATTACTTTTTAGTCTAACATGTTACAGCTCCATTTTGAATTTGCTTTGTATACTATATGGAGCAGTTCTGTAGTGTTTTATAACACACTTAACAAAAAAATATTTTATCACATTTGAGGTAAATTGTTACCCATTGTCTGTAATGCCTATATATGATATTCAGCCTAAGGTTGGAGCAAGCTCCCTGTTTCTGCATAGACCAGCTTGATCAGGTTTAGAAAAGACCTGAAATCCTGCCTTTTTTGCCTGTCATTAATTTTACCCACAATTTGTTATTGTATATAAAATGCCTTCATAATCTTGCATTTGTGTGCTACCTAAGAAAAAGTAAGGCTGTCATGTGAAGCTTTCAGCCAGTATAATCCAAGGGGGTGGGGATGGGGTATATTCAAGCAGACTTCAGTATGTGGAGGTCCTAGCTCGGTCTTATAATATCGCTAAAGTGAATGGACTTAACTTTTTATTTTTCGTGGAGGACTACTTCGCACCAGTAGAGGATTACTTTCAGTCTGTATAGCACTACTTTCTGTGCTTCACCCAGGGATGTGCTAGGAAGGTAACATGGCAAATTCTTTTCATAATTTCACATGCCTTTCTCGGAATTGTTTGTGCAGCTTTGGAAGAGGTGTGGATAGAATCTGGATTTGTGTCATCTGGTGGTCTACTGTCTTAATGTGGGTGGAACATGCCCAATGAGAGATGTTGCATTGATCAAACTGGTGATATTAAGTTTATAGAGGACCCAGTCACAGCTAAACATGGGATTAAAGCTAAACATAGAATAGAGGACTCCATGCATGTCACTCATTGGGAGTGAGTGTCTTGTTGGAATTCTACAGGAGCAGAGGATGAATATTGATCAATGGGCTGTAAGATCTCCTCACTCACTTGTCTGTGGGTTGAAATGTTAAGGGGTCGATTCCGATTCGGGCCGGAAAATGCACCGACCGACTCGGAGCCGGAATTTATTCCGACCGACACGTACCCGTGGCGCCCGACACGCCAAGTACGATGCAAGGCGTGTAAAATCCAACCGACACGTACTGAACCCAAGCCGAACGACCGAGCCGCACGGAAAACAGCAATCCGGCCGGAAAAACACGCGAATCGAACCGACCGACACGCACCGGAACAAATCCGACCGAAACGTACACGCGAACTCCAAACCGCAAAGTACGATGCAAGGCGCGAAAACCACAACCGAGTCGTACGGAGGACAAGCCGTACGACCGACACGCATACAAAACCGAGCCGAAGTAACACAAAACACTGCGACCGACGCGTACGCAGCATAGAAAACTGCACAAACACAGCGTGAACGAAACGAAGAAGACCGTACGAGACAACTGCAGGGTCCGACTCGGTCACAAGAACGTTTCCAACATGCACAGACAGTACAAAGGAAAAATTACACAAAAAAGGCCAAACAAGCAATTACAAAGCCAATAAATACTGGGGGTGGGGACAGAGAACAAAGACACACCCACAACTCCACCCATATAAAGGACACAAATCCCAACCAAGATCCTTTGCAAATGCCATTCTACTGCCAGCACCCAACAGACAGCAACCACACACCCACAGCTCATCCCTCACACAAGCCACACACCATCAGCACACCAACAAATAGCTACCTCACATACACCCAGCAAAACACACACTCACACACCCTCACCTGCACACCAACACACACATCACTCACCATCACCACCCATCACCATGCCCCCCAAGAAGAATCACAAGTTCCTAGATTGTGAATTGGAAGTCCTGGTAGACGAGATCCTCAGGGTAGAGCCACAGCTGTTTGGCACACTGGTCCAACAGACCCCCATCTCCCAGAAAACCAAGATGTGGGAGAGGATCATCAACAGGGTGAACGCACAATCACCATGTCTGCGCACAAAGACCGACATCCAGAACAGGTGGTATGACGTGCGCAGGAGGGTACGGGACCTGCTCAAGAAAGACTACCTCCTGAGCCAATACACCGGCAGTGGCCCTCCTGCCAAGCCAGTATACCTCAGGCCCTGGGAGGAGAAGGTGCGGGCCATCCTTCCGCCAGTGAGCGTATATGGACTAGAGAACATCCCAGAGCATGGTGAGTACACAACAAATGTACACAATATTCTGCCACAATACACACACACATCACTGTCAAGGGGAGAGTCAAACCATGCACTCATAGCAATTACACAGCAACCAGAACAGAATCATCCCAAAATGTGTATGTCAGTCAGATAAACACAACACATGCCATCTCAAAGTTACATTTAACCGTGTCATCACATGTACAAACACAACTACAACTACAGCTAGGCAGTGGCACAAATAGAGCTAACAAACACATCCAGACATGTAGCCACCACTACAACACCAACACACAGTGAAGACCACTGAAACAAAGGAATTCTGTGTATGCTGGGCAAGTCAGTGTAGCCAATAGCATCTTGGGACTCGTAGTCACACATATTGCCCCCCCCCACAACTGTCCCATCAACACCACCATGAACCATGCGCACATCACAGGGAGTGGAAAAGGACTCACAAGATGGCTGACACTGGCTACTGCTGTGGGGAGCACAAGGCCCTGCTGGCAACTGTGCAACAACCAACAGCAGGACACCACTGACTGACATCCTGAGAGACAACTTCCACTCCCTGCAATGGAAGCACGTTCCATGGTGGGATATCTGGCTGGGTGGGAAGGAGGACTCGCAGCACTGACCATAGTCACAAGCACCTCCCCTCACACACACCCTCAACACATACTCCACATAACCCACCTGGGAGAATGCAATGCCACACATCCTAACTCAAGATCCCACAAAGAACCTCCACCCTGGGTTATGTCGTGTGAAGAACAGGGACACTCTTGGGACTTTCAGCCAAACAACTGCCAGGACAACACTCCCAGCCATCCTGTCAGCACAGGCAGCCCACCCCACAGGGAAGCAGAGTCAAAAGGAAGGAAGGATGGGCATGCTGGGAAGGGGGTGGAGGCAATAGCATGATGGGAGTCGTAGTCACAGCTCTACATCCCCCACCACATGGCCCAGCAAGCTCACACTCACGCATGCACATCCCACAGAGAGTGGAAAGGCCCATCAAAGATGTCTGACACTGTTGCTGTGTCGTGGGGATCACAAGGGCATGCTGGGAACTGCACACCAACCAACAGCAGGACACCACTGTCAGCCATCTTGCCATTGCTCTCACACCCACACACACTGAACTCCCCACAAAAGCAAGTAAGTATGGGAATGCTGGGAAGTGGGGTGGAAGCAATAGCATGATGGGAGTCATAGTCACAGACATAGCTCACCCCCACAACTGTCCCATCAACACCACCCTGAACCATGCTCACATCACAGGGAGTGGAGAAGGACTCACAAGATGGCTGACACTGGCTACTGCTGTGGGGAGCACAAGGCCCTGCTGGGAACTGTGCACCAACAAACAGCACAACACCACTGACTGACATCCTGAGAGACAACATCCACTCCTGCAATGCAAGCACAGTCCATGGTGGGATAACTGACTGGCTGGGTGGGAAGGAGGGCCGGCTGTCAACCAAATACAACCAATGCAGACCATGTTCACACCCCAACAAATACATAGAAATGCCCAAATAATGCAGGACAATGTGCCACACCAATATCAACCCCTGACTGTGACGACTTAGGACAATGCAATGTACAGGCCCGCACCCAGAGGCACAGTCACAACTGTCAGGTGTGTCAACCATTGATGCCTGCAGAAACATAACATACATTGTGTGTGTCTCCCAAAAACAGGTGATGATGGGGACACAGCAGCAGACGCTGAGGAGTCCCAGTCCCAGGCTCAAGAGGATGCGGAGCTCACTGGTGTCGTACAGCCTCTGCCCTCCTCGGACGAAGAAGACCAACCTGGCACATCCGATGCAAGTCTACATGCAGCACCAGCAGGACCACCAGCTGCAGCACCAGCAGCAGGACCACCAGTTGCACCCCCTGCACCCACCCCTCCAACGACTGTCACCACAAATACCATCCCTGCCGACATGGACAGAACAAGGAGCAACACCAGCACAGGGACCCTGGACCAACGTGGGGCCATGGACACCACCACCAACCCCCAAGGTGGACCAGGGTCATCTGTGCTTGCCACTGCACGCACTGCACATGTCGGCAGGGGTGGTGGGAGGGGTGGGAGACAGAGGTCGCTGCTTGCAGAGGTTGCTGGTGTGCATGATGACCCACAACTGGTACGCATAGCCGATGCGTACCAGTCCTGCACCGGAGATCTCAGCCAGGTAGTGGGGCTCCTCCGAGACATGAAACAGCAGCAGGCTGCCCATCATGGACTCTCACATGTCCCGCGTGGAGTCCAAGTGGGACGCACTGCAAGAGATGACGGCGGTGCACAGGGACATTTTACAATGCCTCCGCCAGATGAACAGCAACCAGTCCACACCTCCCTGTGTGCCAACAACATCTGGTGCTGAACAAACTGCAACTGCCACAGGGAGGGAGGATGACTCTGGCGGAGAGTCCCCTGCACCGCAGCAGCCTGTACTTGAGGGGCCCCCCCCAAAGAAGATGGGTCGTCCGAGGAGGGGCAAGTGAGAGGCCGATGGCCAAGCGCAACTCCCAGGAAGCCTGAACCTGTTCTGGATGTTCACCTTTGTGCACAGACTGTTCACCCTGTTGACGGCAACACAACTCCCACACATTGCATGGGGAGTACAAGTTGGACCAATGTCTCAGACAACTGTGGCACCGATACTGGGGATTTTGTCTACCAGGACTTTCAATTCACCTAGGAACTTCTGATTGCAAGATATATGTACAGCACTACCCATCCTATGCACTATTCACACAAATGTATCACAATAAACACACCAATACACCATACTTGCCTCTGTCGTGATTCCAACGTGGGTGCTGTTATGGGGATGATGAACTGCAAAATTACACTGTGTATGCGAACTGCAACAGCAAGTACAACACAGGCATGTGAGTAAAGGCAACGTGACACATATGAGGGAGACACACCACCAGGGCTACACAACACATACACACCTAGGCCATCTGACTCATTGCCTACACTGATGTCGCCAGGATAGACGGTGCAATGCACAGACACCACACCTATTCCCAGTTGTAGTCAAGTAGCCCACAGGTGCAGTAAGCAAATGGCAGTCAAATGTGTGACCACAGACAACGCACATCACAAAGTGAAGCACAGGTTTATTACACAGTTGCAACATGTCGTAACCACTACAGATGCAAGGTAATCCCACCTGGCAGCGGGCACAGTGTCAACAACTGTAGAAGGAAGTAAGTCCATGGGTGTGGCGCACATCACCTGTAGGGACACAACAGCTACCACCCTGGAAGTACAATCACGTCGTCGGTGGACACAGTTGACCAAACGAATCTGAAAGTACCCTGTGAAGGACAGAAATGACACACAGTCAAAAGCAATGGAGAACAGGACAGAACAGCAAAACTCATGCACAATACATGTTACAAGATACCCACCCAGAACCAAGTTAGCATGTCAACACTGTTGGGGAGTACAGACTACCTGTAAGCACACATCGCTACACACATCCAGTCAAGTAGCCCATGGACACACTCCAACAGCACCAGAGCACCACCTACACACATCATGCCAACTCACATCATTGACATGAACCTCAGGAAACTCACATTCAGCTAAAGAAGTTGGTGATGAGCTGTGTGCGGACATCACCCTCATCATCACTGGCATCGTGGTCCAGGCCAGGATCCTCCACAGGTGGCGGATGTTGGTCATTGTCATCCTGGATGAGAGGCAACTCCTTCCGCACTGCCAGGTTGTGGAGCATGCAGCAGACGATGATAATCTTGCACACTTTCGCAGGGGCATATGGGAGGGACCCTCCGGTCTTGTCCAGGCAGCGGAAGCGGCTCTTCAGGAGACCAAATGTCCGCTCAATCACTCTCCTGGTCCGACCATGTGCCTCATTGTAGCGCATCTGGGCTGGTGTCACAGGGTTCCTGAGGGGTGTCAGCAACCACGGCATGTTGGGGTATCCCGAGTCACCTACGGACAGACAAGTGCACATTAGCTGACTTGGAAAAGTGGGCGGAATACTACAGATCAGATCACACACAATGGCACAAAGTCAGTACACACCGACAAGCCAGGCACGCTGGTTCTGCATCTGTGCCATCATCCTGGGGATGTGACTACTCCATCACAAAGGCATTGTGTGCTGAACCAGGGAAACGGGCACACACGTGTGTGATGGTCATATCTGCAAGACACACCACCAGTGCATTGACCGAGTGGTAGTGCTTGCATTCAATGTGTGCGGGTACGCGTTGTACCCCTGTACGCGTTGTACCGCAATGGACCGATCGGTGCGCACCCATTGACAATGGCCTAGCCTGGCAACGGACGCGTTTTCGAAATTCAAACGAGTCGGTTGCTGGAAATTCAGTTGGTCACCCACAACAATGTTGCAAAATCATGTATGTCATGAAGTTGAAGATTTGAAGGATGCTGTGGGCGTGTATTGGTGCTGCTATTCCATGGATTGGCCAGATTCAGAAGATGCAAACGACTTGGACCTATCACTTTGGACACAAGGGACAGTATCTGCCTCTCCAGCACATATATATTGCTGGCTGTTCCCCTGAGAGCTCACTTGCCTGTACTACATGCTCCAGGATGACATCTGCCACTGCACTGCTGCTGTCTCTGCCCCTCTGGACCCTGCAATGGCACGTACTGTGGAGAGAGCCCCAGCCTTCAGCCTTGAGGAGAATCAGGCCCTGCTGGACAGCCTACTTCCACAGTACAGCAAGCTGTATGGGACACCAGGGGAGCAGGTGAGTGTTCTGTGCACTGCCTTTCTTAATGTGCATTTTGTCTGACTAGCAAGGCTGGAAGTCTGCACGCCACTGGCTAGCAGGCTCACTGAGTAGTTGTCACCCCCCATAGTGTGTAGTGACATGCACTGGACAGGTATGGTGCAGTGACAGTGCATTTGAACAAGGTTTTACTTCCCATGCAATGATACCATGTAGTGACGTCTGGCAAACTGTCCATGGGCAGCGTTGCACTGCCTGTGTACATCATGTGCCCCTGTGATTGAGACATGTATATACAACTGTGTCATGCACGGATATGTTGCATGTGTAGTAATGGCCTTTTCACTTTGTCATCCTGACAGGTTAATGCCCATCGGAAGCAGGAGATCTGGAAGGACATCGTCCGGGCTGTCCGGTCCGTGGGGGTCTACAAGCGCCGGATCCGCAACTGCCAGAAGAGGTGGCAGGACCTTCGGGGCTGGACCCGGAGGATTGCACGGGTCCAGCTGAAGCTGTCGCCTCCTCGCAGGAGGGGCGGAACACGGACCCTGACCCCCACATGCTCCAGATCCTGGCGGTGGTGTTTCCAGACCTGGATGGGCAGCTGAAGGCCAGACAGCAGCAAGGAGGGGGTGAGTCAAAGACTGCACTGTGAACTCTGTATTACATGCTATGTGCCCTCCTCTGGCCTGGTTCAACTGCCACAGTACAGCAGTCATGTTGTCAAGGAGCCATGTCCCTCTATTGTGCACTGCCCACTCCTCATCTGATACCCAGGTGTGGCCCTTACATTCAGGGAATTGTGTCACTTGGGACTGTGTCCTTGCAGTTTGCTTCACTAAAGGTGGGGGACAGCATCTGTTTCCCTAACTCTGTTGTGGGCATCATGGGTGGGTCCATTGTTCACACAACGCCTGTGTTTGGACATGTAATCTGCGTGTTGCTTTGATATGCGGTCCACTTGCTGAGCTGAGCCACCACATGTGCCTGGGGTATGTGGCACACACCCATGCAGCGGGTGGGAACAATGTTTGGGCCCCAGGAGTGTGCAGATTACGTGTGTCACACATACATAGCCAGCTATCCACTGTCCAGGGCTCATCCCTCATTCATGTGGGGCAGGACAGTCATGCCTACTCCAGGCCATGCAATGCACTCTGTACTCCCACTCCCGTGTATCAGCTGACACATTGTGCGCAGTGATTTGACCCCTCAGGTGTCTGCCTCTGTGTCAGTGTGCTGTGGATTTGTTGCCAGGACTGCTGGGGTGTTTCTCGGTAGGGGCTCAGCATGCCACTGGAGATGTGACCATAGGAGACGATACTTGTGTGTCACATAGGTGTTTGATCAGCTGCCTGTGCAGACTGGGGTATGCGAATGTGAAGTTCAGTCAGCTGTTCCCCATTCACAGCAGATTGTGAGGGGCTCAGGTTCAGAGGGTAGTGTCACAGGTCTCCCATATGTCCAATCGGTATGACCTGGACAGATGAGGGTTAAGATGATGTGTTGTGTGGGGGATGTACATGTGCACTTGTGCAGCTCCAGGACTTGCATTCCCCATGACCTACTATTGTGACACAGTGCAGAGTGTTGTTGTCTGGCTGCCAAGTCATACATCACTGAGACAGTGATGTATGTCTTAGCAGTCATGCCTCTGCCATGGCATGTGTCTACTTATTGGTGATCCTGCAGGGAAGTGACATGTGCTACATGCACACCATTGTGGCGATGGCTATCAGGACATGGGTGCATCATGGTGTCTGTCGCTGGTATGCATCACATGCATTTCCTATTTGACTCTGGGCATCCCTTTCATCCGGAAACCTGTACTGACTCAGTGGCAAGAGTTGTGATGTGTGCATGTCCACATGCTACACCGTGTCCTCTGCACTGTCCAACTACTGTGTAGTTGGTGCATGTGTCCACACTGGGGTGTTGCTATCCAACAGACACCAGACAGATGGGTGCAAGGCCATGTGGGATGTGAGTGCCATGGTTGGCATCAGACTGACAATTGGCTTCTCCTGTTCAGTTAGGGCACTTTTAGCAATGTACAACTAATGATGCCAGGGCTTGCTCTGTAATGTGCTGTGCTCACAGTGGTGTGTGCGTTTGGTGCAGGTGACTGATGTCTGTCTGTTTCCCCATTGTTTGCAGATACATCCACGGCCACGGAAGGGGACAGCTCCACGGACCAGGAGGAGCCGGAGAGCCAGACTGGGTCAGCAGCCGAGTAGTGGTCGGAGGGACCCAGTGGCACGGAGGGCGAGGGGAGCCACACCGAGGAGTCCTCAGCAGCATCCACCTCAGCTGAGGACCAGAGCAACTCGGAGGATGACTCCCTTATGGAGGCGGGTGTCAGCAGCCACCACACCCCAGCTAGTGTTGCTGTCCCCGCCACCACCAGCCCCACCACCGCCCTCCCATCGGCTCCCATTCCCCAGGTCCGTGGAGGCTCCCATGTTCGGGAGCGTGTCTCCTTTGGGCCAGGCACCGCACCCCTGCCCCTGGGTCCCCTGCTGCCCTGAGTGAGGAGTCTGTGTACCTCCTTCGCCAGCTCCATGTAGGGCAGACAGCCATGCTGAGTGTCCTCCATGCGCACACCGCTCTGTTGACTCAGCTGGTGTCGTTCATGGAGGGCATCTCATCGGGCATGTCTGACCTACAGAGGGGCAATAGGTCCATGGACTCCTCCCTGACGGCAGCAGTGTCCCTCCTCAGACAGTCCCTCACCCCTCCTGCCTCTGCTCCATCCACACTCCCCAGCACCTTACCCGTCCCAAGCACACACACACCGGCACAGGCACACACCAGCACACACACGTCCAGCACACAGACACACACGCCACAAACAAAACGCACACGCACGCACAGTCAGGGGACTGAAACCAGACTCACAGGGGATGGGGCCCTGGAACACACACACGCATCCACGAGCACTGCGCAGTCCTCAGTTGCCTCTCCCTCCAAAGCACCCTCCCTTGCCTCACCTGCAACCCCAAAGACCCAGCGGCTCTTCCTCGGTGACCTCGGCCTCTTCCCCTCCGATCCAGCTGATACAGCATTCAGGGTGATGAGGAAGCCCACCCACACGGAGCAGAGTGCCCCTCGCCCCCGGACACCCTCCCCCAGGCGCAGACAGACTGAGGCCCCCACCCGCAAGTCCCCCCGGAGTCGTAAGAGCAAGACCCCGCCGCCGCCCTGCAGCTCAGGCACCAGGTCTCCTTCCTCCATCCCTCAGGCCCCCACTCCACAGGTGCCCCCACCACACCCTGCCCCAGGTTCCCCCACCCACAGATATACCATCCCCAAGAGGATCCGGCCTTCTCCCCTGCCACTTGCTCTCCCGGCACCACACCCCCGCTGCGCTTGTCTGTGCCACTGATGTGGTGAGGGTGTCCTCCCCCTCTGTCCAGCCCACCTTGCCTGTTCCCCATTCTCCTCCCCTGGTGGTAGGCACTGCAGTGGAGTCCACTACCACCCTGTCTGACTTGGGCACTGCAGTGGCGGACCTGTCCACTCCATCTGCAGGGTCCACTGCAGTCATGCCGGCACCCACAACATCTGAGTCATGCCCCCCAGTTGTGCCGGCACACACCATGTCAGACACCTCCACTGCAGTTGTCAGTGGCTCTCCAGCACCCACCACCCCTTCCCTGCTTCCTCCTGGTGAGCCCTGATCCTGTCCCTGCGGTGCCTGGCCTGCCCCCCGGTTGCCCCTCCTAGTGGATTGTCCCTGGTTTTGTGCAGGCATGCGTAGGGTGACATCTGCCACTGTCACCCTGTTTGGACTTTGACAATGGACTGGCCATTGGCCTTTGTGTTTTTTCTGGACTTTCAGTTTTCATTACACACATATGCTGAATAAAGCAACTTTCTGTTCTCTAGTGCTTATGCTTCTGATGTACATGATGTTGATGATGCTAACCATGCCCTTGCTGCAGTGATGGTGATATTTGGTCTCATGATAATGAAGTGTTACTGTGCAGGAACCCATGTGGTCCAGGGGGAATGTGTCCTATCCTGTGGTGTATCCATGTCATCCATAGCAGCATCTGAGGGTGTCATGTGTTCAGTATTTGGCAATGGGATTTCCTACTTACATTAGCTATTTCACATCTGTGGCTTCCACCCCTGCACATCTGTTGTGCCTGCCATTGTTCAATTCGTCTACTTCCCTGACCGTGTGGCCATCTCCACTGGACATGCAGGTTTGGGCATCAATGGGGAAGGACTCATCTGTGTTGTCAGTGCAACATTGCTATACAAGTGTGTTGGATCTGTGCTGATGATTTCGTTGGCACTTCCATGACCAGGCTGATGTGACGGGAGCCCTCATTTGGTGCTAATTGTTGATTGTGTGACCAAGTGCTCAGCTGACATGATGGGGCCCTACTGAGGCAACATATGGCACAGCTTTCCTCACACAGGAGTGGAGTCCCCTCATGGCAGTGTGTACTCCTGTGACATTGCCTGCGCCCAAGGTGTGTGTTGTATGTGCATGTCTGTGTGTTCACTTCCGTTTAGCTGTGCATGCTGTGATCCCTAGTGTTGTACCTGTTTGTGATGCTCGCTGAGTTGACCTATGTTCCCCCAAAGTCTTCTCCCTGGGTTCTCTGTGATGTAGGTACATGGCACATTACTGGTCATCAGGGTGTCACCCATAGGTGTGTTTGCTGTCAGGGCTGAGTTTGTGTGCAGACGCAGATGGGTCACAGTCAGGTTTCCCCTTGGCACTTGTTGTTTGCCCCTGTCATGTGATTTCCAGTTTGTGTTATCTTTCAGTGATTGTGACACGTTGTGTGTGTGACTGCTGGCACTCCTCAGGGTCCGGGCTGCAATGTTGGTTGTTGTCTATGTGTGTTCTTTGTGGGTGACCTTGGCTTCTTCATTGGTGTGTGACTGTGGCTGGGATCCCATTGGTTGGTGTGGTATTGCCGTCATGTCCATGTACAGCGTAGTGTGCAGTGTGTCAGACATTCAGGAGTCTTGTTGAGTGGCCATGTGTGATGTGTTTCTGCACCTTGGTTCCCACCCACCACCCTGGAATAGTCATGGGTGCATGTGCAATGTCACCAGTTCTTCACTGCTGCACATTGTTGGAGGTCGAGGGGTGTGGTGTTGAGTGTGTGCAGATGAGTTGTTGCCCGGCTAGGCCCCTGCCTCCATGTTGGCCTTGGCTTACTGGCCATGCTGATTGATTTGTGCTTGTGTAGGTGTGATGGTAGTTTGTTGCTCAGGACACATGACTGTGGTTCACAGTGTGAACGACATTTAGCTTTGTCATCACAGTGGGATTGTAATGCAGCCCAGGGTCACCACATTGTGGGGGCCCTGGGGGTAGTGCTGTGGTGTCTGTGTCTTGCTGTGTCAGTTGCTGTTCCTACGTGCCTGTGTGACATGTGTGATTTGTGCTCCCTCTCATCTGACAATGCCTGCTTGCCCACATAGGGGATTTGGATCCATGAGTTACCTTTGTGTGGCACTGTATGCACATCTGTATGATTGGTATTCAGGTCTCCTCATGTGTTGTGTGGTTGCCTGGGGACACTGGCACCCCCCCCACCTGTTGTGTATGATGTGCAGTGTGGGTCTGCCTGTTTGTGCATCTGCACCACTGCATTGGCATATCTTTGGTGTGCCATTGGCTGTATGTAGTTTGGTGGGTTTCCCCTGCTGTCCCTGGGACTCCTAGGTCATCGGTCAGCACAATGATCATGGTTTGTGTGTCCCATTGCTGCCATGGTATGGTATCTGTTCACCTCACATCTACAGTCTCCACAGGGTATCTGCATTTGTGTGCCCATTGGTGCAAATATGTGGGTCTGCATTCTAATGGTCACTTCTGTCATTGTGTCATTGATGAATGTTGACAGTGTCAGCCCCCATGGGTGTTGTTTGTCTGCACATGGCCAAAGGTATGTCTTATTTTCACTGCAGTATTTGGCTCCCCCAATTTATGTTGCAATGGGACACATGCACTACTTTGCCACTGATGTGTTTTATGTTCTGTGACCAGGAATCATCCATGCAGTTTGGCAGTTGCAGCTCTTTCTTTGTCAACACTTGCATTTTGGTCACGGTGATGATGGGGGTTTGGACCCCATTGCCACAATGTTCAAAATGTGCTTCAGCTATGGACCCCACACTTACCTTTTGGTCACTGTGGTGATGGGGCGTTAGACCCCATTGCCACAATGTTCAAAATGTGCTTCAGGTATGGACCCCACACTTACATTTTGGTCACTGTGGTGATGGGGCGTTAGACCCCATTGCCACAATGTTCAAAATGTGCTTCAGCTATGGACCCCACACTTACATTTTGGTCACTGTGGTGATGGGGGGGTTAGACCCCATTGCCACAATGTTCAAAATGTGCTTCGGCTATGGACCCCACACTTACATTTTGGTCACTGTGGTGATGGGGCGTTAGACCCCATTGCCACAATGTTCAAAATGTGCTTCGGCTATGGACCCCACACTTACATTTTGGTCACTGTGGTGATGGGGGGTTAGACCCCATTGCCACAATGTTCAAAATGTGCTTCAGCTATGGACCCCACACTTACATTTTGGTCACTGTGATGATGGGGGTTTGGACCCCATTGCCACAATGGTCATGGCCTGCTTGCATTGTGGGGGCCACACACATATATGTGTGGCACATGTGATAGGGGGTCACATTGTATGTTCAAAGTCATGTTCAGTGTTGTAGGCATTTGACACAGTCTACACACGCTTGTCATGGTGTTGGGGGGGATGTCTTTTTCTTGCATTCCCTAGGTTGTGGTGTGCTGGTTGTCATGCATTGTCCATCCTATGAGTGGGGGTGGTGTTGGTGGTAGGCATCCAGCCCCCATGGGTAGAGGTGGTAGTAGTGAAAGGCATCCAGCCCCCTGGGTAAGGGTGGTAGTAGTGGTAGGCATCCAGCCCCCCTGGGTAAGGGTGGTAGTGGTGGTAGGCATCTGGCACCCCCTGGCTAAGGGTGGTAGTAGTGGTAGGCATCCAGCCCCCTGGGTAAGGGTGGTAGTAGTGGTAGGCATCTGGCACCCCTGGGTAGGGGTGGTAGTGGTGGTAGGCATCTGGCACCCCCCTGGGTAAGGGTGGTAGTAGTGGTAGGCATCCAGCCCCCCCTGGGTAAGGGTGGTAGTAGTGGTAGGCATCCAGCCCCCCTGGGTAAGGGTGGTAGTAGTGGTAGGCATCTGGCACCCCCATGGCTAAGGGTGGTAGTGGTGGTGGGCATCTGGCACCCCCCTGGCTAAGGGTGGTAGTGGTGGTTGGCATCCAGCCCCCCTGGCTAAGGGTGGTAGTAGTGGTAGGCATCCAGCCCCCCTGGGTAAGGGTGGTGGTAGTGGTGGTGGGCATCTGGCACCCCCCTGGCTAAGGGTGGTAGTAGTGGTAGGCATCCAGCCCCCTGGGTAAGGGTGGTAGTGGTGGTGGGCATCTGGCACCCCCCTGGCTAAGGGTGGTAGTGGTGGTTGGCATCCGGCCCCCCCTGGGTAGGGGTGGTGGTGCGCATTCAGGCCCCTGTGTGCATATGTGGCATTGGTGATGGGCATCCCACCCCTATGGTGCTGCTGGTGTAAGTAAATTCTGCATCCCTCTGTGTGTGTGTGTGATGTGTCGTGTACGTGTTGTATGTGTTTTGTGGTTGGTGTCTGACTTACCTTCTGCGCCGTACGCGTCCGTGCCTGTTCCGGTAGTAAATGTAGAATATTGGTATGATCGGGACGAAGGGATTCATGGTTGGTTCGTGTCGTTCGTCTTTCTCGTTGCTTCGCGTCGTCCTCGTCGCTTCGCGTTGTCCTCGTCACTGGCGTGTTCGCCTCGTAGCGGTGGATCGTGTTGTGGCGCGAATCGGAGCTTATGTGCGCCTCTCCCGGATGCTTTGACGTGCCGTGCGTAGCGACGGGTTCGGCGCGTACGGAAAGCGCATCGTACTTGTTCGGCCGGACGGAGCTACATTTTCCCTTCCGTGCGACTCGGTTCTGCGTTTCCGGATTCGCATCGGTCGGAGAACAGGACCTGGATTGGGTGAGTACGACTCGGCCGGATTCTGTGCTGTTGTGCGCATCGTACTTACTCGTTCGGTATGCTGTACGGATCGGTCGGGAAACAGGCATTCGCATGGCTTTTTTCCCGACCGAATGGTATTGGGTGCGCCTCCAACCGAGATCGGAATCGGCCCCTAAATCGGGTCTTTTCTGTTTGGCTGAATCCTGACACATGGAGATCGAGTGGGGTGGGTGGTTAAGAGAACTATTAAGGGGTGTTTACCTTGTACACCATCTACTCATTCCTACCACAATGACAGGACATCATCTATTACACTACCATTAACCTTTACAATGATATCTATCACTTTGCAATGCCTGTCACCTGACTACCCAAATATTGAACCCTAGTGTCAACCACTACGTTTGTCTTAAAAAAGAAAAAAAGAAAAAAAACAGAAATACCGCTGATCAAAAGAAATCAAAATTGTTTTAAGGTGAGTTTGCATTTTTTTTTTTTTTAAATGTAACTTCATGAAGTGGTAGGATTTGTTTTAATCTCAAGGGCTAATGAGTTCAGTGGAAGCATTCTGTGGAGAAAGGGCAGTTGCAGAGTAAAAACGTGGATAGATTAATTGGGGTATGGGAAAATACAGAATAAAAATGACCTGGAAAAAGGTGGGTGGGTGTGTGGTTGGCGATATCTAGCACATGTTGAAGCAAAAATGATAGAGGTATTTAAGGTGTTCTCCAACTTCATTTTCACACCCCTACAAAACAGGAAATGATTACTTAAGGTTAAATCTGGCAAAAAGCAACCTGAAAAGTAAGGTTAAATGCTTAATCCAGGTATTGTGTGTGTGTGTGTGTGTGTGTGTGTGTGTGTGTGTGTGTGTGTGTTGGCAGGGTGTTCAGGCATGACACTAATAAAGTAAGTAGGCAAAATGAGGTGTTGAAGGGATCAAGACATATGGGAAAGGCACTGCAATGGGAAGCAGAAGTAGCAAGTGCCTATTTATGTACCGTTGTGGTTGGATGAGTTAAAGGGGATGGAGCTAAGGTGATATACGTGTGTATGTGCATATACACACTACATAACCTACTGGTGGTTGCCATTAGGTAAATTATAGTTGGGACCTATTTTCCATAGGAAGAGCGTGTTTTTGTTTTGCCAATATCTTTGGCGCTGTTTGTCAAATCTTCAAGAAATTTTCAAAACTAATACAACACTCACTTCAGCTGGTGTCTGTAAAGTTTTGAGGTGATCCGTGAAGGGGGGGATGGGGGGTTTCCAAAACACGTTTTCCCAAAGGTTAATTCCCATAGGTATTTTGAATACGTCTTCAGCCCAAACCACTGAATGGAATTACACCAGATTTGGCAGAAAGCTAGATCTTGGTCCAGAGAGGTGCCTTTTAGTAATTTTGTGTAAATTCGTTAGGTAGTTTGAGCTATTAACTGAAATCCAAATTTATGTATCTAGGGGCGCAGATCCACAAAAAGAGGATCTGCGGT
Source organism: Calotriton arnoldi (assembly GCA_963921515.1). Taxonomy (NCBI): domain Eukaryota; kingdom Metazoa; phylum Chordata; class Amphibia; order Caudata; family Salamandridae; genus Calotriton; species Calotriton arnoldi. The sequence continues at coordinate 571,026 of CAWUFW010004770.1, forward strand.
TCCACACGCCACAGCAGGGACCCAATTGGCAACCTGAGGGAAGTTGCGGCTGCCATTCTAACTCTTGGGGAAACAGTCATTGGGATTGAAATGTTGCTTGAATAATAATGGACGGGGTCACATGAGAAGTTCCCTGACCCCTTGTGTAGGTTTAAAATGAAAGGCAAGCATGTGTACTGTAGTAGAAAATACTTAAACATTTTTCCCCCTCTCGTGAGATCCGCGGACCCATCGTGGGGCTCAACGAGGCTGCCACAGTGTAGCTCTGCAAGGGATCTGCAGAGTTATGTCCCAAATTCTGGATATATATAGCTACTTTTGCACCCACTCTTGCTCTCATAGACACTCGCACCCTCTGACATACCCATACAGGCACACTTACTCATATAGAAATATTCTCACAGACCCACTCACACAGTTATGCGTCCACTCAAAGACCGAGCCATGTTCTCACACACCCCCTCACAGACCTGCTCAGGGACCCGTGCACCCTGTCACAGACCCACTCAGACACTCACGCACCCAGTCACTTACACACTCAGAAGCTCATGCACCCACTCACGGATCCACTCATATCCTCGCACCCACTCATAGGCACACTCGGACACTCATTCACACACTCACTCATAGTGCCACTCATACACCCACTCTGTCCCATAGAGCTACTCATACACCCACTCACTGACCTATACAGCCACTCACACACCCATGCTCAAAGTTTACAGGTTACAGTTAGGAAATAAAATTTAAAAAAGTTGAAATTCATTGTGTGTATCATGTGAGATTGGGTGTGTCTGTTTGGGTGAGTGAATGGGTGTGAGAGTGGTTGTATAGGTGACTGATTGGGTGTTGGAGTTGTTGTGTGGGTGTGAGTGGTTGTATGGGTGAATAAGTGGGTGAGTGGCTGGCTCTTTGGGGGCATGAGTGGCTCTGTGGGGGTGTGAGTGGGTGCATGAGTGAGTGGGGGTGTGCTTCTGTAGATGTGTGAATGGGTAAGTAAGTGGTTGTGTGAGTGCCTCTGAGTGGTGTGAGTAGCTATATTGGTGAGTGGTTATATTGAGGATTAGGTGGATGGCTGTGAGAGTGGCTCTGTGGATGAGTAAGCAGGTGTGAGTGGTTGTATGGGTGTGTGTGGTTATGTGGAATATGTAATCTGTGATGTCATCAGTGATGTCCCTGACATGTCATTAGTGATGTAATATGTGAGGTCATAAACAGTGCATTGCGGGAGCGTAAGTTATAGTTAGCTTTGGTAAATATAACTGCTGATTTTTCACTGGTTTTGTACAGTGAAATCCGAGCCGAACTAGAACATCCCTTTAACATTTTTATTCTTCAGGGAATATGAATATATATATATTTACTTTAAGCCATGAGTGTCTGCACCCGTTCTGTAGAAGGGCTTGTTTGATTATATATATACAGAGAAGCCGTCTCTGTTTTGGAGACGCTTCCCCATGATTTGGAGTACAGTGATTACGGCATTCGCTTGGCGTTATATATCTCTGTCTCTTACTGGTGGTTATTATTCAACAAAGAGAGGGACTAAGGGCATATTTAACGAGGTCCAACGTACATGCCCCACAAGGACTAGTAAGCAAAAAATAAAAAAAAATTAAAAAAAATAAAAAGTAAGCAAAAAAAAAAAAAAAAAAAAGCAAAAAATAAGTACGAGGTTCCTCTAGATGGTAAGAAAAGCGGGTAGGGGACTGGTGTGGAGAAACAAGGAGGACCGCTAAGTGTACGAGTATTTCCACAATGGTTTACGAGGCAGAGTCCAATGGGTGGATCAGCCGTAAGGAAGCTGATTTTTTAATTTCTAAGGAGCCTAGAACACCATATTTTTACACCCTTCCTAAAATTCATAAAGGTGTCCTACCGGTCCCTGGTCGACCTATCGTCTCCGGGATCGGATCCATCCTCGAGCCTCTTTCCATCTTCTGCGACCATTTTTTACAACCAATTGTGAAAAACACCCCCACCTTTGTAAAAGACACTACTGATATCTTGAGGATTATTGAGGGAACATTAGACACTGGAGACATTGACTTTCTCGTCACTTTTGACGTAGAAGCTTTATACACAAACATTCCCCAGAGAGCCACCCTAGCAGTCGTGGAAACTGCCCTCAATACATTGGAGTGGACATCATCCACCCCTATTTCCTTTATAATGGATTGCGCTACCCTGGCTCTAACTGAGAACTTCTTTGAATTCAAACAACAACTATTTCATCAGAGTCAGGGTACTTCTATGGGTAGTACCTTTGCCCCTAGTCTGGCGTGCCTTTACATGACAGCTTTTGAAAGGGAAGTAATCCTTAACACTACTAACCCATATTACAACAATTTGAAACTTTGGAAACGTTTCATTGATGATATTTTGGTGTTTTGGCATGGAAGTCGATCAACCTGCGAAGATTTTGTACGATGGATCAATATCCAGAATGAGTACCTAAAATTCTCACACAACATCTCTGATACCACCGTCCCTTTCCTGGACATAAACATCACACTGAGTGCAGGCAGTCTCTACAGCTCTCTCTATAAGAAACCAACTGACCGCAATAGCTTACTCCTGTACAACAGCCACCACCCTAAAGCATTAAGAGATAATTTGCCATTTGGGCAATTCTTGCGCATTAGACGCAATTGCAAATTGGTTAGTGATTACAAAAAAGAAGCCGATATTTTAGCATCCAATCTTACGGCAAGGGGCTATCCACAGAAACAAATAAGAGATTCATTGAAGAGAGTGAGGAACAACCCCAGAGAGTCTCTACTTGAAGTACATCCTAAACTAACCACTGATACCTTGACGTGTGTGACATCATTTACCCCAGATTCTTCACGAATCAAACGGATCATTTTGAAACACTGGGGTATTTTAAACACTGGTGACCTACAATTACCCAAACCCAGGTTCGCGTATAAAAGAACTCGTAACCTTAAGGATACCTTAATACACACCAGACCAAGGAAACATAACACCGACACACAGAGGACACTGTGGGGCCTTCCGGCAATCACTGGTCACTACCCATGTGGTTCTTGCAGTGTGTGCCAGCTTACCATTACATCCAAAGAAATAGCCCTGTCGTCCAACTTCAGATGGACCCTGAAGAGACACACGAACTGTAACACTAAACGATGTATTTACATGTTGGTCTGTCCCTGTGGTCTCCAATACATAGGAATGACTATGCGATCAATTAAGACCCGTATAACAGAGCATAAAAGTAATATCAGGTGCCAAAGGGTCACCACCAAATTGTATACACATTTTAAGGATACACAACATGCCCCTGAAACATTGCGTTGGATAGTCCTAGAAACATACCCACAGGTAACCAAGACTGTACTGTTCAAAGCTGAACAAAGATGGGTGTATAGATTATCCACACATACTAAGGGCCTCAATGATGATATACCGTGGGGTGCACTTACTTGAATTATCTACACTGTGGCCCCCACCTTTACACAGTATAGACCATGCACCCTTATCTATGACGAGTTACGCCATGATTACACTCTTCCATTTTTGAATGGAGTAACTCTAGTTAGCATGACGAGCATCTGTATAGGTGTCTATATCAGTATTTAACTTTGGGACTATATTAGCATCTGTTAATGCATTATCACCACCTTGTTGGATGTTCTATCTTATGCAGTTATGAGGTTGACTCCCTTCAAGTTGTTCGTCTTTTAGATCATTAGATTGCTAATCCTCCGATGCTTTTTCCACATGCTGCATATTACAACTCTCTCACAGTTAATCTTTGGGTTGTTCATAACTGGTTTTGGTTCCATGCTCACGTTTATAGCACGCCCCCATAATTTTAGGCGTTGGTTCTCGTAGCATTCCTTGTTATAGATGTTTCGATCTATTATTCGTTACTTTTCACCTGGTCAGGTCCCTTTAAGCATCAACAGGGACACTCGATTAAGAGTTCAGTATCTCCTTTAAATATATTCTTTGGAGCATTTTCACACTCTAATATGGCTGCTGCTTTAGTTATCATGCGTGCTACTCATTCCAGCCGAGTCACCAGTCACTAGGTTCACGACCTCACGCATCCCGCACTACGTCATGGGAACCGCCCACAAGTGGGCTGCGACTCGCTTATTTATGTTTCTCCGGCCCCCTGCCTGCTACCATCCCGGTGTCGGCGGCAGGGTAGGTCTTAACGCAAGGAGCGTTAATTCGCCGGTGAGTTGGCTTTAGTTACGACATACAACTATCAGAGGTGAGTGTGTGCGGCGGTACTTGCATCCCCGCAAATCGACTGCCCTCCTGAGATCACGAGGCTCCCTAGTGTTACTTCGGGTCATGGCGTGTATTCTCCCGGGCCCCGTGGTGATCCTTGCATGCCAGTTGGTTCCTCAGTCCTGGTTCTACCGGGTTGTTGAATTCTGTTGGGGACCCGCCTGGCATTGGGGGTACCGCTTACCTGACTACACACCTCGGGCAGGTTCCCTTGATGGCTCTTGTTTTTCCGGCAAGCGTCCGTTTCTGCACCCCTCTGGCATTTACCATTCCGTTAGCTGATCGGATTCAGCCTATTTAACAGATCCACGTTTCTTTTTGTATTCTTCTATTTATTCTTGTTTTAGGACCCAATTGGTGTCCTCTTGTACCGCTGATTAACCGTTGCAAGTACACTTGATTTACAGACCAGGTGAGTCAGTTGTTTGTTCTGACGATTGCATCCACTTAGTTGCCTCTATTTTTGTTTTAACCATAATATTTTAGAGAAGATATTTGGTAATAGATATCATGGTATCGCATTCTCTGTCACATACTGTGTGTTTGAGTAACTAAATTTAGTATGCACTGGGTAGCACACTATCCGTGGGGCCTTTTAATAGCAATAACAGCTTGGTGGACATTGAGGACTGAGTATGTTTGAACATAATATTTATATTGTCTATATATGTTTTCTTTTACTTCTCATAGGTCAACTACCTGTGTCCTGGGTATGTAGAAATTCACTTACCTTTGAAGTGTAGATAGCGTTTTATTCGATCCTGAGGAAGTGCCTTGATCTATAGGACTACAATGGCACGAAACATGTCGATCACCTGAGAGCTGGGCATTTACCACTAGATACACCAGTACTAGTCCTGTACCCCTCTCATTCTTTTACACTAGGCAGTTTACCTTCCCAATAAAGGTTTTTAGGATTAACTGACCTATTTTACTTTCACCACACATCACATCTACACACTAGGGCCCTTACCCCCACTGCACCTACCGGCAGGAACAAAAGATCCCCGACAAAGAGCCCCGGTACGGGTGCCCGTCAGGTATTGCAGCGCCGACCTGACGAGGGGCAGGCTCATATGATGAAGCATGACACCTAGCTTGCTGGGTGTGTGAGAGCCCTAGTTCCTAAAAGGGATCTTTCCCCCCCCTTTTTTTCTCTTTCCCATACACTTAGCGGTCCTCCTTGTTTCTCCACACCAGTCCCCTACCCGCTTTTCTTACCATCTAGAGGAACCTCGTACTTATTTTTTGCTTACTCTTACTGGTGGTTGCCAGTAGGTGGTTTATAGTTAGGCCCTAGTTTTTATAGGAAGAATGCTTTTTGTTTTGCTAATAACTTTGGTGCCGTTTGACAAATCTTAATAAAATGTTTGAAACTAGTTTGCCAGTCACTTTAGCATGCTGTCCAGAAAGTTTTGACATGATTTGTCAAGCAAGGGCCGAGAAAAAAGGGGAGGTCCAAAACGCATTTTTCCCCATAGGGATTTTAAACACTACTACAGCCCGAACCGCTGAACAGAATTGCACCAAATTCGTCAGAAAGCTAGATCTTGTGCAGAAAGAGTGCTTTTTGTAACTTGGTGTAAATCTGTTCAATAGTTGGTCTTGAAGTTATTAAAGTAAAAAGATGTATGGATCTCTAGATACGCTGATCCACGCGCCTCCAGCAATGCTGTGACTGGCTGGCTGCAACCTGAGAGGAAAGTTGTGGCCACCACCCTTGGGGGGGGGGCCAGGGGGATGGGGGATAAAATGTAAAAGTGATAGAAGGGGTCAGGGTAGAGGTATGCCATGGGACTTGTGGAGGGGTCTGTGAGGGACCCCTCATGGGCACTAAATTGTCCCAATTTTTTTTTGGCGCAGACAAGGATCCAGACCCCAATTAAAAAAACAAACGCATACACCCACTCACAAGCCCACAAACATACTCACACAACCACTCCCAGACCCACCTACACAGCCATAAAGCCACTCCTGCACAGGCAGTGATGGACTTAAAGAAATTACAACAGCATAGGTTTGTATTAAATATGTTGTTTTAGTATTGAATGTGTGCAATATAACCAGCAGAACCCTTATGTCAGAGGATTTGCAGTGGATTGGCGCATCCATATAATTAATAAAATAAAAGACTTGGTGCTTTGTATTTATAGAAAGACTACAGAAGCTACCATACCATAATTTGTTAGTTTTAAAATATATAAGAATGAATGTGTGAATAAAATGTATTTATAAACTTTTGAAAATGTGATTAGTTAATTGAACTTATGGGTTAAATTGTAGTACAATTTCTACATTAAACTGTGAAATTCCCTAAAAACACAAAGGTAATCGTTAGGAAATGACATTGATAAAATCGTAGAAATTCACTGAAAATGCAAAGGTTACAGGGATGTTATAGTTAGGAAATTGAATTTCTAAGGTTTTTCTTAATTCTCTGAAATAAACAAAGGTCACAGGGATGTTCTATTTGGGTTCAGAATTTAAACGCATAAAACCATAAAAATTCAGCAGTTATAGTTACCTGAGCTAATTATAACTTACACCCCCCTGCATTCCACTGCTTATGGCCTCACATATTACATCACTCATGACATGGTCAGTGACATCGCTGATGGCATCTCAAATGACATCATCCAATGAGAATTTTGTAGATGTTTCTGACACTGAAAGAAATATATTAAGCTACTGCATAAGTTAAATTACTATTCTTTCTGTACTATGAGTGTTGGGTTTCTGACACATCTGAACTATAATCCTGTTTTAAATTTTTTTACACTGCTAAATTTCTATGGTTTTGTGTGTAAAATCTGAATCTAACTAGAACATTCCTATAACCTTTGATTTTTAGTGAATTTCCAAGGTTCTTTAAAATTCTGTTTCCTAACTATAGTGTCCCTGTGTCCTTTGTTTTTACCAGTAAAAATATTCAGATATATATTTTCCTCACTTCTGAGCAGTTCATATGTCCAAGGATATGTTTGAGCCAGCAGTAGGCATGAACAAAATTCAAGGGTGTGCTATTCCCCGGATTAAAGATGCTGTGGGGAATTCTCCATTAGACAAGGGTTTCTTGACCGGTTAATTGAAGGCTGGTTACGGTCTGAGTTAGCAATGGGGCTCTGGAGCCAGTACACAGCCAATCAGAAGGGCCTGAACTAAATTTCCAACCCACACTTGCTGACGAGCACTAAACTCATTTCCCCTGCACTGAACAACTCATTAATCTGTTACTTCTCAACATAAGGTGCCTACCCTATGGAGTTGGCATTAATAGGCATTGTGTGGTATCGCTTAAATCTACCATTATTGCACAAATTGTGATTTGTTACAAACCGGCAGTCCTGCTTAATTTTCCTATGAACTTAGGACATGTATGCAGAGACTGACCTGATTAATGTCTGCATTTGGTGATTCTGTTCTTGATTACATGGATGCTCTGAATTGCACATATCATGGCGAGATGTCGAAGGCTGCATGGAGTGTTTCAAGTTGGAGGATTAACCCCAAAATATTTCTATGAGTGAAGGCAAGGAGAGAGTTGGTCAAAGTGGCCTAAGCGCATTTGGTTAAGGACCATGTGATATTAATAGTTCAAATTTTGGATTACATCTGAGTGGGGATGATGCAAAGACATTTCTGACAGTTTGCAGGGCAAACGTCTTTGCTGTAAAGAACTGCGACAGTGAAGATAGATTAGAGTGACTTTGTTGATTAACTGGGTTTTCACTTCCATGCACATATTTTCCAGCAGGGCCTGGCGATGCTGAAGATGGAGATAATATAATTCCAGATGCTCTTAGATCCTCGTACGGCCAATGCTTTGACAACGTTTTGTACATCGTATCAGGACATTAGCAGTACCACCTAAACATGGGGCCTCCACAGCCACCCAGAGAAGATGATCACCCTTCTACCACCAACCAACATCTCTGGTCCATGGAAGCCTTTGTGTGTCTGTCACCCGTTTTTCAGTAGTGCACAGTCACAAGCCATTGTACGGAGGTTCTCCTATCTTCTGAAGGGAGCTTGAGCCATTGAATGCTTGCCCAGGCTCCCCATCACTTCAACTTTCTCTCAATTCCTGGTGCTGTAGTGTAAGGACCCTGAGGTAAGGGCCCCTACAAGGTAAGACTTCACATAAGTTCACTTTCGCTTCAGTGGATTCCTGCCTCCCCCCCCCATGTTGTTTTATGGTATCTCTAACTGTTCCGCAGCCCTAACAAAAGTTCATTTAACCCAACTATATTCTATACAATGGCAGCCTCTGATAGATTAATCTATTGTGGAAATTCACCTGCATATTTGTGTGCTTTCCTTTATTTTTCCTGGTTTTGAAGGTATTATATCCCTAGAAGCCATATTTCCCTGTTTGTTTTAGGCCAGGCATGGCAAGTTTGCTCCCAGTTATTTCTTTTTTTTATTTCTGTATATGATTAGACTCCAGCTTGCAGCTTTGTTATGAGTCTTGGTTTGTTAGGACTTGAAAGAGAACTTCACGCTTAATTACTGATTCCGACACTTAAGAGATTAAGGAGGAGACATGAAAGACCTGAAAGTTGTTCTACTCCTTTGAAATTTCCCCACTCCTTTTCATCAGGGTTACTCCGATTCTGGGGCCTCCTGCATTTCACAACAATCACTTGCAGGTTAGTTCTTTCTCTGCTCATATTGACCCTCCAGGCTCATTTCAGGGAAAAAGATGTAGCTGAGAGAAGTTATTATTACTTGCAGTGCTGTCCTTGTATAAGAGAGGCTTGCACTGCTACTGCCTCTGCTGCACCTATCTGAAAGCTTCTTGCAGCACTACTCCTGTGTGAGAGGAAAGCTTGAACTATGTTTGCTTATCCTATACTATTACAGCTGCCAAAACTGTATATGCGTGAGAGAAGCTTGCAGTCATTGCACTGATCTCTGAAGTTTTGTTCTTTTCTGGTATTTACATTAGCAGACAGCTTATTTGATATAACTCGCTCTCCTGCTAAAGTATTAGAATTTGTCAAGGGTACAATCGAGTAGTGAACTGACTCACTGAGGAAACGAATAGGATACAGATTTGCATTTTGAAACTAGAATTAACAACGTCATCCCCTTCTTCTCCTGTTTTCAGTGCAAGGCCCCTCTTCTGCTCTCTGACTTGTTTCCCAGAAGGTTGTCCTTGTCCAACATACCATGAGCAATTGTATCACTCATTCAGGGAATACTGTATCTTGGGCAATGTGTGCCTCATCCCATGTTTGACACCTCATACCCAACAACATCCCAATGTAAAGATTCTCTGAGGCCTTGGTTTAAATGCCCCAAGCTTGTGGGCGTCCTACTACCAAGTTTAGAGTTCATTTACATGTATTAAATAAAGAAAAACACTTTGGGCATTCACTTAAGTCCTTTCAGTTTGCTTTGCCCACTGTCAAAACTTGTACACCATTATTACATCTGACAATGGTAGCCTCTCCCTGACACTCCAAGTTTAATGGATCATAGCTTGTACTTATGACGTCTGTCTAAACAAATTGCTTTAGCCGTCTATTGCTCTTTGTGAAGCAATTGATCTACTTCCAGACAGTTACTAAAATGCTTTAAAAGGGCTGCAAAGATGTTCAGCTTATGATGTTTCCCTACTCTACAAATTTGCATTATGCTTTGCATCATTGGTTCTCAAGACTTAATTATACTATAATTGTGACCCCTGTACTACCAGTGGCGGCTCACTCGGAATGGGAGTGGTGAGGCGGGGGGAGGAATTAATCAAAAATAAAAAACGTACCTTCTCCGCCGAATGCCCCTCTTGCAGCCACACGCCTTTCCTCCTCTGCTGGAAGCACTCCGGCTTCCAGGCTCTCCCAGCCAATCACGACGTGCGATTGGCCTGAGCGTCCTGTTTGGTCGCTCAGGCAGTGCCTGCGGAGGCTGGGCATGCTCTCCATGGGGCTGTGTAACACAGCCCCATGGAGAACATGGCGAGTGCGCATGACGGTTTGGCCGGCCCGAGAGGGCCGACCAAACTGTCATGTGCACTTAGAGGAGTGCAAACCGCTCCTCCCCTGCTCTGGCGTCAGGAAGCCAGCCCCGCCCGACTCCCTAAAGAAAATGATAATAATGTCTTGTTATTATCTTTTTCTTTTTTTTCAATGCTGCATCAGCAGTGGGGCAATGCTTCTCCACCTTAGCGGAGGAGCCGCCACTGCGTACTCCTAGTTGTTTTCCACCTGGAAAATTATTTATGACCATTATTTTTGGGGGAGATATCAAATGGGCTGCAGCTTCATTTGCGTACTGTCTTGGAGCGTACAAATCTTTTCTTTTACCTTTTTCCAACACAGATTATTCAATTCTGCTTTGCATCAAAGTATGGATTTTCATTTCATTTGTTGATCACTAGTCCAGCTCCTGGTAAGCTTAGCGCCACATCCCGAGCATAGTGACTGTGGGCTCTTGTTCTAATTTCTATTTGGCTATCTTAATCTGCAGGTCAGTGACCAGAACATGTCTCTGTTTTGATCTCATACTGTTTATAACAGTAAACATCATGAGAGCAACGCAAGGGAGTAGAACCCGGTGCTCCAAAGGAGACCAGGGAGCTGTGCGGTGTTCCTCCCCCACCCCTCCCCCAACTCACGTGGCACCTTAACACAGCACGGGTTCAAGAGACATGGGTGCATGTCATGCTGGTCACAGCAAAAGACCTTTACAATCAGAAACATGCACTTCAATTTATCTTGGGCCTGCAGCCTTCCAGCCTATCATCAGAGGATTGGCCTTTTCCTCTGCAAATGAAACACCCGAGGACTACACCACAGCCAAGGGAATAAATAGGATACAATTAAATGTAATGCTTGCGGCGGCTCGCAATGGAGGGGGACAACACCCTTATACCCCATATTCGAGCTGCCCCATGTCGTATCTAATATTCCACTACTCGCTGATTGAAACTCCCAATTTTCCACCCTGTGGATGTTACACTGTTAATTAATGTAAAGACCTAATTACATTTTTTGCCAAGATTTTGGATGTGATGGGTCATGATTGGACATTGATGTTAAAATATGCTGGATGCAAACTTTCAATATTTTGTTGGTTGGAGCCCAGTGAAGTCTGAGAAAAGGGCTACTTTCAGCACAATCTATGAGGGACAATACTTATTTTTCCTCCCCACCACCTCCAATTTGTGATGCCAAACAGTATTGAATTATACCCTCAATTTTCAGAAATGATTGTGGTGTGTGGTGGAGGGGATTGGTGTCCTCCAGCCTTTGAACAACCATTGACAAAGCAATTTCATTTTACAATTGGAGCTTTTTTTTTTTTAATTACTTGGAACCACATTATTTTAGGCGGAATTCAACATCTAGCGAGCCTGTTCCTCTCCTTGTAGCATGGGTACAATAAAGCAGACTTGAAATAGCCTTAGTTGACTTGTATTCATAATCACAAATCTCACTTCTAGTGACTGTTCTTTCTGCCGCAGAGAAAATAAAAACAATGTTTTGAGGATTTTCACCATTCTATTGGGTGAAATCTTTTAGCTCTTTTCCTTGACTTAGAAAGATAAGAAGAGGGACTATGTCTACTCTTTTCTAACTGCACAGGTAGCTCTGTCTCAGAGAAATGTGAGGGAAGTGAGACAGAGTGGAAAGAGCTAAAGTTTAAAATAAAAGGAGGCAGAGATGCAGATGAAGCAGAGTTGTAGTAGGGAAAGGCATAAGGTAGAGGCAGAAAGAAGAAGTAGCCAGAAGGGGAGCTTACGGAGAGGTAGTTGGAGGATGTTTTCAGTGTGAGGTAGAGCAAGATGGAGATGAGAAGGATGCATATAGAAGGTGGATGGGGTAGAAAGTAAGGTGATTTAAAGAGATAAAGGCAAAGAGGAATAGGTTGACAGATGGAGAGAAATGAGGTAGAAAGATGTGAAGTAGAGGGGCAAATGAGTTACAGAAAAAGTCTCATCGATGAGGGTTAAGGGTAGAAGATTAGGTTGTAAGAGCAGTTGGGTAGAGAAGGGGTAGAGTGAAATGAGAGGGGGAAGTAGTCAGAGGGCTGATGGAGGCATAGTGATCTGAGTTTCATAGATGTGATATGGGTGTAAAAGATCTAGGAAGGTGGAATAGAAACAGCAGGGAGTTGCAAACCCAGTTAAGGCACGATGCTAAGGTGAAATGAGTGAGATGAAAGCAGCAAAGCGCAATAAGAGAAATTGACATAGGTGAGACAGAATTGACATAGGTGGAAGGTACAGAGAGGTAAAGAGGAGTGAAGTTGAAGAGGTGAAGTAAGGAGAACGGCCCGAAATGTCGACATACTGTAATTAACCCCATCTGACTGAGCGTTGCGGTTACATTTGTGCTTGGAAGGCCAAGCATGTACTCTTAGGACTTCATTCAGAGTGGTTTAGTAAACTGTGGCCCGTTAACAAACATGCTTGCCCTCAGAGCACAATTCCAAGTTTGTCCAAATTTACTGACTTTGGTAGTTACCGGGTGTGATGAAGTCTGACCTCTGGAGTTATATTTCGAGATCTGATAAAACTTTAATGGATAAAATATTTTGTGAACTCTGGGTCCTATGGATTTTGGTTTGGAATGCCCAAACAATGCTTGTAATGCACTATTGGTAAAAGGAGCGAGTTATTTATCTACCCCGATACATTTCTAGCCACAAGGATTTGCCATATACCAGAATTAATAGAGTAAGCCCTCTTTAAGAGTGTCCCAGTGGGAGATAAATTTCTTTAATGCATGCCAAGTTGTAAATGTAATGTTGTTCATTCTACATTATGAGAGGACTCTGGGCTTTCCCAGTCAATTTAAGAAGGGTCCCTTGGAATGTGGGTGTCCTGGAAAAGTGTCCACGTTGTCAATGTCTTACAATATTCTGCCACCTATGTGGTAGGGTAGCATAAGAGGCTGGTTTAGTAAATCACAAATATTATGGATTAAGGTTGTCAGTTTACAATTTCTGCCCTCCTCAGATGTTGCGTAGCTGCTCTTCTGGAGCAATTTGCCACAACGTGTACTGGGTGCATGGTTTTGTGTTTTACTTTGCCAACTTGATCAAAAGTATCCAAAACCTTCAAGGCTTCAACTGTGTGTGGTTTCACATTAGATCAACATAAGATTGTTCCAAGACCTGGAACAATCATGAATGTTTTTTGCAGTCCTCTAATGGTTTCTGATACTACACATATTTAAACCTATAAATGGCTCAATGAGGATTGTGAATTCCCAAGACTAGTGTTAAGTGAAGTCTGAATAAAAGGGTGCTGCTCTTTCGGGTCTGTGAGGCTGACCAGCTACTTGCTGCTTTAGCTGTTATCGAATGATTACATTGCTTATCCATGGTGCATCCTTATTTAGCATGACAAGTGAACACTGATTGTCAGAAACCCATACTTTGACACCTTAAAGTGGTACTCTTAGTAGTTTAGTTTCCTTCGCTCCTGTCAGATGTGACCTCTATGCTCACCATGCACCAGCAATACATTGTCTAAATAGTCATGGACCAAACAGTCATCCTGTCTCTTAAAACAAAGGGTGGCCACAAAAAGTAAAGATCCCAAATAACCGAAATGAGTGCATCCTTCTTGCCAGCAGATTTACATTGGGTTTATATGCATTCAGTTTGCCCACAGACCTTTTTTCCTTTTCTTGGGAAGCAAATATTACACTTTGCCATGTGATAGTGTCTGGTTGATCGTAATAAATACATGTAATAAAGGGTTTTCTTCTTTCTCCTTTACAGAAAAGGGGACAAGAGGTATGAATATCTCGAGCCACTGTATCTCATATCTCGCATCACTAAAGGAAGAATATGCTTATGTCAAATATCTCCTTGTTCAAAGCACTTTACTTGGAAATGTAAGGCTCTCACTCACAATTATGTGGCATTCATCACCTGGCTTCCCACACCTAGGACCCTCTGTGTTGCAGGTGGGCTCTATCACTTGGTGTGGGAGCAAGTCTTTTTTGTGTTGATTTGAGAGTATTACATTTAGAGGGAAAGGGGTGATCAACTCAACCTAGAACTCCCCATAAAAGTGAATTATTCCTGGATGTTAAGGTTGAATTTTAAAAACAAATAGTGGGATGTGCAAAAGCTCTTAATACCCTGTCATCCATTTGTTTTGCGTCAACATGTCTTGGCCAGACTAATTTGTTCCCTATGGATCAACTGTCTTCTTAACGAGATATAGCTCTCAGATTACAGTGGATATACTTGTAATACCCATTGTATGTCACCACTGTTATTTTATTCATAAGCGTGATATTCACAATACAATCTTTACAACTTAGTCCTGTTGAAATGTAACTTCAGAGAATGTCTCTGTGAGAGAAGGAAACAAACCTATTAAATAAGATTCATGTGTTGTGCATTTTTATATTTTTGTGTGTGCTCCCTAAACGATTGTTGCATCTGCAAGCTCATGCAGTAGTTGAACAAGCTCATGCAATACAAACATACAGGTGAATCGCAGTGCACACTGTGTAAGGTGGTTGTTAACAAAAAATATACACACAGTGCTTTAATAATTCAGCTTTTTTCTTACCCATTGTCAAGCTCATGATCAACAGGGGGAGTAAAGGGGGTGTCTCCTTAACGTCAAACTCCGTGTAAGTAAAATGTGTATTGTGGAGGCTGGATTTAAGAGATTCATATAAATCAATAAGAGTTTTGAAAATCCAGGGTTTAACTCACTTGTGTTGCATGGGGGTCCAATGTCCATTTTTCCAATTCAAAACATTCTGCGCTAGATATTTTATATGTGGCAGCTTTTTTTTTTTTGGCTGAAATTTGAGGGACCCCAACCAGAAAGGCCCAGTGGCTGATTAACCCCAAGCAAGTTGTCATGATTTATTTTCAAAGGGTTATGTTAACCTCACCATAGTTTGTCATTTGTAGGAAATGTGGACATGATTTGGCTTCCTGCTGTCAGTCATGTGAAGTCCTGGAATTTTGAAGATTAGCAATGCACTCTGGGAAAGTTAAGTAGATAATGTGCTCCATTCAAAATCCACTGTTAATGCATGCACCAGTTCTTGTTACATTGAGCAAGGGGAGAAAGGACTTATTTTTAAACTGTCCTTTAATGTGATCTTGACAGTTATGTAAATAATCCGTACTGAAATAGTAAGCTCCACACTCGAAAAACATCAAGACCTATATAGCCTACAAATAATTGTCATCCTTTTGGGCACTTCTTTATGGCTGTGGCAAATGTTATACAAAAATACAAAATTAGAAATTATATACAATTAGACCAAATGTATACATAATCTTCCAAAGACTACTGATATAAAGTCCTGATACAGCCATGGAACGCACTGTATCTCCACTAGACGTTGTGAGCATGCAACGTAGTAATGTCTAGTTTTGTATTTGTCACAGTGGTCTCATCTGAGGACACTTTTTATGCCTACTTGTCTTATCATATAGCAAACAACGTCTCAACAGGCAATATTTAAAGAGAATTACAGAAGAAATTCACATGAGTTGCAGAAAGAACGAGACAGGGAGGCGTTAAAAGTACTGACACCTAATGTAAGGAGTGGTCGGTATTGGGACAGAAGAAGACAATGATAACACTGTTACATTAAATGTATATGTAACCTGTACAGTCTTGTGCACAATAGTGCTCGTGCAAAACAAAGTGAACGGCGCAAGTGCAAAAAAAACAGCAAAACACGGCGCAAGAAGGACAAGGTTGTCAACATTTACAAAATACTTTTTGTGGTTCCAATTAATTAACAAGGAATTTACATAGGTGTGCTGCATAACAGGAAAAAAAGGATAGTGTAAAAAGAAGGGTCTGGAGACCTGAGTAGTCAGTAAAGGCGGCTAAGGCAAGTCCAGCAGGTGAAGTGAGCAGCCCCTCATAGTAAGTGTGCTGGGGTGATGACTGGCTGGAGAGGAGGGTGAGGTAACCTATGGGGTGGGAAAAAGCTGTTAGACTGGATCAGTGCGAACACCTAACGGTGGTCGGGGATAAGTGTAAGGCAGAAATTAGTCTGCAAACAGGTACCAATTCTCAACTGCAGGCGGGTAAAATGAAGAGCAAGTGGGATCTCAGCAGGCCCCAGGGAAAACAACGAATTGGTGAGAAAGGAAAGAACTTGCCAGATGTTTATAAGGCAATCGCGGGAAACATCGAGGGGGCACGACTCATGGGGTTCCACGATGGACATCCAAAGTGTTCGAGGAGGTACGCATCGTAGATATGACGTACAGTGTCGGGGACTGAAAGGGAAGTGGGTATGAAGATGCTAAAGCCGCGGGGAAAGCCTCAGGTGGAAAGAAGAATGGTGCGACACAGTCTAGGTCTCTTACCTATATTTGTGGATGGCAGGGTCAATTAATGTGACGCAGAGGTCTGTCAGGAGTGGCACGATACTCTGTGATCAACAGCTACTACGGCATTAGTACGGAGCTGGTACCGGCAATCAGGAGAGCTACCATTAAGTCATGGGCGACGTGAAGGTGACGTGCTTACGCGATGGAGGGGGGAGGGCAATCAGGAAATAGGGGCCTGGTCCCGGGAGAGAAACAAAGAAATAAACAAAGGGATAGAAGCCAAAGGAAACGTTATGTCAAAGAGGAAGTACATAACGAAGAGTCAAACTGAAGAATCACTTAGTTGACAGTATACAGACAAATTTCAAGTTAATAACAATTGTCTGAATTAAACAAATTAAACTGGCCGATCTAATGAGATGGGTCAATTAGAGGAGGAAAGGACAAGGGAAGAGGAAAAAAGGGGAACACCTACAACGGTACAGTTTAAAGGACATTTGTTATTGGAAATTGTAGATAATCCTTTACGGTCAATCAAATATCAGAACAATGTTCTGAGATGTAGCAAAAAAACGAGTAATTTATACATTGTTGATTAAAATAGACGTGGAGCTTCTAGACAGGAGAGAAACAGATACATGCAGATGTCCTAGAGACAGGATATATGGTTCCTTATTAAAAAAGAAATACGATAGAGTAATAACTCCAAGTGAACATATTAAGTTGCCGGGTACACAACATAAATATGAACATGTGTGAAATCATGACAAGTTCATGGTTTAAATATTATAAATGTGGGGTATACAGCAGGAGCGAGAGCTAATTCATATGGTTCAGACAGTCAAAAAGACAGCGGTAGGGGAATGATGGGGGGGGGAACAGGTACTTGGAACATTCTGGAATGGGAGGGGACTCATTGAAGAGTTATAGCATTATTCAATTCGCCTAGAGTGTTGAGTCCATGGTCTGAGCTAACAATGGGTAATCCATCTGCCTTCACATCTGTTCAAGAGTTGGTGCAGGTTACTACCTCATTGGGGAAGTGTCGGTTGGTCAATGACCTGCCATGTCTAATCCGTTTTGCTGTGTCCTTGTTCCAGAAAGTGTGCAACAAGGGGCGCTGTCTCCACTTTACAATGGATGTGGCTCATGTGTTGAATAATCCGTTGTTTGACCATCTGTGTATTTTGTCCTATGTAAAGTAGGTTACAGGGACAGGGTATAGCATAAATAACATTGGTGGAGCGGCAGTTGGTAAAATTCCTTAGTGGGTAAACATGATCATTCACTTTGAACTCTTTGGTATTGAACGTCAAAGCACAGACTGTGCAGTTTTGGCATTTTATATGTCCCAGGATGGGTGGGAGACCACAGGACAATGTGATTGATTGAATCTTGTCAGGTTTCTTGGGCCATAGGATGGCGTGTACTAAATGATCTGCAATATTGTCACCTCTCTTATAGGAGAACAGTGGTGGTTGTTGGAATGACTCATGTATGCGTAGAATATTCCAATTTCTTTTAATGATTTTGCTTACTGTGTTGCTTGATGGACTGAAGGTGGAAACAAAAGAAAAACGTTTGTTTATCCGCTTCTCCTTGGGGGTAAGTAAAATGTCTCTATGGTTATACCAAGCACGTTTGGCTGAGCAAACGCTGCTGGTAACCACATTGGGTAAGCTTCTCAGTGAGAATTGCAGCTTCACGGAAGTAGTCCTTCTTCCATTTGCAGGTCTTCCAAATGCGGAGGAACTGTCCATATGGGAGACCATCCTAAAGGCCACGAGGGTGAAAACTGGAGTAAAGTAAAAGGGTGTTTTGCTCTGTGGGCTTGCAGAAAAGAGAGGTCCCTATTTGACCTTCTTCTACATGGAGGATAAGGTCCAAAAAAGGGAAATCATTGTCCTTGAAATCGAAGGTGAACTTTAAATGTGGTTGGCAGTTGTTAAGCCATTCCACAAAGGAATGTAATGTCATTGTTACCATGCCAGAGTAGGAGGATGTCATCGATATAGCGTCGCCAGGATACTATTTGGCGAAAGAAAGGATTGGTGGGTACCAAAATGTGAGATTTTTTTAGATTATGTACGTATAAAATGGCGGAATTGAAGGCAAAACATGCTCCCAGGGATACTCCTTTGATTTGCAAGTAAAAAGTATCCTTGTACAAAAAACAGTTATTATTGAGGGAAATTTAGAGTAGATAGACAACAAAATCAGTGGGAATGCACATGGGCTGGGATCTGGTGCCAAGTAGGCCTGGGCGGAAAACTACGCTACGCTTGCGGAGTGTGCGTAGTTTGCGCAACTACGCGAATTGCAAGTAGCACAGTGCAAAAACACGTAGCGGGCATTTTTTGCTCGCTTGCGGTCCTCAACGTCAAGTTGGCGACCGCGAGCGAGCAAAATCAACATCCCGGCGAGACTTTTTCCTCGTTCGCGATCGGCAACATCAAGTTGCCGATCGCGAGCGTGGAAAATAAACCTCCCGGCGAGATTCTCAACTCGGTGAGGTCAGGTTTCTCATTGCGAGTGGTCGCGTATGCTCGCGACCGCTCACGATGAGAAACTACCAGTCCGCGTTGAGAAAGCTGCCGCTCGAGTACAAATCTACTCGAGCGGCAGAAAACTACCGCTCGCACTGTGCATGATGCCGTTTGCAATGATTGCACAGTGCAGACAAGCATCTGGCACTGTGCAATCATTGCGAACAGCATTTTCCCTACCGCACTACGCAGTTCGCGTAGCTACGCGTAGCGTGCGAAGTGCACTTCGCGTAGCTACGCGTAGCGCTACTACGCGAACTATGCCCAGGGTTAGTGCCAAGTAGATTTTTTATGATCTGTAGGCCCTCATCATGAGGGATGTTAGTGTGAAGGGATTCGATGTCAAGCCTGACCATTAAATCAGTTTCAGTGTTGAAAGGTCTATCCTCAATGAGATTAATAAAGACCATGCTGTCCCTAACTAAGGTGTCAGTAATAGGGACAAATTCCTTGATAACAGCATCAATGTATTTACCGAGTGGTTCGTGACTGGAGCCACAGCCTGAAACTATTGGTCGACCAGGAGGGTTAATGGCATCCTTGTATATTTTAGGGAGTACATAAATGACAGGGGTGCATGGGTGTGGGTTGTTAAGAAACAACTGTGCTTTTTTGGTTATGATAAGTGCTCTAGCTGAGTCAGTAACAATTCGTATTTTGGACCTGATGTTTGGTAGGGGGTCAGCAGTGAGAGCAAGGTAGTGTGAAGCGTTTGACAGTTGTCTCATTATTTCTGTGTCATATTCTGTGTTGTCCATGATAATAATCCCACCACCCTTGTCAGCAGGTTTGATTATGGCATTGGTGTTGCGCGTGAGGTTCAAGAGTGCCTGTTTGTCTGTGAGGGACAGGTTGTATGGTACAAATTCATTTTTCAATGGCAGTGACTTAGTGAAGGACTAGTCTTTCAAATGATATTTCAGGTAGCATGAGGGCAGCCGGCGGATGAAAAGTAGAGAGGGGGATGAAAGGGAGAGTAGGACATATGGTCACTGGACGGTTTATCCGTGAACAATTGTTTTAGTCTAATTCCTGTAAAGAATTGTATTTAAATTCTCCTGAAGGACAAAATAGTTGCTCCAATCAGTGGGGACGAATGATAGACCTTTACTCTGAAGAGCAGTTTCATGGGGGGATAAGTTGTATTTTGAAAGGTTAAAAATTGGTATTGTCTTTGGGTCCAGGGCCGGCAAGGTGTTAGATGTTTTTAATTGGGGTGGGCCCCATTGGTAGAATTTGCAGTGTCTGCCGACCCCCCCCCACCCCCTGAGTACTGGTATTGGTAGTTGGCTCTGGACCTGCCTCTCCGCGTCTGTGGTTTCAGTCTAAAAAATGGGCTGGAAAAAGTGGAGGGGGTCTATTCTGGACTCTATCGGCACTGGCACCCTCCCCAGAGTCCGAATCTTATATTGAAGTATTGGATGAATTAGAGCAGGTTATTGTCTGGTTATAAGAAACACTACAAAGTAAAAGGAGGGTCCGAGGGAATATTTAAAGACGTAGCGTGGATATATTCCCCAATCACATACTGCATACAAACAACAATATCCACGGGTCTGCTCATACAAACCACTAAATTGATGTGTGTTGGAGCCTACAGAGGACCTAAAGAAACCGCAACCTATACACCTCTTAACAGGCTATCGGGAAATAACTTTAAAAAGGACGGATTCCCATCACTCACCATTGGTGACCTGCTTCATCATCTGGGTCTCCTCCTAGTGACACGCTAGTGTCACTAAGGGCTACAACCCTTTCAAAAGGAAAGGGGAGCTCATGGATGTTTTTATGTTGTTCAACTATGTCTGATCCTACAGATGTGAGCAAACAGTTCGTGTAGGAGTGATAAGTGCAGTGCAAAGTAGTGAAAGGTGGTGAGTTAAAATTGAACAGTGAGAGAACTTTAATTGGTATCTCTCATTGCTCAAGCTTAAAAACAGTGCAATGACCGTTTTCAACAAATAACTGTCTGAGTGGAAACTAAGGGTCAACATGTTTCAGCCAAAAAGGATTAATTCATCCTAGGCCTTCTTCAGGACCACATAAATGTTGCTACTGCATTGATGAAAACAAACAATATAAATAAGAAGGGTTGGTAACAAATACAACCTTGTCACCTGTGTTCAGGGATATACGAATTCTCTGCAAATGACGGTTTACTGTGAGTATCTGAAAAAACGGTCCACATGTAAGGGTCGTCACAACTTCAATGGGACTCATAGGCTTAACACATCTAATCGATACAAAGTGACCTGTTTAGTCGTCATCTCTGATCCTTATTGTTACATAATCATGTGTCTTCATGCTTACCTGTTTTGCACGAGAAAAAGACCTCACCTCGCCTGGCAACAGCTCAGGAAAAGGAGGCACCGCTCTGTGAGAAAACATAGGAAAGAACAGCTAATGTTCACCTTGTTATCTAATACCCTCCTATGTCTACTGTTAAAAAAGAACACCAAGTGCACATATGTCACATGGAACCATGACTGTAAAAATGCTAGATTATACTCTAGGAGTATTCTTATCTCTAATGCTGAAAACCTTGTAAAGGTGTCTACACGAGTAATCTCCATTGCTCATCTTTGGTAAACTGGGAGATCAATTCTAAGAGCCTTTCGCCGCTTGAACACATGCCCGATTACTTACTGCCGTGTCTAACATACGCATCCCGGCATGGTATAGCACACTCGTCAGCGATGGCTCAACCTGAAGACAAAATCCACCCTTCTAGTAAATGGTTATCGGACAACCTTCTTGTATATCCGAATCTCAGGTCTATCAATAGATAGAACCCAAATCTCGGCCCCCTCCAGGAAATTATTACGCTGGCGAACGCCCCGATAACTACAACTCGCAAAGCCTGACAGGGCTGTCACGCGGAAACTGACTCTCTGAGATAAATTAGCAATGCTTTTACAAAACTGACCAAAAGGGGAAAATCACCTGAGATTCGGATATACAAGAAAGTTGTCCGATAACCATTTACTAGAAGGGTGGCATGTCTAGGACATGCACTGCCAGTTTGGATGAAAAGTGCCCAAACTGATTTTGTCTATAGGTTGAGCCATCGCTGACGAGTGTGCTATACATTGAAGTTGTGAGACCCTTACATGTGGACCATTTTTTCATTCTTTTCAGATACAGTAAAACGTCATTTGCAGAGAATTCGTATATCCCTGAAAACAGGTGACGAGGTTGTATTTGTTACCAACCCTTCTTATTTATATTGTTTGTTTGCATCAATGCAGTAGCAACATTTATGTGGTCCTGAAGAAGGCCTAGGATGAATTAATCCTTTCTGGCTGAAACATGTTGACCCTTAGTTTCCACTCATAGACAGTTATTTGTTGAAAACTGTCATTGCACTGTTTTTAAGCTTGAGCAATGAGTGATACCAATTAAAGTTTTTTTTCTCTCACTGTTCAATTTTAACTCACCACCTTTCACTACTTTGCACTGCACTTATCACTCCTACACGAACTGTTTACTCACATCTGTAGGATCAGACATAGTTGAACAACATAAAAACATCTGTGAGCTCCCCTTTCCTTTTGAAAGGGTTGTAGCCCTTAGTGACACTAGCGTGTCACTAGGAGGAGACCCAGATGATGAAGCATGTCGCCAATGGTGAGTGATGGGAATCCGTCCTTTTTAAAGTTATTTCCTGATAGCCTGTTAAGAGGTGTATAGGTTGCGGTTTCTTTAGGTCCTCTGGAGGCTCCAACATGCATCAATTTAGTGGTTTGTATGAGCAGACCCGTGGATATTGTTGTTTGCATGCAGTATTGTCTGGTTATTCCTGTATCTACCCCAATTGCGTGTTCTTGGTGGTTGATATGGGGTAACGTAGAATTCGTCTCATAGATAAGGGTATGTTTTTTGTTTATCTTAATTCTTGATGTCCTTTTGTATTTTGTTGATTTTCTTGTTTTGCTCCAAGGTATTGAAGGTAGCTGTAGTGCTGTTGAACTTGTCTAATAGGTTTTTGGCATCGGCAAGTGTGCTGTACTATAGTATGAGTTTTTCCAGTTCAGTGATTTCCTCTAGCTCCTGATGGCTGTGCTCGGTCGCGGTGTGTCTGCCTAGGACCATCCAATGTCGAGAGTAGGTGGTGGCCAAGTTACTAAAGCTTGTCCGAAATTTAGGATCGTCTGTGAAAATGGCAGAGGTATTGCGAATCTGAAGGCCAAGTGCAATTATATTGGATTTTAAATATTCTGTCAACATACGGGCATGTAGGTTGGTTCGAATTCGTTTCTTCTTTAGTTTCTCCAGTCTATCTAAAAGCACATGTGATGTGTTTGGGCCAGGCGTGATTGGGGTAGAAGAGGAAGAAAAAAGAGACCGACCACTCAAAATCTTTTCAATGTAGTCATCTGAGTAATTTGGAGACTCCCTGAACATCATAATGTATAGGTTCATTACACATTGTGTCAAATAAATGACAAGTGTGTGAAGGGTCAACATTCCCACTCTCGCAACCCAGCAGTTGCTCAAAGTAATAGAAACCAAGTACAGGAGGATACCCTTAACTCAGTTGAGTCCGTGTGATTAATATTTAGGAAACAACGTCTCAACAGGCAATATTTAAAGACAATTACAGAAGAAATGCATATGAACTGCAGGAAGAATGAGACCGGAAGGCATTAATAGTAGTGACACCTAATGTAAGGAGTGATCTGTTAGGACAAGGTAGGAAGAAGACCATGATAACACTGTTACTTTAACCTGTACAGTCTTGTGCACAATAGTGCTCGTGCAAAACAAAGTGAACGGCGCAATTGAAGAGTGCAAACCTACAGCGAAAAAACTGTGTAAAAAAAGGGCAAGATTGTCAATATTTACAAAATACTTTTTTGGGATTCCAATTCATTAACAAGGAATTTACATTGGGTAAATGATTGTGGTGGACCACAAAAGTTGCACCCAGAATTGCGCTGTACTGTTGACGGAGTTTCGACTTGTATACATTTCAGGTCATCTTCACGACCAGTACTTGATACACTAAGGGTGGTGATACACCGGGTAAGATTTGGAGCTCACTATTTACAGGTCTGTCAAGTGCACATATAATATCCAAAAGTAGTGCTCCCAGGGAAGGGGGAATCACCCAACCCCCTTAAATGGGATCACAAGTGATCTGTTCTATAATACAAACTTTCAGCCCGAGCACACACTTTCCTGAGTATCAAATCAACATTTATGACGCATTTCATTATTAAATTCTCTTGGTCTTTATTTTCTTCTTTTGTTGTCCAGCCAGCCAACACGTGTTTCGTCATCTAGGGTATTCCCCACTGACTTCCTCAGGGCTGTAAAATATTATGAACACAATTGTAGTGTGTGAAACGACACCACACACTATATACACGTGTAGAGTGGAAACCAAAACCATACTCATGACTATATGGTGCACTGTGCAGACCCAACCAAATAATTACTAAGCCCAGTCAAACTAAAAATCCACTCTACATGTTCATAATGAATAGAATTCTACCTATTTATCATAATACAAAATTACAACAACAAAATCATGGTGAAGTGAGGTGGGACGAGGTGCAGTATATTCATGTTTTTCAACGTACTAGTGAGTGAATAGTCACAACCACAAAGTGGGACAATCAATAATCCCTCAAAGTGTAATGTAGTACTCCAAATTCAATAGCACATAAAAGTTCGTCACATACCTGCCTTCCTGTAAGGCAGCTCGTTAATACCTATATGGTGATATGATCGTAATCAGTTAATGTATTGCATCCAACAGAATTAGGTCTTGAACCAACAAATCTGTATTTAAATACTGATTAAAACATCCTACCTCCACGCCGGTTATACTTCCGTCCCGGAAAACACTTCAAATTGTCACAAGTAATTGGTATTCTGTATGAAAGTGATAACCAATATTACTACTAATATTATAACATGGTCACTCATTAGTTGCATCATAAGTCTTGGTACAGCAATCTAAACTGTAAGGTCTTAATTTGAATCATAACATTTCTCTGTGTCCGTTCTAACTATTACGGGGTCAATGTAAAAGCGAAATTCACTACGAGTCTCCTATATCAAGGCACTCCGTATCCTGCCACTGTTCCCGTAATCTGAAATAGAATTCAAAATAGTGTCCATGTAATATAGGACACAAGAAGAGAAAGTTGTATAAAGGACCATCTAAATACAGTCTCTTGGGAATCAATCACTTACCTATCATGAGGAAATCACTTTCAGTATCATTGTATCAAGGCACATTCTATCCTGCCACTGTATCTGAAATCTACAATAAATAAAGTCCATGTTAATCAGGACCAGCGATGGGGAAATAAAGCTAGTCTAAATCCGGTTCACTAAAAACTGCGCATCTCTTACCTACAACAAGGACGTCGATCCGCATCCTGCCGGCATTCCTATCCCCCGCCACGTTGAGTCCATCCGGAATGGACGATCTCTCCTAAAATACATGTTGTCGTCGTGCTGACGTAAAACTGAAACGCGTTTCCAATGTGGCCTGAAATCTGCGCCATTTTGGAAAAATAGTTAACCCATTTGGACCTTAAGTCCCTGATAATTGATCGTAAGATGGTTGTGCCTGTACTAAGAAGACATACGATACTGCATCGCGTCCTACTCACAAGATGTTCACAATTGTATATCCAACTATTCCAGAGTGAGACTCATGATTGAATAAATCTTTTGATATTCAACATTTCATTTCACATGGTTAGAATAGGTACATGTACATAATTCCTGTTAGTCACAGTAGATCAAGATGATAGTTAGCCATCATGTTGTTATATATACATATGCAACGTATAAAAATCAAAATAGTACTAGTCAACCACGGTGTTATATATACATGTGCAAAACATGCCTATTATATTCACCAAATCCTTTGTTTATGTATATATTTATTCTCCCAAAAAATACTCTAATTCCTGATCAGTATTTACACCATGTTCCACAGCTCTAAGACGCATGATCAAGGTAGCTTCCCTGCGTCTTAAGATCAGTTCTCTGTTTCCCCCTCTGGGGTCTAGTTCCACATGATCCACACCAAAAAAGTGAAGTGTTTATGTGGACCCTGCGCATTGCATTCCATGATATGTATAGCCATTGGATATCTTGTATCCTGATATTTTACTGCTCCGATATGTTCATTTATCCGTACATGAGTGTTCTTATTGTGCTGCCTACGTATATGCGTTTGTATTTACAGTCCAAAATATATACCACATATTTTGTATTGCAGTTAATACTATATCTTATATCATATGATCTGCCATCCGCAGCTTGAAAGTTTTTTTTCTTTTTATCCATGGCATATCTACAAGTACCACATTTGTGAAACCCCATTGTTATTTGGGTCTGGGGTAACTCGGACTTAATTGTGTTCTTAATGTCTTCCCTCGTCTGTAAGTGATACTGGGTGTATGAGTTATGTATTCCTCAAGGGTCTTATCAGAGAGTAGAATATGCCAGTGTTTGTGCATACTTTTCTTCAGTACCTTAGATATGTCATTGTAGCCAGTGACCGTTCTCACTGTTTCCCTGTTCTTGCTTTTTGTCTCTTAGGGTATCTGAGCTTTTAACCTTAAGGATCTTACGCTCCGCATTCTTAATGGTATATTAAGCCTCTTGCCCTGAAACGTTTCTTCATGTTTTCCATACATGATAAAAAGTCTGTATCATTGCTACAATTCCACCTTGCCCTGACTAGTTCACCATAGGGAATTGCTTGAATCTGGTGTCTAGGGTGTGCACTGCTAGCATGCAACAAGGCATTACACGAGGTTGGTTTCTGATGCAATTTGCTCTGTCTGATTTATTCTCAATAAAAAGCACCACATCCAAAAATTCAATCTGTCCTACTGTATTGATAGGTGAATCTGATGCCCATATCATTACTGTTTAAATGTTCGCAAACTAATTTTAAATTGTTCATTGTCCCTGACCAGATCATGATGCAGTCATCAATATATCTGTCCCAGTAGATGATACACTCCCACCATTTTGTGCCCCTTGGACCCCAGATCCACTCATCCTCAAGCCATCCCATAAAGAGATTGGCGTAAATGGTGAAAATCTGGAGCCCATGGCTACTCCTTGTTTTTGTCTGATCCCATCTTTACTGAAAAGAAACACATTATTGGAGAGAATCAAGTCTATCATGGTGATTATAATATCCATATGTTCCCACTGTGCTGCTGGTCTAGTACTTGGATATCTTCTGACTGCTAGTATCCCTAGATCTGATTTGATGCTCGTATGTAATGCTGTCACATCAAGTGTAGCTAAGATCATCCCTTCCTCCCATGTTACATCAGATAGTAAGCTGAGAATATGTTTGGTGTCCTTAATATAAGAGTGGAGATTATCAACCAACGGCTTAAGAAATGGGTCCACATATTGCGACAGCCTCTCTGTAGGTCCTCCAATACTAGAAATGATTGGTCTTCCTGGTGGAAAAGGCATGTTTTTGTGAACTTTAGGTAGTATGTAAATGCATGGAAACCTGGGCCTCACTACCTTTTAGATACATATGTTCATCATCATCAATTAGACACTTTTCATACCAAACTTTCAGGTGATTATTAATTGTATCTATCAATGGACCAATAGGGTTGTGACTCAATTTCTCATGACAAGTCGTATCTGATAGTTGTGACATTCTCTCCTGATTGTAGTCATCGTTGTTCATAATGACGGTTGCCCCCCCTTCTCTGCTACTCTTATTATGATGCTCTTACCTTGTTTCAACTACCAGAGCTGTACGTTCCTCCCTAGTCAGATTGTCATTATATCTGTTTTTGTGTCATCTTCTTGTCATTATATTTGTTCAGATCATTCAATACCAATTTATGGACTATATCAGTGGTGTTACCACTGGGCAAAGTCGGGGTCCACTTGGATTTGTTCTGGAGTCCACTCGAGAGTCCTATCTGTATTAATCTTTAGGTCTTCCAGTAAACGTTCCATGTTTATAGGATCCTGTTCAACATCTGTGATTGACAAAAGTAATCCTGTATCACTTATGTCTTGTATGGTAAGAGTATTGGACAAACAATCTACAGGTTGTATTGTGATTGCTTTATTGGTCATAGGATTTGTTTTGAAAAATGTCTTAAGTTTCAAGTTTCTCACAAATTTAAATAAATCTATCTTTGATTTACAAACGTCACCCTCCTCTTATGGGCAAAAACCCATCCCTTATTCTAACAGTTATCTAATTTGTCAGCACTTTGTCAGATAGGTTTACGACCTCCACACCCCGATCCGGAGTATCTCCTAGTTCCTTTTGTCCCAGGACCTGAGTTTCATCCCGCTCCTTTCTTCTTCTTGTCCCTCCTCTCTTCCCCTTCCAGGTCTTTTTATTGTGTTTTCCGTACGTAATGGCTGTTCTCTGTTGCCTCTTTATTCTGCATACCTCTCTTCAAAAACTATTATCTGTTGTATTCTGTATTACGGTATCTAATCCTGACTCTGCTTCACTTTCACTGGTGGATACAGTACTTGGAGATGTAGAACTAGAGCTCACTGAAGTGGTAT
The DNA here is from genome assembly GCA_963921515.1 of Calotriton arnoldi. NCBI lineage: Eukaryota > Metazoa > Chordata > Amphibia > Caudata > Salamandridae > Calotriton > Calotriton arnoldi. The sequence continues at coordinate 599,663 of CAWUFW010004770.1, forward strand.
TTTGTATATTTTTCCCTCATTCTCAATTATCTGTGGCAAGCATATGGTCATATTTCTTCGCAAACTTAAAGATACTGCCTTTTTTATAGTCGAACTCATCCCTTTTCAATTTACTTGCTTTTCTTTGTTTGATCTCCTCTTGATGTTTATGAATAATATCATTAAGAATTTCATAATTCTTTTGAGGCCTCTTTGAGATCTGATTCTCGGATTTCTGTTTCTAAAACCATAATCTCTACCTGTAGGCTCCTGACCTTGTGAGCAGCATTCTCTAAAAGTATTTCCATCAATTTCATGGAATTTGATGTTCATTCTTTTCTCCCAGATGAGATCCTCATCTAGGTCGTCGTACGTAGGGAGGATTTGTGACCTCAGGCCCTTTGGGATTTATTTATCTGTTTAATTTCATATACTGTTTCAGTGTGGCACCATCCCACCATTTACAATTCTCATTGATTCTTATTTAGCTTTTCCAATCTACTAAATGTATCTCTTAGTCCTTCTTTACGCTGTTGGTTTCCACTTTGTAATGATGTAACTACTGTGCACCCTTTCACTAAACTATTGAAGAGTTCTTCAGCTGCTCTGTCTCCATTCATAATGCTCAATGTATCTGCCCGTAGGAGCCGCCTCACAACTGATACTTGATACACTAAGGGTGATGATACACCGGGTAAGATTTGGCACTCACTATTTACGGGTATGTCAAGTGCACATATAATATCCAAAAGTAGTACTCCCAGGGAAGGGGGAATCACCCAACCCCCTTAAATGCGATCACAAGTGATCTGTCTATAGTACAAACTTTCATCCCGAGCACACACTTTGTTCAATTTCCTGAGTATCAAATCAACATTTATGACACATTTCATTATTAAATTCTCTTGGTCTTTATTTTCTTCTTTTGTTGTCCAGCCAGCCAACCAACATGTGTTTCATCATCTAGGGTATTCCCCACGACTTCCTCAGGGCTGGAAAATATTATGAACACAATTGTAGTGTGTGAAACAACATCACACACTATATACACGTGTAGAGTGGAAACCAAAACCATGCTCAACCTAGAAAAGCTTGTACTTCCTTACGTGTCTTCGGGAAAGCGGTATCTGCTATAGACCTAACCTTCTCTTCTTGTGGTTCAGTCAACCCATTTCCTAGTAAGTGACCTGTGTACTTTACTTTGTGAAATCCAATTTTGGATTTTTTTGCATTTGTGTAATTGAGCTTTTCGTAATTCGTGAAATATTGTCTGGAGATACTGTAGGTGTCTCCACCAGTCGGGACTAAAGATAACTATATCGTGCAAATATGCTGATGAGTAGGCTTGGTGTGTTTTTAGAACCTCGTTCATCACCCTCTGAAAAGTGGCTAGAGCCCCATGAAGGCCAAAGTGTAGGACTGTAAACTCAAAAAACCAGTCTGGGGTGGCAAAAGCATTTTTTTCTTGGTCTTCCTTTTTTTTAGGGGGACTTGCCAATAACCTTTTGTTAAGTCCAGTGTGGTAATATATTTTGCCTCTCCCAACTTCTCAATGAGTTCATCTACTCTTGGTAGAGGGTAGGCATCACACTTTGATACACTGTTGCCTGCCCTAAAATCTAAACAAAGCCTAATAGATCCATCTGGTTTAGGGACTAGTACTATAGGGGGAGACCAATTACTTCTAGATGGTTGGATGACTCCCATCTGCAGCATTTTAGCTACCTCCTCACTAACTGCTTGTCATCTGGCTGCAGGTAACCTATACGGTTTTTAATGCACCAACACTCCTTTTTCTGTGACTATAGCATGCTCAGCCAGGTTAGTACGACCAGGGAAGTCAGAAAAAAGAGGGAAAGGATTGTAACAGTGATTGTAATGAATCTTTTTTCCCTCCTCCAATTGATTTTTAATAACCAATTCCTTTAGGATATTGTTTACAGCTTCTTTTAGCCCTAGAAACGCTTTTTTGGATGGTGGATCTGGGTTAAATCGATCATTCTTTTGCTCACCACACCACCCCAGTTTGGACCCAGCCATATGCAAATCAGTCTAAGTGGGAAGGGTATGCCCAGATGTGGGCCCCGTGCTCACTACACCACTGGATTCAAGCTAGCCTGGCTGATGAAGGGTGATGCCCTGAAACCGGTCCCAGGATGCTTTGTTTCCGGTCCAGGGAGGACCTGGCTTGGCAGTTCGGGCTGGACTGTTCCCACAAGGGTCAAGACTGATTTGCATATGGCTGGGTCCAAACTGGGGTGGTGTGGTGAGCAAAAGAATGATGGATTTAACCCAGATCCTTGTGACTGGGGGTGAATGTTTGCATTGCCCAGCATTCCGTCCATCAATTGTTTCTTTTGCCTTTATGTAAACTGGCCACCTGAAGTTTTATAGAGTCCTTGAAGGTTTTGTGGTCTGCCTTTGCAGAATACATTTGTCTTTCGAGGGCCCATTCTAACTTAATCTGTCCTTGGATAAGTTGCTGCACAATGTTTTCCATTTTTATTAATGGTGTTAAGATGCCCGCATTCTCCACCACTTGTCAGATGCGGGTAAATAGGACTACACAGTCGGGTAATTTTTCTTAGTTAGGTTATTTTATTTGTTTCACCCAACTAGTACTCTACAAAGTATATTTACTTCATATAACGTCAAGTGTCCACTTTCTTAATTGGATTCTTAATCCTTCTCTTCGTTCTTTCAGATTTTTGGTCCTGGTGCAATCGTTGGCCCAGTTTCCGGATGCCCTGGTCAAGCCATGTTTCTCCTGAAACGTGGCGGGGTGGCTCGTCCGGCTGTGGGAAGACTCTTCGGACTCTCATCCGACCAGCACTGGGAGTCGCTGGCTCAGAGAAGTCCCTTGAGTTCTCCCGACTGCGGGGTCCGGCACCTGGGTTAAAGCTCCGATCTTTCACTCCGGCGGGGTGTGGGTCGCCGAAACCTCTGCTCCTGCCTCTCTGCCAACTCCGGGAGAGAAACCAGGTTGGTTTCAGGGTCAGAGCTCCTGGCAGAAGCTCTGTTGGCAATCCTTCCACGTTCGAGGCTCCCTCCACTTATTCTGCTTCCGGGTTCTCCCGGGTTTTCTGCGGACCGTCCTTAAGAAGGCCGGGTGGCTCCATGATTGGCTCCATGGTTGTCCTGTGACCATTGTCATCTGGTTCACTCGATGACGATGTTTCTGGTTCAGGGGAAATCGTCGTTCGGATGCTGGGCTGCAGGACAAGAGAAGAAGGTGCAGGTGAGTCTGAAGCCCACAAAGTTGCTTAGGGAATATTATCCTCCTCTTCATTGTCTGGTTCCTGTCCACACCAGGACACAGTCCTGCGCCTGGTACTCAAGAAGGGGCGGCTACAATGGCAAGGCTCCACATTGACCATATTCCCCGACTTCACAACAATGGTACAGGAGGCAAGACGGAAGTACACTGGAGTTAAGTCTACGCTCTGGAATCTAGGACTGCGATATGGAATGATTTACCCGGCACGCCTCTGGGTCGATGTGAACGGCAAGTCACACATTTTTTTAAAACCCCACCACGGTGCAAGAATTTTGCTGGAGATACTCTACGGAACATCCTTCACGGGACCAGAACCAGGCTGGGAGCTTGCTGCCGAACAGTCAAGCTGAGTCCGATCTGGACCTAGGATTAGCATCCTGAAAGCAAGGTCGCCCCACGAAAATGAGCCAGTGCTTAATTTGTAAAATATTAAGTCCCGGTGCTCAAAAACGACAATTGAGGTGCCCTGGAATTTTGCATTTTATCTGTACTGGGTGCTTTCCCCACCACCTAAGAGTTAAAAGGTGCAATATCTAAGCACACACAATTTGCAGTCAGCTCACAAGCGCTTCTAATACTGTTTTGTGCATAATTGTATTCTATCACCAGACGCAGGCGACCATAATGCACATTTGTTAACTTCTCCGAGAGAAGCCTGGAAGGAATGCACACTTGTGAAAACCGGGGTGGATGTCCGTTGCACAATAAGTTCACTATGACGGAATGCCAAACATGACCACTGATTGCAGCGACAATACAGCAGTAGCGTGTAGTTTGACACAGCATGAGTATCGGGAATCTTCTCTCAGCAGGCACATGGGAGGAATCATGACTTTACACAGCGCAGTGGAGGGCGGAGGAGGGGGAATAAGAGGTGTCTCACATCTCCTTAGGCAGGTAGAACTAGGCCCTGTGCAGACTGCCCAGGGCAGGAAGTAGTTTCAGGCACAGGACGGGCAGCTGGCCAGCGTAGGGTCTGGTGCTAGGCTGGAGGGGCTGGAAGGGAAAGGGGCACACCTAGGACGCACGAGGGGGCGAGGCGCTGAAGCTTATATACAGCCAGGCCTTTCGGTGCTAGCAGGCAGCCAGGCGCTGGTACCAGTCCAGCTCTGGTGGGAATCTCCCACCTGCTCCTGGTATCCGCTGACTGACAGGGAGCCAGTACTGGGACACCCACAGCAGCTGGAGCCGGGGAGAATGATGAACCCGCTGGAGTTCCTATACTGGGGCACAGGCTGCCTCTGGCACCGGGATGATGCTGAGCTCGCCGGAGTGAGAAGAAAAAATGTATAGTCCTGGCCCTGTGAATTAAGTGCTGGTGCTGAGCACTGGAAACCCCGGCACAAATTAAGCACTGAAATGAGCATTCTAGACAATGCCCAGTACACCAAAGAGCAGCATGGATCAGAAGGTAACGCTGTACAATGCACACATAGACTCAGGATTCGGTGAACTAAGTTCCCACTCCATGGGCTACCAACCTGCATAATCTGGGGATTCAGGAGAGGCGTTGCCACCTCCCTATGCGATTACGGACTAGGAACAATTAACCAAATTTGTTGGGATATCACCTAAAATGTTGTTACTGTTGGTTTGTTGGGGGGTGGATGTCCTCGGACACAGGAATCTGGGGATGGGCGGGGGCAGGAGGGAATGGGAAGTTGTCCTACGTTGGGACTGTTTGCAAATCTATCACGACTGTTGGAGAACTGTACTAGTACAGGGAAAATGTATCCTTCGGTTCACACTTGTAATACCACCACACTCTTCAATCAAACCGTTACACTTATTCAGCTTTTATCCACATATACATCTGAAACTAAGGCCCCGGCAATAAACCCATAGTACACTGAAAGTAGAAGTTAGTACAAAATGTATTAAAAATGACTTATACCAACCAATAGTTGTGTCAAAATAATTCATATGTTAAATACCAACTCTACTGGTACTCCAACAGTACTCTAATATAAAAATATACTCAACAAATACAAAAATACAATTAATGCAGCAAGAGAGACATAATTAGACAGTATTATTTGTCATTTGGATTCGCACATCTGTAAGGAAAAAGAGTAGAACCAACTGGCGCCCTGTACACGGACTTCTGTTAGTTGTCGGCTTAACCAGTCAGCATTTACAAATTGTGCAAAAGGAAGTGCGTCAACGCGTTTCGATGGTGGGAATTGTCTTAAACCATCTTTTTCAAGACTAGAAACTTGCTCTCTTAACGTCTTCGGTGCTCAGGACGGCCCCCGGCCGTCCGGCGTCACGGTGGGCGTGTGCTGAGGATGGCCGGGGGCCGTCCGAATCCCGCCCACTTATTAATTCTCCCACACAGCGGGAGAATTCGCGCAGCGCCGAAGGGGTTAAACAATTCAATTTAGTTTGAAGTTTCCAGATAAAAACCTGTTTCAAAATAAATATATTACTCAGTGTTTGTATTTTTTCATGTAGTAAAAACAAGTTCATAAAGATATTTAAAAACACTATACATGATTGTTTTAATAACTTCATACTAGGAATATACCTAGATTTAACGCCAGGGCCCCATATTTACACTTGCACACACATCTCTCATCGAAACACTATGTACATGGTACCAATCTTCCACAAGACATTCTATCATGGATGTTTAGGTCCCGCCTCAAGGGTCAGAACTACCCATATTGTGGACTTTATGTCCACTATAAAGAGTTTCTATTTATCTATTAGCTGACATTCTCACCTGTTAATTATTCAGGTGTAGCCTAGTGTTTCCAGTAGGGACAGTCCAAATAATCTTGCTCCTTCTATCTCAAGTGAGTCCCTCACAATTCTAATCTTACATTTACATGTAGCAAGAAAATACACAGATAGAGAATTATGATTACATAAATTAGTTTTCACTCACCACTGATACTAACTGTAAATTGATTGCTAAATTCTTAGAGGTCCATACCTTTTCTTTATTTTGTTTCGTCTCACAGAATGTTATTCCTGTCACCTTTCCTTGTCAATTATTCCATTGGCTGCAGCACGTTCCGTCTCCTGTCTACCTAATTAAATCCCGAAGGGAAGAAATACTCCATTATTCCTATGTTAATATTATACATAATCCCTGATTTTATCTAGGAGTAAGAATCAACATACCTTCAATTATCACTCGTGTTTATACACTGTTAATGCTTTGCATTTTTGGTGTCACGTTTAAAATAAAAAGGTCCCGTCTGAGTGATCGAGGTAAATGCAAGTACGGCCCTTCATCAATTAGGCCTAATTCAAGACAAGGGAAACGAAAAAACGGAGATTCGGCCCTCACTTGTCCTTATCTCTCGCAAATTGCACATCGTTTAATTTTACATTTTCTACAAAAAAGGGCCTCTACCGCAATATACTAATCTATACTGCCCGATTATGATGCCTTGCTGGAAGTCTACCAGTTTGCAATCCGTGTGCTTTTTAAAAATAAAACAGACAAATTCCCACGTTCGAGCGCTACACCATATCCTATTGTAATCGGCGACAGTTTTCTTTACGTTGAAAAGCGGAAGTTTCTATTCTTTATTAAGAGTATTTCAAATTGATGGTAAAATTATTCTCGGGTCCCAAACTGCTATATTATAGCAGTGGACCCAACAAAGTGCAATATAATCAACAAATTGTCTCTATACTCCTCTATTTTACAAGTGCGCCACTAGCGACTAAACCCTATAGACATACCTTCTCCTTCTTTGTAACACGGCGTCTGGGTATCTCCTCTCGCTCGGTTTGAAATGGGTTAGTGAGCCAACATTACCTTCCTTTAAATAACCCTGATGATTGCATAATCCTACTCACCTGTTCCCACATTTAACTCCTTGTACTAGGACGTTTTTTGTTTTTGACCTCGGAACTGCAAGAAGGTCTTACCTATTGGCACTCTTGTTATTACCTGCACCGGAAGTATAAGGTAATCTAAATTGTATGACTAATAGCTCTGCCATTTTGCAGTGTGTTCCTTAATCTACTAAGGCGTGTAATTGCTCTATTCTACCCTCATACATCCCTTTAGTCCAGTTACCATAATGAGTTTTTTTTTTAAAAGGGTTCTTGGATTAATCGGCATCCTAGTTGTAATCATTATTCTAAATATATCGGAACTGCCCGAGTTGTATCCCTTGCACATCTTTACGCTACGTAAGGACCTAACAGTGTAATACAGCACATGCTAATTACCGGGTAGTACAAAGGTACCCCATGTAATGAAAGAGTTATAGAGATGCAGCAACAGAAGGACTAAACTATTGATCCCAATTAGGTGATAAAAGTAATCCATTCCTCTAGGGAATTTAAGCCTTTATCAATAGTTCCTAATGTGCACATGAACCATTGTTCCCTCTTTTTTTCTTTTAGCATCTACGTCTCCACCTCTTCTGTCTACTCTGATCTTTTCTAAGATGAACCATTTGAAATCAGAGTGATCATGTTTCATTTTTGAGAAGTGGTCAGTAAGAGGAGCATTTTCTTTACTGGTTCTTATGGCAGATTTATGTTCTAGCAGTCGCACTCTACGTTCCCTACTAGTCTCCCCGACATATCCTAAGCCGCAGGGACAGATCAGGAGATACACAATATTCTTGCTGCAACAGTTGTTCAATGTAGTGGCCATCAATGTTCTGCCATTAAATTCTATGCTTCTTGCCTCAATACAGTGAGCACAAATTGAGCAGGTACTACATTTGTAGTTCCCTATTGCTCTTCTATTATCTAAGGTGGCTTGTGTGTTTTCCTTTACAGGCTTGTAGGTCTTTACTAATGCACTCTGGAGATTCTTGTTGCGTCTAAACGCAAAAAGGGTTTTTTCCAGTTGTTTAGCTTGACCATCGTTGATGATCTTCCAATTTCTATTGATGTTTTTTATTACATTACTCATTCCAGAAAATTGGCTCACGAAGACTAGCCTCTCCATCTCCTTTCTTTTTTCTGCTTCCTTTGGACATGTCTAACAGAGTGTCATGGTCATAAAACCTCGCTCTTTTGTATGAGTGTTTTATTAGTTTATTCGGATACCCTCTATTCTTTAGTTTCTTCTTTAGAATCTCTGAATGTGAGTAAAAATCATCCAGCGTGGTGCAGTTAGGTCAAAGACGCAAAAATTCCCCGAAGGGTATGTTGTCTTTCTGAGTTCGGGGATGATTGCTCCCATAATGTAGGAGGGTGTTTTTGTCTGTCTTTTTGGTGAATAACTCTACATTTAAAATACCTTCATGATTTTTAATGCAAATATCAAGGAAGTTAATTTTGGTGTTGCTCCATTGTGCTGTGAAATTCAGGTTGGTGTCGCCCAGATTTAACCATTCAATAAATTCACCTAATTTATTGCTGTCACCATTCCACACGAAAATAATATCGTCTATGAAACGATGCCAACAGGTGATATTTTCAAAAAAGGGCACCATCTCATTATAGATATGGACCTGCTCAAAGTAGCTAACGTATAAAAAGGCCAGACTGGGGGCACATGTGGCCCCCATGCTGGTCCCCTTAACCTGCTGGAACATTTCATCTTTAAAGAGAAATAAGTTGTTTTTAAGGACCATAGAGACACAGGACATAATAAAACCTTTGTTACCACCATTTAAGTCCTCATTCTCCAACATAGCAGATGCCACTCGTATCGTACGTCTTGAGGGATGTTGGTGTACAGGGCTTCAGTGTCTAAGGTGACCAAAATCTGGGTCACCTCATTGAAGCACTGACCCTCAAAGATCGAGATGGCGTGAGCCGAGTCTCTTAGATAAGACTTCTGCCTCTGTACCATAGGCCTTAAGAAGAAGTCTACGTATTTGCTTAGAGGTTCCAGTGCCGAACCAATGCTACTGACAATCGGTCTTATGGGTGGGTTTTTTATGTCCTTGTGAATTTTAGGTAGCCCATATAGGGCTGGAATGATGGGATTGGTGTTAAGAAGAAATTTGAATTCATTTTCACAGATCCATGCCTCGTCTTTGGCCCTCGTCACTAGTTGGGCGACTTCCTTTTTTAGCTCATTGTACTTGGAAACTTGTACCCGTCGGTAATGTTCTTGGACATCTAAAAGGCTCCTGATTCTAATGTCATAGTCCTCATTGTCTAGCAATACCACTCCTCCCCCTTTGTCAGCGGGTTTAATTGTAAGACTACTGTCGTTTTGCAATGATCTTAATGCTTCTCTATGTCTTGCTGTTAGATTGTTAATCTGTTTGGGGTGGACCTCAAAAGCTTTTTTTAATATCGATTTCCACAACCCTCTCAAAAATCTCTACATTTCTGGTTACCTGGCTTAACGTAGGCGTGAATGTGGACCTGGGCTTTAAGCCCGACACATTATGAGGTGGAAAATATTCTTCTCCTTCAAAGAATTTTTTCAATCTGACTTTTCTGAAAAAGAACGTAGGTCCTTCTCAAACTCAAATTTGTTAAATGCTGCCGTGGGGGCAAAACTAAAGCCCTTGCATAATACTTCTTCCTCTTCTTTGGTTAAAATTTTATGTGAGAGATTAATAATGGGTAATGCCTCAACCTCTAATACTTCTAATTCTAAATTGCCAAGAACTCCTATGGGGGATGCATCTTTGCTAGTTACTGCCTCTACCTCTAGTACTTCTAATTCTATGTTTGCAAAAATTCCTATAGGGGGTACATTGTTGCTTTTTCCTGCCTCTACCTCCAGTATCTTTGGTTCCTTGTTTTCAAAAAATCTTGTGGGGGGTACGTCCTTGTTTGTTCCTCCCTCCCAAAACTTTTGTAGTTTCTCTGACCTCTCGTTGGACGTTGTCCTAAAAAAGAGTCCCGATCTCCACTGTATTGGGGTCTACTTCCCTGCTCATTGTGGTGTTCTTCCTCCTCGCTACTTGAGCCTGAGGTTTCAGACAAGGTTACCCGCTTTTTGCCACCTCTAGAATAAACTGGTCTTTGATAGTAAGGTCTTTCCCACCTTTGCTCTCTCCTCACATTATAGTACTCTTTCCCTAAGTAGGGGTATACTATTTCTGCATTAAATTTTTCAATGTCCTTCTTTAGCTTGTTACTTTTTTTGTTTATAAGGTACTCCCTGTATCCGTTTGTTTCAGATTCTAATTCTTTCATCTTTTTTTTGGTTTCTTCTAAAGCTGTAGTGGTTTTAAATATGGCTTCTAATTCTTTGATTTTGTTTCTTTTCAATAATCATGATTTCCTGGGCTGTCTCTATAATTAAGATGAGCCAGTCCCTACTACAGCGATTAGCTATGAGGGTCCAGGTCTCAAGAAATATTCTGTAAAAAGACCAGGCTCATTTCTAATTTGAAGCCCTACAGGGATCACCCCTGTTTTTAGGTACTCGATTAGAAACTCTGCATGTAACTCTGTTCGGATGAGTTTTTTTCTTTTTTCATTAACTGTTCTTGATTGGTATGACTAATCGTTGTTTTACCCACAGTAAGTGGGTTTTGTTTAATCAGCTTGTTAATTCGTCCTCTGTAAAACCAAAAGTTTTAAAATTGTCCATAGTGGTATTTGTTGGACAGTAAGGGATTCTAAATCTCCTAATATAGTTGGTCAAAGACCAGAACCCACCTCTCCAACCCAACCGGGTTGTACTATAAAGGCCAACATTTTAATGAGGAGCCCCTTTGGGAAACCAAAGGAAAGGGGCACTGAAACAAGTACAGGGAAAATGTATCCTTCGGTTCACACTTATAATACCACCACACTCTTCAATCAAACCGTTACACTTATTCAGCTTTTATCCACATATACATCCGAAACTAAGGCCCGACAAACCCATAGTACACTGAAAGTAGAAGTTAGTACAAAATGTATTAAAAATGACTTATACCACCCAATAGTTGTGTATGTCAAAATAATTCCTATGTTAAAAACCAACTCTCCTGGTACTCCAACAGTACTCTAATATAAAAATATACTCAACAAATACAAAAATACAATCAATGCAGCAAGAGAGACATAATTAGACAGTATTATTTGTCATTCGGATTCGCACATCTGTAAGAAAAAGAATAAAGAGAATAACCAACTGGCGCCCTGTACACGGACTTCTGTTAGTTGTCGGCTTAACCAGTCAGCATTTACAAATTGTGCAAAAGTAAGTGCGTTGACGCGTTTCGATGGTGTGAATTGTCTTAAACCATCTTAAACCATCTTTTTCAAGACTAGAATCTTGCTCTCTTAAACAATTCAGTTTGAAGTTTCCAGATAAAAACCTGTTTCAAAATAAATATATTACATTCGGTGTTTGTATTTTTTCATGTAGTAAAAACAAGTTCATAAAGATATTTAAAAACACTATACATGATTGTTTTAATAACTTCATACTAGGAATATACCTAGATTTAACGCCAGGGCCCCATATTTACACTCTCACACACATATTTATAGGGAGAACTGTACTAGGCCACTAACGTATTCTCTTCTTAAGCTCATAACACTCGGACGAGAGCAACAAACATGAATCCGTTTGCAGATATCACACTAGCAACTTGGAATATTAGGGGATTAAATCGACGCAAAGGTAAACCGGTTCTGCGCTACCAAGTACATATAGCCTTCCTACAAGAAACACATGTACCGCCCAAGGCCTTCCATGCCTTTGCCACAGCATGGGGCCAGCACCAGTTTTTATCCAACTAGAGCTCCTATGCCAGAGGGGTTCCCATACTGATACACAAACATATACCCTTTTACCACTTAGACCTCCATTCCGATGCTGACGGTCGATTTCTAATAGTAACAGGATACCTACTGGGGCACCGCATCACTTTGGTGAACATGTACTTTCCCCCCCCTCTCCCCCAACACAGCCTGGATTTTTATACACACCTTCAAACCTCAATAGAAACATTGGAAACGGATTACATTTGCTTGGGGGATGACCTTAATATACTACTTAAACTGGACCTGGACAGTACTGCCCACACCCCAGCCACAAAACCTCGCTCGAGGAGGGCACTACACGAGCTATGTGACACGCTTGCATTAATGGACGCCTGTCGCCTGCTCAATGCCTCACAAACTGCATATACAGACACCACTCGTCATACCACGATACATGGACTCGACTTGATTATTGGTTACTAACCCCTGCCCTCCTCCTGTGGGAACTTCGGAACTTCGTGCCACCATAACAGAATATTTTGAAATCAACAAAGGATTGGTAGGTTCATGGTAAACATTGTGGGAAGCCTTTAAGGCATATGCCAGAGGGGTATGCATATCCATAGGTTCTCTTCGCAACACAAATGCCAGCATAGAAGGCAAATTAGCGGCGCTAGAATGCAAGAAGGACAATTGCTAGGGAAAAGTTATCTACAAAAACATGTCAAATACCTTGAAGCATTCCAAGAAGCTGCTGAGAGCGAAACGCACTATCTAGGGAAATATGCTGCTGCTTGGAGATATGGGGAAGGGGAGAGACCCGGGAGAACGCTGGCCAACTTATTGCGGCCCCCTTGGGGGCAATCCTACATCCTTACTATCAAATGGCAAGACAGTACACTCGCCACTGACACCACCAGTATCCAGTCCGCCATACTTGCATACTAGACCGATCTGTACACCAATAAATTATCCCCAGATGCTCAATACTGCACGCACTACCTGGAAGAAATTGCGATGGTGTAGCTTCCTAAGGCGCACCAACAATTCCTAGCCAAACTCTTTACGGTAGAAGAAATCCAATAGGCCATCGACTCTATGGACAGCTCTAAAGCACCTGGACTAGATGGCTACACAGGTACTTTCTACAAAACATATAAACAACTCCTGGCACCCCAGTTACTGGAGGTGTATAGAGAATCGATGGAAGTGGGCGAGCTTCAACATACCCTTCGTGAGGCAGTGATTATTTTACTCCTCAAACCTGGGAAACACCCAGCGTTATGCGGATCGTAGCAGCCCTTATCACTGCTAAATTTCGATAATAAAATCTTAGCGAAAATGCTGGCCACTCGCCTGTCACTTCTTATGGAGCAAATCTCCCCTGCACAGTCTGGGTTCATCCCCCATAGATACAGCCCTGAACCTACGCTCCCTCTTTGTGGTAATAGACAGATTCGATCCCTCAGTGCCTGCGGTGGCGGCACTGTTAGGTGCCGAAAAGGCATTTGATTCGCTAGAGTGGGATTTCCTCCATGCCACATTACAAAAATTAGGGATACCTCTCGGATTCGCCTGCCTTACCTGATTATTATACACATGGCGCGTATCCGCTAAACGGTGTGATCACACAAACATTTATTTATGAGGAACCAGACAAGGGTGCCCATTCTCATCGTTATTCATCATAGCGCTAGTCCCACTAATGCGACAACTGCAAGGAAAACATATACATAGAGGAATGCAGTTCAAGCCCGGACCGTTACTAGTTACAGCATATGCAGATGATAATATCCTTTACATAGGACACCCAAATGACAATCTGGCACCAATTCCTTTGGGAGATAATGCAATACAGGGCCTTATCAGGACTGCATATTAATTGGAGCAAATCCAAGCTATTCCCCTTAACAGCAGCAACAAAACCTATGGAGAGGGAATTTCCCCTAGTGTGGAGTGACGCCTCCACTAATTACTTGGTAATACACATACATACGGACAAAGAACAAATACTGAGACTTAACTTTGGCCCGGCAATGGACAAGCTAATGTAGCGAGTGGAGCGCTAGATCAGATTCCCTCTTTCGATGGCGGGTCGCATCGCTATCATCAAAATGGTCGTTTTACCCCAGTTTTTATACCTCTTTCAGAACATCCCTATACTTCTAACAAATGTGTTCTTCAACACGCTCCGCTCCATTCTCACGAGGTTGGTATGGGGGAAAGCAACTGTGAGAAGTTGGCCTGGTATATGCTGTCCACTAATTAAAGTGGGCACCTTGCACCAGTCCAAATGACCCTTATCGATGATTAGGTTAAAGACAACCTTTATAGAAAGCTATCCTAGTGGTAGCTGTGGAGAGCAGCCTTCAGGCTAAGTCTTGAAGGAATGTAAAGCAGCTTGTTTTACCAGTATATAACCTCTTGAATGACCAAATGAAAGGAGAACCACACCAGGTATATATAATATATATATATATATATATATATTTATTACTAAATACTCTCTACTAACCTCTTTATGAGATTAGAGAACAAGGCACACAATTACACAGTACTAGAACGACAGTAAATAGCACAATACACAGTGGGCTCCAGGGGAGACCAAACCATATACTAAGAAAGTGGTATAAGAACCACGACTTGACTAGACACAGTGCCTAGAGCACGTAGAATCGCTGGGACCCCAAGGAACCACCCAAGGTAGTGACACAGGGGACCCACGGAGGACAGGTGCAGCAGTGTGGGAACACAGACACGAGCTCCGTACAACTCTATGGGAAAGTCGCGGTTGGAATTTTAGAGTTTAAGGACACTTCAGAGAGGACTTCAAACAAACCCAGCTAAACTTAGAAGGTTCAAAGGCCAGCACCCTTGTGAGTACCGAGGTACCCGTGTTACCTAGCCCAGGGAAGCCGGGTGCATAGGGGTCAAGTGGTGTCGGAAACCCTCGTAGTTTTCTATGGCGTGTTGCGAAGAAGGGCTGCTGCCATGGAGAAGAAAAGTGTCCGGTGTGTGAGCCTGGATCGAGCATGTGAAGAACCTGAAAGCAGAGGGGACAAAGTCTGGGTCACTTCACGTGACCAGAGCGGAGCAATCAAATGCCCACCGATGTCGGGTGCTTCAGGTGCGAAGAGGTGAAGCTTGACTCTGCAGCCACGGGGACCAGGAGATGTCGACGACAACCAGATTCTGCAGGCGAGCTGTCCCACAAAGGATGTCAATTGCTGAGGGGTCAGTTTCCGGATTGGAGACAAGCCTGGGCAACTGCAACCCACGCGGTCAGAGTAATGATGCTTCTGTGAGGACCAGCAAGGTCCTGGGGACTCCCCAAGCGATGGAGAGTCGGGGCACATCTTGAGCAACCAGGGAAGACTGTTGAAAGTTTGTTGCCTTCTTGGGGACCCACAGGTCAACGGACCAGGGATCGCGAAGGGACCTTGAGAGGAATCACAAAATGGCGGCCCACGGAACACTCGTGGAGTGTAGGCCAGCAATCTTCGGTGTAATTACTGCTTGGGGTCAGGGCTACAAGGAACCCAAAGCTCAGCCTCAGGAGTCGCCGGAAAGCTGATGCTTCTGCAAATAGACGCGGTGTCCAGGGGTTCGGGTTGCACGGTCACCACGAGGGATACGGGCCTCAGACTTGCTGTGGGCACAGATGGACCTCCGAGACCTTGGGAACCCACCTCCTGTGTGGCAATATTCTTCGGAGTCCTCAGGAGCTTCGGAGATGCCAACCGGTCAGTTGCGTTAAAGGTGCCTGCCTTGCAGGGGAGTAACTCCTTTACTCCATGGGAGATTCTTCAGTCATCTAGCGTAGTGTAGATCGTCTTAGTACTTGGTTTCTGTTGCAGAGTTTAGTCCAGGTAAAATCTAAAGTGCTGTAGTCAGGGGTTCCCACTTTATTCCCAAGGAAGGGGTGGGACAAACTCTGGGGACCCACCTATGGGAGGGTCAGGACAGAGGAGTGGCTACACCCATGTCCTTTGTCCAGTTTCGCACCAGAGCAAGGGCTGAGTGCCCCTGCAACCGGTTTGAGCTGGACTATGCACAGGGACACCATATGTGCCCCCAGTGCAGACATCAAAGCACTCTTGGAGTGCACCCACCCAGCCCCAATACACTAAAGCCTGTCTGGGAGGTGGTCACACCTCCCTGTGACAGGAAACCTATTGTCAAGCCTTCCCCTGCCGGAGTTTCGTCCAGCAGCAGGAGGGCAGACTCGTGTCTGTGGCTGGCAGCATCCATTTTGTGATGCCAGGGCTCTGTGAAGCTGGTACTGGGTGTTCCGGTGCTGGCATATTTCTCCCTCTAGGAGGGAGGAATCATACCTCCCACACCAGTTACTGGTGTGGAGGTATGATTCCAAGGTGTTTGACACCAAACACGACATAATTCCTTGCAGCCGTTTTAAAGTTTGCATTTACTGCGAGGTTATAATGCACTTAAGAGTATATGGTTGGCTGCATCACAGACAACCCCGGAATAGTGGTCCCGACGGCTGCAGAGGGGCTCTGCTCATGCATGGGCACCCTCTCACATAAAACCCAGCACCCTGCCTTCAGGATTGATAAGGCCTGCCATAAGGGTGACTGATAGGTTTATATGTGCAGTGATCAGGATAGATATAGTGAACCTATATCTAAGTAAGGGGTGCATACACCACCTTACACAGGTTACAGTAGCAGACCTGTTGTGTCATTTTGGATGGCCTCTCAGGGGTGGCATAATACATGCTGCAGCCCCTGGGAGGCCTCAGGGGTACCTATGCCCTGGGTACATAGTATACCATATACTAGGGACTCATAAGGGTACCCCAGAATCCAATCTGGAGTGTACCTAAAGTACATGCAATCAATTTAAAGGCAAAGCAGATATGCTGGGGTCCTGAATAGCCGGATCCCAGCCAAACTAAGTCGAAAACCAACAAAACACCAGGAAAAAAGTGGGGGCAACCATGCAGTCAGATTCCACCTTCCTACAGCAACCACATATAGGCTGGACCACGTTGACTTTTCCGTACGAGCGGGGCGGATTCAGAGTCCCTAATTTACATATCTAGTATTTTGTGGCTCAATGCAGTTTTGCAAGACACTGGTACCATCCAGATATACGCTTACCATATGCCAAGCCTGAGGGTGATCTGGCTCTCCCAGTAAAGCTGGCTGCTATACTACCAGCAGGTCTTAACCAAGAAAAGGAGGGACCCCTAATGGCAGATAAGGGTGGGTAAAACAGGGGATCAAGTAAACAGTGCAAAAGGAGAAAAATACCCACCCATCCAAAAAATATCATTAAGGCCCACAAAGGAGTCCTATGGTAATACCTGAACGACCAAGGCAGTCCCGTGCATGCATTGACGAAAAACAATAAATACAATAAGTAGTTTTTTTTTTTTTTTATATATACAAAATATCAAAGAATATATATTATATTATAACAGGGTGATACATACAGATGAAATGCAATAAAAAAACACAATAAAAAGAGTACCCCACAACAAGTCATCATTCACACATACACACTCAAAAGATTCACATGAGCTCTTTGCATCCATCAAACATTCATACAAAAAGCATCTATCCCAGTATTTAAAAAAAAAAACAAACAAACAGGTAAGTAGATGTTCTAATAAACTGGTCCGGATGGTAAATAGAAAACCACTTCAGGATTTAAAAGGACCAACTCCGACGCGCGTTTCGGTGATAACCCTACACAATGGCTACACCTTCCTCAGGGCAGGTCATGAGCAGTGGAATAGATGGCATGGGACACTCAAATACCTATAATAATATAAACGTATATGATTTCCAATACTCATTTACAAACTTCACATCATGATCAGTGCATGCACGAGAGGCCTTGGGAAATAAGATGACTAAAGATACAAGAATTAAAATCAGACAACAATGGTCAAGGAAACAAATGGGGGAAATGTGCATCAAAAGAGGAAAGGACACAGCCCAGACTGGGCCATACGCTTCAAAAAAGGTGATATATTAGAAAGAACCGGTGACTTTGGTGCTAATATTCACAGAAAGAAGATACAACCAACCACCAAGCGAGACTATTCATAATGACTCCCGGAATGGATAGACAACGAGTGAAAATGGTCATGTCAGAGGTGGATTCATTAAAAACCCCACGCCATAAAAATATATATATGGACATACCTATTGAGGTATTCTAACAAGACATCATCCGACAGAGCAACATAGAAAAATTAGCCATATAGGTCTACGGATGCTCAGAAGCTGCATCCGTCAAATCTATAGGATGAACAAACAATCACAGTTTGTTATAGACAATACAATACTATGATTCAAAATAAACAAAGACAACAAAAAAAAAAATTTAAATGACAAGAAAAGACCCGCATAAACCTACCAGAGAATGTAGGCACAGATAAGCACTTGACGAAGAATCACACTTGTATGACTTCAGCCATATCGGCTTTCATTGTAGTCCTTTTTAAGAGCGTAGTGTGGAAATAGATCTTAAAAAGTACCAAACAGTAAGAGTTAAAAAGATCCGGAAAAATTGTCACAGACTAAAATGAAAAACGTTGAACAATAAACAAACCCAAAAGTGTGACTAAACGATGGAAGACTAATCCCAAATGACCTGACTCGAGTATTAATACAGTTAACAAAGTAAAAAAGTAAGGAAACAAACCCTTAGGCCCTTGAAGAGTCTACGCAACTAAGGGGCCCCCCCAGGGGTGAATACCTATATACGGTTAACCCATGGAGCCGGGGTCATTACCTGAACATACGATCCACGTTCAAAATACGGGTAAAGATGTCACCCGTTTCCTTCTCCCGTCAGGATGAGGAATGAGTGGGAACCGACTAGGTTTTAAGGACGTATCAGCCGGAAGCCCGCCAAGATGAAGCGTGCAGACATAAACAAAGGACCCACAAGCCCAGGGAGGATAAACAGCAGAAAAACAGCGGCCATCTTGAAATGGGAGAAATCAGATTCCCACGAATAACAAACAATGGAAAAACAATAATAACACCGAACAGTCAAAACCACAACACTAATAAAGAAATCAAAAGAAATGAAAAAAGAAGGAAGAAGATAAATAATAATAACTCATCATCAAAGAACTGTGGAACAACAAATGACTACTACAAAACTATACTATTCAAAACCAACAGAAAGTGAGAAAAGACAGACTAAAGAGTCAAATGGACAATTCTTAAATAATAGCATTCTCCCAGGGGCAGTACTCATTGAGGCCGTTCTTCACAGATTTGAGGAAATAGATCCAAAAGACTTCCCGTTTTTTTCTGATCTGCGTGGAATCCTTTCCAGAAGGTACTTTGATTTTCTCAAGAATAGACAATTTAAGATCTAATTCAGTATGATGTTTATTGAGCCAGTGCTCCACCAAAGGTGCTGATGTCTTTTTAGTGCGTATGTTGGATTTATGCTCACCTATTCTGAGTCTCACTTCACGTCCCGTCTCACCAATATAGATGGAATCACACGGACAAGTGATAATGTACACCACATTTGATGTCCTACAGTTCGTCATGTCAGAAAGTAATATGGAGTGTTCCCTAATCTTAATGACGTCACCTACCAAGGCATGGGCACAAGCCTGGCAAGAACCGCATCTATAGTTGCCATGAATAGGATTATGACCTGTGATGGACTTCTGGCAGAGGCCAGAGGTTTGAGCTATCTTGCCCGTCACTAGATGATTTTTCAGGTTTTTATTTCTCTTAAATGCAAACAGTGGCTTAGTAAGTTTAGGCTCACTGTTATCCAGGTTGAGCAAGTACCAAAGGGAATTGACAGTGTGTCTGATTTTATGATTGATGTTAGAGTGTTTGGTAACACAGACCACTCTGTCCATTTTCTTGCTTTCCTGGGTTTGAAACATGGCTTCCCGGTTAAAATACCGGGCTCGCTTGAAAGAGTCCTTAACCAGTTTGAAAGGGTATCCACGATTGACAAGTTTGTTTCTCAGGATGTCTGCTTGTTTGAGAAAGTCAGTGGTATTGGTGCAATTCCTCCGGAGACGGAGAAATTGACTGAATGGGATACCATCTTTTTGGAAACGGGGATGGTAACTCCCATACTGCAACAAGGTGTTTCTGGCAGTAGGTTTGATGTACAGAGAGACGAATAATTTGTTCTCATTATGCTCGACCCAGACATCCAGAAATTCCAATTTGTGCCTACTAGAGTGAGCCGTGAATTTCAAATTCACGTCAGCAGCGTTAATCCATGAGATGAATTCATCTAGGGTAGTGGAATCCCCTTCCCAGATGAAAAAAATGTCGTCAATGAACCGAGACCATGCTCGGACATTTTCATGGAAAGGGGCCATCTCATTATATATGTGGATTCGTTCAAACTGGCCCATGTATAGGCACGCGACACTGGGGGCACAAGACGCTCCCATGCTTACTCCCTGGATCTGATAAAAAAAGCTGTCATTGAACTCAAAGTAGTTCTCCCCGAGGACCACTTGGAGACAGTCCAGGATAAATGGGGCATTGGTGATGTCAGGTTCGTTAAAAAGAGTTTCCTGTATGGCTCTCATAGCCCCATCCTGCGGTATATTCGTGTATAGGGACTCCAAGTCCAAAGTGACTAGGAGTTCCCTATCACTGAAATACTGCATCCCTTCAATTTTGGAGATGAAATGTCCTGTATCTTTAACAAAAGAGTCCAATTTCTGGACTAAGGGTTTGAGGAATTGATCCACGTATTTAGAAAGAGGCTCCGTGGCCGCCCCAATTGTGGATACAATGGGTCTCGGAGGCGACGCCACATCTTTATGAGTCTTTGGGACCCCATAAATGATAGGCATCCGGGTATGAGTGGGCGTGAGATATTCAGCTTCACTAGTGCATAAAAAACCCTGTTCCACAGCTGCTTCTACCAGATGTACAATCCGTTTTTTCAATGCAATTTCAGGGTTTCTCATAATACGTTTGTAATGTTGTGTGGATGAAAGAAGGATATTCATCTTCTCAATGTATGTAGAGGTGTCAAAGATCACAATTCCTCCCCCTTATCACAAGGCTTAATGGTCAATTGTCTATTGTTCTTAAGAGACAATAGAGCAGAATTCTCTGTCCTCAAGAGATTATCAATCGGTCTAGGGACACATTTTATCACTTGTTCAATTTTAGAGAGAACTGCCTTCTCAAAGAGGGCCACTTCAGGGCCAACTGAGTCCAAGGTGGGAGTGAAATCAGATGGAGGTTTCAAACCAGAGATATTATCATAATTGTCCACAAGAGGTCTAGTGGAAAAGAATTTCTTGAGTCTAATTTTTCTGAAAAATGAATACAAATCTTTCATAAATTCAAATTTATTGAACCTGACAGAGGGGACAAAAGAGAGGCCTCTGGATAACAAATCCAGGGAGTCGGGTTCAATGATGGATGTGGACAAATTAAATACAGGGATGCTCTTTATGTTCTCCAATATTGCTGCTGTCGGGTCTGGACATACATTTGAGGTTGGTTCTGACCCTGATTGAAGTTCCTCAATTGGGGATTCCGGCAGGTCTGCCACGTGACCCGCAAGACATACTAACTGTATCTACTACTAGCTGGGCATGGGCAAGACTGTTGCGCAAGCTAGGCAGACACTTGCTATACTCTCTGGGCGATCCCTCTAGCTGCTAATCCCTGGATACCCATTACCCAGGAAGCATTAGTCCAACGCTCACTAGCAAGATGCTCATTAAAAATATTTGGAGAGCTCTTCTCCGAGTGGCATATCTTTTCGCGCACTGAAGACCCATGCTTCCAAAATGCCCCTCTAATATACCACGTTGTCCTGCAACAATTGCAAGGTGCGATTAGAGCCAGGGGAGTTTCCACCATTGACAATTCTTATATCCAACACAAATGGTGACCACCGTATCGCCAAACTATACCATACTAGCTTAACACTAACCCCTACACACGATGCCAAAGGACGCGCTGAATGGGAACGGGACCTAGGGTATACCATAACTGATCAGACGTGGTACAGCTGTTGTGCACAAACTAAACGGATCCCCCCCAAATCCCCAACATAAATTAGTTCATTTTAAATTCCTTTGGCGGGTGTATGTCACACCGGCCAAACTTCACCGGATAGATCCCAACAGACCTGGAAACTGTCCTAATGCCAGACACCCATGGCAGACTTTACCCACATGACCTGGACATGCTACAAAGTGGCTTCATATTGGCGAGACATATTTACAACTATATCTCTTATGGTGCAATTTCGTCTTGACCCGTCCCCGCTGCCAGAACTCCTAGGCTATGTTCAAGAACTCCCCAAATCCGCACGTAGATATGTGGCTATTGCACTCCTCTTGGCGAAAAGAGAAATAGCTATACACTGGGGAAGCAAACAAATACCTGATAGAGACACCTGGATTAAAAGCCTGGCACACTGCGACACCACCAGTGAGATGGATGCAAGTTTACAACCCCTCGCGTCCAGACCTCGAGGCATTTGGCAACCACTGCGCTCGTACCTACTTACCCTAGGGAGCGATGATGAACAGACTGGATAGGAAGGGTAGGCTTCATTATGGGGCAAGGGATGGCGCTGGGTAAACAACACTTTGCAGGGACAAGACTTGCCTGACCCAACCCCGCATTGACAGATTGTGATGTCTGAACTACATGGCGATGTTCATATAAGGTAGGAACTCTGTAGGCCATGAAGGGCCTGGGACAAGAAGCCGCAACTGATTCTGTGTTTTAAAAAAAAATGTTTTATCTCTTCCCAGAAAAAGCAATGTTTATAGAGAAAAATAAATCTACACCGATATACATGTCGATATTACAAGCGGCCTTGTATCCATGCAACCATATAATTCTTTTTATATAGTAAAACAAAAAGAGAAGAGAAAAACATTTAAACCAGTACAGTATTAATTAAACGTTACATACTGCCCTATAGCCGAATTTTGGAGAATGCATGGAAGCTTTATACATCCATCCTAATCCATTAAAGGGCCCCAAATTTGCCTGCCCCTTCTCATCGCCCTCCGTCCTTTACATTTATACAGTGCCATCTCTGTTATATACGTGAAGCAGTCTGGCATACCAAGCTTGATACGCCAGAGTGTCAGCATTTTGATGCAATCAGTAATCTGACTACTGCCGTTGCCATAAAACAAAAATATACCCGAGTCAGTTCTAGCTGTGCATTCTCGTCAAAACCTAGTAGCATCATGGTAGGTGAAATAGACACATCCTCTCTTAACATCTTATGCAAAAAGTTTTCGATCCCTTTTTTCAGAGGATTTAGTTTACTACAATCCAAAAACATATGGGCCAGATCTGCGAGGCCCTGCCCACACCTTGGGCAGTGATCCTTTTCCCTTTTCCCCCAGCCGAACAATTTTGCCGTGGTAAAGTACAAGTTGAAAACTGTTTTGAAGTGTTGGGCCTTTAAGTTAGCAGAGAGAAACACTTTCTTAGAGCGAGCCAATGACCTACTTAAATCCACCTCCTGATTCTCTAGCTTGCCTGCCCATGCAGTTTCAACTTTTACTTGATCATCCGGAGTGGCTTTTATCAAGAAACGATATATATCCTTGGTTCGGGGTTTTTTTGTGAAGAATGGTTTCTAGCAGCGGAATCCGATCTGTACTGGTAATAAATGATACAACGGGTCCAATTGTCTCCCTAATTTGGACATACTTAAAGTATGATCTAGAATCAAAATTATACCGCTCCTGTAGCTCTACAAAAGAAATCATTCCATTCAAATCTATAACATCCCCTATTCTGCTTACTTCTACCTGTTCCCAAAGTTTACCAATTCCATCAAAGAGAGGGGCCGGAAATACTGGTGATCGCCACAAGAGCAGATACCTCTGGAGCCTAAGAATTTCTAAGAGCTTGCATACTTTGTGCCATACGTTTGAAGCCGCTCTAAGAGGCTTAAAACGTGTTTTTTTTTTTTTGTAGTAGCTAACCTCCAGCTGCCCGAGTAGAGCCCCTGGTGCTGCTCCACCTATGGCTAACTCAAACATTGAGGGGGGTTTCGCTTTCCCGAACTCCCAAGCCTGTTTCTGCCCACGTATTTGATTTAAACAGGATAGCCATTTGATGTAATGTTATGGCCCAGTAGTAATATAGTAAGTTGGGAACCGCCCACCCCCCGATCTTGAGAAAGGGTCAGGAATTTCAATGATCGCCTAACCTTCTGATAATGTCCTATAAATTGGGAGAATATTCCGCCCATTTTTTTAAAGAAGGCAGGTTCCGGCTCTAGCAGGATACAACGGAATAAGTATAAAACATTCAGGAACATCGTCATTTTGAGCACATTACACCTTCCTATTATAGACCTGTGTAGATTATCTATTCTTTTTAGGTCTCTACTTATCTTCTCTATGAGAGGAGCCGAATTGATTGCCCAAATAGATCCCACGTTTGCCGAGATATCGATACCAAGATAGGTAGCGACCTCGGATTTACGTGGATCCTGGCAGATAATGGTTTTGGTGCAGACAATCCTGGTCTTATCAGAGTTCAAACGATGTCCCGACTGCCTGCCAAATTCCTTGGCCAAGACTTCGATCCTCGCAATTGCTCCCAGTGGGTCAGGGGTGATGTCGTCAGCATATGCTAAAACCTTAGTGTTATACCCCCTGACCACGATTGGTTTGATCGACTGGTCTTGAATGATTCACCTAATAAGCGGATCTATATATAGCGCAAATAGAATTGGTGAACAAGGGCACCCCTGTTTTGTCCCTCGAGCTACCAGGATATTTTCGGACTCCGTACTCATCAATTGAATCCTAGCGTATGGCTGTGAGTACATAGCCCTTATAGCCGTTAAGATGCGTGGTCCAAACCCATTGGATCTTAAGTTGTTCCATAAGTATGCCCACTCAACTTGATCGAAAGCTTTTTGGGCGTTTAGGAGAATCAGGGCCATCTGTTCCCCTGAGGCATCTGCTATATCGAACAAGGAGATTACCCGACGAACTTGATCTGAGGTCCCTCTCCCTGGTATAAAACCATGTTGCCATGGACTCACCAATGTGGCAATAACTTTGGCAAGTCGGAGCGCGATGATCTTAGAGTATAATTTCTCATCGGCGTTTATCAGGGAAATGGGTCAATACGAGGCTGGGAACTCGGCGGTTTTCACTTTCTTCAAAAATACGACTATGTTGGTACCTTGCCAGGATTGAGGTGGGAGCCCCTTCTGTTGTACGGCCAAGAACAAATCTAGTAGCAGAGGGATTAATTCTGACTGGAGGGCTTTATACACTTCCATTGGGATTCTATTGGGGCCTGCCGGCTGCCGCCTTCCCGGAGGCCATCGCCTGAAGTGCCTTGGTGACTTCACTAATGGAGATATCTGCCTCTAGTTCCTGCAAGATACGAGGATTCCCGGCATCTTCAGACCTAGTAGCCTCTGCAGATTCATCCTTAGTCTGATAAAGGTCCCTATAAAACTCTGTGAATACACTTAAAATCTCTTGAGGATCTGTGGCCAGGGTCCCATCCTTCCTTTTTAACCTCAAGACGTTATTTGCAGCTGCCTTTTGTCTTAAACGTAGTGCTAAATGTTTACCTGTGGTCTCCCCATACTTAGTTATCCCTAGTATAGGGTTGAAAGGCTTCCGCCACTGATTTATTGTAAAGGCCATTCATTTCTGCCTTTATCCTTATGACCTCTAGTTCCAACTGAGTTTGTAGCCCTGCCTGTTTTTGAGCAATGGCAGCTGTGTGCTCCTCCTCACACTTCGTCAGTTGATCTGTCAGTCGGTATAATTCCTCTTGCTGCCTCTGCCTACGTAGTCCAGCAAAGCAGGCAATCTCCCCCCTTAACCCAGCCTTAAACGTATCCCACACTGTTTCTCTGGAGGCACTGAACCTATTTAAACCAAAAAACTGTCAGGTCCATCCCCTAATATGCTCTATGAACCCCTCCGTGACCAATAGTTTCTTATCAAAGGTCCACTTTGTACGAGATCACCGTAATTTCCAGCATCAAAGGGTTGTGATCCGGTAGTACTTTTGGCATCTTCCTAATATCAGCACCATCCATAAGGGTGGCGGAAACAAAAAAATAGTCGAGCCTAACGAGCACGAAAAATAAGTATAACCTGAGTCCCTTGGCTTCCTAGAGGACCAAATCCAAATATCGACTAGTCCATGACTTGAGGTCAGAGCATCTAATGCTTTAAACACCTGTGGCTTCCTCCCCTGATATTCCTTACTAAAGGGGCCACTTGCATCCAAGTGAATATTGAAATCCCCACAGATCATAAGGGGAGAAGGCCAAGAGGCTAGTTCTAACTCCAGTTCCTCAAGCATCCCTGGGTTGTCTACATTTGACCCATAAAACGTACATACAGTAGGCCCACCTGATAAAGAGACTATTGTCCATTGCCCCCATTTGTCTGATAGCATTCGTTTTACGGGGGGCAGTCGATTAGAAACATGAATTGCGACTCCTCTAGTCGTAGTGGTCTGGGAAGAGCAGGTTACCTGTGTGTACCCTGGAATTACATTGAGCTCCCTCTTTTGCCACGGGATGTGGGTTTCTTGTTGGCAGATTATATCTGCCCCCAGGGATCTAAGTGCCTGACTTACCCTACCCCTCTTCCCCCTGTCATTTAGACCCCCAACATTTACAGAGCAGATAACTAACCTACCCATTACTAAAACCTTTTAAACACCCAAGTTGATTGTCATACAGTTTTAAATTATGCACGCTTTTTCCTACCTCCTTCCTTAGATTATACCAAACACTCTGCTTTTCTGGGTTTTTTCTCCCCCCTCCACCCTGCATACCCAACCCCCTGCACCCACCCCCCCGCCCCATCCAGAGGAAAACAGACCTATGTCGGTCTGTGAAAGATGAATGGCGGTACCCCTCCCAACTAGTGGCTTAATTGTGAATGTATGTGCCTATCTGGTATCCCTGTACCCCAAAGGTTGTCTCAGGACAGTAATAACTTATGCAATGTGAGCATTTAATCCCCTACTCCTTTTAAAAAAAAAAAAAAATTTTTAATCATTATTTTTATTTATTTTTTTACTTTAATTCCCCTTAGTTTCTTGCCCTAGCATGTTTATTTATAAAGCTGTTCCATCTTAATTTACAAGCGGGTATTCCTCAGCTCCTAACCCCCTACTGTATTCTCCTTTACCCTTCTCATCTTTTTTTTCCTCCCCCCCCCTTTTTTTTTTTTCCCTTTTCCCCCAGATTAAGTTTGGCCACCGGTGCCTAACCACTCATGTTAGGGGTCCTTAATACCCCCTAGAACCCCATAGAGTCGTTTCACCCATATAAACAATATTACAATCAACATCCAGGTCATACAGTTATATCCCGCCTGGCATTAAGAACTTTTTTTGCCTTCATCTCCGAGGTAAAAAAATCTGGTGTGATCACCCCAGATTACTTTTAGACGGGCCGGGTTCAATAGGAAGGCCTGTGCCCCTTTCTTCAGAAAAGGTTTAATCATTTGGCGTAAACGCCATCGGCGTTCGACCGTAATGTGACAAAAGTCGGGTCTGGTAAAGAATGAAAACCCATTCCCAGCTCGCTGAGCCTCAGGTCTAGCTTTTTCGAATATGTTCTGTCTCAGCAGGAAATTTCCAAAGTACAGCAGGAGCGCTCGTGGTTTAGCATCCGGGTTGACTGGTTGCCAAAGTGTAAATGGGACTCCATGCGCCCTTTGAATTTCATGGGACCCGTTCCAGCCTTCCAGTTCTGGGAAGGATTTTTGCAGCAGCTGGACCATGTACATCCGTGCGTCCGGGCCCTCTTTCCCTTCTGGAATTCCCAGGAACCGCAGGTTATTCCGTCTCTGGCGGTTTTTGTTGTCCTCCAGCTTCCACTGGATGTCAATTAGTTGTGCCTCGTGAGCTTCTGCTTGGCCCTTGGTACCAGCGATATCTATCTCGAGGGTGGCTGTTCTTGTCTCGAGGTCCATCAACCGGTCACTGATGGCATTGCAGGTTTTGGCTATTTTCCTTAATGCCCCCTCCAATTTACGGGCTGCAGTCTGTGAGCGTCTGCTTTCCAAGCGAGCCTCTTCACGGTGCGTAACAACACATTGCAGAATAGTATCCAATGTGGGCGGCGCTGTGGGCTGGCTGTCAGCGGGGGTCTTATTGTTGTCCCCAACCAGTTGATCACCTGGGGAGTAGTCCCATTTTAGGTCTCTGTACCTCTGGTTGTCTGTTCTGCCCATTTTGGTATGCGTCTTCTGGGTTGTGGCGGTGGAATCCATGCCGCTGGTGCCTGGTAAACTCTCTCGCTTGAGTCTGAGTTGGACCCTGAGCCTGATCCCACATCTGACCAGGTGGCATCCGATAAGGAAATGAAGAAGTCATTAGCCTCTGAGTCCTCTGCTCCCTTTCACTACGTGCTCCTGGTTTCTTGGACCTTCCATGGTGTTTTTGCTTTTCCCGCAGATCCAAACAGATGTTGACACGGGCCCACCTGTTGGACCAGCATGCCCCTTGTTGAATCCCTTACTCACATCCTTGGACATAGTTTTTGGGGTTGGGTCGCCTTTATTAAGAACATGGGCAGTTTGAGAAAATTCCTGTCCCAGTATCTGTAGTTGGGAAGGTAACCCTGCAGCACTCCCATAGCTACTACTGTCCGCCTCCTCTGAGTTCATTCCATTATTCACATCCGCTGCTGACCCCTGGATTTAATTTTCTTTTCCCACCTCACACTGCATTTGTGTAGCCAGAGTATTCTCCCCAGTCCCTGCTGGCAGTTTTGTGGTTTGTCCCCTCAATGTCTCGTCCTCCCCGCAGCCCCCGGCCCCCCCAGTGCCCTGTATGCTCTTGCCGGCCTGTATGGTGCACTGGCCGCCTACTTGAGCTGGGATACAGTCCTATTCCATGGTTCCCGTAGTCAGAGATCCACTCCTGGCGCCTCGGAGCAGCTCTAGCACCGAGGTACCGGTCCGATGTTGCTGGGGCTGCGTGGCCGCGTACCTCCCCTTCCCGTCTGGGTTCGTCTCAATCCGGGTCTTCTGCCGGCGTCCCGATTGTACAGAGGCGGAGGCTGCATCCACTGCAATAGTCTGCTGGGATATCTGGGGGGCCGTCTGTTGGATGGCACCTCTTCCCCTCGCCATTGACTTTGGCCCCATTACGGACGCTGCTCTGCCTGACACACAATGACCTGGACCTGAAGCGAAGGAAAGCTCCTTCTCCAGCCACCTGCACCTTGCAATTAGCGATTCCGCTTATCTCGCCACTGCCTGGATCCAAGGTAGGACCCAGCCGAGTTCCGCTGTGCTTCTAGTCTGCTGGGGTTTGGTCATAGTCCAGTTATAGGCTTCATAGAAAGTACTTGCCGCCACCTTGTTGAGAGCTGCCTACGGCCAATTCAAGCGTCCGCCATCTTGCTTCCTCCCTCCTGGTCTCCCCCATTCAGTTTGATTCTGTTTCTTTAAATGCTCTACAGTAGTTTATTACTTTGAAAAACGAAATATATATATATATATTTTTTAAACTGCTCTATTCTCCGGATTAGATTGAGTATATCAGCTTATCCCAAATCAGTAAGAAATGGTTTAATTCACTTGCCATGGTATGTCCATGTTCTGCACACCTCAGTCTATTGATCCATTTAGCCTTAGCTTTTCTTAAGAGCCTCCCTATTGCCTCCTCTTTACTCACTCTGTATATGCTCTAAGCATGGAACCAAATCTTATGTTCTTCCAGGGTCAACCTATGGTAATGTGTAGCATCCAGATAATCAGTATTTCTATCCTTTATGGCCCTTACATTCTTGTGTGCAATTTTTCAAAGGATGCATGCTGCTTCCCATGTAAACTTGGTCACACCCCACAACATATAGTGTTTAGGTGGTAATGCAATTAATGAAGGTATTTCCTTTGTAGGTTCTTTGGTACTGTAACAAAAATCCAATAGTTTGCTTCTTCCATAAATGCAGACATTACATCTGCCAAATATATAGAAACACTTGTTTTTTTTGTTTGTTTAGCTAGCCACCTCCCATCGGAGGTTTCTGGGACTTCACATAACTTGGACATAACTCATCCCTGATTGTGACCTCACTTTATTATATAATCTTATGTTTTTCTTATAAAACCTAGAGCGAATGATGATGCAGTGAGAATTTGCCAGTGTTTTCTCAACATATCAAATATTGGCCTACTCTGCATTATACTGCATTATAAAGGGGGCCTAGTGTTATTGCCCATTCCTGCTAGATTTGTTTTTCTGTATTTATGCAGCAATGTTTATTTCCTCTGTAATGTCTTTACTCTTTTTTTCAGCTTGTTTCAGTACTTTGTCTTCATAACCCATATCTTTGAACTTTCCTCAAATTTCCACTTGTCTGTTTTTAAAAACATGGTCTTGACTACAATCACGTCTAGCACGGACTATCTCACCATATGGAAAGGAATTAATGATTGTGCACTAAACACAAACTAAAACACTGTTTCAAGCTATATCCATACGAAACATGTCACTGTGTATATTAGCAAAGTCCATATACAAGAGATGATATAGGAATTCAATCCTATACTTGTCAAATTTCAATGTTGGATAACCGATAAACCTGCTTTTATTAAAGCTGTAAAAGAATGGTAAATGAGTTAATTTGCAATTCAAGATGATGAGGATATCATTGATATACCTCCCACAGAAAATATGTTCCAGCCACTCTGAAGTTTGTGAGCCTCAGGCATGTTCCTTATCAAACAGTCTCATAAACAGTTTTGAATTAGAGGGAATAAACCTTGAGACCATTGCGGTTCCCTTCTTTTGGAAATGGCATACACCATCATGAAGGAACACATTATTAGTTAGTTTAATGCGTGCCATTTATTATAGTATTCTTGTTTTCATAATGACTAGCTCTATGATAGTACAGATAATTTCTCATTGCCTCAACGCCTTGCTCACATCTAGAGTGACAAACATTATGCTATCCCACTGAACGCCATTCATTTCACACAAGATATTTCTGCCATCCTGTAGATGGGAGATTAAACACCAAAGACTAAGAATGTATCCGTGTACTGTGCCAAATTTTCTGTGGGGTTCCAGTCCCTGAAATAATTAGTTTCCTAGGTGGAAATAATCCTACTTTATGAACCTTTGGCAGAACATATATAGATTGGTATCTCTTGAGAGTGAACATACAAAATACTGTATTTTGCATCCAAGAGTAACCCACACGTCTTCCGTTCGGTTAACGTACTATTGATTTTCCTGGTCAGATGAGATATTGGATTTTCTTGCAATTTCTTATTGCAGGACTGATATGGTAGTTTTAAGATTTCATTATCATAATCCACCTCATTCCTAATGACAACATTGCCAACTTGATTGACTTTGTGTACTAAAGTACTGTCATAATTTTTTTGTTCATTTATTGCTTTTGTTTTCTTTTTTGTAAATTGTGGACTAGATGTTCATCCTCCAGTTTAGATCCAGGCAAATTCTTCTAGAGAATTTGTCTATACTCAGGTCAAACGGTCCTGTGCACATTGACAAGATGACATAATTCTATTGGGCACAAATTTAGGCCCTTACTTAAAACATGAATTTCATCTTTCTCCAAGGTCCCATTTGGCAAGTTAATAAATGACAATTTCTTTATACCTTGATCATTTGTTGTTAATTCCCATGAAATCCATCACTCTTAGAATCAATCTGATCCTCTACTTGTTCTGGCACTTCCTAGTTTGCTGTCTTGTCTTGACTCCCACTTGTATATATTTTTTTTCTCCTCTTCTAGTTCTGCGTGTTGTCTTCCTTGTTGTGTCCTGGTCCCCATTCTGTATTTCTGAAACACTGCTAAAAAAAGTAGAGCTATTCTTTGTGTGTAAAGTGTCAGAACTACTACCATTTTGAGGATTGCTCCTTGTAGATAGTGACTTGTTGCCTAGAGAGACGCTACCACATTTGTGTGATCCTTTTCCTTTCTGATGTTGATGTCGTCACATTATCAGGCAAAAGTAAAGATTTGCCCCTTTATAATAATTGCCATCATCTCTTATTTTTTTCAATTTATTTTCTGTCAAATATGACTGGTAATTGTTAATCTATTGTTTTTAGTATCTAAATTGGTAGCAGTGGCCTCTGGAAAATTCATGCCCATAAATTATTTTTTCCAAATTCACTATCTGCTCTTAACTTTACCTTCCTATCAAAGTTCCTTACTAATATCCTCATTATGAGGTAGAATGCAAACCCTCCTCAGTCCTCTAGGAGGACACTTTCTAAATATTCAAAATTTTGAAAGTTTAGAATCCTTAAGCACCTCTATGCCATTTTTATTTTCAATGTATTTTTTCATTTGGCAAGTACAGTTTTATTCAGCCTTTCAAGTTTTAGGATTTTCTTTTAAATGCTCTGCCTTCTTTTCTGCATCCTCTTTCTTAAATATTTCTATACTACATTTAAAAAACAAATCTCCCAATCATATTACAACAGAAACTATTTGTTCATCATTCCAAAAGCCATACGACTTAGGAAAAAGGAGACCGTGAAAAACAGTTAAATTCAATGACCTATCCAGATCATTGGTTAAACCTAAATCGATATCTTAATCTTTGGAGGACAAGGAAAGATTCCGGTCCAGTATACCCTCTACTGTCTTGTTGTAAATTTAATAGAGAATACAGTTCCAATATTGGTTCAAGCTAGTACATTAAATTCCTAGAACCCAGTCAGTCACTTGACGCATCAGCTCATAGGAGCACAAATCCTCACCCACCCAAGGGTGGCAAGCTTAATCATTGGGCCTGCTCCTTGTTTGGCTGGCGCTGCAATGCCCAATGGTCTAGGTATGTTAACGAGTAGCAGCAACTGAATAGGAAGATTGGTGTGGGGTGCTTAAAATTAACTATGGATACCTTGCTGATTCTTTTAATTTGATAGAGGTTCTATGTCCAGGGTAAGACACTTGTGAGAAACCATAGGGAAGAATGTTCCTAGTATTCTCTTTTAACTAGCCATTCTTTGGTACATGATGCATGCAAGATTAGTTAAATTGAATTAGTGGTCGACATGTTTTGTGCCTTGTTTGTCCTAAGGATCAATGGCATTTCATCAGGACCTACTGTAATGTGCCTAATCTTCTCTGGGGATGGAGATCCTTCTCTAATGCTGCGAAAGAAGTTATCCCCGCTTCTGTGAAGAACACAATAAATTGATTGCTCTTAAAACTAACACTTCCTATGTGTGGGTTGTAGTTCAAGTTCTAGTGCCCTAGTGAAAAAGGACAGATGACAATGAAATGGGCATCTCTCCAGCACCAATCCATGACTTATGACAATAATTAAGCAATTAAAAACATGCTCAATTTGTGCAAGGTGACATCACAATTCCGGTATAGACATTTGTACACCACACACATGCATCAATTCTATTCAGAAACATGGAAGCACAATGCGTGTAAAAAACACAACCATGCTGGGGTAGTCGGTATTCTAACCTGACTCTTATCCTCCTGCACTAAGGAATGGGCCCCTTGAGGTACATGGGAGAATGACTGTTTTCAGGACATTTAACGAGGAGCGAGGATATTAATCAAAATTATCTGGCCAGTGTGCACAGACAGCGCGCTTACCATCCGAGTCGTGTAGTTCCTAGGAGTCCCCCAGGACCTACGCGTTTTGGATGATCTAAACAGAGGGCTTGGTGTCCCAACTGCTTCCAGACACCCCCACAGGATATGTCAGCCGTTGAATCAGCTAGCTCTACAGTGCCACTACTGCCCCCCCTGTATTCTACAGTGGTGTAGATAGTTTCTGGCAACCACTGAACATGACAACCCTGTTTCCTCAGGGATCGTGGAATACAGTACGTTTCGCTCAGACACTCGTGCTTGCCTACTCTCAGAAAATACACAGGATGGCGATTAGGACATTTCAATTAGTATTTGTTGGTCCAGCGACAGCCTTGTGTAAAACATATATGTGCTGCGACAATCGGGAGACAGAAGCATACGAAAGAGATTACTAGTACCAATATCGTATATAGTAGATACATTTCTACCACAGTGCTAATAAGATGAACAGAAACAGTTCAGATAAAAACAGTAGCACTTGCATATTCCTAGAATGCGTGCCCTTAGTAATTTTGCTAAAATCTACCTAGCCTAACCTGGATGGGTAGGTGTATGTATGTATTGCTATGTGTATCTGCAGCCAAGAAACCCCCAGGGATGAACCAGCCCCCTCACCTGATGGGCGGGAATGAAGGACCCCCCTCTCTGCGTCGAGGATGACAACCCACAAGGTATGTCAGACCGCTGCTTGTCAGAGATTTACCATGCAGGACCCCCGTCTCAGCTTGGAAGGAATTCTCCTCTAATTTGTAGGGGGGAGTGAGGTTCTTTTATACTAAAGTGGTCACTCCAGGGTTTTTTCTAGAATCAATATGTTTTTAAAACAACCATGGATGTTTTGAAAACAATCATAAAAGTTTTAAAAACAATCACCTATGCTTTTCTAAACAAGTGTGATCATGCACAGCTGTTGGCCAAGGTTAAAATTGTGGTGGCCATTATACAGAATAATTCTGCCGTCCCTGGGGACACGTTTATGTATGTCAGGTACAGGGATTATGATAGAATACTTAGAGCCTGGTGTCGGGAGACAGGAGAAAGCTACTAGGTAAAAGGTCACCTGTTTAGAATCGTTATTGTTGTGTGGATGGGACAATGCATGTAAAAAAGGAGTATACATCGATGGGACTATCCTAAAAGACATGACACACTTATTTACTTGAGAGAGTACTGGCAGTTCTGCCTACCCCTTGTCCCCAAAGACAGAGTGTGACAAGGGTTTTCCCTATTATACGCATCATTTCAGGGTCAAGGTGCGCAGAGTGCATTCATTCCTAAGCAACGTTCATTCCAAAGTGGTGTGTTATTTTCCCCCATAGCGGAGAAAGAGAGAGAGTTACCATAGAAAGCTGACATATAATAGCATCATAGCAAAACCAAAGGGGATGATGGACGGAGTGTTCAACATTGCAAGCACTCACCCCCAGTCAACTGATCTGGGTTTAATCCATCATCATTCTTTAGCTCACTCCGCCACTCCCAGTTCAGACATGGCCATATGCAAATCAGGTCTGACCCTGTGCCTCATGGGAACAGTCCAGCCCGAACTGCCAAGCCATGTCTTCCCTGGACCGGAAACAAGCATCCTAGGACCGGTTTCTGGCATTTCAGCCGTCATCAGCCAGGCTTGCTTGAATCCAGTGGCAAAGTGAGCAAGGGACCCACGTCTGGGCATACCCCCGCCAACTTAGGGCGAACAAAGCGATACAAAAGGGGATGATGGACGGAACGTTTGAGCCAATCAAACACTCACCCCCAGTCAACTGATCTGGGTTTAATCCATCATCATTCTTTAGCTCACTCCACCACCCCAGTTCAGACATGGCCATATGCAAATCAGTCTGACCCTGTGCCTCATGGGAACAGTCCAGCCCGAACTACCAAGCCATGTCTTCCCTGGACCGGAAACAAGCATCCTGGGACCGGCTTCTGGCTTACAGCCGTCATCAGCCAGGCTATCTTGAATCCAGTGGCAAAGTGAGCAAGGGACCCACGTCTGGGCATACCCTACCAACTTAGGGCGAACATAGCAAAAGCATGGCTGATGACGGCTGTAAGTAGACCTTGGCATTGTTTTCTCCATGTCCTTGCACAGCCAGCTGATTAATACTCCTCTCTCATGCTTTCTTATGTTAGCTAATCATTGCCTTGCCGCAGCCCCCTTCAGCTCTTCTTTCTATTGCAGATGCACAACTAATGATGTGAGCTAATAGATTAATATTTCCCTGGGACAGGGGCATAGCTATAAATGGTGTAGCAGGTGAAATGGTATATGGGCACACTGAACCATCCTCGTTGCATTTTACTACCCAGACAGCAGGGGAGGTATTTACCTTGCTTAGGTCCATGTCACTCTTCCTAAGTTTCTGCCCTGCACCTTAACCTAATCAGTTAGGGTAGAACCAAATTAATTTCGTCTAAACACGACTTTCAGTATGATCCCCAAAAAGTCGAGAATTTAAGTGGTGGAAAATGTCTGAATTGGCCTCTAAATACAAAAGATCCACTAAAGCAAATAAAAAGAATTAAAGCAATGAATTGTTCCAACTCAGTGGATAACAGTAGGAAGGTAATGCAAAACCTGGGTTTAATGACTTCTGCTGAATAACAAATAGGTGTTGTGACTTTTAGCTGCCTCCGCACAATCCTATAGGGCTATGCTGTCATCACATATTGATATTTTCAAGTGCAAATGGTAAGGCAGACCATCCCGGCAGTGTTTTTTTACTCTGTAATACTGGATTGAATTTAATGATGGCCCAGTGTTGGCCAAGTACTTGTGATGCAGAGAGCCTGGACATTTACAAGGATTGTAGCATTACTCTTGTGAAACCTCTTGAGCTCTGTCCGCTTCTCCGTAGAGCCATATTTCATACAAGGACAGATGTGGTTGACCTTCTGACCTGTACTTTTTATTTTATATAAAGTGCAAATATTCACTGAAGAACTACAGAGGTGCTTTATCAACCAATTGCTTTAAACAATGAAAATCTAAATGGCATTACTTATTCAGCTCATGGATGAGGAAATAACGTTTTTACTGAATATTAAGAGTTTGCTTAGACCACAGGGATAATGAAAGTATATTCCAATGAGCAGCCGCAGCAACTGGAAATACTCTTCCACCTACAGTTAAGTGACAAAACGTAGGGACTTGCACAAGAAAAGCACCCTTCGATCACAAGCAGAGATTCGCTTAGTATCAGCAAAAATATTGACTGAGGTGTTTTGCGTGGGTCAAAAAGTGTTTTTGTACCAAACGGAGAGATTTAAATGGCATTCTTTCCTTCACAGGTAGCTAGTGAAGGGGAATACAAACCAAAGATCCAAAGCTTTTCCTGGGAAAATAAGGAAGGCATAGCTCTCAACTATACAAAATCATGAGTCAGACCAATACAATTTATATTTTTATTTTTCAATATATTTTCATATAGATTTCTCGGTTTGTATAAATAGAACAGATTGCTGCGCTCCCTAACATAACAAAGGACATACAGCAGAAAGGTCACTCACACCCACTCATACAAGAGCAACATACATACCCAACATTAAAAACATTATTTACATAATCCATATATATTGAAATGCATGATCTACAGGTAAGAATCCCATTGAGTAACTGGACCTATATATTTGTTATCTTTGAATAACGCAAAACGTCAATTAGTTTCATCCATCTGTAGATAATAGTGACTCATTCATCAAACATAGAATGAACATCAGAAGGTGAATTTGCACCGACTTGCGCTTCGGTGTGCAACATGCACTTGGGTGGATAATAGCACCTTCATCGGGACACTTGGACTGAAAAAATCTAGATAAGACCACAATAGAGAGGAAAAATACAGGGAGCTTGCATCCGGATCCTTTATTTCTCTAAACATGAAAAAGTCTAAGAATATAATCGTCACAGGACGAGACGGTAGGCCAGGGTGGTTTTGCTATTGACAGTATTTATTGAAGGGGTTTATGGGGTGAGTGGGTCGGACCACAACCCTCCAGAGTCTCTCTAGTCTTCTGTCTTGTATCAACCGTCAGTTTCTTCACTGTAGTAGCAGTAGGGTTCCACTGTCAGTTTCTACACTGTCTTCGGGAACGGGATGTCCTTAGGGAAAGAAAGCCATAGGCTGTTAGTGTCTGGTCATTAGAGGTTTTATTGACCCTTCACCACGTCACCGCTGTTCTGGTGCAAAATGGCAGGGAGTGGGGTACTGCTAGGGATATATATAAGCACTTTTGTGAGTATCCCAGTGAGTTTCTTCACTCACCAAATAATAGTCCCCGGTGCCCCAGGAAAGGCCTGCTCCCAGGACCTTCCTATTTTCCAGCCTTCCCACCCTCACAGCCCCGTGACCTGCCCGTGAGACCAGACCCACTGGCTCACACAACACACTGTGTCCCGCAACACTTGCCTGAATCCGTGGCTCGACAACGGTGCCACGGCCGTCTCGCCTTCCTTTTGGGACTCCTGCCTCCCGGTGTTGCTTCGTCCTTTCACCTCGTCTGGGTCCGAGGCCACCTGCTCTGGAACCGCTCCTCCTTCGTCTCTTCCGTAGCCGACGTCCTCATCTGCTTCCTCTGCCTCTCTTTGGTCTACGTCTGCTCTCGGCGTTCTCTCTCTCCACAGCCGTCTCGCGCCGCTCCCTCTGCCTCAGACGACCTTCTTTCCTCTCTCGGACCCGGAAGCACACCCCGGTCTCGTGACGACGACACCAGCAAGCAGTATCCTGCGGTGCCCCCGGGGCTCCTGCCACACGCCCCCGTGGTGTTCACATCAGTGCTTCCCAACCAGGCATGGCCGATCGGGCCATGAAACCACAGTGGAACAAGAAAGGAAATCCACGTTGCCCTGCATCCGTCCCGGGAAGTGATGGACCTGGAAGGAGAAAGGCTGTAGAGCAAGAAACCACCTCGGAATGCGTCCATTGGTATCATTGTGTCGCGCCAGCCATACCAAGGGAGCGTGATCAGTATACAGAACAGAGGTACGGCCCAGTAGATAATATTGAAAGCCTTGGATGGACCACTTAATGGCAAGGCATTCCTTCTCGATGGTGGAATAGCGGGATTCCCGGGGCAAAAGCTTTCTACTGAGGTATGCCACAGGACGCAACAAGCCAGGGTCCCCAGGTTGGGATAGAACAGCCCCCAATCCCCTATCCAAAGCATCGGTTTACAATACACACTGTCTTGTTGTTGGAGGGATGGGCAGAAACAGAATCTAGGAGGCCGTATACGGTTCTCAATTGTGGCTTTTATTGCGATTTGTCATGAGAGTAAACAGTGAGGTGGTAATCCCCTAGATTGTCAAGATGGCGTCTTCTTCCTCTTCTTGCCAGGTAGGTTTCGCCGTCTGGATGGTTCTCCCCAGGATACTCAAAGAGAGAGAAAGAGTGGCGGTAAGTTCTCAGAACTCAAGTCCTGTCCTGTTGCTTGCAACCATCACCACACCCAGTGGGAACCGTGTTTAGACATTCGTTATCGTAATAGTGCTCAATTGGAGGGTAGGGAGTGAGGGAACCTGACAACTGTTTTCAAACGTAAAGCCAAGGATGTACTCCTCCGTTAATTATGGGTGATTGTCTTTATCATGCACCCCATGTAACTCAAAAATAGTCTAATAATAACCAATCTTTAAGGACAAAAACCACTCGTATCCCTCGTGGTTCAAGCCACTGCTACTCTCGTGGCTTCTTCCTGCCGGTATTTGCCCGCCCCTCCTATTGCTCGTGTCCCTCCCTCACCACTCTTTTAGGGATTAATCTCTCCCTCCAGACCCTCCTCCCCCTTCAGCCCCGTTCTGTCCACTTACCGCCGAAGCCGCAACTCTCCTGAGTTGCGGTGGCATGCAGGTGTCTCCTGGGGCGTCCACCAGTCCTCGCTCCACACCTCCTGTTCGTCTTCCACAGCGGTGTCCTTTTGCGTCACGGTCTCTGGCTTCTCACTTCTCCTGAATCCTCTCGGCCACTGGGAATTCTCCTGCTCCTTGTTCTCGGCGTCTCCCTGTTCTCTGCCTCGTCCTTCTTCTTCCACACTCCTCCTCTCGTCTCGCGAGTTTCGCCTTTTCCGGGTCCCGGCTGATTCTGATTGGTTTTCCCTGGAGGCGGGCTCCTCGTCGTTCTGTAGGGGAGAGGGCGTGAGGATAGGTTTAACCCTTTGGTAGCCTTCTTCGTGCTCTTCGTTGGAAACCTGCGCACTGTCTGGACGTGATGGACGGGGTCCCCATCCGGGCTCCCCCCGACATCTGTGAAATCAGGGCAGGATAACACCAGTTCTCCGCACAACAGTTCTCCGCACAACAGGCCTTTCAAGGTGTCGAAACTCCCCTGATAGAGATGTGACCAATCTTTAAGCACAGCTGCCCGTGTTTTCGTAAGGAGATCCGTTAGGGGAGCAGCCACCTCGGAGAAGTGGGGAATAAAGCGGTGATAATAACCCACCAGTCCTAGAAAGGCCCCGATTTCCTTCTTTGTGGTGGGGCGGCTGAGTTTCTGGATAGCCTCCACCTGATCTACCTGGGGACGTATCGGGCCCTCCAGCATCTGATACCCCAGGATAACGGATAGAATTCGTAGCCAAAGTACATTTCTCGGGATTTGCAGTCAAACCCGCTTTTCTCAGGGTGTCCAAAATTGCTCTGACATGGATCAGATGAAGTTCCCAGGTCTGGCTAAACACTACAATGTTGTCTAAATATGCAGCAGCATATTCATGATGTTCTTTCAGTATTTGATCCATCAATCGTTGGAAGGTGGCTGGGGCCCCTTGGAGGCCAAAGGGTAGAACCCTGAACTGGTACAACCCTGAGGGAGTGGAGAAGGCAGTTTTTACACATGCTCTTGGTGTCAAGGGTATCTGCCAGTACCCATAGGTTAAATCTAGGGTCTTCAAATAGCAAGCAGCTCCTAGGTTCTCAATTAGTTCATCGACTCTTGGCATGGGGTAGGTGTCAAAATGGGATACTCCATTTAACTGTCTAAAATCTATACAAAATCAGAGTGTCCCGTTTGGTTTTGGGACCAAAACAGGGGAACGCCAAGCGCTGTGTGACTGTTCAATGATGCCATCCCTTAACATCGATTCGACCTCTACTGCCTTGCGCCTGGCCTCAGGGATCCTGTAGGGGCGAAGTCTAATGGGTCTAACCCCTTCTGTCCTTATGTCGTGTTGGAGGAGGCTGGTCCTTCTGGGTTGTCTTGAAAATACGTCTCTGTATTCTGATACTAATCCCGTAAGGATCGTCTGTTGTTCCATGGAAAGACTGGGACCCATGGGAACTAGTCTCTCCCTCTGTTGGGTCTCCCAAGGGAAAAGAGATTGACAAGGGTTGTGAGTCAGTCACTAAAAGAGTGGAAGAAGATGTGGTTGCCAAGTCGTCCTTTTCTACCCATTTCTTAAGGAGATTCACATGGTATATCTATCCTGCCCTACCAGCGTGGGGTACGGCTACCCTGTATGTGACAGGAGTAACTTGAGCCAAAACCACAAAGGGACCCTGCCATTTAACCAATAGCTTGTTTTTGGAGGCCGGAAGGAGTATGAGGACCCTGTTGCCCACCTAGAAATCCCTCACTTTGGTAGAGCGGCCGTAGCTACTTTTCTGTCTACTCTGAGCTGCTTCCAGATTCTGCCAGACATCCTCCCACAAGGTGGTTACCTTGTCCCTTAGTGTTGAGGTGTAGTTCAATAGGTCCACCCCCTCGTCTTCTTCATCCTCCCACCTCTCAGCAGTCCTATCTAAAAAGGTCCTGGGCTTTCTTCCGAACACTAACTCGAACGGACTATACCCTGTTGAGGACTGGACGTGAGTGCGGATTGCAAACAACATCAGCGGCAGATGTTTATCCCAATCCTTCCCTGAGTCTGAGATGATTTTCTTCAGGATGGTCTTAATCGTACGCTTGAACTGTTCCACTAGACCTTCCGTTTGAGGGTGACAGAGGTGCGAATCTGGTGTGCTCCAAGCACGCTGCAGATCTGAGCCATTAATTTGGAAATAAAGGGGGTGCCCTGGTCAGTTAGCATTTCTCGGGGAAAACCCACCCTACTAAAAATCCCAATCATGGCCTGTGCCACTGCAGCTGATGTCATACTAGTAAGAGTAATCGCTTCCGGATAGCGGGTGGCGTAATCCACCAATACCAAGATATATTGGTAACCCCGGGCTGATGTAAGCAAAGGACCCACCAAGTCCATCCTAACCCGGGAAAAGGGTACCTCTATAATGGGTGATGGGCGCAAGGGGGCCTTTGACACATGGGGAGGTTCACTTACTGACATAGGGTACAGGCAGCACAAAATCGTCTAATGTCTGAGAACACCCCAGGCCAGTAAAACAGTCGAAGGAGATATTTGGTTTTCTCCCTCCCATAGTGCCCTCCTCCCGCCTGCCCATGAGCCAAATGTAAGACCTGTTCTCTGAACGGGAGGGAGACCAAGAGCTGCGAGATGGTTTCTGTAGGTTTTCTTATTTTCCTATATAACAACCTCTTCATTACAAAAAAATAAGGTGCTACAAGCCCATCCTCTTCCAGGACCGCCTAAACCCAAGCGTTGTCTAAATTGGGGTCCTCTCTTTGTGCAGCCCTGAAGTTGCGTTGTACACACTGATCGTCACCTGTAATAGAGGGAAAGAGTGGAGGATTAGACAGCCCGTTCAGGCAGGTTAGCCTCTTCTCCAAACGTTTTTCTCTACGCGTCTTCTCTTTATACCTACTGCACGTCACGGCATCCCTTGAGAAGGGAGCGTCTTGCAACCAGTCATCCCCCTTCTCAACTACCGCAGACAACAATCTGGGTAAGTTCTCATAGTCCGTCCCCACAATTGTCTCCTCTACCAGTAGGGGAATCCCTCCCACTTGAATGCTCTCTTTTTTCCTTCCCCATTCTATGTCAACCACTGCAACGGGGTATGTTTTGCAGTCTCCATGAACACAGGTTATCTCTACCGTTTCTGCAAGACACCACTGATGTTCTTTAACCCTTTTGCTGCTAATAACGGAGTGGCGACACCCCGAGTCCACTCAAACTTTCGTACCCTTCTCATTGATTTGTAGCATGTATCATGTGATATGATTCCGGGCTGCCTCCGGCCCATAAAACCCGTCCACGGGAATACCCCACTTCCATTGGTTCGGTGGAGTTGGGTTTTGAGGGACAGTTGCGGGCAATGTGACCCCATTCAGCACAATGATAACACTGCAGACCTTGTCCAGTCTCTCTGAGGGGAGGTCGTATAGAAAGCCTAGAGTCAGTAGTGGGCCTAGAAGGGGGGGTGGTTGACAGGGTTTGGGGCTGAAAACCGCCAGCGCAAAGCTACTGGTGTTGGCATCCTGGGTTGTGACACCCTGAAGTCCGGAGCTCTGTGATATGCACAGGCCAGGTCAATGGCATTGGCTACTGTTAGGTTTGGATGTTGTTTGACCCAGGCTCTAGTCGGATTCGGGAGGCCATCCAAGAACTGCTCCAGAAACACTTTATCCATAACTTCTTCCATCATGGATGTATTGCGTTGCAACCATCTTGTGCCAAGGTCCTGTACCCTATAGAAAAGAGCCCTGAGATTATAAAGGCTGAAACGCGTCTGCGTCGACGACATTCACTTTGGAGGAGTCCTCAGTAATTTGAAATTGAGTGATATATAAAAAACTTTTTGTGACACAAGAGAGCTATAGAAAGAGCACTTTTGCCGCTGTGCACACATTTTTTGACTACCTCTGAGTGGACCGCCCAAAATAAGTGGGAAGACACCAGCTATAGGAAAAAATATTTTTTAGGGTATTGGCAACATAAAGTTGTTTGTATTATTGTTTGTGTTGTATATATTTCTTTATGTACATTTGCATGTTTTTAGTATAATTGATTGTTATTATGTTTGTTTGAAGATCGGTCCCATTGTGTATGTGTACCTTACATTAATTCAGGTAATATATTTCTGTAGGATTTAAAGACTAAAGTGAGGGTAATTGAATATTCCCTACACTAAAATAAAAGCAATATATTAATTCCTCCGCATCATTGTTCTTCTATACATGGCTGGGATTATCTTGTGGCATCCATTTCTCTTTGTGAAACTTCAGCCGATAGTACTCTTGGTAGTACCCTAAGCGTTCGAGGATGATCCTTTTGATTTCCCTATAGGGGGTGGTCCCTGCGGGATTAGCAGCTTGATATGCTGTCTGCAGTTACCCTGACAGCAGAGGTGCGATATACCGACCCCCATCGCTCAACAGGCCACTGGGCGGTGCTGGCCACCCTCTCAAAATTTGTGAAAAAGAAATCCGGATCCTCCCCGGTCTGGTACTTCTGCAAGACGGAGGTGGGCACATTGGGATGTACCCTGCTGCTAGAGATTGTATCATTTAGATGCTGGATGGCAGCATCCTGCACTATTTGGTTGTTTGCTATCACTCTGGCCTGGGCCTGTAGGGCTTCCTGCAGGTGTTCTCGGTCTTTCTGGGCTTCGGTTGTTTGGCCTTCCACCACCAACTGAAGATGTCGCTGCCCCTCAGCTAACTGCTTGATCATATTGTCGAGGGTTATTGGTTGTCATCGTCCCGTCCTGTGGGTATTAAGGAATAGTCCCACTTCTGACACCACTGTCACAGGGCGAGACGGTAGGCCAGTGAGGTTTTGTTATTGACAGTATTTATTGAAGGGGTTTATGGGGTGAGGGGGTCGGACCACAACCCTCCAGAGTCTCTCTAGTCTTCCTGTCTTGTATCCACCGTCTGTTTCTTCACTGTAGTAGCAGTAGGGTTCCACTGTCCGTTTCTTCACTGTCCTCGGGAACGGGATGTCCTTGGGGGGAGGGGATGGGGGGAAGGGATGGGGGGGGAAGGGAGGGGGGAGGGGATGGGGGGGAAGGGATGGGGGGAAATGGGGGGGATGGGGGGAATGGGGGATGGGGGAGGTAATGGAGGGGAGGGGGGAGAGGGGAGGGGGTTAGAGAAATAAGTAGAGTTAAATAAGATGTTGCATCTA
Organism: Calotriton arnoldi; assembly: GCA_963921515.1. NCBI lineage: Eukaryota > Metazoa > Chordata > Amphibia > Caudata > Salamandridae > Calotriton > Calotriton arnoldi. The sequence goes on from CAWUFW010004770.1 coordinate 644,088, forward strand.
GCAGTGTCCGTCAAGGTTGGAAAAAGATATTTTATCCGCAGGTTTATATCAGAACATGTAGTCCGGCTACACAATATAAAGATAAACGTCTATTTCTAACTGAAAGCAACAAAACGCTTACCTGCACTGTCGAGTGGCAAGGTTTCCTCTCAACTCGAGGGCGTAATCGAAGAACTATTCCCAAGTAATGCAAAGGGATATATAGCTGCAAGGTATCTAGATAATTGGATGCATACTGTAGCACCTGATATTCAAGTCACCAGCATGTCCGCAGACGTAAGGAGACCGAATTTGTTTTCAGGTGCCATGTTTGGAAAACTAAGCGGGAAGAGAAAATCGCCTAAACCCCTCAGCTTTAATAAATAGAAGGCATATTAATAAATTATGTTGTGACAAAATAGAAGCACTCTTAAGGGTTTGTGTCCATGGGCACTCTAATTAACCCTGGGCGGAGTTCGCGTAGTCTCGCTACGCAGAATTCCGCGAAACCGCAGAAAAACTCAGCGAGCTACGCGAATTTCTGCAAGCGCGCGGAGTTGCTTGTTCCGCCCGTTTGCGATGCGTTTTTCCTGTTCGGGAACGCGTATTACGTGTTCAGGGATGCTTTTTGCGTGCTGGGGGGGGGGGGGAGAAAGAGGAGACAAATATCGCGTGAACTTCACCATACGGTCGCCAATGGGCGCGGCCATCTTGCTTTTCACTTTTTGTTATAGTTCTGGGCCTGTTTTTCTATCCTTCCTATATCTTTTCAATCCTTTGTTTCTAGAAACTTTTTTTGATCTTTTTTATTTATTATCTATCCCTGATTGTATATTTTGCGTTTTTCCTACTTTTTGTGTTTTTTACTGCTTTTTTCACTCTTTTTCTATTACTTGCTTTTTTCAATACTTTTATTTACTTTCTTAGTTCCTACCTTTTCTCTTTTCCGCCCCTGCCTACCCAGAACCATAGCAAAGGGCCAGGGGAAGACTAGGAGGGCTCGGAGTGAGAGCTGCGACCGCCTTCCTTGCGCAAGGCGGCGCCCACAAGGGGTGCAGGCACGGGCCTTATTTAGTGAGGCGGAGGTGGCCGTACTGGTTTTTTCGTGTAGAGCAAATAAAAAGGGGGCAAGTACACAGCCCTGTCTGACTCCTTTTTCTACTTTAAAAGGTTTAGTGCACTCCCCTTCAATCCCGTAGTGGACTGAGGCTGTTGCGGCTGTGTAAAGTTGTCTTATAATGCTCTACTCCCATGGCTTCCATGATGACCCATAGTTTGCTATGTGCTACTGTTAGACTTGGCATCTTTTGGCGTGTTTCCCCTGACTTTTTGCTTTCTGACCTCCCGGTTTTGACTCTGTTTTTGCTGGTGTAATGATTCTGCGCACTTTCCTCACTGCTGTCCAGTGGGAAAGTGCAAGTGCTCCTGTATGAAATGTGTTATGGATTGGTGTTTCCATGATTGGCCTATTTGGTTTATGTATCAGTCCCTTGTAAAGTGCACTGCGAGTGCCAGGGCCTATAGACCAAATGCTGTTGGCGGGCTGCAGCACTGGATTGTGCCACCCACGCAAACAGCCCGGAAAGTGTAACTCGGACCTGCCATCGCAGAGCCTGTGCGCAGCCTGGGGCTGCCATGTCGACTTGGCAAGTGCACACACTTGCAAGTCCCTAAACCTTCCCTTTCTACATGTTAGTCACCCCTAAGGTATGCCCAAGGTACCCCTGTGGGCAGGGTGCGTTGTATGCGAAAGGTAGGACATGCCCGGGTGTGTGCGGCATGTCCTGATAGTGAATTACAGCCTAGTTCGTTTTTCACTATTGCAAGGCTACCTGTTCCCCCTAGGCCAGAACGGGCAGTTTTGATTATTACAGCTTATAATCCTAACTGACCCCGGGAACATGGTAGAAATTCGAGTTTAGTATGCCTGGACTCAGAATGATAAAATGCAGCTTTTAGTGAAGTTGGTTTTAACATTCTGTGTTTGAAAATACCACTTTTAGAAAGTGGGTATTTTCTTGTCTAACTATCCAAGCCTGCCTCTGCGAGGTTGTGTATTCCTTGTCTGGAGTGTGAGTGACAGGGGCTGGGGGATGCCGGGAGACAGGGTGAGTCAGCGCAGGGCTGAATAGCAAGATCTACATGTAGATGGGTGGGAGGGGTCGCACCTGGGCCCTGAATAGGACAGTGCCTTCCCTCCACAATGCTGGCTCCACCTCCTGTGGTGCGTCTGATGTCCCTGGCCTACTCACTGAAAAGAAGGGACGGAGACTTGTCAACAAAGTGCTCCAGAACTGGTTTGGACTAGGCAAAGGCCTCTCTGCCTTCAGAGAACAAAGGAAGTTGGGATATAAATATTGGGGCCCTGACCCCATGAATTTAGATCTCGCTGGAATCAAGGAACCTGCCAAGACGAAGAGCTGGAAGAGCTGCCAGGAGGAGTACTGCCCCTTTGCTGTGTTGTTGCTTTGTTGGGTTGGCCTGCAGTTGCTGCTTCTGTCTTGGGCAGTGAAAGGACTGGACTGAACTTTCTACAAACTTGTGCTGAGTATCTCCAAGGGCCTGGAACCGAGCTGGCCTCCTGTTAAGAAGACTCAGGGACTGCAAAGACTTCACAAGCCTCTGGGTACCGCTTCTGGAACGCTGTTTCAGTTGCCACAGAGGAAGGGAACTGCAACCGACTCCGTCAACCGAATCCATCCCTGGCCGGTGACCTGTTTGCACCGCAGACCGCATCGCCCGCTTCGCATCGCAACCCTGGTCTCACCGTGGGCGACGTCCGACGCCGCCAACATCGAGCCGCTGCTTGCCCGTGACCTGTGGGCACCGCAGTTCGCATCGCATCGCTCACTGAACCAGCCGGACCCGACCGACGCGGTCGCTGCAACTGGCTCAAGAGTCGTGACCGCACCGCATTTGGGGCACCGCTCGCACGCCTGCGACGCACCGCCCGACTCGCACCGCTGTCCGACGCCAGCTCCCGCACTCCGGCTTGGTCGCCTGCATCGCAACCTGTCCGCACCGCATCGAGCATCGTCTCACCCTGCATCGCACGCCTTGGACTCACCGACCCCGTCTGCACGACGCTCATCGAGCCGCTGCCTGCACCGCATCGAGGGACACCGCACCTTGCATCGCTCCGTCTTGCACCGCAACCGCGACGAACGCCGACCGGCTCGTACACTCCGTACCAGTCACAACGAGAAAGGTACTGTAACCGAGTCTGTTCCCGACTCTGCTGGCCCGTATCGACGCGGTCGGCTGGAACTGTTAGACTCTGTGGTTTTCAGCATCGCGGTAGGCTCAGACGGAGCTACCGACTCGTACGAACTTTGTATTTGGACTATTCCTGCAAAGAAGTTGTTACCTTATCAAGTATTCGTTTTAAAGTACAGTATTGTGGATTTTTGTCGTAATTGGTCTTGTCTTGAGTATATAAAATATTGGTTATTTTTCTAAACTGGTGTGGTGTCCGTTTGTAGTGCTTACACTGTATTACTGTTGGTTATGTGCAAATGCTTTACACACTGCCTCTGAATTAAGCCCGACTGCTCGTGCCAAGCTACCAAGGGGGTGAGCAGGGGTTACTTCACGAGTGTAACACCCTTACCCTGACTAGGAAGAAGGGTCCCTACTTGAACAAAGGTGCAAACCCTTGCCAACTAGAGATCCCATTTCTAACAGCTACACAATCAAATGCCACAGACGGGTCCATGAATGCCATGTAAATATTGCCTTTCTTTGCGATTGTATATTTTGCCGCTATTAAAGTCAGGCTGAGGCATTTATCGAGGGTGCCCCTACCTTTCCTAAAACCATACTGAACTTCGGTCAGAATCTTATTTTTCTCAACCCAGTTCTCTAGCCTATTCAGTAGTACCCGGCCCATAAGTTTTGCCGTACTGTCGATTAATGAAATGGGGTGGTAATTAGCAGGATTAGATGCTTCCCCTTTTTTATAGACCGGTATTATTAATGATTGCTTCCACAAGGGTAAAGGCCCTTTTTTAGCTATCGAGTTGAAAACAGTTGTCAATAAGGGGTGCCATAGTAGTATATTAGCAAGGAAAACATCCAGCAGGATCCCATCTGGCCCTGCAGCTTTCAAGGGGGAGGACTGAGAAACACATACTCATAAACCCTGGGTCATATTTCAGTTCCTTACGGATCACATATACACCAAAAGAGGAGTTAGAAAGCCTACAGTGACTACACTGTAAGAAGTAATCTCAATGCATAAACACCCCGGGTTATTCAGACAATATCAAAAAGGGTAAATGTCACACCATGGCATGCTCAAAAATAATCTAAAGTAAAGGCAAAAAATGTAAGCCCATAGCTCCGCAACTCAAAAAAGGAGAGCAGACATTTAATATATTATAGGCCCCCGTGAAGTACCGACCGAGAATCCCCATTGCACCTCCTGCATAACTTAACATAATGCGTATCGCGTGTGCTCGCAGGAGTTGAAAGAACCAAGAACTGAATCCTGTGTCATAGCTGTGCATTCTTATACAGCCTCTCGTTTGTTGAAAGGTTAAGTGAGATAACCCGGAAATGTAAACTAAAGGGTCCTAGCATGGAAAGCATCTATGAATAGTAGAGAGTGGGGGCCATCTTACAATGTCTAGCGGAATGACATATCCAATTCTAAACCATTGAAAACCCCACAAAAAATTAACTTCCTGCAGATGTTTTACCATATTAGCCCATATGTATTGGGAAACACAAATTAAAGCAACCCGCACCATTAGGACCCATGTGTATCGGGACCCTTATGTAAGGACCTAAAAACATGCGACGCAGCAACAAACAGGAGTCCAAAAGTGAAGGAATCTAATACATAAAAATGCTGTGGCCATCTTTTAACGTGTAGATTAGGACCCCTATGTACGTGGCTAAAGTTATAGACGCACAGCAATGTAAATGAATCCAAATAGAAAAGTCTATTTACATAGAAACGATGCAGCCATCTTTCAGCGTAAAGTGAAAAAATCAAGAACAATATTGTCCATTGCCAAGGCTTCATAAAAGTCCTTCCTAACAATGTCCACAACCGGAGTAACACTCCCAATCATCCACTGGGCCAAAAGCAAAATTACGTGAAAACTGAAGGTAATTTTAATTTGAAAGCAGACATGAAAGGGCTTATACAAACATGCATAACAACATTATTCTGGTGATAAAATGTACAGAAGGAACCCATTTGCCACGATCTCTAGGAATACCCATAGATCCAGAAGGTGAATACCCCACATGTTTTGGCCATCTGTGACCCAAGGTCAACAATCTGTAAAACCAAAAACTATCAAATAGAAAAAATCCAATTGCTGCAATTCCAAAAATCACGAATTGAACTGGAAAGGTGACAAGGCCATAGACTTCATCCATCAACAGACACAGATGTGCAAGAAGGGTGGGAGGGTGGAAGAGAGAGGGATAAAAAATGTTCCTATTGGTTATACCTGCTGATATTCAACTTCTATACTAGAATATGTTTAAAAAAGGCTTGATCTGAGTCTTTAGATTTCCAGCTCCCAAAATAAAGCCAGAAATACATCCAAAAATACGATTATATCAATGCTACATAGGCCCCATGTTGCGATTGCATACGGATATCCGGTTCATACCAAAAAATGATGAAATTCATTATCCATGTTATGTCCACATAAAATTGCTTGTAACCGGTATATCCATTTGGCCTATGTTTGCCTCAAAAGCAAATCCCTGTACCCACCTCGGGCACTTGCAACAATGTGATCAATTCCATGGAACCAAAAACTATGGTAATTGGGGTGGACAGCTTTGTAATGTTCAGACATAGGGTATCTCATATCCCCATTAATTATGGCTCTACGGTGTTCCTGTATGCGTAATTTGAGGCAACAGAATGCACTGCCCACGTAGATCATATTGCATTTACAGCCTAATACATACACAAAAAAACTTGTATTACAGTTGATAAAATGTCTATCGTATTGTTGTGATGCGTTAAAACTGAAATGCTTGGTTTTGTTCCTCCCAAAGGGACAAATGTTGCAAGAATTGCGTACAGAAAAAGCCCCAGGTTTGGGCGGTAATCAAGTACCCCTCTGTTGCGTTGTTGTAATATAGCTGGGGCACAGGGTGTCCCTTAATGTGGAGCCCCTTCTGTAGGTTACTGATGGACATGTGGCTCTTCAATCATGTAGGTCAGGGATGTCCAATAACAAGTACCAGTTTTTTCTTAGAATATTAAAGATCTTGTCACTGTCTAGTGTATCTAGTGATAAACGCCAGTTTTCTATTTTGAGCCTTACCATATCTCTTCTTGTTTTTCCACTGGCTAACCTGTGCTGTCACATCCCTCTCAAGCTGATATATCCTCAGTTGAGCATTATTTAATACACTTGTTTCATAGCCTCTTCTATAAAAACACTTTTTTGTATCCATGATGTTAGCCTTGAAATTGATATCCTCACTACAGTTTCTTCACGCGCGATTCATTTTGCCATAGGGAATATTTTGAATTACCGATCTAGTCTGTGCTCTCGATGCAAGAAGGACCCCATTACAAGCTGTTTCCTTAAACCTGGTGCTGTGTACCACTCCATCCTTGACATAAAGCTGGAGATCCAAGAAATTATTTTTCTCTCTGTGGCGAGCCATGTTTAATCAGACATGCTATGGATCGTTGTTCAGAAAGGTAAAATATTCAGAGATGGCCTCATCAGACTCAGTCCAAGGGCAAATTTGGTCATCAATGTACCTCCCCAAAAGACTATGTTCAGTCCAGGGGGAGACACTTTTTCCCCAGTCATGCTCCGTCTCATACCAGCCCATAAAGAGACAGGCATAAGAGGGAGCAAACCGGGAGCCCTTGTCGGTCCCCTGTAATTGGTGGAACCACTGGCCATCATGCAGGAAAGTTATGTCAAAATGAGATCCATCATATCCAACATCATACTATTGTATTCAAAGTGCTCCGTGCCCTCCTTGTCTAAGAAAGATCGCACTGCCATGAGCCAAAATCCTTTTGAATACTTGCATAGAGGCTAACCACATCGAGGGTTACAAACTGTAACTCATCTGACCATGTAAAATTGTTGAATTTTAATCCGAATATCCTTACTGTCCTTTATATATGAGGGCAAATTCATCACGTGTTTCTGAAGTCTGATGTCAACAAACTCTGACAATTTCTCAGTAGGGGACACCACACCAGAAATAATGAGGCGCCCCGGGGGAAATGAGCCCCCTTTGGTGTCCTTAGGCAATATGTATATGCAAGGAAATCTTGTCTGTACCACCCACAAATAGCTATATTCTTCGTAGGTTAGTAGGCAAAAACCCCTCCATTCACTCAGTTTCATGTTAATGAGTGCAGTAAGATCTTTGTTTGGATTGCTTCTAATTGATTCATAGCAACATGTATCATTTAGTTGGCGGTTGATATCATTCATGTAGTCTATCATATTCATAATGACCACATTGCCACCCTTATCAGTTTCCCTGATTACAATATTGATATCATTACGTAATCTCATAAGTGCCTGTCTTTCATTAGATGATAGACTGTAACACTGTGTGAACCAAATCTAGTCGGTATGCCTGTTCGTTGCAAATCACCCATTACCCAATCATGAGATTCATCAATGTTACGGTGATATGCCATTGTCGGAACAAATTTTGACTTGTCTCACACCACTATCCATATTAAGATCTTCAGTAAATATGCCTATGACTCTGTTAAATGTGCCTATCAGGAGGCGAGAGACTGATCACGTTAGCCTATCAGAAGGTTTTATTCAAATATAAGCGTGATGTAGCAGCAAACTTCTGTGCCACAAGCCCATGAAGAAGGAACACATTTCCGAAACGCCTCGGCAAGGCAGTCCGAGTGTAATGGAGGGCAGGATGTCAATTGTTCCCTGAGTGCATCCCCGACCTTTTGGGCAACTTGGAGCGTGATATATATAATGGAGGGTATAAGACCAATTTTGTCAAGCAGATTAAGAGCATCCTCATCCAAATCAGTCCTCATGAATGTCAAAATAACCTACCACAATAAAATGAGCATACTGCAAAGTGAGATGGGCCAGCGCCTCTAAGTGACTTGATAAAATCAGTGTCTCCAGGATAAAGAGGAAGGCGATAGACCAGTACTCCCACTAATGACTTCTGGGGGGCGAAGGGCAAGACAAAAGCCTCAAACCCTATACGTCAATGAAAATGAAAGGGGAACACTGATAGGCTGCATAAATGCTATGGCTACTCCTCTTCTCCTGGTGGCCTTGTCCAGATGACAAAAATTCTAATCTACAGGAATGGCAGCCTCAATAACTGGTTTAAATCATAAAAGAATGTCCCGCTTAGAAGATCAAATATATGTACAGCATGCTTATGGAGTGAGCGGACACTGATTATTAGTACAGACACCGAAGGAGAATTAACTTGCTGATTAATTACATTCTTCGCCTCTTCCCTCCTGATGGGCTCCCCCTGCTAACCATAGTCTGAGACCAAAAGGAACAGAAAGCCCAACAAAATTCACAAGATAGATTTCCCACACAATTATCTGCACACACCTTACCTTTGTGAGTCTCACCCAGGCACAAGGCAAGCAATTCTTGAGTAGCAGAGATGAGTGCCTAGCTAAAGACTGGGTTAGCGACTTCTCAAAAATATCATGTCGTAACCCCCAGACTCCTAATCTCGTTTGGATCCAAAGTCCCCTTTGATATGAAAGCAGCTCAGGCCCTGAGTAATTCAATTAAGGTAGCTGATGTAATTCTAGCTATAGAGAATAGTCCTCCAGATAAACCTCCGGGACCCAATAGAATTACAATAGATCTGTTTAAATATTCACCACAATTTTGGGCCCCGCTGATAACCAATGTGATAAAAGCTGCAATAGTGAGACCTCTAGTTGAGGCCTAGCAGGAAGCCATTATTGTCCCTATTTTTCAAAAAAGGGAACAAGAGCCAGCCTCACTGTTACCGCCCTATCTCCCTGCTTGATAACACAGTAACAATTCTGGGCAGGGTTATTTTGGCCAAACTAGAACTCTGGGTGCCTGAGACTCAAGCGCTCTCGGTCTTTCAATTTGTGTTCCGAACAGGTCTTGGAACAGCGTAGCAGTCTTTAAACCTCGCCCTAATTGTCCAAAAATACACAAAGGCACAAAAAGGCTGTCTCCATCTAGCCTTTATAAACTTAACATGTGCCTTTGACATGGTGAACCATCCTAAATTATGGTCTCTTATGGCACAGTTGGAGATTGATGGAACAATTATCACTCTGCTCAGCAGGCTCCACGAGTGCACATCAGCCATAGTCCAGTATAACAGGGATGGGGATTTAACAGAAGAATTCCCTTCTGATGTCGGGGTTGACAAGGGTGTGTCCTGGCGCCATTCCTCTTTTTACTTTATATTAGTGGGCTGGGAGAACATCTATGTAAAGTGGGGAAGAATATCCCGAGGGCCAATTTGTGTCAAATCCCTATGTTGTTATACATAGATGATGCGGTCCTCATAGCTAGAACAGCTAACGGCCTGCAAACTCTGCTTGAGGATGTTAATGTTTTTATGAATAATTTAGGACTTAAGACAAATTGTACTAAATCTTTTATAATGAAATGTGGGCCAAAACTAACTAAAACAAGAAAATTCTTACTTGGAGGTGAAGAAATCAGAAAAGTCCCTCAATTTATATATTTGGGAATGCAATTTGATGTGGATTTTAATTGGAAGTTTTTATTAAATGCCAGAGCTATGCAATTCCAAAAGCCGATTGATGCTCTTTTTAGATTTGCTAAGAGACTGGGACACAAGCCAATCAAAGATTTGCACTCTGTTTTGAAAAGTAAATGCCTATCAGTTGTCTATTTTGGGGCTGGAGTCTGGGGGTACGTAAACTGTAAAACTCTACAAGTAATAGAAAAGAAATAGAAAAGGAGATTGCTTGCAGTGCCCTAAACTACCTCTGTATCTTCGTGCCACGAGGAAGTCGGATTGAGTTTTCTAGATGATTATATAAAACTGCAGCCCTTGTTGCTTTGGGTAAGAATCTGGAATAACTCAGAGGCACATTTATGTAGAACAGTGCTAACAGATTGTATGAAATTAGAAAATTGTTTAGATACACCCTGGTTCAGATTTATCAAAACCAGCTCTGCCAGGATGATTTACCCACCCAGATACTCTTGGCAATGTTTCAACTGCTACAATTAAAATACTTTTTTTTACCAATGCTCTGAGCTGTCACGGAGGGCGATTAATCCTGTTAGGCAGCTGGAGTTTTATCGACCGCCCCATATGCATTCTGCACTTTATTTGCAGCTAAACCTGAATGAGAGGCAAAATGTTTTGCTGACTAGGTTATTATTAAAAACAATACATTTTTTGGCAGCTTTTCCAACACAGGGTACGTGGTTTCCCTTGCTTCCTCCCTGCCCATGTGATGGCTCTACCTATCAAAGCACTTTACTTTATTTGTACTTTTTATACCCCCCTCGAGAAGGCAATTCCTTCGTCCATTATTAGCACCAGGGTGTAGGTCTCGTGAGTTTCCGCTGGTTTATTTATTATCCTTAGACAGTGTAGATGTTCTATATGGAGTACTAAATTATCTTATCTATGTTTAGGACTCATAGCAAATATTAGATTATATCTCTGTTTACAGAGTTTTCATGGACCTGTATTTTAAAAAGTTTTTAATGCCTTTTTATTTATTATGCAGTGTGGAAGTGTATATGATTTTATGTAAACTTTTATGTTTCAGTTTGAGTCGAATGAAGTATCTTTGATTGAATTGAGTGCCAGTGATACAGTACCCACAGGCAGCATGGCTGGTGCTGGCAATGCACGGGCGTAGACGGGCCTGCTTTTGGCGTGCCTTCTACTGTAACTAGTCTAAATATCAGAAGCTGGGGGCAAGGAGCCAAACATTTCATCTGAAACTATAAATAGTGGGAGACCATAGATTAGAATATAAGAAAACCTCTCAGTACTTTTAGAAGTGGTTCTACATGCTCCCACATTGAGGCCGTTCTATCGAACCCCAGGCACTAGTGCCATGCAATAGAAATATATGCCAGAGATTGACCAGAAGTGCTCCCATTCTTGAGGCCATACTATGGACACCCCAGGTAAAGTGCCATGCAGTAAATATACATGTTAAAAGTTACTTCATAGGTGACCAGATCCCAAGATACTAGCCCATTTCTTGTAAATGCAAAGGGTTTCTCTTTTACATGCCCATATTGAGTCTAGAACATCCATACCACATTTCCCCATTACAGTGCACATGCCTTTGTGTTGGTATAAGTGCACAACAAGATGAGTTTCAACCAATTTATACCCACGCTCTTAAAATCTCTTGGTTTCCTATCCCCTTATTGTCTCTTCTATTGCTGATCGAGTGTCATGCTCACTTCAAAGAGAAACTGACTTGTTTTTTCTAAAAACATTCAAATTAAACTATATCTCCGTGTGACTCCTGAGCAAGATTAAATGCCAAACACTGTCCCTAATGTAACTCTGTGTTAATGCATACCTACGGCAGAGCGTCTATTAATATAGCATCTCAGCAATTTATTTTATTTTTTTATTTATTTTTAAAGTTTTATATAGCGCTAGCTTGACCCGTGGGTATCAGAGCGCTTTACATACACAAAGGCAAGAAAAATTGCATTACATAGCAGGAAATAAGGATGCATAAAAAAAGCAAAAACATAATAATTCGGCATACATTGCAGGGGAGGGAGAGAACGCAGGTGGTTGAAACAGTCAAATAACCACCTATCCTTGCTGGTCAAGTGAGAGGGTAGTCGGCTAGGTTATTGAAGTTTAGGTTAGTTGACTTGGTCGGTAAAGTATTTGTTGAGGAGAAGGAGTTTCGGGTCCCTTTTGAAGCAAGAGAAGGAGGGGTTGCATCTGAGGTCTATAGGGAGTGCATTCCACATCCTGGGAACGTTACCAGAAAAGGATCGGCACGGAGTGGTTTTCTTTTTCACTTTCGGGGGGATGAGAAGAAGTGAGTTGGAGCTTCTCAGAGTTCTGGATTTTCCTGCTTTTACCAGTTTGCTGTTTAGGTAGTTGGGGGAATGTGAGTGAAGGGTTTTGTGTGTGATGCAGGCCAATTTGTAGATACATCTACCTTCCATAGGAAGCCAGTTGAGGGATTTGAGGGTTGGTGTGATGTGTTCAAATCTTTTTACACCAGTTATGAGTCGAGCTGCCATGTTAAGGACTGACCTTAGTGGGGCTAGGTGAGCTTTTGGTTTCCCTCTTAGGATGGCGTTCCCATAGTCCAGTTTAGATAGGACAAGGGATTGTACTATTGTCTTGAGATCTTCTTGGGGAATGAAAGGTTTAATTTTCTTGAGGTGTTTTAGTGAGTAAAGCGCACCTTTTGCAGAGGTTTTGATGTGGTCCTTCATTGATAGGGTCTTGTCCAGGGTAATGCCTAGTGACTTTACAGAGTCGGATAGGACGAGGGAGCAGTTTAGGGCATCAAGATTCTTGAGCCAGTCATGGATTGGTCGGTGGTAACGTTTTGGAGAGAACAGTATTCCGTTTTGTCCGGGTTCAGCTTTAAGTGGTTTGCGTCAAACCAAGCTTGGATCTTGGTTAGTGTGCCATTGAGGTGTTGGATGTCACTGGGTGATATGATTTTGTAGTAGATTTGTGTCATCTGCATATAGGTGGTATGTCACTCCTGCTTGATTCAGAATGATTGTGAGGGGTTCCATGAAGAGATTGAAGAGGGATGGTGAGAGGATCGAGCCTTGCGGGACCCCAAGAGTGACTCGTGTTGGCATAGAGAGGCAGGACTTGATCTTAATTTGTTGCGAATGGTTCTGAAGGAAGGAGTACTATACCATTAATGCCAGAGCGCCTCTTCAAAGTCTCAAGTAAAGCTGAATGATATATTGTGTCGAATGCCGCTGATGGGTAAATAAGGATGAGGAGACAAGCTTCACCTTCATCTAAGGCTCTGTGGATATCGTCTGAAATATTGAGCATAGCTATTTCAGTGCTATAACCTTTCCTGAATCCCGATTGAAAGGTGTCGAGGAGGTTGAAATCCTCAATATGTTTAAGTTGTTGGAGAACACACTTCTCGAGTGTTTTAGCTAGGAACTGGAGGCTGGAGATAGGCCTGAGGTTGTTGAGATCGTTAGGGTCGGCCCCTGGTTTCTTGAGTATGGGTGTGATTTGTCCTAGTTGAAGGGAGTCCGGGACACATCCTGATGTGAGAGAGGAGTTGATGATTTTTGTCCAGAATGGGGCAATGGTGTGGTTGAGTTTTTTTTATTACTGTGGACGGGAGGGGTCCATAGTGTGGGAAGTAGGCTTTAAGCTTGCAATTATATCGAAGACCTCGTTTTCTGACATGAGTTCAAAGTCCGACCAACTAGTCTCATTTTTCAGTTGTAGGCGGACCTGGTTGTCCTTGGTATGATTTCGTTCTGTTTGGTCAAGGGTGATTAAAGGGGGGCAGGTTGTGAGGGAAGGAGGGTTAGAGGTTTGGATGAAGGATTGCTCAATTTTTGTGACTTTATCAGTGAAGAAGCTGGCAATTTCTTCGCATCGAGCCTTGGTGGCTTTTATTTCATGTGGGGATGAGCCGTTTGTTTGACTTTTAACAATGTTGAAGAGTTCTCTCGGTCTATTCTTCGCCTGGTCTAGTTGGCTGCGGTAGAAAGAGGCCTTTTCTCTGGTAATGTTTTTTTATATGCCGACCGAGCAGATCTAAGTTGCGCTAGGTGTAATGTCGAAGGGTTAAGTCTCCACGTCCTTTCCGAATGTCGTAGTTGTTGTCTTTCATTAAGATCCACGTTGAACCAAGATTTAGATTTGATAGATCTCACATGTTTGAGCTTGAGTGGCGCTACTTGATCTAATACCTCCGCCATTGTTGAATTAAAGTGGTCATCGGCCGTCATAGTGGAAGGCTGGAGCTATAGCAGCTTGTTTCATGGCTATTTCTTCAATGTTCCGTGACTTATTAATGTACTGTACAAAACAGAGATGTAGGCACTGGAAACAATGTATATACAATTACTTTTAAATCCTCATGGTAATCTAGAAAATACCAAATTTTTCTTTATTTCTTATGAGCTTTTATGTGTGGGCATAGGGGTCAATACTAAGTTGAAGTTCTATCCCCAAGTATCTGTGTTACTGAAAACAGTGGGTGCATTAAATGTAAGCATGAAAGCCAACTTTTTAATTATCATGCATTTAAGACTCCATATCCATCATTTTTATGTTGGCGCTAATTATCTTAAATGTAGAACAGATGCAAATATAAAATGCATCACACGCATTGTGATGTCAAATTAGAGTCTACGGTGGAGAATACAGGCTCTTACCTCTTCTTTCTATCACATGTGCAGGCAGAGTTCCCTTCGGGTGGTTCATTTCACTAGGGGTGGCATTATCTAGGGGTGGGTGAAACTCATTGAGTTTTACTCCGCGGAGTTGCATAAAAACTCTGCGCAATTCCACAGATTTCCGCCCACTCCTGTGAGGTCAATAAAGTCCAGATTTTACAACAACCAGGCATTGTAATTATTCACTTAAATGTGGCTTACACATTACAGCTGGCTGCCAGCAGGGGGCAGCAGTGCCCTGGATTGAGAATTTAATGTTTTATGTGCTGAAACCCCAAGATTGCACAGTAAAAATAAAGTACCTTTAAATAGCACTACCACCAGTGGCGTAGCTAGGCACTCTGCCGCCCGTGGCGGTCCCTGCCTTTTGCCGCCGCGCTGAGGGGGGGGGGGCGCTGGCGATGATTTTTGCGGCCGCCGCCACCCCCAAGACTCGTGCCGCCCGGGGCGCACCGCCCCCTCCGCCCCCCCCTTGCTACGCCAGTGACTACCACACTGCAACACTCGATGTGCTATGACCTGTGACCAATACACAATACATCCTAAAACGTGAAAGCCCCGAAAATGCCTTTTTTGAAATATACAGAATATAAATCAATGTTCAATATACTCGCCAATCAGTTCTAAACCATAAAAAAAGAACGTGGATGAGTGCTTTATGCAAGCACAACACTGAGTTGTGACTTTGCATAGCTATACAATTTACTTAATTGAGGTACATTATTCAATATCGTACTAAAAGCGGGTTCTCTTTTCGAGGCACCCTATGGAAGCTTTATCAAAGGAAAATGCTGCAGCATTCAGAAAGGCTGCCTTTTGCTTATGAGAATGTGCAGGTGACTGCAACATAGTGTGCCCATGAACACTTGGTTGCCAAGGATACAACTATCCCCCTTTCTGCCTATAAATATTCAGTGGCATCACAATTCAGATCGGTGCACAATCAGTGAGTTGTGACATCACAACTAGAGGATTTCATGTAGATTAATATACCAGTAACGGCACATTCCATAAGTATTATATCTTGACAAATGGGCATCTGCAATGTAAAGTTTAAGGCTGGTGCTTTATTCAGGCATGGAAACCCTAAATGACAAATACCAGCCTTAAAGTGTACTTTATGAGATGCATAACATTACTCAGCAATGCAACAAGATGGTGGGTGTTCTTGCTTTGAAGTACACAAAACATACATGCCAACCCAACATAACTGGTAGTGCTGAAACCAAGGAGCGGTACAACCAAGTTAGTGGCGTGCAAGCCCTTTGTGGTGTACACTGTTCAGTCTAGCCCGTCAGGTGGTATGAAAACTTGCAGAGATGTGCAGTGGAAGCATTTAAGCAGTGCTGAAGCCAGGAAGCTGTGCAGAGCAAGCACTGCAGTTGATGGAACCAGAAATGGGTGTAGGAGATCACCGGTGTTGGGGGAATCGCTGAATTCCAGGGGCATTGCAGGATTGGTTCATTTAGCAATGCAAAGCCGGGCTGCATCACATAGCTGGTATTTAGGCACTAATTTAGCAGGAGAGTTGTGTAGCCTTTGTGCTTCAAGACCACATAGAGTAAATGCACAGAGTAGCAGTGCAGGCACTTTGGATGAGCACTAAGCCGGTGCAGTCTAGGCACTTTATAGACTGTGCAACAACTCCCCATCAAGCACGGTCATTTACTTATCAGCATTGCCTCAAACATCTTTGTAGTAAATGAAAGATGGTCCATATCCAAGTAGGTTCCTCAAGTAGATTTATTCAGGATAAGATGGTAAGATGTTAAGCAGAGCCCCACCAGGAGCAGCCTTTCTGCTGCTCAGCCCATCCACCAACTGACTCACACACTCACCAACATTCCACACTCCAACATTGTCACCACAGTCACACTGGCTGAGCAGCAGGTATAACGCATCTCCTTTCTTTATATTAATTACAAATGAGCTCTAAATGGAATGACCATGAAGTCTGATCCAAGCAAAGGATGAAATAGGAATAGTAGCATGCAACAGAATGATATCAGAACCATTGCCACAAATAAGCAACATAGCAACCATCTGAAACGTCAGCATGAAGATAATAGGTGGAAAATATCATGCATAAGAAATAAAAGAGAGAGGAAAAGGAACACATGTGCTATAAGAAGAATACACTCCTGCACCATCTCCCTTTCTACCACAGCAAAACCATGCACTACCACACCACAAACAAACCCATATACCTAAAACATGCTAGCTGGCCAGGCAAACATGAGAAAAGTAAATAGGGTGCCAACCACAAGGTGAGGAAGAGAACCATAAAACAAAACAACTAAAAACACAGTAAGAAAGTGTGGAAGACCGCCCCACACGGAACAAACGACATCACTGCTGCCCTTCACCCATGCCCGAAACATAGGTGGAAAGTGTGGAATAACAGTGCACACAAACCCAGAAAGGAACAACATAGTTCCACATCCAACTTCGTAGTAAAATGAGAACAATAATCACTTGGAGAACAAGCGACATAAAAGCTGCCCTTCACCCAAGCCCGAAGCATGGGTGGAAAGTGTGGAATAAAAGTCCACATAAACCCAAAAAAACCATCAATCCACACAAACCCTGAAAAGAACATCAATCACTAATGATAAAACTCGCACCACATGCAATCTCATAAAAACGGTAGGCATAGCAATAGAGGTTGAAAAAAGACACTCACACCCTAACATGGCTCACCTTCTGCCCTTCACCCTAACCCCATAGGCTGGGTGGGAATAAATACAAAAACTCTATGCACTGTGGCTTCAGACTGCCACGCACGGTAACAATATTTGGCAAAACCACTGCCCTTCACCCTTACCCTAAATAAGGGTGGTAAATGTGGAAAGGCGCTCCACACGGAACATTAAAAAAAAAACCTCTTCAAGCAAACAGGGGGCTAACACATCCCATAACCCCAAACACAGAGAGAAACGAGACCTCACAACAGTAATGCACTTCCACCAAACAGGTTCACAATAGTCCTTTCACATATAACCCATTAGCTTGCAAATGGAAGTTCCTCCCAAAGAAAAACAATTAAAAAAACATGCATATAAGCAGCATTAAATTTCGGTAGCAGAAAAATACTAGATAACCGGCTTGAAAATTAAAGTAAGAACATGCGCTGTAAAAGAAGTAGAAGGCATAATACACATAGTCACTAATTTAGTGATAATACATGGCAGCAAGTTGAGTATGGCATATAAAGCAAGAAGTCAGTAAACTCCTGAATATAGGAACATCTTATTCATTGTCTTATGTAAAATCTTGTAACCACGCGGCATGACCATTAAGAAGATAGAGAGACCAAAAAACAAATACCTGAAGGTCACACACAAAATATGCCAAAAAAAAACTAAGTCAGAACCACAGGACTTTGGAAACAAAGCCAATGTAGGAAAACATCACTTCGCAGAGACAATTGGTTTTGCAGGTGCCTGAACTTGAAATCTTACCAGCTGCCCACATCATTAACAGACGAATGGGCCTAGGATGATTTTCCTTTCTTCTAATTCAGCTTGCTCACCCTTGTCCTGAAGATGAACCCCACTTATTGGGTTCGAAACGCCGTCGACCACCATACAACATGAACTCCTATTACTCCTTGTAAAATAACTGTGGAGCTCATTATACTGTTGTCAATGCGATGCCTTTTAAACCTCACTATCACCCTGCATGTCACGCTTCCTTTCACCTAAATGTATGTGAGCACCTGACTACTATACAAAAATTGTAAAATAAATGTCTATCATTTATCTGACCTACATGACCTTCCTCTGATCTTTCCTTTGCTCCCTCATGAATTAATTTCAAAATCTTAGAACCAAGTGTTCCCTGCTGGGTCACTTTCTCGCTTTGGACCATTTAGGCCACACCTGAACCACTGTTTCCTAGATATATATATATATATATATATATATATATATATATATATATATATATATATATATCTTGAAAACAGGCAGATCAAAACATTAACAAAAGTTCCTCGAGTTAGAAAGTACCTTGAGTCGGAAATTCTCAGCCGAATGAAACTGTGATGAAGAATGAACAATTCTCACCCCGAGTGTGCAGTGAATAAGACGCATGACAGTGTCTGAGTGCAAACACAATGTGCAGGAAAACAGTACACAATTGTAAAGCAGGTTGGATGGCACCGGGTAAAGCCAAACAAGACGAGTGCTGCTGCCAAACCCAAGATGGCGGCACGTACTTCACGCTGCACCGGATGGCTCACGGCGCGTTTGTGCAGCTGGGTGTCCCTCATCAGCTGTGAGCTGAGTGGAAGCAACGACGTAGGAAGAGATCCGAAGATGCAGCAGGATTCCAAGAAGCAGGTAAGGTCGCGTGCACTGAGACAGACACGCGCTGTTTCTTTTTAAATCCAAAAGACTGCGGTTAAACTGCCAGATGTAACGATGGCTTGCCGGAGCCCAAACGATGCAAAACAAATCATGGCTCACCTCCAAAAATCAAGCAAAGTACCCATAGGCAGCTCGCACAACAAATCGATCAAGTGTGGCTCCTTTAAGCGTCAGTTCCAAATATTGCTTGCACTCTCCACACGTGCAGGGACACTGGAAACCAAGCCATAGCTAGGAACATTGCCAGAACGCCGAAGCCACAAACATTGTCTGCGTAAAAAGAAGTTGTAATAAAGTGCTGCACCCATAACTTCCTTATAGACAAAGCTGTAATCAACATCATGAACACACTTTGGGTACCTCATGACAGCGCTAGAAGTAGCGCCTAGTGTACTAACCGCACTCCCAGCACACACAAATAAGCCAGCAACCCATCTCCTCGCAGCTGGCAGGAAGGCAGATGGGAGAACTCTGGGAATGACACTGCTGCATCGTGCTTGTGAGGGTTTTAAAGGTTCCAGCATGCCCTGGGTGTTAGGCTGTCCAGTTGGAAAAGGACAGTGGTGGGGCTAACCAGGGCGTTTCTTTTCTTCAAGCTTGAGTTTTCTTAGTTTGAGGTTCCAGGTTTCCACAGCAATTTTGTCACGGGATCGGGAAGTAAGGACCGAGAGAGACGTGAGTTTCCTTGGTTTGGTTGTCTTTATTGAAGTGTAATATCCACTCTGTATTCTTTTCACAACAATAAGGCAATAGGGGACAACAGCAAGGTCTTCTATTCTTCCTTTCCGTAATGGGAGGATGTCTCTTGGAGTCTTATATCTTCAGATCTCTCAGGCACAAATAAAAGAAACGAAGAGAAAAGAAAACAAGGAACAGATTAAAGACCGGTTTCTGGAATTACCAGATATTGCGGGAGGGAGTGAGGGGAGCTTCGTCACCTTAAACCCAAAAAGCAAACGGATCCACCAATCGTGAGGGACGGGGTGTGCAAGCGGGTAGTGAGTAGCTCTTAGGTCGTATCGGGACCCAACCTCCCCCCTCAGTACCCGTATCCGAGCACGTACCTCTGTTAGCCACGCTCCTGCAGGAGCGTGGCTCGCTCCTGCGTGGTGTCGTTGGGGTTCCTTCCCATCTTGGGCATCATCGGTCTTGTCCTGGATGGCTCCGGCTTCTACGCTGTTTGTGAAGCAGGTGTTCTCGATTCCTCTCTCCCACGCAGGCTGGCGCTGGAATCGGGGCTTCTCCACACGAGTCTCTCCGGTGGCGTCCTCTTCCGGCTTTTCTCCTCCAGGCCCGTACTCCGATAGGCTCTTTCCGGGATAGGTGGTTCCAGTTGCGTGGCCGCCCATTGGTCCAGGGAGCACGCTGTATGTGACCCACTCCTTGGGGGAGGGGATTATGCCTCGTACCTGTTGTTTGTTAAAGGGACCCAGGCACTCTCCAGCCATGAACGGAAGAGACGGGAGGGAGTCGTTCTGCAAGAGGAAGGGCATGGCATAGTCAGGTAAGGCGGTCTCTTGTTCTATGGAGTCCCGATGGATCGTGGCATCTCAAAAGTTTTAAATGTAGTTCATATTCCAATACGCATAGGTTCTTGTTGAAAATCGTCGCCAAAATATGTAGTAAATAAATGATGGTCCGGTTCCAGGTTGATTGGTTAAGTAGGTTTATTTAGGATCAGATGTTAAGATGTAAATCAGAGCCCCACCAGGAGCAGCCTTCCTGCTGCTCAGCCCATCCACCAATTGACACACACACTCACCAACATTCCACACACCAACATTCTGTCACCACAGTCACACTGGCTGAGCAGCAGGTATAACAATGTTCCTGTCCACCCTAAACTGATCCTCCTCCAGCAACAGGAGACCGGTGGGGGAAGCGGAGTCTGGGCAGGCAGGGTAATGGTGGCATCTCTCCTGGCTGCTGTCCTGGTGTCATGAGACGCTTCCTCCGCACTTATTTTACTGAATCCAGCAATGCCTCTGGAATGCTGGGTTCCTCTGCCTTTCTCCAGAGCCCCTGCCGGAGCTCCTTGACCACAAACAGGAGAAGCAGATAATAAATCAATCACTCGAACTCGGCCCCAACTGCCCCAGCCTTGCTGCTGCTCATTGTGCACAGGCAGATAGGTTTCATGCTACACAGCACTTATATGCGGCCTCCGGTGTGTGCCGCTCTCTCACGCTCTCTCTCTTCTCCCTCTCTTCTCCCTCTCTCTCTTCTCCCTCGCTCTCTCTTCTCCTTCTCTCTCTCTCTCTTCTCCCTCGCTCTCTCTTTTCCTACTCTCTCTCTGAGATGAACTTGGCACGTGCCTGCAGGGTGCTGCTTGCTTAGATGATATTAGAACAATGCATCTCCTTTCTCCTTCAGTCAAAGCAAGCTAACGGAAGAGGAAGCCACATGAGGGGGAAAGGCTGAGGGATGGGCTGCAGCAAAGTGGCATGTGCTGCGTCTCCACCTCTTTTCTGAGGTTGGAGCCAGAAGCAGGAGTTGCAAAACACGCTGATTTCTCCAGTGCCGCGGACATAACTGAGTGGTTTCAGTGTAATTTCAGCCCCATCCACCCTTGTTTGTTACCTATTGAGGAATTTAAAGCAGAGAACACCCTGAGGCTCTCCCTAGAGATTGTTAAAAATGCATAGCACTGGGCCCAGGACACCGTGCAATTACTGTTACCCCATTCACCAGTTATTACTTGGGGTAGGTGCCGATAAATTCCGCCATGCAGCAGTCTGCAGAGTTTTTGCCGAATTCTGCCCTCCAAACAGAGCTCAGAGTGGCAAAACTCCAAACTCCACTGGCAGAGGTGATTTTATTACCCACCCCCAATTACAACTCTACCACCTGCACCGTCCATTGTTATGGGCGTACTCACTCTTCAAATGTAAAACTTACCATCCTAAACCTATGGGTAGGCCATCTTATGTGTTTTTATACATATCTCAACTAAATATGAGCTAGAATTAATTATCCTCATATTTATCCATGCACTCACACTATTAAAATAATGACGCTATCCATGCCAATGCATAAGGAATTTAAAATATGGTAGCCATTTTGCAAAGTCCCAACCATGAAGATGGAATAAAATAAGTTCCATAATGTTATTGACTATATCCACCTTATATCATATATTAGAAATCTATTTTGACAAAACAGCCCCAAAGTATAAGTAAAAAATACATGGGGAAACTTGAAGGGCATGAAAATCACTGACTTTCTGGGTAACAATACAGTCAGTCACTATCACCTATCAAGTTTTTCCCAAAATATTCTATTACGTCCAGTCTTATGCGTTTTTAATGTAAAGATCCAAACCTTTTCTCTTCTTTATTGGATTTCCATCATGTTTTCTTCTGTGAAATCAACCTTAATTTTTTCTATAATAATCCGCCTTTGTGCACTTCATAGATAGTGTACAGTTAAAAGTGCTTGTACTTTGTGTTCTGAGTGCTGATTTATGTTCTTCAAACCACAGTCTGAATTCTTTGTTTCTCTCACACATCCGGTGTTCCATAAGATCAGGTACGCTGTTACTTGAATAGCAGTATGTCATGTGCTTACGTCTGATGTTGTATCCATCATATATTGGATTTCCATCTCTATGGCAGCAAATCATGAATGATGAAAATTTGAAAAAATGTAAAAGGTTATTTCTTGCTATTGCTTTCCATATTAGGTCTGCCTTTGTCCCTTGTTGTTGTACTTCCAAATGTTTAAAACTTATAACCTTTCTCTGCCTTTGTCATGGAAATTTCCAATTGACATCACACAAATGCATCCATTCCAAACACCCATCTATTTGCCCCTCCCTCCCTTCCCATATAAACAAATATTGTAAATGTAGTTAGGGTCAAATCTCTAATGCTTTCAGAGAAAGGGGCCAGTTCATTATAGATGAGCATTTCTTAAAATTTCCCATAGCAGATATTTGCTGCACTTGGGATGCAAGAAACCCCCATACAAGCCCCCTTTATTTGATAGAATAAATCATTGTCGAATTGGAAAAAATGCATTAATGAGTACTCTTTTGAGGTACTCTATTAACTAATTCGGTCCATTCCCTGGTATTCATGAGAAACTCTTATGACCTCTGCGTCTCCCTCTTAGAGCATGTCAGTACAGAGTACCTTGGTATCAAGTGTTATAAAGAAAGTTGAAAATCCCCTTTCAATGCTAATCAGGAGAACTTTGTAATTTCTTCTGTGTCTTTAATATAAGATTTTAAATCTGGGACAAACTGTGTCAAAGCAGCTACATATTTAAATAACAGTTCAGTAGAAGCATTTATGCTAGAAACAATTGGTCTCTACAGGGGTCTAATTTATTGTTATGGATTTTAGGTACTCGATACATAACTGGGGTCCTTGGTTGACTTTTAAGAAATGAAGACTCTTCTACATATGTCCCCTTTCTCAATAGCTCTATTTGTAATGGCATTGATTTCAGTCATCAACTTTTCATAATCAGCTGTAATAGATAGCACCTCTTTTACTTTTTCATTTTTGGTATCTATACTGACTAACCCAGCTCCCTTTCCACATGGTTCCAAAGTCCGTTATTTGCCCTTTTTTGCCTTTTCAGGGAGTGCTTTTCTGCCTCACTCACATTATTCAATACTGTAGTGGTAGATTTAGTGATCTTATCTAGACTTCAACATGTACCACTTCTGGGCAAATCTTATCTGAACCAGAACTAAAATTTAAGATCTGTCTTAGGCCTGATTGGTTATATTTACTTGTCTTTTCGATTGATCTCTGCATGAAAAACTTTTTTAGTCTAACCTTTCACAAGAAACTGTGTATATCTCTGTACAGGTTAAAAACCTTCAACCTCTGACTGCGTACAAAGGACAGTTCTTTAGATAGCATACTCTGCCGATTGTCATTAATCTCTTTACTGAAAATGGTTGAAAATAGATATATCAGATTGTTAATGTGCTCTTTTGAGAGAGAGAGAGAGACAAACACAATGTTTACATTGTCCGTTCTTATGGTCTCCAATACTACTGTCTCTGTGTCACCAAGTACTGAGGCTGTCGGTCTTGGTTTTACTATTTCCCTCTCCCCTACTCTGATGCTTTGCCTCGTCCCCTGCTCATTGGTCTGCTGTCTCAATATTCTAAACAAGCATTTGCAATGCGATAGGTCTCGCATATGTGAGATTTTGAGCTATTGGCATTGTAAGTGACAATGCCTTTTATTTATGTGTTTAAAAAACCTGCAATAATAAAAGGCATTGTCATTTACAATACCAATAGGTGAAAGTTTCGAAAATGCGAGACCTGTTCAATCAACCAGGGAATTGTAAGCGAGCTACTCACCCGTGAGGGTCTCAAGGCGCTGAGGGGGGGGGGGGTCCGCAGATCTGTTTAGCCGAAGAGCCAGGTCTTGAGGGTCTTCCTGAAGGTGTTCAGGGAGGGGGCGCATTTGATGTCTGCCGGTAGCTCGTTCCAGGTCTTGGCTGCAATGTGAGAGAAGGATCTTCCGCTTACTCTGGCTCTGTGGATGCGCGAGGTTTCGGCCAGTGCGAGGTTGGAAGATCGGAGGTTTCTTTTGGGTACGTGGAAGTTGATTCTGTCGCTGAAGTATTTGGGTCCGTTGTGTAGGCATTTGTAGGCGTGAGAGGATTTTGAAAGTGACTCTTTTCTCCACGGGGAGCCAGTGGAGACTTCGTAGGTGTTGGCTGATGTGTTCGTGTCGGGGGATTCCGAGGACGAGTCTGGCGGCGGTGTTCTGTATTGTCTGGAGTTTGCGGAGTAAGGACTTGTTGATGCCGGCGTAGAGTGCGTTTCCATAGTCCAGTCTGCTTGTGATGAGTGCGTGGGTGACTGTCCTCCTTGACTCAGGGGGGATCCACTTGAAGGCCTTGTGGAGGATGCAGAGGGTGTTGAAGCAGCTGGAGATGATGGCGTTGACCTGTCGGTTCATGGTGAGTGATGTCGAGTACGATGCCGAGGTTCTTGGTGTGGTCTGAGGGGGTAGGTGGGCTTCCGAGGGCAGTCGGCCACCAGGTGCTGTCCCATGCAGAAGGGGGGGCACCGAGGACGAGGACTTCTGTCTTCTCTGCGTTGAGCTTCAGGCACCTGTAGGTCATCCAGTCTGCGACGTCTTGCATTCCTTTCTGGAAGTTGAGTTTGGCAGTGGTGGGGTCTTTGGTGAGGGAGAGGATGAGCTGGGTGTCGTCGGCATAGGATACGATGTTGAGGCCTTGTTGTCGGACGATGGCTGCGAGGGAGGCCATGTAGATGTTGAAGAGGGTGGGGCTCAGTGATGAACCCTGTGGGACTCCGCAGGTGATTTTCGTGGTGTCGGAGAGGAAGGGTGGGAGTCTGATCCTTTGGCTTCATCCGGTGAGGAATGATCGGATCCAGTCCATGGCTGTTCCTTGTATGCCTGCGTCGTGTAGTCTGGCGACTAGTGTGCAGTGGGAGACTGTGTCGAAGGCCGCTGATAGGTTGAGTAGGATGAGGGCTGCGGAGTGGCCTTGGTCCAGGAGGGTGCGGATGTCATCTGTGGCGGCGAGTAGGGCGGGCTCTGTGCTGTGGTTGCTTTGAAATCCGGATTGGGACGGGTTGAGGACAGCGTTCTCTTAAATGAATCGTGTCAGTTTCCTGTTGACTGTTTTCTCTGCAACTTTGGCTGCGAAGGGGAGGAGAGAGATGGGCCGATAGTTCTTGAGGTCGGTGGGGTCAGCTGTGGGCTTCTTGAGCAGGGGTCTGACTTCTGCGCACTTCCAGTCATCTGGGAAGGTGCCTGTTTTGAAGGTGGTGATGATGGTGCGTTGTAGTTCGGGTGCGATGGCGGCCGCGACTCTGTGGTAGATGTGAGGGGGGCAGGGGTCGGTGGGGGCCCCCCGAGTGGATGCTTTTCATGGTCGAGGCGGTGTCTTCGGCCGTGATCGGTGTCCAGTTGGAGATGGTGGTCTGGCTTGTATTTCTGGGGGGCGGGGGGCCGTCTGTGGCACCTGGTGGATGGTCGATGAAGTTGTCGTAGAGGTTTTTGATCTTGAGGTGGAAATAGGTTCCAAACTTGTCGCAGAGGTCTTGGGATGGGGTGATGTCTGTGGCTTCGCTGCGTGGGTTGGTGAATTCTTGAATGACACTGAAAAGTTCCTTGGAGTTGGTGGAGTTGGCCAGGATTTTGTTGTGGATGAAGTTCCTCTTGGTGGCTCTGATCTGGTTGTGGTAGTCCGTCATGGCGTCCTTGTAGGTGGTGTGGTGTTTGGTTGTCTTGGTGTTTCTCCAGTTCTTCTCCAGGCGTCTGCAGGTGCGTCTGGCTTCTTGGAGAGCGGTGGTGAACCAAGCGGCTTTCCTGGGGCATTGTCTGTCGGGGTTGCGGGGCGAGCTCGTCTGCGCAGTTGGAGATCCAGGTGTGGAGTTCTCTGGCTGCGTCGTTTGCGTCTGGTGCCCAGGTGTGGTTGTCTCTGGTGAGGGTGAAGTTGTTGCTCGTCGGTAACCTTGCTCCAGTTCCTTCGTGGTGGGCGTGGGGCTGGTTTGGGTGCCTTGGGTTTGTTGATGGCGAAGTGTACGCACCTGTTGCATTGCAAATGCGTGTTGAAAGTGCAAACTCTACACCACCTTGATAGCTTCCCTGGAGCGTGTGGCCCCTGAGGATCTCGTAGCACTGGAGATCGGGCAGGAACAATCTGCACCGGAAGTGGAAACGGCACATTTTGTGGCCAGAAAGAACCCTTTGTATCTAGACTTCACGCTCCTCCCTTTCACCATAGGAAGGATTTGGAAGAGGGAAAGGCCTAGAGCAGGCACTGCAACAACCTTAGGTTGAAGGGATCACTCTTTTATGCACTCGTTGTGTTTAAGCCCTATGCACCTGAGCGTTGCCGCCAAGAGACGCAGGCGGGGAGTGAGTACTCCATAAATGATTTGAGTCAATCCGTCAAAGCCTTGAAGCGTATTAGCCATGTATTTGTGACAGATTTATCACTTCACTCTGCTCGTCAGACACACCGGCCCTCATCTTTTGCATGCGTATGCTCACTGCCAGGGTACAGCGTCACGCACTGGGTGAGGTACTTTAAATCTGAATGCTGGGGACGTTTATAAGATATACCTCTTTAATCGCAGCACTTCAGAAAGGGAAATACCTTATAGTTTACTTCGCAATTATCTTACTTTAAATGTCAATGTTTTTAATGGCTGTATGCTAATAGTTTCCTTTTTGAGGGAGTCTTCGAAGGGAGGGTCACAACGTCACAATAACTCCCCTCAAGCGTGTGGCTCATAGATGGACAGGTTAAACTGCCACGCTGATGGCAAAGGGGTTGATTAGCATGTGCCCCATTTTTACTGACAGTGTAAGTTTTCTCTTTGAATGACTTCATCGTGATAGAGCAATGTACATAACACTTGCGCTAAGCGATTTTAAAGATGATGCGACCAAATTAACTTTGCCTCGTGGCAATTCATTCTGTCATTTCTGCGATGAAAGCGTTGTAATTTATTAATTCATCCTGCAACCAAGCACACCTGTGCCATTCTAATGCAGATGGTGCGCTATATAAGTGCGAAGTAAAACAACAACAGTAACAATGTACCTTTGGAGCTCTGGGTTTCATTGTGAGCATTATGGATGCCGAGAGAGTCTGTGAGCATCACACGCTGCTAACACATTAGAAGCAGCAGCCATTGCCAGCGTCCCGGGAGTGCTGGGCAGCCACAGTGAAATCGCCCATGATGCGCTGCTAACACGTTACAAGCGGCTGCCATTCTTGGCATCCCGCTAGTGGGGGGGAGGGGGAGGGCGGCAGCCACAGTGAAAGCGTGCATGGTGCGCTGCTAACACATAGAAGCATCCCACGAGTCCTCTGTACATTAATTAAGGAAATAGTTCTCCAAAATGGTAATGAAAGCTCCCAAGCTAGGGCACATGTAAAAGGGCCAGTCCTCATGGGAGGTGACAAATGAAGACAAGGCGGTACTAAGGAGGGGATAACAAGCCTTTAAACGAATCAAAAGCCAGCATTTACGAAGGACAGTGGCACAAGCAAATGACAAATATGGGTGGAGTGGGCGGGGCTTCAAGTCCATACCCTAATACAGCAGGCCTCGCAGAAGCACATGCGCTGCCCAGGCTCGACCTAAAAAGGAGAGAGCTCCATGTACAAATCTTTGCCCATTGTTCTATTCTGCCCTTGGGCGTTTTGCATTGATGGTCCTGCTTGTTTTAAAGGACCCTCACCTTCTGATTCACTCTGTTTCCACTCAGTCTGCTTTGAGTGACTTTCCACGTAGTTGCCATATTGATAGAAATTGATAGAAATTCTCATTTAAGTGTGAATACACCTTTTCATGCAAAGAGAATCTGATCTCCTTTCAGTTTGCTTTTTTCTTTGAGATATTCATTGTAGTTGGCCTTTTCTCAGACTTCTAATTTTGTCCTCTTTCAATGAGTTATTACATGTCAAGTTCTACTCAGTCTCTTGAATTTATGATAACCTCTCTTACTATTGCAACTATTCAGATCATCTGGCATACCTATTTGACCGTTTTATCCACAGATGCTCTAATTTCCACAAACAGGCCTGGTATGTGTTTAAGCTTCAAATGGGGTGATTAGAAAATCCTGGTGCTCCCTTATGTCTCTCGCACGATATCTGTACTAGCGTAAATCTGTAGTGCGGTGGTCAGAAGGAAGGTGTTCACCCCACACCCAATGTGTACAAAAATCTTAGGGAACTTTCTATTTCTGAACTGTCAAATCCATCTTAACATCACTTGGGGCATTTAACCCCTTCACTGCCAGGCCTCCACCCCCCCCCCCCCATGCCATGCTTTTTCTTTTACTATTTGGGGTAGTTTGTGCTTAAGTCCCCATAACATTTTGTCCACATAAGGTATCCATGCCAAATTTGCATCCTTTTATTCCAAAATCCTGAGGATTCTAAAGGTGCCCAGGGTTTGTAGATTCCCCTGGAGGGGACTTAGAAGTTAGGCAAAATGCAGCTAAATTTTGGGGTTTTAGGAAAAATGGGAAAAAAGTGCTGCAGAAGACAGCCTCTGTTTTTTCCCCTGCTATTGGGATCCATGAAGGTTTTGTGGTGCTAAAATCGCCATTTTCCCAGCTTTCAGGAAAAGGCAGCCTTTTGTCAGAAAACCAAAATTTCTACACAGTTTTGGTATTTTACTGGGATATAGCCTATTTTTGTTTGTGCTTTCAACCGCCTTCCAGTTAGTGGTAGAAATGGGTGTGAAACCAATAATGGGTCCCAGGAAGCTATACATTTTTAAAGCAAGACAAAATTTTGAATTCAGTAAGGGATCATTTGGGGAGATCCTTCAAGGCTTGCCCATAGAAACTAACAGTTCAAATAAAAGAATATTGAAATTGTGTTGAAAAAAACCATATTTTTTTAACTATTCTAGATGTTTGAAAGCAATATACAGTTATGCCCGCGGGACCTTCTGGTTGTGGGAATATATCAGCCTTGTAGGTTCACAACGAACCCGAGGTACCCAGAGCCGATAACTGAGCGACACCTTGCAATGGTTTTTCATTGTGTACCGGGTATACAGCAATTCATTTGCTAAAATATAAAGTGTAAAAAATTAGGTATCAAGTAAACCTAAGTATTTACAAAATGGGAACAAATATGGAGTTTACAAACAGTGGCTATTTGCACATCTCTGAATATGTGGGTATCCATATTAGCAAGTGAATTAGGGGGCATTTTTCAAAATGTCTTCTTTTTTACACAGTCTTAAATTTGGATGGCAGAAATGCATAGAAAGACAACTTGTAATAACACTTTCTCTACTGTCCTGTGTTCCCCTAAGTCTCCCGATAAAAATGGTACTTCACTTGTGTGGGTAGGCCAAGTGCCCGTGACCGGAAATGGCCCAAAATGCAACATGGAGACATCACATTTTTCCACAGAAAACTCACCCTTTTTTTGTAATGTGCCGAATTGTGGATTTTGGGCCCTAGCTCAGCCGGCACCTAGAGAAACCTAGCAACCCAGTACATTTTTGAAAAACAGACACCCAGGGGAATCCAGGATGGGATGAGTTGTGTGGCTCTCACCAGGTTTTGTTACATAGAATCCCTCGCAAATTAAACTTTGTAAATAACAAAAAAAAAAGATTTCCTCACATTTCTGTGATAGAAAGTTCTGCGGGGAGCCACAAACTTCCACCCAGCATTTCCCCAAGCCTTCTGATAAAAATGGCATCTCACTTGTGTGGGTAGGCACAGTGCTCGTGACAGGAAATGGCCCAAAATACAACTAGGACACATCAAATTTTTCCACAGAAAACTGTTCCTTTTTTTTGCAATGTGTCTAGCTATGGATTTTGGGCCCTAGCTCTTCCGGCACCTAGGGAAACCTACCAACCCTGTACATTTTTTGTAAACCAGACACCGGGGGAAATCGAGAATGGGTTGAATTGTGTGGTTCTCACCAGGTTCTGTTACCCAGAATCCCTTGCAAACCTCAAACTTTGGAAAAAAAGAAAGGAAAAAAAAACACATTTTCCTCACATTTCTGTGGCTGAAAGTTCTGGAATCTGCGGGGAGCTACAAACTTCAATCCACCCTGCATTCCCCCAAGTCACCTGATAAAAAAGGTACCTCACTTATGTGGACAAGAAGCCCGCGACAGGAAATGGCCCAAAACTTACTGTGGAGACTTGAAAATTATCTATCACAAAAAGACCTGGTCTTGCAAGTGAGTCACCTGCGTTTTTGGTCCTGGGCTTAGCAGCCATGCAGGGAAACCTACCAAACCCAGACATTTCTGAAAACTAGATAACCGGGGGAGTCCAAGGATGTATGGCTTGCGTGGCTCTCCCAACTTTTTTCTACCCAGAATCCCATGCGAACCTTACATTTAGCTAAAAAATCAAACGTTCCTTTAATTTCTGACTGAGATCACCACGCCGGCACAACTTTCCTACCACCCATCATACCCCTTGGTCTCCCGATAAAAATTATACCTCACTTGTGTAGGTGTCCAATGCAGAGTCCACCTAAAACGTATAAAAACAAAAATGTAACGCTTAGAACTCGCTGTGCTATCCCCTCAATCTCTACGTTTTTGACCTTTCGCAGTCGCAGGGCCTTGACTTACCCACACAAGTGAGCTATCATTTTACTCTGGAGACCAAGGGAAATGCTGGGTGGTATGAATTTTGTGCCAGCACAGCAATTCCTCCACAGAAATGTGAGAGAAATGTAATTAAAAAAAAAAAAAACATTTGAGGTTTGCAGGGGATTTTGAGTAGGGAACCGTTGGGGGATCCACGCAAGTGATAGAGTGCTTACAGCACTCTAAATTGTAGGGGTGCACTATACTCCTGATACAAACGCACTCATATATATTTTGTCGTGTGCAGTGTTTTATGATTATTAAGATGCATGTATTCACGTTATATTAGTATTAAAGTGAAGTGAGCACATTTAAGTAGGATCTTGCGTGTATTAGAAATATAATTCCTGTATGTGTAATGTGCAGGACGACAGTGTATTCATATAATGTAACCATGTTGAGTTTAAGTTACTCGATTTGTAGGCCCAAATTGTAGGTTGTTTTGAGTTTCGTTTCTCCTTGGCTGCTCGAGAATTAATTAAATAAATTCTGGTGTGCTCGAAGACAGTGTGTTCTCATCCTACTGCAGGTGTAGGAATTCGACCTCGTTATTCTTAGATTTAAGGAGACACCCGGAATGCCTTTGAAGAAGACTGAAAGGCGAGAAGGGAGGACACCTTCGTGCTTAGCCTATCTGGGAACCAAGGCCACTGGAAGAAGAGTCAACTAATTAAAGCTTCTGTGGAAACTTACTGAAAAATGTTGCAAGTGGAAAAGTTTAACACATGACGTATTGTGGGCTGATTAGTGTCTTTTTGTATGATGCGCAGGGACAGATTTGAGAGACTTCTACCAGCTTTCGGAGGAGAAGGAGCATCTTAGAGCAAGCTCCATAGCTTTAAGCTATCAGACCCATTTTGACGTGAGTACTTCTTAGGAAGTCAACACGTGCTGACACCTTTGGGATATGATACAAGGGAGATAGGTAGGATTCTCATTGAGAGTAGAGTAGGGAAAGATTTTGCTCCTTCTTAAATGAAAAGAGAATTGGACTCCGCTTCCATTCTTTGCTGTATTTTGATTTTGGAGTTCATCATATTATGGCTTCTGTGCCGAATGACTTATATTCGTAAAATCGGCTCTGTATTGATTTTCCTGTATCTCTATACTCTAATATTGAGGTGTGTTTATATTCAATTATTTTTGGCCTGATAATAAATCCACAAAACTTAACGTCAGAGTCTGTGGTCTATTACAGCATGACTAAATCGAAAGTATAATCTTGAATTGTTTTCCTCCCTGCTACCACTTTTAGCAGGCAAATAAAAGACCATCTGCATTAAATTTAGTAGGGAAAAGTAGGAGTAAAGGTTGGCGTAATCACAAGCCACACATTCATGGACTACCCCGGGGGTCTAGTTTTCAGAAATGTCTGGGTTTGGTAGGTTTCCCGACATGGCTGCCGAGCCCGTGACCAAACACGGTGGTGAACCCTTTGCAAAATCAGATTGTTTTGTGATCATTTTTTATGCCTCCACAATGGGATTTTGGGCTCTTCCCGGTGGTGGACACTTTGCCCACCCACACAAGTGAGGTACTATTTTAATTGGGAGACTTGGGGGAATGCTGGGCGGTAGGAAATTTATCTCGACCGGTGATCCCACAGCTTTACCACACAAATGTGAGGACAATTAGATTTTTTCCCAGCTAAATTTGAGGTTTTTAAGGCATTCTGGATAGGAAAACGTTGGGGGATCCATGCAAGCCGCACATCCTTGGACTCCCCTGGGTGTCTAGTTTTCAGAAATGTCTGGGTTACTTAAGTTTCCCTACATGGCCGCCGACCCCGGGACCAAAAAACGCAGGTGACCCCCTTGCAAAACCAGGTAATTTTGTGATTCATTAATTTTTTATGCCTCCACAATGTTTTGGGCCCTTCCCGGTGGCAGACACTTGGTCCACCCACACAAGTGAGATACCATTTTTTTGGGGAGACCTGGGGAAATGCTGGGCAGTAGGACATTTGTGGCTTCTTTCTGATTCTGGAAGAATATGGCACAGTAATGCAAGAAAAATGTGACTGTAGTCACATTTAGTGGTTTATAGGGCATTTTGGGTAAGAAAACTTGTTGGGATCCACGAGAGAGACACTACCTTGTACCCCCCTGGGTTTCTACTTTATAAAAATATCAAGACTTGGTAGATTTTCCCTGGAGACAATGTACACCCTGGCAGAGAAAGCCAGAAAATACAAATATTAATTCACAACCAAATATTCCTCAAGTACACACACACGTACACACACGTACACACACGTACACACACGTACACACGTACACACACACACACACACTCTCTTTTTCTCTCTCTTTTTCTCTCTCTCTTTTCTCTCTCTCTTTTTCTCTCTCTCTTTCTCTCTCTCTTTTTCTCTCTCTCTTTCTCTCTCTCTCTCTCTTTCTCTTTCTCTTTCTCTTTCTCTTTCTCTCTCTCTCGCTCTTTCTCTCTCTCTTTCGCTCTTTCTTTCTCTCTCTTTCTTTCTCTCTCTTTCTTTCTCTCTCTCTTTCTTTCTCTCTCTCTTTCTCTCTCTTTCTCTCTCTTTCTCTCTCTTTCTCTCTCTTTCTCTCTCTCTCATATATGAGGGTGAGTGAAGGTTCAGTGTGTAAAATTTTATTAACAAGAGATTTAACAAAAAGGAAATGTATTGCTAATAGTTAAAAGGTTAAAAACCTGAACAATTGACTTTCAGCTCGTGAGCTGTAAAGCCACAGCAAGGCACCAACCTCTTTATAGGCCATTCACACACCTTTCATTCATGACACATACAAGACCATTCACACTGCCAGCTGCGGGCGCAGCACATTACAACACTCGCATCAACAGGCAGCGCGAATCAAGGGTCCATCATTTTCATATGCCCACATGCCTGACACAGCAACCACACCGGCTGACTGAGTATGTGGACTGATGTTTGGCTAGTAGTGTGTGTAGTGACCAGCAGCAAGTCACTACTCGCACATCGCCAGCCAAGCACCAGTCCACGCGCACTGCCAGCCAAGCGCCAGTCCACGCACACCGCCAGCCAAGCGCCAGTCCACGCACACCGCCAGCCAAGCACCAGTCCACGCACACCGCCAGCCAAGCACCAGTCCACGCACACCGCCAGCCAAGCACCAGTCCACGCACACCGCCAGCCAAGCACCAGGCCACGCACACCGCAGCCAAGCACCAGTCCACGCACACCGCAGCCAAGCACCAGTCCATGCACACCGCCAGCCAAGTGCCAGTCCACGCGCACCACCAGCCAAGCGCCAGTCCACGCACACCGCCAGCCAAGCGCCAGTCCACGCACACCGCCAGCCAAGCGCCAGTCCACGCACACCGCCAGCCAAGCGCCAGTCCACGCACACTGCCAGCCAAGCGCCAGTCCACGCACACCACAAGCCAAACGCCTGTCCACACACACTTTTTATGCAAAAAAAAAGACCAACCAATTGGCAATAGATACAAAACTATAACTACATACAAAGCAGCTCTAACTAAATGCATCACACTAATGCCAACCAAGAAATCTGAACAAAAAATATAAAACGATAGACCAGTTGGTTTACTTTTACGCTCACGGTTGCAACCAAAATCTCAATAGCGTATGATCCAATTTAAAACATGTGGCCACACACAGCCCAGGAATAGAAGGAAAATCAGGGCAGTACATACTAGACTTGTTCTGCATACCTCTTCGGGCACAGACTCTACATTTCTTAGCAGGAAAGTCTTTTTTGGTCGTGGGAGGAAGGTGATCAGAAAAGTGGCGATCTTTCAATCTAGCCACATCCTCCACCACTGCTTATCTAGGAACTCCTGCCTGTTCCACTAAAACGAGGCTACCTATCAGACTGCTGAAACTGAACAAATGTCATTTTTGACTCTGGAGAGCAATCCTTAAATACAACAAAAGCACTGTAGCTTGCTAAATAGAATAAATGGATAGCCAACTTCTTATACATAACAAACACCTTACGAACAGCATTGTAAGGTTCCAACCTCTGATCTACTCTATCTACACCACCCATGTGCTTATTCTATTTCTATTTAAAAAATGTATAAAGAGGCGTCCCGGCGCTAAACAGCAAATAGGAGACCACAGCGCAAAGGGGCAGCCAGGAGACCTACACAGTGGGAAAGAGAAAAGTTTTAATAGCTTTCCTAAATTTGAAGAAATTACTGAGGCCACGAATATAGAGAGGCAGTGAGTTCCAGAGAATAGCCGCTCTATACCAGAAGGAACGCCCACCGGCCCGGGTCCTCCTGACCCGAGGGACCACTAGTAAATGTTGGCCCATAGAGCGAAGCTGACGGGAGGGGACATAAAAGTATAGCAAATCCGTC
This sequence comes from Calotriton arnoldi, assembly GCA_963921515.1. Taxonomy (NCBI): domain Eukaryota; kingdom Metazoa; phylum Chordata; class Amphibia; order Caudata; family Salamandridae; genus Calotriton; species Calotriton arnoldi. Next base: position 679,255 of record CAWUFW010004770.1, read on the forward strand.
AGAATGTTGGGGGAGGCGGCCTTCAAGATTTTAAGGGCTAAACAGAGAGCCTTGAACTCAATCAGTTGAGCTACAGGCAGCCAATGGAGGGGGCGGATTGTATTAGCCACCGAGCAGACTCTACGCAGACCCAGAAGAGATCTTGCCGCAGCGTTCTGAACTCTCTGTAACCTGAGTACTTCTGCCTTGTTAGCCCCCAGATACAGAGAGTTCACGTAATCAAGCCTCGATATAATCAGGGCCTGAATAATAATCTGTCTGGTCGGGGCATCAAAGAAGCCCAAAATAGGTTTGAGACCGCGCAGCAAACCAAAACAGGTACCCGCCACCTTCTTAGTTTGGGTCTGGAAATTGAGAGAGGCGTCCATCCAAACCCCCAAGTTCTTCACCACCTGTTTGGGAGGAGGGGGGGTGCCTAAATTCGTGGGCCACCAATACTCATTCCATAACCCGTGATCCCTACCCACCAGCAACACCTCTGACTTGCTGGCATTCAGCTGGAGGCAGTTAGCTGTCATCCACCCGGCAACTGCAGCAAGATCGCCTTGAAACTTAGAGGCGTCGTGCTTAGAGTTGCTCGAGAGGGCTACCACCAGCTGCATGTCATCGGCGTAGGAGACCACAGTCAGTCCTCTGCTCTTGGCTAATACAGCCAGAGGTTGTACATACAGATTAAAGAGCAGAGGGCTCAATGAAGAGCCCTGTGGTATCCCGTGCTTGATGGAAAAGGTGGGCGTGGTAAAAGGGGGAGCAGTCACCTGAAAAGTCCTGTCGGACAGAAATGACGCCAGCCACTTCAAAGCAAGGCCACCAATGCCAGCCTCTTCCAGGCGGCGCAGCAGGACAGCATGGGACACAGTGTCGAATGCGGCACTGAGATCCAAAAGGATCAGTGCCGATGTCTGTCCTGCGTCCATGGCTGTCCAGAGATGTTCCGTCACCGCCAGGAGCGCCGACTCCGTACTATGGCTGGGGCGGAAGCCATTTTGCGAGGAATCAAGAATATCGTTGGTGGTCAGATGGTCTGAAAGGATGGAATTAATATATGCCTCTGTGATCTTAGCAGGCCATGGAAGTAATGATATTGGCCTAAAATTTTCTGGCTTTTTAGGGTCCAATGAAGGTTTTTTGAGCAACGGTATCACCCTAGACTGTTTCCATGCTGTAGGCACAACAGCTAGGCTTAGCGATTTATTAATCACTTGACCTAGGAGAGGAGATATAGTGGGTAAAATGTTCCTAAAGTGGTCAGGTTTCAGTGGGTCGGCCGGTGAGCCAGATTTAATTTTAGCACAGAGGGCAAGTAGGCGGTCCGACTGAATCTGAGGGAAAGCCTCTAAAGTGGTAATCGTATCCTTAATAGGTATAGCAGGGCAGCCGGTTTGGGTCGCAGGAAAGCATTTAAAAATGTCTGCTACCTTTTTAAGAAAAAATACGGCAAGCTCCTCGCATTGTTTGTCCGAGGAAATCAGTGGGCCGGCGCTCCCCCTCTGATTTTTAAGACCTGAGACAATAGAAAAAATGCTCTTTGCAGGGTTGGTGCTGTTACTAATTTCTTTTGCATAAAAAGCAGCTCGCTCTATATGGATAGCCTTATGATAAATCTTTACAGCATCCCGATGGAGAACTTTAGATAACGGGTCAAAGTCCCTTCTCCAAAATCTTTCATGTTTCTTGCAAGTTTTCCGCAGCGCAGCTAATTTATCATTGTACCACGGATTCGATTTGGAGGTGCGGTTCAGGGACCATTTAGCTGGAATCAGCTTATCCAGCGGTTGGTGGATCCAATCTGAAAAGGCCGAGTTAGCCTTGTCAGGATCCATTGGTAACACTGGAGCTGTAGCTGAGAGATGGGCTTGAAATTGATCCCAATTTAGTTTGTGCCACGGGCGTTTAAGGGACTGAGGGTTATTTATTTTGCGCACAGGTACAGTGTCCTGAATAGACAAGGAAATTAAAAAGTGGTCAGACCAACCCACAGGAACCGGCGGTTGGACCGTGAGGGACGAAATGTTAGTAAAAACAGGGTCAAGCAGATGACCAGCCGAGTGCATAGGGCCAGAAATACGCTGGACAAGCTGACAGGCCGCCAAATCCGCCACTAGGTTAGCCACCTCCACATCACAATGGTTATCGAAATGAAGATTCAAGTCTCCTAAGACTGTAAGATTAGAGGTGTTAACCACCAAAGTGCTGACGGTTTCAACGAGGGCTTCCCTAAAAACCTTAGATGGACCCGGGGGACGATATACCAATAGACCAGTCATGGTATAATTGGGATTAAAAGCAATTTTAAAACAAGCACATTCGCAGTCCACAATGGGCTGTTTAATAAAGGTACAGGGATAGCCGGTTTTGACAATAACCGCAATTCCCCCACCTCTCGTTTCTCTGTTCAAAGTGTGAATAACATAACCTTCCGGGAGTGCCAACCCCGGGATTACCACTGAATCCTCAGAGAGCCAGGTCTCAGTCAGAAACAATGTGATATTTTTTACAGTGAGTAAAAACAGGATTCAAAGCCTGTTATTTTAAAAAGCATCCTCAACACAATGCAAGCGCTGGCAGGCGAGCGCGCTGTCACCCAATGCTGCGCGGCCGGGCTGACAGGCGCTTTAAGTATGCCCCCGGTAGCGGAAATGGAGAGAGGAGGGCGGAGCCACGTCCCTCCACACAAACCGCACAAGCTGCGGTGGACCGGGGACTGGCTAAAGTGCAAATGCGCAGAAAGTGAGTAAAAACAGGATTCAAAGCACGTTATTTTAAAAAGTATCCCCAACACAATGCAAGCGCTGGCAGGCGAGCGCGCTGTCACCCAAGCGCTGTCACCCAATGCACACAGGTTTGGGTACTTCAGCAACCTGACCCCAAACAGTCACAGGTAAGAGTTCTTTCGTCGTGGATGGTAGTCAGCATATAGACTTCTCTCCTGTCAGAAACTTTCACAGATAGAAGCTCATATCTATGCAGGGCACTGCACTGTCCCTTCACAAGTTTTTTTTACAAACCAGCTCTTTTGGGTAACCTTTACGGTTAGAGCTTATTGTGCCACAATGTCCGCTTTGAATAATTCCCTGAATAACGGCACACCAGTGTAAAAGTTATCTACATATAAATGGTGACCTTTGTTAAAAAGTCCTCTACCAAGTTCCCACACAATTTTCTCTGCAACTCCGAAAGTGGACGGATAAACAGGGGGGTTAATACTGGAATCCCTACCAGTGTAGACCCTGAAATTATAGACCTATCCAGTACTAATCTCAGACAGCATGTACATCTTAATTCCATAACGTGCCCTCTTGCTAGGAATGTACTGCCTAAAAACAAATACGCCCTTGAACAGGACCAAAGACTCATCCACAGCTATTTCTTTCCCTGGCAAATAGATCTCAGAAAATTGATCTACAAAGTGATCAAGGACAGACGGAACCTTAAAAAGACAGTCACTATCAGGGTGATCTCTGGGCATTGCTAAAGCATTATCAACAAAATGCAACATCCGAAGAAGAAGCAAATATCGATTACAATATAGCTGTTGCATCAAGGGATTAGTAGACCAATATGAAGACACCATTGGCTTCCTTAGCAATCCCATCAAAAAATTTAAACCCAAGAACTTCTTCAGTTCATCCTGATTTGTGGGAGTCCACCAGGTAGCTCTAGAGTGGGGTCTAAGTCTGGCACTGTTGTCCGTCAAATACTTTTCAGCAAACAAATTAATCTGCTCAACAATCACAGCCAAAAATACATCGTACATAAACAACTGAAAGAAATTTATAGGCAAAAGATTTTCCTAATTCACTCTACACCCTCCAACACTACTAAAGACAGGCAACACCGGCTGCATCATATTTGGGTCAACCCAGAGTCCAGCACTTCCAATGGGAAGCCCTGCAGCCCCAGGCTGCAATCCAGATGCCTCTTGCTGCATTATCGGCACATCAGTGTCCTTCTTTAAACAGGCACTTCATTCGCACTGAGAGTAGCTTTATCCGCACTGAGGGTAGCTTCATCACATGATTCCTCTCCGACAGAAAATTCACTGCTAGAATCCTGGACTTCCTCCTCTGCCTCAGATGCAGAATCAAACAGTCTATCATACCCTACACAAGAAGGGAATAAATGTCACCTGCCTACGATGCAAAATGAGCGCAAAGCGTCTCTGAATGAAAATGACAAAAGAATTAGCCAAAGGGGGGAAAAAGAGATTTGCCACAGAATCCACAATAACACAAAATTAACAGAGTATCAAAAGTAGTTTATAAAATATTATTTTATTAAAGGTGAGAAAAAGATATATATTATCAATTATTTTTAAATGTATCGTAGAAAAAATCAGTTTAGGATGACATATATAATCTTTTTAGAATAAACCAAATAGACATAAATGTAACACAGAAATACCCCCATCACAAGTAAATCAGAACAAGGACATTAAACATCAAAAACATGTCATGATACACAACACAATTCACACATTAGATCAATCACACTTCAGTCATACCCATACATCTAACATACTACCAGGACAGACAAGTAAAAATAGTGATTCTGGACAGGAACCACTGGACAAGCTGCTATTGGTGACGAAAACAGACAAATATTAAGAAGTAAAGTATTGAACAGTTGTGAAGAAATTGTTTTTAACAACCGTAATACAGTTGGTGTCTACATCAACTATGTTGAGTTTAGAACATTCGTATGTACATTTTCTTTAGTTGAATAACGTTTTCATCATGTGCATATAGGAAAAAGAGGTTAGTTGAAGCTTTTAAAGTGTCAAGCTCTTCTTTTACAGTCCATACACCACTAAGTAGTTCCTGTCACTAGGTGTGCCGACGCGTGCTTCGGTGTGGGGCTTCAATGTAGCCACGACCTTCAGGGCACAAAACTGATGGGATCAAAGATACCACATGGATGATGGGGGGGGGGGGGGGTAAAGGTGTAGGAGACGAATATCAAAACAGCATTCTAAAAATAGAAAAGCGAAACATGATGAAGGCAATCTCATTCCCAAAACAAATGGGAATATTTTTAAGCGGACAGATAAAACGTGACCAACAGTGATCTCCAGTGCCTCGTCCAAGTCTCGTGCAAGAAGTAGGAATGTCAGAAGAAAAAAGGGTGAGGGGTTGAAATTACCCACAGAGTGCAAAGTGAGAAGCTTAGACTTAGTAGTAACCATGGTGAGACCGAAAAAACCATAATACGGGATGAACGAAAATCAGGAGTGCAGCCCCGACAAATTCCATCACCAAAGCCGGAGAAGTGATGACAGAGACAAAAGGGGAGAGTGGTGAAAGAAACAAAAGCAATGATCACGAGTTACGGGAAAAAGGAGCCAGCCATGGCGCTACAAGAGGATCAGTAGCAGCGGATAATGAGGATCCAGGAAGGAGAGATATATCGCTGGGATTTATCTAGCAAACAACAGTAAAGGGAAACGCACAATTCAGATTTCGGGGAAGGAAGATACTGGAGGGACAGAAACAGAGGAATCCCAAATGGAAGAAATAAAGTAGGAAAAAACAACTACATTACAAAGTAAACACCAAGTCTGCTCAGAGAATAAAACGGGCAGCTCAGGGTGCAATGGATTCCCAATCAGGTAGACTCAGAATGGCCGGGTCGAAGGACCGGGGAGGGTGCGCCTGTGAGAAATAGAGTACAAGTTAGCAGCATGGTCTCGCCAACTAAAGCGACAGAATGAGTGCAGAGGGGCGACCTAGATGCCGTCAAACATGGCCTCCTAAATGTATCACTGGATATAATAAAGGCGAGCAAAAATAGTCATACCTTAATGAAAACTAGAGAGATTGGTAGGCCAGATGAAACTGGATGAGGCCTCTGTAAAATATGGACATAGAAAATAAATGGGCAGACGTATCGGTAAAATTAACCGCTGTGAGCCACATACGATCTTGAACACCAGGGAATTGTCAACTAAAAGGCAGAGGAAGGGAATAATAGTGGGGAATCAAAGATAATAAAACAATAAAGGCATAGAACACTCGATCTTCCGGATGTCAAAGTGGGGGGGGTCTCGAGAAAGGCTTCCAAATAGAGGCAGAGCAGACTATAACTATGCGCCCTTAAATAAACCTACCAAAGGATGCATTAAAGGAAGCAGTGCCTGATGAGTAAAAGCCCCCTAGAACTAACATGAAGAAGGCCGGTTAGATGTAACCCCCCTTGGTACTCACCAGATGGAATATGCAGAATCCTGTTAAGAGACAGCCCTGGAGTGGCCCCCCACTTTCAGGGGCCGACGCACAATGTGGCCGCGGAGGGCGTCAGGAAGGGGGAAGGCGAGTTGGATCAAGGTGTCAAAAGATGAATGACCATAATACTCCAAGGAAGACTTAAAGTAAACGGATCCGCCAGGTGCACGCCAGGAGAACAGATCCGGGCGAGAAAACGCCGGATTTAAAACCCATTCCCTCTCCGCGTCCGCCGGAAATAAGAATAAGCGGGAACGCTGAGGAAGGCCTCAGAGAAAGTTACGGATCCGGTCGCCATATTGAAATACTCGCGACCTCATGTAGAGCCACACACCAGGTCGCAAAAAAAACTAGGGCGATGGAAAGCGACCACGGGGAGAAATATCACAATATCACAATGTCCAGGCCCTAGCTAATCTACCGATGGCTCTCTGTCTTGTAACTCTTCAAATTGAAATGACATTTTAATTTGTAATGTGCACTAATACCCGAGGGTGTCTAGGTGCGAATGCTCTAATTTCAAAAAGAGAGACTAAAAGTTACAGAAAATTCCAACACTCGGTTAAAGGACCTTATTTTTTTAAACCACCAGGTTTTTAAAAGTTTGTGAAAAGAGATTAGTTGCTTTCATACGTACCAGAGGTAGTGAGTTCCACAACCTGGTTGTGCCTGCCACTAAACTTTACACCCCCAACATGCTGTTTTTGCCCTTGGAATTACAAGATTAAAAGATTAAGAAAATTGAAGCTGCCTTTCAGGAACACACCTCCTGAGTCTGTGTTTAAAATAATCAGGGCCATGCCCATGAAGTGCTTTAAAAGCAATGCAGAGGGACTTGAATTCAATTTGCCTTCTAACTGGCAGCCAATGCAATATTGGCAGAGTGTGGGATACCGACTGATATTTTGGGATGGCAAGGAAAAGGCATGCTGCAGCATTTTGAAGGACCTGCAATTTATTTAAAAATCTATATTGAATATTAAAGAAAAGTGCGCTACAATAGTCAATCTTTGATAAAATAAGTGCCGAAATTACAGCTTTCTGGAGATCTAAAGAATAAAAGGTATAACTTTCCTGAGTTTTAATCATGAGAAAGCAGGAGGAGGTGATGGCATTTATTTGGCCTTCGAAAGACGATTTATTGTCGAAGTAAACTCCTACATTTTTTACCTTAGTGATCGGGTGAGGAAGATCTCCCAATTCCCGCGGCCACCAGCTAGGTGTCCAAAAGGAGGTATCATGTCTAAATAAAAGAACCTCAGTATTTCCTGAGTTCAGCTTAAGACAATTTCTGGACATCCACTTTCCGACTTCATGCATTCAACCATGGAATCTAAAAGCGGTGTCCTCATGATTACCCACCAGTGATGTAACGGTCCGCGTATCATCAGCATATGACACCACTGTAAAACCGAATGACGAGGAGGGTGACATAAAGTGGCGAGGAGGGTGACATAAAGGTTAAAAAGCGTCAGACTGAACGATGAGCCCTGCGGTACCCCACAGGGAAAGGAGAAAGAGGTAGTCCTAAACCCATCAAGCTCTACCAACTGCTCCCTATTGGCAAGGAAAGATTTAAGAAGTTCGAGTGCCCTGCCCCTTATGCCCAGGGTAAAAAGTCGATCAATAGGAAGACAGTTATTGACAGTGTTGAACGCCGCAGAGAGGTCCATCAGGATCAAGGCAGTCTTCCCACCTCTGTCCAGAACTTCCCTAATCTCCTCCGATACATTTATCAGTGCCAGCTCTGTACTATGTTGGCATCTAAACACATATTGCGTGCCGTCCAGGAGATTGTTATCCTTAGTGAACTGAGAAAATTCAATAATCATTGACTTGTCTACAATCTTAGCTGGAAAAGGCAACAGAGAAATCAGCCTATAGTTGTTGGGATCCTTGATGTCTAGATTAGATTTTTTCAACAAAGGGAGAATAGACCCTCTCTTCCACTATCTTGGAAAATAACCTTCTTGAAACATCTTGTTGAAGATATCTTTGAGGTAACCAACCGTAACCTAAGGAGCTAGGAGAAACAGAGGGGGACAGGGATCCCAGGGCGAGCCTGACCTTATCTGACCAAAGAGTCTGAACAAATGAGTCAGAAATGGAATTAAAGGTTTCAAAAATAGGGGTATTATCTGCTCGAACAGCCATGAAATTTCCTCCCTCTGAAATAGAGGGGGTGAGCTCCTTAGTAAGCCCACTTTCTACCAAATGAGAGGAAGTCAAGTAAGTCATAGACTGCTTTTACTTTGGCTTGAAAGAGGCCTGCTAAAAGATCGCAAAATTCTTGGCTCTTTTCAGTGTTTTTAGATTCGGGAAGTTTTGCTCAGCTTTTTTACTGTTGCAAAAATTTCTTTAGGGGTGTTAAGCGAGGACTTGATTTTGAGGGTGAAGTAGCGTGTTTTAGCAGTAGAGACCTTTATTTTGTAGTCCTGAATTGATTTTTTTGTAAGAGATTTTGTAGTTCTGATCATATTACGTACGCCATTTCCTCTCAACCTTACGGCAGATTTGTTTCTGCAATCCAAGGCTGTCATCAAACCAGGGCTTGCATGGAAACATCCTTTTTTTTTATTCTTGATTTTTAAAGGCCCCAAAAATTTAAGATTACTCGTGATCCAATTATGATACATATTGGTAGCCTCATCCAGATCGGCTGGAGTTTCAGGTTTAGAGCGAATTAGATTTTTCCTGACGGTCTCCGGAGTAATTTTATGCCATGGACGATTTAGCATTTTTGCCGAAGGGGGGAATACAATATCGGCTTCAGCTTCCAAAGAGATGTAAAACATCACCTCTGAATGGTCTGACCAGGCCAAAGGAAGAATAGATGAAATACTAAGGTGGGGATTATCTGAAAAGAAACCGTCCAAAGAATGGGCGACGGTGTGCTTGGAGCCTATAACTGACTGTGTGAGACCCGCACTTTCCAGGAGTTCAATAAAAATAGCAGTTTCTATATCTGAGGTATCTTCGAGATGAAGATTAAAGTCCCCTCGGATGGTAAAGTCAGGGGAGTGAACTTCAATGTCCAGTAGTTGGCTACTATTGTTCAGAATAACTCCTCTTGGGCCGGGGGTCTGTAAATTAAAGCCCCATTAAAGGAGTAATGGTTAGTTAGGACAATTTTGAAGGCTAGTGCCTCACAGTTTGATACAGCCCGTAGGGGCTTAACAGAGACTTTCATATGATCCTGATAGATGATTGCTAACCCCCACCTCATTTTTTAGGACAATCTAGTTTGGAGATGGCAAAACCAGGTGGAGAAGCCGTAAGAAGGTCAGGGTCCGACCCGGCATCTGCCCAGGTCTCTGTAATAAACGTCATGTCCCATGCTTGATGATCTATAAAGTTGGTGTTTCTTTGTCCGTGATCTGGCATTTATAAGCGTTGCTTTAAAAAAAATTGGGGCCCTGTTTTAGAAAGAGTGATATCAGTGATTTTTGGCCTGGGGGTAGAAACAATAATATCGTCCATTGGGAGGATTACACCTTTAATTTTTGTGCTAGACAAAGTAAACAGACATTGAGGGCGGGTCCTGAAGTTTGATAACTCTTGTAGTCCCAGCTTAGGTCCTGGACAGTGCTTACAATGGTCCCTATAGGAAACCAATTCATCCAGCGTATAACAGTGACAGGTTACCGTTACACCAGCATGGTGGCTGGCATTGAGCGCGGTCCGAGCGCAGATGGGCTTGCCTTTGGCACGCCTTCGGCGTCACCATTTACTCTCTCTAGCCTTACCCTAGATATTGCCCATTTTTTAAGGCTATTTGTGTGACCAAGTGCTAGACAATTTAGCATTAGATTTCTGTGTAGCTCTTTTTATACCGAATGTTTACTTGCAACATCTAAAGATACCTAATTTAAAGCACAAGTGTAATGCAATAAATCTGTTAGCCTGGGGACAGAGTCTCAGCCTGAACTTTAACCTAAAACATAATATTCCCCCTCTGTGTCAGAGAGCTCTGTTTACTATCAGCAACACTTTTCCGGTTGGAATGTTTTACCAGGCATGCTAGCACTGCTCTCCCTTTCTTGGTGCCATTGGGGTTTCAGTGGTCTTGCTAGCCACTGCAAAGCATGTAAACATAACAGCGTGCTGAAGGGGCTATAATTCCCTGCACTGATTTAGAAACTGGCTTGGAAAACTGTTCATGTACAGTTTTTAAATTTCAAACATATGTTTTATACTATAAAGGGAATACCAGTACCTGCACCAGCCTGTTGCTTTTACATGAGAGAAATGCTGTAGCACCACCTGCAATTAACATGATTACTTAAAAGAAATTTAAAAAAACTGCTTCGCAACTGTGCTTCTATACAAAAGGAATGCAGAAAGTCTAGAAGCATGGCGTGTACTTTCAGAATCACTAATGTAATTTGAAATGCCACACCATGAAAGCGCCCATCATGCCTCTACACAGCGCTGCTGGTGTGTGGTGTTTTAAGTTTATATTAGTGATTCTAGACTTGCTGAATTACTTTTGTTAATAGGAGGGTGGCTGCGGGGCAGATAGTGTCTTTTCTCCAAGGTTCGAGAGCCCTCTGGACGGCAACGTGCCAAACGTTATGTAGCTACATCCGCTCAGCATTCAAGAGTTTTTTTAAAACCTCCCCCACCCTGAATAGTGTCTTAGCCTCACTCCCTGCGGAGCAAGCTTCACTCTTCCCTCTCGCCTGATGAATGCTGCTGGGGCCGAAAAGCGCTCAAGTCCATCCAAATCCATTGGTTCCTGTGGCACCGCTCCCTCAATATCTCTCTCCTCGCTCCTTCCTGCACAGCTCCTCCACACCCCTCACGACTCAGAGTCAAGGCTTCAACATCCTTTTTGAGCTTCAGACAAGTTTAAGAACTAGGCTTAGTACTTGATATCAAGTTAGTGCGCACTGAACCTTCTATAGTAGTAAACCGGACCAAGTTTCCACGTCTTCAAAGACTATAGATTTTTCCTTCATTCACTTCTGTGAGCTACTCCAACACTACTAGTGTGTTTTTACTCCAGACCCTTCCTCTACCTTGACGCTAGAACTGGTATCACGAAAGGATTGAAGACTTGAGCTCAGTGTTTCTCTGAGCAGTAGCACCTAGAGAAAGCACTTCAGAGTCTTTGATATATGTATGAACGTTCTACTGAAATCTGTGTTCCGAGTTTAATCCTTGGGAGTGTCCCAAACTTCAATCTAGATGAAACCTCTATGTGCATGTCACTTTAAAGCAAATACATGGTCACTGTAGATACTTGTTCGTGTACCCATGGAAACTACCTCTTATTTCCAGTGCATTGAGTCCTTGTAAAACCAGAGGTTCTGGTCTTGTGCGCAGCTACCTCATAAACTTAGTTCTCCGAAGTGACAGATCCTGTTACGTAGTGTCGCACAGCCGCAGAGCAGATCCAATACCGCATGTCTCTCTCTTCTTATTTGATCACAAACCCCTTCCCTTCCCCCAGGGCCACGCTTTGTTTAAGGAGTTTCTGTTCTTTGAATGGGTAAGGCCCTGAGAGGAATAGGAAGTCAAGTGTCGTCTCCACAGTTGGGACCAGGTGTGTGCATGGCATCTCATCTGCTGAACATCCAATCTCCTGACCACCACTTAAATCACCAGTAATAATATTAGAAGCAATATCTTAAGTTCTATAATCAGTCATCTGTTGACCATCCAATCTTATGACCACCACTAGTTGGTAAACTCTCAAACTGCAGATCACAATCTGCATGGCTCAACTTTGACCCCCAAAATTGTAAAACTAGTACGATCACATTTATGTCTAATATTACATTGGTAGAGAGGCAATGACTAATCCATCAAATTACAGAGAGGAAAGTAATTCAGTCCCCCAAAAAGTACTATAGCGCATGATACACATTCAATCCTCTTTTGACTGTTTGCAATTTCTTAATCCAAATAGCTTTTCGCCGACGTAAGTTCAAGACCCTATTCTCACCTCCTGGGTCCCAGGCCACTTGATCGACACCAAAGAATTGGAAACTCCTTTGTTACACCTGTGCCTCACACTCCATGGCATAAACCACTATAGGGTATTTTATATTACCTGATTTCAATGTCCTCGTGTTCATCAACTCTACTACTCAGAGCTCAAATCGTGCTAACCACATATATATACGATTGGGTGAGAAATTTTGACCATATGTCCATTCTTGCTTTAAAAACCGCATTCGGGATCCCATTTGGACCAGGCGCACCATTTGATTTAATCCTATTTATAAGTGTCTTTACCATGTCCACCTGCGGTGACTCAAATATTAATAATTGATCGTCCTAGTTTTCGTGCCTTCTATTCTCATTATGTATGTTAATTATCGATAACTGATTACATGCGTCATTAATGGAGTTTGGCCCATTTACAGTATTGGACCCATACAGGATAGGAATAAAAGACTCCCAAGCTATTGCGGAAATATTAGCACTACTAGTTCTCATATTGCCATGTTCCAGAGAGTTAATTATACCCCAAAATGCTCTTAGATTGTTTGTCTTGCTTACATGGTGCAATTTTATCTACAAATCCTCCTTATATTCTCTTTTTGCTTTCCAAATCTCATTTTTATACGATTTCCTCAATTTATTTATTAAACATAATTGGGTAAATTTGATTACTCCATGTGATGGTTTGCAAAAGCACGAGAAGCTTTGTTAAGAGCCTTTTTTATATATAACCTGTGTGAATACCACATTTCCCCTAAAGGCTGGTTTTACCGGAAAGCGATCAACCAGTAAAGAACAGAGACCTGGCCAAGTTTCCACTATTGAGTTCCCGTGGCCGCCCTCATTTATTACTTGATCTATTATAGGGACTAGAAAGTCAAAAATCTCTTCTTCTTTTCCTGAATGCCACGCCAGCCTTTTCAGATTATAAACAACTGGCCCTTTATCGGGAACTCTTAATTTTGGTAAGTAGTCCACTGCCAATGATGATGTAATTATTTGTGGGTTATGATCACTTTCTACTCTAGGGGTCACTTGTAATCCAATAAGACTATTCATTCATTTATTTGAAATAATGGTATAATCAATAGTAGAGTGTTGCCTTGAATTTTTAAAGGTTTGGGCACCTGTCGTATTGTATTGCATATCCTGTAACAGCACAAGATCCCATTTCTGCAATTGGGAACAGAAAATCTTAGTAATAGCATTACCTCTCTTCTTTATGCTCCCTGAATTCTTAGTAAACAAATGCATATTAACCCCTTCGCTGCTAGGCCTTTTCCCCCCTGTGCTAAGCCTTTTTTTGGCTATTTTGAGTAGTTCACGCTTAGGCCCCTGTAACGTTTTGACCACGTAAGGTATCCACACCAAATTTGCGTCCTTTTCTTCCAACATCATGGGGATTCTATAGGTACCCAGTGTTTGTGGATTTCCCTGGAGGGGACCCAGAAATTAGCCAAAATACAGCTACATTTTGTTTTTTGGGGAAAAATGGGAAAAAAGTGCTGCAAATGAAAGCGTCTGTTTTTTTCCTACAAATGGTATCAACAAAGAGTTTGTGGGGCTGAAATCACCATTTTCCCAGCTTTTAGGGACTGACAGACTTTTGTCAGAAAACCAACATTTTTTTACACAGTTTTGGCATTTTACTGGGACATTGCCTATTTTTGCTATTTTTTGTGCTTTCAATCTTCTTCCAGTTAATGGTAGAAATGGGTATGAAAGCAATAATGGATCCTGGAAGGCTATACATTTTAGAAAAGTAGACAAAATGTTGAATTCAGCAAGGGGTCATTTGTGTAGATCATTCAAGGTTTCTTTATAGAAACTAACAGTTGAATATAGGAAAAATTGAAAATTAGTTAAAAAAAACAGCCATTTGTGCCAACGTTTTCACCTGTAACTTCTTCTAATTATGACAGCTGTTTGAAAGAAATATAACGTTACATCCGCTGGACCTTTCTAGTTGTGGGGATATATAGGACTTGTAGGTTCACCAAGAACCCGAAAAACCCAGAGCCAATAACTGAGCAGCGTCTTGCAATTGTTTTTTATTATGTACCTGGTATATAGCAATTAATTTGGGAAAATATATACATGGAAAAAGCAGTATGAAAGACACCTATGTATTTCTGAACTTGGAAGAAATTATAGAGTTTAGAAAAAGATATTTGCACATTTCCGAAATTGTGAGTACCCATACTAGCATGAGAATTATAGGACATTTTTCAAAGTGACTTCTTTTTTACACATTGTCTTTAATTTGGAAGGCAGAAATGCGTCAATAGGTAATAGCAGTTGCTCTACAATTCTGTGTTACCCTAAGTCTCCTGATAAAAATGGTACCTCACTTGTGTGGGTAGGCCTAGTGCCCGCGGCAGGAAACGGCTCAAAACGCAACGTGGACACACTTTATTTTTATAGTGAAAACTGACCCTTTTTCTGCAAAGTGCCTAGCTGTAGATTTCAAACCCTAGCTCTGCCGGCACCTAGGGAAACCTATACATTTCTGAAAACTAGACACCCAGGGGAATCCAGGATGGGGTGACTTGTCTGGCTCTCACCAGGTTCTGTTACCCAGAATCCCTTGCAAACCTCAAAATTTGTAAAAAAAAAAAAACACATTTTCCTCACGTTTCTATGGTGGAAAGTTCTGGAATCTGCGCGGATCCACAAAATTCCACCCACCCCGCATTCCCCAAAGTCTTCCGAGAAAAATGGTACCTCACTTGTGTGGGTAGGCCTAGTGCCCGCAACAGGAAATGGCCCAAAATGCAACGTGGACACACCACATTTTCACAGTGAAAACGGACCCTTTTTTTGCAAAGTGCCTACCTGTAGATTTTGAACCCTAGCTCTGCCGGCACCTAGGGAAACCTAGAAAACCTATACATTTTTTAAAACTAGACACCCAGGGAAATCCAGGATGGGGTGACTTGTTTGGCTCTCACCAGGTTCTGTTACCCAGAATCCCTTGCAAACCTCACAATTTGTAAAACAAAAAACACATTTTCCTCACATTGCTGTGGTGGAAAGTTCTGGAATCTGTGTGGATCCACAAAATTCCACCCACCTCGCATTCCCCAAAGTCTTCCGAGAAAAATGGTACCTCACTTGTGTAGGTGGGTCAAGTACCCGCGACAGGCAAGGGCCCAAAACCTATTGAGGCGACATCAAAATTACCTATCACAAAACAACCTGGTTTTGCAAGGGGGGTATATAAATCAAAGGGAACTAGCTACAGGGTAGAAGCTCCTAGTGTGTGTTTGTTTGAAGGAAAAAACATTTGTTTTTTATGAAGACCCTCACCCACCAACCTAGTTGGTGGCATGCTTCATCATCGGGTCCCACCCAAGGTACTGAGTGTACCTTGGGTGTGCTTCGACGCCTGGTTACAGCGGAGCAGGTTTTGTGCTGTGAGTGTGCAGTGAAAGTGAGTTGTGTGCAAGTTAAAAAACTGTCCAATGGGTCCCAGAATTCAAAAGACTATTTTAATGTTGGGCTCTTGGCAGTGATTAAAAACAGAAGTGGATATCAGTGGAGATAATTAATGACTCTGATATCCGGTGTGGTCAACATGTTTCAGCCAGGTCTCAGTGTTAAACTGGCTTTCATCAGGACTTGTGTGTGTGAATTTAAAAGGTGGTCTAAAAATAATATATTTAGGACCAGCTATGTGGCACACACACTAAGGTGCGATATGTGTTAGAGGATGTTTTCCTCTAATGGCTCATTTCCTGTAAGGGAAAAAGCAACAGACAATATAATAATGGCTTCTTTTTGACATATTATATCAAGTGACTCAAGAGCATCGTGTCCGTGCGCTATGCGGAAAATTGGCGTAGTGAGGACCGAGCGTGGTGTTTTTGTGCGTCGTGATTTAAAAGGAACGCCTTGAAATGTGCGCTATTGAGTGGTAACAAATAGCGTTGTATGTGATTCATATGAAAAAGATGCCAAGAGGCGGTTAATCTTACTCTGAAAATTTCAGGAATGTGCCCCATGAGTTTCGTGGGGGGCCCGACCTATAGTCACACTCTGTGCGTGTGAACGAGGGAGAAAAAATGACCGAGATTGTTTAGAGAGGAACACCGGGCAGCGTAAGGACTCCGCATGTCGGCGTGTCAAGAGGAAACAGGAAAACCCCCTTTGGTTACCCCACTTACTTTGTCAAAGTCTGAGACCCGCTTCCCGTACCTGCTGCGGCCGCATTGGAACTCCGTTGATGTGTGCCGTATGTGGAACGGGAGCTTAAATACCAGAGAGGTTCTCCAGGTGCAGTCAATCTGCTCCTGTGAATAGCGTCTAAACCGCAAAGGAAAAGACACGGAGAGAGAGCGGACACTTGTTTCTGTATGTGTTCTACGCTCCTGTTGTACATCACATAAAGTTTTGTTGATGAAGTGAGAAATCCTGAATGCGTATGTAGGAATTAAGTAAATTAAATTAAATGAATTGTGGTGCTACCTGGATTCATGTATGTTTAAATTTAAAATTTAACATTCTGATTTTCGGCAAAGAGAGGGAAGAAAGACTGAGCCCATTGGTGCAGTCTGTGGGAGCGCATCTTTAGAGCATCTCCTGGGGTTCTGGTGGATATAGTATTTGGTCGAGTGTGTTGTATGTACATGTACCTCCAACACGTGATAGAGGATGAGCACTAGGTTACTGGCTAGTAGAAGGTGTTATGTCTCTGCTAGCATACATCCTAGGTCTCTGTGTACTAATGACACCGAAAAAATGTGCGATGCTATAAAGAGAAGGTTGTCGCATGTAGGTGACTGGGGCACAAGCAAGGGATGTCTGGGGATGCGTGGTGCATCTTTCTTGATCTGTATTAGTGATCAGGGGTAATTCAGCCTGTTCCACGGGATATTATCGTTTAATCCTGCTTTATGAGTTGAGAGGCGATATATCCATCGCTGTTCTTTTTGCAGTAATAGTCTGTCGTTAGTGGAGTTCTGGCAATCGATTTGCTCAATCACTGTCCACCTCATGTCATTCGGGGTGTGTCCTTTCTGGATGTAGTGGTCTGTCATCTTACTCGTGTTCTTTTTGCATCGTACGGTGCTACGGTGTTCTACAATTCGTGTTTTCACTTCGCGGCTCATCATTCCTATATAACGGAGTCTGCATGGGCATTCAATGAGGTAGACTATGTTGGATGAATTACAATTTGTGTGTTTCCTCTGGTGCCAGGTTTTTCCTACCTCCAGGTCCAGAATATTGGTAGCCTGGGTGAGGTGGCAAACACTACAATCGCCACAGGGGTAGTGTCCGATTATACCTGGTAGTCCCCATGCGTTAAGTACCGTGTTGGTGGTTGGTGTTTGGGGTTTTTTGGGCAGCGTGGAGACGAGACAGCCCTTCAAGCTTCCTGCCTTCTTATATGAAAAGAGTGGTTCCCATTTGAGGGCGCCCGTATTAAGGATGTGCCAGTTCTTCCGAATTATTTTTGCCACTTGGTTGGAAGCTGCGTTATATGTGGTAATGCATGTGAGAGGAGTAGTGGTGTTTTCACGTCTGGTATCTTCCAGGAGGGCCTCTCTTGGTTGGTTTCGTGCCCATTTTTTAGTTGTCCGGATGATCTTTTCTGTGTACCCTTGTTCTCTAAGTTTTTTAGCCAGGTCAGTGGACTGTTCTCGGTAGTCCTGTATGAGACTGCAATTCCGGCGTATGCGCAGACATTGGCCAAGGGGGTGGTTCTCTCTGAGGGACCTGGGGTGGAAACTCTCGAATTGGAGTAATGAGTTCCTAGACGTTGGTTTCTAATACGTGGTGGTCTGCAATTGCCCCTTTTTGGACTCAATGGTGAGGTCCAGGAATGCTATGCTGGAGGCGCTGGCACTACTAGTGAAACGCAGGTAGGGATCTCGTTCATTGAGCCATGTTAGGAAGGTGGTCAGGGAATCCTGTGGTTCATTCCAGACCATGAGGATGTTGTCTATATATCGACGCCAAAATTGGATGTTGTTGCTGTAAGGGTTTGTCACTGGTAGGATGTGTTCTTTCTCGAATTGGTAAACGTAGAGGCCTGCCACACTTGGGGCAAAAACACTGCCCATGGATGTTCCGTTAGTCTGTAAATAGAAATCGCCTTCGAACTCGAAGTAGTTCTCCTTAAGGGCCAGTGTTGCGCATTGTAGTATGAATTCCCTTGGGGTAGTGTACTCCCTAGTTGATTCCATCAGCATGCTTCGGAGGACCCGTAGGGTGTCGTCTTGTGGGAGGCTGGTATATAGACTCTCGACATCTAGTCCCACCAGTAGTTGAGTGGTGGGGTCGAAACCTGTATCCTTAATCAGGTTAAGTAAGTGTTTCATGTCCTTGATATAGGTGGAGGACTTCTGTACCATGGGATTTAGAAAAAAATCACAGAACCGTGATAAGGGCTCCAAAAGGGAAATGATCCCTGACACGATGGGGCGTCCTGGAGGGGATCTTGTCTCCTTGTGAATTTTGGGCACCATATAGAAATACGGTGTTTTGGCCTTCTTCATACAGAGGAAGTCAGCTTCTTGTTTGGAAATGTGGTTATGTGCTTCTGCTGATTCAACCAGTGATGTGATGGTGTCCTGAAGTGCACTGGTGGGGTCTTCCTTAAGGCGTTTGTAGTTTCTTTCGTCGCTGAGTAGTCTTCGACACATTTGTGTAATCCAGCTTGTCCTGGATAACTATTCCTCCCCCGTTGTCAGCCGGTTTGATGACAATATTGGGGTTATCTTGTAGGTTGCGCACTGCTTCCCTTTCTTTGGTGGTAAAGTTGTTGAAGGTCTTGGGTTGGTGTAGTTCCTCAATCTGGTTGTATACCGCATGCTCGAATGTAGCTATTTCGACCGGTAGACAGGAAGGTGGTGGGAGAAAGTTGATTTTACTCAGTCCAGTTTCGTTGATGGGTAGTGTGGATTCAGTAGGAGGTTGTTTCTCAAAAAAGGCCTTGAGCTTTAGCTTACGGAAGAATTCCGCCAATTCTGTGTGGAGTTGGAACTTGTCCAGATGAGTCGTGGGTACATAAGAGAGGCCCTTGTTGAGGACATCTTCTATTGGTGTGAGTGGAGTGTTAGATAGGTTACCAGAGAGGGTGTTCGTTGGTCGCTCCTTGTTACCTTAGTACACTGTGGCCTGGTTGCGGTTCCTTCGACTTGCTCCACGTGTTGGCGCCTATTGGTCCTTCTTCGTTTGTCCAGTGTACCTGTGGTTGGTTCCGTCTCCTCCCTCGGGATCTCCGGCCTCCCCCTAAAAAAGGCGGTGGCCTTTGGTTTGGTTGGTAATAGGACTGTTGCCCAGGGTGGTACATGGGTGGCCACCCAATAAAAGGGTTCTGGCGAGGATGGGTGAACACGGGTGGTCCATAATTTTGGCCTTCGTGTGGGTATGTACCCCATGGTTGTTGCCATCTCGTTGTTGTTCCCCTGCCTCTGGGTTTGTGTGAGCTGTCGGTGCTAGAGCCACTTGAGAGCGAGGTGTCCTCTCCAGAGGTATCAGACGATAATTCTTGTCTGCTTGGTGCAATGTAGTTCTCTTCCGCGTATGGGTAAACTTGGTTGTAAGTGAACCTTTTCAAATCCTTTTGGAATTTAGTGATTTTTGATTGGGTGAGGTACTCTTTGTATTCTGCCATTTCTTTGTTGGATTCATCCAGCTTTTTTTTGAAGGATCTAATGGTGGTCTTAAAATGATTTTCACTTGTCTGTATGTCTATTATCATGGTATCCAACAGGCGTTTCGCGGTTTTTATTATGAGGACTAGCCAGTCCCTGGTACAGTTCCATGCGATTTGCGCCCAGTCCCTCCTGAAGGCAGCATCCTCTAGGAAGATCCTGGGAGCATTGGTCATGAGTAGGCCTTTAGGTGCGGTGTTAGTGCGGAGATACTCTGTAAGGATCACGCCATGTGCGGATCCTGTTGCGCTTCTGCTCGGTCAATTTGTCCCAGTCAGTGGTCTGGGCTATGCTTTGTGACCTGTTGAAATCAGCCAGTAGGGGGGGCCAGCGAGGATTTCACTGATTTAATCTTCTCCGCCATATTGGTAGGCGGGTTGGTTAGGTATTAGCTCACAGCTGTGCGCTGCCTATAATAGTTATTATCAAGTAGGAGAGAGAGGAAAACTAGGGCTAGTTCACTTCCCAATTAATGTATATAAATCAAAGGAACTAGCTACAGGGTAGAAGCTCCTAGTGTGTGTTTGTTGGAAGGAAAAAACATTTGTTTTTTATGAAGACCCTCACCCACCAACCTAGTTGGTGGCATTCTTCATCATCGGGTCCCACCCAAGATACTGAGTGTACCTTGGGTGTGCTTCGACGCCTGGTTACAGCGGAGCAGGTTTTGTGCTGGGAGTGTGCAGTGAGATGTGTGTGAGTTAAAAAACTGTCCAATGGGTCCCAGAATTCAAAAGACTATTTTAATGTTGGGCCCTTGGCAGTGATTAAAAACTGAGAAGTGGATATCAGTGGAGATAATTAATGACTCCGATATCCGGTGTGGTCAATATGTTTCAGCCAGGTCTCAGTGTTAAACTGGCTTTCATCAGGACTTGTGTGTGAATTTAAAAGGTGGTCTAAAAATAATATATTTAGGACCAGCTATGTGGCGCACACACTAAAGTGCGATATGTGTTAGAGGATGTTTTCCTCTAATGGCTCATTTCCTGTAAGGGAAAAAGCGACAGACAGACAAACAAATACATATAATAATGGCTTCTTTTTGACATATTCTATCAAGTGACTTGAGCGTCGTGTCCGTGCTCTATGCGGAAAATTGGCGTAGTGAGGATCGAGCGTGGTGTTTTTGTGCGTCGTGATTTAAAAGGAACGCCTTGAAATATGCGCTATCGAGTGGTAACAAATAGCGTTGTATGTGATTCATATGAAAAAGATGCCAAGAGGCGGTTAATCTTACTCTGAAAATTTCAGGAATGTGCCCCATGAGTTCCGTGGGGGGCCCGACCTATAGTCACACTCTGTGCGTGTGAACGAGGGAGAAAAAATGACAGATTGTTTAGAGAGGAACACCGGGGAGCGTAAGGACTCCGCATGTCGGCGTGTCAAGAGGAAACGGGAAAACCCCCCTTGGTTACCCCACTTACTTCGTCAAAGTCTGAGACCCGCTTCCGGTACCTGCTGCGGCCGCATCGGAACTCCGTCGATGTGTGCCGTATGTGGAATGGGAGCTTAAATACCGGTGAGGTTCTCCAGGTGCAGTCAATCTGCTTCTGTGAATAGCGTCTAAACGGCAAAGGAAAAGACACGGAGAGAGAGCGGACACGTGGCTCTGTATGTGTTCAACGCTCCTGTTGTACATCACAAAGTTCTGTTAATGAAGTGAGAAATCCTGAAGGGAAAAAGCGACAGACAGACAAACAAATACATATAATAATGGCTTCTTTTTGACATATTCTATCAAGTGACTTGAGCGTCGTGTCCGTGCTCTATGCGGAAAAGATTAACCGCCTCTTGGCATCTTTTTCATATTAATCACATACAACGCTATTTGTTACCACTCGATAATGCATATTTCAAGGCGTTCCTTTTAAATCACGACGCACAAAAACACCACGCTCGGTCCTCACTACGCCAATTTTCCGCATAGAGCACGGACACGACGCTCTTGAGTCACTTGATATACAATGTCAAAAAGAAGCCATTATTATATGTATTTGTTTCTGTCAGTGGCTTTTTCCCTTACAGGAAAGAGCCATTAGAGAGAAACATCCTCTTCCACATACCGCCACATAGCTGGTCCTAAATATATTATTTTTAGACCACCTTTTAAATTCACACACATAGGTCCTGATGAAAGCCAGTTTAACACTGAGACCTGGCTGAAACATGTTGACCACACCGGATATCAGAGTCATTAATTATCTCCACTGATATCCACTTCTGTTTTTAATCACTGCCAAGAGCCCAACATTAAAATAGTCTTTTGAATTCTGGGACCCATTGGACAGTTTTTTAACTCCCACACAACTCACTTTCACTGCACACTCACAGCACAAAACCTGCTCCGCTGTAACCAGGCATCGACGCACATCCAAGGTACACTCAGTACCTTGGGTGGGACCCGATGATGAAGCATGACACCAGCTAGGTTGGTGGGTGAGGGTATTCATAAAAAACAAATGTTTTTTCCTTCAAACAAACACACACTAGGAGCTTCTACCCTGTAGCTAGTTCCCTTTGATTTATATACATTAATTGGGGAAGTGAACTAGCCCTAGTTTTTCCTCTCTCTCCTACTTGATAGTAACTTTGCAAGGGGGTCCCATGAGTTTTTGGCCCCGGGATCGGCGGCCATCTAGGGAAACCTACCAAACCCACACATTTCTGAAAACTAGACACCTGGGAGAGTCCAGCAAGGTATGGCTTGCGTGAGTCCCCCAACATTTCCCTACCCATAATCCCCTACAAACAGCAAATTTTGTTGAAAAAATCAATTTTTTCTCACATTTCTGTGTGGGAAAGTTGTAGGATCACCGGGCTGACAAAAATGTTCTACCACCCAGCGTTCCCCCAGGTCTCCCGATAAAAATTGTACCTCACTTGTGTGGGTAGGCATAGTGGCTGCAACAGGAAATGACCCAAATCGTACTGTGGAGACTTCAAAATTACCTATAACAAAACTACCTGATTTTGGGGGGCACCTCGTTTTTTGGTCCCGGGCTCGCCGCCATCTAGGGAAACCTACCAAACCCACACATTTCTGCTGAAAACTAGACACCCTGGGGAGTCCAATGAGGTATGGCTTGCGTGGATCCCCCAACGTTTCCCTACCCAGAATCCCCTGCAAACCTCAAATTTAGCTCAAAAACCAAATTTTCCACATTTTTATGTGGAATCACCGTACCGGCACAAATGTCCTACCCCACAGCGTTCTCCTTAGTGTCCCGAGTAAAATGATACCTCACTTGTATGGGTGTCCAATGCAGAATTGGCTAAAAACGTATTTTTAAACAAATGTAGCGCTTAGAATTCTCGGTGCTATACCCTTAATCCCTGTGTTTTGGGCTCTTCCCAGTCACAGGCTCTTGCTCCACCCATACAAGTGAGGTAGCATTTTACCCAGGAGACTGAGGGGAACGCTGTGGGGTAGGACATTTGTGCCGGTACGGTGATTCCACCCAAAAATATGTGGAAAACTTGTTTTTTTCAGCTAAATTTGAGGTTTGCAGGAGATTCTGGGTAGGAAAACTTTGGGGGACCCATGCAAGACATACCTTCCTGGACTCCCCCTGGTGTCTAGTTTTCAGAAACGTGTGGGTTTGGTAGGTTTCCCAAGATGGCCGCCGAGCCCGGGGCCAAAAACCCAGGTGACTCTCCTTGCAAAATCAGGTTGTTTTGTGATAGTTTATTTTGATGTCTCCACAATAAGTTTCGGGCCCTTGTCTGTCGCAGGTATGTGACCCATTCACGCGAGTGAGGTACCATTTTTATTGGGAGACCTGGGGAAATGCTGGGTGGTAGGAAATTTGTGGATCCAAGTAGATTCCAGAACTTTCCCACACAAATTTTAGAAAAAAGTTTATTTTTTCATCAAAATATGAGGTTTGCTGGGGATTCTGTGTAGGGAAACGTTGGGGGATCCAAGCAAGCCATACCTCCCTGGACTCCCCTGGGTCTCTAGTTTTCAGAAATGTTTGGGTTTGGTAGGTTTCCCTAGATGGCTGCCGACCCCGGGACCAAAAACGCAGATGCCCCATATCTATCCGAAAATGATCTGGTTTTGCAAGGGGGTTACCTGGGTTTTTGGCCCCAGGCTCGGCGGCCATCTTGGTAAACATACTAAATGCACACATTTCTGAAAACTAATCATAACAAAAGCAACACCATCAACGGCTGACCACAGGTTCAGCACATCAAAACCCAAGTTTCCATAAGCATTCAGAGTCATGTGCATCCACTTCCAGAGCTTGCCGCAGTTAAGCTCTACTGGAGACCAGAAACGTAATCTTTATCCGAAGGGGAAGGTGCACCAAGAAACAAAGTAAATGTCCTCCAAACTTTATCCGAAAAGTATCCTTTTATTATTCTTGATATTAAAAGATAGGTGTCAGCCAACGCGTTTCGTTCCACTGAGGGAACTTCATCAGGGCTGAAAACATATATATAAGACATAACGTAAGTCACCACAAACCAAAAAATAAATTTACATATATATAAAAACATACAAATAAAACACACATAATTCAAATACAACACAAAACAAAACAACGGCTCAAACTACAAATTGTTTTTTACACAAAGCATCCATGGAAAGACCATGTAGCACATAGATATATACAATTAAAACCACATTAAAAAGAAAACAGGATAAAAGCAAACATAAACATCATAATTCATAGTAGTGAAATTAATTCCACATAATTAAGTATATCAATGTCCGAATACATTCCTATCAAGATCAATAAAGGGTGGGAGAAAACCCGTTTGAAATGAATCAGACAAAAGACAGAAAATAAAAAGTAAAGAAGACAGTCGGTTCGAAGTAAGAATAGAAAAGAACCAAAAATCCAACCATATGTGTAATGATTAAAAACAGAAGAATAAATTCCAGAACCATATATCTCACCTCATGTAACAATACGAGGTACAATATAACCGTGCTCAAAATCAAATTATATCCAAGATAGAAATAAAAAGCATCCAAATTCCCAATAAGGAAACAGTTACACAACAAGTAGCCATAATTCACAATTTGTCTTTAAGTAGAGAAAATAAGCTCTAAAATATAAATACCTGTCTGTACATTATAACCACAAAATCACAAAGTCGCCATTCTCACCTCATATATCAAGACGAGGTGTAGTGTGTCAGTGCTCTATGTTAAAATATTTCAAATTAAAGTCCTAATGGTCCAAAAATCTAGTAAAAAAGCGATCCCGCTTTGAGCATAGAATTTAAACATGGGAACTTTGTTTCTGCCGTCTAAAATATGATATATGGCCAATTGTAGTCAATTTTGTTCTTTTTTCTCTTTTTAACCTTTCTTACTAGATTTTTGGACCATTAGGACTTTAATTTGAAATATTTTAACATAGAGCACTGACACACTACACCTCGTCTTGATATATGAGGTGAGAATGGCGACCATCTCCCCACTCTATTGATGATGAGGAGGAGTGCCCTCAGGAAGAGGGTGAAATCCCGGATGATGAATCACAACACGAGGAATGGGACGACTACGTTATACCACTTCCAGCGTCCCCTTCCCCTCCTGCAGTAGACTCACCTCCAGAGGACATAGGAGGCTTTCATAATCTCCTAGAAAGAGCAGCAAAGCGCTTTCAGTTGCCGATGCCTTCCCAGCAACAAGATTGTTTCTTGTATGACTTTAAAGAGCCTTATAAAAAGTCAGTGCGAGCCATGCCTATAATAAATTATATCTGGGAACAATTCCTCCAACCCTACCACGGCTGGATAAAAAGTATAGGGCACCGGATGATGCCCCGGCTTGTCTGACTGGCCATCCCAAGCCAGATTCTGTGGTTACGCAAGCAGCCCAGCGCCGCTCAAAAAATCCTTCTACCCCACTTTCAGCACCACCGGATAAAGAGGGTAGGCGCTTGGACAACATCGGAAAGCGTTTCTCTTCCATGTCTGCACTAACGGTGAGGGCTGCTAACACATTGGCCTTATTGGGCAGATACAATAGGCAGATGTGGTCTGATATTGCACCTTTTTTGGATAGCTTACCACAGGACACTAAGGAGGAAGCAAAGAAGCTACTGCAAGAGGGCGAGAGGTCAGCTTCGGAAATTATAGATTGTGCGATGGACATCGCATCTACTGGCTTCCGTCAGTTGGCAGGGGCGGCAGTTTTAAGACGCCAAGGCTGGCTTAAAGCGACGACTTTCCGACCTGAGATCCAGACAAAGATCCTGGATATGCCCTATGACGGACAGTGCCTGTTTGGATCTCATATCGATGAGGCCCTACAAGGGATTAAAAAAGATACGGATACGGCCAGATCTTTGGGAACCCTCCAATATAGAACTTCCTCCTTTCGTGGCTCACGAGGTAGAGGTCAATCGTCCTATAGAGGAGGATATCAACAAAATAGATATTCTGGTTACTCCTCGTCGGGCCAGCAATACAGGCCGCAATTTCAACAGAGGCAGCAACCACAACAAACTGCCTACAACAAACCTTCTTTTCGAGGAAAGGCTGGTCGCCAGAAAGATTCTACCCGGCGTCAATGACTTCTCCCTGCCTCCAACTGCGACCCTCCACTCACCATTCAGAATAGGAGGAAAGATATCACATTTTTTGCACAATTGGGAACAAATAACTACGGATCAGTGGGTCCTACAAATAGTGCAGTTCGGACATTCCTTGGAATTTCTTCAAATACCTCCACCAACTCCACCTCAACCTATGGTTCACAAACATTTGAACCTTTTGCAGAACGAAATATCATCCATGATTCGCAAAGGAGCCATAGAGCGAGTTCCTGTTCATCAACGGGGAAAAGGTCTTTTTGGTGCGCAAGAGAGAAGTGGAGG
Source organism: Calotriton arnoldi (assembly GCA_963921515.1). Lineage (NCBI taxonomy): Eukaryota > Metazoa > Chordata > Amphibia > Caudata > Salamandridae > Calotriton > Calotriton arnoldi. Next base: position 705,931 of record CAWUFW010004770.1, read on the forward strand.
CCGGTTCTCGATCTAAGTAATTTGAACAAATTCCTAAGGAAGCAATCATTTCGCATGATTACCATCCAGGAAGTCCTACAACTTCTCAATCCAAACGACTACATGGTATATTTAGACCTCCAGGATGCCTATTTCCATGTACCAATCCACAGAAAACACAAACAATTTCTGAGATTTGCCGTCGCTGGCAGGCATTACCAATTTCGAGTGTTGCCGTTTGGGCTCAGATCGGCTCCTCGCATATTTACAAAATGTCTGTCACCAGTCGCTGCGTACCTCAGACAGCAGCACCATCAAGTGTTTCCATACCTCAACGACTGGCTCGTCAAAGCACCATCTCTTCAAGGCGCGATGCAATCTTCCAACGCTTGTCTAAAACTTTTCGAGCAATTAGGTCTCACCCTCAATGCAGAAAAATCAATGCTTCAACCTTCTCAAAGGATCACGTTTTTGGGAGCCGTTTTGGATACTGTCCACAAGCATGCTTACCCAACACAGGAGCGACAGCGCAAGCTCGCACAGTTGGCAAACAGGATAAAACTAAGAAAGTCTTTCTGTTCGGCTCTTCAAATCCCTCCTGGGAATGATGTCCTCTTGCATACTGCTCATTCCACATTGTCGCCTCCATATGCGTCCTCTCCAGGAGGCTCTTGCCACTCAGTGGATTCAGGTGGAAGGATCTTTCGACGATATCGTACAGGTCACTCCTCAAGTAATCACAGCGTTACACTGGTGGACTCGTCCACAGAATCTGTCACAAGGACTGTCTTTCCTACCTCAGGTGTCTCCTCAGGTAATAACTACGGACGCATCCCTGGAAGGTTGGGGAGCCTTTCTCCAGGAGCTTCAAATCAGAGGAAAGTGGTCAATAATAGAAAGGACTTTGCACATAAACCTCCTAGAGCTCAGAGCTGTTTATCTGGCCCTTTGGGCTTTTCTTCCCAGAATAGCAGGTTCTCTAGTGCTTATCAAAACGGACAACACCACAACAATGCACTATGTGAACAAACAGGGAGGGACTCGTTCTCTCTTGTTATCTCAAGAATCGCAGAAAATTTGGAACTGGGCGCTTCAGCACAAAATCTCCCTGAAGGCCGAATATGTTCCGGGAAGGGAAAATACAAACCTCCTGCCACGAGTGGGAATTACACCAGGGTGTTCTCGACCGCATTTTCGGACAATGGGGCGAACCAAATCTCGACCTGTTCGCTTCACGACTCAACGCCAAATGCCGACGCTTCGCAAGCTGGCATCCCCAACAGGGATCTCTGGGGAATGCATTTTCGATAGCCTGGTTCGGCGTCTTTGCGTTCGCCTTTCCGCGGATTCCACTGCTCCCCAGAGTCCTCAAGAAGATGAAGGCAGAGCCCTGCACACTGATTTTAATAGCACCAGCATGGCCTCGCCAACATTGGTTTACAGAACTACATCTCCTATCCCAGAAGCCTCCAATTCCATTGAAGCCGTTTCCGTCTCTTCTCACAATGGATCAGGGACAAATACAGCATCCGGACCCGGCCTCACTCAAATTATCGGCCTGGCTCCTGAATACAATGAGTTCCAAGCTATGAATATCCCTCCGGACTGTAGGGCGATTCTGTCTCGAGCAGTAGCGGACAGTACAAACAGAACATATTCTCTCAAATGGAAGAGGTTCTGTATATGGTGTGCATCTGCTGAAGTCCATCCCTTCAAGTCCTCACCTGAGGAGATTTTACCTTACCTCCTTCATCTCGCAAATGCGGGCCTCGCTCACGCTTCCATCAGAGTTCATCTGGCAGCAATATCCCGTTTCAGAAGATCCTCCACAGGTCCTTCTCTTTGGTCCAATAGACTCATAAAACAGTTCCTCAAGGGTCTTTTCCGGACTTTCCCTCCACTAAAGCTTCCTCCTCCAACATGGCAGCTTAATACGGTTCTAGCCCAGCTTATGAAGCATCCTTTTGAACCAATACACAAGGTGGACCTCAAGTTCCTCTCCTGGAAAACTGCACTTCTGCTAGCCCTTGCTTCAGCAAGACGAGTCAGTGAGCTTCACGCTTTTACAATACAGCATCCATTTATGCAATTCAAGGACGATAGGGTTATTCTTCGAACTAACCCAAAGTTTATCCCTAAAGTGCCATCGCACTTCCATCTTAACAAACCCATTGTTTTGAAGACCTTCTTCCCAAATCCTCAAACACCAGCAGAGAAGGCTCTTCATTCCTTGGATCTGAAACGCTGCCTTAAATTCTACCTTCACAGGACAAGACCATTCCGAAAGTCCAATCAACTTTTTGTGGCCTACAGTGTACCTAGGAAAGGTTGCCCCCTTTCGAAGCAAAGTATCTCTAGGTGGATCTCTAGCGCTATCTCTTTATGCCACCAGCAGGCTGGTCAGCCCTTACTACAATTCGTGCCCATTCCACCAGGGCAGTCTCTACGTCCATGGCATTGTTTGCCGGCGTCCCTATTGTGGACATTTGCAGAGCGGCGACATGGAAAACGCCGCACACATTTACCAGGCATTACTGCTTGGATTCAGAACTGGCGAAGGACGCTGCAGTTGGACAGGCAGTACTACGTCATCTATTTCAATAGAGGTGAGCCTTTCTTCCTTCCCACCAACCTTTGTTTTACCGCACATTTCTATTACCTTCATATCTGATTATTATTACGCACTATATTGGTGATATACTGAAAGGTACAAATATGGTTTTTTCTTAACCAATGCATGTATACCCATTATGGGGAAAAAGAAATGTGCTCACTATTGCTTGCTACTCTGATTCAGGCATGTGAATCTATGAAAGATACCCTAATACTGGATAAGAAATGCGTTACTTACCTGTAACTGCAGTTATCCAGTATTGGTATCTTTAATAGATTCACATGCAACCCACCCACCTCCCTTGGAAAGGCTCTTTGGTTTCTCTCAGTGATACTGTTATATAGCACTCCGCTTACGAAAATCTGAGGGACCAGAGCTCCTGCCAGGAAGGTTCCAAAGGGTGGTAGCAGCTGATTGGCTGTTGTTCAGAGTTTGGTCCTTTTCACAAAAGGACCTGGATATGTTACTAATGAGAGGCCTTAGGCCTATGGTTTTGTATGTCTAATGGGACATTACTTTTCTAATGTACCGGGGACTCCCATCTCGACGACGGGGAATGATTCAGGCATGTGAATCTATGAAAGATACCAATACTGGATAACTGCAGTTACAGGTAAGTAACGCATTTCTTACCACTCCTATGTGCATTAACGCACGTCAAGAGAAACGGACAACTTGATAAGCTTAAATTTGCCAGTGCAGCGTTTATTTTTTACTTCTCGGTGCAGTCGATCATGACTCGTTTCGGCCAACGCAGTGGCCTTGGTCACATGATCGCGTTACGTGCTAGTGAAACATTTATTGGATACCAAAATACCATGCGACACCGTGTCTGCACTTATCATAGACATAAGAGAAATACTACGGCATTGATGTTTTGAACGCTAAAAACATTGTATGATGTTACTAAAAGTATATGTTCAATACTAACTAGCAGTACTGCTTAAATGGATTATAAATAAAGAATGTCATCATTTGCATAAATAACAGGATTATTACACCATTTAAAAGCACATAACCTATAAAACGCACAAATGCAGAATTAGTATATGCTAAAATTGGTGAATAAAAGCAGGACTATAAAAAGCCTTAAAAACATACACTAAAAAAATATATGCTGCGTAAAAAACATCCCTCTTTGCCATGTAAAGGTTTTTTTGAAAAATGAGTCAAATTCACTAGTACAAATACTACTATATATACATGTTCGTAAAAATCCATTGACCAAAGATAATATAAGTAGGAGAAACTCATTAATAATATTGCAAGGTCTAAAGTGCAGAACTATAGTGCAAGTCTCAGTGCAAATACAAAGTGCGAATGTGCGAAATGTTAAAGGTGCATGGATAAAAAGTGCAGATAAAAAATATATAAACTTAGCAGCTAAGACGAATACTATAATCTATTTTGTTATATATATTTTTTTGTATGTAAACAAAAAGTATAAAACATATGATTCATTTATCGAATGTGTCTGGGAGCTCCCAGACACAGCATTGAGCGGAGCGTGGGGAACCACCTTATAGACGACATACAGGTAATCTACTGCACGGATGACAATAGGGGTGGTTCTACCCTACTATAAGGATACCAAGAGTACAAATAATGATACACAAAGACTGGGACACTGAAGTAAGATTCGGCAGAGTATATGTGGCTACAGGTAATTGTGTAAGTCCTCACATCACATAAATTTAAACCCTGAGGTGACTTAGTATCGAGTTCAACTATGTATTGGGATTCTAGTTGTCTCAACTTTTTTTTCTCGATTTCCGCCACGTTTATTTATGGGTACACTGTCGATGACATAGTACAGAAGAACATTTAGATTGTTATTATATTCCATTTTGATATGTCTCGCGACAGGATATGTGGGATCAGAATTAACCGTTGCACGTAAATGTTGTAATATACGTGCGTAGGCCTGTAGCTTAGTGCTGCCGACATAGCGTAACCCACATTTACATTGTAACACATAGACGGCATATTCGGTTCGGCATGTAAAATGACCTGTGAGTTTAACTGGAATATCTGAAAAGGCCGTCGAGTAGGAGGTAGTATTCACTCCAAACTTGCGTGCACGACAAGTGCTGCACTTAAAAAGGCCTTTTTTTGGGTGAGAGCCAGCTGATTTTATTATCACATTCGGGACTAGTTCTTACTAGGTCATTGTGCATCGAGTATGCCTTGCGGTAAGTTAAACTGGGTCTAGTAGGCAGTATTTGCTTAAGAGTAGCATCAGTTAAAACTATAGGCCATTGTGCGTTGATAATGCCTTTAATGGCGTTGGGCTGTTTGCTGTAAGTGGTAATAAGCCTACAAGGTGCAACTTCTGTATTGTTAGATGCAGATCTTTCCACTGAGGTATGGTTTGAGGAGGTGTCAATTATTGCGTCCCTACTATTGGGGTTCAACAGCAGCTGTCTATCTTTGTTGTTGGCTTTATTTAAAGCTTGATCTAATATAGTGGGATTATAACCTCTCTCAATGAACCTCTGTTTGGCTGCACTCTGATGTAAATCTAGTGTTTCCTTTGAACTACAGGCTCTACGAATGCGTAAGAATTCTCCATAGGGAATACTAGTAATGGTATGCCGTGGATGAAAACTCGTAGCATGTAAAAGTGTGTTACCAGCTGTGGGTTTTCTATAGAGACATGTTTCAATAGTGCCCTTCTCAATATATACAGTAATGTCCAAAAAATTGGTGATATTACAATTAATATGTGCAGTAAAGTTTAAATTCATAGTTACAGTTGATGTCGTCTACAAATTTCTCAGCCTGAGCCTGTGTTCCCTTCCAAATTATAAAAACATTGTCTATATATCTCCACATTTGCACTACATGATTTTCCCACGAGTTCCTGTGCTCTGTTTGTAGGACATACTCCTCCCACCAGCCCACATGGAGACAGGCATAACTGGGGGAGAAGCATGCCCCCATAGCCACACCTTGCATTTGTTTAAAGATGTTGCTATCAAATGTAAATACATTGTTATATAGACACCATTGAATCATTTTTAACAACATGGTTATGTTGGTACATAGATATGGGCCTTTTTTTCAAATAGAAATCCACCGCATTTAACCCATCCTCGTGTCTAATGCTGGTGTACAGGGCTGTTATATCTAAGGTAAGAAATAGATAATCCTCGGACCAAGTTTGTGCATTCAATTTGGAAAGCAAATCGTTTGAATCACGTATGTAGGTAGGGAGATTAATGACATGTTCTTGTAGGTAATAGTCAACATAACTGGAGGTGCACTCAAATATACTGTTTTTAGCAGAGATAATAGGTCTTCCTGGGTTGGGGCTGACACCTTTGTGGACTTTTGGGATGAAATAAATAGTTGGCATCACGGGAAAATCATTATTTAAAAAGTTAAATTCATCCTTTGATATCAAGCCCTCTTCTCCAGGCGGTAAGGTCATCTTTATAGTTCTTACTGATTTTTTTGACTTCCGATACACTAATTTTTTTGTAACAGTCTTGATTGTTTAAGTGCCGGTAAGCCTCAACTTTATAATCCTCTTTACCCCACAGAACAATGTTTCCACCCTTGTCAGATTTATTTATGACCACAGTAGAATTATTTTTTAATTTTGCCGTTAGTTGGAAATACTGAGTGGTACGGTGGTTCGAAGTCCTGACACGGGATTTGGATTTGCGATAGAGATTTTTCAATTCCTCAGTTACTGTCGTGGAAAATGTCTACCGCATCGCAAGGCATAACCGGCACAAATGTAGATGGTGCTTTAAAGGGACTTCGCTCTGGTGCTGAGATATTGATGCTTTCAAACTCTGCTATATCTTGAGTGCTGTTGTCTAATATATTACTGTCATTGACCTCATTATGTAATGCATGTAGCGTTCTCAACAAAGGCATTTCACCAACTGTAAGCCCGATGTTAGGTACTTGCGTGATTGATTCCTTGGCTTTGATTCCGTGATTCTTGATCGTAAAGAACTTAGTTAGTTTCAATTTCCGGATAAATTTAAAGACATCAATGCGGGTTTCCACATAATTAAAATAACTTTCTGGGCAGTAGCTTAATCCTAGTGCTAGTAGTTGTTTCTCCGCTACATTCAATTGGATATTGGTGAGGTTGATAATGGTTTTATCAATTGTGTTAGCGTGGTTGCCAAGTTTTCCTCTGCTGCCCCCTTCCTCTGGAGCCTGAGGCATTTGCGCCTTTGGCGCCTTCGGATATTTCTTTTTTGTTTTGCGACGCATTTATGTTTCTCGGTCGTAATGACTGTTTGCGTTGTTCCCTGATAAAATTCATTTCCTCTGCATAGGATAAAGGGCCCATTTCTGTTCTTAGATTCGACGCTGCATCCCCACTGCGCTCTGATTCTGTGTCGCTAGGAATTGTACTGGCATCAGATGTGGAGGCATATGTGTTATCAGTAAGAATGGGGTTCACTAGCTGTTGTCTTGATGCTCGAATGGTTGTTTTTTGTTTCTTAAGGAAATCATATTTTCGCGCAAATGTGAACACCTGCCCTTGCTCGTAGTCATTCTTATCTCGAGCGAATTTGTATGCCTTCCTGTTCTTAATCACGTCGTCTTGTTTTTTAATACGCTCTTTCATTTCTTTGATGCTTTTGTCGATGGAATCCTTATTGCTTGGATTGGTTAATTTATCCAGTTCGTTATAAATGCGTGCAATTTGTCATGTTTGTATCCCGGTCAATTTTGGCATATTTAATGAGCAAGCAAACTAACCACATTGATGCTTCCAAATTACTTTCAGCCCATTCTTTGAGGAGGAGCGGGTTTGGACTCTCAAAACTGGGTGCTAGCATGATGCGGAGTCCTCTCGGCACCCTGCCAGCTTCTTTATACTTTTCCAATGATTTAATTTCCCACCATTTGGTGAGTTCGCTCCTACTGTTCTTTTCAAGTAATTTTAACAACCCCTTTATGTCGATACTTTGGTCTGAGTCTGTAGTTGTTTTAAAATTGCTGTTTTCTGTAATTGACGGTAAATTAGTGAACAATTCGTCAGCTGCCAATTCTTTTTCTCGTAACGCCTCGTCCGACATTGCACCTGAGTTATAGCTGGTTTTTGGCTAACGCGTTGAGTACAAATCTCTCCGAATCTCAACAGGCAAATACGATAGCACCTCCCCACCTGCAATGAGTGACCTTTGGTTCCCCGACTTACTGTATGCGTCTCGGTGTCCCCACGAGTCCTCCGACTCACGGAGTGTACCTCCGACACTCCAAGCGTGGTTGACGGTTTGTAACGGTCGTGCAGGGGGCTGACCATGAAAAGCTTTCGTCGAGCAAACAATCCTTTGTGGCTTGCGATGTGGTCAGCCGTCTTACGGAAGAGGGGTCCGTTGGGGGAAAACAAGCCAATTTCCCAGGTAATCTCCAATTACCACTCCTATGTGCATTCACGCACGTCAAGAGAAACGGACAACTTGATGAGCTTAAATTTGCCAGTGCAGCGTTTATTTTTTACTTCTCGGTGCAGTCGATCATGACGCGTTTCGGCCAACGCAGTGGCCTTGGTCACATGATCGCGTTACGTGCTAGTGAAACATTTATTGGATACCAAAATACCATGTGACACCGTGTCTGCACTTATCATAGACATAAGAGAAATACTACGGCATTGATGTTTTGAACGCTAAAAACATTGTATGATGTTACTAAAAGTATATGTTCAATACTAACTAGGAGTACTGCTTAAATGGATTATAAATAAAGAATGTCATTTGCATAAATAACATGATTATTACACCATTTAAAACACCATTTAAAAGCACATAACATGTAAAACGCACAAATGCAGAATTAGTATATGCTAAAATTGGTGAATAAAAGCAGGACTATAAAAAGCCTTAAAAACATACACTAAAAAAATATATCCTGCGTAAAAAACATCCCTCTTTGCCATGTAAAGGTTTTTTTGAAAAATGAGTCAAATTCACTAGTACAAATACTAATACAAAATATATATATATATATATATATATATATATATATATATATATATATAAAAAAATCCCTGGGTCCTAGTGGGCTTTCTACCCCCCGGGGGGGAAGATCAGGGGCTATTGCCCCCATCTGCCTCCTGGGGGGCAGAAAGTCTTATTCCGTCTTTGGGGGGGGTAGGGTGGGGGCTTTGGCATGCCCATTCTGGGCAGCCCCCACCCCTGGCGTATAAAACAAAATCTCTGGCGTCAAGGGTGCTTTCTGCCCCACCGGGGGGGTCAGAAAGGCTGTCTGGGAAAATTAAATGGGGGGAGCAAAGGCCCTTGCCCAAGGGGCTGCTCCCCCCTCCCTGGTGGCTAGTGGGTGGATCCCTGCTTGGGGATCGCCCTCCTGATGCGATCCCCAAGCAGGGATCCACTAGCAAAAGGGTACCATTGGAAAGGGGAGATTCTCCCCTTTCCAACGATACCCCTCCCAAGTGTTTCGGTGCTCGGGGGGCTGAGATAGCCCCACGAGCACTGAAACATTAAAACTGAAACTAAGTTTCAGTTTCGTTTTCAATCTAATGACGACAGCGCGCCTATGCGCGCGATCGTCATTCGATGCAAAATGAGTGAAGGGCCTCGGGAGGTTGGGGAAGCTCTTCCCCACCTCCCGAGGCCCCCCCAAAAAAATGGAAATCCCTCTGCTGTTGGTGCCCCTGTCCTCATGACTGAATGTTTCCGTCATGAGCACAGGAGCACTGGTGCTCATGACGGAACCATTCCGTCATGAGCACCGAAGGGGTTAAAATCTCCTGAAATAATATCAAATTCAAATAAACTTTATTCGGTTTCATAAGTAAAAACCATGAAAGTTAAAACATACAAAGACATAAAACCCAATTACATTAAAAATACATGTTAAAATAACAATCCAGTTGCGGAACCCCCACAATTTAATGTATAGAGCCCAGTATATAAGAAACACAGGTTAAAATAAAAGACCGCATTCAATACATATGAAACATAACATGCAATTATAAAGTGCAACGTGCCATGTGGGACATTTCTCCCTTTACATGTTTGACCTTGTAATGTGGACTAAAACTTCACAATTTGTCAAGAACCTAGTTATCCGGGCACTAAGTAAGCATCCAAGCAGGCCCTGGTTTTTACAATAGATTTCAAATATCCCACAAGAAAAAATAGACAATCCTCTTTCAACAACTGCAAATAAAAAAGGGCAGGGCGAGCCTGAATGAAATTCAACTTCTTTAAAATGGGAACCAAAAAATGCCTTCGGGGAGTTTCATAAAACCTGCATATAAACATAAAGTGCAGCAAATCCTGTGGAGACTGGCCGTCGCAGCCACAGGGTGCAAGCACTTGTCCTCTACTGCATCCCTTGGGCCTTGCTAACAGGAGGTGAAAAAGATTCATCCGAAACCTTGTTAATAAAAACCTCTCCTGTATAGATAAGGACCCTATGAGGTAGGGCTCCGTTAACGGGGTTGTTTTAAGCATTAAAAACTTCCGGACACTTGGTTTCTGCACCTCCTGTTCATCCCTTTCCATTTTCCTAAGGGTTAAAAAAGCTAAACTAATTGATTCCACATCTTTCTTAACAATAGTTTCAGGTTTAAAAAATAAATCAGCTCGCCCTAACCCTTCCAAACTTCTTCTAATTTAACTTAACCAGGGAATTCGCATTGCCTTATCAAGAGACATGCACTCCCGCAAAATCAAATGGTCTAAAGTTAACTCCTCGTTCATCCAACACTTCATCCAAAACACAAGAGGGCGTAGAGCCAGGGTATCACTTAGAAAGGGGACTCCCAGCTCCTCATGGGCCACTAGGTTGGATAAACCGCACGGGACACACAACAACCGCTTTAGGAATTTATTCTCGATCACCTGAAGGGGGTTCACAGCAATATGTCCCCAAATTTCGCTTCCATAGCTAGCTACAGCCATGCTTTTGGATTGATAGACTTTTAACATGGCTCCAATAGGTTTCCTCCCTACTTTATAGGCAAAGTTAAAAATTGCCGCGTTTACCCGGGACAGGTCCCCCTTTTTCTTCACAATAAGTGGCCCCCAATTTAGCTGGTCGTCCAAAAGTACCCCAAGATAAGAAAATATGTTTGTGCGAGGGATATTTGCAGGGCCAATACTAAATTGATAACTTTTTGTAGGTCGCTGCCCCACTTGCATTATATAAGATTTTGCGTTATTTACTGCCAAATTACGATCCGTCATAAATTTGGAGAATGCATTTAGTAAAGATTGCAATCCTAATGCAGTCCTGGATAAAAGAACAGCATCGTCGGCATAAAGTAAAACAGGGATGCCGCGCCTCCCTACACATGGAAAGTCTACCCCCGTGGCTCTAAGTACACTGTCCAGATCATTAATATAAAAATTAAATAAAAAAGGGGCCAGAATACAGCCTTGCCGGACTCCCCTCTTAATCTCCAGATCCCTGGTAACCCTAAGATCCTTAGAAAACCTAACATTGGCCTTGGTGGACCTATGCAGGTCCTCTTAAAAAGTTAACAACACTGTTGTCCACCCCCATTGCCCTCATGGACTGCCACAATTTGACCCTGTTGACACAATCAAAAGCGGAAGACAAGTCCATGAAGGCCAGGTAAACAGTGCCGGGGCGGGCAACTGTGTATTTACTCAATATCATAGAAAGGTTGAGGCACTGGGCAACCGTTGACCTCCCCGGTCGGAATCTAAACTGGATATCCGACAGAACCTTATGCTCCTCCGCCCAAGTAGATAATCTCTCCAGGAGAATACGACCTATAACCTTAACCACGGAGTCAAGAAGGGAGATAGGCCTATAGCAATGAGTGCTATTCCTATCACCCTTTTTGAAGACAGGAACTATAGTAGAAGTGGCCCAGGACTGGGGACAACCGTTTCTTGCGGCTGCATTAAACACAACCACAAGTATCGGAGCCCAGAAGGGAGGGTCAGACTTGTATAGATCCGGGGGAATGCCATCTGGGCCCGGTGCTTTGTTAGTAGAGAGCCCTGCGATGCCCATCTCCACCTCACCTTGATCAAAAATTATTACCGGGGCATTTGAATCCCGAGCTTCTTGACAGGGACAGGGGTGATCCGTTGGGCTCGCGAACATTGATTTAAAATGCAGCACCCATTCCTCCTCTGTTATGTGTGCGTCTAGGCCCCCCCCATTTGCTGATCAAAAAGAGGGCTGTTAACGATACTCCAGAACCTGGAGCTATTACTGAGGGCACTTGAGTCTATCAACTCCCTCCAAGCCTCCTCTTTCAGAACACCCTTCCGTCTAACCAGGGATAATTTATATTCTTTCCGGCAAATACACACCTGGGTTTGGTTTCTAGGTTTAGCGGCCAGGGCTTTCCTTAGGTTTTTCGCAGCCCGAGAACAGAACGCGTCAAACCATCTGGGCTTGGGACTGACTGTCCTGCCTGCAGGGATACTTAAAAGTTCCCCGACTTTGTGGCCAGAGATTCATAGGCACCAATAACCTCGCCTGGGGAGGAACCAACCGCAGTACACTGTGCTAGCTCAAGGGCACAGGATTCTCTAACTGCCCGATAGAATTTTTCTGGGGAAATCTGGGTCCATTTCAGCCGTCGTCTTCCGTCCGAAGGTCTGAGAGTACCCCTCGATACTGTTTCACAACTCCGTACTGACCATAGGCCCCTCGTGGAGACGCAAAGGGGGTTATGATCACTATATACACTCTCCTCAATTTTAAAAGAACAAAATATTGATTGTAAAGAAGAGGAAGTTAGAATAAAATCAATGAAGGACCCCGTACCTCTCCCTTTGAAAGTGGCGACAGGAAAAATGGTGTGCGGGGCAGTTAGGGACATCAAGTTGTCATGTCAAATTCATTTAACAGGTTATTCAACAATTCTCCCTGCACAAGATGTTCAAAGTGAAACTCCTTCATACGCGGACAGCCCATTTCAGAAGTACAAGATACCATTGGGTTGCCACAAGGGTGGATATTAAAATCACCAAATACCATGAGGTTATGTAAAATAGAGTCAAAAGACTGTCTTATAACTGAGCCCAAAGAGGTGATATTACAGGCACTGGGAGGATAAGGCACAGAATTATAAAAGTTAATTAGACCCCATCTAGTGTCTCCCTTTTTTACCATCAGTGCCAGTATTCCCGGGCAAGAAGATGGAACAACCCGAATCTGACAATCAATGGCCAGGGAGATATATGTGACTAAACCACCCTTGGGTCTTCCACTAGTCGTAGGAGTGGCTGGGACATAGAAGGTCTTACAACCCTCCAAGAACAGATCACAGTCCACCAACCATGTCTCTTGCAGGTTGATCACCTGGAATTGCTTCACAAAGTGCAACCATAGTGGGTCCTGGAACTTGTTGGCCAACCCTGCAATATTCCAGGACAAAAATGTAATAGCTGATACCCTTTGGCTCTCCTCGACTACCTCAGATGAAGACTGCTTCTGAGCAACAAGCTCAATGCTATGTGACCTAGTATTACCTAGTCAATCACACTTCTCCAACCCCTGAAATAATAATGCTAGTTGCCGGATACTGATGTGATAAGATTGTAATTGATTCCCATAATACTGAAAGCTGAGTCATCTTAATTGCGTTCTTTACACTCAAATACACATTTATAAATATAATTGGTATTTCAAAGTCTATTTTAATACACAATAACCAGGTCAATTGAATGTCTATTACATGGTGAGTAAGGTCTAAATCCAAGGAAACATAAATAGAGAGCCCGCCTTTTGTTCGACCGTGAACAGATGTACGAGTTGCAAAGTTGGCATATTCGTAAAAGCCTATTATGGGCTCATGGCACATTTTCCATGTTTCCTGGAACATTAAGATTTTAAAAATCTGAATAAAATTTATTGTATCATGATCTTCTAACAGCCTAGAAAGTCCCTATACATTCCAAGAGCAAATGTTAAAATTGGCAGGTCCATTCTTTCTGGACAGACTGCTCCATCTTCAATCATTCTCATTAGGTTTCCCTCTACTGCGTATTTTCGGTAGCCAGGCCCAATCGTCCATGGGGGCTAGTTGTTTTTGGGTTTCTTTACAAATTCGAGGGCCCCAGCTAATACAAGTGATGTTGATGCCAGAAGATGTCAAGATTTAGTAGTGATTTCAAAGTTTTGGCATTCTCCTCTTTTGATTCCATAATCGTTAGTTTAGCTTGTAGATGACTTTCTTCCTCGATCTTGGGTATCAACAATGTTGGATACAAACTGTCTTTATATTTTTCTATTTTAATTCCCCATTTCTCGAATTGTTGTGTGTATTTGGGTATCCTATCGATCTGTTCACTTTGCCATATGGTACAAGTTACTTCATATTTGGGGTTATCAGAATCCTGTTTAAATTGAACAGATTCTAAGGCATCCAATGTTAAGTTACGAAGCTCTGGTATAGAAGCTAATAGCTTTAATATATTACCATATATATACGATTGCTTTTACATATAAGTATGTACACAACAAATTTAGTGCCACAATTATTGTTTGTGTGGATTACAAATTCATCTGCATCCCCATTGCTAAAACATTTGGTCTTGTCCAGAGCCCATCTGCACATCCACAGTGGCCACTTTTTGTAGAAGCCTAGAGTTTGTTGTGTCAGCCAACTCATCTATTGTCATTGTTTAGGGTAACTGGGGCTCAAACTGTTTTTTTAGGGACCTACCTTTATGAAAGATAATGTCGGATTTATCTGAAATGTATTGGCTCAGCATTCTATCAGATTGGAGTAAATGCCAATGTCTCTAAAGACATTTGTGAAAATCTATGTGAGGTCCAACTGTAGTTAGTAATCATTAAATCAGTCGATTTAGCCATGTCCTGTTAACATCAAGTGTACTTTTCGGATCTACTTTCTAGATCCTGTTTCTGGCTGAGTGAATAGTATGTATATTGCAGCCCCTCTGGACAAATCTCACTTCCATAACATGAAGAGATTTCTGAAATTCTTGCTCATTACTACAATTGCATCTGCCCCACGTAATTTCCCTAAAGAGGATAGCATCTATCTGGCATGTGTGATATGAACTAGGCACATTCAGAGTCAATTACAGGAGTTTGGCTTGCAAAATAACCTACTGTTAATCTTGTTCTTAATATAAAGCTCAACATCAAGAAAGACAATCTTCTCATTGTACAGGTATGTGATTTGAATGTTTGAGTAATTTGTGTTCATGTAATCACAAAAGCTTTTCAATTGCATCTCATCTCCTGTTAAAATCATAAAGCAATAATCCATAAATTGCCCCTGGTACAAAATAGGGTCACTCCACCTTATACCACGTGGACCCTAGATCTGTCTCTCCTCCAACCACCCAATGAAGAGGTTTGCGTATGAAGGGGCAAATCTAGAGCCCATCGCTGGCCCTTGTAATTGGCTATACCATTCACTGTTGAACAAAAAAAGAATATTCTCCAGTATGATTTCAGTCATTGCCACAGCATTTGTGTTATATATCTATAGATCTAATGTTTAGCAGCTATCTAAGTGTTGTTACTCCCTTCTTATGTTTGACGCTTGTATAAAGTGAGACAATGTCAAGTGTCACCATCAACATGCCTGATTCCCATGTCACTTCATTTAACAAGTTACGCATGTGTTTACTGTCACGTATTTGAGAGGGTAGGTTAATCACAAATGGTTGCAGAAAAACATCTACAAGCTCTGATAGCCACTCAATGGGTCCACTAATACCCAAAATGATGGACCTCCCCGGTGGAAATGGTAGGACTTTGTGCACTTTAGGGAGTGTGTAAAGCCTAGAATACCTGGAACAATCAATCTGTAAGTAAAAGTATTCATCATCATCATTAAGCAAACCTCCCTTATTCCATTTCTTCAGTTTACAATTGATCTTTTTAGCCAATGTGAAAGTAGGGATCACATCCAATTTTTCATAATACAACAGCCCATCATTTAGTTTTGTATATATCTCCTGGTCATAATCCAAATGGTTGATGACCAAAATGTTTTTCTTTGTCTGTTCCTCTTATTATAAGTTCATCATGACATTGTTCTCCTCGGCTAAGATTATCCCTGCTCAATTGTGTCCTAGTTCCCCTTTGCCATCTATCTAGGCCACCACATACCAATTTGTGGAAAAGCTCTAAATTGTTTCCATTTGAAAATTGTGGTGTCCAACATGACTTACTATTAGGTCCACTGTCTACAGTAGAATCAGTGCTTACATCCAGATTCTCATGAACCCTGGAGAATCATAACTTCAGTCGCCTAATGTATTTAAACAAATATACTTTAAAAGTACAGATATGCCCACTTGTTCCAGGGCAAAAACCCATTCCTTTCTTCGGTAATGATTGCATATCAGAACTCAGTGTTTGATTCAACCCTAACCCTACTACGTTTTGTTCCAGGACCCTTATTTGCATCCCTCTTTAGCTTCCTTGTCCTCCCACCTTATTTCCCCTTCTGGTTTTGTTATATTGTCCATTTTTGTGTTCTGGTCTCGATTTCTCAATTTGATCCTCTGCACCTCCCATAAAAAATTACTACCACTATAATACTGGATGGAGGTTCCTTCACCCGCATCAACATCTCCATCACTACTTGAAGGGTTACTCAGAGGTTGAGCTGCGATTATTTGAGGATAGCTCGTGAGATCTTAGTCTTATCCCTTTTAATCAAATGGTCGTATCTTTTTCCAAAGGCAGAAGACTCTACAGTTATGGTAGTCTGCACCTCTTTTGTCTTTCTTCAGCTTTCTGGCTTTTCGCTGTTTGATATCATCCTTGTGTTTGTTAAGAATGTCATTTAGGATATCGTAGTTCTTTTTAGTTGATTCTGGGAGGTTTAAATCCTTAATCTGTTTCCAGGGTGTGGACGTCTATTAGTAGTTTGGATACCTTTCTCTCACCAATCTCAATTAGGATGGTCATTACGTTCATTGAGCTCTTAGTGAGCTCCTTTTTCCATGTGATAAAGGTTATCATCTAAATCTTATTTTTAATGGACTTGAGGCCCAAATCCAATCTGATTGGCGAAAAATGTGCTCGATGGAACCAAAAATAATGAATTAATGAATGTATTTTCCGACAGTAAAGCAATTGCTGCAGGTATTCCCCGCAATTCAGCTCCATAACAGGCAGTATCCAAGGGCTTGGCATTATGTAAGTGCAATACTGGTATTGCTTTTGAAGATGAAGCATGAAATATTTTTTCAATCCCCCCTTTGGTCTGTTTTAACTTCAGCAGCTTTTATAAATCTTTGCCTGTCCAGGTCATATTTGATGATAATTTTAGTCCAAGGTAGTCTAACATGACTACCTTTTCCAGCGGACACCCCCCAACCGAGATGGTACCCTTGTAAGAGGGATGGGGGATTCAGGCACATTAATTTTGTTTTTGCACAGTTTTCTACTTAACCACGCTGTTTACAAAAATCTGCAAAGGAATTAATCAAATTCTGGAGCCCCATAGGAGTCTTTGACACTAGTAATGTATCATCCACAAAGATCAGCACTAGTACTTTAGTACCAGCACTGCTCGCAGCTTCATGGACACAACTTCCCAGATGTTAATTGGCCCTGTACTCCCCAACATACTCGTGCTGATGTATTCTGATGGAGATGCATGGTAAAATGCAAGATATTGTCTGGGAATCCCATGTTCCTAAGAACAGACCAAAACGTCTACCAGGATATCAGATTGGAGGCTGATTTTAAGTTCACAAATGCCCCATCAAGGTGACCCCACCCAATTTAAGATTTCCAATTAAGGGTAAAAAATCTCAATACCTGATCAATTGTGCTGATGTTATGCCGAAGACAGCTTGGCAAGGATATAAGATGTTATCCTCAGCCCAGCTGTTGTTTGTCCAGGACCTAGTGGCAATTGTTTACTAACAGTCAATTGGGCTAATCGGTCTGGCATTAGATGGAACAACATGAGACCCCTTCTTTAAGATTGGAATGATTTCTGTGCCTTGACATGATGCAGGCATGGGGGCACCCCTAGATATGGCATTTGTGATCAAATCTATATAAAGCGCCCAGTTGTCTATATCATACCAATATAGGGCCCTCGGGTGCCTTCCCAGGTTTAATGCCATTTATTGCCCTGGTTGTGTCAAAACAAGTAAAAGCAATGTCGATGTATGCTATAACTGTACACATAATAATGAGAATATCTGTAAATATGATATGAATGACCTCCTTGTTCTATGCACATGCAACAACAAGCAAATATTACTGCTGTCGAATTTACCCAAGATGACCTCCCCTTCAACCCAGAGTTCAAGATACGTGGTCAGACAGGCCCTGCGACCCAAACCCAGGCCTACTGATTGATAGTTCACAGGTGAGGTTACACTCAGCCCGAAGACGAATGCGCAAGCAGGGAAAACCCTGATTGATCCCACAGAGAGGCAGGCATCTACACCACAAACCGGCCCCAATAAAACACATTTGACCAAAAAGCTCACGTTCCCAAAATTCCACAAAGTTAGATGCCACATGTAGTTAGGAATGCTCAGCCAATTAGAACACATCATGCATACCACACACAGTGATCACACGCTCCTCATGCCGGGCATCTTGACACACTGGTCCACACTAGCTCTCCTTGAGGTTGAGAGCCACCTGTGTCCCCATTATCAGATGGTTGTACTTATAATTTATGACTAGGCTTGGACTCACAAGCTCTTTAAGAATTTTAAATCTGTTTATTGTACCTCACAAACTGTATATATAATTGGCCAAAACGTATGTACATCGAGACTGCCTTAAGCAACTCTGTTGATGCTCTCCCGGCTGCTGTGTTTAATTAAACCAAGTTGTTCTTGTTTTGTCAAATGCCTCTTGTCTTCATTTTTTCAAGGTAAATTCATTTGCGACTAATAAGCCCACAGGATTGAAACAACCAGGTCTTCAAGTTTTTACAGAACAGGGTGATAGAAGTTCAGCTCTGCAAAGATTCTGGAAGGGCATTCCATAACTTTGGGCCCAAGTATGCAAAGGATTGGCCAGTCATGCGCACCAGGTAGATTCTGGGCACTTTGTAGAGGGACCAATTAAGTGAATGAACTGTGCGCATGGGTTAAGGCACTACAAGGTCTTGGATGTATTGTGGGTTTGTCTCGGATCTGGTCTTGTGCATAAAGCACAAGTATGTGAACTATATTCTTTTATCCATAGTGCACCAATGCAACTCGCAGAGGTTCTAAGCAGAGGCAGATTTAGAGAGGTGATAGAGGAGTCTGGCTGCAGAGTTCTGGACCACTTGTAGGCGTCGATTAGATACCTTGTCTGCTCCCAGATACAGGATGTTCCAGTAGTCTATTCTTGATAGAATAAAGGCTTGGATCACTGTGGGTTCAAGTGATGCAGGGCCACTCCTTCACACCCAGGCAAGAGGGTAGCAGATCAGCAAAGCAGGAGTCTAGTAGAGTGTAGTCCAGTAGCAGCACCGCAATCCTTCTTCCTGGCAGAATATCCATAGGTCAAGAAGTGTACTGAAGTGGTGGCGTCTGTGATTCAGTACTTCTACCCAGTTGTGCCTTTGAAGTGGAGGAGCCTTCAAAGACATGCCTTTGAAGTGCACATTTGTCCTGCCTTCTTGCCCTGGCTCCAGACTCGCTCCTGGGGGGTGGTGGGTATGCAGTCCTTTGTGTATAGACAGGGCGAAGCCTATTCTGGTCTCAGTGAGGCTGTGCCCAGCTTCTCCTTCCTCCATGTCAGAGATGGCCCATTGAGACACATCTCAGCTCCTGTTATATGTGGCTGTCTAGGAGGAATACACAAAGCCCAAATCCCAACTACAACCAGTCTTGTGATCTAAGACAGGCTACAGGTATCAAATGGCTAAAGCAAGAAAATCCCAACTTTCTAAAAGTGGCATTTTCAGAATTTCAATTTAAAATTCAACTTCACAATAAGTTTGGATTTTAAGTTGTTATTCCAGAGAGACCAAACTTGATTCAAGTTTATTATTAAATTTACTTGGTTACTTAATAATGTTAATATTTGTTTTCGATTTAGGTAGGATTATTATATATTTGGTGGTTTGTTTTGAAATCCATGTATTTTGATATTTTTTAAGATAAATATTTTTAGTATGTCTAATAATTATTTCTTATATAAATATATTATTTGACATTTATATTTTATATCTTAAAAATAATTTTAAGGTTTAGTTAGGAATTACATTTTTAGATTGATGCTTTTCATGCAGGTGTGTGAATTTTTTAGAGTATGGATTTTGCTATGGTTTCTAAGTGTTCTAGTCCTTTAGTGTTTGGGTAAATGATCATACATTGTTTTAGTTTGTGTTAATTTAGGACATAGATGTGTTACAGATTGTTCTAGTCTTAGTTGCTGGTAGCTTTGTTCTTTTTGGATTGATTCTAGTAATTTACGTAGGGTGGGATCTTCCCATTGTGGATTGGAAGGCATTATGCCATCCTTCTACCATGTTGTTAGTATTTGCTTCTTGGGCTAGGGTACTGTTGCACACATTCCACCATGGAATGTAGAATTTTGGTTGTCTTCCATGTCCAGACCTATGTAGTCTTCCTACCCAGGTGTCCTCGAAATAGTCTAGTAGGGGACTTAGTTTGTTCATTGGTTTGGTAATAGGGGCTTTAAATCAATAAATTGTAGTGTTAAGCAACTTTTGTTATTGGACGTAGGCTAGTGCAATTCGTTTTTTTATTTCATATGCAAAGTTTCTTTTAGTTGCATATTCTACACCAGGGGTCTCCAACCACTTCTGTAATGAGCTACTTGTGTTCAATGAAAATCATACCAAGCTACTAATGCTAGTGATGTAAAAGTGTACACCCTTTCCAACAGTGCCTAATACATCGATGTGATCACTGCTGACAGAGTTTCCAGTAGTAATGTAAAAAAAGGCTTTGACAATTTGAACTGAAATATTACAAGGGTAGTACATACAAACCATAGTGTCAATCCCTCTGGCATCATGGCATAAATGAGTGATAAATTTCTCCAACTCAAATATTAGCTTTAAACTCATTTTAAAAATTCAACTATTTTTCTACAGACATCAGATTATGAGTTGTAAAAATACACACTTTGTCTTGAGTACATGCTTTTTGATTTTGCTATACTTATAATAATTAAACCAAGCAAAAGCTTCAATAGTTATAGGCCGGACTGCACACAAGAGAGCTACTCACCAGTAGCTGGAGAGCTACTGGTAGTGTAGAACAGGTATCTCCAACAAGTATCTCGTAAACTAAAGGTTGATTTTTGAAGGTGTCTCCATATGCTTTGATTAAAATGATAATAGCAACCTTGTATTGCTGTGTGAGTAATGTTTTGGGCTTGCTTGTATCATTGACTGTTCGAAGTCCATGATAATTTTTTGTGGGTAGTAGTTATTTGTTTCTTGCTTTATTTTTGTTAGCAGTTCTACATAGGTCGTTGTTTGTTAGGTAATAGTGCATAAATGAAGGGGATGTTGCTATTGTGGTACTGTTCATGGATTGTGTATAATTGGAAAAATGGTTTGGGGCATATTTTAAATGTGCCATCCATCATCCATGTTTCACAAGATTTAAGTTTTAGTAGGTTTGCGGGAGTTGCAAAGATTAAAATATTGTTTTCATTAGATTTATTATCATAAAGAATGAACTGTTCTTTTTTAGGAGTTGGTCAGTTCAGGTGGTATTTGAACTTCACTGAATGTTTTGGAGGCTGGTGGATTGCCAGTAGTAGCTTTTTTAATTCTAGCAATTCATCTTTTTAAAGTTGAGATGGAGGGTAATAGTCCAGTTACATGTTCTGAAACTCTGGGTAGGATATCCATTAGTATTTCTGTTGCGGGTTTCTAAGAGCTAGTAGTAGCCTCTCTAAGAGTTTCTAAAACATCTTACTTCTATCTCTGCTATGTTAGGGGGGTGGTTATGCTCTTTCACATTTATTACTGTAGTTTCCCTTGTTGTTGCCCTCTCATAAAATGCATTGGAATAGTATTTGGTGAATTTCCTATTAATCTTGTTGGATGTTTGTTTCTCTAGGTTATTGACATATCCCATGTAGTATAGTAAAAGTTTAACTTTTTGCGATATTATGATTTTTGCACCTTCACTCATTTTGATATTTGAATTGTGATGAGAAATTTATATAGAAAATGTTAAATTTATTTTACATGTATTTATTGTATTAAAAACAGTAAAGTTTAAAAATACATGTTTGGGATTGTAGATAATGTTTGCTTTTGTGAAGTTTTCTGTTGGTCTTTGGATGCAGTGCTTGGGGTTTTTTCTGTTGAAGAAAAATAAATTTTTATTTAATTTGTTGAACAGTATTTTTTGTAATTTGGGAAGTGGGTAGTTAGTGGGGTTTTCTGGTTGGGAGTTTTAATTATTGGATTAGTATTTTTTTAATTTATAATTACTTTCTTTGGAGGAGTTTCTTGGATGTTTGTAGTTGAGTGGTTTGAATTTTCTGTAGAGCAGAAATAGTTTATTAGATTAGGTTATTTGTTTAGTTTATTTAAGATTAGTTTAGTTTTATTTTGTAACATTATGAAATAAGTGTCCTATTTTACTTACGTGAAGGGAAAAAAAACGGGGTTTCTCAGCGCTCACCTGGTGGTTGACACAGTATATTCAAATTCAAAAGAGGTAGAAGTGGTGCACACAAAGGAGGAATGTGTACCCTTCCTTCCCAAATGGGAACCCTGAACAGGGTCCTGTACAAAATCATATGAACCAAATTGGCACACACGGATTACTGCTTATATATAGTTGCGATCACAATACTATATTCTTCAATTACTGAGTTCCTTCAGATTTTGAACTTCACACGTCAATTTGTTATTCCAAATCTTGGACTCCACAAATCATTTATTTTGTTTGTTCACACAGCTTGTTCTTCACAGTAGCCAACGCGTGTTTTGTCAATAATATCGACTTAGTCCGGGCTTATTTTCTTAATGTAAGGTCAAGTTAATAGCACAGCTGTGCTTTCAGAACAGACAACTGGTCCACCATGTTATGTTCATAGAGACATATACTGTTCAATCATGAAGACTTCCAATATAACGTAATTCCAAAATTGAGATCAGTAGGTGAATGGCCAGTCTCTCGTGGTAACTATGCGAGGGTGATTATTTCTTTCAACGTACTGGGCCGTGTCCGTGTAGGCCCTATTCTGAATAAAACGGAAGCGCACTGAGAGTACTCGGATCAAAGCGGCGTTCTGCTGAAAAAACAAAATAAATGACTTGTGGAGTCCAAGATTTGGAATAACAAATTGATGTGTATTGCTTCACCCTCCCAAATGATAGAAAATACCGCACAACCCCACTGAGGCACACACACGGCAAAGCAATAAAAACACCTGGAAAGGGATTTCACTCTAATAAAATTAGAACGATCAAAAGACTGTTTTCAAAATAAAGCATAGGGTTGTATTTGTGCAACACTCTCTAACAAAAAGTCTTTCCCAGATGTCAAATGAAAACACTCAAATGAATACACTTTTGGAAGCTAGTGGCTGAAGGTACACGTATTGGCGACCACTTGGAGGCTGCTGTTCAGCCTGATAAATGGGTAACCCACTTCACGTCACTATACAAGGAGGACAGATTGAGGGGTCCCATGAGTCTGTGGCTAATCTAATACCCACTGAACTTTCTACCTATGCAACAAGTGAAGCTTGTTCATTTAGGGACCCCACCTGCTTCCCCCTAAGTGAGACAGAGCATGCTTTTAAACTTACCAGGAAAGGCAAGGCACCCGGACTGGTTGGTTTTCCTGGAGATTTGTTTCTCTCTAAACCTGAGGTCTGGGTCCCTTACCTTAACCAACTATGTACGCCATTATGGGAGGTAGTAAAATACCACCATCTTGGCAGGGAGCTATTATTGCTATATAGAAAAAGGGGGCTAGGGATAAACCATCAAACTATAGGCGATTAGTTTACTGGATGCCAGCCAGAAAATATTCTGCAGACCGATATTAACCAGGTTGCAAACTTGGCTTGCTGACAATCATGTCCTCAAAGACGCCCAGGCAGGGTTCAGGAACAAAATAAGTACTATAGATAAGGCCTTCTATTTTAATGTATTGTGTTGGAAGTATGTTACTCTAAAGAAAGAACATTTATAGGTTTCCTTCATTGACATTCGGTAAGCCTTTGATTTAGTCCCTAGGGATAGGTAATGGAGGGTGCTAGGAGACTACGGGGTCCCAGAGAGACTTACTGTGGATTCTCAGAGTATTGCATACTGACACTTATGCACAAGTAAGGTGGAACAACATTGGTGATCTCACAGATAAGATCAATTAGGAGGGGCGTCAAAAAGGGCTGTGTACTTGCCCCAACTTTATTTAGTATGTGCATCAATGGGGCAGTGAATTAGGTTTCTGCAATTGAACATGATGCCCCAAAACTTGCCTGTATTTTGGTCCCGATTTTAATGTTCGCTGACGACACCTTACTCATTTCCAGAACCCCAATGGGACTCCAGAAGGAACTGGACTTGTTTGCAGCCTTCTGCAAAAACAGAGGTTGAGAAATAAAACATAAGTCCAAATTTATGGGGGTTAACCCCCATAGGTCCTTCAGAGTTAAAATGAGAATTGATGGCACACTGATAGAGCAGACTAATCAATTTGATTATCTGGATATACGGATGTCACTCTTTAAAATGGGGGAAGCAAATAGATAAAAGTAAGGTTGGACTACACCTGCGCACACTTTTAATTAATAGGAAATACAAGTCTACTGCTGGAGGGGCCGTGTCACCGGCCCTAAAAATCTACCAAGCCACTGCAGTTTCAGCCACCCTCTATGGGGCAGAGACTTGGGGCTTTACAGATGCATCTATTCTAACTATTGAGAAGAAGACATTTTCTAATGGTCTTCTCAATTTGCAGCAAAGCGCCCCATTGGCGCCGTAGCAGTTCGATCTAGCCCTCAACCCCATCCACTTGATATCCTTCCTCAAACCATTGCTGTACTGGGTGAGGGTATGGTCTATCCTAGAATTAGCTATATATATATATATATATATATATATGAGAGGCACTCAGGGATCTGATAAATTATGATAAAACCATCCGTACCCCTTGATTAGAGCATGTCAAAAAGCAATTTAAACTGCTTAACTTGGGGAATATGTGGGCTATCCCTGATGAAGTCAGTAAAGGCGACAAGTTGCTACTAAACGCAAACCTTTGGGAACCGGTTTTGACTAGAATCTGGGCCGAGTAGAGGAAGGGCTCACTAACAGGGCAATTTCTGCTCCATAAATGTTTGCCAAGTTTTGAATCCTATATGGACAGGATATATCTTGCAGGGGCAAAACAAGTGTATATCCAGTTTAGACTTGGTGCCCTACTCCTAAGATCCCGTATCTCTTATGTTGTGAAATGGGATGTGATTCAGAGAGTTGCCCCTTTTGCCCATTGCTTAAGGAAACAGAGGCCCACTTTCTGCTCTTTTGTTCCAGATATTCGATCTCGTTTGGAAAAAATTGATTATTGCATGGTGCCGGAAGGTGGTCTGGAGTAAGATTTTCCTTGCTCATGCTCACCAACTTAACATTGGCAAGCGTGAACAAGGAAATAATTTTAATATTTAACTTAGAAAATGTCATAAGGTAATCCCAATGTTATCCTATGGGTGATATAGACCTTGGAGTAGTGAAAAATGAATTTGAGAGTTTTTCACTACCAGGACATGTAAAACATAAGTACATGCCCTGCCTTTTAAATGCATTGCACAATGCCCTCTGGGTTGTCCAGGGCCTACCTTAAGGGTGACCTATTTGTATAAAAAAGGTTTGGGGTCTGGCAAACGGTTTATTTTGCCAGGTCGACATGGCAGCGTAAAATGCACACACATGCTCTGGAATGGGAGGCCTGAGACCTGGTTAAAGGGCTACTTAAGTGGATGGCACAATCACTGCTGCAGGTCCATTGGTATCATTTAGTTTACAGGCCCTGGGCACAGCGGGTACCACTTTACTAGGAAGTTATAGGTAAGTTAAATATGCCAATTTGGAATAAGCCAATATTATCATGTTTAGGGGAGAGACCACATGCACACTAGCACTGGTTAGCAGTGGTAAAGTGCTCAGTCCTAAAGCCAACAGAAATGAATTCAGTAAAAAGTGGAGGGTAAAGGCAAAATCTTTAGGGGTGACCCTGTAGAAAGGGCATTTTTTCAATGAAGAGCAGCTCGGATACTCGAAAAGGGCCAAAATAAGGCAAGATGGGTATGTGCAGTCGAACAAGCATGGTTTTTTAACTACTGTCACTTATGTCTGCTGTGATCATGAATGTTGCATGCTGTTGATTTCCAAGGACTTTCTAAATACTTTAAAAGAGGTGACATCACACATGATCTTTGTACATTTTGTCTTTATTCACAGGTCATGGAGCACTACGGACTCCAGTGTGAGATTCAACACTTAAATTGTTTGACGTGCATATTACATTTATCTGCACACCACAGGTGCATCTCACCCCATACTATTGAAACCCAAATAAGTAGATAAGCGTATTTTCAGTCCGGTCCAGAAGAATTGACGCAGACCAGTTAAGGGTGCTAGGACATGAAACATGTCAAACCCTAGACACAATTGCAGGATGTGTACCCCTGGTAGAGAGTAACGTCCCCTCTGTGCAATCTTGGATACATTAATTTTAGTGTTTCTTAGTAGCTCTGATTAACCAAATATTAATCCAATATGTAATCTCAGATCTCTCAAAGGTTCAGCATTGTAATTTTTCTTTATTCAACAATAAACTAAATTGCCTTCAAAGACATATAATGTTGCATCATCACATTATTTCATTCAGATGTGACCTGTATTTCATGATCCCAATGCATTTCGGACATGGCCATTCAGGGATTAATTCTCCTAAAGCATAGTAAAACAATGAATAACCGTTGGATTTTGAAATGGAAACTTGAACAAATATAATATTTTATGAACTGTTATCAGATGCGTAATGCTGACGGTGACATAATAGTTCATGTGTCGGACATGTGAAAATGACTGAACTTGATGTGAAACAAATGCAAATTGTAGACCCACAAGAGGTGCACCTCGATCGGTAGACCCGAGCTTGTGCCGTACTGTAAAAGACCCAAATCATGTGCTTCACTGGTATAACAAGACGACAACTGGTGTAAGCGTGGAGGTGCAATCGGAGTGACAAGCGTGCCTTAAAAATAGTAAGGACGATGTTGGTACTACAATCACTTTGAAAGTGCTTGAACATCAACTAAACTAACTATTGTTCATTAAAAGAGGGAATTTGAGGCTGTAAAAGTTATAACAACGCACCGAAACATGTGCTGACTTCAGCATATCTCTAGCGGTGTACATCCCGGTCGCCATCTAGGAGTGTTTATAATTACACAACGTGCATGTAAAGCAGACTGTTCAAAGATATTCAAGAGCCATGTTGAAATAGTATGGACCCGGTCATCATAATGGAACTAGTACTCACAATATATCGCTCTGTGAGAGCAAAAAGTTCTAGAAAGATATAGGGAAGTGCAATAAACTAAACCTAGTACAAAGAGGTAGATGCATCACATCTAAGTAACGCAAGATGTGTGCAGCTGAAATGTGTAAGTACCATGAGTGCATCACCTGGGTAAAAACAAATAAAAGTTTGATAAGTGGTAAGTATGTATGCACATAGAAACTATATCTGAGTTGTACTGAGTCAACGAGTGGTAGCTATCATCAGACATACTCCTGAGTGTCAAAAATATTCAGCGTGGTGACACCAATCACACTACTCATATTGACACTTATGTGATATTAAACTACCGTAGTATGAAAATATGTCAGTCACCAAAGTTATAGAAAAACACAAGAAAAAAATAAATGACAGGACAAATCTAAAATGGAACAAACGAGCAATTTGCAAAAAGGTATTACAGAGTATTATACAATGTGATCATCATCATAGGTAATAGCTAACTTCCATATAATCATTTAACCCTTTAGGAATGCCTGTCCAGTTTTTTAATCCAGTACAGTGCCCTGCAGAGTAACTGTTTCTTTTTATCAACATCTCTGATCGGTATGGTCTCCAGAATCAAAAATCTCAGTTGACTGATATTATGCCCTTGTGTGTTGAAATGTAGAGCAACTGTAGACTTGTCATTCTTTGTGCGAATGTTGCTTTTGTGTTCTATTAGTCTAGGTTTTCATTTATGTTCAGTTTTGCCAACATAAGCAAGCCTGCAAGTGCATTTCAGAAGGTAAACCATATTCTTTGAATCACATGTAGCAGAGGTATGAAGTTTGATTTTAGTTGCTTGGGACGGATGGGTCATCGTATTACCTGTAATTGTGTTATTGTAACTGTTGCAGTTTAGGCAAGCTGTGGTGCCTTTATAAGTCGTGTTGGCCCTAGTGTTGTCCTTGTTGTCTAGTAGCTCCTTGAGATGCTTGGTTCTCTGATACGTGAATATTGGAGGTGAGTTAAAAATCCCTCAAGTCTGCTTCCGCCTGTAGCATAAGCCAATATTTAATTATGATGCCTTTTAATCATGTGCTCCTGGTAGAATATTTGGACACACATACCATCCTCTTTGAATCCTTGCCGTGGTTCTTGAATGTGAGAAGGTGAATTCGATCCTTGGTGTTAACCCTTTCTACAGCTTCCTGGATGACCGTATGAGGGTAACCTTTGTTTAAATTTGTTAATCATCATCTTTTTGCCTACATTATAATTGTTAGAATTAGATGTATTTTGTTTCATTCTTAACATTTCAGACTATGGAAGATGCCTCTTCAGTGAGTGCTGGTGAAAACTGCTGTAGTGTAGCAAGTTGTTGCAATCTGTAGGTTTGACGTGTATGTTATTTTCCAAGGTATCTTTCCTTGTGATATCCACATCAAGGAATGTGATGGTACTTTAATTGATGGTTTTGGTGAATCCGATGTAATCAACGGTATTGATTTTTTTCTATTGCAGAGATTAGACACATTTTGGGTCCTTTCCATATCAGGAAGATTTCATCAACATATCTCAAGTATGTAATTAAGTTGCATTGCCAAGCCTGGTCACTGAGAATGTCAAGCTCAAATCGGTGCATAAACAGATTTGCATAGCACGGGCAGCACAATTCCCCATGGAAGTCCCAGTCTTTTGCAGGTAAAACTCATTGTTCCACGTAAAATAACTGTGGTACAGGGTGAAATGTAACGGGTCTAGTAGAAGCACTTTGAGATCTTCACCATTGTTACGGTCACTAAAACTGTTTCCACAGCTTCCAGTCCGATATTGTGCGGAATGGAAGTGTACAAGGACTTGACATTGACAGTGCATAGGATAGGATTGTCCATTTCCCTAAATTGTATGATCCTGATTTTGTTTAAAAAATCGGTAGTGTCCTTCAAGTATGTTGTCTTGTTTTAGACCAATGGCTGTAAAAAACGATCCAGATATTTCCCAACTGGTTCATGTATGGAGTTCCTGTGTGGAGACTATTGGTTGGAATGGTGGCTGAGTCAATCAATCAATCAGAAGTTTAAGCGCAGCTATTTACCCGTAAGGGTCTCAAGGCGCTAGGGGTAGGGAGGGTGTAGGATCCATTCCATCAAGGAGGGGGTCTGTCGAAGAGCCAGGTTTTGAGGTTTCTTGCGAAGATGGGGAGCGATGTTGTCTGTCTGAGGTGGAGCGGAAGGGCATTCCAGGCTTTGGCCGTGAGGAAGGAGAAGGAGCGGCCTCCCGATCTGGTCTTTCTGGTGTGAGGGACCATGGCGCAGGAGAGCTGGGCTGATCGTAGGGTCCTTTGGGGTGCGTGGAATTTGAGTCGGCTGTTCAGGTATGCTGGTCCACTGCCGTCGAGGGCCTTGTGTGTGTGGGTGAGTATCTTGAAGGTAATTCTCGCCTCGACAGGGAGCGAGTGGAGCGTGCGCAGGTGCTGGGAGATGTGGCAGTGTTTTGGCGGGTTGAGGACCAGTCTTGCGGCAGCGTTCTGGATGTTCTGTAGCTTGCGGGTGAGGTTTTAGTTTATTCCAGCGTAGAGTGTGTTGCGTAGTCTAGTCTGCTGGTGACCAGGGTGTGAGTGACAGTCTTTCTATGTTTGAGGGGGATCCATTTGAAGGTCTTACGAAGGAGGTGGAGGGTGTGGAAGCAGGAAGACAAGACGGAGTTGATCTGGCGGTCCATTTTGAGCTCGGAGTCCAGGATGATTCCCAGGTTGCGTGCGTGGTCCGTGGGGGTTGGCGGGTTTCCGAGGGCGGGGGCCACCAGGTGTCGCTCCAGGTGTTGGGGTTTGGGCCCATGATGAGAACTTCTGTTTTGTTGGTGTTTAGTTGTAGGCAGCTGTCTTTCATCCATTTGGCGACGGCTTCCATGCCTTCTCGAAAGTTGTCTGGTGGTGTTGGGTTCGTTGGATAGGGAGAGGATGAGTGAGGTTCTTATGTATCTTTGGTAGCATGTGAATGCTTGGAGTCAACAGGTTTTTTGTGTGAGGTATCTTGTGTCACCCCCCATGAAGCTTCCAAGGGTAATGGCCCTTTTGAGGATGTTAGATAACATTTTGAAAATTTCTTTTGTGGGATTCGAATCAACCTCGTGTATGGGGACTCATCTTGAACGTGGTCACTGACATTCTTGGTGTAGAAAGAGCTGTCCATGATGACATGAGGGCCTCCATTGTCCGCTTTGCAGCGTTACCTTTGTGTTGTTGCCAATTTCTTATGATGCCTTTTTCTTTTTGACTTAGGTTTGAGGTCTTGGGAGTCTTAGATTTGAAGACACTGAAATTCTTTCTTGACAATCACTTCAATTAGTCCAGTACTTTGTGACTCACCAATGCTACAAAAGTACTCTTGTTCTTTGGATCCATTAAGGTCCCTTCCTTTTTATCTGGTCTTTTCTCTGCTACATTCATAAGAGTGGTATGCGGAGAAGAAGGACTTATCTTTCTGTAAAGTACTGATTTGAGTGGGCAGTTTGAGATATTAGTTACTAAATTCTTGCCTTCCATGTTTTTTGACTCCAGGTTTGTAGCCATTGGTCCTTTGTAGTGGATTGTCCCTTTTGGTCTTGTTGCCGTGTCCACTCTGGGTTCGACGGTGACATCCAGGCATCTTCCTAGAAAGGAGGCCTCAGAGATTGAAGGGGCAGAAGTTTCTGAAGTCGGTGCATTAAAGTAAACTGGGGCCAGATGGCTCACTTTCTCTGGGATTTCTCCCTGTTTATGCGGGGTCACAGTCTGATGACTGTTTTTCCTTCAGTGGATTTTGAAGAGAATGGCTTGTTCTGTCTTCTGCAAGCGTACATCTCTGCCCAGCTGTAGACTTCTAACATATAGTCTATTGTCTCATTTACATTTTCTGATCTTCCTCCAATTGCTCTCTTTTGTGTATTGATCCAGATGAATTTCAATATCTCTAAGAGTTCTATCCCATTCCTCCTTTTCATTTTACTGGCTAGTACATGTTTCAATTAGTTGTTTTCCTTATTTAGATTGTCCAACAACTTAGACAGTTTTTATACTATAAGCAATTTAAGGTCCAAAGAGAACTGGCTTAAAATTGCATACCAACACTCTCTAAATTGATGGTTATTTTTGCAGAATGTTGATTTGAGAGCGATCCTTAGGCCTCTGGGTATTCTATGAAATCTGTTTTTAATGAGCGTAATGGCATGTAATCGTTGGTTGACTTTTTTTGTGATGTATAATAGTGGTTTGATGTTACTCTGTATAGATCCAGTGCTTGTGGAGGCACAACCACAGTGTGTCACGTTCATCTGTATTTGTTAATCTTGACATAGATGAGCGCTGAGAATATTGTCTAACAGGATTGCCCAAAAGCAATTTTAACTATTCTGTTTCCCAATCTACCACTCCCTTCAATAATCGGAGAAAAGGACACTATCCCATGCCGTAGCAAAAACCAAGCAGTCAAACACTTCTGGGAGAGAGCTCCCTTGCAAGCACAGCCTGATGATGATGATGATGCCCTGGTGCAGTTGGCAAGTAATTAACAAATGTGCTTGCAAGGATGGTTGAGTCGCATGCACAGGAGCACAGGGGTTTAAGTTATTTGAGACTTAGTAGTATTTAGGTTTATATGTGTATGTAGTACATGTTTAGGATGCACTAGATGTTTGTATTGTACTGACCTTTATGTATTAAGGGGTTGCTTAACTTGTCATTTGTGAATAGTGGTTAAGATAGGTTAAGTGTTAGATAAGGTGGTATAGGCTAGTGTTAATAGTATAGGTTAGGGTTAGTGTTTTAAGATATTAGGTTTTACATTTCAATAAATTAACCATTGTCCTCTAGTTGGGTATTAATTGTCATGAGTTGGCCCTATTGTATTAGGTGAATACATGATGATCAGTTTGTCCGGAGTACATTGTAGGTATATATTGCATTGTCAAAGTCCACACAGCACAACACAGGTGGTTTCCTTACTGTAGCACCCTATGTGAAAGGGAGAGGAGAGGTACGTTTTGGATTTTATGTTTTACTACATATTGCTGCTTCCTGCCTGCACTGGGACACAAACTGCTACCTAGCACTAACACAGACCCTCTTGCACCATCATGTAAGAGGGTCTGCATTTGTTGGCTGGTTTATAATTGTTCAGGAAGTTACTCCTGCCCGGCAACATCCATCCTCATTAGCATTTACTGCTTGCCAAGTGTGCCACATCATGCAGCTCACTTAGAAAGGGCTAACAATAATTTTGTAGCATTGTTACAGGTTCACTGGTCTGCCACTTATGCAAAATTGATTGTGCAAATGAAGTAATGTTTGGATGCACTCACACTCAACACATGTGACACGTCTTTAGTGCGGAGGAACATAAGTTGGCTATTTTGGCCTGTTTTGCGTTACTCAACATCTATCAGTATACTTTAGGTCCCGGCAAGGTGCCTTTGCATTTCTTGGTTACTGTTATTCAAGGTATTGGGTTGCACTTGTGTATCCTCGTTTAGCACAAATTCAATGCAAATTCATGAGGAATAGGGGCATGAGTACTGGACCAATCCTGGTACAACCATCCAGATTTATGTATTGTTTATCTTTGTGTGAGCAGTGAGGTATTTGTAATAGGTGATGATGTTATATTAAATTTACAACATATATACTACTGTATGGTATTGGCTTATTACTTCCAGCACTTTCTGATTTCATCCTGACTTTATATTGGCACTTGGTGCAAAGGTTTTTATTAACTGTGCATTTAATAAACAAATCTGAATCTACTCCTTTCTTTTGTTCAGAGTACTTGTTTTTGAACATAAAGTAGTTTCCCTTTAAGGTAATAGTTGCCAACTTCATGAGGCATGTTATCAAAAACTCTTTTTTGCCTTCTTTCCGGCTAGCCCTCTCAATCACTTCAGTGGCTCCATCCTGAGGAATGTTAGTATAAAGTGATTCTACATGATTTCCTCTGCCTCATTGTAGTTCATACATTCTAAATCATTAATGAAGAGCATGCTATCTTGGACAAAAGTTTGACCTTGGAGACTTAATCCTTGAGGTAATGATCTATGAATCCACAAATCACTTGTAATACTGATCCATGAGCTGAGGCAATTGGCCTTCCTGGTGGTTTATGTAGATTTTTATGAATATTGGGAAGTGTAGAAAGCATATACCTTCTCATTGACATCTCCTTGATTGAGTGCCGTAGATGCAGTGGCTTTAATTTCCTCTTGAATCATCTTCACTGGATTGAATGCAAGTTTTCAATAGTGTCTCTCATCTCTCAATTATCTGTAGCTGTCAATATCATAATCAAGTCTGTCCCGATTAATGGCTTCACCCTTGTCGCTGGTAGGCATTGCTATGTCTGGGTTGGACTACAAAGTGGATAATGGTAGTTTTTCATTCTTTGAAATATTACATTGACTGAATCTCTTACAATTTTCCATGTTCATTAGCCTGCTTGAGCACCATATTCTCAAGAGCAATGATCACTGCACTCGTGAGGTTTGATTGGGGGGCAGGTGGGGTCAACTGGGATGGTAGAGATGGACCTGACCGCATATTGGATCATAGATCCAGTTTGCCCAGAAACAAAAAATTAGTCTGATCGTCCAGAAGAACCAGTATAGTTCCCCCCTTGTAATTATGAAAAAAATATGGTTTCTCAGTAACAACAAACCCCAATCCTTTGCTCTTACTCTAAATAAAAAAATAACAACAAAAAACCTGGGGAGCAGTGGGTGCAGGTGAGGGGTCTGCAGAGCTTGGACCTGGTGTTTCTTGCTTGTCAGAGCTGGCAGAGAATTCTGGAAGTCACACTCTTGCGTGTATATGGAGTATGTGCCTTAATAGAAATCTGATCCTAAGTAGGGGTAAACCAGTTCTTTGTGATAACGTGCCTTCTCTTTCTCAACTTTGTTGATATTTTGCCTAGTTGAATAGAGTGAACATATTGTTTCCTCAAGGTGGTTTAATGCCGCTTTTGCATTGTCAATTGTGCTATCACTCTTAATCTTATCCTCCAACTTTGATCTGCTGTTTGAGCAAATTAAGTTCCTCCAGAGCTGTATTTATCCCCAGTATCATCCAGTACCAGGAACAGTTCTTGACAATGAAGCTAAAGCTTGTTCTAAACTTCTTGTTGTTTGTAAAGATATTAGGAATCTTCTTTATTTGAAGGTTCACTGAAATAATATCCACCTTTAAATATTTCATGAGTAATTTACCCTGCAATTCTGTCCTCACTGCTTTTTTACTTTAACTTTTCCAGTTCTTCAAAGTCGGCCTGAATATTTGTATTAGGTAACCATGAGCTTCCCAAAAGGGAAAGACCCTGTGTAATTCTCGAAATGTATTCTTCAGAATATGGCAGAATTTGTTTCAACGATCACCACAATGTCCTTGCAGATGCTAGTCTGCTCATTAACATATAAACAGAATAAGAACATTCCTGTATGCCCATGAGACCCAGGGTAATTATAATGTAATCCAACAATAGTCCAATGGTACTCATGGTTCACTTAATTCTGATAGAAAAAGAATACAAGGCATCTACATGTTTGTAAATAATTCTGTGGTGCATGAGCTGTGCATTGTTCCTAGATAATACATGTACTTCTATACAAAGATTTGTTAGTGCAGACAACGCAGTGGTCCTAATGTAAACAGAAATGTACAACAATATATAACAAGACACTGAATAATCCCTGGGTTCCTCATGATTTTGTAAAGCATAACATTAAGATCCTGTCTGTGTATGTCTAGTAACTGCTAGTGTATTCTAAGACACAAGATGCACCACAGGGAGGGGATGTCTACGTTTGTGTGCAGATGCTTTGCTATACTCTTTACACCCTTGAGTGGATCACACAGTGTGGGTCCTTAAGTCCACATATGGTGAATAGTATTATGGACCATCAAGCCATATTTACTGATGATTAAGTTTTGGATACAGGCAATAATGACTCTATTCTAGGAATGTTAGTCACATGACAATTGTCCTGAGAGACCCATTACATTTTTGTGTCGATACGTTGAAATACCCTCCCTAGGGTGCATTAAGCACCTTAGCCCAACAGTCCAACCCAGCTGAATCCAGAACTTGTTCTCTAAAGTGTGGAGGCACCTCACCTCCCACCTGGAGAAGGCAATGGTATATTGGAATGGAATGGAATGGCTTTTATAGAGCGCATGGCTACCCGGAAGCCTCCCAGCGCTACGAATCACTAAGAGAGGGCCGGAACTCTAAGGAAAGAGCCAGGTCTTGAGCTGTTTCCGGAAGGCTGAATGATTACATTGGCTGCGGAGTTGCAGTGGGAGACTATTCCACAGCTTGGAAGCATTATACGAAAAACGCCTGACTCCACTTCTGGCCTTCTTGACCCTTGGTACCACTGCAAGATGTAGCTCGTCCGAGCGGAGGTTTCTATTGGCTTTGTAGGGGCGGATCAATGATTCAATAATACGAGGACCATTTCCTCTCAAGGACTTATGGACAATGCATAAGGCCTTGAAATCAATTCTTTCCTTCACTGGCAGCCAGTGGAGCATCTGGAAGTGCGGGTTTTGCCGAGCTGTGTTTCTGGGTGCCCGTAAGAGCCTGGCCGCAGAATTCTGCACCGTTTGCAGTTTAGATACAACATTTTTGGGGGCTCCAAGATAAAGAGCATTGCCCTGGTCTATTCTTGACAGGATGAGAGCTTGCACCAAAATTCTTTTTGCCTGGTCGGGGAGTCGCGGCAAAATTTTGCGAATCATCCTTAGCAGGCCAAAGCACAGTCCAGTGGTTTTCCTGGCTTGCACTTTAAACGAGAGCTCTTGGTCCAGCCAAATACCCAGGCTTTTTATTTCAGTTTTTGGGATGGGTACTGGGCCCATACAGGCTGGCCACATAGTGTTGGCTTTGAAGTTTATCTGGTTGCCCAGGAGCATAAACTCAGTTTTGTCACCATTGAGCTTTAAATGGGAAAAGCTCATCCACTTGGTGACTTCCTCCAGGCAGTGGTAAAGATCCGGGAGCAGATGATTAGTCTGAGTCAAAGCCACCACCAGCTGAGCGTCATCGGCATAAGTAATTAATTGGACACCAAAGGGAAGAACAATCTCCGCTAGTGGGTGCATATAGACGTTAAAAGAGTTGGGCTCAAAGACGAGGCCCTGTGGGACTCTACACTCCAAGGAGACCGGTTTAGATCGAGCGTCGCCTGAGAACACGTGAAAACACCTGCCAACCAGAAAAGATTGAAGCCAAGATAGCACTTTCCCGGACACACCTAGGTTCCCAAGCCGGTGTGCCAGTATCTGGTGGTTCACCGTGTCAAAGGCTGAGCTCAGATCGAGGAGTACAATTGCGGCTGTGCCTCATATTAACATGTGTGGGCTCCAGAAGGGGCAGCCAAGCACATCTTTCACTGTTGCTTTCTTTAGAATTGGCCAGGAAGCAGCCATGCCTCACCTTGCATCTTCCCCGTACTGTGCCCAACAGTGCTTTGCCATCTTTCCCATAGACCATCAAGATTGTCTGTTTTAGCCATTCGCTTAAGTGGAAGGGTATAATCCTTGCACTGCCAAACCAAGTCACAAATAGGAATTCTGTCTTCCTGAAGGCTGCAATTTTGTCAACATAAATACTTGGTGCCTAATGGACATATAAGACATGCAGGGCTCTTCCTCTGAAAAAAAGAGGGTAGGATGATAAACGAGCAAGACCAAATTGTGTGACACACAAAATGCAGATGGAAAGTTTGTATAAAAATTTAGGACTCAACCTCCGATCACCTATCTGAAATAAATCAATCGATAAAAGTACACCCGATTCCCCTAACTTCTTCCTTGGCAGATTGCTACTAAAAAGAGAACCTTAAAAGAAAAACAAATTCAGGTCAACAGTATCTAATGGTTCGAAATGTGGTAACTGAAGAGGTCTTGGAACTACAGGTAAATCTCAAGACGGTACTAGAGAATAACCATTGTATCGAGGCAAAGCTTCTTATTAACCTACATACCAGGTAATATGCAAATGTGCCTCTGATCCCAAAAGGATTGAATTGCGACCCACTAGCTCTGCAAGTTAGATTTTGAGACCCAGCAAAAAACCCTCATTCAAGAAAGTCTAGGGCTTTTATTGGGTCACAAAAGTTGGGTTGAAAAGACGTGGAAACACACTAGTTGGGAAACAAAGCTAATGTCTTGCATACTCTTAAAGATGCCGAACATCCTTGATATTAGAAAGTCATTTTCTCAAGTTCAAAACCCCTAAGTAAGGATGGACCAAGAGGTGGAGCCCTGATAGGGGATGGTCTGACTGTTAGCACCTAGTTGGACTGACAGACCATTGTAACAGTTATGGGGATCCAAGAATGTTGATGCTAGCAAAGTATCACCCGTAATACCTCCTCTTGACCCTTTTGTATGTATTGCAGCATGTTCCTTACTAGGGGAGTTGGTGGAAATGTATAAAAGTCACTGGGGCCAAGTTGGTGATAATGCAGTTATTGCCCAAGCTTCAGGAGGTTAAATTTAGGTGTAACACTGTGTGACAATGGCATTGTCTCTGGTAGCAAATGGGTCCAGCCACAAAGCTCTTAACCTCTGGACAATCTGATGGAATATTATGGTATGGAGAAATGGGGTGGGCGAAGATGGGAAGAATCAACTCCACTAGTCACCGCACCCAATATCCTCTCCCAGATCTACCCCACTGAGAATGGCTTCTGCAAAAGGAACAGTATTTCTGTTGCACACACTCCTAAATACTATACAATAAATTACAAATATAAATATCAGATATATGGAAGTACCTTTTAGTGACTCCCTTTAGCACACTTCATCCTTTGTGGGTACTGAACCTTATATTTAGAAAAACCCCCACCTATATCAGATGCAACATCGCAATATAAGGGGGTGACATTAAACAAGCATTGGCATAGCCAATAGGTCTCGCCTTTAGGACCTTATAAGTGTTCAGCTATGCAGCAAATTATCCTGGGTGACGTGCCGCCAGGAATTGTTGAGCTATACAACAAATAAACACACTGATGGTGCGCTCAATCTCACTACTCACAATGAAATATTTTATCTCCATATTATTAATCCCCACCCTCGGTTAATGTTACCATCTACTGCCGGGGTGTTTCTATTATATTTACGTGTGATGGAAGGGCTACCTAATAAATAAATGCATGCAATATAAAAAAACAGAGGGACACCTATGGGGGGGGGGGGGGTACAAAAGCAGAATAGATAAACAATGTCTTTGGAATTATAAGGCCACACACAGGCTTATCAGTAGAATATAGCTTGTATTAATGATAGTCAGCAAGCCTGGCTAAAGGCAAGTCAACTACCTTGGGCATAGCAGGTGTGAGTATGCAGCGAAGAAGAACATCTTTTGCCCATGAGCTATAAAGGAATAATAATAAATTCAATGAGACTCAGCACTATGAAAGGCATCTGTCAAACTGGCCTGGTACTGTCTCCTGCCACTTAATGCTGTAGAATTACCCATGATTGAGTATTTATATCGGCAAATAAAGCAGGTCCATGCCCACCAAGAATGAAATATTAGCTTATATCTTCTTCAATAGCTCAGTACCATGTTCGTAGGCTGGAGCTATCACAATGCCCAACAAATGCAAATTCTTTTCAACAATACTGGATCCAAAATGGCTGTTTTTTTTGGACGGGGTCTAATTGGGAGTCTATAAACAAGACATAGGAGCATGCCTTCATCTTATTTGCTGGAGTTGCTTAGTGGAGCTACTATGCCCTCCAATGTTTACCAAAAATCCTTAGCAGGCACTTTCTAAGGAATTCTGTCTCAATTCGGTGTCAATTCTTTCAAAAGTACAGAAACCGCCCTATTGGTGGTATCTGATAACCTCAGAAATTCCAAACCAAGGCAGCAGTGCAGCTCTGATCCTATTAGGCTTGACTGCTCCTTTTGACACTGTCTCTCACTCAACTCTGATTACCAGTCTTTTTCATCTTGGCATTTGTAGGCAAGCACTTAAATGGCTTGTCTCTTTCCTTTCTAACCAATTGCAAACAAAGCTCGCTCCCTCCGTTTCTCTCGTCCCTAGTTCCCATCACCAGCAAAATTCACCAAGGTTCATCTTTAAATATAACATTATTCAACATGTATTCTCCACTCCTGTGCCCTTTCTGGTCCACTCTTTTAGCTCCCACATCATGTCCTATGCTGAAGATTATTTCTAATATCTCATCAGATCCCTCTGCCACCCAAACACCTTTTAGACATGTTTGTCAGTAGTGGCAGACTGGATAACATCAAACTGCTTAAAATCGAATACCAACAAGATGCAAGTCCTCATTTTGGTTAAACATCCTTCCCCCTGGTCTTCTGATTAGGGGCCCTCCGAGCTAGTCTTCATTCCTATCCCTGTTTCTGTTGCTCAGAACCTCTGCTTTCTATTTGACTACACTCTTTCCTTCTTTGATCAGATCTATCAAGTAGCAGCTATCTGCTTATCTCGCCCTAGAATGCTAAAAAAACAGGTCTCTGATTACCTACCGCCAGATGTGTGCAGGAACCACAACCCAAGTTCTGATCACCTCCACACTGGATTATAGTAGCTCTTTATTTAGACTGCCTGCATTATCTTAATGACTGCTTGGGATTTTATCCAAAATGCCACAGTATGAAAAACTCTCAAACTGCCACCCAATGTCAGTCTCATCCCACCTCAGAAAACTGCACTAACTGCTGACTTTCTACTTTCAAATCTCCTGGATTTGTGTATAAAGCAATTTACCCCTTATCTATCTTGACACTCCCTGCCTATATCATCTGAATATCTTCTGACAATTTCACACTTTTAGAATTGTTGGTCTGGTAGCAGCTTCCTCTTAGTTAGCGGCCATACTGTGTAATTCTCTTCCCATGGACATTAAAACTGCTTTTGTTATAACTGTGATGGAATAAAATGAAAATTTAGCTTTTGGTCCGATCTTGAATGCTGCTTTATTTTACCTGCTTTACAAGTGCCAGGATGCTACAATGTGGACGACAGTCATGCTCTATAAGCTGATTAACTTAACACTGGAAGGAATCTCCAAAAAACTGAGATCTGATTTTCCAGAATTTCCAGTTTTGAGTCACCCTGAATCAAAGAAACAATATCAGTTCTTAAACTCCCCAAGTTCCTTTAGCGTGTTTTACATATCCATGATTCAATGCACCCTCACCTCAGTTTGGGCATCTACATTTACCTCTGTTTGTTACACCTCCAAACCTTTGACAAAAAATTCAATCTACAATTCCTATTGACGACAAACTTTGCTTTTAGTTCAGCATGAAGTGCAATAATGGAAGTCTAGGTGTTTCATTTCACCTGCAGGCAAGGCCCTCTTAATGATCCTCTCTCAAACACTGTTGCCTTGAGTGGAAACTGCTCCCACGGAGGTTAATTTGAGAGATCTGCGCTAAAATTCGTGCATGGATGTGTGACAATCTGAGCATGGTCAGGCAAACCCTCTCCCCCCCATTCTTGCAGGTAGGCATGCACTAGCCATTTCCAGTTTTGAAAACAAATCTGCCACTTGGTGTGCGTTTTGTGGTCTATGACAGAGGTCAACAGGGCAGCACTGATAACAGGGTAACGAAATCGCCCTAAAGCCAACTTCAGCCTACTGTGCTGTCTTTTTTCCCATCTCAGCCTGTAGTTATATTCCCTAGCAACTATGAACAGTTGGTTGACAAGGAGGGCTTTGGGCAGGGCTATAAGTGGGCCGGTCCTTTGAGCACCAGCAGTTCTTAAAAGCAGGTGCCGAGACGGGTCCTTATCGGACTCTCCATTTTTACCTTCAGGGTGGGAAAAAAAAAAGCTTAAGTCTGCAATACTACCATCTGTCACTGCTTTTGATGTAACTTCAAAGAGATTCATTTTTCAGTTTATGTACCGAAAACCTGGAGCAAACAAGTTACATTACACAAGGGCATATTCATGTTTTGAAACACATGATGTTGAGCCGACGCGAGGCTCGAACTTGCTTTCTCAGCTCCAGAGACAGCAGCTCTAGCCTTACGCCACAACCTCTGCCACAAGAACTGAAGCATTTTCAATATTCTATGCAACGAAGTAATATCTATTGCTTATTTATCTTCTTCACCTTACCACCATTGACAAAGCCAATAGCCCTGACTTGTTTTAGGTATGTGTTTTTTTGTGTTATATATTTATATATCTGGATGAATGGACCGAAGCAGCAAAATACCAGTCAGGCGGCACACTATGCTAAGTACAGATTTTTAGCTTAAGTGTTTTAAGCCAAGCCCTTAATTACATCAGCTACGCCATTATGAGAGACCCCCCAGTTTTTTTTTATCCAACTTAAAGCCCTGGCTTTGGGAATTTTGTGCCTAAGGGGTAGGAAAACAAATTGCACAGAACTTGCTGGTCAAATCTTGCACCACTGACTCCAGTAGAAACACTGAGGAGTGTAGTATTGCAGAACATGCGTGGGGGTAGCAGGCACACCCATCTGAGCATTTGTCCCTGACAACTAACCAAAACATGGACACGCAGCACTTTTGCTCACATTAGGAAATGGGTCCGGTGTGAAATATGGAAAAGACAACTTTTTTAACTTGAGAAACAGCAACCCTCCTCCGAAACCCCCTAGCTGAACTGAAATTCATTTTATTAAGTTGCTTTTGTCATTGTGAGCAGCTGTGGATTCTAAACGCTCAAGCTGAGTGCGCCAAACAGAAGAGGCCCACATAACACTGGCGCAAGTCCCGTGAAAGCCGCTGGGAGTGAGTGCAAGAGTCGGGGCGTTAACAGCCCATTCACCGGCGCGTCTGGTGACTGTCTGGGCTGCCGCCTGAGAGCCTTTCCTCTCCCGTGTGTCAAGCCCAGGCAGACACAAACAATAACACAAGAGCAACACCCCAAAAAATGCCTGGTAAACAGGATGACACTGACATCGATGGAATTTTAAAAATTAAACCCATGCTAAGGTAACGGTGGTAAGTACACAACATAAAACCAGAGTCAAGCCCTGTCAATGTCAGGAGGGTGCTGCACAACCGCGTATCGTCTTAAAATAGCAATAAAACACCTTGTTTACTTGCAACTGCAATATAAAACAAGTTTGCTCTGGTGCAAGGT
Organism: Calotriton arnoldi; assembly: GCA_963921515.1. NCBI lineage: Eukaryota > Metazoa > Chordata > Amphibia > Caudata > Salamandridae > Calotriton > Calotriton arnoldi. The sequence continues at coordinate 748,069 of CAWUFW010004770.1, forward strand.
AAACAGGTGCTGAGCAGTGGCAGAGCTGGTAGAACTTGAAACGTGATCACTGCCGCGGCCCACCTATAGGTGTGTTTCTGACACTTGAGTCCCTCATTGGTAAAAATCAAACTGACGTCAGTGCTGATGCCGCTTACATTAGAAATCCTGTATTGCTTCGCCCTCCCAAGTAATAGAAAATGCCGCACTCCCACACGGAGGCACACACAAGGCAAAGCAATAAAAACACCTGGAAAGTGATTTCACTCTCATAATCAATCAATCAATCACGGCATTTATAGTGCGCGCTACTCACCCGGGAGGGTCTCAAGGCGCTGGGGAGGGGGTAAGTTACTGCTCGAACAGCCAGGTCTTGAGCTGCTTCCTGAAGGAGAGATGGTCCTGGGTTCGCCGAAGGTGAGTGGGGAGGGAGTTCCAGGTCTTGGCTGCCAGGTAGGAGAAGGATCTTCCTCCGGCGGTTGTTCTGCGGATGCGTGGTACGGTGGCGAGGGCGTGGCTGGTTGATCGTAGCTGGCGGGTGGGCGTGTAGAAGGTCATGTGGTCGTTGAGGTACTTTGGGCCCAGGTCGTGGAGGGCCTTGTGTGCGTGGGTGAGGAGTCTGAACGTGATTCTCTTGCTGACGGGGAGCCAGTGCAGGTCTTTCAGGTGTCCGGTGATGTGGCTGTGTCGGGGGATGTCCAGGATGAGTCGTGCGGAGGCGTTCTGGATGAGCGGAGGCGTTCATAAAATGAGGCACATCAAAAGACAGTATTCAGAATAAAGCGAGGGGTTTTATTTGTGCAACACTCTCTAACAAAATGGCTTTCCCAGATGTCAAATGAAACAACAAATAGATGTGTGTGTGTGTGTGTGTATATATATATATGTGTGTGTGTGTGTGTGTGTATATGTGTATATATATGTGTGTGTATATATATATATATATATGTCAAACGAAAATCCCAATATTTGAAGCGGGCATGGACTCCAACTGTTGTGGTGCCAAAATGAGTTTATTAATGATTCTTGATTCTGTCCATGACGTGTTTCGCCACGCCAGATGACCTTGATCACATGTCCGGACTACGGTGTTCCCATGTTTTTAAACTATATACCACGTGTTTCACTACAATGCACAAAACAATGGCAACTGATGACAGACTGCAGCAATACATCTTACCAGAAAGAGCCGCAACTTCAATACATTTTCCGCACTTATACAACTATTACAATATATAAAATGCAAAGTTGTGAATTGTTAAAATTGGTAAAAGCACTGTATCAAAAACAATAATGTAACGATGAATATAACATTTAATCGTTCAGTATGTAAGGTGAATAAACCACTGCGTGCTCGATCAAGTGAATATTGCATAACATGATTCTGTAGGACTTCACATTTTGAGTCAAAATATGCTCATTAATATTAACGGACACGAACAATTCATTTTGATCAAACATATACAAATTGCCTAATATACAGTACTGTGTTATTTATAGTTGTTAAAACATATAGCTAAAAGATGCAAAGATAAAGTGCACTCTGCGTTGGTCAATTATCGCCTTCTCGAAGAATATAACCGTCTCAATCCTGAATGATGTGCGACTAGAAGATACAATAAAAACTAATTCTGTATTGACCTATTGTCTGTTGCCTGATTGTTAAACCTAATTAACTAAAGTGCAAAAACTACATAAATAGCTTAGTGATATGCAGAACTATAAAAGAGAAAAATTGCGAATAGAACTGACTTGTTACTTAGTGACAGCCAATAGGTATGTACATAAACTCAGTTTTAGATATAATCATAGGAATATGCCTCGCATTACTGCTGAATTGCCCACAAATTGGGAAAGATCTCATTAAATTGCAGCAACTAAGGTGGCTAGAGAGGTCATGATGGGAACATGGTCATGTTATAAAAAATTATGTAAATCATCACTGGTATTTAGGCCATTCGGTGTCTGTGTCCAGTTCTAAAAGGAATTTAGACTCCAGCTGGCGTAATAACTTCTCTCTATTGCCACCTCTCCTTTGAGCCTGAACTGCTCCAATTACAAAATATTTGATACAACTAAGATTGTTATTGTGTGTATCTTTGAAGTGGCTCGCCACAGGGTAAGTGTCAACCACGTTTGATGATTAAGCTTTTTGATTTCATCCACTATCCGATCATGAAAGATGTCCACTGCGTCTCGTGGCATCATAGGCATGAATGTGGAAGGTGGCTTGAAAGGGCTTTTCCTTCTACTCATAAAACACTTTGAGTCGAAGCAGGCAAACTATTTACACTTTCTTCATTGGATAGCTCTTGTAATATCCGTAATAATGAAGCATCTACCACTTGAAGCTTATCACTGCTATTATCATTGGATGATATTTCACTTGTGTGACTAGCCGATTGCTTTATTTTGTAATATTTGATAAGCTTCCTTATAAATTTAAACACATCAATTCTTGTCTGACTGTAATTAAAATTTCTCTCTGGGCAAAAAGTGAGACCTAGTGCCAGCAATTGAGTCTCTGCTTGATTAAGTTCTAAATCAGACAGGTTGACGACAGTGTTGTCATTTGTGCTTATTTCCTTTTCCATCTGTTTTGTTGCTTCTTGTTTCTTGTACTTAAGGAGCTTCCTCCTGCCTCGCCGTCTTAGGTTCCTTCTTTGCCTTGTGAGAAGTTTTGAGTCTGTGGTCGTAATGTTTGTCTCCGGTCTCGCCGTAAAAATCAAGCTCTTCTGCCAGTGTTAGATTATCCAAATCTTCACCTCGATTGCTGGTGGTGGGTCTTCCATCTTCCGAATCTGTTTCACTCGGCAATGAGCTAGTGTCAGATGCCAGCGCCGTTTCTACAGCCTGTGCATTGAGTCTTTCATTCTGTCTGACTATGTTGGAATTGGAACAACGTTGTAGTTTAATAGAATCAAATTTCCTAGAAATGGTGAAGATTTGGCCCACTTCATAGTCCATTTTGTCTCTGGCAAATTTATACGCTTTCCTTGACTTTGTCTTCCTGTTTTTAAGCCGATCCTTAATTTCACTACGACTTTGGAAATCAATTATTTTTGTTCAAATTTATGCAACTCTTTATTGATGTTTTCAATTTCCTTTAAAATTGCCTCTCGATCAGTATCGGCTCTGTCTCCCGTGACACAGAACCGGGGTAGACAAAGGGCTACTCAACACGCCACTTCAAATCGTGTGTGGGTGACGCGCTCTGGAAAATATCCTGTCGGATATAGACCGACATAATATTGGGTCTCGCAACGATACAAGGTGACACTCAACCTTGAACGACATAGCACGGCTGGCAACTTGATTAATCTGCAAAATTGAATGCACCAGCCCTGCAGTAGCGTAAGATTATTAGGAAGATATCCTTACTCGGTCCTGACGAATTGCCAATAGATCCCTTAGGGGCTGATGAGGCAAGAAACATGTTGACCAAAGCTAAATAGCACGCATGCGCTATAGGATCATGATTTCCGATATGAGCTACACCATTTTTATTTAGGTTAGCGAGCCGCATTAATAACATTTATTTAATAAGTCTCCCTAAACCTATTTTAAATCACTCTCACTCTACTACTCACCTTAGTTCACATACCCTCACACGAAATGGCTTTATCAAAAGAACTCCTCCAAAAAGCCCCTCCGCGGGTGCCCGTCTGGCATTGCAGCGCCGGCCCGATGAGGAGCACGCCCGAATGATGAAGCATGACACCTTTCCTCATCAGATCACCTCATCAGATCCGCCAAAAGGGCCTCACTCAAAGACCGCCTAGACAACAACGCACACAACAGCAAAGAGCTCTTCAACATCGTGAAGGAACTCTCCAACCCCAGCTCCAACACCACCGACATCCCGCCGTCGCGAGACCTGTGCGACTCACTGGCCACCTTCTTCCACCGCAAAATCGCCGACATCCACGACAGCTTCAACACCACGACCGCCCGGCAACCACCGAGACCACTGCCCCCACAACCACCAACCGCCTGCTCTCCTGGACCAACATCAACGACGAGGACACCAGCGAGATCATGAACACCATCCACTCCGGCTCACCGCTAGACCCGTGCCCTCACCACGTCTTCAACAAAGCCAGTACAGCCATCGCGCCCCATCTCCGGAAAATAATCAACATCTTCTTCGAGACAGCAACCTTCCCGGAAAGCTGGAAGCACGCCGAGATCACCGCCTTACTCAAGAAACCCAAGGCAGACCCCAAGGACCTCAAGAACTTCCGACCCATCTCTCTGCTCCCGTTCCCCGCGAAGGTCACCGAGAAAATCGTCAACAAACAACTGACCCGCTACCTCGAGGAGAACATCCTGGACCCTTCCCAGTCCGGCTTCCGCAGCAACCACAGCACCGAAACCGCCCTCATCGCCGCCACCGATGACATCAGGACCCTGCTCGACAACGGAGAAACAGCAGCCCTCATCCTCCTGGACCTATCAGCCGCCTTCGACACGGTCTGCCACCACACACTACGAACACGCCTTCACGACGCCGGGATCCAAGAGAAGGCCCTGGACTGGACCACATCCTTCCTCTCCGGCAGAACACAAGCGTCCGCCTCGCCCCCTTCCGATCCAAGGCCACCAAGATCATCTGCGGCGTACCCCAAGGCTCCTCCCTCAGCCCAACGCTGTTCAACATCTACATGGCACCCTCGCCCACGTCGCCCGACAGCACAACCTCAACATCATCTCCTACGCCGACGACACCCAGCTGATCCTCTCCCTCACCAAAGACCCTCACACCGCCAAAGCCCACCTCCACGAAGGAATGAAGGCCGTCGCCGAATGGATGAGGACCAGCCGCCTGAAGCTGAACTCCGACAAGACGGAGGTCCTCATCCTTGGTTCCAACCCTTCAGCCTGGGACAACTCCTGGTGGCCGACATCACTGGGAACAGCCCCGACACCCACCGACCACACACGCAACCTAGGGGTCATCCTCGACCCCACCCTCTCCATGACTAAGCAGGTCAACGCCGTTTCCTCATCCTGTTTCAACACCCTCCGAATGCTCCGCAGGATCTTCAAGTGGATCCCCACCGAAACAAGAAAAACAGTCACCCAGGCCCTCGTCACCAGCAGGCTGGACTACGGAAACGCCCTCTACGCAGGAACGACGGCTAAGCTCCTGAGACGGCTGCAACGCATCCAGAACGCCTCTGCACGTCTTATCCTCGACATCCCCCGACGCAGCCACATCACACCCCACCTGAGAGACCTGCACTGGCTCCCTGTCAACAAGAGGATAACCTTCAAGCTCCTCACCCAAGCACACAAAGCACTCCACAACTCCGGACCAGCCTACCTCAACAGACGACTCAGCTTCTACACCCCCACCCGCCAGCTCCGCTCCACCACCCTCGCCACAGTCCCCCGCATCCGGAAAACGACCGCCGGCGGCAGATCCTTCTCCCACCTCGCCGCCAAGACCTGGAACACCCTCCCCACCAACCTTCGGCAGACCCAAGACCTACTGGCCTTCAGAAGACTCCTCAAGACCTGGCTCTTCGATCAGTAGCAGCACCACCCCCCTCTTCCCCCAGCGCCTTGAGACCCTCGCGGGTATGTAGTGCGCTTTATAAGTGACATGATTGATTGATTGATTGTGAGGGCACTTCCTCCATTTGGAGGTTATTCCAGAGACCTGACCACCACTATTCTCCTTGGGAACAGCACACCCATACATTTAAACAGGTGATGAGATGCACAGTTCTTGGTGTTGCAGTTTGTGTGTTGTCTTTGCATCCATGTAAAGTCAGAGCCCAGGCTCAGTTTTTGAGTGTTTGCAGTAAATGGGCATATGCTGTAGGATACACAAGGATAATGGCCAGTCACTTAGGGTAGTGCCCAAAGAATGGGTTGTTTTTGATCTCTTTTTGGTTGTGGTCTGGTGTGCACCAGATGGGCTTTCAGGTTCTGAGTTCTTTTGAATGTGAACCTTTGACGTTCAAGGTTCATACAGCCAATGTTCAGAATGCTCCAATGTTTCATGATAATGTTCTTGATCTTATTGGATTGTGGTGTGAAAGTGGTAACACATGTCATGGTATCTTCAGTTGGTTTTGTTGTCTTTTCTAGGAGGACCTCGCAGTTATTTTGAGCCCTTTTCTCTGCACGTCTAATCACCCTCTGTGGGTAGTTCCTTGCCAGGAGGTTGTTGCTCATGGTTTTTGCCTGTTTTTTATATTCACCCATAGTACTGCAGTTAGACCCTCAGTTCCTTCATAAACATAGGATTTGACCAAATGGTAAATTCTCACGTAGAGCTTGGATGATGGCTGTCAAAGGTCAACAAGCTATTGCAGTCGGTTATTTTTCTGTAAGTCCTTGTACGGAGTTCTCCTTGGTTGACGGAGATCAGAATATCCAAAAATGATATCTTTGTCGGAGTGTGACCTGGTAAATTTTAGCAATGGATCCAGGGTGTTCACCCATTCGCTGAATTCTTGGCATCTTGCCTCATCCCCTTTCCAGAAAATCAGGATGTGGTCTCCAGGTGATAAATAGAAGTTGTGTTTCAATCTGGGCCATGTACAGACAGCACTATCAAGTCGTAAACAATTCCCTTTGGTTATGACTCAGTTAATCTCGCATACAATTCATACTATACTGACACTTCCATTCCTTTTACCATATGTTTTCCTGGGAGCCTTAAGATAAGACCACATGACTGTACAATACTATTCTTTATTTATAAAAAACACAATATCTACATTCAATAAAAAGACTTTTTATACAAAGAATATAAAATGTTTAAACAAACTTCAGCAATTAGGATTCTCATTCACAATTAAAAACAGTTTATCTACTAGATAAAAACCCACTATGACAGCAATAAGAGAATTGCAATAGGCATTCACATATATCTCTAATGAAAAAGTATGCACATATGCAGAAAAAACTGGGAGAATGCACTTGGACAAACACTTTTGTCTTGAAGTCACTAATCTATTCCGTCTTTGTTTACTGTACAGACTTTTAGAAAAATCAAAGAGAGGAGGTAGAGGAGGTAGGAGGGACTCGTCCTCCAATTAGTTGCATTAGAAAACACAGAGTCACTCTGTCCAAAGACGTTTAATTTGTTTCCCCTTCAAGAGTTCTAGAAGGTAGAAAAATTACTTCAAATAACCCTCACCCACCAGGGGTACCTCTTGGTGGCATGCTTCATCATTGGGTTCTTCCCGTCCCGCTGCGGGATGGGGCGTGCTACGACCTTCGGGGACATGGGACCACTGTAGGTATTGGCTAAACCAAATGAGAGAGTTGGGAGTGGGGGGGTTGTATTTTTAGAGATTAAAAAATACCTGGCTAGTAGGAAAAAATACTCTGTTTGGACCTCTATCCCGTATTGATAAAATATGGGGAAATTGGAGACTTAGAAAGGGGTTAAGGTCCTTGAGTCTCACTGGTAGACATGTTTCAAGCCCTACCCCAGGGCTATTCTTCAGGACCAAGAAAAAGTAAATATACTCCCTGATACCACTCCTGTTAGTATGTAATTAAATACGTGATCAGTCAGAAATATTAAATACCAATACATTCTGCGCCTATTTGGTGAAGTTTTTTGAAAATCTGCAAGAATATGAAGGGGACAAAGTTAATAGGACATGGTAGAGTTATACAATTAAATATATTCTGCTATTACATACTACACCTTCGTGGGTTGTGTGATATATTTTCTCTAGTACATGCGGTGAGCACTTTAGTAATTTGAAAATTCATGCAGTACGAAATTAACATACAACATAGAACACACACACTGCTGTATCTCACATGTAGCGCCAAAACATACATGTTGATAGCCCTAATAAGGCATCAGGAGTCCAAAAACGGGGGGAAGGGACACCTGTAGTCACACTCTGAGTAAACATAAAGAGAAGTTGTTATATAATTTTATATAGCGTGCATATACCCGTGGGTGTCTTGGTGCTTAACTGAACATGGGCATACTGAGCCGAGAGCTAGCTAGTTGTTAAATAGCCATGTTTTAAGTTCTTTTCTGAAGGCATGGAGGGTGGGTATGGCCCTAAGATATAGTGGAAGAGAATTCCATAACCTAGCTGTGCTGCAAGTAAAGCTCCTTCCTCCCCAATTCACTTTTCTGTTTCTTGCAGCAGTAACCAGTCTGACCGAAGATGTCTGTTTGGGGTATGCCAAATAAAACATTTCCATACAAATTCTGGACCTTCTCTACATAAGGCCCTATGGGCTACACAGAGGGTCTTAAATTTAATTCGCTGATGAACAGGAAGCCAATGTACGTCCCGGATTCCTGAAATTACCAACTGATATTTGGGAATGTCCAGAACCAGTCTGGCGGCTGCATTTTGCAACATCTGGATTTTCCTAAGTAGTTTTTCATGGAGGCTTATGTGTAAGCTGTTGCAATAGTCTAGTTTTAACAGGACTAGTGCAGAGACCATAGTTTTCCTGGTGTTTCTGGGAATGAAAGAAAAAATTGTCCATAATGTTTTGATGGTACAAAAAGATGACACTACCTTAGACACCTGAGCCTCATATCTGAGCTTGTCATTCACAATAAAGCCTACGTTTTTAGCTTTAGTCACCGGAAGAGGGATGAACCCAGACTATCAGGCCACCAGGCAGGGGACCATGGTGGAGAGAGATTGCCTAATAGTATAACCTCTGTTTTGCTAGAGTTCAACTTTAGGCAATGTCTACCCATCCAGCTACTTAGGGCAATCATACAGTCCTGTAGTCTTGCAGAATAGTTGACATTATTGTCCACAGCAGATACAACCAATTGGGTGTCGTCAGCATAGGATGATGGTTTTAGGTTAAAACTCTTGATTAAGGAGGCAAGTTCTGCAACATATATGTTGAATAGCGTTGGGCTTAATGAGGAGCCCTGGGGAACCCCGCATGGTAACGTAAAGGGTGAAGATTTAAACTGACCAAGGTTAAGAGTTTGGGATCTCTCCGACAGATGTTAATAGGGCAAGAGAAAATGAGCCCATCTGTTTTAAATGTCACTGACTGTAAAATGAAGAGAAAGACAAAGACCGCATTCGTCCATCTATTGTAAGGTTTTATGCAGAGAAAGCAGAAATGAGGGAAGATAACCATTATGTACTTACTCCATCAAGGCTACTCCCTTACTCTGGGACCAGCACCGCCTGTTAGTCTGAAGATGCCGAAGCGCTGTGCTGGTCTCGTATTTAGTCTGACAGAGTCAGTCTGACGTTGGCGTCCTTGTGTGCGTGAGAGGCTAGCGTGCTAAACTTCCAAAATGGCCGCCTTTGATGGAACTACTTTCTGGATTCGGACGTTTCTGACAACCTGTGTCATCGATCTTATAAGAGAAGAAGAAAACAAATAAAATAGGAGAGTTTCGTCAGGATGATCCCAATGCTTTACATAAGGGAGGAAAGAACCGAAATATGAAGAAAGGGTGATGCAGACTCTTTACTAGTAGATAAAATTCATATTTTAGAGAAAACGTGTTGTTTGTTCCTTTTCGTTATGAAATGGGAGGATCATTTTTAGAGGTCAGGAAAGAGGTGAGCGTGTGTTTAGGATCATAGCTGCAGTTATTACATCGCTGATATTAACCCCTTCTATGCTCATGACAGAATGGTTCTGTCATGAGCATAAGTTCCAGTGTGCTCATGACGCAACCATTCCGTCATGAGCACACATTAAAAAAATCCCTCTGCTGTAAAAAGCAGAGGGATTTCCCTTTTTTTTTTTTTTTTTTTTTGCTTTGGGAGGTGGGGAAGAGCTTCCCCAACCTCCCAAAGCATAGTGTCTGTTTTCATTGTAATGACGATCGCGCGCATGGCGCACTGTCGTCATTACAATGAAAACAAAACTGAAACTTGGTGTCACAGTTTTGGTGCTTGTGGGGCTATTTCAGCCCCCTGAGCACCGAAAAACATGGGAGAGGTATCATTGGAAACGGGAGAATCTCCCCTTTCCAATGGTACCCTTCCCTAGTGGATCCCTGCTTGGGGATTGCCCCAGGAGGGTGATCCCCAAGCAGGGATCCACCTACTAGCCACCAGGGAGGGGGGAGCGGCCCCTTGGGCAAGGGCCTTTGCTCCCCCTATAATATTATGACAGAAATGTGTGGATTTGGTAGTTTTCCCTAGATGGCCGCCAAGCCCGGGACCACAAACTCATGTGACCCCCCTTGCAAAACCAGGTCATTTTCGGATACATAGGGGGCATCTGCATTTTTGTTCCCGGGGTCGGCAGCCATCTAGGGAAAACTACCAAATCCACACATTTCTGAAAACTAGAGACCCAGGGGAGTTCAGGGAGGTATGGCTTGCGTGGATCCCCCAACGTTTCCCCACCCAGAATCCCCTGCAAACCTCAAATTTTGATGAACCAATCACATTTTTCTCAAATTTCTGAGTGGGAAAGTTGTAGGATCACCGGGCTGACACAACTATCCTACCACCCAGCGTTCCCCAGGTCTCACAATAAAAATGGTACCTCACTCTTGTCGGTCGGTCAAGTACCCGCGACAGGCAAGGGCCCAAAACGTATTATGGAGACATCAAAATGACCTATCACAAAACAACCTGGTTTTGCAAGGGGGGTCACCTGGGTTTTTGGCCCCAGGCTCGGTGGCCATCTTGGTAAATCTACCAAACCCACTCATTTCTGAAAACTAGACACCCGGGGGAGTCAAGCGAGGTATGGCTTGCGTGGGCCCCCCAACGTTTTCCTACTCAGAATCCCCTGCAAACATCAAATTTAACTGAAAAAATCATATTTTTCTCAAATTTCTGCGTGGGAAAGATCTGGAATCTACGTGGATCCACAAATTTCCTGCCACCCAGCGTTCCCCCAGGTCTCCTGATAAAAATGGTACCTCACTCACGTGGGTAGGTCAAGTACCCGTGACAGGCAAGGGCCCAAAATGTATTGAGGAGACATCAAAATTACCTATCACATAACAACCTAGTTTTGCAAGGGGGGTCACCTGGGTTTTTGGCCCTGGGCTCGGAGGCCATCTTGGAAAACTACCAAACCCATACATTTCTGAAAACTAGACACCCGAGGAGTCCAACGAGGTATGGCTTGCGTGAATCCCCCAACGTTTTCCTACCCAGAATCCCCTGCAAAACTCAAATTTAGCTGAAAAAAACAAATTTTCCACATATTTTTGGGTGGAATCACTGTGCCGGCACAAATGTCCTACCCCACAGCATTCTCCTTAGTCTCCCGAGTAAAATCCTGGATTTCCCTGGGTGTCTAGTTTTCAAAAATGTATAGGTTTGCTAGGTTTCCCTAGGTGCCGGCAGAGCTAGGATTCAAAATTAACAGCTAGGCACGTTGCAAAAAAAGGGTCAATTTTCACTGTGAAAATGTGGTGTGTCTAATTTCTGGTTCCCCTCCAGGGAAATCCACAAACCCTGGGTATCTTTAGAATCCCTGTGATGTTGGAAGAAAAGGACGCAAATTTGGCGTGGATACCTTGTGGTCAAAAAGTTACAGGGGCCTAAGCACAAACTACCCCAAATAGCCAAAAGAAGGCTTAGCACAGGGGGGGAAAAGGCCTAGCAGCAAAGGGGTTAAATTATGAGAGTGCATTCATAGTGTCCTTGTATAATTTAGGGGCTCTTAATACCAGATTTGTGATGATCATTCTTGGGTAACGAATATTGGCTGCCACTTTCATATGCGTCATGTCGACTCAGTCACGTAAACTGTCCCCAAGGGATATTTTCGTTGAGACCCCACAAGTGTGCCTTGAGTCTAAAGACCCATCTTTGTTCTTTTTCAAAAAGGAATGATTCTTGGTTCACTCTTTCTAGGATAACCCATTGGAGATCCCTTACAGTATGTTTCTGTTCCATGTAGTGTACTGACTTTTTTGTTGTTGCCCGGGCACATCTGAGGTTACTCCAATGTTCACAGATTCTAATTTTTATTTTCCTTGTTGTCATTCCTATGTAGTATAAATTACATGGGCATGTGATCATATACACTACAGATTGGGAGTTGCAATTGGTGAAATTACGCAACTCCCAGGTCGTGTTGTTGTTGAAAGTGATCAATTTGGTTTTTCTAGTAAGGTGACACATGCTACAGCTGCCACATGTGTGTTGTCCTGATGTAGGAGACAGGAAACCTTGGGTATCTTTTCTTTCATTTGTTAGTCGTGGTCGGTGTATGAACCAGTATGTCACGTAGGCAGGCGGCCCCTTCTATGTGAGAACATGGGTTTGGGAAATTTTAGAGTACCTCCATTAAGTGTGCTCCAGTGTTTATTTATAATTTTGCTCACTTGGTTGGATGCACTGTTGTAGGTAGTGATGCAGATGGGTCATTCTTCCTTTTCTTTGGGTGGTCTGATCTCTAATAAGGCACCTCTGTGGTTGTTTTTGGCTTGTTTCATTGCATTAGCAATGATTCTGTCGGGGTAGTTCCTAGCTTGTAACTTAGATGTAAGGCCCTTGGCCTGTTTCTTATAATCATTCACGGTTGTACAGTTTCTCCTGACTCTCAGGAATTGGCCGAAAGATAAATTTTCCCTCAGATGTCTAGGGTGGAAACTGTCGAAAGGGAACAGACTGTTTTTGGCTGTGGGTTTGAAATGGGTAGTTGTTTTTAGGGTCCCTTCTACTGGAGTGATATTCAAGTCCAGAAAAACAAGTAACATTTTTGAAAAGTTATGTGTAAATTTTAGAAACTCCTTCTGTTTATTGAGCCAATGAAGAAAGCTTGACGCGGTTTCCTCTTCACCTTCCCAAATGACAAGTACATCATCGATGTAGCGTTTCCATATGGTTATGTGCTTGATGTATGGATTGGCAGGGCATAGGATTTTGCGTTTCTCTAGGTGATGCACGTATAGCCCGGCGCTAATGTGCTACCCATGCTGGTCCCGTGTTGTTGTAAATATAGGGTTTCTTCAAACTGGAAGAATTTTTGGGACAAAGCCCATTTGCAGCATTCCATTACCACATTGCGTGGGGTTAGGTATGCCCAATCAACATCGAAAAGTACATCCTTGATAATATTGAGGGTCTCGGGATGGGGGAGACTGGTTTAAAGACTTTCAATATCAAGCCCTATCAGTATTTGTTTGTCAGGGTCGAAAATTATGTTACTTATTAGTCTCAGTACATCTTTCACGTCCTTTAAATATATCTGTGCCCTGTACGATAGGTCGCAGGAAAACGTCTGTGAATTTCGATAGGGGTTCCAGTATGGAGCCTATCCCGGACATAATTGGTCGCCAAGGTGGGTTCACCAGGCTCTTGTGTATTTTAGGGATAGTGTAAAAGTAGGGGGTAACTGGGAGACTTGTTAGTTAGAACATCACTCTCTTTCAGTACAGAGTATCTATTCATATAGTGATATCAACTGGATCATTCAATGCTTTTAAGATTTAGTTTAAAATATTGCATCGACGCGTTCCGGTGAATTCCCAATTTTTAAGGCTACCTTCTTCAGGATTAAATTGATTCTCTCCTACAGTTTCACAAAAAGACAACCTATATAAAAAACACATAAAACAACTGTAATCGGACCATTAAGTCTCTACCCATCTACATCTGGACACTACTTTAATCTACCCTATAGTTCATTGAGCATCCCATTGATGTCCCCAGGTTCACATTTGTTCTTGCTCCACATCCAAATGCGTTCCAAACATTATCACCATTCATCAAATGCCTCTGGTACACAGCCTCACATCCTACCCTTCATCTACACAGGATGTTTCTTTACAATACCACCTCTTAGAGGGAAAGCTTTCTTTAGCCTCAAACACCCTTGTGTCTGTTTTTCTATTAAGAATTGGCGTGATACACCACCTCACATATGGTTATCCCAAAAGGTTCGACTTACATGATGGTATATTTAAAGCCTTCTTGGTTCTCCTTGTGGTCTTCATAGATTCCACAAGGGGCTTCAGTAATTTAATGGTATATCTGTGAAATAAAGTGAACTTTTCACAAGGTAACTTTCATTCCTCCATTTTAGCTACACTTCTTCTTTACAGTTTATATCTACATATAATTACAATAAATACGTATGTGAGTATTTCCTACCTTGGGCCTCTCCTATTTTTTTATTTATTGGACGCAATCATTTCGGGAGATTTTAATTCCTTCTGTTATACTCTCTAATGATTATGCCATGTACAGACAGGCCATGCTTGGAGCAAATGTGCTGCCCATTGAAGTGCCTTTTATTTGGTGGTAGAGTTGAGATTTATATTTGGAGAAGTTGTTTTTCAAGGCCATCGTGGCGCATTCCATGATGAAGTCCACTGGTGTGTTAGTAGTCAAAGTTGCTGATCTTAGGCAGGTATCTATCACCTCAAAGGTTGCGTCCTGTGGAATGTTTGTATATAGAGCTTCCACGTCGAGAGTCATCAGAATGTTGATCTCTTCTGGGTGAGCCACATTGGCAATCAGATTGAGGACATCTCTGGTGTCTTTCAAAAAAGATAGTATACTCTGGACCAAGGAACAGAGAAAGTAGTTGCAGAATTGACGGAGGTTCCAAGAGGGATCCAATATCAGAGACAATGGGTCTACTTGGTGGGGGGGGGTGGACACCCTTGTGTATTTTAGATAACACATAAAAATATGGTGTAATCGGGGAGGCGTTCACAAGGAACTCTGCTTCGTGCTGGGAGATCCATTGTTGAGTTTCCGATGTAGAAACCATAGACTTAATCAGTGTCATTAAAGTATCAGTAGAATCAGTTTCCAATTTCAGATAATGATTGATGTTTGCCAATTGGCACAGACATTCCTGGTTGTACTTGGTGGTATTTATTTTCACTGTAGCTCCCCCTTTATCTGCTGGTATTATGATAAGGGGGTCATCTGATAAGCTAGTCAATGCTGATCTTTGTCTTGAAGGTAGGTTGTATGGTTGCTGTGGTTTAAGTGCCCTGGTTTTCTTGGGTACTGTTTTGACAAACGGATTTCACTTGGTGTAATCATGGCAGCAGGGGTGAACCTCGATGGTGTCCATAGTCCTGTGTCCTGGCGATCAAAGGTTTCCTTGTTATGGAAGAAATGAGCGCAGTCAGATCTTCCTGAAAAATTGGTGAAGTTCTCCTGTCAATCGAAAGTCATCTTCTTTTGGAGTAGGAAAGAACCCAAGGCCTTTCTGTAGGACGTCTTCGTCATCTTTCATGAGCTTCCTACCTGATAGGTTCACAATCGGGGTTCTTTGGTCTGGCTCCAGGTTTGATGCTGTTTCCATCTCTTGCCAGTGTAATTGTTTTTGGTTGCTTCTTCTTCCTCTGCCCCAAAAAGGTTGGGGTTTGGAAGAATGGTTGGAGTAGTTGTGTTGAGGTCCATAAAATCCTGGATACCACATCGGTGTAGGGCCTGAAAATGGGGGCGGTTGATATCCGTATAGCGGTGGTGGGGGAAGTAGTCCTTGTTGGTTGTTCCTACTTCCCCAGCTCTCATTACTTGACTCCCTATTGGATGAGTTGTATGACTTGCGTGATAATGTAGATCCCTCCTCCGAAGAAACCTCACTCGTCGGCGATTGGTAGTCCTCTTTAGTGTATGGGAAAATCCTTTTTGTCGAATCGCCTAATATCTCTTTGTAGCTTGGATATTTTTTGTTGCATGATGTAGCCTTTGTTCATTTCCGTGTGATTTGTCAATCTGGATTTGAAAGATGAAATGCTAATGCCTGTTTTTAGTGCATTTTCAGCAATGGTAATCCTGATAATTAAGGCGTCTGACAGGCATTTTGCGGTATTGATGATTAAAACCAGCCAGTCACATGTGCACTTCCAAGCGATCTGGCTTCATTCACACCTAAATATATCTTCCAGGAATAGACGAGGGGCTGTGGTCACTATTAATCCATTTGGTGGTACGTTTGCCCTGAGATATTCAATCATCACTGCCCCATGAAGTGCTATTTTGATCTGTTGCTTTTTTTAGGGCAGCGATGGAGTTCGAATCACCTTGATTGCTACTGGTTGGGGTACTGTGTCACGCACCAAGAACGACACGGGACTCATGGTATCAGTGGGTAGGGGGTGTTTATTGTTTAACAATGTCTCAGGGCTGGTCCTTTTTCCGTTCGCAGGGGATTCTTTGGCTTCTCCACAGGGATCCTTTCCAGGGTCTTCTGTTTGCCTTCTCTATGGGTCCTCCCCCTCGGGAAAACGGAGAACAGAGACCCTTTTTGTGCACAGGTGGCTTGTCGTGTTCCTTCATACGTCACAAGACCGAGAGGCGGGGGGGTGTGTGGGGGAAGCCCGCCCGTGAGGGAAGGGAGATGAACCACGAGAGACGCCTCTCTCTTGGTTCCTACGTGCCCGCTCAATCCTATCGTCCTGTCTCTCAGTAGCACCTTTCTAACTTGTTTGTGCCTCACAAGATCGTGCCTGGGTTATGCTCCTCCTTCGTTCCCACCCTCAATAACCCAAGAATGCCACCCGACAAAACACCCAGCTGCGCAACACCCCCTGGTCCCTGCCGTCACTTGCCTGTTACCGTGACCCGACAACGGGGTCACGGCTGTCTCGTCCAGAGCGCCTTCCCGAAGGGAGCCCTCCTTCTCCTTGCGCTGGGCCTCCCGACCTTGGTCTGCTATGGCTGATCCCTTCTTGGCGATGGCGTCCTCTACTCCTCCGGTCCCCTCGGTGTTGTCTCCTCTGCCTCGGTCCGCGTTGGGTGCCGTTGCCTCCTCGTCCGCCAGGTCTACCTCCGCCCTCCGCTGAACGGTAGCTGTGTTGGTCTGGTCCGCTGGGTCTGCTGTTCCTCTGTTCTCTCCGCTCGCTCCGCTCACTCCGCGCTCTCTGCTCTCTCGCTCCGCCTTTCTATTTTGCTTTTCTTCTTCCGGCTTGTGGCTTTCCCTTCCGGCTGGCAGGAATGTGCCCTCTGTGGTGCCCCCGGGGCCTTCAGGTACCGCCCCTTCCGCTCTGTCACACGGCATCCCCACCAGGCATGGCCGATCGGGCCACGAAACAGCGTCCGGTCTGGATAGGAAGTCCACGTTGGTCTGCAGAGCACCAGGCCGATGGAACACCTGGAAAGAGAAAGGCTGTAAGGCCAAAAACCAACGCAGGACCCGAACATTGGTGTCTTTGTTCCTGGCCAGCCACACCAAAGGGGCGTGATCGGTGACCAGAAGAAAGGAGCGGCCTAGCAGGTAGTACTGGAGGGATTGGACAGCCCACTTGATGGCCAGGCACTCCTTTTCCACCGTGGAATAACAGGTTTCGAGGGGCAGTAGTTTACGACTCAAATAGACAATGGGGTGCATGCTGCCTGTGTTATCGGGTTGGGACAGGACCGCCCCAGGCCCCGGTCAGAGGCGTCCGTTTGGAGAGTGAACTGTTTTGAAAAGTCAGGGCATTGCAGTACGGGTTCGTGGCAGCATGATTAGGCTTTGCTGTTGTTCGGTTGTCCATTCCCTGATGGTGTTGGGATACGCCTTTGATAGCATGCCTGTTAGCGGGGCTGCGACCTCTGAGAAACTGGGTATGAATCTCCGGTAGTAATCCACAAGGCCCAGGAAGGCCCGTATCCCCTTTTTGGTAGCGGGTAAGGGTAGGTCCCTGATGGCGTCTACCTTGTCCACCTTCGGCCTGATGTGTCCTTCCCGTATGTGGTAGCCTAGGAACCGTATAGAGTCGGTTGCGAGCATGCACTTGGCAGGGTTCGCGGTGAGACCCGCTTGTCGCAGGCTGTCCAGTACTGCCCTCAAGTGGATGGTGTGTTGTTCCCAAGTAGGGCTGTAAATGACAATATCATCCAAGTACGCGGCTACGTACTACTGGTGGGCCCTCAATACAATGTCCATTAGTCGTTGGAATGTGGCTGGTGCTCCATGGAGGCCGAAAGGCAAGACCCTAAACTGATACAGTCCGAACGGGGTAGAAAATGCTGTTTTCTCCTTGGCCTCTGGTGCCAAAGCTATCTGCCAGTACCCTTTTGTTAGGTCCAAAGTGGTGAGGTATAGGGCGGTGCCTAGCTGTTCGATCATTTCGTCCACCCGGGGCATAGGGTAGGAATCAAAGCGAGAGAGGGAGTTCAGTTGTCTAAAGTCCACACAGAATCTCACAGATCCGTCGGGCTTTGGCACGAGGACTATCGGAGAACACCAAGGACTGGTGGAGTTCTCTATGATGCCGTCACGTAACATGTCCTCTACCTCCCGCTCTACCACTCTTCGCCGGGCTTCTGGGATGCGATAGGGAAGCAACCGAACAGGCTTAGCCCCGTCGGTTCTGATATGGTGTTGGACCAGGGGTGTCTTGCCTGGGTGTTTGGAGAAGACATCCTTATACTCGTTGACCAGGGTGAGGAGGGACTCCTTTTGGTTCGTGTCTAGTCTGGGACCTAACGGGATCTCACCGGGCATAGGGCCTTGTTCCTGGGGTGGAAAAGAGATGGCCAGGGGTTGGTGATTGGTTATCAGTAGGGCGGTGGATGGAGTTGGCTCGGGGTCAGAGATATCCTCCCATCTCTTCAGGAGGTTGACGTGATAGATCTGTCCTACCCTCCCGGTGTGCGGAACTGCTACTCTATTGGTGACAGGGGTTACCTGGTGTGTGATGCTGAAGGGACCCCTCCATCGGGCCAGGAGTTTATCAGATGACGGTAGGAGAAGGAGGACCTTGTCCCCCACCTGGAAAGTTCTTAGTTTGGCCTGACGGTCGTATGCCCCTTTTTGTCTTTCCTGCGCTGCCTCCAAGTTCTCTCTCACCTCTCCCCATAATGTGGTGAGCCTGTCCCGGAGATGGTGGCATAGTCCAGGAGTCCCTGTTCTTCATCTTCTTCCTCTTCCCACCTCTCTGCGGCCATGTCTAACAGTGTGCGGGGTTTACGCCCGAACACCAACTCAAAGGGGCTATACCCGGTTGAGGACTGAGAATGGGTACGGATAGCAAACAAGGTGAGGGGAAGCTGTCTGTCCCAGTCCCTACCAGAAGCGGATATAGTCTTTTTTAGGATACTTTTGATGGTGTGATTATAGCATTCCACAAGCCCATCTGTTTGTGGATGGTAAACGGATGTCCGTATCCGTTGTATGCCCAGCAACTTATAGATTTGGGCCATGAGTTTGGACATAAACGGAGTCCCCTGGTCCGTCAGGAGTTCTTTAGGGAAGCCCACCCGGCTGAAGAACCCCAGCATCGCTTGGTCCACATTGTTGGTCGTCATACTGGAGAGCGGTATGGCCTCAGGGTATCTGGTTGCGTAGTCCACCAGTACCAAAATGTACTGGTGCCCCCGTGCGGAGGTGATTAAGGGCCCCACGAGGTCCATACCGACTCTGGAGAACGGTGTGTCTATGATCAGGAGGGGCTGTAGGGGTGCCTGGGGTACGTGCGGGGATTGGTCCATTGGCATACAGGACAGGCAGCACAGTGGCGTCTGAATTCGGAGAACACTCCCGGCCAATAGAACCGCCTTAGTAGGTACTCCTCTGTCTTTTCTCTCCCATAGTGCCCCCCTCCCGCTTGGTTGTGTGCAAGGTGGAGGACCTGTTGACGGAAGGAAGCGGGTACTAACAGCTGCCTTATCGTCTCAGTGTCTTTCCTTATTCGCCTGTACAACAACCCCTTTGATCTACAAAAGCAGGGTCCTACCTGTTCATCCTCCTCTGGTACTATCCGGGCCCAGGCGTTCCCCAAGGTGGGGTCTTCTGCTTGTGCTGCTCTGAAACTGCGTGGACGTTCCGTCACACCGTCTGCAACAGAGGAGGAGACAGAAGGGATATTAAGACAGCCCGTTGAGCACCACCTCCCGGTTGTGTTTTCTCTTGGTGCTGTGCGATTTCCTTTCCCTGTACCTACCCCCTTTTATGTCCTCTGAGTAGAAAGCCATGTCTTTCAGCCAGTGGCGCTCTTCTTCTTCCTTAATGGCCATGGCTAGGTATGTCGGGAAGTCGGCGGAGTCTGTTCCTATAATACATTCTTCGACCAACTTGGGTATCGCGCCCACCCTCAGGCCCCTTTCCTCTCCTTTCTCTCCTAGGATAACTTCAGCCACCGGGTAGGTCTTCTGGTCTCCATGGACACATGTAATAGCCACCCTTTCCCCCTTTCTCCACTGATGATCCCTGATACGCTCCTGGGTGAGCACCGAGTGGTGACACCCGGAGTCTATAAGGGCGGTGATGGGAGCACCGTTCACGACTAGACCTAGGAGGTAGGCTTTATTTTTGTCGCCCGCTACTAGCACCCTCCCTTTCGCGTACCCTACCTCCATGGGCTCAACTGTGTTGTGTCTCTGGGGACAGAGGCGGGCTATATGTCCCCACTCGGCACAGCGAAAACATTGGGGTCCTAACCCCCCTTCCTTTGGGGTGGGGCGCGGGAGAAAAGCGGGATCGATAAGGGGCCGGATCTGGGGTGGTGCGATTCCAGGAGCAGGCGGTCTCCACCTTGGAACGCCGGCCAGGGCTGGTCGGGCTACGAAGGCTCTCACTTCCGGGGCTCTTTGATGGGCGCAAGCCAGCTCCATGGCGCCTGAAATCGTTACGTTGGGGTGCTGTTTTACCCAAGCGCGAGTGGCGGTAGGGAGGGCGTCCAGGTACTGTTCCAAGAGAATCTTGTCCACCACCTGCTCCATGGTGGAGCTGTGGGGCTGCAACCATCGGTTGCCCAGATCCTGTACTCGATAGAACAGCGCCCTGGGGTTGTCTTGGGGAAGCCATTTCTCTTTCCTGAACTTCATTCGATAATGCTCCTGGTCGCAACCAAGCTGTTCTAAGATGGTCTTCTTGATGACGTCGTACGGGGTTGTGCCCGCTGGATTGGCGGCCTGATACGCAGTCTGCAGCTCCCCAGACAAAGGGGGCGATATACTGGCCCCAACGCTCAGCCGGCCATTGGGCAGTACCCGCGACGCGCTCAAAGTTTGTGAAGAAGAAGTCGGGCTCTTCGCCAGGCTGGTATTTCTGCAAAACCGAACTAGGCACATTGGGGTGCACTTTACTGCTGGCGATGGTGTCAGTTAAGCGCTGTATGGCAGAGTCTTGTACCGTCTGGTTCTGTGCGATCAGGCCCGCCTGGGCTTGGAGGGCCTCCTGTAGGTGTTCACGGTCTGTTTTAGCCTCAGTGGCCTGCCCTTCTACCACCAGCTGGAGGTGGCGTTGGCCCTCGGCCAGCTGTTTCAACATGTCTTCGAGGCCAAGAGGTTGGGTCATGTTCTTGTTGTGCAACGGGACAGGAAGGGTGATCCCACTTCTGACACCACTTGTCACGCACCAAGAATGACACGGGACTCACGGTATCAGTGGGTAGGGGGTGTTTATTGTTTAACAATGTCTCAGGGCTGGTCCTTTTCCGTTCGCAGGGGATTCTTTGGCTTCTCCACAGGGATCCTTTCCAGGGTCTTCTGTTTGCCTTCTCTATGGGTCCTCCCCTCGGGAAAACGGAGAACAGAGAGACTGTTAGTGTTGCTTTGCTAACTGGTGTGGCTTCCTCCCACCCTTTTTGTGCACAGGTGGCTTGTCGTGTTCCTTCACACGTCACAAGACCGAGAAGGGGGGGGATGTGTGTGGGGGAAGCCCGCCCGTGAGGGAAGGGAGATGAACCACGAGAGACACCTCTCTCTTGGTTCCTACGTGCCCGCTCAATCCTATCGTCCTGTCTCTCAGTAGCACCTTTCTAACTTGTTTGTGCCTCACAAGATCGTGCCTGGGTTATGCTCCTCCTTCGTTCCCACCCTCAATAACCCAAGAATGCCACCCGACAAAACACCCAGCTGCGCAACACCCCCCTGGTCCCTGCCGTCACTTGCCTGTTACCGTGACCCGACAACGGGGTCACGGCTGTCTCGTCCAGAGCGCCTTCCCGAAGGGAGCCCTCCTTCTCCTCGCACTGGGCCTCCCGACCTTGGTCTGCTATGGCTGATCCCTTCTTGGCGATGGCGTCCTCTACTCCTCCGGTCCCCTCGGTGTTGTCTCCTCTGCCTCGGTCCGCGTTGGGTGTCGTTGCCTCCTCGTCTGTCAGGTCTACCTCCGCCCTCCGCTGAACGGTAGCTGTGTTGGTCTGGTCCGATGGGTCTGCTGTTCCTCCGTTCTCTCCGCCCGCTCCGCTCACTCCGCGCTCTCTGCTCTCCCGCTCCGCCTTTCTATTTTGCTTTTCTTCTTCCAGCTTGTGGCTTTCCCTTCCGGCTGGCAGGAATGTGCCCTCGGTGGTGCCCCCGGGGCCTTCAGGTACCGCCCCTGCTGCTCTGTCACATACTGCTATCTGCCCCAAATAGTGAGGGTGCCTTTAAAATTTCAGCAATGACATCTTCGCCAACGCGGAGTCCTAAGTTCTCTTTCATGCTTGTATATGTGCTAAATAAGGAAATGGATAGAAGTAGGAGAGGGAGACGTAAGACAGAAAGCGTCCCTCAGCTAAACTGCTGAGCTTATACTAGTATCAACAAAGGAGAGATGGGGGGACTTGGAGCAATTATACGTCCAGTGCCCGTGCTCCAAAGTTTATGGTCAATTCAAGAAAGGGGGACACTGATCCTAAAGGAAAGAAGTAGGTAATGGACTAACAAGGACGCGGACAATCAACAAGACTGTGTCTTGTTGCCCTCACATACCCCTAGGGGTTTCATGCTTCACCATCGGGCGGGTGCTCCTCATCAGGCCGGCGCTGCAATGCCCTACGGGTCCCCTGAAGGGTCACTTTGGCAGAGATCTTTTGATTTTGGTTGCTGTATGAGTGCGAGAGTGTCCTAAAGTGGGGTGATCAGTGAAGTGTGCTGAAAGTGAGCTAAAACGGACTAGGGGATGTCCGATTCAACTTTATTCTGGAGGCGACTGTCAGGTTTAAAAGAAGCATTGGTGCTACTTATGGGGTCAAATGATGTGCCCAAGTAGCTAGTGGAATAAAGTGCAGGTCGACATGTTTCGCACCTAATGGTCAAAAAATGATCTGCAGCGCTTGCTCCGGAGCGGGGCAAAGTTGCCCTCCCCACTTCAAAATAACATGTTTGGTCACCCATAAGTGGGTGATACCTGTTGTGTGATGTAAAGGGGTTGTCCAACCTAAAAAATAAGAAAGACAGCACACAAAAATTGCTAACAATGTGATAAGATTGTTTCATCTCTGGAATAGGCTTCCTTATAAAGCCCCTTGGGGAGGACTCGTGTGCGCCATGGGTAAGTCCCTGGCATTGGTAAGTCTGACATACATGTGTCCAAAACACCATTCGTGTTCAAATAATAAAATCAAGCATGAATAAACATAAATATAATAGTCAAAATGGTAGTGGGATAAAAATCTTATTGCAAGATAAATATGGAAATATTTTCATTCATTGTTCGTTCATTGCCTTGCATATTTGTTGTACCTTTTGTAACATGATGTATACATGATCTAGTATGTGAGGAATGTAAATGTGTTCGTCGAAATGCTCCCCGTAACCAAAACCCCATAGCCTTACGGATTAGTTGGACAGCTATGTCTTATCAGTCTGGGCAGAGGACGCACACTGTTTGCGGGCTATGGAGAGTTAAAGTGGGGGGGGGAAGAAGAGAGAAAAGTAAAGAGTATTGGTTTTCATTCTAATCTACTTAGTGGAATAGCCAGAGTCTGTGTTGGGACTCGGGCATCCCTGTGGCTGTACGAGAGAAGGTTCTACTCGGGTATAGTCAGCGTTCACTCAGCGGTGAACCTACCCAGTCCCTCTGCTCGCCCAGGTCAAGGACCAGTGTTGGGGGCGTGTCGTATATATTGATGTTGCCTCTGATTGTCAGGGTGGGAGTGACCACCCATGTCTGGTGGCCATCTTTCCTCGACTGAATCCCTATACATCATTTTGAAGGGGCAGTAGGTTGTAGTTGAACCGGAAGGTGAGGTACTGGCGTATTGGCTGCAGACATGTTGGAGTAGTCCTAAATCTATTCTCCTACTGTCAGTTTTGCTGATATAAAGACTGTTTAAGCGATGTTTGAATCAAATTGATGTAAGAGTATTGAAGAATATATATTAGGTCAAGGTTACCTGAATAAGTACATTTGAAGTGGTATGAGGTAATACTTAACCAACTGTAAAGGTAAGAGAGCCAAAATGCATTCTGTCAACTGTGGCCAGATTGGAAATGTTTGCGTGGCAGACTAATGCTGGGATTATAAATCAGTATTTACTTTTTGGGTGTTATTTGCTGATAATCATGTCAAGGGTGTATACCTAAGTTGATTTCGTGTTACAACCAAAGGTTAGTTGCATCTAGGAGTGGAGTGAGAATATCATTTAGCCCATTATGAGCTGATATTTGTATGCTGGACCAATAAGTGGGTGAAAAATTGAAAGTTATAAGTTCTATATCATAGTTTTAAAATCACATGAGCTGGTTCCATTTGCATAGAATAACATCCCTATATACTTCTTTCATACATGCATTGTAGCCATTCAATATCCTAGCATAGAGTATTATTAGTTACGACTGTTGTGCATTCTGACTTCGCATTGGTGAAAATATACTTGCTATTACATCTACTCCTCGAGTTTGTGATTGATCTGTGAATTAATGGTATGAGGTCAGTTCAAATACAGATATACACATTAAAAAGGAACAGGACACCTATGAAGTCTTGTGACAAATAACCTGTAATTAGTAGGGCGTCACTCATATACATTCTTAGATTTGTAAGGATCAGTCATGGCTGAATATAGTGGTGTGATTAGCTAGTAATGTCTTCAGCTTCTAGAGGTATTAATGAAGGAATGGTGAGTCCTTGTCAGTCAGTGGTATTTATTTCATCC
Source organism: Calotriton arnoldi (assembly GCA_963921515.1). Taxonomy (NCBI): domain Eukaryota; kingdom Metazoa; phylum Chordata; class Amphibia; order Caudata; family Salamandridae; genus Calotriton; species Calotriton arnoldi. The sequence goes on from CAWUFW010004770.1 coordinate 772,763, forward strand.
AGAGGTGTATCCCAGGCACCTTGAGTCCACGTTGGGCTGTAACAAGTTGGAATATGAGTTCCATTTTCCGTTTTCTCATGTTCAGTTCCAGATTTCCTCCATGGAATTGATTGGTGATGTGTTCCAGTCCAAATAATGAGAAGCTTCAGTTGTCTTCATGAAATTTTAAGTAGTGATCTGTTGGGGGTCGTTCCAGGTGCTACTTATGTACGTTTCTATAGTGTTCTCGATTTCTGGTATTCAGTAGTCTTATTCTGCTTCCAACATAGATCTTGTTGCATGGGCATAAAATAAGGTCTATAACATAGGTGGTGTTTCAATGTATCCACTGCTTAGTTGGTATTTTGTTATTCGTTTTAAATATCATGAGTTTCTTTTAATATTAATTTGCATATTGAACAGTTTCTACATATGTAGAACCCAGTTGGTTTTATGATGAAAGGATAAGTTCTTTCTGTCTGAAAATTCTGAGTAGCATAATACCTGCTTAAGGTTATTGGCTCGTCAAAAGCCCATCTGAGGGTTTTTGGAATATTATCACTTATGGATGGATTGCTGGTTAGTAAATGCCAGTGTTTTATTATTTGGCGGATTCAATGATGCCCAGTGTGTTAGATGGTTAGAAATCTGATGGGGTCTCTTGCCAAATTAGTTTTTTTTAGTAAAGTTTTGATTGAATTTTATAAGACGAAAACATCCTCTCAAAATGAGTATAATGCCGATTTCTTGTACATTTGTGACAGTACTAAACAAAATGTATATAAGAAAAGCTTATTTATACCCTCTTTATGTTTAAGTAGTTACTGGTGGCTATGTCCATAGTGAAAGAAAGGAGGTGAGGAGAGACAGAGGAGAGAGTCAAACAATGGCTGGTGTTGTGTATTTGTCGAGTGCACCTTGTGCAGTCGTGTTACCAGGGCTGGTTTTAGGGCGATGGTACCTATGCTGCAGAGTTTCTTGTGTCCAGCGTTCAGGCAGCAATAAAAATTTCAAGATTGCTCTTGTGATTAATGTTCCTGCTAGAGAGAGAGCAGAGTTTTGTCTAGTGGCAGTTTTGACCCGCCATAAAGTAGTGCAGAAGGTTAATATGCCTGCTACAAAGAACAGATCTGTATTTTATGTGGATAACTCAGTGGATCTGTTAAGCAGCGCTTTAAAACAAATGAAATATATGTGAGAGATGGGCAATGGAGATATGAGGGGCTCTTTTGTCAGGTGGTAGTGAGCAAATCCGAGGAGAAGTTTGAGGGGAGGGATGCCAAAAAAGTTTGTCGCGCCACCAGCATTTACTCCTGCCCTGCATGTTAGAATTCACTGAGCATGTAAGGAGTGTCATGAATCAGAAGCCAGTTTATTTATGTTTGTGTAGGGCATGATTCTTGACTTTGGGGGCTTCTCTTTTTGAATAAATAAGTCTAACGTGTTCAATAGTTTGTGTGACACTTGGGTGTGAAAATATGTGCTGAACATGGAGCTGTCTGCGCTTCTGGCAATGCAAACCTGTGCCCACCTGGTGTGGTAAGATGGATTTTGGTATGATTACCACTTGTATAATATATTTTTAATCCCTATGGTTCGTAATAGATTGAGAAGACTGAGGTCATTGGTGTTCAGGTCCAGAGTAGGTGTAAGGGATCGTGGGCCCAGGGTCCACTTTGTAGCTGTTGAGAGTAATATCAATGTCAAATACTTTTTTAAATTCTATTCTCTATTTCTGTCCGGAAAGTTTGAACCATCTTGCAATTGTACAACATATGTTCTAGCGGGCCTGGTTTATCGTGGCAGTTCCAACATTGGTCGAATTAGAAAAATCCAGTTGTGAAAAGCTTCAGGTGTCAAGTGGGATTTATGTATTGGCAAACGTTTACATTGAAATAATATTGGAGCTATTTTTTCGTTTTTAATGAATGTTTTAAATGTTTCCAAGAATATTCAGATATTGTTGGGCTGGGATCTGTGTCAGAGTATTTTGCCATTTATTTTGGATCTCTAGAGTAAACTTTATATTGATTGTATTGGAATTTAGTGCTTTGTACATTCTGTCGGCAGTATGTGGTATTTTCTTAGCAAGTTGATAAGATCAGATTCATGTGCTTTATTGCATTTGCTCAGGTCTACTTTGAGTTCTGCCCTTTTCTACCACATCAGGGACCTTATGTTTTATTTTAATTTTAGTATTTTCCCAGAGAGCGGGATTAGTTTGTTCTAGACCCCAGAAATAAGGTTTCTGCAATTGATTTTCATGGTTTCTTTTACAATTTTTCCAATTGTGATCTTTTGTACCCTCAGTTATAATCTATTGATTAGTTCATCTTTTCTCGCTTTATAATTAGGTTTTGAGGCTTTCTGATGGTCCCTGCAAGATCCATAGTATTTAATCTATGTAACGCCCCAAAAATATATTTGAGCGGAAATCTTGAAACTTGTCTGCACATAACCAAAATGTTTCCACTTCACCCATTAGTATGCAGGCATACATGAGAACTAAATTTGCTCTTCTTGCAGTCCCCTATAAGAAGTGTTCTTTGGTGAAATGGACAGACTGATTTGTAACATTTTCCGTATCATAGTATGGATTGGCGTGGATTACATCCTTTTTGGAACATAGGGAGCAGATCATCTGGACTCCCCCTTTCTCAGCCACAATGCCAAACATAAAGGTGGGAGTTCCCACAAGGCTCCGCTTTAAATCCCACCCTATTCAATTTATACATGTCACCACTAGCACCATTAGCAGAGGCACATGGCGCCAAAATTCTCGTATGCTGATGAAACGCAGCTAATCTTCTCATGCAAGAAAGGGGATGATTTTAACGGGCTTGCAATAAGATGCTGCCTCACCAATGTTTTTAAATGGCTGAAGCAGAATCAGCTTAAGTGCAAACCCGACAAAACCCAGATTATGTTCTTCGGTCAACCGGTGGAGAACAGTTTGGTTCAGTGCTGGCCTTCAGATCTCTCCTCTCCCAGCACTGCCCAATCGATAGTGAAAAACCTGGGCATCAACATTGACAACAAGTTCTCAATGCTGACCCTAGTTCAAGCCCTAGCAGGAACCTGCTTTGGAGTACTACAGATGCTTAAGAAATTTCTGCCGCTTCTCCCCCAGGACTCCAGGAAGACAGCGGTTCAGGCTCTGATCACGTCCAGACTGGACTATGCTAAAGCCCTCTATCAGGGTTTGCCGGACTACCTGCTACAGTGTCTCCAGGTAGTGCAAAATGCAGCAGCGAGAGCAATTCTTAAACTCAAACCCAGATCACATATGACCCCCCCCCATCTGAAGTCCTTACATTGGCTCCCAGTTGGGGAAAGAATCAAATTTAAGGCTCTGGTTATTTTTTTCAAAGCCTTCAATGGAACAGGCGCCGCCTATCTTAGAAAACGAGTCAGCCGATATGTGCCCACCAGGACACTTAGATCGTCCAACGCCGACCTGGCTTGCATCCCCAAAGCTCGTCTGGCATGCAGAGGCGGCAGATCTTTTGGCTTTTTGGGAGCCCACATCTGGAATAAACTACCCGCAGCTCTGAGATCTTTAACAGTGCTCTCCCACTTTAAAAAACAGCTGAAGACTTGGCTATTTAAATACTAAGCCGCGTAAGGTATGCACCTTTTAATAAGGAGTAGCTGTGCGCTATACAAATACGGGTCATTCATTCTTTCCATATTTTGTATTGATTTTGGTAGACACTGCTTTGCCGACTGCTTGTATCCATGCTCATGATGTAGTAAGCCTTTACATATCTATAAAACTGTGGTCACCAAGATTTAGTCCTCTTACCAATCAATTTTATTCAGTTTGCAGTGGGTGTCCTTGGTGTCTGACATATGATGGTAATTTTTTCATCAAAGGCTGTACGCGTTGGCCTATATATTCTCCCAAGCGTGAGCAAATTGAGTCTATGCCTGCTATTATTGGTTGTCCAAATGGAAGGAAACTTTTGTGTGAATGTTTTGGAGAATATAAGTAGCTGCCATTGTTGGATGTTCTATAAATTATTTTCAGATGTCAACTGGCCCTGATGGTACCATTCTTCCAATCTGGTTTCCATATCACTTCTCTTTTGTTTGGTTCTCCATATATTTTTGTTTTTCAGTTGAGGTCATGTAGTTGTGCTTCCTGAATGTAATCCTATGACTAAATTGCATCATTATTTAAGGATTTCTGGTTTCTGAGTTATGGGTTCTTGGTGTAAGTGTTCGAATAGCTTGTTTTTCTTAATGATATTAGAGGGTAGATATTTCTTTTTTCTTTCTCATTTGGAATGTTCTTATTCTATGTCCCATATAGTGGCTACATAAAATGATTCAATGGTATTACCTGGAGGTAGTAATGGAATGAGAGGATTTATTGTCCATCTTGCTGGTCATGGTATTCGTTATGAGTCTTCTGAACGAGTGACAGCTCAATGAGTGTATCTATATTAGATCATGCTGATAGAAGATGGATGCTCTCTAGTTCGTGTATGGTCAGTGAGCTGGCAGGTGCTGGGCAGTAGCTTTTGATCTTGGTATTTATCAGAATATAATGACTTTAATTTTAGGGTGCAGAGACAGAATATCGAGTCATAAATATCGAGTTGCACAAATATCAAGGCATAAATATCGTTGATCAGAAATATCGACAGCAAGAATATCGTGGTCAAGAATATCAATTTAAGGTAAGTAATCGATTCTAAAAATATCGAAGTGTTTAATATCGTTTGCAAAAATATAGTTAAAAATATCGTTTTTATTATGTATTTTAGTATATATTTTATATGAATGTGATGTGTTTTTATATAAGAATTGTTTGTATTTTTAATGTTACATTTTTTGTATTTTTTTTTATTTGAATGTTTTGCTTTTAGTTCCGTAGCGGGCTGTGGGTTTATAGGGGAATAGGGTGGGAAGTAATTTAATTATATTAAAGTTATTAATTTAATTTGATTTGAATTTTGCGCTTTTAGTTCCGTACCGGGTTGTGGGTTTATAGGGGAATAGGGTGGGAAGTAATTTAATTATATTAAATGCATTGATAAATTGTTATTTATTAATATTTTAGTTTAATTTATTAATATTTGTTTAATTGAGGTATTAGTGTTAAATGTGTAAAGTAAATTATTAATTAATTGATTAATTACATTTAATTAATTGGTAAATATGGTAATTGTGTAATTCATTTTAGGTGTGTTTTGTGGTGTTTATAGGTGTAAAGGGTGGGAAGTAATTTATTTTTAATTTATGAATTAATAATTGGTTGTTAATTAATTTTAATTAATTAACTGGTTAATTTTAGTAATTGTGTAATTTTATGTGTTGTGGTGTTTATAGGTGTAAAGGGTGGGAAGGGTGGCAAGTAATTTATTTTTAATTGATGAATTAATAATTGGTTAATTAATTGTAATTAAATAATTGGTAATTAATTATGGTAATTGTGTAATTTTAGGTGTGTTGTGGTGGTTATAGGAGTAAAGGGTGGTAAGTAATTTGTGTTTAATTCATATATAGTTAATGTTAATTATTTGATATTTATTTTGGGTAATTGTTTATTTTTTGTGTTTTTACTTTTAAAGGGGTAAACGGTAGGTACTAAATTAAATGTAATTATTTAATTATTTAATAGTAACAGTTTTACATTTTTAAATAAGTTTTAATTGTTTTATTATTTTATAGTTTAATTTAGGTGTGTTTTGTGGATATTATAGTGTTAAAGTTGGTGTAGTTAATGTTTATTATTTTTATAATTTTTTACTTGATTTAAAATTATGTAAATAAATGTAATTAAAATGTTGAAGTGTTTTGTTATTGGTGTGGTGTTATCGGGTAGGAAATAAAATTAATAAATTTGTTTTGACTAATTTTTTGTTTGTAAATATTGTCTAGTTTAAAAGAATTATTTTTCTGTAAATATTTTATTTTATATAATATTTCTAGGTTTTTGATATATGTAATAAATGTGTTTTTGTTTAATATTTTTTATATGTATTTTTTAAATATTGTATTAATTTTTTTTGTTTTTGTTTTTTTTGTTTGTGTTTGATGGTGAATAGTAAAAAAATAAATTCTCCCTTATCCAACACTTTCCCTACTGTTGCTCTTACTGGAGTGGGAATAGTCATTTTTACGGATCGGCTATCCAACACTTTCCCTACTGTTGCACTTACTGGAGTGGGAATAGTAATTTTTTCCCCTCCGCTATCCAACACTTTCCCTACTGTTGCACTCTTTGGAGTGGGAATAGTAATTTTTGCATCTTCACTATCCAACACTTTCCCTACTGTTGCACTCACTGGAGTTTGAAAAGTAAATTTAATTATTTTGCTATCCAACACTTTCTCTACTGTTGCACTTATTGTATTGGGCAATTTAAGTTTAAATATTTTTTTATATTTTAAAGTTTTAATTTATTCTAGAATGTTTTTATTATATTTTAAATTATTTATATATATATTTTATTTTTATATAATTTTAAAATAAATTAAAGATAAGTTTATTAATTATTTTAAAGTAAATATATATGTATAAATTATTATGTTTTTGTTTATTTTTTTAATTAAGTTTATTTGTTATATTTTGTAAAAATGTATATTAAATTTAATTAATTTTTTAATTAATAATGTATAATATATTTAATATATATTTTATTTTAAATATATATATATATTTAAATCGATATTTTTTACATCTATATTTAGAACATCGATATTTTTGATTCGATATTTTTGTACTTACCTGTTTAGGTATAGGAGTCGATATTTTTGTATTCTATATATTTTTTTCGATATTTAGAACATCGATATTTTTGACATCGATATTCTATCATTTCTTCACGCCACTTCAAGATGAATGCTTATGTCGGGACCATTTTAAATTGATATCGATCTATTATCGGACAACATCATAGGTTCTACGTCACTGGGTATATGCTACATAGATGGACACATATCTGCTGTTTTATTCGTTTAAAGACAAGGTCGTGGCCCTCCTGATGAAGGCGCTTTGAGTGCCGAAACACGCGTTGAGAAGATTTATCTCATAGCCACAACTTTTGACTCTATATGTATATTAATGTATTGTTGTCTGTCTATTCTTTTCTTTTTCTGATCTATTAATGCCTTATGATTCATATGTATTGTTGATATTAGGTTATTTTGTAAGTATGCATTGCTTGATTATCTGTGGACAAAAAAGTCCTTTTAAAAAAATTTAAAAAAAATCTAATAAAATTTATATGTTTTAATATATAGTTACTATTTGTACACACTGATTTCGCTATATCATGCTTGTTTGTTCTTTATGAGTTGCCTATGCAAAAGATCGTTCTTTGACTACCTAGGGTTTCATATTATCATGTCTGTTTTGTTCTTGATGAATTGATAATGTAAGTGACCGTTCTTTGACTGCCTAGGGTTTTTGCCTTCAATTGTACTATTGCCCTGCCCTAGGAGTTCTAGAGTATTTGCAGGGGGTCCTATATATATTCGCATTGTTTGTCAGGGGTGTCACCACAATAATGAAAATAGCCACATGTCATAATTTTAGCATTACGCCACCACTGAAATCAATATTCATGGTATTAATCATCAATAGCATTCAGTACAGTGGCAAATACTGCACTGTTGTCAGTAAAGCAATTTAGAATAAGAACGACTTGGTCACTTCTTTACTTTGACTACCACTACAGTCCAGTCCAACTGCAAGGGGTCCCTGCACTCCAGAGCCCAAGAGGAAAAGCTCAAGCTCTGGGAGTGATTTATGGCAAACCTCTCCCGGAGTCAGGGATTCAATCCCCTGCAAGAGGTTGGTTGAGGCTTTTAGAATCATTCCTTGGAGCCTGCTACATAGCATACAGCATCCCTCAAGATGTGGGCATAATGGTTGTGGTGCCCCAGCTCTTCTTTAGGCCACCACAAAGAGTTGTTTAAGCTCCGTCATGGGGCATTATGGAATGCCAGTCAGTCAATATAACTTTATTTCGCCAATAAAAATATCAGCATGGAAAGTAATCTGCAAATATACATTAATCATTATTAAAAGCAACCATTAAAAATTTGGGCTGACGTGAATAAAAAATCATTTAAAAACAGCGACTGGAGCATTAAGAATTAACAATAGTTCATGCATATATGTACAAGTTTCCAGCAAAGCCGTTTTTTTTTTTTTTTTAATTAAGTTTTAAAATCCGGTTATACATTCAATTTCCTTCTATTTAAAACCGATAAAAAGAACGAAGCAAGGCAGAAACATGTAAAAGGATATGTTAACGACAAGAGATGATATAGGGGCTACACGACATTGACTAAAATTCATTTTCTTCATAAGAGGGACAATGTATCTTTTCCTTTCAATTGCATAAAATTTACAAAAAAATAGAAAATGTAGGTCGTTCTGAGGCGATCGTTTATCACACGGGCAGGAAGGAAGTGCACTAATCGCATAGATTTTGGGCGGGTAAGCTAGCATAAGGGAGATGTAATTTAAACGGAATCTCACTAAAATATATCTGTGTTGGAGATTCAACACAAATGTTAGATATGAGAACTTAATATTACTTATGCAAGGTACTGTTTGGTTATGACTTACTGTAAACAGTTTACGGTTAGAGTCATACCTCTTTGTATTGAAGTAGGATAGTAAACGAATCTTCAGTTCCTTTTTTAGTTATTGACGTGCATAAGTTCGGATCCTCATATAGATTATATAGGCCAACGGCCTACAAGGGTATTCCTGATATATTTTAACCACCTTATTTTACTTACACTGTCCTAATTCAGGGAATCCATTATAACAGCTCTAGTTACCGAAAGAGTTTCCTTTCGCCATACAGAATGCCACATCAGGATGGGAGCAATCCGGATCTTATCAGTAATATAGGGAACTCTCAGCTCCATATGGCAAGCATAATTAGAGCAGGATTGGGGAAGATATATCAAATTTTTCAAAAATCCGTCCTCTATGTGCTGTAATTTAGAGATGTCAGATATACCCCAAACAGCTGCGCCGTAAGTGGCAGCAGATAATGTTTTTGCCTCATAGACCTTTTTTATTATTTCGATTGGCTTTGTCCCAATTTTCTTAAATTTAAAAAGGGCCCCAATGTTCTTTTCCATCACTAATCCTCTATTGGAGACCATATTTCTCCAATTATCATCTCTGTCAAACATGATCCCCAAGTAATTAAGAGAGTCTACAACCTCTAGCTTTAAACCTTCAATATACAATTGAGGATGTTTCTGCTGCTTAGAACCTGCCACTAGAACAAAGGATTTAGTGTAATTAATTTTCAGGTCCAGGTTGTTCATAAATTATGGAATGCTTCTTCACAGATCTGTGTATACTTAATTAATGGCAAGCCTGCTTTGCCTCTGCAAAATCAGAACAAAGATCACAGTGGACTTTTGCAGTATTACAGTGAGTAATTACTCACTGGTAATCCAATTCTAAAGAGTTCACAAAACATCAATTAATAAATGCAACACCTGATAATGGAGTCAAAGCCTCATTTTTCTTAGTTGCGGTTATATATTTTTCAAATTTTTGTTTTATGAGTGACAATAGTGCTGATATAGCTGTACGCAAACAATGTCGAAATTAAATTATCTATAAAGCAGTAAAGCAATAGTCTGTATGATCCCTGGCTACTACTTAAAAAAATAATCCTGTTAGGCCTGTTAACAATTTCAGTGTGTGTGCCAATATGAGATAATCGGGAAACCAAGGGATATATTGTCAACGTTATTACCGAATAATTATTTGTCGGGTCTAATCAGGACTAGTCTCCTGTCTAAAAAAAATACACATATGAATGAAATAACAGGGCCCCTAATCTTCATAATACATGTCTGGCATACTACATGAAAGGCCAACTACAATTACAGATAGTCAAAAAGTATAATGGAATTAGTCCTTTAGATAGTCATGGAGTGGAATAATTTGCAAAGGTGAGGCTTTAACCAAAGTAGTCATTAGTATGTGGATATCAATTTCATATCACCCCACCGGCATGAGAGGAGTAATCCAGGGTGATGAGAATCAAGTGTTACTGTGTAGAACATCTCATGCGACATGTTTCAGTTGCATGTAAAAAGTAGGTAGCACTTCCGTATCGAAGGTTCCTTACTGTGAACCAGTCATTAGTGTCTAATGTGATTCCAATGTGTGAATTAGTGTAAGAAATTATGCGACCACTGTGGTTCCACGTGTAAATTCACATACGAACTGAACTAATCGCATAGTGTGGGCTGGTCAAAATACCCAATTCTGCAGGGTGCTCTGCAGTGCAAAATACGTGGGCAGACAATCACGAACACAAGCTACATAACTATATATGATACATGGTGCACTACTTCAACTGACTGACCTGGAAAAATTAGCAATCATAGCCAAATGATATCACAACAATTGTATAGTTATCTTACCGATATGCTAGAAGTTGCAGAGAAACTAAAGCAAGTGTTCAGTTTGAGAGTGGAAGCAAACCATATTCACCAGTGTAAGGATGGATGTGCTGCAATAATCACAAATAACGAAGATAGACGTGTGGACAAAGTTCACCCCTGCATCTCACTATATTCAGGAAGCGCAGGGAAGCTTAACCTCAAGCATACAGGGATGTCTCCATAGGCTGTTATTCTCATGGACAAGGCTCACAGTTGTGTCCCAGTAAAGTGAAGAAGAGCGGGAAGCTAGCCCACGGAGATTGTCTCCCTGGACTGCTAGTCAGTCACCTGCCAAGACATGGCTACCATGTTGAGGTGAGTGTGACAGGACGTTCGCCAAGTGAAGACGATTGAGGTCTACTTAAACTGCTGAGCGTCAACTAGCCTCTATGGCCTCCATGTTGAATATTTAGGGAGGTGCATGTACATAGAATGAGAGCATGGGATGTACTCCCAATTACATACTGATGTGAAAGGAAGAGGGTAAAGATCCATTTTATTCAAAATACGATCAATAGATGAAAAATACAGTGAAAATAGAAAATAAATTAAACAAAATTGACAACTGTACACTACACGTTTACCCTGTGTCAACTTAAGATGTTCACAAGAGGGACTGATTTTCTTCAGGCACAAAGTTGCCATTGAGGACTCTAGTGTTCTTAACTTCACCATGCGATATCTGTAATCATCTTGTCAACTATCTATATTCGTATGGGACCAAGTATTATTTGCATTAGCTACATCATACACAGCTACCTCAGAAGCCAAGCGGACTGTCCTGCATGAACAACACTACTTCTATATATAGAAATCTTGTGCTCTGCAGTAATATCTGCTGTAATGTATGCAATGATCCTATAGAACAGTGGCACTCCTGACCTTTACGTGCTGCCCCCTGGTCGAGAAGCACTGGGATAATGTTAACGAGACTCCACACTAACATAATCAATATGTTAAAAAAAACCTGCAAGCATTTATTTAAAGGTTAATTGAAATTAAAGAAAAGTGCCTAGGGTGTCCTAAATCACTTAACTTTAGGAACACCATCATCTATAGAAGCATCTTGCAAAAAAAGTAAGATAGTCTGTTAGTCATTCATTAGCGTGTAGAACCATTTCACCTTAGTACATCAGATTATCAGTGCATTGAGCAGTATTTCTTTTTTAAGTGATAGTTATCAGACATGAATTGAGAAACATTTATTCTTCCCTACAGCCTGATAACTATGCCATTAGTGTACAGAAGAGGCAATCCATGTGCACCTTTTGGGGGCTGGAATTTCTATTATACACGAACAACATATAGTTTATTAAATCAAACACTGGAGAAGGCTTTACAGCACACATCCTGAAGTCATGTATTTTAAGGTCCTTATGTGCTAATGAAGAACAAGGAGTGAAAGTGAAGTAAAATAATTACCTAGGATCACAGTTTGGTTAAGCGGAAAAGCAGGGATTAATCCCAGTTTTTGGCTTCACATTGTGCATTCTAGACACTAGATGTATACGCCTAGCTTCCCTTATACCCACCCTACCACAAACCCCTCCCCAAACCCCGGCTGCCACCTTGCCGGTATCAATACGGCCCTCGGTTACATCAGACCACATTTCTGGCCCATAGGAAAATGTTTGAGAGTACCCATGCTATAGAAGGATACTAATGGTGTGCTATACATTAGGTAGCCAAACAGTTCAAAGATGTCATTCAGTCCCCTTGTTGTGCTTTGTAGAATGTCCATCCATTTACACACTCTGATGCTGAGTCGTTTCATGATATCTCCACCCCAGTTGTCCGGTCTCATACCTTCAGCCACTTCATGCCGATTTAGTCCCCAAACCCCACCTTTCCCAGGACCAGTGTCAAACACTGTTAATTGTTCTATTGTGTGCAAAGGCCTTTCATTCCTCTGCTAGAGAGCAGAGTAATTTACTTTGACAAGTGGGTGGGGGCAAAGGTCTGGAGCATCCTCTTCAGGCTTCCTGGCCTCTAAAAGTGCACCTGTTGCAGGCAGCTTGATTTTATAGCTCCATGCCCTAGACTTGTCCTCTGCCTATTCCTAGTGCTCTGATCCTGCTTATGGAGGCATCCTACACAGCCTGCCAGAAAAACACCCTCTTTGCTGCGCTTTCCATGCCCCAGAGCCTCATAGCTACTTGAAGGCACTGTGTCCTTCTTCCCACCTTTGTTTCTAAATTGAGACATATTTGTAGTGTACAACTGATTCTTGCAGGTTTCCATTGCAACAATTGGTGAAAAGTCTTTTTTGCCAAATGTTTATTTTTAGTATTTCCTAGAAATGGACTTGATAAAATACACTTTAATGACGCACTTTAATTTTTTCAGTTTCTGCTTTAGTATTAATGTTAATGCCCACCCATGTTGAGTACACACCCTGATTTCTAACAAGGTTATTTTCTTCAAACATATCGTCCGCATTTTATGACTTCACAATTTGCATAGGTCTTGGGTGCCATATTATTTTAATATTTGCCATTCTAATCTCAAAAATGTCGAGCACGGAGTATGTGCCACTGAAATACAAGGCTACACCATGAAACAAATATGGGAAAATGGTAACTGAGCACTCCAAGTATCAAGTGGAATCAAGTTGTGTAGTCTGCATCATAAAAATTAGTCACAGCATGCGTGGTTCCATATAATACAATTAGTTGTCAGAGTAATAGTAAAATTCCTTTATTCATGATCGTCTTTAAAAAACGTTTTGATTGTAGCCATAGCCAACGCGTTTAAACAACACCCCCCGTACCCCTTCTTGGGACTTTTTAGGGCTACAAAGTTGTATACAATATTTACAAAAAATTCCAATATTGGATCTTTCATGGATTCAAATGCTTGAATCATTCCCCGTCAAGGTGGGAGTCTCACGGTACCATAATAAAGCAGTACATCATATTATCATAGGCTACAATGGCAATGAACAATCTCTTTAATAGCCTGCCCATATCCTTTAAAAGAAACCAAACTCCAGCCAATCAGGTGACTGTACCCTCTAGAACACTCCCCAACAGAGGGTGAGCTCCTCAGATTTTCTACTGCACTTCGTGTGAAGGGAGTCGTCCTGAGCTCAGCTCAGTTTTCTTCACCCCAGTATTGGAAAAAGTATCTATGAATACTACCATGTCAATCATCTAAGAAAGGGCTTTTACTCAAATCTGAAAGGATGGGGAGAGGAGGCTTATTTTGTGGCTTTGAAAAGCTCAGTAGAAAATATCTCCTGGCTCAGTAGAAAAGATCTCCTGGCTCAGTAGAAAAGATCTCCTAGCTCTGAGGAAGAAGACATTGACACCTCTTCAACCTCTCAGAAAAGGTCTCATAAGAGGGAAAGGTCATGTGACCAAGGGATTTCAGAGGAGTCCAGAAAAACCTTGAAAAACACTCCCCATTAGTCTGGCAGAGACCGTTAAAAAAAGTAGAAAAAGGAACAAATCTTCTCAAATTGCCAGGTCTCAGCCCACCACTCCATCTGTGAAGTCTGGAGTACATCCACCAAAGTCCTCTTCAGAACAGTCGACGACAAAGCCAAATACCGCTTTTAGAATATTGACAATGACCACTTCATTGACAAACACCATCATTGATGATAATTACCACAGTGACGACACCTACATCAGCAATGCCATCCATGTCATAGTCTATGTTGATCCCGTCGATGAAAGTATAGTCGGTGAAGGCTCCGACTCCAGTACAACCATTGATGACTGCACTGTCATCGAGAATAACTTTGTCAACGCTGACGGTAACATAACAGCCCCTGCAGTTGAAAACTGCACTGACGTTGACAACACTAAAGATTACAAAGACATTCTTCCTGCCTGAACACACTTCTCCAAACAAAGTGTCTCCTCTTCACCACCGGTGGCAGCCTATAATAAGCAGGTGCTTAGGTGGTAACAGACACCGCAGGTTAGAGACACCAATAGGAAAGAGTGACCTCCTTCAGCTGCCAGTTACACCCAATGCTTACCAAGTTGTGCATGCAAACATTTCCAACTTCTCCCAGTAATTGCTGCAAATAACATCAGCCAGATGGGTATTGGACCTTATCGCCTACGGTCAAGAAGCCGCCAACCACTCCACCAAAGGGAGTACATCCACCTAGTCTTCACCTACTCAAAGGAAGCTATCACCATGTTAAGGAAAGGAGAAATAGAAAAAGTTCCTCATCCTCAAAAAGGAATGGGCTTCTATTCCAGTTTTTTCCTCTTAAAAAAGAAATCAGGAGAATGGCGACCCATTCTGGATCTTCCGAAATTAAACCAGTATCTACAAATACAATTCTTTCGTATGGCAACCCTTTCAGACATCCTGCATCTCCTCAGCCACAGAGACTGCATGACAACCCTTGATTTACAGGATGCATCTTGTCACATTTCCATACATCACAAATTTCTAAGATTCCTGCACTCATTATCAGTTCAAAGTCCTCCCATTCGGCCTCAAATCAGCTCTTTGCATCCTTACGAAATTCCTGGCTCCTGTGGCAGCTTTTCGAAGGAAAGACTGTTATCTGGTTTTCACATACGTCGATGACTGGCTAATAAAAGCACCAATAGTCTGTCAAGTGTCTAAAGCCACAGAAGCCTGCATAACATTGTTCAATAGCTTAGGCCTCACTGTCAACCACCAATAATCGATGACTTTCCCATCGAGACTATTATTCCTGGGAACAGCTTTGGTTACCATGCAGGACAAAGCCTTTCTTTTCCAGGATAGACAAAAAAGACTCAAGGAGGTAACACACAAACGTTTGAGAAAAAAGTCATTTTCAGTGCATCTGTCCAAATCGCTTCTAGGTATGATGTCCTTGGCGATAAATCTGGTATCTTTCTCTCACCTCAAAATGAGACCATTACAGGAGGAGCTAGGCAAACAGTGGATTCAGACTGAGGGATCATTCTTCAATCTGGTGAAGATCACACCAGGTATGATAGGATTTCTAACCTTGTGGTCACAAACCAACCATCTTTCAGAGGGCATTGCGTTCCTGCCTCAAATACCCGATTATGTAATGACTGCATATGCGTCCTTAGAGGGCTGGGGAGGGCATCTACAGGACCTGCAAATCAGAGGAAAGTGGTCTCTGGTCCAAAAGAGCATGTACATCAATCAGCTGGAGCTCAAAGCCATCTATCTAACTCTCCAAGCTTACCTTCCAAGAATAGCAGGGTCATTGTCTGCACGAATGTGGGAACACACAAGGGGGCACAGGATCGCTAGCCCTGTCCAGGGAAGCTCAAAACATCTAGAGCTGGAAAATGACGCAAGGGATAACACTTCAGGTGTAACATAATCCCAGAACAAGCAATCTCTTTGCTGACACGCTAAGCTAAACTCTGAACAGCTGACATGAGTGGGAGCTGCACCAGGCAGAGCTAAACAAGATCTTCTCTCTCTGGGGCAACCCGGCACTAGATCTCCTTGCAACAAGCAGGAACTGCAAATGCCAGTTTTATGCAAGTTGGCATCCACATCCAGGGTCGTAGGGAATGTGTTTTTCAATCAGATGGTGAGGGATCTGTGCATACGCTTTTCCCCCTGATACCTCTTATACCAAAGGCTCAGCACGATGAAGACAGAACAGTGTTGCATGATCTTGATAGCCCCCAGATGGCCCAGACAGCACTGGATCACAGAGCTGCTCATGCTATCCAAAACCAACCACATTCACCTGAAAGCATCCAGGGCACTCTTGATGATGAGCCAAGGTGAGCCAAGGCCAGGTCCTTCATCCAGACACAACTTCTCTCCATTTATTTGCATGACTCCTGAATTCCATGACTTCACAGTTCTGAATATTCCTCAAGAGTGCAGAGACATTCTTTTAAAAGCAAGAGCTGATACCACTACAAAAACATTGACTGAAATGGAAATGTTTGTCTATGGTGCCAGAAGTCGAATGAACATCCTATTCAGGCATCACCGGAGCAAATATTTCCTCCTACTGTTGCTAGAACAATCGGAATTGGCACATGCTTCTATTGAAGTGTATCTTGCTGCAATATCAAGATATAGACCCTCTTCGAATTCTCCATCTTTGTGGTCAAACAGTATAATTAAACAATTCATTAAAGAACTGTTCAGGGTTTTCTCTAAAATAAGAGCTGCTCCTGCTGCGTGGCAACTGAATGTAGTGCTAACACAACTCCCAAAGAGTCAATTTGACCAATGAGCAAGGTGGACCTCACGTTTCCGTCATGGAAAGTAGCACTACTAGTGCTGTTAACATTGGCCAGAAGGGTGAGCGAAATACAGGTATTTACAACTAAGGAACCTTTCCTACATTTTACAGACTCTTCTATTCTCAGAACCAATCTGAAATGTATCCCAAAGGTCCCATCGGATATTGATTTTAAAGAACCTGTAATATTGCAAACTTTCTTTCCAAAGCTGCAGTCACCAGTGGAATGATCGTTCTATACATTAGATGTCAAAAGATGTCTGAAATTCTATTTACATCGCACCAAACAGGTTAGGAAAACAGACCAACTGTTGATAACATATGGAAATATGTTAAACTCATAAGGGTGCGCCAATCAACCATCAGTGGATCTCCGCCGCTATTCAGTTCTGTAATTAAAAAGCTGACAAACCATTGGCGACAAAAATCAAGGCACATTCAACTAGAGCAGTCTCTACCTCTACTGCATTGTTTGCTGGAGTGCGTCTAGAGAAGATATATCTTACCGCTACATGGAAGAATATGCA
This sequence comes from Calotriton arnoldi, assembly GCA_963921515.1. Lineage (NCBI taxonomy): Eukaryota > Metazoa > Chordata > Amphibia > Caudata > Salamandridae > Calotriton > Calotriton arnoldi. The sequence goes on from CAWUFW010004770.1 coordinate 789,916, forward strand.
TACATTCACGCAGCATTATTGCCTGGAATCAGCACAGTGCAGTGATGCAGCTGTTGGACAACTGGTGCTACACCATTTATTTTAATAAGGTGAGCCACTTTGGTTACATGTGTTTGCTTATATATTTATCCAGATAATAATATATGGTTATAGATTTGTTTCTGTACATAAGGATATTTTTGATTTGTACATGTTTATACCCACCAACTGCTATTTATGCTATTACCACAAGGAATATACAAATACTGCAACTGCTTGTTATTCTGATTCAAATATGTGAATCTATAACAAATCCAATACTGGAGAAGAAAATGAGTTACTTACCTGTAACTGTAGTTCTCCAGTATTGGTATCCTTCATAGATTAAAATACAATCTCGGACCCTCGGGTCTGAGCAGAAGAAACAGGAAGGATATCGATCATCTAAAGTGAGCCTTTTACTTCCCTTGGGGGATCCCTTTCTTAGGACGAAATCCCTCACATGCCATAGGTGGCATGCTTCATCATTGGGATTCTCCTCGTGGCGGGAAAACATAGTCTTGTCACGGGCTACAACCCCTTCTCTGAGAGGGAGGAGCTCAGGGATCTTTTGTTTCCTAGTTGAAGGATATGCTAAATCCAACTATGACGAGTGATAAACTTGGTTGGGTGAAGTGCGCAAAGAAAGATAGAAGTGGAAAAAAAGTGAGTTATAACTAGCTACCAGGTACGTAGTCTACCTTTATTGATACGTCCTGGGGCCAGGATTAAAAAACAAGGCACTAGCAGGATTGACGCATACCTGTGGGTTAGTGACGAACTGATAGGTCTAGATGTTTCAGCCAAATGACCCTCACTAGAGGTGTCACGGCTTTCGTCAGTACCAATGCGTGCTGCTGCTTGCTATTAAGTTATTGTCCACAATTATTAGAAACCTGAAAAATAGTGTTAATAGTGAAAAAACTAAGAAATGAAAAAGATACAAAGCCAGTGATCTTAGTCTGCTTTGGCAATTCACTGGTGATACCTATATGAAAACAAAGTCATGAATTAACTGATTGTATTTACCTTCATAAGGCATTAAAAAGGCATAAATATATTTTGTTATTTGCGGATGTTAGTATTCTTTCTTTGTTATGTAAGCATATACCTATGCTATCAAATATTCAGGTGGTATGTGCCAGCATAGTAAATTTATATGTATAAGAAAACATTATATTTTCATATCTTACCTGTGTATTGTGGGGAAAGGCCGCACCTTAACCTGGCATGCAGCTCAAGGAGGGGGCACCACTCTGGAAAAAAGGGTACGTGAAATAATGTAATGAATTCTTTCCTTATTCTCGCACACAGTAACAAAAACACTATGACTAGAGTGTATCAGGCCTCATACCTCTACGTCGGTACTCCAGGCATTGTTGTCTGCAGCCGGAAGGGGGAGACTGCGCTGCCAATCGGCGTCATTTAAAGCCCTACGGGCATCAAGTGTGTCCCGCGATAAACAAGTCACTGGCAAAGTGACGTCACATCTGTGTCACAGATGCGACAGAGGATGCCGGGACATGTAGTTTCTCGCCGCATTATCTATAATGTGTAATCTTTCATGTAGTATGCCTAAGGGTTCTAGCAGCAACCATAACAATGAGGTAAAGTGTTTTGAACTATAAGACAAAGATTGGATGAAATGCAATGAATGACGATGAAGGCCATAATGAAAACCTTCATGGAGGTAGTCACTCTGATAATGACATAGTCTCCCTATCAAGGGGATGGTAAAAAAACTCAGTCATGCTATGAATAACTCACTAGAAGTGTCATTTCTGCTCCTTTGAGTAATGTAAACTGAGTACCTGTGTGTGTTGGGGAACAAAGGAATATCAATAATTAACTTTTCAAGAGCATGACGGTAAAAACTTATCCTGTTAAGGTATGATGTTGTGATCATAATGAGCAATCATTTCTTGATAATAGAGGTCCATGGAATGTCATCATTGAGTCCATTAGTGTCACAGTGTAATCTGTACATCCATCTTTGTTCTCTTGAAAACAAGAAGTTGGTTATGTCAGTGATATGTAAAGGAATATGAGGCTGGTCCTGGACTGTCCACCTTAAATCATCTGCTGTATGTTCTTTCTCCAGGAAATGGTTAGTGAGTTTGGTCGCCTGTTTTTGCAGCGTATTGTGCTTTAATGTTCCATAATCCTGGTCTTGATTTTCCGGGTAGTCATTCCTACGTATCTTAGTCCACAGGGTCACGTAACTAGATAAATCCGTTTGTCACTGTTAAAGTTCGTATGTCGTTTGAGTACCCATGTTCTGTCGGTACCAATGTCGATAGACGTCATGTGAGTTGTTTGGGAACATACTCCACGGGAACCACATGGGAAATGTCCCATCACAGCCGGTAGTCCCCATAATGAGTCCTGGTTTGGATTCTCTTATCTCGGGCCTGGTATGTACCAAGCTGTCCCTCAGATTCGTACTCCTCTTAAAGGTGAATAGCGGTGCTTCTGTCATGGTGTTACCGGTATTCAGAATTCTCCAGTTTCTGCAAATTGATTTCTTGATCAGGTTTGAAAGAGTCCTAAAGGTGTTCACACATGTCAATCTAGACAGTGGTTCTTTAGGAGGAGCAATCTCTATAAGTGCATCTCTGTTATTGTTCTGTGCTCTTTTTGCTGACCAGCGTTTGTCGAGATGGATAATTCCTTTTCTTCAGTTGAGGACAGCGTCTCTGCATGTGCCTCAAATTTGTCAGTGGATGAACAAATCCTCCTGATCCGTAAGAATTGTCCAAAGGGGAGGTTGTTGCGTAGAGACTTAGGATGATAACTATCATAAGACAGGAGTGCATTCTGGGCCATAGGTTTCTTGTATAGCTCTGTTTCAAGGCCGCCTCCTGAAGTATAGCTCAAAATGTCTAGAAAAGGTAGACTGGTTTTACTGTATTCTAAGGTGAAATTGAGGAATCCATTCTTGGTATTCAGCCATGCATGGAAATTGATGATGGTTTCTGGTTCTCCTCGCCAGATAACCAAAATGTCATCAATATATCATTTCCACATAAGAATGTGGGCTCTGAATGGGTTCTTTAGAGAGAGCACCTGCCCTTCTTTCAATTCGTGCATATAGAGATTCGCTAGGCTGGGCGCGAACGTGCTGCCCATCGAAGTCCCAGATACTTGGAGGTAGAGGGTCTCTTCAAAGCAAAAGACATTTTCTTTCATTGCTATACGCACACAGTCCATGATAAATTGGACTGTGGTGATGGTATCCAGTTCTTTGCCTCCGAGTAGTGCCTCAATGGTCCTTAATGTTTCGTACTGTGGAATACAGGTATATGAGGACTCTACGTCGAGTGACACTAGATAATCTGTTGTGGTTGAAAAAGGTACATCTGTGAGTTGTCTGAGGACATCCTTGGTATCTTGTAGGTATGTCAGCATTTCACATACGAGTGGTCAAAGGAAAAAATCAACAAATCGGGATAAGGGCTCAAATATAGAGCCAATCCCTGAAATGATTGGTCTCCCAGGAGGAGGTCTCAGTGCCTTATGTATTTTTGGAAGTGCATAGAAGTACAGAGTCACAGGGTTTGAGGTGACCAGGAACTCTGCGTCCTTGGCGGTGATCCATCCATTTTCTTTCGCTTTTTCTACTGATCCAGTTATTGTTAGTTTAAGCCTTTTAGTAGGGTCCATCTTCAGAGGACGGTAGGCACAGCTGTTAAGTTGTAGTCGGAGAGAAAGGGCAGTAGGGTATATGCTGGACAGGGTCATGAAACTAAGTATACAACACAGTATTTTGGTAATGATAGTGCTCTAAGGGTAGTGCACAACGACCCCCCACGTTGTCAAAAATGTAGACCACTGTCCACACATATATATCAGACAAAAGTCAAAATCCTGAGCAACAATCCTATAGTAAAGCACATACGAGTCCACACAGTGTTCTTTAATGTTGTTCTTCTTTGCTTTATTCCATATCCTGTATGGTAATCAGTACATCAATCTTCATCAATAACTTATAGCCACAGCTTTAGCCAACACATGTTTCGTCTTTATGGATATAACCATAGACTTTCTCAGGGCTCAAACAAACAAACAAATGAGCTACAATACAACATGTATAACCATCATATGGTTATTTATCATGAAGTGCCACCCCAAAATTCATACAAAAGTGGGAAGCCACCTTAAATTACCAATTCACAAATCATGGTGGACATCAAAGAAAATGAAGCGTGTCCTTGATAGACAGAGCAAGAAAAGAATAACACCCAGTGTTTAAATACAATAAAACACCGCGTGTGTGCTAGTTAACTTGTCTCTAAAGAAAAGTCACAGAGCTCCCCATGCACACTAAGCGTAATTTAGGCTATGAAAACTCACCGCCTGCAGCAATATTTATGGCAAAAGCTAGTATTATAACTGCTGTCAAAGGTCACCACGCGGTATCCTCAGTTATCGTAAAGTATCCTGTAAAGAGTATATATAATGTACCAATGATATCATAATAATTAACCCGCAATACGAGTATACATTCAAAACGATATCTATATTATAGTTAATGTAGTTATATAAACAGAGTCTTAAGACACCTAAAAGCAAAAGAAGACGGCTCTTACAAATGCCAGTGCGAGCAGGTAGTTGGTTTAACAAGTACCCCAACCGTTCTCAGATATACGCGTGATAACTCCTTATCGTAATGAGCCCGTTTTAAACGTGCTACGGCTATGCCTAAATACGCCGAGAAAACAACTAAAGAATATGTCACGTATTACGAGTAAATGAACATTCAAGTGATGAACAATTCAATGCCTTTACCTTGAAGCAGCAAGTGATCGGACAGAGAGTACTCTGCATGTGTCCATGGCGTTTCGCAACCGCGCCATCTTGGACTACCTATTTATACTTCACCACTCCATAAAAATAAAGAAAGGACCAATGGAAAAAGGCTATCCACAAATGAAAACTAAAGTGAATGGCATCGTTCCCACATGAGCACCATTTTGAAATAGATCAGTGTGTCTACAGTGAATAAGTCACTAATGCAAATAAAACATATTAACCTCTCCAAATTATTGGCTAAGGCAACATTATTATCCAATAGTTAATAATATCAAATAGCCAATAAGAATATATAGCGACAAATGTAATTGTTCTCCTATGGTGCTATGGAGCATGCAAATCTACGTGTATACATCTAAAGTGAGTCAAGTGTGTTACAATCGAATTCGACCTTCTATAACTGAATAAAATTATGATAGGCAATCAGAAAAATAATCAGTCAATTTCTACAACAATACATGAATAGTGGCCCGAGCTCATCACGCTATCATCGGCGCTACGGGTTCTAGCCAAACCATATCTCGCTTCCATAGGCGCAATTCTATATATTAATATACGCAAAGCATGAAGAAAGACTCATTGAACATAGTCCTGCCAACTATGTTATATTAACAGTATCATCAAGAAGCAGCGAGACCAGTTCATACAATTATTAAAAATCCCGCAGTACACAGAATTCCGCCCAATATTAGTGGGTTGTGTACTGCCAAGAAAAATTAAGTATGCATTCCACTGAGTCATGTGTAATACTAGTCGCCATAGCAATAAACGGATATAGTTAGTGATCAAAACCTTCCACCAAAAGTGTGCATGAAGAGGAAATGAAAAATTGAAGATAGTTTTAGAGCTAAAAGACAGATGAGGGGAAAGGAAGCTGGTAGGGCAACACAACTTATTCATCTTATAAGTAGGCGAGTGGAAAAAAGATTCCCACAATTATAATCTGGGAGGTGTATATACATATTTACTGTTTTTACACAATTGTTCAGGACCGATCCAGTTCCATATATACAAGCAGTCAATGTATCAGTTTAACATTTATGATCCCAAAAAGTACTGTAACTCATTGTCAATATTGATGCCCAGTTCTACAGCTCGTCATTTAAGAATCCAGCGAACTTCGCATTGTCTAACTCTAAGCTCACCGTTACCACCTCTAACATCAATTGGTATAGATTCTATGCCATGAAATGTAAAGGTTAGTTGTTTACATTGTGCTGTGCATTCAGCAGCATGAGTCACTATCGGATATCTTACGTCCAGATTCTTAAGGGCTCTAAAATGCTCCACTATGCGATCCTTAAGACATCTAATAGTACTACCAATGTAGATTTTCTCACATTTGCACAGGATGGCATACACCACAAAATTAGTGGAACAATCTATATGTTGGTCAGTATATACTTCCTAGTGCCATTGTATTGAAAATCATGTATTCTGTGGATAGAGAGTTTACATACACTACAGTTCCCACATTTAAATGAGCCCTCATTAGGTTTGTGTAACCATGTCCGTTCATGTACATCCACCTTAGGGTAACTTGGGCTAACCATGTTGCGTATAGTTTTACCTTTAGGGTAAGTAATACTTGGATGTTTGGAGATGTATGGCTGTAATGTGGGGTCAGATGTCCGCAGATACCAATACCGTCTGAGTATGTTAAAAACCTTATGTGACCAAGGGTGGTAACCCGTAATAAGTCTCAGAGGTGCAGAACCGGTTAGATCTTTTTTAGCTCTCGGTTTTAAAGTGTCACTCCTGGCCAGATTGAATATTCTTCTTCTGGCTTTATGTATGACATTTTTCTCATATCCTCTTGCCAGGAATCTTAAATCCATGTCAGTGGCACAGTTTGCAAATTCAATGTTACTGCAATTTCTGCGAGCTCTAAAGAATTCACTGTATGGAATGGAGTTAATTTGTGATCTTGGGTGTGCGCTAGTAGCGTGTAGGATAGCATTACAAGATGTACTCTTTCTAATCATTTTACAATTTATTTTACCATCATCCACATACAGTTCCACATCAAGGAATACGATTTTTTTCTTTACGGTATGTCATCGTAAATGTCATGTTAAACAAATTGTTATTCATGTGTGCAAAGAAATTCTGTAGCTCTGTTTCACTACCAGTCCAAATAAGTAAACAGTCATCTATGTATCTGCCATAGTACACTATATATTCCTGCCACTTGGGCCCTGATGGGCCCCAGATATGCGTCGCCTCGAACCCCCCCATGAAGAGGCAGGCAAAGGACGGCGCAAATCTAGAACCCATCGCAGTTCTGCATATTTGTTGGTACCATTTATCCTTGAACAAAAATACATTGAGTTCTAAGATCATTTGTGACATAGCAATCAGCATTTCAGAATGTTCTAGAAATTCAACTTGTCTTTTGTAAAGAAAGTGTCGAAGTGCAGACAAACCGTGCTGGTGAGTTATGTTTGTGTACAATGACACCACATCTAGTGTGACTAAAGTCATAGATGTGTCCCATGCAATATCCTTAAGAATGTTCAGAATGTGCTTAGTATCTCTAATACTAGATGGTAAGTTAGTCACATATCGCTGTAGGAATGTGTCTACGAATTCCGAAATTCTTTCATTGGGGCCCCCAATAGCCAATACTATCGGCCTCCCTGGTGGCGAGGTGGCATTTTTGTGTATTTTCAGAAGTGTATACAGACAGGGAAATCTAGGTTTATCAATCAATAAATACCTGTATTCATCATCATTAAGCAAACCTTTAGTATTCCATTTCTTAAGTTCCTTATTGATGGATTTGGTTATCTCAAACATCGGATTGCTAGTGAGTTTCCTATAACAGGCATTGTCCAATTGTCCCACGATTTCTGCCTTGTAAACATTTCTATCCATAACTACAATATTTCCACCCTTATCGGCTTCCCTTATGATGATTTTATCAGTGGAACTAAGTTGATTTAGTGCGGCCCGCTCATTGGATGTTAGGTTGTTAATTTGTGGTGCCAACTTTCTGTGTTTCATGGTTTCCTCCCATTTGTCCAATTCCCTACTGATAATTTTATGGAAAACCTCAATATTATTACCACTAGTTAACTGAGGCGTCCATTTGGACTTGGGTTTCAAGCCACTGTCTACACTTAGATTAGTGCAGCATTCTAGATCTTGTAGTACTTTGTGTATAGTAATGGGGTCATGTTCACTTTCTGTGATAGAAAGTAGCATAGTGTCACGAACATCCTGAATTGATAAGTCTTCCACAGTTATATCACATGCATCATGTTTATTAGTCACAGGATTGTTAGCAAAAAACTTTTTAAGTTTTAAATTCCGCACAAATTTGTATATGTCAATTTTGACATCTGTCATATCACAATGCGAGGTAGGACAAAAATTCATACCTTTGCACACAACCGACAACATATCTTTGGAAAGAGTCATGTTAGATAAATTGATGACTTGTATCTCTATATCAGCACTAGTAGTCATTGTTTGTTCTTGCTCCAAGAGCGCGTATGCATTCCTTCTCTTACTCTTAGATTTTCCTCTCCCCCTGTTCCCTCTCTTTGTCTTCCTCGGGAGTCCTCTCTTTGCCTGGTGTTGGTTTCCTTGTTCCCCATACGTATCCTTTGAACTTCCCGTAAAAAAGGTATTACCGGTGGTCATGTTCGATGTTCCTCTATTACGCCCTCATCACCACTACTAGAGATATTACCTGAAGATGCTGCACTCTGGCCGCTGAGTAAGGAGGATTTGCTCTCTCCTCGTAGTAGATCCTGTTTGACCAAATTATCAAAGCGTTTTGCAAAAGTAAAGACTCTGCCGTTAGAGCAGTCAATTTCATCTCGTTTTAATTTGCGAGCCTTTCTCTCTTTGATGTCATCTTCAAATTTACTCAGTACTTCCTCTAAAATAGTATAATTTTTCTTTGTAACCTCTACCAAATTGAGATCAGCAATCTTTCTCCAAAGTATCAACTTCCTGTACTGCTTTCAATACCTTTCTTTCAGAGATCTCAATCAATACGTTGTTTAATCTCATGGAGTTACCTATAAGCTCTTTCTCCCAGTGTAGGAGCAAATCCTCCTCAAGGTCGTCATAAGTCGTGAAAATTTGCTAACGAAGACCTTGTGGAAACCTTTCAAGTTTTTGGTTCTCTTTAAGAGTGGCCCCGTCCCATCATTTAGCAATCTCAGTTTTTTTCAATCTCTCTAACCTGATGAATTTAGCTTTTAGGCCCTCATTAGGTCTAGCATTGCCCTGTGTCACTGCTTTATGTACAGATACTCCCGCATGTAAGTTCTTAAAGAGATCTTCTGCCACTTTACTCCTGTCACTTCTGGAACACATCTGTTTATTGATACCCAAGTGGTAAATTGCACAACCCGCTGCAACCCCCAAATATTCGTAGTCCGTGAGAAAGGGCAGTAGGGTATATGCTGCGCAGGGTCATGAAACTAAGTATACAACAGAGTATTTTCTTAATGAGAGTGCTCTAAGCGTAATGCACAACGACCACCCCATGTTGTCAAAAATGTAGACCACTGTCCACACCTATATATCAGACAAATGTCAATATCCTGAGCAACAATCCTATAGTAAAGCACATATGAGTCCACACAGCGTTCTTTAATGTTGTTCTTCTTTGCTTTATTCCATATCCTGTATGGTAATCAGTACTTCAATCTTCATCAATAACTTATAGCCACAGCTTTAGCAAACACGTGTTTCGTCTTTATGGATATAACCATAGACATCCTCAGGGCTATAACGAACAAACAAATGAGCTACATTACAACATGTATAACCATCATATGGTTATTTATCATGGAAAGTGTTGAAAGAAGGTTATTGGTATAGTGTCCCTTAGTAATGCGATATTTTTAACCGGTTTTGTATGAGAGCAGCAGCGTTCCTTCCTTGGGGCCCCGCCCTGTTACCTGTATAAACTTGAGGTTGGCCTAGTGTAGATGTTGTTTCCAGGACATACCTTCTGACAATTTGATGCCCAAAGATTCAAAATAACTCACTCTCTCTAGGGAGATATTTAGAGTTAGACACCCTTTAAATGATTTATGGGGTTTCATTTTTGAAGTGTTTATTTCAAGACCCCTCTTGTCATAGAAGGTCTTAAATTGATTTAGTAGCATTTGGAGCCCTATCGGTGTTTTGGAGACAAGGAGGGTGTCATCTGCGAAGAGGAGTGTTGCAATTTTCTCATTGCATAGGGATGGCACGTCTGCTGGGGTTATAGCTAAAAAATCAACCACTTGGTTGATATAGAGGGAAAATAACGTTGGGGCCAAAACGCATTCCTGGCGGATGCACCTGCTGATTTTGGTGGGATCAGTGACTTGACCCTGTCCACCCAATCTCACTCTAGCATAGTTATCTGCGTGGAGGCGTTCGACTAGTGACAAGATTTCTGAGGGCAACCCCATGTCCTTCAGCACCAGCCAAAGCTTGTTCATAGGCACAAGGTCAAATGCTCACTTCAGGTCTATAAATGCTACATATAAACTCCCCTTACCCAATACCACCACCTTCCAGTAGAGGAGGAAAAAGTGGAAGACCTGATCAGTTCCTGTCTTTTTCCGGAATCCTTCTCGTAGTGGGGACAAAATATGGTTATAAGCCATTCAATCCTGTATCCTCACTAGAAGGGAGTGAAGAATACTTTTTGAATGCAATTTGGCTGATGGGCCTGTAGTTAGACTGATTGCTCCTGTCACCCTTTTTAAAGATAGGGATGACTTCAGCTCCCTTCCATTAGTCAGGAATAGCCCCCCCCCCCCCAGCAATGGCATTGGAAAGTGCCATTATGTACACAGACCAGTTTTCAATGTCAAAGTGAAATAGGTTTCCTGGACTCCCATCAGGACCAGGAGCTTTGGCAGGTACAAATGCCTTAATGGAGGCCAGGATTTCCTATTTAGAGAAAGAGATCTTTGCTACAGGTGGAGATAAGTCAGAGGAGTATAGCCGTATAATAGGGCAGGTATTGTTGGCATATAGAGCACCAAAGTGCTCTTGCCAGGCATTAGCTGCGATGTTGGCTAGCAGGGGTTGATTTTTTTAAGTTTCCCCTCCCCACAAGAGCCCAGAATTTCCTGGGGTCTGTATGGGAGCAGGCCTCCCCAAGTTGCCTTCACTTCTTCTCATCCCAGTCTCGCTTAGCCTTAGCTTTAGATAGTTTATATAACATTTGTAAGTTGCGCACCAGGGGCATATTCTTGGGTCTAATGGCTTTGGCCAGTTGTCTCCTTAGTGACCTACATTCCCGTGTGAACCATAGGTTCATCTTTTTTGTTTCCCTCTGTTTAGAGCTTGGATAGTGGGAATAATACCAAACATGACTAGGTTCGATACAGCCACTATATAGTTAGACATCTAAAAAAATGACTGATGTCCACTATGTCTTAAAATGGCCAACAGCACTTACAAAGCCTGGAGAATCAACTCGGTCATTGTTGGGTTGTCCTGCTCATACATGAGCAACCCTCACACTTGTAACCAAACACACTTCCCTCAGGACTGAAGAGCCTGCCATACGGGTAACTTCTAGGTTTAAAGTGCAGTGGCCTTATATATAAGGAAACTTGTACCTGTCATGAGAGGTGCAAGCACCAATTCACACAGGCTGCAATGACAGGCCTGTAGTCACAGTTTAAGTGGACTCCAATGGATGGCACAATGCATTCTGCAGCCCATGGGAGACCCCTGGTGTACCTATGCCCTGGGTACCTTAGTAGCATATACTAGGGACTGACAAGAATACACCAGTAGCCAATTGTGGAGGTACCAAAGTACTTACCATGTAGATTTAGGAGAGAAAGCACAGTTGTTGGGGTCCTGATTAGCAGGATCCCAGCAGACTAAGTCAAAAACACACTAACACCAGGCAAAAAGTGGGGGTAACCGTGTCAAAGGATCCTACCTTCCTACAATTGGCCTTCGGATTGCTGTAGACTTATCTTTCTCAATTGCGTAAATAAACATTTCATCAGTATTTGAGACAAAGTACCTGAAATGGTCTACACAATTCGTGCCCATCCATAAGCCCACATAAAACATAATGTAAACGGCCATCCTCTTGTCTTTTAAAGTGCTAATGCAAAAAATTCAAAGAGATATTTCTAAAAGCAGGATGGATCACATGGATCATATTGCTGATACATGGGAATGACATGTAAATACATAGAAAATTATAGATCAAAACAGCAGCAGGAAAAAGCTACATTCAAAGCAAAATGAAATAAAGTGCATAAGGCATAAGTCCTACTGCCTCTCATACAGTAAATCGCATCAGGTTTATACTATTCATTAGAAGGTGCTTGTTAGTATTGAACCAACATTGTAAGTGCAGTCATTTAAAGTGCATAAGAGCAAGGCAATGTACCTATCTAAAGTGCTAAGTGTTTAATCAATACTAAAACCAGAGAGGAATAGCATTAAGAGAATTTATTAAAAAAATATGAATTGTGATATAAAAATTCTTGCATGATGGGAAAAGATCAAAACTAATAGTCATGTGACCCTAAAATCGCCCAAGACCATATCGAGAGAGATCTCTGTGTCAGAGAGCACTAATCAAGGTAACTTGTCACAACTTTAATAGCTAGCAGCTCTCATGTATAAACAAGGTCAAAACTTGACTACAAGAAATTATGTAAGTCATCACCGGTGTTTAGGCCATTTGGTGTTTTGGCCATTTGGTGTTTTGGTGTTAAGTTATAAAATGAATTTAGACTCTAATTGGTGTAATGATTTCTCTCAATTTCCACCTCTTTTAGATGCTTGTCCTGCCCCAATGACATACTATTTGATACAACTCAAGTTATGTGCATCTTTAACATGTCCAGCCACAGGGTAAGAGGAATCAGAATTCACGATGGCTCTCAAATGTTGCACCTGCAGTTTCGTACTGTCAACATAACATAGGCCACATGTACATTGGAGGACATATACCGCATAGTCTGTTCTGCACGTGTACCGTGCTCTTAAATCTACTGGTTTAGAACTAAAAGCCATGGTATATGAAGACACATTAACCCCAAATTTGCACGCTCAGCAGGTGCTAAATTTGAAAAAGCCATTCCTGGGGGACAGCCAACTAGTTTTGATATCAAGCTCAGGACTAATCTTAAATAGTGCCATACGCACAGATGGTGCTCTGCGAAAAGTTAATGTAAGTTTTATCAGGTAATGTCTGACCTACTTCTGCATAAGTAAGCACAGTAGGCCACTGTTGGTTAATGATAGCTCTGATATTTCTTGCCTGTCTACTATATGTCGTAATAAGTCTCACATCGGAATCAGCTTTAGGTCCCTCGGGCACAGCCATTCATTCTGAATAATCCAATTTGCTACTTAGGCTGAGCATTTCATTTCTGGATTTGATGTTGGCTTCAGTCATTGCTTGATCTAAAAATTTTCTGTCATACACTCACTGTAAAAACCATATTTTTGCCTCTTGCTAATGTTGAACAAGATCTTTGTCAAAGCTACACACCCTAAGAATTCTTACAAATTCCCCATACGGGATACTGTTAAGATGTTTAGGGTGGAAGCTTGAGGCATGTAATACAGAATTACCTGCTGTAGGTTTACGGAATAGGCAGGATTCTAGTTTACCATTTTCAACATATAGATGTACATCTAAAAATTTGGTGGCATACTTATCTATCAATATGTGCTGTAAATTCAAGATTGAAAGAGTTGGCATTGACTTTTTTGACAAATTCATGTGCTTGTAATTGTGTCCCTTTCCAAATGACAAACACGTCATCTATATATTGCCACCAACTGACAACATGAGTGTCCCAGTCAGAGCGGTGCACCTCCATGAGGACCCGTTCCTCCCACCAGCCTACATGTAAACATGCATAACTGGGGGAGAAGCAAGCCCCCCATGGCCACACCTCTAAGTTGCTGAAATATTTCATTCCCGAAAGTAAAGAAATTGTTGTGAAGGCACCAATTGATCATTTTAACAACATTTTGTTATGGTTGAAACTCTATTGGTCTGTTATTTAGGTAATGTTCCACCACCCTTAAACCATCAGCATGGTCGATGCTTGTATAAAGAGAGGCAATGTCCATAGTTATGAAAATATAGTCATCAGACCAAGGTAAATTAAGACGTTTTCTCAAGAAATCACTGGTGTCATGAATATAAGATGGAATTCCAACAACAAATTCTTGTAGAAAGAAATCTACATAACGGGAAATGTTCTCAAATAAGCTCTTCCTTGCTGATATGAGGGGACGGCCTGGTACTGGAGATGTGCTTTTATGGATTTTCGGAATAAAGTACAGTACCAGCTGTAGTGCTTGAGGCACTCTTGTGGTCTGACACCACGTGATGACCTTTGACTACCATCATTTTAATTGACTTTGGTGTGTTATTTTATCCTAGCCTCAATGTACGACGTCCTGCATATGCCTTGTTTCTCTTAAAGGTTTCGTTCTTGCAATCTTGCAGTCTTATAGTGGGAGCTGTCACAGAGAAGAACAGCTTTGCCAAGAACAGAACGTGTGGGATGTGCATTTGGAAGCATGAGAGAGAGAGAGAGAGAGAGAGAGAGAGGTGTGGAATGTACTGTTTGGTCTCTAAGTGCAGTGTTATGAGCAGTGGTGCACAAAGGTGCACTGTGTTGTACATTGGCAAGAATTCTGAAGTTCTTACTATTGGCTTTGACATGGCCTCATGTCATCCTGAATTCTGACTCTGCCATGTTTGAGCTTTTGTTGCACGCTCAGACCGGTTTGCAAGTTGTTTGGGTTAATCATGTTCAAGGATTGTTTTGTGAGAGATTGTTTAATGTACCCTGGAAGGCTTTCGTAAGCTTCGTTAAGATCAAGGCTGGAACATGCGAGAATGTAGAGGGAACGTGGGAACTCCGTCCTACCGTGGAATGCTTGCCTGGAAGCTGGCCAGTTCCAGTAAGCTTCCTTGGTGCAGAGGGGAAGAGACTCAAACCTTCTAGTTTGTGTTTTGAGACTATAAAGTGGAGGGTTGTTGACAGCCAAGGTGGGAGCTCACTTACAGAGTTGACGTACTGCTGTAAGACAAACGGAACCTGAGTCCCGGTCGAGAGTCCAAGCCCAGCTGTGAACGGGCCCCCCAGCTTGAGTTGGCAAGGATGTCGAGTGAACGATCGGGTGAGGTGACTTGTTTCTGACTAGTGCCATTGTGATGTGTGGTTCCAGTGGCTGTGGTCATTTCAGATGGTTGAGTTTTGATTATTGCCATTGTGATGTGTGGCCAATGGCTTTGATCCTTTGAGGTGTTTTCTTTGTGATGTGTAAATGAGTCAGAGTGCACATCCAAAGTAATTATTTGATGTATTCAGTGTATATATCTTTCTTATCTCTTGCAGGACGTCCAGTATATTTGCTTGAGTCTTATCTCATATTATTTGCTGCTGCTTTATTCATATTATTATTCTTTCATTTAACTGTTGCATTTACCAAGTGTGTTGTTATTGCTTGCATATAAATATATATATCTCTTCATTTGGCATCTGGGAAAGCCTTTCTGTTAGATAGCATTACATAAATAAAACCCCAAGCCTTATTCTAAAAAGAGTCTTTGCATTGTGTAAAATAAAACCCTTTTCTAGGTATTGTGTTTTATGTCTCCTGCTCCGCCGTGTTTAAGCCACCGTGTGGAAGTGCAATTTGTAAAATTCTGTATTATCTGAACAGCGGAGCAAGACACCAGCATGACTGGAAATTCGTTATGCAAAAATAGATATTCATTCTTGGAGATAAGGCCCTCATGTCTCCAACCAACCAGTTCCTCTTTGGACATTGAAGTCCTGGTCTTGACATGTTGCATATTCGATTTCTTGTAGCACACAGGACCATTCAGGTGTCTGTAAGCCTCCTGTTGATATTCTGTTTTGTGCCAAAATACTATGTTGCCACCTTTATCAGATTTGTTTATGACCACTTTTGAGTTTTTGTGCAATTTGGTCATCAGATTAAAATATTCTTTGTCTCGAAATCTAGATTTGTTCAAGTGAGACCCCATTTGATGATTACGTTTTTTAATTTCATCAACAACCCAATCGTGGAAAATGTCCACTGCATCCCGTGGCATCATGGGCATGAATGTAGATGGACGCTTGAAGGGGCTAGTGGTAGACGCTGATGCATTTCTACCCTCCTCACGTAAAACCATTTGGGTGGAGGTTGGTGATCTGTAGGTTCTGTTATCACTAGAAAGCTCATGTAATGTTCACAATAAAGTTGCATCAGCCACTTTGAGCTTATCGTCGCTATTGCTGGTCTCTTTTGTAACTTCAGTGGTACAATTAGTAGATTGCTTGATCTTATAATATCTTGTCAGCTTTAATTTTCTTATAAATTTAAATACATCAATCCTCGTCTGGCAGTAATAAAAATTGCTCTCTCGGCAGAAAGTGAGCCCCAATGCCAATAATTGTGTCTCTGCTTGATTAAGTTCGATATCCCACAGATTGATGAGTGTTATTACATATATATATATATATTCTCCACCAAACGCCCAGATCTTTGGGAATGCACACGACAGCTTGCCTCCCGTACGGGTCTTCATTTCCATCTCTCCCCAGCATTCCAGCAAGCATTGATGCCTGACGCGTTTCGAGGCTAACGAGCCTCTTCCTCAAAGGCTGCTTGTTTGCATACAAAGAGTGCTCTACTTCTTTTTCAAATATGCAGCACAATTTGATTGGCTAAGTGCGACATGATTTCATTGGTTGAATACATTTTTACTTCCATGCTGCATTATGGGACATGTGGTCCCGAGAGCAATAACAATTCATTACCCTGAGTGGGTCCCATGCGCCTCTGTACAATTAAAGCTGAATTAAAATCCTTAGTAGGTTCCAGAGATGTCGGGGAAGGACATTTACATAATGGCTCACTGTGCTTCACGGTGTGTACATAGTTACACTCCACAGCCTCTCTTCTTTTATGGAGATGGTGCTATTCCCTCGCGGCAGGGCTGCCGCGCGCATAGATTCTCCACCAAACGCCCAGATCTTTGGGAATGCACACGACAGCTTGCCTCCCGTACGGGTCTTCATTTCCATCTCTCCCCAGCATTCCAGCAAGCATTGATGCCTGACGCGTTTCGAGGCTAACGAGCCTCTTCCTCAAAGGCTGCTTGTTTGCATACAAGGCGCGGTGAGTGCTCTACTTCTTTTTCAAATATGCAGCATGTTATTGCTCTCGGGACAAAATTCTCTCAATACATTTGAATTCCTTATATAAATCCTTTCAATAAAACATAACCAAAACTAATACTCAATTGATAACATAGAACACCAGTTTTCATCCCCCAGTCAAAAAACATTCAAACCTACTCATATCGTATCACTCAGACCATTCACAAAAAACTCTCACCTGTCACACACTGTATTATGTTCTATTTGGTATACACAATACACATAAAAAGAGAAAAAGTTACAAATACCAGGAGCAAAAGACAGTGCATCCGAATACTGAAGGGCAACTTAATGCTTCATACGTTTTTCCATGTTGACTGAGCACATTATTATTACATGTATTGAAATAAATCTAACCACAATAATTAAAGTGTCTGAATCAGTCACTGCTTAGGCTGTTATGAAAATTAGTATAGGCTTCTTAATGCAACGTTGCCATCCTGGTGCTCCTGTTGTAACCTGCACCAACGTGTGTTTTGGTGAGCACCACTGTAAGTGTTGCACCTTCTTCAGGGCGCTTATACAAGCTGTTCCAAAATTGATAGTGAATGGAGTGTGGGGGACAAAACGGAGGAAAACCTACAAATGAACTAGAGGCTTGGTCAAAAGATGAGAATAAATACATCAACTCACTAAAAAGACTAGGTGGAGATCATACTCATCCACACGCCAAAGTGTGTAGGTCACTTTCTTTGGGTTTTGTGCATACCCAAATCTGTGAAATTTCTCCAAAGGTAGTGATCAGTAAAGAATACCAATTCCAATATTCATTCTATGTTACAAGATGTGACCACCGAAAGAGTGAACCAAGTGCGAATAGACCAAAGTGAAAAGAAAAGGAGAGCGAGAGTCCAGCCAAGTATATTTGCCAGACCCATAAGACTGATCAACGGTCTTCAGTAGTCCTTCTGCAGAGAATCCAGTTGTGGGCAGACGACAATGCCATACTATCACAGTATCAGGCTGGTTTTACGACTAGGACAGGAACCATCGACCAGGCATTTTGGCTCCTACTTATTTACTGGAAGGTGGTGGTGATTGGCAAGGGCAGTCTTTACCTAGCTTTCATTGATTTGAAGACTGCCTTTGATTTAGTCCGAAGGACCAAACTTTGGCTGGCACTCAGAGATGGGTATCCCCCCACTCATTCTTAACCTGGTAGTTCGGCTACATGAAGAGAAATACGCACAGATTAGGTGGGGGGCACAAGGGCAACTGACCGATCGTATCCCTGTTAGTAGGGGAGTTCGACAGGGCTGTGTTCTGGCTCTCACTCCATTTCCCCTTTATATGAATGGTTAGCTTCCTGCAAGAAGATCCTGCAGATGCACCAACCCGGGGTGGGGGTCAGGGAAGGTACCGACCCTTTTGTTTGCAGATGACATCCTGCTGATGTCAAAGATGCCAACGGGAATGCAGCGATTGCCCAATAGATTCCAACTTTTCTGCAATAATAAGGGGTTGGTTATTAACACTTAAAAAACTAAATTAATGGCCTTTAACCCCCACAAGTCCTATAGAGGCAGCCCACGGTTGGATGGGACTCCCCTGGAAAGAGTTGGCACTTTCAACTATCTTGGTGTCCGACTCTCAGATAAGATGTCTTGGAAACCCCACCTAAGCAAGTTGCTGATGGGTCACAAGCGAGTTGCAGGAATACTTGGGAAAGAACATCGCTCCTCATTTAGCAAGACCGATGGCTCCAGCCCTTCAGGTCTACGATGCAAAAGCAGTAAGCACAGCAGTGTATGGAGCAGAGCTGTGTGGATTTGACAAGGCCCACGACCTCTGCAGGTCCGAACATACGTTTCTAAGAGACCTGGTTATGCTACCACGAAACATCCCCCTTACTCCACTGATGCTAGACATGGGCATGCGATCCATTGGCGATATAGCAAGGCTACGTCCCTTGCTCTTCTGGGCTCGCATTAGGTGGACCCCAGAGCTCTTACCCTATGGCGAAGTCCTATCTGAGGTCATCCGGATAGACAAATGCAACAAAGTAGGCTGGAACTACAACGTAAGGAAGTTGATGTCTGCACTAGGGCTCCAGGCACTTTGGGATAAGCAGGACCCACCTAGGAAAGAAGAGATTAAACATCTCTACTGGGAATGGGTGGATCAACAAGAATCCTGCAAACCAAATCTGGGGAGACTAACTGCAGGATTTTATTTACATAAACAGTCCAGATATTTAGAGTCCTTTTTAGACATAATCCAGGTCCCTCGGGACTGGATGTTATACATCCATTTTAGGTTTGCCACACTCCCCGTCTGTGAGACAACAGCAAAATGGCATCCAAGCAATTCAATACCGAAAGATTGTCCATGCTGCAGGGCCCCGGTAGAAAGCGTTGCACATGTTATGTTTGCCTGCCAGGCGTATACCACGCCGAGGTTGAAATGGCTGAAACCGATCTGCCAGCAGCTGGCCACACGGGACTACCGGGTTGCCCTGCACATTCTTGGGTCGTATCTCAGACCTCTCTTTGCATGCAGCATGGCCAAATTTCTAAGCCATGCATGGCTTATTAGACGAAAGATCCAGTCAGGAACGCTGCAGAACCTTGTGGTTTGAAGTCTACATGTAGCTGTTGTAGGGCTCATAGGCTGGTCCTTCAAGGCTTTTATATATAGGTTATGCAAGTGCACTTTATAGCTTTTAGTTTTGCCACGGTGCTGCTGTGAGGAGGGTTGGAAATGTCAATTAAGGCTTGCTGGGGATTGCAACATGGGTCCATATGAAGCATCACCAGATAAGGAAGCATTATTATGCTTTTTTTTCCCCCCATCTTAACCTGTTTTTAGCATGTTTTTATCCTTAAGTTGTATTTATAGCTTAATTGCCTATTTGTCGACTTGCATACTGTATCTTGGCTACTGTCGGACACTGGACGGATCGTCCACATATATTTAATTGTCATGTGTTGTCGTATATATTGCTCATCTTTTTTATTTTCTTAATTCGATATGGTGTTTTTATAGCTTTTATGACATGAGCTGTCGAAATAAAACTTATACAACAAAAGAAAAGGAGAGCGAGAGTTCAGCCAAGTATATATGCCAGACAGGCTACTGGCTAGTGAGTCCCATACCCGAGTGGGTGGAGATGATGGGTTACTGTAAACGTACTTGCGTATCTATCCACCAGATAGAGAACGATGCACTAACAATTAGCTGGGAGGACTGTAGCTCCTGGGTCCATCTAAATAAAGATGCCCAACCTCTAAAGAAAACACACAAAAATAGAGAAATGATCAAGATTATCAGGTAGGGCTTCACATTGTAAGATGCCCACTGGTGATCATGGCTCAGAGGCAGTCCTACCTCAGAACAGAATCATCTGTTCCTGGTCCAGTTGGAAAATAGTTTCTCTCACATGGTAAAGTGACTCTTGCCAGTAATAGAATGGATATAGAAAGTCCAAGGTTCAAACTGATCGAGACCGGGGAAAACCTCATAAACGTCACTGAAAAAACAGAGAATAGAAAATGGGACATAAGTAGCAAATCAATTTATATGGAGATAAGAAAGTGTCCCAACCAATCCTCCTAACCACTGCAAAGGAAATTCATAAATTCTACTCTTGTTTGGTTGGGTGGCTACAGGCAAGGCTCACATGAGCACTTGGCCTGGAACCTACGGGACCAATTCTCCAGAACGCATACTCCAACAGTGTAAATCTCATCAGAGGTAGCCCTCGAAGACATCTAGGAATCTGGATAGAGCTCACGTAATACTACCAGTGGAAAAATATCTACGTATCCCCAAGTAGAGGAACTAAATAAACTCTCATGCCGTGGCCATATAGAAGCCAAGAGAACTAGCCAACGTATCATACATCTATGCTGCAGATGGAGCCGCTGAAGGCAGTAATTAAACAGCACAAAGAGCTAACTATATTCCTAGGCAGACCGATGGCGAACGGGCTCCCATTGCTATAAAGAGTAAAACAAGTCATGAGTTCGCCCTGGGCGTCCCCGGTCAATAGAAATATCTTGTTCCCAGCAGCGCTAAGTAAACATCCGTAGAATCAGGATAAAGTAACGCTGTCCATGGAGAACAGCATCCCTGGGCTAGGCTTACCGATTAGTGTCTCATTCGGTCAATGCTGCGTCCGGGGTAAAACATGGGGGGACTGTGTTTCAGCACCATAATTTAAAGGGCCGACCAGATGTGTACACATCCGGCGAGTTGTGTCGCGGAACCATCCGTTTTATCGCGTCCGCCAACTTACAATGGGGCCTCCATCACACAAAGTATATAATAAAAGCATACACTGCAGACTCGAAGTATGAGCTGCTAATTAAACCGGGCCAGTCAATGAATGGAGCAGTGAAAAAACAGCTCCTTAATAGACAAACAAGAATGTTGCATGTTATAACGCCCATATGTGAATACTTTTACTATAAGGGTGGTGCCTGACTAAAATCTCTCGAGGTAACCGAGAATATGTTCATGGGTACTTAAAAGCACTCTCAGGCTAGCCTGTCATATAGAAAGTACATAGGCAGAACGCATGCAGCCATCCGCTAAAGAATTGAACAAGGATGAGCCAAGGTCTCCAGTGTGTCAAACAAGATAGTAAGGGATACCTGGTAAGAGGGGAAACTTAATTAATCATGCTCAAGGGCAGAAAAGTCTTGCTCGAAGATAAGACCGGAAAGAAACGATCAATCAACAAACAAGGTCTCCCTCTTCCCGAGGCCGTCAAAGTGGGGCTGCTGTGACCAACATGAGCATATCAGAATTCATAGCCCGTCTAAGTCAACTATAGGGACAAGGATGGAAAACATCTCCGAAAAAGATAAAACCATAGCCCTAATGCTGAGGGAGGGGTCAGACTCATTGGGCCTCTGGAGGGAAGTAGAGACTAATGACCAAAGGTCAGCATGTCTCTCTTTGGGGAGAAGTAAGGTGTGAGAGAAGGCAGACTGGGGACCAAAAGTCCAATACTAGATGCGCATTAGCAAGACTTACATACATTTTTTCCCATGGCATCATTTCATTCAGTCCTCTTTTGTATGTATCTAACAAAGATCCAGAAATCCTTTCTTTTTTTGCGATATTTCTTGTCATCTAGTCCCCGCCGTGGTATAATTTTCTCCATGATGGTTTATTTCAAGTCTTTTTCTGTATGTCTCTGCTCGAGCATATGCAGGACCGATGGCGCTACTTGCTTATGATTGTGAATATTCGACTTCTGTTCGCCTACTCGCAGTCTTATTTACCTTCGCATTTCACCTACATAGCTAAGCCCACATGGGCATAAGATGAGATATAAAACATTCAAAGTCCTACAGTTTGTCATAGATCATAGTTGAATGGTTCTTTTCCCAACCTTCACTTGTTCTGCTGTGAGAGCATTATCACACGCTTGACATGTTCCACATCTGTGGTTGCCCATGATAGGATTGGTGCCTGTGATCGATTTCTGGCAAAACTGGTCTTGGATAGTAGGTCTGGCTTTAACTAAGAAGTTCCTTAGATTGCGATTTCTTTTGAATGCAAATACTGGTTTCGGCAATTTGCATTCATCCTCATTGGGATTTAACAGGTGCCATTGTCTAATTTTCTGATTCAAATTGGAGTGTTGTGTGACACAAACAAGTTTATTTTCTGTCTGCCCTACTCTTGTTTCAAACATGGTTTCTCTGTTAAAATAATTCACCCTTTTAAAGGAGTCTCTGATCAACCTTTTGGGATAGCCTCTCACGAGTAGCTTTTGTTTAAGTACTTCTGCATGGTTACAAAAGTCATCACAGCTTGTTCAATTTCTACAAAACCGTAAGAACTGGCTGAAAGGTATGCCTTGTTTATTTTATTTGATGAGTTTTATATAGCGCTGGCTAGACCCGAAGGTATCAGAGCGCTTTACATAAGGAAACAGCGTGTTACAAGTTACAATAATTTCACATTAATTACAGCAAGATAGCATATTCAAGACCGGAGTTAATAAAGGACACGAAAATCAGGACCCAAAAAGACCAAGGAGAACTAGGAGTCCACATGAAGGAGACAAGAGCGGAGAAAACGATGAGACAAATGTCCGAAGTCCGGCTGGGTAGGTGACGGCCATAGCTGTGTGCCAGTGCCAATCTCCCCTATAGCTGTCGGTGCAGCTCCACCGGGAATCGGCCAAGTGGATTCGGGCTCCGCCGGATTAGAGTGAAGATCAGGAAGTAACCGAAAGGTTTAGAGTCCATAGACGGGCGAGAGGAGATGGCGAGGAAGGCAGGATTGGCAAGGAAATGTCTCTTGGCTGCCATCTTATAGTCAGGCAAGTTGAGTCTGTTAAACTCCATGACTCTGCAGCTGGTCTTGCCTCAAGTTCAGTGGTTAGATAACTCAGCTATACCAATTATCCTGGTAGAGCATCGGGACCCCCATTATCTGATGGAACAACATCCCTTACCGGTGGGAGTACCTTGGCGGGCGCCATTTTAGGGTCAGGCTCAGAGTTCTGATTTAATAAGTAGTTGCCGAGTTAATATAGGGGGTTAAATTAGGCGCCATAAGGTTCACAGAGCCACAATGGGATCGTATGTGGCATTTTTATTTTTTTTTAATTTAGTTTCCCCACGCAAAGAGGCAACCAGAAGGAAAGCGGCGGGCAGCGTGGTGGCAAGGCCAGGCCAATATCGGAAGAACCGGCAGCAGCTAAAAACAAGGGGGGGAGGGGGGAGCCCCACACAGCCAGACAGGGGGGCCAGGGATTAGCCAGTTTAGGCCCACTCAGCGACACCATTTGGGAAGGGGACGAAGCAAGGTGCGCTTACCCCTGGGAGGATCCGTTCATCAGGAGATCGGCATGTCAAGTGGTGCAGGCAGCACCGAGTCATCGGAGTTGGATGAGGCGCTGCACGACCAAGCACACTCGGAGCGCTCGATCCTGGAGGTGGTCGGCGCTGGATGTGCGGAGAGGCACGTCAAACTTCCAGCGATCATCGAGCAAGTGAACAAAGCGTAGACTCGTCTGCGGCGGCGGAGGTGCTGCAGGCCCTGCACACCTCGAGTGCTCGGTTCGGGAGGCGAGCGGCGAGGAGCGGAGGCAGAATAGGCGAAGGCACGCCTGGACTCCTGAAGATCGATTCCAGCGGGTGAGTTACGCTAAAATTGGCGATCCAGTATAGTAGGGTATGGGATGCCAGTTGGTAGAGAGGCAGATGGTAGGGCCAGCAGAGGGATATCAGCCGCTAAGGCAATCCCCCGCCCGGGAGGTCCGGGAGCTCCGGCAAAGAGCTCCTACTTGGCGGCCATCTTCTGTTTCTGGCAGCACAGATGAAAACTACTGTAGTGGAGCAGAGTATTCTTGGCAGTAGGTTTAGTGTATAACGATACTGCAATTTATTGTTTCCGATGTTCAATCCAAAAGTCTAAAAACTACACTTTACCCCCTACTACTGTTAGGGGTAAATCGGAGTTTGTTGTCACATAGATTAATCCATTGGAAGAATTGTTCAAGATCTTCTTCTTCTCCCTGCCAGATAAAAAAGATGTCATCTATAAAGCGATGCCAAGTACTTACTCTTTTAAACAATTGAGCAATTTCGTTGTAAATATGTGTTCATTCAAACTCTCCCATACAGAGGTTAGCTATGCAAGGTGCACAGGCTGCTCCCATGCTGACACCTTTAGTTTGTTGGTACAGTACACAATCAAAGAAATTTTAATTAAGGACTATATCTAGACATTGTAATAAGAACTCGTTATTGTGATTATGTCCTGCTCCCAGTAGTACCCCTTGAATGACTCCTAGGGCCCTTGCTTGGCGCACATTCGTATAAAGGGCCTCTGTGTCCATCGTCACCAGAATTTCTCTTTTCTCATTGAATGGTATGCCCTCTATTATAGATATAAGGTGTCCTGCATCTCTGATATAGGCAGGTAATTGGTTCACTAGGGGTTTTAAAAATACATTGATGTACTTGGACAATGGTTCAGTAGCTGAACCTATCGTAGATACGATGGGGCGCAGCGGCGGGTCGAACTTATTTTTATGGGTCTTAGGTACCCCGTATATGACTGGAATTCGCATATTGATCGGTGTAAGGAATTCCAGTTCTTTTTCACAGATCATGCCTGCCATTTCTGCTTTTTTGCAACCGTGCTGTATTTTACCTTTAACTCTTGACTGCGGGTCTTCCCTGATGATCCTGTAATGTTCCGGTATGTCTAGAATCCTTTTAATTTTTTCTTTATAATCAGCTGTGTTGAACACATTTATTCATCCCCTTTATCACGTGGCTTTATTGTCAGACTAGCATTCTTCCTCAAATCATTTAAAGCCCTACTTTCTTGTTGTAATAGGTTAGATATAGGTTTGGGAGCATATTTAGTAAATAGTTGAATCTTGTTAAACACTGCTTTCTCCAATATTTCCATTTCAGGTCCTAGCTGGTCAAGGCTAGGAATAAAACTAGATGGTAATCTGAGGCCAGAGAGATTCTCTAAGGTCCTCGGTTCCTGTGTCATAAACGTTTTCAGTCTAATACATCTGAAGAACGCAAACATATTTTTCATAAGTAAAAATGTATCTGCACCTGTGACAGGCACAAACAAGAGACCTTTAGTTTATAACCTTTCTGCTGATTGGTCTATGGTTGCTGCAGATAGGTTAAAGATAGGGATACTGTTTAGTTCCTCCAGTATTGTTGTCTTCTTGTCTGTAGGTATTGTTGTGGTTGGTCCGAATCTACAAACCACCCACTGGGTTGATTCCGGAATCGCGGTCGATAGTTCCCCCTGCAATTACCTAAAAAAACGATTGATGGCCTTTCGTATAGGGGTGGGCAATGAACTCCGCTCTGCTAACGGAGTTTGCGGAGAATTGTTAACTACGCATTCCATTAAATTCACGGAATTCAAGCAAAAACTCTGTCCCTCCGCGTAGTGGAATCAGCTACTAAACTGCATCCATAAAGGCTTTGATAAAGCAATTTTACATGCTAAGAAGCATATAACAAATTCACAAAAGTGAACTGGTGATGATTTTGGGATCCCCCCTAACCTAGGGGGAGGACCAAGCAGATGCCTTGAACACAAAGAGCACATCATGCTGAACGATTCAGTTGTGCTCCCATCCTGTTAGGAGGACCACCCCAAGCACAGTTATGGGCAAAAATACAATCCCAACCAAAGGCCCTGCAAAGCATTATGGGATGAGATTAGCAGATGGCAGTGAATATTATAGTATCCAGTATCAAAATAATTCTACAAAGAGCTGCAGTTCAACTCGTCGTTACTAGATGTCCCTCACGAGGCAAATGCAAAAGCATTGAAACCCTTTCATGAAGCTGCAGTTCCACTAGTCGTTACTAGGTGTCCCTCACGAGTCAAATGCAAAAGCATTGAAACCCTTTCATGAAGCTGCAGTTCAGCTCTTTGTAGAATTTATAGTATTAGCTCTCAGCTCAGGGTTTCAATGCTTTTGCATTTGACTCGTAACGACTAGTGGAACTGCAGCTTCATGAAAGGGTTTCAATGCTTTTGCATTTGACTCGTGAGGGACACCTAGTAACGACGAGTTGAACTGCAGCTCTTTGTAGAATTATTTTGATATTGGATACTATAATATTCACTGCCCACTGCTAATCTCGTCCCATAATGCTTTGCAGGGCCTTTGGTTGGGATTGTATTTTTGCCCATAACTGTGCTTGGGGTGGTCCTAAGAGGATGGGACCCCCACCAAATCGTTCAGCAAGATGTGCTCTTTGTTTTCAAGGCATCTGCTTGGTTTTCTCCCTAGGTTAGGGAGGATCTCAAAATCATCACCTCTCTCACTGCTTGCTAAGTTTTCATTTTCATTTTTGTGAAATGACTATATGCATTTTAGCATGTAAAGACAGAGATACTAGTTATTTTTCCTAAAGTATATGAGGTCTCTGTTAATTAAGTGGGGGAGCGGAGATTTAGTTCAACTTCGTGGAATTCCGCGTAGTAGTACTCCGCCAACTACGCCCACCCTTACTTTCGTACTGCTCCCTTCTATTAGAGTAGGAGTCAAACTGATTGGATGTACCTTCTATCCTCTGAATCAGTGGTATCAGAAAATGTTATGATATTCTTACTTGTCCACGTCTGGCTGTCCTGTCGAGGTGGGCCTCCTCGGTGAATCGCGTAGTAGTTTTCTGCGAGAAATGGATAGACATGTTCCTGTGAAAAGAATCTGATATCTTTCCTCAATTTCTCTGTTTTCTTTTTAATTAGATATTCACTGAATGAGTCTAGTTCTATATTGACTTCAATTCTCTTTTTAGCTTCCTCCAGTGAATTAGTCTGAGTTTATCCTCTAGTTCTTGAATTTCTTTATTCATGATATTGACTACCTCTCTAGCTGTTTTGATAATTAAAATCATCCAATCCCATGAGCATCGATTGGATATCCGTGCCCACTTCTCAAGGAATTTGTTTATTTCGACAAAGCCTGGAATGTTATGTACTCGAAGTCCAATTGGTATGGTCCCTGCTTTTAGATACTCTAATGTAAAGTTTGCATGAGACTCTGTCCTTTTCGATTTTTTTCTTTAGTTTCAATAGCTTGATCCAATCATTGTTCAGACCCTTGGATAAAGTGAATGGCTTATCCCCTGTAGTTTGTCCCAGGAGTTTAGCAAAATCCTCGTCACTAAAGCCGAATGTCTTAATACTCTCCATAGATCTATCTCACAGATCCAGAGAGGAACTACCCACTGACCTTGCTGTGTCAAGTCTACACTCAATTCTCCAAAAATAAAAAAATAAAATAAAATGTGAACCATATGCAAAAGGTAAGATAAAAAGAAAGAAAGAAGAGTGACCGTAATCACAATTAACCAAATGAATATATAGTTAATATGGTCTCCTCACCAGAGAGAGCAAACTCCCTACAAAATCCCGTGCAGCAGCGTGCTGAAGAATATTCTTAATTAAAAAAACAAAGGAGGGCCCCTGAAATACTTTAGGCAGTGGATCAGGGAATAATACAATGATAGTCAAGCTAAAAAGAAAATCACCCTGCCACTGATAACTGGAAGCGGAATATCTCGCTCTTATCTGGGACAAATGTTTCCAAAAAGACTAAACCACATACATAAAAATAATATGCAGAAGCTAAAATGTAAATTTATAAATGTTTAATACAAAATTCTCTCAATACATTTGAATTCCTTATATAAATACTTTCAATAAATACAAAATAACCAAAACTAATACTCAATTGATAACGTAGTACACCAGTTTTCGTCCCCCAGTCAAAAAACATTCAAAACTCCTCATCCATACCTACTCATATCACTCAGATCATACACAAACACCTCTCACCTGTCACACACTGTATGTTCTACTTGGTGTCCACAATACACATAAAAAGAGAATGTTACAAATACCAGGAGCAAAAGACAGTGCATCCAAATACTGAAGGGCAACTTAATGCTTCATAAGTTTTTCAATGTTGACTGAGCACATTATTATTATTACATGTATTCAAATAAATCTAATCACAATAATTCAAGTGCCTTAATCAATCACTACTTAGTCCGTTATTCTGAAAATTAGTATAGGCTTCTTAATACAATGTTGACATCCTGGTGCTCCTGTTGTAACCGACGCCGATGCGCGTTTTGGTGACCACCACTGTAAGGGTTACACCTTCTTCAGGGCGCTCATACATGCTGTTCCAAAATTGATAGTGGAATGGACTGTGGGGGACAAAACAGAGAAAAACCTACAAATGATCAAAAGATGAGAATAAAGACATTGACTCACTAAAAAGACTAGGTGGCGAATGCAAAAACCGCCATAAGCGATGTATGCCAAGCATTCACAAAATGAAAATAGCGATGTGACCACTTTGGGACTCAGTAAAATTTCTGACAGGATTTTTGGAGTCGCAATTAGGGAATCCCTAATTGTGAGTCGCAAACAGCATGTACAAATGATTTGCGAATAGTTGCAAAATTACCTGTTTGCACATGCAGTTTGCCACCAATTCAAAACAGGTGATAACAGGGCCCAAAGTATCAAAACAGACCCAAAATGCATCAGGGACTTCCACAATGGCTGTCCTGTATGTGATTGTGAGAAGGATGAGCATACTGGCTGCTCATCATAGTAGGCTGAGACAGGCAAGTTTACTCATGGTCAGGCCGACCATGTTTGAGAAGACCGAGGAAGAGATATGTGAACAATACAGGCTGAGTAGCAATGTATTCTTGGAGCCAATAGCCACCTTAAAACCACACCTTGGAAGCAGTATGCAGCGCAGCAATGCAATCCCCACCCATGTACAGGTGTTGTGCTCCCTGCTCCTACTGGCCAGTGTCAGTTACCAAAATGTGATAGCAGTGGCTAGAGGGGTGTTGCAGATCATGCTTTCACGTTTTTTCACAATTTTCTAGACACCATGCTCCTCTACATACACCAACACATTCACCTGCCCATGGATGATGTGGAAATGCAAACTGTAAAATTGCAATTCTGTCAGATTCCCCCAGGTCATCAGGTGCATAGAGTGGACCCATGTGCCCATATGTTCGCAATCCCATTTAGAATACCTATTCAGGAACTACAAGAATACCCATTCCATGAACATCCAAGTTGTTTGCAAAGTACACAATATCATTCCAGATATTGTGGCAACATATCCAGGGAGAACCCATGACTCCTACATGTTCAGGCACAGTGGCATTTGCCAGTGACCATAAAGAAGGGATTTTGATGAAGGTTATCTACTGGGTAATGAAAAGTAATATCGATCCTTAAATGTATTTTCACATTCATTCAATCAGAATTTATAAAGCGCAGCAAATCACCTGATAGGGTATCCATGCGTTTGCAGGTCCCAGAGGCTTAATCGGACAGCCAGGTCTTGAGGGTCATTCGGAATTCCGGAAGTGAGGTGACGGTCCGGAGGTGCGTGGGGAGGCTGTTCCAGGTCTTTGCTGCAATGTGGGAGAAGGATCATCCCCCACTTCTGATTTGGTAGATGTGGGGAGTATGGGCAAGTGAAAGTGAGGCGGGGCGTAGTCTTCTCGATGGTTGATGGAAGTTCAGGCAGTGGTTATTGTAGGCAGGTCCTTGGTTGTGTAGAGCCTTGTGTGTGCGGGTCAGCAGCTTGAATAGGCATCTCTTCTGTACAGGGAGCCAGTGGAGTTTCCTGATGTGGTGAGTGATGTGGGTTCGTTGGGGAAGGCTGAGGAGTCTGGCTGCAGCATTCTGTATGGTCTGAAGTCTCTGTACTATGGCAATGCCTTTTATGTAGGAATCGACGCACATCACCTACAGTCGGCTGATGATGAGGGCTTGTGTCATGGTGTATCTTGTGTATAGGTGTGGCAACTTGAAGATCTTACGTAGCATGCACAGTGAGGAAGCAGGCGGAGGAGATGGCATTGATCTGTGATTTCATGGTGAGCTTGTTGTCAATGATGATACCGAGGTTTCTGGCTTGGTTGGACGGAGTGAGTGCGGGTCCTAGGTCTGATGGCCACCAGGAGTCATTCCATGTGTTGCTGCTGTTGCCAAAGATCTGTACTTTCATCTTGTTTGTGTTCAGCTGCAGGCAGTTGTTATTCATTCAGTCGGTGACATTTGTCATGCATCTGTGGAAGTTGGTTCTGGTGGAGGTGGGGTCCTCCTCCCACTGGCCACCTTGGCCAGCTGCAGGTCCTTTCTGCAGGGGCTGGATGAGACCGCCAGGTCCACCAGCAGGGGGGAAGGTGGCAGTTGGAAGTCTGTGGAAAGGAGATTGGTGCCCAGGGGATACCTGCACCACAACAGGGTTGGTACTTCCCTCA
This sequence comes from Calotriton arnoldi, assembly GCA_963921515.1. Lineage (NCBI taxonomy): Eukaryota > Metazoa > Chordata > Amphibia > Caudata > Salamandridae > Calotriton > Calotriton arnoldi. The sequence goes on from CAWUFW010004770.1 coordinate 820,721, forward strand.
GATGGTGGATAGAATGCCTGGGATACACTGTATAGGGAAGAGCTTGTAGGGGACCCACCACGTCTCTACTGGATGTGAGGGCTGTGAGGGAGTCATGTCTGTGTTGGGGGTTGTGTGAGCTGTGGCTAGTTAGCTCTATGCTGATGACAGGCAATCTTTCTTTTTGGAGGCTGGGGCATTTTGCTGGCCGGACGGTGTGAGGCCTTGCCAAATTTGGCCGATGTGGAAAATGTTTTGGCCATGGCATCTGAATCGTTATCCTCTGTGAGGATGCACAGATAGTCTTCCGCATCCTCAAATTCTTCAGCCACCTCCGGTACTTCATCCTCCTCCTCTTGCGCAGTACTTGCAGCCGACATTACTGCCTGCAGTAGCAGTGGGTTTTCGCCTTTGATTGTCCGTCGCCCAACACTGGTGGATGGTCTATCCTCCTCATCACCTGGAACACAGAGGTTGCAACAGGATAAGTAATTGACCTAGTATAAGATGTGGTGCAACACAAGGGTTGGTTCTACTGTACTTTGCATCAACAGATGAAGCACATGTGACCTGGTTTGGGTACCCCTACACGTGACAGCTCACACCATAGCACTGAGGTGTTGAACGGAGATGTACAATGCACAAGTAAACTCACGAGCTCAAGCCACAGCTTTGTGTCCCTTTGCGATCCCCCTGATGTCAACTGCTGAACCTGGCTCCTCATAGGTGTAGTTGACAAAGCGGTCCCCGATCCAGCAGCTGGAGAGGAAAGTGACACCATACTCAATGATCTGCATTACTAATTTACAAACAGGCACATGTGACACTTATAATTATGAAATCGTATGTATGTAACTTTGTAAACCCCGATTGCAGATTTGAATCATTGTAATGGTTTTGGAATCTATGATAGGGAAACACATGATAGACTGATGGACAGGTGCAAGAGGGTTTCACTGCTGCAACCAGGATGTCTTGCATTCCCCGGGATGGTGTTGTCCGCTGCACTGGTGTCATCCTGTCAGCTGCTGTAATGAGACATGCATATCCATATTTCAGTACACCAGATGGTAGCTATGAGCTAACATGTATGTGTCATTCTCAATGACCATTGATATGATATTCCTGGGCAATGTGCAGCATGTTTACCTCATGGACTTTACATGTGGACCCCTGCTCACATGCAGCAGTTGCCAGTTGTTACCTCCACACAGCACTGACATCAATGAGATGACACATCAACAGACAAGCGTGTATGAGAAGGTTACTGATATTTGGAGGAAGGGGATAAATAATCAGGACGCCTCCGCATTACATTGATTACACCTTCACCGTTAAGACCATCATGTGTATAATGTTGTCTGTTGACAAGTCGAAAGGAATGTACATCACCAGGCTGACCAGTTTCACATTTGCACATCAGATCAAACATTGCATTGCAGAGTTCATATGTGAGATGTGCAATAGTCGGGTACATTTTGTGGCTCATTTGTGCTTCCCTACCCATGAAGTCACAAAGCTCATTTTGGACTGAGAGATCACACATTTGTTGTGGCTATCCTTTGAGAGCCCTCTGTTCTAATAATCCATTTACAACATCATGGTAGAACTTAGCTGACAACGGATAATGTCTTGTACAGCAGACATTCTAACCTCATATATTATACACTCACTTATATAGGTGAATACAGTAGAAGAGGAGGCAAGCAGAATGCAACATTTGACTAGGATCCCACATTGTGGGTAGGTTGAGAAGCTTTGGTTGCCGCCTACACTGGATTTGCGTTGTGCTTTTCAGCCAAGAGATTTGAGTATTTCACTTCCTCAAGATTCACTTTAGCAGCCCATACACCCATCACAAAAGTACACAACTGGCATCAGTGCGACCCTCATCTACACCAATTTCAATACGATTTGTCCATTGATATTTTGCAAGAGAGTTTTCATATCATTGAATTAGAATCCAGTTGTCTAGTCCACTTCATATGACACAATATACTATTTTATGTCCATTCTGCAATCACTTGGCATACATTTTGTCATCCTTTCACTAGCCGATAACAGAAAAACGACAAACTTCTCCAAACAACTTATAAAGGACACAAAAAAAGTCTGTGATATTAAGACACCATAAATCAGATCAGTTCATTTAATAATTTATCACTAGTAAAAAACATTTTTTATCAAATACATAGAGAACATTCAAATTATTATGATCATATTATGTACGAGAGTTTGTGAGCTCCACAATAAACATAAAGAAACTACCTACATGAAATAACTTAAACACATAAATGAAAAAACAAAACATTTACACTCATACATACTTTGCAAATAAAAGTGCATAGCAAAACAGAAACCGAGATGACAAAAAATATATCAATACAAATCTCATATATATTAGTAGTATTTACAAAGATTTCCAAAGCAATGTTCTTCAGTATACTTTATATAAACAGAAAATGTGCCGACGCCCGTTTCAGTATTCACCATCAAGTTGTAAATATAAACAGCAACCTTCATCAGGGCGCTATCTGTAATCAAATTTCCGTGGCAACTGCCATCTAGTTTGGAATGCTTTACAATTGTAAGTCATAGGGGGCTCACAACGACATTCAGCTACTGATCTGAAATATGGAGAAGCAGAGAATGTGTTAAATGTAAAAAGGGAAAATAGAAAAAACAGATAGGGAGGGCTAGGAAAAGAAAAAGCAAGATAGAGCTCACTAAAAGTGTTTGCATGGTGTTATAGAAAATGAAAAGGTTATGACACCAATGTGATCAAACCCAGAGAGAACATTCAGTGATAAGCCTAATAAGGACTGAAACCCACAAGTGCACCAATCAGGCAAGAATACAAGTACTAAATATAGACCCAGTGCCACCATCGAGTGAAACCAGTTGCCAATAACGTAGAGGACATAAGAAAAAAAGAGAGACTGACCACTAATCAAAATGAATTCTGAATGCACACAGCTTGAATAGTTCTCAACTTTCAATAAGAACGATATCATGGAAGCAATAACTGGGACCCAGGATGGAGAATACAGCAACCCTCAGGGGATCGGGTACCTATCGGAATACAAGTAAAAGGATACTATAGTAAAGAATGAAAAAAACAGGTGGGATAGGAAATGGAGAGAAGCGTCAAATAGAATGAACGAGACAATAGAAGATCTATACTTGCCTCACGGTCACTCCCAGAGAAGTAAGCAGTGTTGATAAACCAACCAGATGAAAAAGGTTTTTTTTAAATTTGGGGAACACCCCTTAAATTAAATTAGATGCTCAAACCAATATTGCGGTCGAGAATGAATGGCGAAATAAATCTGAAAAAGAGGGAAGCGGGAGTAAGGCTTTCTACATACCTAGAGAGTAAAATGTAAAGTGAGTCCTAGAGTAAAGTTAAACATCTAATAGCTGGCAATAAGGTCCGAAAAATAACGAACTGAAACAAGTAAAATCTATGTACCCTACAAAAGGGTTTACGATACCAAAATCATAAAACTGTGCTTAAAGGTAATTAAGAGACCTAAAGTAAAGATAGCTACAAAGAAAAGAAAGCCCAAGAAGAATTCAGCGACGAACACCTCAAGCGTGTTCAAAAAACACAATCGATCAGAGGAGATGTATATAGCCACAGGCAGAGATCGAGAAGCATAAATTAAGCTTCTGCGGCAATAAAGAATGAATATATACCAAAAAAATTATCTCACGAGTAGAGAATACCTTGGTGGTCCGTCCTGCTCCGTCTATCTAAAACGAATCAATCGATAAAAGGTCAGCGGCAGCCGGCCAGTTATACCGCGTCTCAGGGCGGGGCCTAATAAGAAGCACCTGAGTCTTGAAGTCTGCAGACTAGAGCGCGACTTCAAAGACAGGGGGGAAAAAAATCTCCGCTATCTTGGAAGGATGAAATCTCGAAAAGCGGGTAGGAAATTAAAATGAATATCGCGCATGCACACAAGAAGAACAAAAGGGTCTAAAAATTATTTTTTATAGAAGCCTAAAGAAACAAAAAGGATAACAAAGAAAGAGATGGTCTCCAATCCATGAGAACCCAAAGAGCAAAGAGTTATAAAAAAAAAAATAAGCCGATAACTCGCGAAATTTAAAAGAAAATAAGCAAATCAATCAGGATAAGGAGAAAACAAATTTTTATAAACCCGAAAACGAGCAGTACAAAAGACTTCAGAAAAAATATACAATCCAAAGAAAAACATTCCTGAGAAGTATATAAATGACCAAATACGACAATTATATAATACTACTGCACAGGCTATAGATTCACAGAGGAGGGTAGACAGATCGCAAAAAATACCTCAAGGAGGTTGAAGAGGACTAAAACGGAGGAATAGGTCAGCAGGTCGCAAGGCGCCGAACAGGGGCATAGGGAGTTAGAGGCGAATTAGAAACTTGCATGAGGACATCGATCTTTTTATGTAATAGCATTTTCCCATGGAAAATGTTCGTTCAGGCCGGAGGTAGCTGTCTGAAGAGTAAAAATCCCAAAAACCTCTTTTCTTTCTGAGGCCATCAACATTACTGTCTTTGGGATTTCTTATCTTTTCCAAAATCAACCATTTTAGATCTTTCTCAGCATGGTTTTAATGGTCCAGTGTTCAACCAAAGGAGCTCCTGCTCGGTTGTTCTTGATGGCAGACTTGTGTTCACTAAAACGGACCCTAAATTCATGTCCTGTTTCTCCCACGTAACCAAGATTACATGGGTATTGAATAAGGTATACGGTGGTAGATAGTTGGTCATTTCTGTGAATTTAAATAGTTTTTTTGCCCCATGAAAGGACGCCAGAACAGATGGCATGATTGCAGGCATGGCAATTGCCACATTTATGGTTGCCTGTAATAGGTGACAGTCCTGTTCTAGATTTTTGGATGAAGTTCTTCTCTTCATCACAGGCAGCTTTAACTAGAGTATTTCTAAGATTTCTATTGCGTCTAAACATAAACTAGTTTTTGAAGTTTGGTTGTCTGTTCTCCGGCACTGAGAATATGCTATTTGGCCCCAATGATCTGTCTGATTTTATTGTTAAGATTGGAATGTCGAGTTACACAAATCAACTTGGGGTCCTCATTCTTAAATTTAGGTTGAAAAAGACTGTCTCTGTTATAATACTTGGCTCTTTTGTAAGAATCCTTAATCTTTTGGGATATCCTCTCGCAAACAGTTTCTGTTTGAGTTGCTCTGCATGGTAGTCATAATCCTTGATATTAGAGCAGTTTCTGCGCAGTCTCAAAAACTGGCTAAAGGGAATACCCTGTTTCTGGGATGGTAACTGTCAAAATGAAGTAGGGTATTCCTGGACGTCGGTTTGGTATATAAAGATACTTGGATCATACCCTCTTCATTGAAAATCCAGATATCAAGGAATTTCACTTTGTGCTGATTTTGGGAGTAAATTTCATATACTCATCACAGAGGTTGATCCACTGGAGAAATTCGGCAAGTTGTTCGTCTTCACCTCTCCATATAAAAATATATCATCGATATATCTTTGCCAGTGTTGAATATTTTCAGCAAGAGGGGCGGTTGCATTAAAAATGAATTTTTCCTCAAAAATGCTAATGTAAATATTAGCAACATTAGGGTTGCAAGCCGCCCCCATGCCAACTACTTTAGTCTGTTTGTAACAGCAATTATCAAACTCAAAGTAGTTTTCATTAAGAAAAATGGCTAGCCATTGTAAGATAAATGTGTAATTATCATACATGTCTGTCCTCTCCAAAATAACTTTACCCGCTTGAAGCGCTTCCTGTTGTGGAATATTGGTATAAAGTGCCTCGATGTCCATCGTGACAAGAGTGTCGGTGTTGGAATTAAAAGGAATTCCTTCTATTTTAGATATCATTTGTCCTGTGTCTTTGACATATGCTGGAATAGCAGTCACCAGTGGTTTAAGGAATTGGTCTACATATTTAGGTAAAGGTTCAGTAACAGAACCTATAGTAGACACAATAGGTCTAAAAGGAGGATTGGTGGAATTTTTATGGGTTTTAGGCAGTCCATACATTAAGGGTGTTTGAGGGTATGTTCAATTGAGGAAGTGGTGTTCCTGTCTACATATAATGCCTTGGTTCATGTCCTCATTTGTGATATGGAGGATTTTATTCTTAATTCTTTTTTCAGGGTATATGCTCTTGGTATAATGTTCTGGGACATCAAGCATCATTTTGATCTGGTCCTTATAACATTGGGTATCAAGAAGGACAATCCCACCACCTTTGTCACATGGTTTAATTGTGACCTCACGATTTTTTCTCAATATTTCCAGGGCACTGGATTCTTTGGTCAAATTGTAGGGTGGTTTGGGCAAAAATTTCAACATAGTTTGTATTTTGGATCACTGTTTTTTCAAAAATACCAACTTCTGGGCCCAACTGATCCAACGTTTGGGTAAAAGTAGAGGGGGCTTTAAGTCCTGACCTGCTATTGATGACCAAGGAATCCGAGTCAATAAAAAACTTTCTAAGTCTTACTTTCCGAAAAAAAAGTGTATATCTCGGCAAAGTTCAAATTTGTCAATAATGGAACTGGGATCAAAAGAAAGGCCTTTCAAAAGCAAACTTAAAGAATGTTTGTCCAGTTTCACTGCTGAAAGATTGAATACAGGAATAGGTTCAATCTGAGATGGAAGGTTCAATCCCTCCAGTACTGGTTGCGCCTGATTTGAAGAAACTGTGGCGGATTGTCTGGATTTTGAAAACACCCCCTTGTTTGATTCCTGAACCACACTCTCGGTGTGCCGCGGCGGTTACCTAAAAAACGATTATTCCTATTGGGTCCTTCTGAATTTGTTCTTCTGTTTCCAAATGTATCGAATAAGTTAGAACCCCCTTTTCCTTCTGAATTCAGAAGTATCCGAGAAGGTTAGAATTTTTTAGTTTGACTAATGTTGATAATCTGAATAACTGGTGTTGTCTTTAGGGGTATTGTAAAACTGTGCTGCCAAATAGGTGATACACCTCTTCCGAGAAGGATCTTATATCTTTTTTGTCTATCTGTCTTTTTTTTTAATTAAATAATCATTGAAGGTATCTAATTCAAGGTTAACCACCTCCTAATCTTTATTTAGCATCCTCCAGTGGATAATTCTTTTTTAAATTTTCCTCAATCTCTGCAATTTCTTAAAGCAAAGTCTCTACAACTTCCCTTGCAGTTTCTATGATCAAAATCAAAAGATCTCTGGAGCATCGGTTGGCAATTAGGGGCCATTTCTCTAGGAACTTTCTGATCTCTACAAAGAGTCCCGGAATATTTCTAATTCTAAGACCATTAGGGATAACTCCAGCTTTAAGGTACTCTAGCATAAACTCAGCATGCGATTCAGTCCTTTTGGCTTTCTTTTACAGGTTCAGTAATTTAAACCATTCATCATTACTCCCTTTGTTGACTGTGAAAGTTTTAGTAGAAACACTACTTTGTCCTAATAGTTTAGAATATTCTTCGTCGCTAAACCCAAAAGTCTTTATGCTTTCCATGAAAAACAAAAAAGGGCGTCAGTGGTCAGAAAAATAGAGATCAAGCATAAATTTTGAAGCAAATAAGACCAAAATGTGCCACGAAATAAAAAACAAAAAAGGTTATGTTTTAAACCCAAAGAAAATAAATGAACATGCAATACTCAAGCTAATAAAGAGTAAAGTGCCCAAACCCTGAAGAGAATGAAAAGAGAGAAAGAAATGTATAAAAGATATATGTACAGAACAATAACCTTCGCAGCAATCTGCTGGGAAAATCTTCAAAATCAGAAAAATATAGGGGGTCCCTGAAACGAAATTTAATGGAGAAGAATCCAGGGAAGGATACTATAACAGAAAAACGACAAACGTCTCCAAACTTATAAAGGACACAAAAAAGTCTGTGATATTAAGACACCATAATTCAGATCAGTTAATTTAATAATTTATTGATCATTAGTAAAAAAACGTTTTTATCAAATACATAAAGAACATTCGAATTATTATGATCATATTATGTACAAGAGTTTTGTGAGCTCCACAATAAACATAAAGAACATACCTACATGAAATAACTTAGACAACACATAAATGAAAAAAACAAAAGAAAACATTCACACTCGTACATACTTTGCAGACAAAAGTGCATAGCAAAACAAACATAGAGATGACAAAAAAATATCAACACAAATCTCTTATATATTAGTAGTATTTCCAAAGATTTCCAAAGCAATGTCCTTCAGTATACATTATATAAACAGAAAATGCGCAGACATGCGTTTCGGTATTCACCATCAAGTTGTAAATATAAACACCAACCTTCATCAGGGCGCTATCTGTAATCAAATATCTGTGGCATCATCTAGTTTGGAATGATTTACAATTGTAAGTCATAGTGGGCTCACAACGACATTCAGCTACTGATCTGAAATATGGAGAAGCAGAGAATGTGTTAAATGTAAAAAGAGAAAATAGAAAAAACAGATAGGGAGGGCTAGGAAAATAAAAATAAAAAGCAAGTTAGAGCTCAAAAAAACGTGTTTGCATGGTGTTATAGAAAAAGAAAATGTTATGATCTTCGATGTGGTTAAATGCCATATGTAGGCATAATGTGATGCAGGACAACAGTGATGTAGAACACATACAACATACAGTGGAGATTAAATGCACATTTCATGAGCATTCAGGTACATTATTATTGGGTTTACTTACCATGGCCCCACATCTTCCCAGTGTGTGGTCCCTGACCAGATGTCACAGCCAACCTTGTAGCAGAAGTCAATGGGGGTACTGGAATCAGGGACATCATTGAACCTACAATGATAAGTGTGTTTGCAACTTAACATTTCAGCTGCCACATGTGATGCACTCAATTTCAGGCACAGAGGATAAGCACAAGCAGTGTGGGCCTTACCGTTGCAGAAGTGTCGCACTAAATATCATGAGTGATCCCACATTCAACTTATAATGGCCCCACTGCCCAGAAGCAACATCTATCAAATTTACCCCACAACAATTCCTACAGTAAGGTCCACTATCGTGTTTTGTTTATGGCCCAAAAACATGCCATCTGATAAATATAAACAGCTGGGTTGGCTGGACAATTTCATGTATTGAAAAAACAATATAAGTTGGACACTGTACGTATTCTTAATACTCCTGACAATTGAATCTCACTTCTTGTTCTTCATTGTTATATTTGTTAACATTGGATTTCTAGATTTTGTCTACAAAAAAAAATAATATAGTGGAGACTCCTTTTTGACTTGTGGCACTCGATTCCAGGATTGAGTTCACAGTTCTGGAAGTGTTGATGGAATATATGTAATGTGCCCAAGTCACAAAGGTATAATGAGCCTAGATATCTTATTTTTCGTCTTTCGCTATTCACAAATGTCATTTTCTAAAGTTAAATGTCCTTTAAGAATTCCAATAGTTGTAAAGTTAGATTTTCATCTCTGATTACCTTTGAGATTCAGGCCCTATATGTCCCTCTGTTGTCTGCTGACAATGTATTCATTTTGACCCTCTCCTGACCAGTTTCACTTACCAGTGTTTTGGTTGTATGCCTTGCTCTGGATGATGATGTTTCCACCCAGCAGATGCAGGGACCTCTGCTACTGTGGTTGTCTGTACTCTGGCTGAATGTGTCAATAGGTGAGAAGAGAGAAAAGTCACCAAATCGAAAATGTACATGTGGAACTTGCCAGAAATTTCCTCATAGCTTCTGCATGCTAACAGTATTGTGAAGTACTGCCGCGGCCGATGCAGGTAGGAGCAGTGAGGCATTGGGGGTGTCATGGCGGGGCAGGGTGGGAAATAGACAACGGAATAGGGGAAATAAATGTCTCAAAATAAGGATTCTCTCACCTTGTGCTCAGTGATGCGGCAAGCACAAGGTGAGTTATTTTTTTGTTCATTTTCTTTTATTTTCCCTATTCCATTGTCTGTTGATTTTCCTCTGCACCGCCCCACCTCCCTGATGTTTTTGACTGACCCGGCAGCATCTGAATAAGTGAAAGGGGCACTTTGTCAATTGCTACTTAACAGTGTTAGGTATGTACGGCAGCAGTACTGGGCCCATGTTTTCAATATTGGGAATGGGTTTTACCATTTCTAAAAAAAGGATTCTGGGACTTGTGGTGCAACATTACAGAGGGAGACACATGAGCCTCTGACTGACTATATTTTTATATAAACTTTGGACAACTTAATCACAAAGGGGGTGCAACACAGACAGTCATTTTATATACTTGTTCTTGTCATCACATTTACCTGGTACCACGTTGCGGACATCACTCACAGGCAGCCCTTAGTCCGACGCTTTTCAATATATATGTGAGACCACTGGCTGCCCTTATAAGATCTTTTGGGCTACTCTTAACCTCTTACGCAGATGATACTCAAATCGTGCTATCGCTGCAGAGAGGTAAAGAAGCGGAAAAGGCCCCCAGCTGCCATGACTGCATGTTAGCAATAACTGGCTGGATGTCTGCTAACTGCCTGAAGCTGAATGCAGGCAAAACAGAGGTGATTATTTTTGGGAACAACCCCAACCTCTGGACTCCAGCATGGTGGCCCAGTGATATGGGCCTCCCCCCACTCCCTTCGCGGAAAGTTAAGAACTTGGGGGTGATTGTGGATAACACCCTCACATTTGGGGACCAGGTCAGCGGGGTGGTGTCAACAAGCTTTTTTTATCCTGAGAACCCTGAGGAAAATAAAACTCTTCCTCGCGGAAGAAAGTTTCAGAACAGTCGTCTCAGCCCTCATCCTGTCCCGTCTGGACTACTGTAACAGCCTGTATCTGACTATTAATAAGAAACATCTTAACAGATTACAGATGGTGCAGAATGCGGCAGCCAGGCTGCTTACGGGCACTCCGAGGTTTATGTCGGTCAGAAATGGCCTACGTTACCTTCACTGGCTCCCAATCAAACAAAGAGCTCAATTCAAGGCTCTCTGTACGGTCTTTAAGTCCCTGATGGGGACTGGCCCTGAAGACCTAAAAAAGCGCATTCAATGGTATGTCCCCGGGAGAACGTTGCGCTCAATGGAAGCGAAGCGGGTGGTCGTTCCTAGAGTGAAAAAGGCTAACTGGGGTGGGAAGAGCTTTGTCCTTCGAGCCACCAATGCCTGGAATGACCTTCCGTTATACCCAAGGACTGTTACGGAATTCCTCTAGTTCAGGAAAAGTCTGAAAACCTGGTTGTTTTCAGCTTAGTCTCAGTCTGGGCTCAGGGGTAGAGGGTACCAGGTAGACAGTGCTCAGCGCCAGGACACCCTTGGGTAACAGTGCGCTTTATAAACCTATATAACATAACATAACATTGTAGTGAGGAGATCCTCCTCAAGTGTGGTGAGACAAATGCGGGGTCCGGATTGTGGGCCAGGGAGATTTCTGGCCAACTCAATCCTGCCGTACTTTTCCTTCCCCTGCCTCTTTTCGTCCTGCCACTTCTTCTTCATGTCACGGACAGTGTGCACATCCTCCCCCAATGCTGTGACTGCAGTGGCTAAATGCTGCCATAGAGCTGCCTTCTGTGTGCCACTGGTGCAGTAAGGGGGAGACCATGTAGCCGTTTGTGGTGCCTCACGATGAACTCCACAATCATGGTGGTCTCCTCGTCTGTGAAGTTTTTCTTGCTCCTTAGTTGGTGCATTTTCCAGTAGTGATGCACAGAGAAGGAAAGCAGGGAACTCTCTGTGGCCAAACCTGTTCCTTGAATGTGTGCTGCTTTTCTGTTGTGGGTGGTGCTGGTCTTGGAGTTGGTGTTAATTGACTTCATCTGACGCAGGCGGGGGGATGGTAGGCACTTGCACAGGTGTTTAGCATTGAAGAAAATGATCATCGGCCCCAATGCGGATATACCGGCCCGAAAGTGGAGATTCTGCCCAGGGTGCGGAAATTCCGGCCCAAATACAGAGGTAAAGATACGAGTTGTAAGTGACTTCTGTGAATACCAAAAGTCGTAAAGTTAGACTTTTGGCTCAGATTAGTTTTGTGAATCAGGCCCAATGTTTGGGACATTCTATAACCTGTGGAGAGCTGACCGTTCTTACCTGCTTAAGTTGTCCATAGAGGAATGGTAACCCCGAGGGTGTCTGTCCTCTAGTTTAACAGGTCTTGTGTAATGGCCTTGAAAAAAAACATCAATCACTTTGTCTGCCGGTAATGTTGAAAGAAAGATTGATTTTTGGTTTAAGTCCACTGCCCAAGTATAAATCTGGCAATGTCCATTATTGGAGGTGGGTTTTGGTGTGTATCGTCCATAGATAGTAAGATATGTAAGTTTTTAATATCTTTGATAGCCTTTTTACATTCAGGTGTGTACACCAAGGAAGGTACATCTTACTTGGGTTTTTCTTGGAATTTCTTTTTAAATTTCTTTCTTTTCTTTTTTTATTTATTGTTCAATCCATAGCATATAACAGAACATATTTGATTAAATGGTTATTCACACAGCAATAACACACATAGGGGCACATGCATCAAAATTCGGCAAAGCGATTCCTTATTAGCGAAAAATAAGGAATCGCAAATAATGATTCGCCTATCGGGATGCATGTACAGATTCGGTAATATTTAGCAATTCGCTACAAATCGCTAAAAAAGACCGAATACACGATTGCGAATCGTAAAAAGACAAATTAGCTAATACCGAAATCGGTATTAGCGAAATCGGTAATAGCGATTTCGCTAAAAACGGGTTGCGCCAGAAGCAGGCTGATGACATCACAACCAGGAAGTCATCCAGCCCATGCTTCATTCAGTGCCCTGAGGAGCTCAGAGGAGGAGGCAGAGGACTGAAGATGAGACTTCACCCTCACATTCCAGCTACACTACACCTAGCCAGGATGGACAAAAATGCTGCAAAGACAACTGCCACGCCCAGGAAGAGGAAGAGAAAGTTCTCAGAGAGGGAACTGGAACACCTGATAGAGGGGGTGAGCAGCAGCCATGACAAACTGTTTGGCAAGTTGTCCCTGAAGGTGCCAGAAGCTGAGAAGCGCAAAATATGGCTGCGCATTAAGGAGAAAGTAAATGCTGTGGGAGTCACACACCGCAGCATTGACGACCTGAAGAAAAGGTGGTATGACCTCAGGAAACGTGCCAAGGAGCGCAGAGCAGAAAGGGTGAAGGAAGCAGCTGGCACAGGAGGGGGACCATCCAAAGTACCTGACAACACAGCCCTGGAGGACCTCGTTGAGGGGACGATTGAGCCTGAGGCAGTTGTGGGAGTCACCCAAATGGACACTTCCGGCACAGCAACCACACAACAAGGTAAGAAGCATGCCTGCGCTAATACGCTGCGTATTGTATACCCATGCACATCCCCCCGGCAAATCACAGTGTGCAGGAAGAAGTCCATTACACATATACCCTCACATACGAATAGCATCATGGGAGTTGTAGTCATGTTAGCCAAGTGTGCATGGATAATCGCCAATGCGCAAGAAAAGACACCAGCATTACATGTCCGACAGTGTGTTTAAATCTGTGATTTATTATGTGTAAAATAGGCTAAATGATAAACAGATAGAGGAACAAACTAAAATAACAATGCACTGTTTCACACACAGATGCATCTCCGGTGGACTCAGATGACAGTGAGCGCCTCATGATTTCGGAGACACCGGCAGAGACGGATGGAGAGACTCCGCTGGACCCTCAATCCACACCACCACCACCAAAACGCAGGGCACATGTACCCGCACTGCAGGAAATGGAAACTGAGCCGACCCCAGCACCCACAACAGTCCCCAGCCAGACACATTTCCCTTCAGCAGCTCCAACACCAGCACATGGCAGAGTCGGTCAACGGCGCAGGTCCAGGAGCAGTATTGCAACAGAATCAGGACAGGCTCCGAATGTCTATGCTGGGGTTGAGTCGCAGATGCTACGTGTTCAGCGCCTGCAGGGGAGACATATGGGCACAATCAACCTGCAGATCTCCAAGCTGGCCAAAAACATGAGCACGAAGTCAGACTGTGTGCGTCACCTAACGACAGTTGTTGCAGAGGGGAATCAGGAAATAAACAAGAGCCTACAGGAGCTCACCCGTGCCATTATAGCAGGACAACGCACTAAGCGCAGGAGGCATCGGCAGGGCTTGCTTCGTCTTTCTGCGAATACTAGGGCCATCACCAAGCTCTGCAACAGCACTGCTGTCTTGTCACGCCGCTCCGTGTCACTGCAGATTGACCTAGGACATTTCTGCGGGGATGTTGCTAAGGCCTTAGGCCAAGTGACCACTGCTGTGGAACATCTACAGTCTGGGACAGTGAGTGCCAGCAACTTGGAAGGGGAGGAGGGTAGTGAGGAGGCATCGAGCATGAGTAGCGTGTCCGTGCCGGAGACCACTAGCAGGAGGCGCAGTTTGCGCAGCTCAACAGCCACAGGCACACAGGGTGATGTCGAGGAGCCATGCGACAGGAGGCTGGGGGTACGTGGCAAGAGGCGCTAGACATGCATTTCTGCCTCTTTGTCCATGGTGGTGTAACCATGTTCCACTTTAATATTGTGATTACACTCCTGTGCTGTTAACGATTAGATTTCATTTCATCAACCAATGCAATCACCGTCATGTTTCCTAAACATGAATATTTACTTTGACCTGTGCTTATGTGAATAAAACATTAGCATTCAAAGATATTGTGTGATGGCTCATTCTTACCAGGCTCAGAAGTGATGTTGTGTGATGTATGTCCGCCTCCTCTGACCTTCAGCTGTGTTTGGCACGTGTGACTGTCTGTGTTGTGCGGGTGGTTGGTCATCCCGATCGTTGTCATTTCCGTCCATCTCAATGGGAATCCCCCTTCTGGTTGCAATGTTGTGCAGCATGGCACATACTGCTACAATCCTGCAGCAGGTCTCGGGGTTGTATTGCGATGCACCACCAGTCTTATGTAGGATCCGGAAGCGACTTTTCAGGATCCCGAATGTTCTCTCGACCACATTTCTTGTGCTAATATGTGCCGCGTTGTAGCGCTGTTCCTGTGGTGTTGCTGGGTTGAGGTAGGGGGTCAGGATATATTCCCGCAAGGCGTATGCGCTGTCACCTACAGGGTGGGAAGCAAAGGGTTAGCCGCAGTAGTGCAATTACATATGGGATAATGATGTAACAAATAGGTATATGTAGGTACCAAGTAGGTGTCCCTCTCCAAATTCACTGTTGAGCAGACGCCTGTGGATGCCACTGTGCCGGAATATATATGAGTCGTGTGTGCTCCCTGGAAATTGTGCCACTATGTCCGTAATTATGTGCTTGGCATTGCACACGACCTGGACGTTGATCGAGTGATAGGACTTCCTGTTACGGAAGATGTACTCGTTGGCTGATGGGGGACAGATGGGGACATGCGTGCAGTCAATGCATCCGATGACATGGGGGAATTGTGCCACCTGGTAGAACTCCAGTTTGGTCTGGTTCAACTGCTGTGGGGTTGTGGGGAAGGTGATGTGGGTATGTATCATTGCCAGCATGGCATCAATGAATTTACGGAAGAAGCGTGAAAGTGCGCTTTGTGAGACGCCTCCGGCTACCGCTACAACCCCCTGGAAACTTCTGGACGCCAGTAGGTGCAGGCTGCATAGGACCTGGACGTGCACAGGAATGGCATTTGTCCTACGGGTCTGGTGCTGCAGTAGTGGTTCCAGGTCAGCAATTAGGCACATTATCATGGCACGATTCAGACGGTACTTGTCATATACTTCCTCGTCATTTTGGCCCAGCAATGTAATGCGCACTCTGAATACCCTCTCCTGGATCCTCCTCCTGCGCTGTGCTGCTGCATTTATTCTCATCCTCCTTGCAAGCACGTAGAGGGCTGCCATTTTGAAAAACTTACGGGGTCTCCAGTGGCATTTTTGAAGGGTTTCAGATAGTTTACACTTGTGAATTTTTATTTTTTATTTTTTTATTTGTGTTTCATCAACTTTACCTCCTGGTTGAGATTCCCCTTATTCTGCTCATGCTAAATAGCGATTTAGATGAAATTCGGTATTTGCGAATTTTGATGCATTCCTTTGCGATTCTTTATTTGCTAATCGCTATTGGCACGTGCAATTGATGATTTCGCTATTTTCGAATCGCTAATTTGCGATTCGGTAAATTACCGGGGGCTTTTTTTGCGATTGTGTAGTTTTTTCGCTATTGGGCTTGATGCATTGGAATATGTTGTTGTGCGCTCGCTAACGGCCTATTTTAACGATTCGCAAATTTAGCGAGGGGTATTTTGCTTGATGCATGGGCCAGTATGTGCTCCAAATAGACATAATAAAACACCAAAATCAAAATTGGATTTTAACGAACCAAGATCATACCATTAATTCATATGTTCCATCATTGGGCCCCATATCTGAATACCCAGTTTTTTCCGATTCATTGACTTAAGACAAAAGAGACTATATTCCAAATTAAAAATATTATAAAATTTGGCCCGCCACATCTCGAACGAAGGGGCATCCTGCTGCAACCAACTTTAGGCGACACATAGTCGTGCAACTGCAGCTGCAATGAATATAATATATCGCAACTTATATGCCGGTTGGCCCGTACAGAGAGTATCCCCAACCCCCAATAACATTACATCCTTTGTCATGCGAATTTGTATCCCTGTAATTCCAGATAGAAACTGGTCTATTTGTAACTTTAGTTGCAAAAGAGAAGTGCAATCATAAAAAACATGCACGATGTCAGCTCTCTCCATACTGCATCTAAAACACTTCCCATCATTAGCGCCCACCCACTTCATCATCCTCTCTGGTGTATGATACAGGTTAAATAGCATCTTGTAGTGTTGGGCTTTCAAATTTGCTGACATCAAAATTCTCCCTGCAGTCTCAATTGATTGCTGCATATACGCACCTTCCTTCCCTAGTCGATCACACCATTTACTATCTTGTGCAGCCAGATCGTCCTGTTGTACTGCAATTAATATGTCATACAATACCCCTAACTTTGCCCTTCGTTTAATTGCCTCAACTACCAAGGATGTAGTAATTCCCTCCTGCATATGATGTTTAAATATAAAAACCCGAATTTGCAAATACTTAACAAATTCATTTTGTTGAAGTCCATATCTATCAACTAAACCTGAAAATGAAGCTAATACCCCCCCTCGAATAAGTCTCTGAATTGCCTAATCCCCTTAGCCCTCCAGCGCTGCATCCTAAAATCCCAAAATATAGCGGGGAATATGTGTCGAGTTTAACGGAGTATAATAGCTAATCCGTGGAATGTCTAACATTTTGCATAATGATTTCCAAACCTTATAGGCTGCAAGCACTACCTTAAACCGTGTTTTTTTAAAATAACTTAGTTCAAAAAACGTAACTAAAGAATTCCTGGCTTCTGCCCCTAACAACATCTGGTATATTGATGGCGCCTCCGCCAGCGCCACATCTTCCCCTGTCAACAATATCCGTATATTTTGGAGTATGCATGCGTAATAATAAAATGTAAAATTAGGAACAGACCTACCCCCCGATCCTGTGGTAACATCATGAATTTAAACGCCCGCCGAACTTTCCTTTGTCCCCATATAAACCTATCACAAATAGATTGCACTCTCTGCAATTGTATTTTAGTTAATTCTAGCGGTACCGCCCTAAAATAATACATGATTTTGGGGAGAATAGTCATCTTGAGCACATTGCACCTCCCCACCAGCGAGAGGTGCAAGCACTCCAACCGATCAAGCTGCTGTTTAATCGCCGAAACTATACCACCCCAATTTACCTCAATCAAATCCTGCAGAGACATTCTAATTTTAATACCCAAATAGCTTTTAAATTTCTAATGATATGTAAACTTACCTTTCCACCTCCTCGAATTTCGCCGGGACACAATCGCAGCGGTGCGCGTCAGGGTCCGAGGCAGCCCTGTTTAAATCCAGATCACCACACAAAATTGCGTGCCCACACCTTCTGTAGAATAAAGCACGAGTCCACAAGTGCTTGGGATAAGTTTTATTTCTCGGTACCAAGCTGGAAAAAACCCAATGCGTTTCGGCGTAAACGCCTTGATCACGGGTAAATTCATTATTTTTTGTTCCATACATATATACACATGTAATCACGTACAACGTGCAGAAAAGTTGAAAACATAAAAAGTGGACTACCAAGTGAAATCATAATGTTACAAGTTTCTAAATGTCGGCCATTTTGTAATAGGCAGAACGGGCATACGCCGCAAGCTGTTTGCACTGATTTCCAACACATTTCCCTTTATTTACTGAAATGATCGGCAGAGTCACCGTTTTATACTTAAACAATCCTCCTTAAAAGGAATTATTTTTATACACTAAAGACGATTTTTGAAAATTCCATAATCTCCATTAATTTCTCTTTTTAGTACCAACACAATTATACTCGTCCTAATAAAAAACGGGTCATTCAATCTTATATATACTGCAAACAGCAAATAAAAAAATCTTTAAAACGACAAATACGTTTATAGCTCGTATACTCCTATTCCATAAATAATGTCCCTCAATATTAACAATTCCTAGAGAACATGATGCCCTATATTGGCAGAAAGTGAGACAATTGACTTTACACATCTTTCCAGTAATAGAATGTTTGTAACACTCCAATATACAAAAAAGATTGGTCATATGGGTAATAGTCTAAACATAATAGTACCATAACATTTCATTACGCTTGGCTCAAACTTCAACTGAAGCATTGTGAGATATCTATCCCGATATAACTCACATTTCATAATACAATATTTATATAATTGATATAAATCAATCCCAAGTGGGGTGGTAAACTAAATTTCAATAAAGAGTATTCCCACATTGTCGCCCCAGTGGGCATCAATATATCTTATGTTATGTTCCATCAATCAAACAACACAGATAAAATAAATCTTCAAAATATTCTTGCATCAATATTGTCTCCACCTAAAAAAAGGGAACAGATTAAATGTCAAGGCTCGATCATAAACTTCAGTGTTACACAAAACAGCATAACCAGTGTAAAAGTAACATAAACGTGAAAGTGCAATTTAAAATCATCATGTAAAATGTTTGGATACAGAATGCACAAGGCTAAAGATTTTTCCGAATTCCTAAGGATACCATCAGGAAGGAATATTATGCAAATCATGATAGACACTACCGAAGAAAGGTAGGTCAAAAAACTGCTAACACCCTGGATAGATAAAAAAACAATCACTAAAATACTGAAAATACTCATACTTAATCACCCAAAAACCAGGACAATTCTTCTTCAGAATTAAGGCCACCCGGGATTTTGGTATCTAGCTCCAAAATGTAATTTGATTCTAATTGGCGCAACCTACAAATCCTGTCCCCACCTCTGATAGTTGGAGGGACCCGATCAATGACATAAAAGCGCAACAAATTGCGATTACTTTTATGAAATTCCTCAAAATGGCGCGCCACCGGAGACATCTTATCTTTGTTGTGTATCGCCCGCATATGTTCCAGAATACGCTTCTTTGCAGGAAACATAGTACTGCCCACATATCTCTTAGAACATGGACAGTTTAGAACATATACACAGAAGTCAGAGAGACAAGTCAGATGTATTTCTATTATTCTCTCTGAGTCTGTTACTGGATAAAAAAACCTTCTTTACATTGGAGCTAAATTTGCATGCTTTACAAGACATGCAAGTAAAGAAGCCTTGGATGTCCGAGTTTGTGGGTTTAGTGAGTGAGACCTCATTTATGCATAGCCTGTCTTTTAAGGAATTGGCCTTTCTAAATGAAATATTAGGAGAATCTTTCAACACCCCTTCTAGAGTCGGTTCAGTTTTTAAGATTCTCCAATGTTTCCTCAAACATTTACGCAGATCTTGTGAGCTTGAGTTGTAAGTTGTTATATATCTGATAATATTGTCATCTTCATTACTGGCATTATCCTTAGGAGATAGCAACTCGTCCCATTTGAGACTAGCTGCTTTGGCACATGCATCCTTAATGGATTTAGCATTGTAACCCCTATCCAGAAATCTGGCAGTCATACAGTCACATTCTTTCTCAAAGTCACATTCTGAACTACAGTTCCACCGAGCCCGGAGGAACTCTCCATATGGAATACTTTGAATCAACACCTTCGAATGCCCACTCTCTGCATGCAAGAGGGTGTTTCCTGCAGTTTTTTTACGGAAAAGCCTAGATGTCAATTGATCATTCACCACTTCTACTTGTAAGTCCAGAAACTCAATGCAGGTATCACTCATATTGCCTTCAAATCTAAGATTAACCTCATTCGTATTAAGAAATGAGATAAAATCATTTGCTTGTTCCTGACTGCCATGCCAGATGATAAACAGGTCATCAATATAACGTAACCAGATTTTAATACGGTCGCTATATTGACTATAGGCCCTAGGCACCTGCTGCTCCCACCACCCCATAAAGAGGTTAGCATAACTGGGAGCAAAGCAGGTGCCCATGGCAGTCCCCTGTTTTTGTCTTAAAAAAAAAAGTCTCATTGAAAATAAAAAAATTACTCTCGAGACAAAATTTGATCATCAGCAATATCATGTCATTGTGTTGCAGAAAAGAGAGAGACCGGGATTTTAAGAAATGCTTGCAAGCCTGGACACCATCAACATGTTTGATAGAGGTGTACAAGCTGCAGACATCCAAGGTTATCAATAAGAAACCTTCTTGCCAAACCACATCCTTGATTCTGTTTAAAAAATCTTTGCTATCCTTTATGTAAGAGGGCAAACTTTCTACATACGGTCGCAAAAAATAATCAATGTATTTGGAAGTTTTTTCCATTAAAGAGCCCATCGAGGACACAATAGGTCTCCCTGGTGGTCTCACTGGGTCTTTATGCAGTCTAGGTAATAAGTACAAAATAGCTATTTTAGGAAAGCGATTCAAAAGATAAGAGTACTCGTCCCATTCCAGAATTCCCTGCGTGTGCCACACTTTAAGCATGTTATGATATATGATATTTGCATTCTCAACCATATCCTTAGAAACTTCCTCATAACATTCTTGGTTCTCTAGCTGTCGTGTGCCTTCTTGTAGATAGTCTTACACATTCAACACAACAACATTACCCCCCTTATCTGATTGGCGGATAACTATACTGCGATCTTACTGCAGAGATGTTATAGCCATTCTTTCCTGTCTATTCAAGTTGTTCGACGCCAGTGACTTTTTTTAGCAAATGTTTTTAGATCATTAATCACCAGAGTTTCAAAAATATCAATACCACATGGGGGAAGTGCAGGGTTAAAAGTAGATTTAGGTCTTAAATCATTAGGACAGCTTTAATTCACCCTGTAACCCATTGATTGAGCATTTATAGGTGTTAATTCCAGATTATCAAACTCCAATTCCTTCAGAGCAATCAGAGTATCTACCTCATTGATTGACTCTTTGGCAGGAGTGATTTGAGTCAAAACATTCTGAGGGGGAAGATTCTTAACTTTCAATTTATGCCACTTCCGCAATCTTAATTTTCTTACAAAATGATAAAGATCAACTCTTTCTTGCGGATATGTAAACTTATATACATCTATATGTAGTTGTACAAAGTCAGGAGAAGAGGTTGGGCAGAATCCCAAACCTTAACAAAGTACATTATTCTGTGATGCAGACAATACATGGTTGGACAGATTAACAATGGACACACAGTTACTAGTTTGCCTGGTCACTACCTTGTCCTCAAATATCTGTAACTGCACTCCATCTTGAGGTTGCGAGAGGTGGACTTTGTAGTAACTTGCTCCCTTATGTTTGTGTCTGTTGTTCTTCCCTCCCATTCCTGTTTCTTTGGGTTTTGCTTGTTGAAATCTAGTTGTGTGCCTTTTTTGTATATTTGTAATTCCAATAAAAAAGAGGAACTTTGATTAGCAAGGAGCAACGTAGTGCCTGATGTGCTGCCAGTGGAATCCCATGTGTCATTACCAATGCTGGAGATATCGGACTCACTTGCTGAAGTTGACACAACGGGTGGTTTATTCATGTTAATTTTGTTGTTTAGTTGAGCTTTAACATTGTCAAACTACTTTGCAAAGGTGAAGACCCTTCCATTACGGTAGTCATTATCATCCCGCCTCCATTTTCTCATTTTTTAAATTCTTTGATATAGCGTTTGTGTATTTAGGACCTCTTCTATGACCAGGTAATTCCTTTTGGTAGCCTCAGGCAGATTCAGGTCCTTAATTTCCGCCTCTAGTTTGGCAATAGCTAGTAACAGTATGTCTCTCTTCCTCTCAGCATGCTTGATAAGGATGATTATCATGCCAAAAGATGTCGACAGAATGAGATGTTCCCACTCTGTCAAAAGGTCCCCATCTAATTCCTCAAAAGAT
Organism: Calotriton arnoldi; assembly: GCA_963921515.1. Classification (NCBI taxonomy): domain Eukaryota; kingdom Metazoa; phylum Chordata; class Amphibia; order Caudata; family Salamandridae; genus Calotriton; species Calotriton arnoldi. Next base: position 842,993 of record CAWUFW010004770.1, read on the forward strand.
GGATGGATGGAAAACCTTTGACCCGTAGGCCACATGGAACTTGTTTAAGATCTATGTATCATTTAGGATGGTAAGGTAATACTTTATTGTACAGTTAATTAAAACCATTATAAACCATCATCAATTAAAACAGTTTCATGTTTCGAAACGGCCATAACAAATTACGATGATACTATGGTAAACTATGAGTAAGAACTGCTATTAAAAAGTACTAAAGTTAAAACTATTAAAATACAGGCAGAGTGGAAGATTGGCCTAAGAACTGACTCAATTCTGTCATGCCATTAAAAACTTTGCATGGTTGGGCTTACTTGCTTTCCCATTCGAATTCAGTTTATTATTACAGTCCTTAATGTGCCTGGGCCACAAGAGATGATCCTCCGCATAGACTTGTGCTTGCTTAGTCCCGCCCAAGAAAGAATTACCACGTGTACTACAAAGAAAGCGAACAGTAGAATAGAAGGGAAAAAAAAGAAGAAAGAAATCCCAATGGTGCCCTTGTAGCAACACATGCAATTGATTGCTTGAAGAACAAAAAGTTTCAGGGAGACGTCTAAGCCGTGGTCATTCGATACTTGAGCTCTAACCATTAACTGTTCAAAGTTTTAGAGTTTATAGCGGTAAAGCTCAATGAACACCAAGATACCGACTAGACCCTTGTTGCCATCCGATTACTTTGGCTCTAAGGGTACAAGGGTTGCACTGGGTTCCGTCACTGTCCTTCCTGCTTTTCCCCTAATGCGAGTGCGATGCCTTCTTCATGAGGGTTGTGGCGCTAGTTTCTGCTCTGCAACAAGACCAATTTGACTTTTTCTGCTTATTCTTTCACTTTATTAAAGTGGACATCTACAGCTTCAAGATATTTTACCAATCGGCAGCTCAGTTGGACTTCATCGCCGGAGAAGCATGCCAGGACTGCTTGCCTGCATGACCTTATCTGGTTTTTATTAAATAGTGGTCTCAAAAGGGTCATTTAGGATGGTGCGGTCCCACCATCTTGATAGTTCCTGCTTTTTAAGACGCTCGAGTCTCATACATTTCTGTCTATGGCCCTCTCTAGTGTTACAAAACACACAAATGAGGCCTGAGGAGGTTTAAAGACCCGCAGGGGGTGACTCCCCTCTAACACAATCAGACATGCCAAAAGTGAACCCCTGGGTCTGAAACTTGAGTAGAGTGCGGGGGAGGCCCTTTTAAAGGATGATTTCCCTCACTCACCCGTAGGTGGCATGCTTCATCTTCTGGTAACTTCCTCGCACCGCGAACGAAGTTGCAGTGTGGGCTACAACACCCTCACTGAGAGGGAGGAGCTCAGGGATGTTTTATGATGTAAAAAGAGTTATCCTAAGACCTTGAGATGAGCAGGGCGTGGAGGGAGTGAAATGGGGAGTGAAAGTGGGCTAAAACTAAATCCCTGGTATGTCAGAACATACTTTAATGGGACATCCAGAGGTCAGGATTAAAAAGGTTGAGCTATGGCCGGAGAATCCAACCAGCCATAGACTAATAGTGGTCGACATGTTACAGCCTGGTACCCTCTACAGAGGTGTAGTGGCTTTCTTCAGGACCAAACGTGAAAGGTGGGGTGAAAAAAACCACACATACCAAACTTAGTAGGTGGTCAGAAAAAGGTATAATAACCACTCGAAATTGCCGCTGGTCAGTCTTCCCTGAAAAGTGACAGTGTTAGATAAACAATGTATAACCCATATCACACGCACTCACTTATAAATCGCCACATATTGATGCTGTAAATACAGTTTGTGGCCTATTACAGTATCAGAAGGACTGTTATAAATGCTTACCCGCATTGTCGGGTGGATTAATGGCACCTTAACCTCGGCACACACACTCGAGGTGGCAAGTGGGGAAAAAAAGGATTGACTGTAACATGCAGTCATAAAAGTACACAAACACAGTTGACTCGATACACATGTAAAAGCAAATGAAGAGAGCTACTGGAGCCTTGTTGTAGCAAAAGCGTGCTTATCCAAGAAATTTGCAAGGGAATATTCTATGAATGGCATTTTCGCTACCATTCAAAAAGGGTCTGAAATGGATTCTATGAAAAAAGTCGAAATAATGTCTAAAGCCACTGATAGAATAGGCGTCCGCCTCAGGATATAACCGGGACGCCAGCTAGATAAAGAGGGTGGTTTCTATGTTGGCAGTGAATTTTTGTTTCAATGTGCTCAGTACCCTGGTCCCAAGAGACACCACCTGATCCATGTATTGGCACAATACATTCTCAACAAAACTATAAATCTGTCAACCCCTCACAAACTATGGGGGTTGCGCACCCTTGTGGCGTAGCTTATTTTGGCAAAAATGTGAAAAAAAATATATTATGGGGTTAGCCTTGCATTTGCAAACGGAGGATAGGGCAAAGTAATGCGCAACCCGTTACTCAAAGGAGCACATGGATATGGGGGCATCAAAGGAGTGTAGTCACTTGGCTGGGAATGGGTTAATCATATCCCAGTGAAATGACAGTTGTTTGGCCTTAAGTGTCGCTATGTCAAAACCCAACAAGAGGGAAAGACTGTTAATAGATTCCATATGCAGGACGTTGGTCCATGAACACACCAGTCCTCGAATGGGCTGGAAACCAAAAGGCTAATATATCCAGTAGCCGCACAAAAGGGGTTGGCAAGCCCACATGAAAGCAGAGGTGCCTGTGACTGGTATGCACATATCAGAAAAAATTACGAGTGCAATGCCCGATACGTAAGGAGCTCGTGAGCGCCCGGTATATCAAGAAAGATGTGCAGCCGAAGCCGTCCATATAAATCAAGACAAAGGAGGCATGAACCTCATTCGAAGCTCAATGGAGCCCGTGTGACCCCGGACAAACTATTGGGGTCATGAGTGAAACTTAGCGAAGGAGCTGGTGGCTCAGAGGAGCTCGTGAGCTCCAGTCGACTTTGATAGGCTAAAGCATGAAAGCTAACACATAATGTAACAGTACCTAGCAGATGGCGTCCTCACACCTGCAACGTGCGCCTTGGAAGGGACGCCGGTGAATATAACAAGCCCAGTAGTCAGGCCTCAGCTTGAGGCTTGACTCTGCCCACCATGTGATTGGTGGTGTATGGAGAGTGAAGAAATACTCTGCGTGAGGCTGGGGAGACTGTCCCCAGAAATGATAAGTAAAGGAAGTCAATAAAGAAAAAGTAACAATGTGGTCCAAACCTAATGAAAGGGCGTATAAATGCTGTGTTGAAAAGTGCTGTTGAAACTTTATTGACAAACGTGGAGACAACTTCTGCATGGAGAGATCTCACACTGGGTTTTGATTGAGAAAAACTTTATTGAACACCTCACTTTTGTCCACTAGTGTCAACCATGGTTGTTAGATGGTAGAAGAGGGTACTAAGCATTGTTACATGAAGGGAGTCTTATTCCATCAGGTCTGCACAACTTTATTGAAAAGGGCCACCACTAAGGGCACAGTGGTGCCTAAGCATGAGGCCGGGAACAGTGTGGAGGAAAGGGGGGGGTCAAAGCAGCCACACTTTGTGGAAGTGTAAAAAATAATGAGAATGAAGCCAGGGCACAGTGTCCCTTGTGGCCAGGTAGCACTTGTGAATGAGGCCAAACAGAGACTTGGTATACCCTGTGTGGACTCAGAGACACACTAGTGTCATGATTCTTCAGTTAAAGGCTCAGATGGGATAGTTAGGTGGTGGTGTTCATAGTACATCTGCAGAAGTCCACATCATGATTACATGTATATGCTGCAGCCGATGAGAGCAGACGTGAGCTGAGGAGCACCGACTGCCGCTTCCCCGAGTTTACCTATCCTGAACCCCCAAATAACCTGGGGAAGGTAGATTTTAAGGCTGGGGAACCCCTGGCACACTTCAGCAGTGGTAACGCGTCCAAGCTGCCTGATTTGCTGTGTCGCAAAGGTGAATCCTGGAGCTGGCTAGTCAGTCAAGCGCAGCGGCAATATGGCGACCGGCCCCTAAACTAACAGACCACAACGGTTGTAACTCACCGCCCGGACAACGGAGTTTACCTGCAGAGCCCGTCTTGACCTGCCGAGTCCCTGGTGGAGATGCTGGTGGGATAGGGACGCCGAAATCCGGACAGTCCCTGAACGGCTGCAGAGGAGCGGACAAAAACCACCGGGAGCGCCCGCAAAATGGCGCCCGCGTCTCGTCTGGCCTGACCTGGCTGCTGTGACGGTGAAGTGGCCCGGACCCCCTGTGAAACCCTGAGCCACCTGGTGAGTGCCGGAAGACAGTGGCGCTGCTGGAGTTGTGCGGGAGCTTCCGATTACAACCCCCCACGTCTGGGGACGGTGAAGGGGAATCCTTGAAGCGGAGCCCAGGCGGGGAGGGGCCCTAAGTTGTAAACCCAGGACACCAGCGGGAGCGCCCGAAACCAGGGACCCCTCCCTCACACACGCCCCTGCCCAGGATTACTGCGGAGAGTTTTTGCCGGTAGGACCACGGAGAGGTGGAGTGAGCCCCGTGGCGCCGCTCACAAAATGGCGACCGCGCCATAAAAGTCCGCGAGCAACTGCCGTGGTGGTGGGACGTTCCTGCGGCCCCAGAGAACCCAGACGAGCCTTCAGCGGGGAAGAAGCCATATGGAGGCGGGGACACGTTGACAACCCAGGTGATCCCAGCGCGTCCCTGCCAAAGCCAGGTGACGTTGGGCGGAGGAAACCTGCGAAGTGGGTCCAGCCTGGACTTACACAAGAAGGGGCCCGGCCGAGCTGTACCAGACCTCTGCTGGGAGGGAGTAGTGGAGGAGAGTCTTCATCCAACCGTGTGGTGACCGCCAGAATAGCACGTGCAGACCGCATGCCTGCAGGAATGATTCACCGGTGGGTGCACTAGTAGTGGCTGGCGCTGAATATCTGCGACGGATACGTAACAACAACGTGGGCCCCTGCAGAGACCCCCCATCAGGCGCACTGACCACCGAGCAGGAGGGGGACAACCGGAAACTACGCGGTGAGAGCATGGACTGACCCTATAACTAGTGACGGAGCACCGTGGGATCACCACCGGCGAGTGGGGTGCATCTAGACACCGGCTGTGCTAAATCCGGTGGGTGGCCTACCCTTAACATATGCCAAAAGGAGTAGGCTGCTGGGGGTACTGGAGACGGGCTGACGCGGGAGAGTGCTGAGGACTGCTTCCAAGACCCCCGGGCCACTGAGGTGGATTTTCCATCGGCGGGACCACTCGGCCCACGACTCCTGCAGTGGGCGAGCCAGCCCGGGACAGTAGCGGTGTCTTGATTGCGGGTCGGGGGGATGCGTGGTGACCGAGGTGACCTAGAGGAACTGGTAGAATCCCACCGAGTTAACTACGGGGTGCACAGGACTCGAGCCGGGACCACATCGGTACGCCACGGCTGGGAAATGGGGAGAACACAAAAGAAGCGGGGGTTCGCTGTCCTCAGCATCGATGCCCCAGGGACTCACTCTGAGGAGGAAGATGATTTGCCTGAAACAGCTGGAGCCCCATCCTCTCGCAAACCCATCCTGGCTGATATCATGCAGGCCATAACGGCCTCCAGAGAGGCGTTGGAGGGGAAAATTGATGCTATCGGTCGGACCTCAACCTGCTCAAAGATGAACATCGTAAACTCAAGGACAGAGTGTCCAGTAATGAAAAAGAGTTGAGTGGCCTGCCGGACTCTGTCCAGGAAATGCGCCGCTCCCTCACTGTCCTGGAATCTAAGGTAAAAACTCTGGAAATGCGGGCTGAGGACAGTGAAGGGAGGCCGCGACGAAATAACATCCGAGTTGTCGGAATACCAGAAAAAACAGAAGGGACAAACATGGTCCGCTACTTGGAAGACTGGCTCAGGTCTGAGGTGGCTCCATCACCCTTCTACGCCCTGGAACGGGCGCACAGAGTTCCAGCTAAACCGCCGAAGCCAGGGGCTCCTCCCCGTCCTGTCGTGGCCAGACTCCTACACTTTCGAGACAGGGATCATATTTTGCAGAGTGCCCGCCAAAAGCAAGACCTGCGTATTGATAATAGCACCATCATGATTTTCCCGGACTTCACGAGGGAAGTACAGCGCAGCAGAGCATCCTTTGCTGCTGTCAAGGCCAAACTACGCAACTTGAACTTGCCCTATGCTATGCTATTTCCCACCCGGCTCCGAGTGGCGGACCCGCCGGGTACTCGTTTCTTTGACACGCCACAAGATGCTTGGGACTGGCTTGACACCCGTGGCCCAGGGGGTCGCCATACTCCAGCAATTGGGACCCCGCAGCATAGTCCTCATAACCTTGGGGCTAAAACCAAGACTCCTTCGCCTAGAGAACTCAGCCTGGAACGTCGCAAGGCACTTCAGGCGGTGATATCGCACAGTCAAAAAAGCCCTGGTTCTCCTATAAGTGGAAGCGGTCGCCACACTAGTAGGTCGGAGACCTCGCCAGACCGCAGCGTCAATGACTGCCTAGGAACGGATATGCCAAAGATTACACCTCAAACAGCCGACGATCTCATATGATCTTGGAATGACAATCAGCATGGAGGCTTTGTGGGGCCCACCATCATTTTGCTACTGGCGCAAAGACAGAGAAATTCTGCCTTCCCTGCAGTGCATTCTGAGGAACGGGATTTGTTGACTGAAACAGTTACGGGGAATTTCTGTAGTTGGGGTTTTTTAAGGGGGCCCAGGCGTGTCACGGGGATAACGTTTTTTAAAGGTTGTAACCATAGGCCACACCAATGGGATCCCCATTAGGCTTGACTTGTCTTTCGTGAAATGTGCGGGGCATGCACTCTATGGTCCGGCGTCATAAAATCCATTCTTATTTGATCCGAAGAGGCATTCAGATCGCATTCCTCCAAGAAACCCACATGCTAGCACAAGAGGGAAAGGCGTTGCAACGCCGATGGAGGGTCAGGCTTATTACACCTCATACTCCGCATATGCGAGGGGAGCGTTGATATGGATTAGGGCGGGAGTTCCATTCCAGTGCTTGACACAGCTAATAGACCCGGAAGGCAGATACGTGGTGGTGTCGGGGAGGTTGGATGGCAAGGACCTCATACTTGGTAGTATCTATGCACCCAACTCGGACCAGCCGGCCTTCTTTTCCCTTCTGTCAGGAAAGCTGGCGACCATCCTCACAGGGCCGATGCTGATGGGGGGAGACTTTAATTGTACCTCTGATGTTGCCCTTGACCGCTCTCACCCCCCCTCCCTAATGCACCTGCACACAAATTGGCTGACTCACGACGTCACTGGCAACAGAAATGGGGCTTAATTGACACATGGAGGGCGCAACACCCTATAACCCGTGATTACTCTTTCTTCTCAGCCCTCCACGAACTGCATGTCAGACTAAACGCTATTCTGTGTTCACCTGATGTCCATGAGGGGGTTAGTTGCAGCGAATACCTTACCAGGACATTATCAGACCACAACCCTGTCCTGATACAATTACAATGGTCACATGTGCGACCTAAAATTCCCACCTGGCGCCTGCGCCCGGAGACCCTGGATGACCAGGTTTTTCGCGCCACAATAGGCACAGCTATCACTAACTATTTCCAGGATAACGAAGGTACAGCCACATCCTACCTTGTGGAATGGGACGCCTTGAAAACGGTCCTTAGAGGGAGGTGTATTTCTGAGGTGGTTGGGGTAAGGAAAGTTCTCCTCCAAGATATAAAAAGGTGATGATGAGCGCCTGCGCGCCTTGGAAAAGGATAGACCCGAAAACCCGGCTAAGCAACAGGAACTACTAGAGGCTAGGGAGGCAGTTGCCACGCAGGTAGAATGGCTGCGCTGCTTTGACTACAAACAATACATAACTCGAGCACACTCGGAGAGGGATAAATTGGGGGCCCTTCTGGCCTGGTTGGCCAACCCGGCTCAACGGGGATCAGTCATTTTGGAGATCAGAAACCAAAATGGGGTGGCCAGGTACGACCAGCAGGGGATCAATGACATATTCTTAGAATACTATACCGAGCTCTATTGCAGTCAGCTGTCTCCAATGGAGGAGGAGCTGCAGGGGTTCACGCACGAGATTGAGCTACCCAAACTAGACGAGGACACAGCAACCTTGTTAGGTCACGAGATCGAAGTAAGGGAGGTGCGTGGAGCCATCAAGAGCATGGCCCGTAATAAAACGCTGGGTACTGATGGCCTACCAATAGAATTTTACCTCGCATACATTGACCTCTTAGCTCTCAAATCGTGCAATTGTATAATGATGCCAAGAGACTTGGCAAACTCCCGGTCTCCACTAGGGAAGCGATCATCATCCCCCTACTAAAGCCGGGTAAGTCGGCGTGGGACAAAACTGTGTACCGCCCCTTGTCCATGCTCAATCTCGATTATAAAATCCTAAGTAAAATCTTGGCCTCCCGTCTGCTCCCTTACATGACCACCCTCATACATGTAGACCAATCTGGGTTCATCCCCACTAGAAACACAGCGGTCAATGTCCGAAGGCTCATGCACATACTGGACGCGAACACTTATTGTGCGGATGCTGCCACAATATTTTCAGTGGACATAGAAAAAGCCTTCGACAGTCTTGAATGGGCTTTCCTATTTCGCGAGATGCGGAAAATGGGACTGGGAGCTGGGTTTGTGGACTGGACGGCTCTCCTCTATGCTGACTCCACTGCCCGAATTAGAACTGGAGGGCTGATCTCCGACGCTTGCAAGGTGGGGCGGGGCACGCGCCAGGGTTATCCCCTCTCCCCATTACTGTTTGCGTTGGCGATGAAGCCCTTAGCAGCGCATGCCAGAACGGGGCGGGCATACCGGGGGCTTGATATAGATGGCCAGGTTCATCATATTGCATTATACGCTGATGACCTTTTACTGTTCCTAGCGGATTCGGGTGCGGAACTCTTGGGGGCAAAGAGCTTACTCCAAGCTCTTAGCAGAGTGGCAGGACTGAAGGTGAACTGGTCGAAATCCTGCCCGTTTCCCGGCGTGTGGGGATACAGTGGGCCCGCAGCACACGGAAGGGGTCGCCTGGGAAGACAGATGTCTCCCCTACCTGGGCACCCATATTTAGCACAAACAGGAGGACATCCTTGAGGGTAATACCCGGAAGGTCATTAGAGGGGCAAAAGCCAACTTCGAATTCTGGGGTTCTCTGCCGCTATCAGTGGCTGGCCGAGTGGCCCTTCTTAAAATGATAACCCTCCCACGGCTCTTGTATTACTTTGGGACCCTGCCGGTCTGGATCCCGGTGGCGTATTTCAAGCAGCTCCGTTCAATGATCACGGCCTTCCTCTGGGGCAAGGGCAGACGTAGGGTGGCGCTTAGCACACTCATGCGACCAAGGGCAGAGGGCGGCCTGGCGGTCCCGGACTACGAGACCTATTATTTGGCAGTGCAATTCCAATGGCTTACGCAGTGGGTAGCAAAATTGACCAGGGGAGACGATGGGCGTAGAGGGGATTTTGGAGCCCTGATGCTGCTCTCCCGCATTATACTGAGGCTTCCGGTTAACACTGCGGCCCTCACCCTGGAGCTCGCCATGGCGCGAAAGTGCTGGCACAGATATTTGCGCAGAGCTTCCATTACACGCCCCTATGCACCGGAAATACCGTTGATAATGTGTCGCGCCCTTCCACATGGTGGTACTTGGCAGAGGTTGGAAGCCTGGGTGGAGCGGGGGCTGTCTACCATAGGAGACCTTTGAGGAGGGGGCCATGGTCCCGTTTAATGACCTGCAAACCCGCTTTGATTTATCTGGGGGTGATTTCCTGCAATACACGGCCCTCACTGCGGCTATCAGGAAGCACTGGGGTAAGAGACTTTCAGAATCTCCAACTTCCATGTGCTGCCAATATGTAGTGCTAGCGGCAGGCACTTTTAAAGCAGTGACGTGTCTCTATCGGCGCATGACGCTGGAATCCTTACTCCCCCTGACTGTCCTGAAACACAAATGGGAGATGGATATCGGGAAGGACATCCCAGATAAGGCATGGGAGGCAATAGTAGAGAGAGCCCGGAAGAGCACGAGAAATACAAGGTTTCAGCTAGTACATTTCCATATCCTACATAGAGCATACCTCACCCCAGCAAAATTGCATACATACTTCCCGGACCAATCGCCGGCCTGCCCGAGATGTAGCGCAGACAGCGCGGATTTTAAACATATGATATGGGATTGCCCGTTCCTAGGCAGTTACTGGGAGGAGATAACGGCAGTACTATCAGACCTCACGGACAGGGACCTAGACCCAACCATGGCTCATTGTATATTGCACTGGTTTCCCCATACGTCCAAAAACAAAATTGCCAGTAACTTTATTGATCTGGGTCTGCTCCTGGCGAAATGGAACATCACCACCCATTGGAAGGCAAGGCAGGGCCCTAGTATGGCAAAGCGGAAGGCAGAATTCCTAAAATGGGAGGAATGTGAGGGAGTGGTTCGGTTACAAATAGCGAGGAGAACTGAGAGTGAAAAGGCACTGGACCGGGCGAGAGCATGGGAAGCGCTCATAGTCGCACTTAACTCTCCGGATGAGGAAGGGGGTGACGCACTTGTAGATGACCCTGGGGCAGCTATGATCTAACATGTAAGCAGCGCTAAGATCCCGTTGATCTGAGGCCTCGCGCTTAGCAGGGAGACACTCCTAGCATGCTAGGAGACGCCCGGTGACAGTAGCCCCTCATACAACTTATTCGCCCCACGCAGACATTGGATACAATGGCTTATTGCACCCTGCACTTAAATGACACGCCTGGGGGGGTGGGAAGGGAGGGAAGGGTGGGGGGCTAGTTAGAGTTGGGAACTGTTACTGGTTGTAACTAACGTGATGACAGCGTGAAGTGCCATACTAGTTGATTTCGATATCTTACGATATTCAGAGATGCCATACATACCCTGATTTGCACTGTGATTTTCCTAAATGTCATGGGCATGTAACCGAAACCCCTTCTTTGCTTGTTTGGAAAAACAATAAAAATTGTTTTAAAAATTAAAATTAAAAAAATGATTACATGTATATAAAGTGTGTACAGACTCTGGACATACGAGGTTTATGGACTAACCCATTAAGGACGGGATAAACTGAACCAGGGGATGTCATCATTTAAACCCCTGCTATCAGTGCGTAGCCTGAAGACCCAACGTTGCTCCTTTCTGGGACATGTTTGCAATTGGCTGAATAATGTTGGATTTGTCTAAGACACTCAAACACACAAGAAGAGGGAGGGACTAGGAGCAAATGGAAAGAAAGGTCTAGTTACCCCGGCTCCCAAAGTTAATGTTACAATCGCTGGAGGGTAACTGTTCCTAAGAGAAAAAAGCAGGCCTATTAGGTCGCTGAAAGGACTGGTGAAAGGGACTCTTTCAAAGGATCGTTTGGATATGATCGTCTCAGAGGGGGGAATTCCTCCTTGGTGAAGAAGTTCCCTCACACACCCAAGCGGGTGTCATGCTTTATCATCGGGCATTGCCCCTCGTGGTGGTGGCGCTGCTGTCCCCCATGGGCCCCGCGAGAGGGCTCTTTATCGGAGATCTTTTGGAGGAACGCTGCAGTGGTGAGTGTGGGTATGTGGGGAGTGATGTGAGTTAAAAATTCCAAACTGGTACCCTTAGAAAGCTTTATTCAGGGGTCCGTGTGGTATGGTTAAAAACTGGAGCCAAGATTATGACTCTTGATCTAATAGTCATAAGTGTGAGTATTTTCCTTCTGCTAATCTAGGTGCTAGTGGTGATGAAAGTTGATGATTCTAGGTCGACATGTTTCACGCCTCTAGAGGTCCCTAGTGGATCCTGTGGCGTTTCTTCAGGACCGTGTAAGGAGTGAAGTGCAGGGGTCTGAGACGGCGACACTCAGTACACCCTGTAATACCTATATTCAGGTGTGGTCAGGGTGACTCTGCACCCGCAGGGCTACGACCACATAAGTTTCTAAATCCCGTATTAAAAAGGATTTTTCATCACGATGCTGATTTATTCATCTCAGCGTGAGAATAGTTATCAGTTAAAAGGAAACATGCTGGCGCACACATAACCCACACGCCATGAACCGGCTTGTGAAGTGACCCAACACGTTGCTCAACTGTGCCCACAGTCGTATGACAGGTACCTAAGAAGGGTAAACCCAAAACTAGTCTTTGGGACCTGGGTAAAGGACAGTACATAGGAGCAATGGTCCCAGAAAGCGATAATACACTATACAAAACACAACATGAATACACATTCAAGACTGAGACAGAAAAAATTTGTTGCTCATGGTGTTTAATTCACACTGAGCATTGGTCTGTTATTGACATTATTCACATGATACTATATACAGTTGTATCCCTAGGTGGGGATGAGTAGGGAAGATGGGGTAGGGTGATTGTGATTCAGGTGAAGGTAAGGTAGTGATTGAAAATTTGTGGTGTACATCAAAACAGTATAACACTTAGGAAGCACGTGGCTCATAAGTCGAGCCTATTAATCACAGTTTACACCAATAAACGTTGTATAGCCATGGTCTCAATTGTTAAACACAGTACAAAATCTCTGTTGTTCAAGCTGGCTTGGTTGAAAAATGTCGACGTTTCGACCCCAATAAATCAGTAGGCTATTTCAATCCTTACGCGGAGGTCTTCATCAGGACTGTGGTGTGGGGGTGGGTGAGGGGATCTAGGGAAGAGTATGACGACTTTAGAGATGGTCATACAGATCAAAAGTTGCATCTAGAAGATGGGAGGAGCACGCAATTACCATAGGTCGCCTCTGGAAAGAGGCTGCGGTTGTGTAGGGGCACGTGTGGCTCCTCGTACACGAGAGCGGAAAGACGGCACCTGGGAGGATAAGGTGCAGAGTCAGGGTAAAGAGATCTGAGTATCTTTGCAACAGTATTTGTAATGCAAAAAGTCACTTACTACAAGGGAAAAAAGTCTCTGTGTCATGCCGCGTTAGTCGGTAGTCAATGACATATAGAGCAATCTGAAGGAAAATAAAGGGAAAGTTCAACAGAACCGTGCGCGCGTACCCAGAGAAGTCAAAACAGAAATTTGTATCCCACCTTAAATTACGCGGTTCGAGAGAATTTCTGACCGATGTTGTTGTCTGGTTGTGATGTGCCTGAAAGAAACCTTAAGGGGTTAATGCAGGCAGGGTCCATAAAGGACCGGGTCAGTGTGTAGAGTTATACACTCGCTCCCCAAGGAAACGTAAAAACTGTTGGATATAATGGGTTAGAAAGAGGGCCACACATAAATAATACCGTACGTGCATGTAAACAGTGTCATGCCCCAATCTAAAAGTGAACCCTGTCATTTACACGTGCAAGAAAATTCAATTGTCTGGATTAAAAAGAAGTTAGAAGCTCAAGATTAAGGCGTCTTTAAGTAAATCTAGGGGTATGAGTAAAGGGGAGGGCATCTAGGATCAGGTAAATGACCCACGGTGGCAAAACTGTGTAATCAAAACACAAAATACCTGCGTTGTAGCAGAGCTTGCTGGAACTTTCAACTTTCCTGCGTGTCTAAAAATAAAGATAAAACGGAGTCCGGAGAGTTAAAATGTGGCTGCGTGCGCATTGGGCACAAGTCACATTTGAGTGATTCTAAAGTCGAGTGATTCTAAAGGTCAAGCGTTGGCTGAAAACTCACCGCTGCTCTGAAAGGAAGAATCCGTGTGAGCGGAACGACACGGAGGGCTGGGGTGGACTAGCTTAAATAAAGAAATCCATCACGCATGACAGTGCAATTCGTGCAGGTGCTGGATGCTCTCTGGTTTGACACGTACGGCGGGGGCACTGAAAACAGACTAACTCACCGATTGTTGAGGAAGAAAGTCTCAGAAATGAGACATGTTTGATTTAAAAGAGAATAGTTGAAGAGACTCGTAAAGGAAGGTGTTAGGGATAGAGGTATTGAATTAAAACACAGCCGAAATGTGACATGTTTGTGCAAAGATAGTTCACTAATTCAAGCCCAATTCGTGCATAGTAATGATGGTGTCAATTGCAAGTTCAAGCATTTGTGTATTCATAGATTGTTACATCTGTTATTACGTTGGTAAAATATCCAAATAGCATTGCACATGGTGGTTCGCAGATACATACGTTTGTGCATTCATAAATGGTTACATCAGTTATTACGTTGCATCAGTTATTACATTGGTAATATTACTGCACATAAAAGAGAAACCCATTTCTGATGATTGCAATGCGCTATCCCAATAACATTGCACATGGTAGTTCGCCGATTCATACGTTTGTGCATTCACAAATAGTTACATCAGTTATTACGTTGGTAATATTGTTGCACATAACACCGAAACCCATTCCAATGATTGCAATGCGCTACCCAGATGGAGTACACTGTGTTCACACAGTCATTGTCAGGCACATTATTGAAAGTGATTATGTATACTGTGTGTCCATAGAGTGCATCAGTCAAAAAAGGCTGGGACAACACTTTCACAGTTGGTTGGGAGCAGACACAATCGGCTTGGTAATTACTCAAACTGAGAGAAACAGTAAAGTGTCTGCAGAACAGGTTTACATTATTCCACAGACAAACAGGCAAATTGGGCATGGCTAATTTCTGATTCGTTAAGGCCATTCCTAATGGAGTCCAGGAGGTACATCCATTTACATTCCCTCAAATTAAGGATAGTGCCAATGTTACCTCCCCTGGGACCCAGGGAGGCTTTCTCTAGTACTACCCATCGTAGTTCATCCGGACTGTGACTCATGCTTGAGAAATGTTCCACCAGTGGCGCCCCTTGCACGGCGCATCTTATACGGCTGCAGTGCTGGAGAATCCGGGCTTTGATCTTTTGTTGGGTCTGTCCTACGTAGACGAGATCACAAGGGCATAGAATGGCGTAAATTACGTTGTTTGTGTTACAGTTAGAAAAGAAATTCAAAGTGATCACTTGATCCCTAAAGGTAAGTTCTTTCGTTTGGATGGTTGTGGGGCAGGCCTTACACTGCCCGCATCTGAAATGTCCCAGTTTCGGAGGTAGATTCCACATAGACATAATGGTCGGTGTTTCGGGGGTCTGTAGAAAGGAGCGCACCACATGTTCTCTGATGCTTTTGGCTTTTCTAAAAGAATGCATGGGTGGATTGTCCTCTCCAATATCGTCTAATATTAGGCCCCAATGTTTATTAATGGTCTTCTTAATGGCATGGCTTTGAGTGGAAAATGTTGTTACACATATCATCCTTTCCATGGGTCCAGCATTCCTCTCCTTAGGTGTGAGCAGATCTTTGCGAGGGCTGTACCAAGCCCTTTTCTGCGCCCTCTTGGTGAGTCTTTTGGGGTAGCCACGTTCCATGAGGCGGTTCAGTAGATCATCCGATTGAGCCATATAGTCAGTTTTCTTTGAGCAATTTCTGCGGATACGCAGAAACTGCCCAAAAGGGAGGTTGTCTCTGAGTCCTCTGGGGTGATGGCTATTGTATCTTAGTAGGGAGTTTCTCTCCGTAGGTTTGCGGTACAAGGTAGTGTAAAGGTGATTATCCTCGGATTTGATGGTAATGTCCAAGAAATCAATTTCATTCGGGTCAGAATGAATGGTGAATTGGATATCGGGGCTTCTCTCATTGAGCCAGGAGTGAAATGCACTCAGTTCAGTGGAATCTCTAGTCCAAATTAAGAGTATATCGTCAATATACCGCCTCCATAGGGATACCTTTTCATGGTAGGGGTTTTCCTCCCCAAATATAAAAGATCTTTCAAAGTGGTCCTTGAAGATAATGGCCAGATCTGGGGCGAAAGCGGCCCCCATTGCTACCCCTTTCGTTTGAAAGTAGAAATGGCCATCAAAAAAGAAAACGTTTTTCATCATGGCAATCCTGAGGAGATCAATGATGAAGTCTGTGGGCACGGTCATGGGAGCTGTTTGTTGATCCAGTACCTCACACGTTACGTCAAGGGCAACTGCTTGCGGTATGCTAGTGTAAAGAGACACAACATCACAGGTCACAAGGAGTTGACTATTGGGATCATGAGGGCATTGGTCCACAAGGTTGATTGTCTGCATAGTGTCCCTGAGGTACGCCCTTGTTGCTTCAGCTATGGGCTTAAGAAAATGATCAATATATTTGCTCAGTGGTTCAAGCATCGAACCGCATCCCGAGACGATCGGACGCCCTGATGGGTTCTGTGGGACCTTATGTTTCTTTGGAAGTGTATAAAGTGTGGGTAGTCGTATGACAGGCAGTGAGTGGTGGAGACACGTCGACACACAAGAGGTGTGTGAGTGCCTGACTAAGTGTGGCGTATGAGCCGTGATCAGTGGTGAGGTTTTAAAAAGTTATGCTCATTGGAGTAACAACACTTATCCAAAGTGGTGGATTTCGCGACACACACGTGACAAACACAACACATAAACACACATCATCCTACCCCAACAGGTAGTTTAGGGAAGCCTCATCGGCGTTGAGCGCGACATGGAGAAGTGTCCCTGTGGGTAATAAATTAACAATGAACACAGTCGCGGATTTCAAAGTGCAGTAACAACCTATTTTGTGGTGACCGCAGGGTGAAAATACTCGCAATGACCATCAAGATAACAGCTCGTTACCTGCCCTCCGCTGCTCAAATGCCAGTGGGAGAGAGTAACGCTGCTTCCTTATTTAACCACACCTGCCAGCCCATGCGTCCGCTCGGGAGTGCCGAGGGACGCAGGAGCATAGAGTGTAACGCGGCGTGTGAGTTAGAGAAGCATGGCGGCCATCTTGAAAGTATCGCTAACCTGAAAATAGGTTATAAAGGTACAAATGGGCGTGCATTGCGGGCGCCATATTGTAATGGGTCGGCCATCTTAAAAGTGCCGCAAACAAGGAGACAGGTTAGAAAGGTGCTAAAGTACGAGTTTATTGGGCGCCATCTAGTAATGCAAACGTTTTTAACCCAAGACGCTACAAAAAGCATAAAAGGCAGCCCTTGGTGACAAAGGGTGTTCGGGCAGGGAGGGGTCGTCACATCATAGTTGTGTGTGATGGTTATAACATGACTGAAGAAAGATAATCTGTAGAAGGTAAATTACCCATACAAGGGAGAAATGATGGAGGGAGTTGTAAGGTAAATATTCCCCATGTCTAAAAAAAAAAAAAAAAAAAAAAAAAGGGGGAGAAGGAACATGGTGGCAGGTTGTACAGAGACTGTCTATTGGCAATTCAGGGGGGTGTCCAGAAGTTGGATAGAAGTACACTGCTACTCTGTACTGCCTCAGGTGGTGTAGGTACCGGATATCAAGGCCAATGTGTTGACAGTGTTGGGCAGTTAGTGTAGTGAGTTTAAACAATAAATTCAGCCCATGGGATATCGTCATTGAGGCCTCTTGTGTTGGACTGTAGACGGAACACCCAGTGTTGCTCTTGCGTAAATAGTGTTCTTGTTGTCCAGTTGGGATTGGAGTCTGTGATCGTCCAACGAAGGCTTTCTGGTGTGTGATGTGCCTCTGAGAAGTGACTGAGCATTCTGGTATTGGTTTTCTTGCACCGGATAGTGCTCCTGTGTTCACTAATCCGTACCTTCACAGGTCTAGTGGTCATACCCACGTAATGGAGATTACATGGGCACGTGATCAGGTACACACAATTTCTGGTGTTGCAGTTAGTGTGTCGTTTTTGATGCCAGGGCCTCTGTAGTCCTAGGTCTATATGTTTGGTAGCACTTGTGAGGTGGCATACTGAACAAGATCCACAGGGGAAATTACCCTCTATCGGTGGTAGTGCCCAGAGGGTTGGTTGTTTCGTAGTTTGAATTTGTGGGCGGGTATGCACCAGTAAGTCCCTCATGTTCTGAGTGCGTTTGAATGCAAACAAGGGTGTAGGTCCAGGAGTAAAGTTACGTGTCTGGAGTATGCCCCAATGTCTCTTAATTACCTTTTGTACTTTATTATTGGAGACGCACCATGTAAATTCATTCACATCATGCCCCTTTTTTCCTGAAAGAGTGTAGGAATTTATTTATCTGTTTTCTGCAGCGGATTGTGCTCTTATGTTCCAGGATCCGCGTCTTGACCTTACTCGTTGTCATGCCCACATATCTCAGTCCACATAGACAGGTGATTAAGTAAATCAAACAATTCGAGTTGCAGTTTGTATGTTGCTGCAACTCCCATGGGCGGTCTGTGCCTATATCTACATGGGTTGTGTCTGTAGTTTGTGCACAGACACTGCAGCCACCGCATGGGAAGTGACCTTTGACCGGTTGTAAATTCCAAAGGGTATGTTGTTGGGCTGGTTGTTTGCTCCGTGGTCTAGTGTGTACCAATTGGTCCTTTAGATTGGCACTGCGTTTGAAAGCAAACATTGGTTTGGGTAGCACACGTGAACCCTTGTTGAGGATCTAACAATTTTTGGTGACGCATTTCTGGACTAAACTTGACCTACTACTAAATGTGCTAACACATCGTTCTGTCTGTTGGTTGTTTCAAAGAGCGCACCTCAAGGAGTGCCTCACGATGATTGTTCCTAGCTCTTTTCATTGATCTTTTATCAATGGTTGGGAATACTGTCGATCCAGGAGCTGTCCTTCCAAGGTCACTGCATGGCTTTTACATTTCTCCACATCTGTGCAGTTGCGTCTAATCTGCGAAAATTGGGCGAAAGCCAAATTGCCCAGCAAGGTCTTGGGATGGTAACTGGAGTATGAAAGAAGAGAGTTCTTAGCCATAGGTTTCTTAAACAATTCTGTACTTGGTGAACCCCGAGACGTGTAGATCAGAAGGTCTAGGAATGGAAGTCTCTCTTGGCTGTACTCACAAGTGTACTTGAGAAAGTTATTGCAAGTGTTAAGCCATTGATGAAAAAGGTTGATGTCTTCTGCAGTACCCCGCCATATCACAAGACCATCATCTATATAGAGCTTCCAAAGGCGGATGTTAGGTTGGAAGGGGTTTGCGGGAGTTAGAATGATCTCTGTTTCAATAGGATGAACATAGAGATTCGCCAGACTGGGGGCAAATGTACTTCCCATCGAAGTCCCAGATATCTGCAAGAAGAGGGTGTCCTCAAATTGAAAAAAATTCACTTTCATTGCAAGAGTGGCACATTGCATGATGTAGGATACAGGTGTTGGTGTCCAATTCTGTGGAGTTTAGCAGAGCTTCCATTGTGGACACTGTTTGATCTTGTGGTATACACGTGTAAAGTGATTCCACGTCGGGCGAAATCAAGAAGTCGGTTTCATTATTGAACTCCAGGTCTTCTAAAGCACGTAGGACATCCTTGGTATCATGTAGAAAAGTGGGCATCTCTTCGACCAGGGGTCTGAGGAAAATGTCAACAAATTGGGATAGGGGCTCGAGCAGGGACTCAATCCCTGATGTGATTGGTCATCCAGGAGGTCTTTGTTGCTTGTGAATTTTTCTCTAGTGTTGCCTGAAGAATTGAAGTATAACTATAGCGCCCTCCTTGCCTGCAGACTTGATAATATCTAGATTTCTTTTTATTAACTCTAGACTTGTGCATTCCTCTTTGCTGATGTTATATTTGATAATTCTCTGTGGTTAAGGAGTTGCATAACATCACGGAGCACAACCTGCTCAAATGCTAGTACTTTATGCAACATCAAATCTGCAGGAGGTGTTAATGTGCACGATGGCCTCAGCAGCTCCTATTTAAAAAATTTTTTTTAGGTAGGACAGGGATTCTTTGTAATAAAAACAAATTTAAATAAAGTCAGTCTCAGTTTCCTAAAAATTGTTGTAGTTCTACTTTGATGTTAAAACTACAGGGTGGCGAGGTAGGGACAAGATCCAGTCCTTTAGATAAAATTTCATATTCTCTCTCAGTAAATGTGTATCCTGAGAGGTTGATTACAGGGTTTCTGGCATCTGCAAGTGATTATACCATGTGTAATACTGCCTCCTAGTTTGGATTTCTCCATGGCTCTCTTGTGGGAAGAACCGGACTGATGCTCTTAGCTAGCACCACTAAAACAATATAAGGTAGAAAATGTGAGCTTGTTTATGTTTGGCATAAATGTGTGTTCTAAACCAGTTACCAATATGCTGTTCCTGGTTTTGATTCTCCTCAAACTCCTGTAGATGTGTGTGTGGCTAGGGTGTGGCAAACACCTGCGTGGATGTGTGTTGCACAATGACTACATACGTTATTGTCATTTCGTGTGGCTTTTCACCTGCTTTGCATCAGTTTGTGAGACTTTTGTATCGCACAGACATTCTCTCAAAGCATTTAACGATCAGTGCAGAGGCTTAGTATGCCTGCTGCAAAGAGCATCTACCATGTCGATCACAAATATGTTTAAGGTTGAAGGCTCTGTGGCTTACTGCTTTTTTCTCCAAGATCCATTTGATACTTTCAGTTCATAAGTTACAAGGCTAAGATAGCATGAGGACATATGAACTTTCACAAATGAGTGCATGCCAACTGCGAGGCATAGGGTTGGAACCTTGTCCCCCCCAGGCCCACCCAAATCTTTTATTTTCCCAATGTTGCCAAATATGTTTAGTATTGGATCGAAATACAATGTTAGTACTAAAGCCAACCGCAACTGCTATAATAACTTTCAAATTCATTAGGTCCAGACTATATATATTCTCACAAGGCACTACACTGCGTGATTAGAAGAGAGTGGGTGGGATATCTGGAGAGATATGAATCTCTAGCATCCTCTCTCTAGTACCGGCGCTGATGTTTGCAGCCAAACCCTACGCACACACCTTTGACCCATAGTGCACGTTCTGTGTCAATCTGGCATTGGTTTTGTAGTGGAGGTATTCCCTTCCAGTACAGACCACTATCTAAACAATTTATGAAAATTGTCCTACTTTGTATCTGTTCTGTACAGTGTAGCCCACATGCAAAGTCGAAACAGAAAGGCAAAGTCTACTAATTTCTCATTTTTTCACCTGCTTTCACGTGGTGTTAACACAAATCGCAGGCTCTAAATTTTGGTTCATAGTGGTTTGCATCAAAGAAAATGGGTGGTTGCACTAGAACGCCAATGTACCACACGTTACTTCTCCTTGACGCGAAGTAATGCAAAGCAGCACTTACGGCTGCTTTGTGTTAATTATTTGCAAATTTCCAAAACTCATTTCACTCTGGAATAAAATCATATAGGATATTTTGTGGTGCTTTTAATCACCTTTGTGTTGCGCACACAGCGCTGAGTGTTCATAATTCTGGTACATAGTTTGTGCTTTTCAAGACCAAAGGCTTTAGAAATATACAGCATACCAATACGGATGACATGTGAGTTCTAACTTTTGTAACCCACGTTGTCTTGTATTAATATTTCTATAGACTGCTTTACAGACGTACGATTCATTGTCTAGGTACAATTTGTTTTGAATGGGAAGAACTCAGACACCCTGCCCTGCTAAGAAATTAAATCAATGCACGCAAGAATGGGCCTGTGGGGAAATTATGGACACTGTTGGGTGTCATTGAGCAAATACATGAAGAAGGAAAGAGTGAGAGTACCATGACTGATTGTTGCATTAGGAGCCACATGTACTGAAGGTGGCCCTGTTCTTAGAGAAGTGCTTGCCTTACACCAGTACCTGCATGTTTTGTAAGTGAGAACTCTGGAGATATAAGTCGGTATTCCCCATTCCGGACACAAGCTCAATTCACCAAATCACAATCTTATTTGTTCATTCCCATTTACTTAATTATTTTATTTATTGGCACAAGCTATTCCTGTATACACAATGGAAATAATTTGCGAACTCCATTTATAAGCACTTAGCTTAGTACCAATTGTAAACATGTTCAAAATAAAATGTTGTATTCGAACTACTATAAACCTGTACATGAGTTTCCTTGTGCTACAAGATTCAACCAAAACATTGTTCTGTAATTTTGATGTCAAACGTTTACAGACAATTGATTTGTTTTAATGACTACTTTTTTGGGATTGCATATCGACATGAGGTTTTGTCAGACAAATCCTTAAATTGCTCTCTTGAAGTAATCAGTGCTCTGGATAGTGTAATGTTAGTACTACAAAGCCCTTGTTGTATATTGAGATTAGCATTCTGCGCCTCGTGCAGCAGCGATGTGCTCAAGTGCTGCTGATATTTTCCCTTGACTTGACAAAGTTGATGAATTTTGTGCTAGCAAATACTTCAAGTCCTATCTGAGGCCTGTAATTGATGTCAACATTTGTTTTAATGTTTGATTTTCCAACAGTGTCGCACTGCTTCTGTGACACTCTTATTTGTCAAAAAAGTACCAATTGACAAGTACCAATTGAAAAAGTACCACCCTGTTAGGATTTCACAAGTTTAAATAAGTCATCATGTATGTCCATCAGTAATGCATCCATCCCATTTAACAGGCATTGGTAAATGCATTTGGTTTCCCCATACTTTTTGTTTTTGTACATTTTAGCTTGGTGAGCAGCTATGGAACATAATTTACTGAAAGTTTGTAAAAGGGTTATGACTTGTTTATTGAGAGAGGCAATATATTGTGCAGTAACTGGTGATAATATAAAGCATGAAGATTAGGTTTTGTCAATGTTTTGTTACACATGTTACACAGCCGCTCGAGCTGTTGTGCAGAATGCTTTAAAGATTAAAAAATAAAAGTACTAAGACGCGGTTAACGCTGGCAGCGTCATTGTTTTTTAAACACTGTAAGCCATGGTGTACAGCAGCTAGTGTTGCTGTGCAACATGTTTTTTTTTAAAATGAGTGTGGCATGTAGGCTGTGTTGAGAGCTGTGCAGCTTACGGGAGGCGTAACAAGGATAAATGTTTATTTCTTCTCATTCTTTACTCTTTCTATGTGTTCTGCATTCTGCAGCACACCAAAAGAGGAAAATTACTCTGAGGATTGTTTTTGTGCAGGAAGGTGTCCCTTCCTGTGCTAGGCTGCACATTGCATATGGCTGGGTCCAAACTGAGGTGCGAGGTGGGTGGCAAACAATGGATTGGGATGCGGCCCGAGCGATTGCCAGTGGCTGAGATTAATTCAAGCATTCCATCCATCACCTTGTTGTTTTTGCACTCTCCCAATCAGGTCAATATTCTCCAGTCTCGTCAATCTGAGAACTGAGTAGCTTTCTCATGAGCTATGGCTGATAAGCAGAGAAAAAGACCCCCAGCAACTTGTGATTGATTTTTTTGGATGTCCAGTCTGTGACTTTTTCACAACAGCATTCTCATACATTAAATAAAAGCCTTACATAGATAAACGAAATACATGGCAAACCGGTGTGACAGAGGTTGGTATGTGTATAATGTATGGATCAGTAGGTGAAAAAGTACAGTCACTGGGTATCCTGCCAGACAGGAGGCTGACCTGGTCACTTTTATATAATTCTTGACTAAAATTGCCATTACCGTTTAACGGGAAATGGTGGAGAAATCTGCACATGGAGGCATGAATTTTAGAATAATATTTTCTTTCCTCAAAACAGGTTCAGTTTAAATTGGGTTGGGTGCAAGGGGTAATAGGCGCTCATATAGAAATTGCAACAGCAAACATCAATCGGTCCTAAACAGAAAGTGTCCTAGCAGTGCGTTCAGGAATGGGAGATGCACCCTGCTTCCCCAACCATCAATCTAAGATTGAAAATGACAATTTACACTGTTTGAAGCACACGCATTTCAAGTCAAATCATAGTATGGCACAATTGAGTAATGTCAAAACAATGATATAGACTCTGTATCTTCTTTGGTGTTTTTATTGGATGGAATAAAAACACGAAAGAAGATACAGAGTCTATATCATTGTTTTGACATTACTGAATTGTGCTGTACTATGATTTGACTTGAAATGCTTGTGCTTCGAACAGTGCAAGTTTAAATTGGCTCTAGAGCAGTCCTGTATTTTAAGATTAGATAGTTAAATCAGCAGAACCAATCACTTGAAGGAACAGCTAAATGAAACAAATGGGTTCTGCTCCAGACTAGTGCATGCTACTCTGTGTCCACGGGGAGTGGGCAGTGCTGTAATGCGTGCACTTTTGAATCAATTATCATATGGAAAATAAGAGCTATTCTAATTTATGCCGCGTGCTTGACCGGAAGCATGTCCGCAGTTCTTCTGGGAGATAACAAATTTCCATACCTTGAGTACTGGTCCGGTATGATTATACAAATGAGACCGGGCGAAATTTTGAGGAAGCTTTTAAAACAGGCTACTCTTCAAAGAAGTTGAAATGATGTATTTTAAAGAAATGCAGAGGGTGCATTGGTGTAGTGACTTTTGCCAGCAACAAGCGGAAATAAAGCGGACTAGTAAATGATTCCACTGTAATCAAATATGTTTGTACAGCTAATGTTAATATTTCAGCAAGCCTAGGTTAAACCTGTTTCACTATTTGTTTTCTCTGGCGAGGGAGTATGTTTGATTAGCTGGCTCAGATGGTCCCCGCACTGGAAGTGATTCAGACCTTACGGTTTATAATGGAGAGGTCTGCTATGATTTGCCCTGAATACATTCATATAATGATTTGGGCCCTCCTCCCTCAATCTATTCATTAATAAAAGCCACCTTCAATGATTGAAACAAGCTGTGGGGCACAGTGGAGGCTTGACGGGAGGGGGAACAATGTGTTTTATAATCTCCTCCTTTTTACAGATGCCAACTCCGAGCACGGATTGCTAGAGAGGTGGAACTAAACATGGGAAAATTATGGGACTCCGCATAGTCTCTTTGCTGTGTGTCAGGCTCAGGTCGATAAGAATCTGTGGGAGGGGAGGTCAAGCTGCTGTGCATGTGGAAGAGGTTGGGGGCGGAGGTATTTGCTCAGGGCTGAAAGCGAGGCTTGGAGCACAATGTGTTCCAAGCCTTGTGTACTAAGTGAAAGAAAGTTAAAATGGAACCGACATGCATGCAGCCAGGAGGAAAATGATTATGTAAATGCGCTGTGCAAGGGAGAATGGATAAACAAGCACAGTGCAATTGTTGTACAGGGAAAACATAAAAAAAAGTGCCCCAAAACCGAATGGAAACAGTAGTTTGGCAACGGGAAACAGTTAAGAGAAGCACACGAGAGGAACACCATGAGGAGACAGGAAACAGTGTGCTACAGCCAATAGAAATGGAGGAAACCTAAGTGACAAGCACAGGAACCAAACAAAAGCAATGACAGCATGGGGCGGGATGTAAGCCCCTTTTAAGATTTATTTAGTACAAAAGGTTCCACAATCGCTGTGCAGGCGAAACCAAAAAAGGAGTGCACTCCTATTTTCTCAGGAACATACATTGTAGGCTTCAAGCAATCTGTAGCCTCCATCACATCCCCATGAAGTGTTGCAAGGCCTTCTTTCACTGCATCACAAGTTTCTTCCTGGATCTGCTGTATGCGCCTTTCAAATTCTTGTACCTGCATATGTAATGTGGTCTGCCTGTGTGTCATTGAAGCACCAGTAGTAAGTTGGTTCCTTTCTGCTGTAGTCTGTGTGAACATCTATGTGACTTTGTGATATGTTAGTTTCATCTTCTAAATCATTGAGCAGTACGTATGTGTTCTCGTCCATTTTTGTGTACACAATTACTGTGTATTGTTCCAACAGTTATCCCCACGCACATGCAAAGGTTACATGATGCCTACAAAAAGTACCTAATGTGTTCACCATGACAGGCAGAGACAATATATAAGGTTCTGCTTATTGATTACAAAATGTTTTGATGTAACCACTAAGTCGGTGATGCTTATTACCCTACTGACACTTCTGAGTGAGCACACAATCTGAGCACAATGTGAACCAGTTTGACTTTGTATAACTTAGAGGTGAACACCACTGTTTTATTTGTTGAAACAGTGTAAACTTTTAGATATTGTCTGCATTTGTTTAGGAGTCATCAGAGATTTGCGCACTAGCAACATCAGTTGCCAGACATATGTGGCTTAACAAAAGACTTTTCTCACATTACTTTCTCAACATCATAAAGCACAGAACTGGAGTTGTCCTGCTTTCTCTGACCTCAGAAAAGACTATCTAGTTGTTGTAGGCCACCTTGTTAGCAGGTCATGGTACAGTAGAACAGGGAGACAAAGTGCAGCAACACTTGGCATGGTAGTACCCAACTGTACTTTTGTCAATATACGTATACTGGACGCTATTATTGGGTCAGACCAAAATAATTGGGGTGGTATTGTCGAAAAAAATTGTTCTAATTACTTTCTAATATGCCCATTTGCCGCTCTGGCCTTTACCCATGCTTTACAGTTGTTCCTTGAACATGAAATACATTGAAAAAAGAGACGAGGCATTTGTAAAAACAGGAACAGTTAGTTTAATTAAACAATGCTGTCGGGAGAACAGTTACAGGCATAGGTTCTGAGGACTGTCTCAACTTAGTCAATCTGAGATGTGATTTTATACAATTCACTGTATAAACTGTTCCGGTGATCCTTGAATGGTAAGGAATGTAAATTGCTGCCTTTGGAGTCGTAAATGTATTCAATGGAGAATACATATGGGCCTCAACCCTGCGTGGACACAATGTGGCCAGTGGGTAACTTGTCTAGTTGTTCGGCATGGGCAACGTGTGATCACTGTGTGTGCTGTCAAGATTGGCTATATTTTCCTAATTTATGTGGCATCTCACTTTATGGTGTTTTTAGGAGTGCACGTCCCCCTCCGGCCATGTGTGCTTTATTGGGGCCAATCTCCCTGGACCATTATGGTGTTGCTGCGCCTATCTGTGGGATTAATCTGGGATTTCCTGTTTGTGTGTTTGTCTGCAAACTAAGTACCACCCCACCAGTGACCTTAGGCATAGGTCTCAGAGCCTGCCTTACTACGTATTTTCGAGTTGACGTGGAGTTCACAATGGGCGAATTAATTAATAAAGGTGTGATTACGTTTTTGTACATAACATTGACTTTCTCAATATTAACACAGTAGTAAGGTGCTTGTGCTCCCACTCAGAACCAGAACACATTTCTATTCACCTGATTGGCACCTTGTACTATGACATGAATATCTAGTATATTTACTAAATTAAGCCAGGCCCACTTAAATCTTATGGCATGTGTGGACAGCAGCAGCCATTGTGTACAACACTGCATAGACAGCGCAGACAACACCCCACTCCTACTATTGTAATCTGCCAGTGCTTTTATTGAACACCACATCAACATGTATATGTATTTATATAATTTTGAGTACAATTCTCTGTTTGCAATATTTTGCGTTCCTTACAACTTCACATAATGTCAACCCAGCCACTATTTGCTTTGTAACCTGGGTTCTTAGCCAACATTTTCTAGTTTCAACATGACCTATTGTCAGTGCACTAAAGGTGTGAGTGCAACACTTGTGACATCCCAAAACACGGTTCACTGAGATGCATTATGTTCACACTTAATTCTTTTCACATATATTGATTTTGTTTCTGAGGCCAGTGCTGTGTATCTCTCACCAGTCCTATCTGACTTACAGGACTGTGAAGCTCATTGGGATGCACACGCACTACAGCAGTGCTACGGTACGCATAAACATACTGTGATCTGCAGTGGCAGAACTAAAACTTTTATAGTGTTACTCTCTACTAATGCAAGACAAGCATCCTGGTAGACCTACGTTTACATGCACACCAGTAAGTGCACAAGCAGTGGTGGATAGACAATCACTTGTCTGTCACAAAAACGTTATTCGGCAAATTGCAGCCATTAAAGCACAGATAAAAACATTAGATGAAAAAATTGAGCAACATTACAAAATCAGGACACATTCAGGGATAATAGTTATTTTTAAAGAATACACTACAAAAGGTACATTTCAATGGTAGGATGCATAAAACATATTAAAAAAAGGGCCGATAGGTCTCATATTAAAGGCTAAAAAGTTTTAAAAGTTATAAAATTAGATCAAATCCTAACATACAAATATGAGAGAGGTGCAACAGTTAAATTGAGCCATATTTGTTTCTAACCCCCAGTGAGAGGCGGAAAGAAATTCCCAGTGACATGCAGATGTTCTCATTCTCCTCCCTTTACAATCACTCAAACTCCTCCTTATGGGAGTTCGTATTACAGGAGCGAAAAATATGGCACTGAAATCGCCTCCGAGCATGAGTATACACAGTGCAAAATACAATAAAGTGTATTGTGCTTTGATTGGCAGTATTATTACACAGACACCTAGGCAGTGGTTCTCCCCATACTATATTCTTAGGAAAAGCAACTACCAGGTGCAATAGGCTAAATCATAGTCTTGTCAAAACCTGAGGTTCCCATTCGGAAAGCAGGAGAGAGAGGCTCACACCCATGTGTCAAATTAATTGGGTTATAAGTGCATCTTACAAGCAGATTATCGAAAGCCGCCTGGTGGGGTCTATCTTGCCTATACCGAAATGCCTCCTTTACCCTGGAGATCGCTCTGGAGTCGATGCTGTCCAGGTTTTCGGCGTTCTCCTGCAGGCTCAACTCTAGAATTTTTTTTTTTTTTTTTTTTAATAAATCTAACCCAGGGTATATTGAGGGCATTGTCCAGAGAAAGATAATCCCCCAATAGTTCCTTAGAGAGTTGGACATCAGGGTTCCCCCAAATCCTCAGCCATAAGAGTAGTGCTGCGAACTTTATCCTGTCACCTACTCGTGTTAAGCCCAACTCTGATAGGCAAATACAGGCAGGGCATGATTGGGGAGCAGCCAATAGTCTATGCCCATACTTATTTTCTACCTGCTGAATTGGCCTGGGGTCTTTATAGCCTCAGACCCCTGCCCCGTAAGTTGCCACAAACACATTTACTCCGATAAATCTGTCAGGTCTTTGATCAGTTTGTGGCCCAACCTTCTCGCAAACGAGAACACCGCCTATACAGCTCCTTGAGTATGAGTGGCCCTGGACTGATGTAGGCTCTACCACGTTAGATTTTGCTCAAATGAAAGGCCCAGATAATTAAAACACCTCTGTGAGAGGCTGGCTCAGTATATGATGTACACTTATGTAAGTCGACACCTTGCACTGATCCAGGCAACCCTTATGGTGATTGTAGTGGTCTTAGACAACCTTAGAAAGCTCTCTAAGTGGTAGCTGTCGAGAGCATTTAGGCTTAGTCCAGAAGGAGTGTAAAGCAGCTTGTTTTACCAGAACATAATCTTATAGGTATTGATTAAGTGGAAAAGAACCACACAGTGTATTTATAAAAATATGTATTTATTATAAGACACTCACTAACGCACAGATATCTCCTAGCTGGAGATATACACAATGCACACAATACTTTGCAATAGATACAGGTAAGTAGCACAGAATAGACAGTGGTCCCCAGGGGGAGACCAAACCATATACTAAAATAGTGGTATGCGAACCACGACTCGAGTCAAGACAATAGTCGGAGGACGTAGAAGTGCCGGGGACCCAAGGAACCACCCAAGGTGAGTATCTAGAAGCCCCACGGAGGTCGTGTGCAGTGTAGGAACAGGACCGCGTTCTCCGTACAAATCAAAGTGAAAGTCGCGGTTGCCATTATAAATAAAGAGGACCCTTCCCAGTGGACCCTGAAGAAACCCTGTGGAAGACAAGAGGTTGAAGAGCAACCACACTCGTGGATACCTTAGGAACCAGGATACCTGCACCAGGGAAGCCGGGTGCATAGGTGTGAAGTGGCATCGGAAACCGTTGTCGAACTCAATGGGAGACTTCAGAAAGATGCCGCTGCTGGAGAAGGTGAAAGTGTCTGGTGGAACCTAAAGGTGGATTCAAGATGTGAAGAACCTGCAAGCAGAAGGGACAGAGTCTATGCCACTCAGGAGTGACCAGGAGGCACGGAAGACCAATGCCCACTGATGTCTGGTGTTGCAGGAGAGCCGACGGTGACCTTGAACTGCAGCTGTGTGGACCAGGCGATGCTGTGGAAGACCAGGAGTCGTACATGAACTGTCCCACGTCGGATATCGAGAGTTGAGAGGTCGGTGTCTGGCAGGAGCACCAACAAGCCTTGGCAACTGCAACCAACGTTGAAGTTGAAAAAGGTGCAGTGTCGGGACCAGCAAGGTCCAGGAGACTCACCACAAGCAGAGGCGTCAGGGAAGGCCCTGAGCAATCGGAAGAGACCAAAGAATTCAAAGGAGACCCTCGACAGGACCCACAGGCCGGAGGCACTGGAGTCGCAAGAGGACCTCAAGCAGCTTACCAAAGAAGCAGGCCCACGGTGCAAGCAATGTGCTGTGGTCGAAGATTCTGGTCACTGGAGATGCTTGACGTTGGGGCTACTTGGAGCCCGAAGATCTTGATGGAAGAAAGCCAACAAGCCTTTGTAATTGCAAGTCGATGTGGTGTACAGGGGTTCGGTTCCTGCGGCTCTGACGATGGATACTGGCCTCGGACTTGGTGAGAGGACAGGGCAGACCTTGAGGGATGTGAAGAACCATGACCTGTGTTGCTGAGCTTTTTGGAGTCCGTGGGAGCCCAGAATCAGCAGACCAGTCAGCTTAGTTGCGGTGCCTGCAGATGCAGGGAAGTGATTCCTTCACTTCAAGGGAGATTCCTTCAGGTGTTTTGGATGCCCACAGGCCTTGGAAGGTTTCCTGTATGGAGCACAGGCACGGACATTGCAGCAGACGAGCAGGACGACGAGATCGGGAGCAGCAGTAGTCTTCCCGGTTGCAGTCTTGATGCCCAGAGCGAAGTCCAGGGTGCCCAGACGGTCGAAGTTGAAGTGGTGTCTGAATTGAATTGTGTCCCACGATGAATCTAGGGACCCACCCTCAGGTAAGCCCTTAAGTACCCTAAGGAAAGGGTTGGGACGATTCGGGGTTCCCTCCCAGGGGAGGGGTTGGACAGTGGGGAGGATACTCCCATGTCCTTTGTCCAGTTTTGCACCAGAGTGGGAGTCAACTGCTCTCTGAGCTGGTTTGAACTGGACTATGCAAGGAGGGCACCAAATGTGCCCTTCAAGCAGACTGAGTGGTGCTGGCAAGCGCTCTCACCTGGCCCCAATACACTAAACCCTGTCTGGGATGTGGTCACACCTCCATGTGACAGGATACCTATTGTTCTGCCTTCCCCTGCTCGAGCTTGGCTCAGCAGCAGGAGGGCAGAATCGTGTCTCTGGTCGGCAACAGCCATGTTGTGCTGTCCGGGTCTAGAAGACTGGTACCGGAAGCAATGAGGGCCTAACGGAGGGCCTTTACAGTGCTTGGAATCATACCTCCCACATCGTTTAAGGCTAGTTTCTAGATGGCCATCGCGTAATGACGCGGTGCCCCTCTATATGTTATATGGCTGTCTCACAACCCGGGAGACTGGACTCCGAAGGCTGTAGGGGTGTCCTGCTCATGCAGGGGCACCCTCACACTTAGAACTGAGCACCCTGCCTTCAGGATTGAAAAGGCCTGCTGTAGGGGTGACTTATAGGTTTTAAGTGAGGTGACCCTAGATATAGGGAAACTATACCTTTCGTAAGTGGGGTTAGCTCCGGCTTACACAGGCTGCAATGGCAGGCCTGTAGTGACAGTTTGAATGGTCTCCCATGGGTGGCATAATACATGCTTCAGCCTATGGGGGACCTCTGGGGTACCTATGCCCTGGGTACCTTAGTACCATATACTAGTGACTTAGAAGGGTACCCCAGTATCCAATCTGGTATGTACCTAAATACTTACCATAACAAGTTAGGGGAGAAAGCAGAGAGACTGGGGTCCTGATTAGCAGGATCCCAGTCAGACTAGTCAGTAACAGCATAGCACCAGGCAAAAAGTGGGGGTAACCATTAAAGCAGATCCTACTTTCTTACAACCTTACTCCATGAATTTCTGTCCCCTCAATAAAGAAAGTCCTAGTTTTCACATTTCTAGGGCCTAAGCTCATTATAAAAGATTTTTGTAAGTTAGCTTAAAGATTGAACCCCCCCCCATAAAATAATAAAATCCATCTAAAAGGAGCTGGAGACCATTCGCGGTTCTTGCCATTAGTACGACATTGTCTGCATACAACAGCACGGGCATGGCTCTTGCCTTAACTCTAGGGAGATCCTGCCCTATCTAAGCCAGGTGGGATTCCAAGTCATTAATATAGATGAGAAACAGAAGAGGGGCCAAGACACTTCCGTGTCTCACCCCTACGTGTGACCGGATGGTTTCTGTAAGTACCCCTTTATCACCAAATATAACTCTGATGTTGGTGTCCCAGTGCAATCTTTGTAGGAGCCCAATTAAGCCTGGTTAAATTCCTATCCTAGTCATACAGTCCCACAACTTTCTCCTATTGAGCAAATGGAAGGCAAAAGAGAGGTCCATGAATGCAAGTTGGATGAAACCTCTCCCTGCCTTGACATATTTCCCTATTATCAGGTGCATATTGAGACATTGCTCCACAGTGCCGACCCATGGTAGGAATCCATACTGTACATTGGACAGAGAATGGTTCTCTTCCAGCCAGGCTTCGAGTTTTGCAGCAAGAACCCTACCTAAACTTTTTTTGCGAGCTATCAATGAGGGATATGGGAAGATAACGGGCATTGGTGTTCCAATCAAACACTCCAATGAAGGGTCTTGCACCCTCTGCCTACTGTAATAATCCCTTCTTTATAACGGGTATTCACTCCAATGAGGTATGGATCCTTGATTCCTCCCTTGTGTTACTTGTCCAAAAAGTGAAGTAGTGTGAACCCTTTTTATTATAAAACACACTCTTGTTCAGTTGTATGTTAATCCAAGTGAACTTTATTCTAAGGATCTGTTTTGTTGCAGGACAGCTGACGTGTTTTATCCCCTAGGGCTGATAGGCTTGGGGCTTTCTCAAGGGTGTTTTGATCAGATAAAATAAAAGAAAAACAGAACACTTCCTTTTTTTCTTTTTGTAGGAAAAGATTTCGATTCATTGTTGTATACTGGTTTTGTATTGATAGAAGTTTGTTTTTGTCTAACCCCTTGAGCTCAGCTGTTCAGTAATCTTTGGCTTTATCCTCGTAGACTCCAAGTTTACTACAGTTCCTTCTTGCTCTTCGATACTCCCCAGTGGGGGTGTTTGACACTGTGTTGCAGCTGGTTGCATGTAGTATCGAGTTTGCCACTGTTTGTTTCCAATTAATCATAGTTTCTAGAGCACTCCCCTCCACATAGATCATAAGATCCAAGAAATTAATAGATTTCTGTGAAATAGTGAGTTACTTCAATACCCCATTTGTTAGGCGATAGGCCTTTGATGAATCGTTGCAGTAGTATTTCATTACCTTGCAGTGGCGGCTGGTGGAATTTGAAACTGGTGGGGCCTATGCAGAACGAATCAACGTATGCGAGCGCAGCGAGCGAGCCCGACGGCAATAAAGGGGGTTCGGGGGAGTTCTCCCCCCGTGAAGAAATTTTTAAAAAATTGGCATCTTTTTGGTGCGATTTTCAGCACTATTTCAGTGATAAATGGACTAAAATTCAGTTCTTCTAGGCATTCATAAAAGAAAACTCATACATTATTTCAGAGAATTTCTGGGTTGCCAATCAAGTCTGACTTCTGGAAGAGGGCTAGGGTACTAAGCAAGACTGCTTTGGCTCTCCCCTTTCCAATAGAAAACACTAGTTAGCGATGTGAACAAGTTCAATGGACAAACATGGGGTCTAGGGAGAGTCCCTCTCCTGAGAAAGAAATTTAAAAGATTGGCAAATGGTGCATTTTAAAGCAAATGAATGCAGCGATAAAGCAAGGCTTATTAAGCAGTGGGAACGTATAGTCTTGAAATATTAAACATATTAAAAACTACCCTGTATCTTCTTGCATTAATTTGTTCAACAGTTACTGTGCAATAAGTCAACCAGTCAACCTTTTGACAAGGGCCTTCCACTGCGTGGCAACACATTGCTGCGTTTTTAGTAACTTTGATTTGTTTGAGAAAGAGAAACAATTTTTTTGTTAAAATCTGCAGCTTATCCAGCAGATGATGGGTGGTGATATTGCAAATGAGACAAAACTAGGACTATTTGGAAAACGCCCTGGCCGCAAAATCGCATTATTCCAGCGGGTCTGATTATAAGTTAAACTGCTTAATTATAGTACCGTATAATTTCAGCCTCAGTGATTGCTTTGAAGGGGTGGCTATTGAAGAAAGGAAGCAGTTTGAATGTCTGGAAAAGATTAAAGCACTTTAATTCTATATTTGGATGGATTCTGAACACTACCGCATGCTTGTGGGGCTGCAAAAATAATTCTTCAAATAACACGTGCAGTTTACTCAAATCGGTGAAGTAAGGGCTTCTGGGAAGGTTAGCTTCAACAATCTCTTTAATCCCACATATCTGCATAGGTTCGAAGGTGGACCCATCAGTAGTGCGTGCACCTTGGTTACTGCCAAAATCATTCTCGGGCCCTCTAAAGTCTTTTATAGGCTTTTTGAAGAGGCCTCCTTTCATGTGTCCTTCCGCACACCATTCATGCAGCTAAATTCCAGTGAGCACTGTCAGCTGAAGCAAGCAAGAGATGCACAGCTTTGCCTGTGCCACTCCGAATCTCCATTATCTCTTGACCCATCAACAACCACCTACTACCCCAGGCTCATAGAAATCCAGCATCTCCTTTTTAGGCATTGACTTTCAAGCATACGTTCAGTTCGGTGGGCCCAGTACTGAACAGAAACATACTTTATTCAGTGCCACATATGTCTATTCCACATACTGTTTCAATGGGATAGTCGCAGCTCCCGTTCTTTACTCTGGTGTCCAGGCGGTAACAATGGTCATGTGATCAGTTCCTGCCAATAGCAGTATTTGAACCAATTTACTTCACGTCTCCATTTGTCATCTGCGGTTTTCTATGGTCACTTCGTGGTTCCACGTAGATAGCCATTTTATAGAACGCAAGAGGACTTCAGAAGTTAGCCCTGCCCCTCCACTTACATTCACACTTTCCCCCCTATTTGTCAAGAATTCCTCCCGGAGCCAGCCTCCCCCTGCCCCCATCCCATTGGTTCGCTCCCTTCCCTTAGGTTTTTTTCATTTGAAGTTTTGAATACTCACACCTTAGAGGCTCTAAGGTGTGAGTATTCAAAACTTCAAATGAAAAAAACCTAAGAGGCCAAAACTGTTTTCTCCTTTTATGGAAAAGACTGAGTTATGTTTGGAATGGTAGTCACCCTGAAACATTTCCTCTGACCCTTCGCCTCTGCGGCCGGGCTCATTTTGGGAAATGGGTGTCAGCAGGAAAAATATCAGTAGCTGCCTTGCATCAAATAATCGCGAGCGCAGCTTGAGCGCCTACAGTGGGGGTCAGATTATTAACTGGGTAGGGAGAAGGGATCACGGGGACTGACCCCAGTTCCCTACAGATAGCAAAGTCTGACTGCTGTGGCTTATTCATGGAAAGTGATGTAGGTTTAGCAAATCTGATTTAGATCGCACAAATATTAATCAATAATTGCATCTTTTTATCCATAAGATATATTTTGAATACAAGGACTGTTAACACTTGGGTTCAGCAGTTTAGCATTAATCCATTAGTTTTACAGTTAGGACGAATCCTGCCCAAACACGGGGTAGTCTGACTTCTCATATGCTCAAGTACAAGACACACAGTTTTTAAAATGTAATGTGGCACAAAGAGCACCATAATAATAAAGGAACCACAGCCTTCATTTATGTCGGATTGGCTGAAAGTGCTTAGAATGCACTGCACGTTTATTCTGCAAGCCTTGTGTGCCCTGTGTACTAATACTAACAGTTTTGGCGAAGGACTTCACAGGTGCTACACTGGTTGGCTGGACTGGAGAAAGGCTGTGGAAGCGGGGTGCTGCACGTGGATTTCACAGCAGGGGCTGCCAGCCTTGGGGACCACGGCGCACAACCAGATTCTAGGGTGAGACAGTCAACAGAAAACTCCAGCAAAGGTGGGTGAGGGAGTCTCAACAGCAGGGCTTAATGACGCATTTTCTTCAGAAAAGTGTAATCCGCTTACCGCTGGTGTATACCGATAAAGACGTCAAACAAGTCCGTCTGTAAAATAGTGGCAATATTAACTCGTCACGAAATAACTTACTGGGGCTGCACTACCGTGGGGGGCACACATCCTCTTTGTGCACATGCGCAGAGTGCGACTGTTGCTGACCGGGACTGAATGCCCCGTTCCCGAAATAAGTATGGGAACCAAAAACCAACATAGGTGTGCAGTGATTCCACAAAGTAAAAGAGTTAGCCCATCTCCGCTGAAGACGACGCTGCAAATGTGTAATGCAACAACCCCCATGCAGGCAGGGAATGTAACCGACAACAAAGGAATCACACGACAGCCCTCAGCACAGGCCGCTCTCCCAGCAGCCTCTGCACATTAATAACACAGCACAATTCAATAAAGTGTGCAACGAAATTGACGCCATGCAGGCAGGGAATCTAGCGGGAATCACATGACCGCTCTCATTAGAACCCTGTGCAGCCTGACACAAGTGTGTAAGCACGGCTACTCTCACTACAACCCCGTACTGTAATATACCAGCAGTCCAATAAAGTGTGTAATGAAATGGATGCCACGCAGGCAGGGAATGTAACTGGCAACGCAGAGCAGGCAGGCATCACAGTCCTCGTCCGAACCCTGAACCAGTGCAAACACAGGTGCTAAAACACACGCTACTCTCACAACTCAAAATCTGGCCCTTTTCTATAAGAGCACAGTCTAATAAAGTGCGTAACGAAATAGATGACACGCAGGCTGGTAATGTAGCTGGCAACACATAGTAGGCAGGAATCACATGACAGCCCTCATCTGGCCCCTGCGCCAGTCTAAACACAGGTGCTAAAACACATTACTCTGACAACAGCATCACGTATACTTCAATATAACAGAACAATTCAATAAAGTGTGTAATGAAATGGACACCAAGGCAGGCAGGAATCACAACACAATACTCACCAGAGGCCATCAGCCCAAAGGACACACCGATCCCCAGAGCAAGTGCGCCAGGAATAAACTACAAATCGCAATAAAGCGTGCAACCTGGAGGGCAGAGTGCAGGTAGGACAGAGAGGAGAGACAGGCAGACTTCAGTGCACAGCCATCACTCACCCAAACCCTGCAAACACAAACCCACCTGTTAACGCACACACCACTCCCATAGACCGTGCACATACCAGTTCATCACATTCAAGGGTGCAATGCAGAGGACACGCTAAAGGGTGCGAAGGAAGCAGGCAGGAATGGTAACAAAACTCACCCAAACACACTCAGCCCACCCACAGCCATCCCCACGAGCATCAACACATTGCAATACAGTGGGCACTGCGGAGACATAATGAAGGCATCCAGGAAAGCGGACAGGCAGGATTACTGGCACAGCCCTCACCCAGCTCAGGCAGATGCGCTAAACACTACGGTCCTCCAATACAACACCACTGTACAATAAACTTCACACTGTAGAGTGGACTGCAGACAGAGAGGCGTGTAACTGTGCAGGCAGGACTGCTTTAGTACCTTCACCCATACAGCCCCGTCGCAGGCACACGTGCGCCCCTGTACCCTGCTTCCTCCAGTCAGTGAAAATGACAACGTGAATAAACTAACAGTGCAGGCGCCGGCGGCACTGTGAAGCAAATGATGGCATGTGGAACAGGCAGGTGGTCAAGCAGCCACCACACCCCTGGCGCATTCCCATCACACCCCAAGCACCTCTCTACCCCCCACTGAGACCCGGGCAGCAAACGCAAACTCTGTCATCTGCCACACACACTGCGCCAACAGATGAGATGACAGGCTCCCCAGACAAAGCGGCGCACAGCGGGCCTTTCAGGGGTGCATCTTTGAATGGTCTCTTTCTTGTGTGAATCCTTTTATTTGCTTCTGTTGGCACGCGGCTAAAGCGTGAGGGGGGCCCCCCACTCCCCCTGTCAAACATACCTCAGAACGGCCATGTCCCCCCACCAGAGATGCGCATTATTCTAAAATAACTACAAATTAAGCCCTGCCGCTCAGCTCGCCCCTGATAAGCACCTCGAGGAAGAGAGAATGCGGCGCTGGTCCCCAGAGCTCCCGTGCTGCACAGTCGCCCATACCTCACCTGTGTTTTCACCACCCCAGAGGCGTTGTCAGGCTGTATTCAAACAAACAGAAGAACCGCAGTCGTGGCTCCAATACTCGCGGGGGGTCTCGCGTGGGTGGGGGGCCAGGGGTAATAATAATCATAAACTTACCTGACCGGTCCGTCCGCGCCGCCTCTGCTCCTGCTGGGCCGGGGTCCCACGTTGGCGCCTTCTGGCTTCAACTTAACAGGAACAGCCACGTCACCAACAACCCCTCTCAGCCAATCCTGACGCTGCTCCAGCAGCGTCAGGATTGGCTTAGCAGGGATTAACCCATGCGCGCCACCCAATAGCCCAGACTGCGCGGTGTCCTGCTCTCAGCCAATCCAGGCGCCGCTGCATTAGCAGCGGCAGGATTGGCTAGAGCAGGAATACTCCCTGCCCATAGCAGACCGGGGGGGCTCGGCTGCTGCGCTGCATGAAGCAAGTGCAACACTCGTCCCTCGCTCTATGAGGAAGGCTAGTAGTGCGCATGTTCTGGCTGGTCATAAAAATGACCAGCCCAAAAGCGAACATGCGCACTGCGCTAGCCTGTCAGTCAAACACGCACTGCTGCCGCAGCCCCACCCACCCCCTTCAGCGTCCGATTGCCTCGGGCGTGGCCTGAGGCTCAGCATCATTGAGCCGCGAGTATTTTATTTTATTAATAACAATGAATGAATGACAACCATACTGAACTTAAGTAGAACGATCGATCAATGGGCCATGTGGCATTAGTGGGGCAACGCCCCAATGGATGCACCGCCACTGTTACCATGCCAGATCAGGAGGATGTCACCAATATATCTTCCCCCGAGCATTGTGTGCTATGTAAGATGTTCGTTAGTGTCATTCCAGAGCCAATGTTTCTCTGCTTGCCCCATTAGGAGACAGGCGTACAGTGGAGCGAATCTTGCTCCCATTGCGGTCCCTTGCATTTGTAAGTAGTAATGTCCTCTAAATAGAAAGAAATTGCTCTTGAGACAAAATTGTAGCAATTCTAGAATCATTTGGTTTCTCTCCAGGTAGTTTGTGGATCTTGTGTTCAGCTATTTTTTAACTACCTTTAGACCATCCAAATGTTTTATTGACGTGTAAAGACTTACTACATCAATTGTTGCTAGGTAATAGTCACTTTTCTATTCAATGTCCTGTAGTTTGTTTAATATGTCCTTAGTATCCCTGACGTATGTGGGTAGGGCTTTCATGAAAGGTTGGAGTTCGTCTTCAATAAATTTTCCTAGGTTGGAACAAATCGAATTGATTCCAGCAATTCTAGGTCTTCCCTTTGGTGTGTTTCTGGGTTTCTGGATTTTGGGGAGTAGGTAGATTGTTGGTGTAGTCGGTTGGTCAATCCAAAGAAATTGTTTCTCATCCCATGTTATCAAACCATTATTGTACCATTTCTCAATTAATGTTAGAAGTTGGCCTTGTACTTCCTTAGTGGGATTTGTTGGTAATCTTTTATAGCAGTTTGTATCATTAAGTTGTCAGTAGGCTTCCTGATGGTAGTCCTCTTTTTGTTGAATAACTACATTACCAACCTTATCTGCCTCTTTTATGATCAGATTGCAATCTTGTCTTATTTCTTGGATTGTGCGTTTTTCTTCAAGTGTAGTATTGCTTTATAGGTATTTATTTTTATGTTGGTATTTCTCGTATTCTTTTGTGATATCCCTCATTGCTGCTGTGAAGAACACATCTATGGTGTTTCCTTGTGGTATTTGTGGAGTAAATTGTGACTTAGCAGACAATTTAGATGGGGTCATGTAAGAGGTTTCAATTCCAAGATCCAATGCAGTTTCCAAAATTGAAGGTATTTGTTCACTCTCGGCATCATTCGTGAAGTTTGTTAGGAGGTGTATTGTTTCCAAATCTTTTACAGTTATCTCTGTTGTTTGTGAATCATAAGAGTATAGTGTTCTGTGGTTCGCCTTGTTGGCAAAAAATTAGTGTTATTACAGTTTTCTGGTGAATTTGAATAGATACATTTTAGTATGGACAAGGTCCCAGTGTGCTATTGGACAGAAAGAGTCCTTTGTTGAGTATTTGGATTTCTCCATCCGATAATTCTTGGGTTGAAAGATTAATTACTAGTTTGTTGTCCCGGGATAGTTCCTGTTCAACTGCTTGCTTTGAGCTCGTGTTTGTGCCCCTGTGGTATTGTCTGCCAGGGTTTTTATGTTTGGTGGCCTTGTACGATTGTGATGTATATTTCCCAAGCAGTGTTTGACTTTCTTTGTGAAAATTTACTATTGGGCGTGCATTCATACTGGTTGCTCCCTAAACTACTGACTCCACTTCTGAGGAGACTATATTATCAGATGAACATGCTTTTGCTGTGGTCACTGGACCTGTTTTAACATTATCATATTTTTGGGCAAAAGTATATACCCTGCCTTGTTGGTAGTCTGTAAGATCTCTCCTAAATTTTCTATTTTTCCTTGGTATGACTTTTTCGTATTCTTCAGTAATTCTGTTTAGAATATCAAAGTTCTTCTTGGAGACTTCTTCTCTCCCACTCCCCAATTTGCCTCTTTGATGTCCGAGAATCCACCTCTGCCATATATTTGTTAGATTCCTCCTGGGCAATGTCAATCAATTGGCCCAACATATTTGAAGCTGATTGTAGGTTTTCCTCCCACAGTTGAAGTCTAGCTGGCGAAGTGGTCTCTATTGGTGGGAAAATGAGAATTTTTAGGCCCCAAGGAATTAGAGCATGTTCTAAGTATTTTTTCAAGGATGCTCCTTCCCACCATTTAGAGGTTTCCTTCACTGCTTTTGCTAATGCTTGGAAGGTGTTCTTTGTTGAGAGTAAATTGGTAGGATTTGTGTGTGATGGTCACGTGTTAGATGTATCAAATTTCATTCAGTCTGGTATTCCTTTGTTCTCTTCGGTACCTATATTCCGCCATGTCTTGTGATGCACTTATTTCTGATTGACGGGTAGGGTTTGGTAGAGAGTGGTAGCCTGAAGCAAACGCTCCAATAAAGGGTCCTGCACCCTCTGCCTTCTGTAATAATCCCTTCTTTTTAACCGGTATTCACGCCAACAAAGGATGGACCCTTGCTTCCTCCCTTGTGTTACTTGTCCAAAAAGTGAGAGTGTGAACCCTTATTATAAAACACGCACTTGTTCAGTTGTATGTTAATCCAAGTGAATTTTATTCCATTAATCAGTGTAACAGTTTTGAGGATCTGTTTTGTTGCAGGACAGCCGACACGTGTTTTATCCCCCTAGGGCTGATAGGCTTGGGGCTTTCTCAAGGGTGTTTTGATCAGATAAAATAAAAGAAAAACAGAACACATTCTTGGATCGTAGTCTTAGTTTGACGAGGAACCATCACTTTTTAGTGAAATTTCAGAGTGCTAATTTATTTGTGCGCAATTGATGAACCGTGATTATGTGGAGATGCCTATTAACTCTAATTAGAGATTGATGGGGCAAGAGCATGAATGCAGAGGGTGCTTTACTTATGTGCGCAAGATGCAAGTCGTGGTTGTGTGCAAATGCCTTAGAAAGTCTCTAATTAGAAGTTAATTGCAACTGCTGTATGCCAGGTAAGTTCTATTATCATGCAGTAATTAGATTTAAGTTCCGCACGATTTTTGTGCTGGACATATTGTCACTGAAGCTGCCATTGATAGAAGAAGTCAGGAGGAAAATAAAGGTGGATAGTGACATGCAAAAATATTTGTTACATTTTGTTGTATTAGTAAATAGTTGGTAAGTTAATATTACATGCAGTAAGTTTTAGGTTATGCTGGAATGTCAGGGCAGACCTTAATTATTACTCAATCTGTCACTTTCTAAATGCAAATTGGATACAAATCTGTATGGTACATTTTTCGTTGTGAACATTAACAGAGTATAGAACTAATTACGCACGTTACAACAATCTCAATATGGTTCATGATATCGACAGTAGGGGGCATCATTTATTTGAGAATAGTATTGATGACCATATTGAATGAGCTAGCCTCTGGTTAGGGTAAGATTTATAAATGCATTTGCCTCCCTTTGATAGTTGAGCAAGGCTATGTGAAAAGGATTCGGTGGTGCTGGGAGAAGCCCTTTGTGCCCGAGCGGGGCAGTCTATCTCGCTTAAAAGTAACAATAACCTGTGGTGCTAACTAATACCTCAGACTCCCTCAAGATGTGTATTAGGGGCAGGCCAAAAGGGAGAACATGTTATTTCATCAGCAATGCTATCATGTTAAAACAGCTACGCGAACAGAGATACCCATCTGTTATTGTCACATGCAGTATAATAAAAAAAAGACCCAGATGCTGAACTCTTGTCTATAAACATGGTACAATCCATCTTGCCGGGGGGAGTATTCTACATGGTTGGATGCAGCTTACCGATAATCACAGGTTGAATCCCTCGGCCTGATTGTCGCCGTCAGAGTAGGCTTATAACCAGTAAAGAGTGGCTGATTTACCACCTTCCAAAAAGAGGCATTGTCCAACTCTTCCCAGGCAGCCCCCCTCAGCTCAGATTTTCTGGCCTCCAAGATAACTTTTTATGCCCTATGAATTTCTATTACCTCTTCCTTGCCGCGAGGATTTTTAGAGATGACTGTTCCCCAGGTGTAAATCCAGAATCCATGGCAGAGGGTTATGATCACTAATGCAAGAAGCCTTGACCACATGACTTCGTATTACATTGACCAAGTCAGATGAAATAATAAAGAAGTCAATCTCACTTCCCTTTGACGACCCCGTGTAAGTCAGAAGGGGCGGGAAGCCAAGCATAAAATCTGTGATGAAACCCAGATTCCTTGCTATCATAAGCCTATTTACGAAGTCCCCAATTGGAGAGTGCTTAAAGTGTAGAGAGCCACCCCTAACCTTGTATCCTTGGCTTTTGCTCCCCTACACCTGTGATTGACCCCCACAAAGCTTGATGTTGAAATCACTCGCCCAGATTATGAGTGTCTCCTTGGTGTGACGATCCTTAAGGAGTCTAGGGCAGACTCCAGATCCTCTGGTACCTTTGTTACTCTTACATCAAATAAATTATTGACAAATTTATCAGAATCCAGTCAAGAGAGTAGGGGGTCTGAGTGAGAATAAGCTGGAAGTGAGAGGAGTGTCTAATAATTCTTGGGGAGGTGCCCGCAAGGATGACTGAAATTAGAGTGGCTAGCCCCACCTTGGCCCACCCTGAGCTTGATGGCATGGCTCTGCTACACAGGGAATAACCATCCACACTAAAGCCCTCCCATGACCAAGTTTCCTGCAGGAATATAATATTGGCTTCTCTTAATTCAGAATGCCAGTTTGGGTTTGTCAGCTTATTCTGGACGCCTGCTATATTCCATGATGTTAGCCTAAGTCCCACTCGATGTGCCCTGGGGCTGCCTTGACAACACGGTGTTGGTGCATGGCCCCCGCATCTACAGCTTGTGGCTCTATAGCTTGTGGCTCTATCGTCCCCCCTCCCTTTGAATGCCAAGACAACTTCCCCTGATATTTCCGGGTTTTTGTCTTCATCCAGTTTATTGGTAAGTCAGTCCTGATCCTCAAGAGTGTCAAGAGACTCAAAGTATTTCCAGACTTCTATGCTAAGTTCTTTGCCTCCACCCAATTGCAGACAACTCCCTTGGTTGGCCATAGAGGGAAGGGACTGTTGGCAAAAGAATTATCCCAGAGGAAGGACTTGGATGGAACCTAGATTCTGGCCATGGAAGTGGTAGAACTGCAGAAGCAACTCTGCCAGACGAGGTGACCTAAATTTAATAATGAGGCAGTTACCCGGTGATTCCTTCGTTCCTGGGCCAACCCAGGTTATTCTTTTAATCATCAATATCTCTCATATGAAATTAACCTTCCAGTTTTTCCCCTTAGCCTATGCAGCACTTTATTTTTCAGTGAAGAAAACCCTTCCCTTTCATGTAGTGCTAACCCTGGCACATTTTTTTAAGACTAGGACCTACAGGGAACATTCTGGAGGGAGTTGAGGAAAATGGTTGGCTGGACCATGCCTTAGGGACTCTGTTACCTGTGTTTGGTTTTTCACCTTTTCTGCCCCTGATAGGCAAACATGTTCCCTGACTTCACCCCCCACCACCTTGTTCTTACTCTTCGTCCCCGCTACCACTCCTTGTTCCCTTTGATCGAACTGCTCTCTTACAGATAATGTGCTAGATTGTAAATGATGTTGTCTCTGTGTGGGGTTAGAGACAGGGGCTGCCTTCTCAGACTGAATCATTCCTAGGGTACAGTTCAGTTTTGTTACCTCCCTCTCAATGACTTCTAAACAGGCATAAAACAGATTAAGCAAGCCTGATATAGCTGATACAACAAGGGTACACACAGCTTCCACTATGGCCTCTGGCACAAGGCCCCCAGGCACTGTTCTCCATTCCCCAGTGCCTGACGCAGCCCTTTGAGGTGACGAGTGAATCATTGGGCTTGGGTACAGTCTTTTGGGTTTTCAACCACCTTCAGTCCTCTTCCTCTTGCCCACCTGCCCTCTTGTTTGAACTCCGTTCACTGTATCATGTTTTTAGTTTTCTCTGCTCTCCAAGGCCCCCTTAACGAGATCTCCAGAGCCCCTGGCAGTATCAGTATCTGGTGTTGGGACAGCTCAAGGGCACAGTCTAACAAGACTTGTGCCCACCTCCTCCGCCTCCTCTGACAGGCGAGTAATCAGATCTGTAGACAGCTGAGAAGGTGATGAGAGAGAGAGCCATCTTTTGGCCAGGTCTGTCTCCCTACTAATCACTCCCACCGCCCGCTGTAGGAAGCCATCCAGTGTTCCATGCACGGGTAAAGGGGTGTTGGAACTTGTTATGCTTTTCCCCATCTTGGCTATATATTTGTTAGTCCGCCCTTTCCGCCAGCAAAGCCTACATTGGACTTACAATGGAAAATATGTGTGGGCCTTAGTAAGGATGCTAAAGGGATCATCTCTTCCAGTCAAAGATGGGCACAGAGCCTAAAAATGCAGACCCTGTATACACTGTGACCCCCTTGGATGCACATGCAGC
Organism: Calotriton arnoldi; assembly: GCA_963921515.1. Classification (NCBI taxonomy): domain Eukaryota; kingdom Metazoa; phylum Chordata; class Amphibia; order Caudata; family Salamandridae; genus Calotriton; species Calotriton arnoldi. The sequence continues at coordinate 887,827 of CAWUFW010004770.1, forward strand.
TCTTAGCAGGGCTCCTCTACCTCCTCCCTTGATGACTACTGTGGATTCTGAAAAATTGGTCAGTCTGTCCACCACCTATTGCCACTTACCTCCTCCCTTGGACATTACTGACGGCCGCCGCCTCCACCCACAAGCTCAAACTCACAGGTCAGGGGAACACACAAAGCACTCTGCAGACACTCCTTACAGGGCGCTCTAGTTGACCCTGATGGGCCTAATAATCCTCCTCTGCAGCCCCAGAGAAATAGGCAATAGTCTGTCAGTATCTGCCCCTCCATAAATCCATAACCAGGTCCGGCTGCCACTCCTTCTCTTCAATTACAATCTTACAATGTTCTCAATGCTAAAAAGGCCCAAAAGGTGGGGGCACAGGGGGTCAGTGCCTCTAGCACCCCCAAGTCTGCGCAGCCCTATCCCATCAGCAACTGCGCCAGCAACCGCCCTGCCGCACCTCCGAGCTCACCCGGCTCCCCAGGAGCAGTGACGGTGGCTACAGCACAGTAGCGGTGCCGGGGGAGGGGCGTAATCCAGTCAAAGGCCTTGGCAAAAGTCAAAGGGTCCAAGAGGTCCGGCACTCCCCAAAAGGACCATATCCATGACCCCCCCCTCCAAGCAGAACAGCAAGGGTGCAGCCCCTTAGCACCACAACACCACCTGCCTGGCTCAGACCATGTCTTCGACAAGGCGGTCAATAGGCTGAGTGACCTAGCTTGTGGGCGGGCATGAGCACGGCAACCAAGGAAGGAGTCCAGGAGGAATCAGAAATCAACATCAATGTCCAGGGACTTGACACCAGCACAGAATTTATAAAAGGATATTTTGCAGTCTCTTAAATAGTAGTGTTATTCTGACCCCAGAGGCTCCTTGCAGCAGACACATGATGAGTAGGCTTAGGTTGCAAGCACACTGAATGTTCCATACTCTGTCCCACACTCCTGCCACTCCTCTAAACTGTAAACTCAAATCTCCTTTCTCGATACACTGTCCAGCGTCGGGAAATGATTGGCTCCCACTTCCTTTTGTCCCTGACATGCTGGATATTAGCGTAATTTGGACCAATCAGTGCCTCTAGTTAGTCATAAAAGGTGGCGCAGGTACAGTGCAGGAAGCAGCCAGGGATTAGACAGGCGCACTACCTGAAATCGTCACATAGAATATACTGCAATTGCACGTTGCCCACCCCAATGGTCAGCTGCTCATTGACCAAACATAAACATAAATTATATACAAATAGAGAGGCAACCACAACCAATTAATGAATGTAGTGAATTCAAGAAGCAAGTAAATAAATGGCCGCAGGTCCTGGTTGATGTGTTAAATTTCTTTGCTTTATTATTTTTCTTTTTTCTCTCTCTCAAAATAACGCAGCCAGCGCGTTTCACCTGAAAAAAAGCTTCATCAGGGCTGCAAACATGAAAAGAACACATATGTATAAAACCAATAGGATTATATGTAACACTAATAACAAGTCTATTTACCAAACACACCACACAAGACATTTATAAAAACAGTCCCATTAACAAATCACATTTAAAACAACACACACATGTGGATCACTACTATCCAAGGCAATGCCCTCAGAGGAGTTGGCAGGTTTAACAAGCTATTAAATTTAGGTAAACAAGTGAGTTTCATAACATCCAGTGATAGTCAATCACGAACAGAAATGCAAACGTAAGGGCAACTCCACATAAGATGAGCACCATACGAATTACATAAACGAGACAAATACCTAAATTATAAAGTGCATTCAAACCCCAAAAGTAAGAGACACCAAAAGACAAGATTAAGACAAATAGAGAAGAAGAATGGAAAAAGTATCCCAAAAAGTGAATAAAACTTAAACAAACATAAGGGGATTAGTGGTTATGTGTGTCCAGCATCTTTTTGAATGAATCACATAGTTAGGGGTGAAGCCCTAAGATACAAAGGTGCAAATGCACTGCAAGAACTGGCCCAAAAAACAAATACCTCATGCTATAGCTAGTGTCTCATGTAAGCACACCCATACCCTGCTTCACACCTTAGTCAATCCAAGTGGATAAGAGAGAGCCCAAAGATTAGAGAGTTTGGATATTAATGGTTCCTTACCATTAAGTATTAGGCTCTCTGGAAGAACAACATTTCTCTTCTGCGTAATCAGGCTTACTGAACTCTACAAAAGTCCAAGATCGATAATTAGTATCGGTCTGTAATAACTAAACACTTGGGAGTTACACTGCTCCCAAAGATTACATACTAGTCAATCTCCAAAATTACAAACCTTTCACTAGTCCTAAAGGTATTAACACCAAGGTCTTCCAAAACTTCCAATAGCAAAAGGATATAGGCAGTGGAACGCCCATACATGTGTCATCAAATCAAACAAATGCAAGTTGCTTCTACATAGAAGAAAAGAGGGGGCAGGTCATTAACCAGACACTCCCCAGTTAATCCTTCATAATATAGACTCTTACCGAAAATTGAACATTGGTTCACTGATCAAGATATCTCAAATGTTATCAGTTAGAATAAACAGAAGTCACAAGTAGACTAAAGAGACAGGTAAAGAAATAAATGCCCGGAAATTTTATGTCCTGAATAATGTAGGTATCTACATTGTTCCGACATATATGGTTACCTTCATAACTTGGATATGCTGCATGTTGCGGGGCCTCCAAAGGTATACCCTAACATGTATGACACTATAGATTGGTAAACTACACAAATATAGGTGTTACAACTTTGTGATACTAGCCCCAAAGTGTTATTGTAACCCATGTAAATACAGTAATGATACATACATATTTAAAGAAAACTAAAGTCTCTAGTCCCCCACTTCAGGGATTATACTGGCCGTTCACAACATGCCCCGAAATATGTAATAGATTAGACTTCCAGAGCACAACCAAATATTTCTACTCACTTGTGTTCAAAGGCGCTGCAGTCAGGATATTCTTCCACACATTGCCGGTTTGAAATGGGCTCACCAGTTTTGGTGTCTAAATGTACTCCAGGAAGAAAACGCCTCCCATAGTCACAAGGCCGGCGCTATATGGAAGTTTTACCTTTCACATAAAGAAACGTCCGTGTACGTCTTGCGTATGCCCTCAGAAACACTAGACCGTTACTATCTAAGACCCAAATTCATGAATCGGGGATACCCATCGCCATCACCAAAGACGATAAGGTGGTGGAGGGATTTGTGTAGGCGAGCACTATCAAAAATAAATATAAGGTCCAGATGCAAGCGACCAAGATAGTCACAAGCAAGCAAAACCACAGCCTCTCTCACTCAATTCCCAACTATCATCAGAAAGAGCATACCACTGTGGTTCACGAGAACTAAGCCCATCAATCGGTATGCACAAATCATATATTCGATCACCTACATCCATTCTACATAGGACATAAAGCCTCTACAGTTGGTAAAAAAAGTACCGAAAAAGGATGAGAAGGAAAAGAGAAGGCCAGAGAGCTACACAACAGGATGGAGTTGGCAATCATGCTCACTTTAGGCATAAGGGGAGAAAGATGTTACATCAACAACATTCAGAAGTTTCCATTGCTTCCACAATGTGTCGAGATCCTAATCTTCACAGGTTTTATTCCATACTGGAGTAACATTTTAAGATGAATAACCATTGAAAATCTAGACATTGTACATATAAACACACTACAAAAAGTAATGCAACTCATTGTCTGAATTAAGACCTCTTTGTACAGCTCTGAGTTTACAAATCCAATTGGCCTCACATTGTCGCAGTTTCAATTCCCTGACTCCCCCCTCTTGGATCTTTACTAACCAGTTCCATGCCATGGAACTGGAAGTTTTCTGTTTGACCCCATTTTGCAGACATGTGAAGACAATGGGTAAGAGATATCTTGTGCAATGCATGCTCTACGATGTTCCTGGATGCATAATCTCAGTTGATGTGTTGTGCTCCCCACATATATTTTTGAGCCGCCACAAATTATCACTTATACCACAAAAGTAGATTGGCAAATAATAAATTGACCAATGGTATATTGTTGACTGGGGTTATATGTGAATGTTTTCTGTTTATTCAGGCTCAGATGACAGATGTTACACTTCCCACATCTATAGAAACCCAATGGGCATTTCAGCCAAGTGCCTGTATCCTGCATTTTCGGTATTATTTCACTTGGACAAAGAAGTTCCCTGATAGTTTACTTCTTTTACATATGATGGAAGGTTTGTCATTGATCATGGCTCCAACTCCAGGTACTCCTTTTAGGAGTTGCCAATGCCTTTTCAGAATCTTTTAGACTTCCCGATTTGTTTCTAGAATAAGTAGTAATAAGAGACAATCTATCTTTACCTTCTGTTCTAAGTCTACTCCTGAGTATACTAGCTCCTTCTGTATTGTTTTGCCCTTTCTGCTGCCTTCAGAAGATTTTTCTTCTTGTAACCCCTTGTTTCAAGTCTTTCAACTGTCTGGTCTACATGTGCTTTAAAATGATGGTCATCACTGCAATTTCTGCGCATTCTAATAATTTCCTCAAAGGGTATTGCACATTTAGTGCAGGGAGGATGTGCACTGTCATGATGGAGGATGCTGTTAACGGCAGTTTCTTTCAGGAAGAGTGTGCTGTGTAGTTTGCCATTTGTTACTTAGAATTCTACATCTAGAAATTGAATACAAGACTGCAACAGATTCAGTGTAAATTTTACATTGTAGGGACTTTGATTTAAGTAATCAAAGTACGTCTTAATTTGTTTCTCAGTGTCATTCCAGATGATGATTGCGTCATCAGTATATCGGCTCCAGTAATAGCTATCTTTTGTCTATTCTGCTGCTGCCTGGGCCCAGGCATGTATCTGCTTTACCCACCCCTTAATCAGAATTGCAGATGATGGTGCAAATTTGGAACCCATGGCAGTGCCTTGTAGTTGTTGGTACCACAGTTTGTTGTATGGGAAAAAGTTGTTAGTTAAAATCAGGTCTACCATTTCCAATAGCATTTTATTATTCTCTAGAGAGTTGGCCCTTCGGGTACTAAAGAAATAATCAACCACCATGTGTCCAAAATCCCTCACTATGCATGTGTACAAGGACTCCACATCTAACGTTACCAGCCACATCGAATCATCCCAAACCAGACCTTCAAATTTGTTAAGAATGTCTGTTTTGTCACGGATAAATGATAAATGAAGGCAAGTTAAGTACTAGGGGTTTGAGAAAGGAGTCCACAAAGATGTGCAGTTAACGAACCATTTCCTGAGATGATAGGACGTCCAGGGGGGAATTTGTCTTTCTTATGGATTTTAGGTAGTAAGTAGAGACATGGGAATCTCGGATGGTCTATTTTCAAAAACTCAAACTCCACATCGGATAGTAACCCAATCTCCCTCCAATGTGCTAGTTTGCCTGTGATTCTAGGTGTTGCGATTTGTGTATGGGTTCTCTTATAGTTTCTTATAGCATGTGATGTTGTCATGTTGCCTATATACTTCCCTTTCATAATCCAATCTGTTCATCAGAACCACATTTCCTCCCTTATCTGCCTCACGTATAATTACAGAAACATAATTCCTCAGACCACTTCAGGCAACACTTTCATCTTTAGTGAGGTTGTCCAAATGGAATCTTTATGTATTCTTGTGAGTTTTATCCTCTAAATTATAGAGGTCATCAGTCACCTGTTTCCAGAAAACATCTAAGGTGTTTAGATGCGTACCCTGCGGTGTGAATTTACTACTTCTGTGGAGCCCACTGTCACAAGTATAGTCTTACTGTATTTCCAGATCATTCACCAGTTTACCTATTGCTATTGTAACATTATCTTCTAGTGACAGTAATGTGGAGTTGTATTTCAACTATGCCACTGATATCTCTGACAAATTAGGCCTAGACTGTGTTTTCCTTAGTTCATTCAAATGGAAATGGCATTTAAGTTTAGCCTTGCGTACAAATTTTAAAACGTCAACATGAAGGAGAGAGAGCAAGCCACGATTTGTTGGACAAAATCCAAGCCCTTTATTTAGGACAGATAACTCATGAACATTTAGGCTGCAGTCAGATAAATTAATGACTAGGTTTCCCTTGGGTAAAGTAGTGCCTGCAAGATCAAACCCATGTGCCACCTTTACTTATTCAGCCTTCTCCTCTTGTTTCTGGTCAACACTCCAGCTTTGCTTTCTATTTTTTCTCCACCCACCCCTTCTTGTATTGAGTCTGTGCTGTTTGTTGCCTATTCTGTATCTCAAAACCTCCTCTAAAAACGTTGAGGCGGTATTTGGTTGTGCACCTTCCAAGTGTGTTCATTCGGGCCTGTCTCTTCAATTGAGGAGACATCAGAACTACTATAAATACTAGACAAACTTCCTAGACTAGGTGTCTGTTTAGCCATTGATTGGGGAATAGCAATCGTATTAAATTTTTGGGCAAAAGTAAAAATCCTTCCACTTTCATAGTCTCTATCGTCTCTTGTAATCTTATTGAGTTTTCTCTGCTTCACTGTCTTCAGATGATTTTAGATTTGTTGTTTTAAGATTTGATAATTTTTCTCTGTGGCTTCCTTTAGGTTGAGACCCTCGATTTCTTCTTCAAGAACTCTAATTTCATCTCTAAGGTTGAGTAACTTCCTTTCTGCATGTTGAATTAAGATCTTCATCATTGTGAAGTATGAGTTATGTATGTTTTCTTCCCATTCCTGTAAGAGGTCGGTATCCAGGTCATCAAAGTTAGGAAATGTTAAGATCCTCAAACCACAGGGTACTTTCTTGTTTTCAAGATACTGTTTTAATCTGACACCGTCCCACCATTTTGAAAGCTCGTTTTTCTTTAGCCTTTCAAGCCTACTAAATTTGGATTTTAAACCATCTTTGTTTAAGCTTCCTACCACTGGAGCTCGTTGGGCTCCATTGTTGGATCCAAACAGTTCTCTAGCCAGCTCTGTTGTCATCAAAACTCATTGTGTTCTCTTTATTATAAGTGCATGTGCTGAAAAACCCAGAAAAGATTCTCAACAAGATCGGGAAGCAGCCAGGGATTAGACAACCACACTACCTGAAATCGTCACATATAATATACTGCAATTGCACATTGTACAAACATTGGACACTTTTTAAAGAAACACACCTTCTGCTCTTATGATGACCCATAATCACTGCTCTTAATACAAGTGAAGTGTAGCCGTTATGTGAATATATAAGGAAATGGGGAAATATAATTATTCATCTGTATGGGGGAGCAGTACAGCATGAGTATAACCTTAAGGCATGTTATTACACACATTTAGAGAAGCAAATCACCAGCTCCATCAGTGAAAAGTGACCACTGCTCCAAATACCAGTGAAGTGTTGGGGTAAACTTCTAGAATGTATTGTCAATGGTACCCTTATGTATATGTAGGGAAATGCTATGTTGTGTCAGGTAATAATAGCCATACATGGTTGTACCAGTAACCTGAGGAGTTGATTCTTAAAATGGCCCCATGGAATATTGTCATTGAGGCCTTCAGTATGTCTCTTCAATTTGAACACCCAATGTTGTTCCTTCTCAAATTGGTTGGATTCACTATTAACTGCATCATCCAAGGGTTCCAAAACTAACCATAGATAATCCTACACTGTGTTTTCCTCTCAATGTAATGTGTCGACATTTTGGTTGTCGCTCGTCCACACCTCAGGTTACTGCGGTATTGGCTTATTTGTGTTTTATTTTACCTTCTGGGTGGTCATACCAACATAGTGAAGGTTACAAGTACAAGTGACCAAATACACCACTCTGTGTATTACAGTTGGTCAATCTCCTAAGTCCCCACGTGGTATTCTTGAAGGTTATTGATTTTGTGGCCTTTGTCAGCTGACACACACTGCACCCACCACACTGGTAGTGCCCGACAAATTGTGATATGGTGCCCTGTGTCTGCTGGCAATTCTAGGGGGCATGTGTGCACAAGTAAATCTTTCATACTTTGTCCCTGTCCATGGGAGAAGATTGGTTTGGGAAGGTTGAGGCCAGGGTCCACCATTGCCTAATAATTTTTCCCACTTTATCTGCGGCTATGTTAAATGTGGTTTTGCATATGGGCTTCTCTTCTTTTTCTTTCATTGGGGCCTTTTCCAATAGGGTCTCTGTTATTGCGTGCCCGTTTCATTGCCCTTGCCACTATCCTTGGCGGATAATTTCTTGCTCCCAGCCTGTTCACCAAACAGTCTGTTTGTACCTTATATTGTCTTATATCTGAACTGTTTCTCCTCCGTCTCAAAAACTGACCTAAAAGGAGATATTGTCTTAGATGGTGTGGATGGAAACTGTCGTAATGAAGTAGGCAGTTCTTCGCTGTGGGATTTTCATGTGTAGTAGTTCTCAGGGCACCCTGATCAGCTATTATGTTAAGGTCCAGGAATTCCAGTTGCTTATTGCTTATGGTGTATGTGAATTTGAGAAACTCATTTTGTGTATTCAGCCATTGAGATTTGTTTGGCTGTCACTGCATCACCTTCCCAAATGACCAAAACGTCATCGATCTATACCACTTACATAGTGTTGTTTCAGATGAGGATTATGGAGGTTCAGGATCTTGTCTCCAGATGTACATACAGGCCGGCTACACTTTGGCGCAAAGGTGCTGCCCAAGCTGGTCCCATGTTTCTGAAGGAACAGTGTCCCTTCAAACTCAAAAAAGTTGTTGGTGAGTGCCCACTTGCAACACTCCATGACCACATATCTTGGCGTTTGGTACTCCCAATCTACTTCGAAGAGGACTTCCTCAATGATGTCGGATCTCAGTGTGGGGGAGACTTGTAGAGAGACTTTCTATATCTAGACCTAGGAGATAGTGGTTGTCTGGGTCAAAGGAAATGTCTGAGGAGACGCAGCATGTCCTTGGTGTCTTGTCGGGATATGTTTGTGTTCTGAACTATGGGTCTTAGGAAAGCATCAGCGAGCCTAGACAGGGATTACTGAATAGAACCTATCCCAGAGTCTATAGGGCCACCTGGTAGATTTTCCGGGTTCTTATGTATCTTTGGGATAGTGTTAAACTAAGGTGTAGTTGGGGTTTTATTTGTTAAAAATTCCCCTTTTTGTGATATCCAATCATGGGATATAGCTTGTTCTGTCATACTCCCGATTCTTGTTCTCAGGAAATTGGTAAGACCCGACAACAAACGTTCATACTTTATCTCCTCACTAAGGAGCCGGAGACATTCTTTTCGATATGCCTCTGTAGATTGAATGACAATTAGTCTACCTTTGTCTGCAGGTTTGATTACTATACTTTTGTCATTGGCCAGTTCTTTAAGGCTAGGGTCAATTTCGCCTAGGTCCTTCAAAACTGCTTTCTCAAAAGCCAGTAGGTTTATGGGAACTGCAGTGGGGGAGTGTCGTAAAACTGAATTTAACTCTAAGTCCCGCATTACCCTTTGTGTAATTTCTAGGGGTTTACCCTCAAAAAAATCCCAGAGATAATCTTTCTGATAAACTTATTGATTTCACAAATGAGTTTGAACTAGTCCAAGGTTGCCGGTGGTACAAAACCAAGGCATTTCTCCAGTACCTGCATCTGTGGATCCAAGAGTCTCTTACTGGTTATGTTCACAACTAGTGACCAGGTTGGTTTCTCAGACCTGCGCGTTTCCTTTGTTATGCTCCTTGTCGTCACACCCACTTCTTGTACCCGTGTGGGGGCCCATTGTACCTGACCCTTCCTCCTCATCTTGCCTCTTGTGCGGCCTGGGCCTGCCTCTAAAAAAGGCCTACTTTGATTGTACTGGTATGAGCCACCTTGCGATTCCCACTGTTCAAAATGGGGCAGGCACATCTGGGGTGGTGGTGGTGGGCTATAAAAGTATGGCATTGGGTACATTAGTGGGCCATTGTTTGGGCCCAACCTCTCCCTTGTCCATATTTGAACTATGTTCCCCTTCTGTTTCTTCTGTTTCCCGGATATACTCCACTATTGTCTGAACTAGAGTCAGAGCTGTTCGATCTTGTTTCCATAGTCACTGTATGGTAACCTGAGTTCCTTCCTGCGATGACCTAATATTCTCTCATGTGTAAATTTGCTTCCGTCTTTCTCGAGTTTATTGAATTTTGTTTGTTTCAGTGTGGCCTCAAACTCCTTCATAGTCTGGGTAAGTTCCTTTAGTCTTTTTTTCAGACTAGCGGTTGACTGATAGGACTTCAAATGGACTTCTATGGTATGTATTTCTGTATTCAGATCTTGTGATAAGTGGGCTGCTGTTCTTATGAGAATCAGACAATCGTGTGTGCAGTGCAACGACATGAAAGAAAATTATCAATAGGCATTGGCAGATCTTGAATAGTGGTACTCTCAACCTTCCCAAACCAATGCTCTCCCATAGAATGGGACAAAGTCTGAGAGATTTACTTGTGCACACAGGCCCCCAAAATTTTCCAAAAAACACAAAACTGACACACCATATCGCGAGTTGATGGGTGCAGTGTGTCACCTGACAAAGGCTACAAAATCAGTAATCTTCATCAATACCACATGGGAACTTAGGAGATTGACCAACTGTAATACACAGAGAGTGGTGTATTTGATCATTTGTCTTTGTAACCTACGGTATGTTGGTATGACCAGAAGGTTAAAACACAAATAAGCGAACACCACAGTAACCTGAGTTATGGATGAGCGACAACCAAGATGTCCACACACTACATTGAGAGGAAAAACCCAGTGCGGGATTTTCGATGTGTTGTTTTGGAACACTTGGACAACATAGGGAATAGCGAATCAAAGCAATTTAAGAAGGAACAACAGTGGGTGTTCAAACTGAAGACATACTTAGGGCCTTAATGACAATATTCCATGGGGCCATTTTATGATGCAACTCCTCAGATTGCTTATGTTCCTTGGTGACTGGAACAAACGTGTGGCTATTCGGTAATCCACCCGGCCTTGACCTTGGATTAATATGGCCACGCTGTCTCACGCCACCCCCCCCCCCCGGTGCCAAAAAACCAGATCAAAAGTCTGGGCATGTGGTTGGACCGGTCGCTTAGATTTGATTATCAGGCAACGAAACTGGCTGCTTCTTGCTATGGCATTCTACGAATGCTCTGCAAAATCCTCCCGCTCCTTCCCTTCACGGCATGGTCCAGGCCCTAATCCTCTCCCGTCCCGACTACGGAAATGCTCTGTATCTAGGAGTCCCACGGGCAACCACATCCAAACTTCAAATTATTCAGAATTCCGCAGCAAGTACGCTTCTTAAGATCTCTAACAGCCAATTTGCAAGGCCTGCATTGAAGACCTTGCACTGGCTCCCCGTCATGGAAAGAATAAAATTTAAGTCCCTATGTATTGCCCACAAGTCCTTCGGGAAGAAAGGACCTTCTTTCATCCGGACCATCCTCTTCCCCCCCCCCCCCCATCATCCAAGCAGATGCCTCTGCTCTACCAACCTCTACCTAGCATCCGTACCCTCAGTTAAAAGTGCGAGAAGTGGCGGTCGGTCTTTCCACTACAACGCTGCCAAGTTGTGGAATGCTCTCCCCCTTCATCTGTGCTCAGAACCCAAACTTCTGCCCTTCCGTAAACTTTTGAAAACATGGCTCTTTCAAAACCCCACTAAGTAAGCTGCTGTCAACTGTCTGTTGCCTCCATTAGCGCTGGGACGCCTACGGGTAGCTACACGCTCTATAAAATATTCCTAACATTACTACCTGACACACCATAGAGTTTCCCTATATATACATAAGGGTTTCAACAACAATACATTCTAGAAGTGAATCCCAAAAGTTCACTTGTATTGGGAGCAGGGATCATTTGTCACTAAAAGAGCATGTGATTTGCTTCTCTAAATGTGTCTAATAACATGTCTTTTACTCTCTCTATTGTGCCCTGTAAAGATGAATACTTATATTTCCCCTTTTCCCTACATATACATAACTACTACACTTCACTTGTATTAAGAGCAGTGATTATGTTTGTACAATTTGCAATTGCAGTATATTATATGTGACGATTTCAGGTAGTGTGGCTGTCTAATCCCTGGCTGCTTCCCGATCTTGTTGAGTCTTTACTGGGTTTGTCAGCACATGCACTTATAATAAATATTAGCGCTTCCCTGAATATGAATACTTTTATTTTTGCTGGTCCCTAGGGCAGGGGTGGTTTTTCTCAATCCACTGCAGCGTATCTCCAAGCCGAGGTATTTTTTACCTAACTATACAGTATAGTGAGTGAAACCAGTAAAGTGTTCCACTCGCGGGCACCATTTTGCGTAGCTTGGGCAGTCTTGTGTTTCTCCCCCTCTACGGCATGTTGCAGCAAGGACTTTCCTTGCGCACCCGCCGGCCGAAGCACTTTTAAAATCCACGTTTAAGCAAACACTGGTAACATTCGGGCCCCGGTGAGTTCCTTTAGGTGATTGGGCATGGGGGACGCCTTAGAATAGTGAATATGGCACAGCCATTTTTGGGGTACCAGCAACTATTCTGCTTCTCGCACCGATCAAGCCATAACTTAATGATGATATGTTTGGCATGATTTATTTCTATTCCACAGAGTCTGACTACAGGCTCTCCTAGCCATCGGAGGACCCATGAGGCATATGTTTTGCTTTATATGTGTATGTAATGTCTTGTGCATTTATATGTGTAGTGTGCTTTGTTTGTCACAGGGATCACTATTTTACTGGATGTGCTCACTGCAACTACTACTGGATCATATTTCCAATGACCAGTCACATTGGGTGTTTTGACACGTATGCAACGAGTTCAGAAAACGTACTGAATTACAATTTTGAAGTGTAGCTTGTGTTTTCCAACTGTGTTCTGCCACATATTGGCAGGCTGTTATGCAGTGACAACCAAGTAGGAGCTGTAAACCATTTATTACTAGCATGCAGTGTGTGTGCAGTTACATTTTGTCAGCACGTTTATAGGAGTGGTATCAGGGAACTAGTTTCCTTGGTCCTGATGAAAAGCCATCGAGATTAACTTGAAACATGTAAACCACAAGAGAGGTAGACACACAATCATCTACACGTTATAATTCCTCCTAGTTTTTTAACCATATGGCCCAGGGGCTAGATTAAAAGTATTGACTTGCATACCTGGCACGTGGTATTAACCTATGTAAAAAGACCCCTTCAACTCTTATTTTCCCATCATTAACGAATACCACCTAGTGCTCCCCTGTATTTCGCAGGTCGCATCACTCCACGTGATGCTTCGGAATGGGAAGAACCCGATGATGAAGCATGCCACCAAGGGGTAACTTTGGTGGGTGAGGGTTATACTAGAAAACCTAATGTTTCTCACTTTACCTTCTGGAGGGTTAACATACACAATACACGTACAGGCTTTCTTGTTTTTGTACGTATCATAAAATGTCATCTGTATGCTATTGGTTGATGTGTTGCTGATCAGGATTACTGACTCCACAGATCCATTTTGCCTCAAAAAATATCATATAAAGATTAGCTATCTCTGGAGCAAAGCTGCATTCCATAGCTATACCTTTCATTTGTAAAAACAAGTCCTCTTTAAATGAAAAGACATTTTTATTTCAGCACAAAGTAGCCAATTCGGATAAAAACTCCATAGGCATTTTATGAGGTTGTGGTCTTGCATTGAGGACCTCGTTGAATACAGCAATTGCTTCATCTTGAGGATTATTAGTGTATAATGCCTCTGTCAAATGTTACAAGCAAATCGGTGGTAGTATCGTAGGGAGATCCCTCTACCTTATTAATGAGATCCATTGAATCTCATGTAAGCTCTTGCAGTACATACAAAAGGTTTCAGGAAAAGATCTATATACTGTGCTAAAGGCTCTAGAAGAGAGCTGCATGCTGAAATGATTGGTCTGGCCAGAGGATTATTAGGATCTGTTAGAAATGGGGTTTCTGGTTGGCCAAGGTATGCACCCAAGCCAGGCAGAACCCAACACTCTAGTCGGATACACACCAAAGATAACCTGTGCTCACCCACTGATAGCTTGGTGCAGAGCAGACCGGCTTATATGCAGAGGCAATGTGTAAAGCATTCTGCAACACATACTCACAGTAACAAAATGAATACACCACAAAAAGACTCCACAATGAGTTATAAAAAATAGATTGCTATATTATGAATAACACAAGACCAAAATAACATGAATCACAATACTTTTCCAGTAATGCAGGATTTTAGAGAAAACCACATAAATTGCAGTGGTATAATGATTGCATCAGGAAAAACATAAGGCACAAGAGCACCTACGCTCCTATTAGACTCTTTACGGTAACTCTGAGGCAAAGTCAACCAAAAAGAGTTCTCCTAGTGCTGGGATGTACTGGTAGAATTATTCCTTGTCCTCAAAGAGGAGTCTTGGGATGGCTCCTATTTGAGACAGGTGCTGAAAATACACTTCACTCTGCGGCCCTCCACGGGGGTTTATTCCCAGAGCAAGTAAAGCCCCAAACTCCTGGGAGACCATGTTTACCTGTGAATGTGCAGGCAGATGCACGGACCTCGTAGATCCACAAAGCGGATCACAGTACCTTTTTCAGGAGCTGCAGGGGTGACTGCCTCCTCACCGGAGCTCGCAGACAGGGGAGTGGTGTGGCAAGGGGCCGTGTGAGTTGGTCGCAGCTGAGCAGATTTCCCTTTGGTGGCTGGGCCACTCCTGCAGCTGATGTCGACGGAGTTCTCTGCGTTGCTGGGCAACCCTCTAGCTTTACAAGGCAGAGGCTTCTCCTGGCACTGCGGTGACTCTGTCCTCAGAGTGTGGCATTGGGGGAAGCATGAAACGCTGAGACCTATGCTGATCTGGGGGAAGATCTGATCACTCAACACGCTCTGTGAAGTTCTGAGCACCCATCAAGCGCGGATCTTGGTAAAACACAAAGGGCTGCATGCACATGCTGTCCGGCAAAGCAAAGTGCTCCACACGCACTGACCTCTGTGAGAGGTGAAGTGAGGAGTAGCCATCACTGCTCCTAGTCCGAATGCTGCTGCCGGACTCGCGGCAGGGCAGGCAGGCGGAATCTTTGATTGCCCTGAGATTCCACAAGAACAGGGGGCAAATCAGCAAGCCCTTGGAGAACACTTGTGAGGCACAAAAGGAGGTAACAAGCAGCAGGCCAACAAATCAAGTCAAGTTGCAGAATGGTAGTCCCTCCTGCAGCCCAGCAAGCTAACACAGCAAAGCAGTTAGCAAAGATGACGGTCCCTCCTGGCAGTGTTAGGGTTCAAATTCCCATCCCTGCAACGCACTCTTTTTACGTTATATTAGGTTAGCAATGTGTGGCTAAATAGATGCCAGTTGTATTTACATTATGCAACCAACTGAGTTATCCCCGTAATGTACAGGCTTCAGTTAACAAGTGTGGCTCCATTTTGTTTTTTGAAATCCTTATTAGGCTGCTTAGACTGTGCCTGAGTTAGGCCTCATGGCTCGTAATGCTTGCCTCAGCAGAACACTGTATTTCGTTATTTTTTCTTTCTGTCCAAGGTTGTTTCCCGACTTACTAATGAGGAGACCATTCTGCTCTCACATACCTATCTGAGTGTGTAGTTCTGCTCCCACGTTGGGAGACGCTGAGACCCAGCACAGTGGCCTTGGGTTTATGATAACATGTACCCATCTGGCAGGTGGTAGCTCATCTCCTTGTGCCTCCTTTGTTCATGCTCGGCCCAGGCCGGTAGTTTTCCATGGTGGGCGGGGTTGGAGGCTCTTGGGGAAGGATGATTACTCACTGTAGACTGTTGGGGAGTCAGTCCCTCAGCAGACATCTTCGGGTGCAGGTCATGATGGACTCCTCTGCAGAGCATTTCTAATCAACATGCAAGTTTGTATTCTCTACTGTCTGACCGACTCTTCATTCTAGGGATGGCATAGTAGGTGGTTGTGAGAAAACCCAAGTGGCCCTAGAGGGCCACTTCCTTCAGTTGGTGCCCGAACAGGGACCCCGCAAGGTGATCCACCTCGCCCGTAATCGGGTTGTAGGGTCGGGGGTGCATTTGGTCGGTTGGGCGGATCGGGGTACCCCACACAAGACCGAGCTTGGTTCTCGCAACTGCCCCGCCCGGCTGATCGGACGCCCCCTCGTCTAGTGGTCACCGGCTGGGGTCCTGAGAAGGTGAAACCTTGGAGTTGACCATTTGGTCCGAAGAGTCGGAAGTGGAGAATAACTTGACTCGACCTGTGTGCACCAGGTGAGTGATTTGATTCTTGGAAAAATGGCACCATTCTTGGTCGGCACGAGCCTGCGGGCTGTCTTGATACAGTCTCCGGACTGTCTTGTCTGCAGTTTTTGAACTGCCTTGCTTGAACGACACGAGTCGACTGGCTGTGTCTTCGTATGGTCTCCGGACTGTCTTGTCTTGAACTTGGTGGGTCTGCGGACCCTTGAAAAGGCACAGAGTGTTTGCGAGCAGTTCACCGGACCACCTGGAAATTTGGCCCGCACTTGAAAAGGTCCGGGACTGCCCGCGAACAATCTGCCAGACCAACTGGTAATTTGGCTAATGCTTGAAAAGGTCTGGGGCTGGAACCTGTCTTCTTGAATTTGATACAGTCTCCGGACTGTAGGGAGTGGTCCCTGGACCGTTTTTTGTTTGGCTTTGTGACTAATATTTCTACTTTATCTTGTCTTAGTGTGTTGATTGTTGGTGTTTTACTTGTACATTAGGAACAGTGCATGTGTCTTATATTAAGATGCGTTGTATCAGCAAATTGGGGTGTTTTGGATGTCAATGTGGTTCTACTGATGCTCGATTGGAAGAGAGCCAGCCTGCACCTCCGGAGGGTTCTCCAAATTTTGACATATACGTTAAACATGGTATTGGCCCTGTTATGTTTAGCACATTGTGGCATAAATATACGAGGGACAATGCTGAGTTACAGTGGCCACTTACTGGCTCATTTGATGAACAGAAATTGAACTTCTTGCAGGACAAGTTGTTTGCTAGGAGGAGCAGACAGTCGATGTTTGATTCTCTTAGAGTATGGCAGAAAGAAGCAAAGCAGCGACGATTGAGAGCAGAGAAAGAGGCCCGGAAGAGCCAGACGCAGACTATAACACAGAAAGCAGTAGCCTACGAAAGAGGAAAGGTAGAGAAGGGTATAGAATGTGCAGATAGAAAGTTTCGGTTACAGACAGATAAGTGCTATGTTGCTAGAGAGGAAGGTGATGATTTAGTCGAAGAGCTATTAGATTCTCGTCCTCCTCCTCCTTATGCCCCTCAACGGATATACCCGGCAGTCCCGACCTCTCAGTCCTTGGCCTCTAGTGCCGCCCCTTCTAGCATTCCTGTTTCTAGCGCTACCGCATCAGCCCCGGCCCCTCTTGCTTATCTTCTACTCGCACCAGTCACCGGGGCGGGTGCTGTCATCTCCCCTGCCCAGTCTATCAGTTTTGTGTCGACTGCTACTCCCCCTTTCACCCCTACCGCCCTGTCTCCCTACATGATGGTACCTGTCTCTGCGTCTGCTCCCTCCCCCGTGAGTGTGACACACCAGGCACAGCTGAATGTCGAGACTCCTGCGCGTGGAGTGCATGATGTGAACTGGGCAGCAGTGCGAGAAAGTATGGATAAAGTGTTGGTGGGTTCTGCAGTGGGTGATGATGAAAAGAAAATGGTGGCGAATCAAGCAGCTCAGTGGGCTCAGCACCCGATCTATAGCGTGGAGGATGTGTGGAGTGTGATGAAAGATTACGAGCTGTTTATACAGCAGCATGCCCTTAAACACGTCAGCGATGCTGATAGAGTTGTGGGAACAGTGTTTTCAAGGTGTTACACCGCAAATAATATGACATACGGGATAGGGTATATGCTGCAGGTATGGCTCCCAATGAGGTTTTTAATCAACATAATGACACTAGTGGGTTACCGAGGTAGATTGCTCCAGATGATTCCGAAAATGGGGACACAGCATCCCTTGAGGGAAGTTCATCCCATTTACCACCCTGAAATTCCAGAACTGCACGATTCCACCAATGCTGTCATTAGACAACGGGTCGACGCTCGGTTTCAGGAGCAATGGATCTATACTCCTTGGAAGAGGAGTGAGGTCCTATCCTTAAAGGGCCAGCTGCCGGACCCCCGGAAAAACCCTACTGCATATTATAAAGAATTGACGGAGGCGGCTTCCTCCACAGTAATGATGCTAGCTGACATAGAGTTGTTTTTCGGCCTGTTGGTACCAGTGGATATATGGAGGCAAGTCCATACGCAGGATCATGCATTAGAGTTGTGGGGAACGTGGGATGAGATCAGGGCTTGGGATAAGGAGCGTAAGCCTGGCGACAAGCCGAAAGCGGAGCTCTTCGCTTTGCCAGGGCGTATTATCACATACATGCATTCACTTATCCCGCCGAAGAGAGTGGATTGGGATAAGTTGACTGCGTGTCGCCAGAAGAAGGATGAAAGTGTCGGATTTCTTTACCAGATTTGAAGGGGTGTTTTTAGATTTTAGTGGACAGGACCTGTCACAGGAGGGTGGTGTTCGTTTATTCGTTAACATATTTGTCACTAACTTACTTCCCGAGATTGCAACACGGTTGCAGGCTTCGTAAAGTACTTGGACGACATCATCCCCGTCCGTGATATTGAGTATGGCACAATATTATGAACATAGAGAGAATGAGGACAAGGAAAGGGTGGAGAAAAAGTCAAAGGATTTGAAGACGAGGGTATTGATTCAGCAAGTTGCGAGGGGAAATGGACGAGGTAGAGGTTCGGCCCAACGGCCGCCCTGGTCGGGCAGGGGTGGTGCTTCAAATGCGCCCCTCGGGCTCAATCAATGTGCGTACTGCAAGCAGGAGGGACATTGGCGGAATGAGTGTCCGGAGTTGTTACAGAAGGGTGAGGCCCCGAGGGGTCAAGGTTTTCGAGGACGAGGCACAGGAGGTAGAGGGGGGATGCAGTCAGAGGATACATCACACAATAGGCAGAGCGGGAATTATTTTGATGTCCCCAGAGGACGGCAGTACTATCATGACAAGTATGACATGGACGAAGTGACAGGGTTGTCTCACAGCTAGGACAGCCGAGGACAGGGTGAGGGACCAGTTCCTGTGCCTATAGATCAGAATGGACCTTATGTCACTGCTAATTTACAGGGTGCTACTGAATTTTTTTTAGTTGATACAGGGGCTATGAATAGCTCTGTTTCCCGTTCACTGGTCCCGGGGGCAGCTCTGTCTGGCCAAAACAATGTGTCGGTGGGTTTGTCAGGTGTGCCGGTCATTAGCCCCATTTCCAAGCCTCTTGCTTTGACTATTGGCCCCTTTACGGTCGATTCACCATTTTTACTGACGTCAAATTGCGGGGAGAATTTGTTAGGACTCAATTTGTTAAAAAGGTTGCATGCAACAATTTTTTGTCCTCCAGATGGTGTTTACATGACTATTGGACCGCAGGTGGCCCATGCCAAACAGTGCTTTGCGAAGGATGCCCCCCTTCCAGCGGAGTTCAGGGATGTGCCACGTACGTTATGGGCTACAGGAGACACGGACGTGGGGTTGCTCCAGATCCCGCCAGTTTCTATACAGATCAGAGACAATGCTAAATTGCCCCGTATCCCCCAGTACAAGATATCCCAGGCAGGTGAAAAGGCCTTATTGCAAATAATACAGGATTTGATTGAGTCTGGTGTGGTTGAGGAGACCACAGCGAATGTGTGTACTAGCCCTATTCTTCCTATTCTTAAAAAGGCACCCTTGGATTCTTCTGATGCCCACCCGGATGTTTACCGTTTTGTGATCGACCTCAGAGAGGTTAATAAGATCGTAGTTCCCCAATACCCTGTGGTTCCGGACATTACCGCAATCTTGACAATGATTCCCCCATCAGCAAAATGTTTCTCTGTATTGACTTAAATGCTTTCTTCAGCATACCGATCCATTCAGATAGCAGATATCTGTTTGGATTCGCAATAGCCAGTCGGAGCTTTAGATTCTGTTGTGCTCCACAAGGCTATACTGAAAACCCTAGTATTTATAGCCAAGCATTGAAAGCTCAATTGGATTCTTTGGAGCTTCCCCCTGGTAATGTGCTGTTGCAGTATGTTGACGATACTCCTTTTTGCTTCGGACAATGAGGATGGTTGCAAAGGCGCCACAGTTAAATTATTGTTGCATCTGGCGCATCATGGACACAAGGTGTCACTTTCCAAATTCCAGTATTGTTGACAGGAGGTCACCTATTTAGGTCACCTACTGTCGAAGGAGGGTCGCAGACTAACACCTGAGCGCATAGCTGCCATTACTAACATGTCTGTCCCTAAAACCCAACGCGAGGTACGCGTGTTTATAGGGATAAAATCGTATTGTCGGCACTGGATCCCTAATTACTCCCTACTAACAAAACCCCTTCTTTACCTGACCACAAAAGATGTGCATGAACCCCCCTGCCTTGGACACCTGCATGCCAGCAAGCTTTTGAGCAATTGAAGACTGCGCTTTGCTCTGCTCCTGTGCTTGGTACTCCTGATTACCAGAAGCCTTTTGTGCTCTTTGTGTATGAGGTGGACGGTTGCGCGCTTTCTGTTCTAACACAGGGTTTCGGTGGTAAGCAGAGACCCTGCGCCTACTTATCTGCCATGCTTGATAATGTCGCCAGAGCGCTCCTGAGCTGTCTGAGAGCTGCCGCGGCTGTGGCAGTTTCTATCAGGCAATCAGCAGGGCTCGTCCTTGATACTGCTCTCACAGTAATGGTACCCCATGCTGTGGATACACTATTGAATAAGTCAAAGACGCAGCACCTTACTAGTGCATGTCTGACTGGCTATGAACTGACCCTGTTTGCTCCGCACATTACCATCAAAAGATGTGCTACTCTGAACCCAGCCACGTTACTACCCCTCCCTTCGGAAGAAAAGGACAATTATGTCCATGATTGTTTATTTTGGACTGCGGAAGAAACAAAGGGACGGGTAGACCTGACTGACGTTCCCTTATCTGACCCCCAAGGGGAACTATATGTCGATGGCTCTTGTTTCAAGTTACCAGATGGCACCACCACTGCAGCCTATGCAATAACAACGTTACACACTGTAGTTGAGACATCCCGTATCCCACACCAATCGGCCCAAGCTGCAGAGTTGGTTGCCCTCCTCAGGGCTTGTAAGTTAAGTGAGGGACTGGCTGTTAATATCTACACCGACAGCCAGTACGCCTTTGGGGTGGTCCATAATTTTGGGCGCCTCTGGGCGGAGAGAGGGTCTTGACTTTGCATGGACTGCGGATTCAGAATGGGCCATTGATACATAGATTGCTGTCCGTATTGACACTTCCCAGTAAATTAGCAATAGTGAAATGTAGCGCTCATAAGGCTATTACAGATGATGTGGGGAGAGGAAATGCATTCGCAGACCAGACAGCTAAGAAGACAGCTCGATCAAAGATGTTGGTGGCAGGTCCCGCTAGGTCGGTCCCAGACAATGGAATGTTCGAAGACACATTGGAGAATGTCAGGGAAATCCAGGGTGAGGCGACTTTAGATGAATTAGCAATGTGGGAGGAGAGAACATGTCGCTTGGATGAGGATGGGTGTTGGACTGACTTGTCAGGAAAGCAGCGATGGTTGCTGCCTAATTCATATGTGCTTCCTGTTGTTACAATGGCCCGGCGCACATTAGTGCCAAAGGAATATGCAAGTTGCTGGACCCAGTATGGCAGAATGATAATATCGCTAAGACAGCCACGCGTTTAGTGAAGCATTGCATCATTTGTCTGAAGCATAGCCCTGGGAAAGGTACCCCTACACCCACTGGTAATTTTGCACTGCCTTCCTTCCCTTTCAAGGTTCTCCAGATGGATTTCATCTAAATGGAACGAGTTGATAACCGTAAGTAAGTGCTAGTAGTGATCTGCGCATTCAGTAAATGGATTGAGGCTTATCCCACTAAAGAGAATACAGCTATGGCGACGGCAAAGGCACTTCTAAAAGAGTACTTCCCGCGCTATGGGTTGCCACGCGTGATCTGGAGTGACAACGGAAGTCACTTTAATGCAAAAGTCATTGAATTGGTGTGCACAGGTTTGCATAGTAAACAGAAGTTTCATGCAGTGAATCACCCCCAGTCGGCAGGCCTGGTTGAGAAGTACAATGGTACTCTCAAACTGAAGTTGGCAAAGATTCAAGAAAGCACAGGATTGAGATGGCCAGATGCATTACCCTTGGCTTTATTATCTACCAGATCAACAGCGCATTCTAGAACAGGGTTGTCCCCTTACGAGGTGGTCTTTGGACGCCCTGCTAATGTTTGGGGCGACCCCAGACCCAAGCGCTTTTCCGAGATAGAGTACCCCCTGCTTGTAGACTACCTGTATGAATTGTCTAAAGATTTTCGTTCTCTTCATCAACAGATACAAGCCACATTGCGGCCAGTACCAGAGGGGCCCGGGCATTGCATACAGCCCGGCGATTGTGATGATTAAAAACTTCCAACGAAAGAGCAGCCTGGAGCCGAGGTGGAAGGGGCAAATCATCGTACTTCTCGCCACTAGAACGGCTGTAAAGTTGGACGGCAGAAAGCACTGGATCCATATATCTCATGTGAAAAGGGTGCCTCTCCCGCTCCCGTACGACCGTTGGGTCAACGAAGGCATCGGGGATCAGGAGTGTGAGAAGGTGCCACGCTTCATTCCCTTCTCTGACGCCCGGGTGAGGTGGGCGCAGACAGACGAAGAAAGTGATGCAGTTCTGTCTGAGGCGATCCCACCAGAGATGAGGGCTGCCCCGGATAACACCGTCTCTAACACACCGGAATCTGAATCTCGATGCCAATCTGATCCTGAGTTTCTGCCCCTTTTTGTTGATGAAACAGTGCCTGGAGTTACAAAGTATAATCTGAGGCCCCGGAAAAAGGACGGTGCACCAGCCGAACAGTCTAGGAGTTAGGGAAGGACTTGAGCTCAGGGCGCAGGTGCTGTGTCTAAGGTGCCTGTATTAGACGAGGGTGAGCAACACTGGTGCACACCCTTGGACACTGGACAGGATAGTTGAGGGTATTTGCCCAGGAGGGAGGGTGCCCTATCCTGAAAGAAGGATTTGTTTTTCTGCAAGGGCCTCGACCGCGCAGCTCCTCCATGGGAGTGCTTCATAGCACCATCGTTGATGAACAATAGGAACCTACCGGCGAGGCTCTAAACGGACGCTGGGTGGCTTGTGCCCTCTGGTGCTGTTGTTGCAATAAGTGGCTCTAGCCCGTGAATTTTTCTTTTCTCTTTTGACACCTATAAGTTGCTCCTTGAAGTTTTCCAAATGTATCCCTTTGGTCGTCCTATCCCTGATGAGGAGCAGCCCTTTGCGGCTCCACGTCCCACTCCAGATGGTCCTGTTTGGTCGTCTTGGTCCTCTAAGAGTAAAGTAGTGTTTGTGGTAATAATTTTGCTTTCTCTGATATTTGTGTTTGGGGTGCTGTTTTTCCTGGAAGAAAAATATCATGTGCATGCTTGGATCAGTACTACACCTGCCCCTCCTGAACATATTTTTGGTACATTAGCGCCTCACAAAGAAGAGCACCTGAAGTCCTATAAGGACAATGTTTTTATTCAGATGTTGCATCAAACGCATGCTGTTCATAATACAACGAAATGTTGGGTGTGTGGTTTGCTACCTTCCGTCACGCATCGAAGTGAGAACCTGCTGCCTATGCCTCTATCTCATGTTAGTAGCTGTGAGGGATGGTTTACCTTACTTAGCTTGATTCGCTCATCCTCCCAACCAGACTCCTTGGAACGCAGAAATACCAGTTCCCGTTCTCTGACAATGAATGTGCGCTCTCAGCATAGGTCCCCACCTGGTATTTCCCCGGGAGATGGGCGGTTCGATCCAGTGTTCTTAAGCACTTGCCTCAGAGCTTCAGATCGAGGTAGAAAGGCAAACAGAACAGGGATGGATAGAGATAGGTTTAAACTGTTCAATATATCTGACTATTACCAATCCTTCCAAGTCCGCAATGTCACTGAAGATAAGCCCATACCCCTGGCCGTGGTAGACGTATTGGCCCCTTTTTGTGTTCAAGGGGCGGGAGACATAGCGGTGGGAGACAGTAGATGCAACACCACTTCCATATTGAGAATACCCAAAAGTCCGCCCTTGATCCCACCACCTAATGTTTATTTTGTTTGTGGTACTCGTGGTTATGTGTGGCTCCTTGAGGGATGGTCAGGGCGGTGCTACCTTTCTTACCTCCTTCCCCCTGTCTATATAGCCCCTCCCAACTACCACAAAACTCATTGCTTGCAGCGTAGGAGTGCCCCAGCACACCGAGTTAGGAGAGTTGTCAATCCAGACGATATTGATCAGACAGGTGCATCCTTGCAGCAATTTACTGACATAATGAAGGGCATTCTGCCGTTCTGGGGTCCCATGTTCAATGGCCGTAATATTCGTGGCCTTGCTAGGGTAGTTGAGGGAGTTATTAATACTACTGCTGGTATACTGACTAATATTACACTCGAGCTTCAGGCTACGAGGCTCGTTTCTCTTCAAAATCGGATGGTTTTAGACGTCATCCTGACTGATAGGGGTGGAGCCTGTCTCGTCATCGGCAGCAGCTGCTGTGTGTACATCCCTGATAGTGCCCCTACTGTGTATTCCGCAATACAGAAATTACACAGACTTGCCTCAGATATCCATCAGGATAATGGTACATGGTCCCTCACAGGGTGGCTCTGGTGTCTGGTGACATCATGGGGTTGGAAGATATTACTTGTCCTAATAGCCATCGCAGGAGTCATCTTTACCTGTTGCTTATGCATTAACTGCCTTCCAGCCTGTTGCACCTATTGTATGAGTAATCTTACCCCTACTCCTACATTGCCAAGAAGTGATAACAAGATTTCTGTTATGATGATGCAGGAAGTTCAGGACCTGATGCTCATAGATGAGGGCATCTTTGATTATTAGGTGATTTCAATGTTCATGTATTGCTTGTTTTTCCCTTGTTACCTGAGAGACTGAGTAATTCCTTCCTCTCCCTTAGAATTGTAAAGACCCTACCGGATAGCAAATAAAGCATTTAGCAACCCATGCTAAAAGGAGGGTCTGTTAGGTTTCAAATTCCCATCCCTGCAACGCACTCTTTTTACGTTATATTAGATTAGCAATGTGTGGCTAAATAGATGGCAGTTGTATTTACGTTATGCAACCCACTGAGTTATCCCCGTAATGTGCAGGCTTCAGTTAGCGAGTGTGACTCCATTTTGTTTTTTGCAATCCTTATTAGGCTGCTTAGACTGTGACCGAGTTAGGCCTCATGGCTCGTAATGCTTGCCTCAGCAGAACACTGTATTTCGTTATTTTTTCTTTCTGTCCAAGGTTGTTTCCTGACTTACTAATGAGGAGACCATTCTGCTCTCACATACCTATCTGAGTGTGTAGTTCTGCTTCCACGTTAGGAGACGCTAAGACCCAGCACAGTGGCCTTGGGTTTCTGATAACATGTACCCATCTGGCAGGTGGTAGCTCATCTCCCTGTGCCTCCTTTGTTCATGTTCGGCCCAGGCCGGTAGTTTTCCATGGTGGGCGGGGTTGGAGGCTCTTGGGGAAGAATGATTACTCACTGTAGACAGTTGGGGAGTCAGTCCCTCAGCAGACATCTTAGGGTGCAGGTCATGACGGATTCCTCTGCAGAGCATTTCTAATAAACATGTAAGTTTGTATTCTCTACTGTCTGACTCTTCATTCTAGGGAAGGCATAGTAGGTGGTTGTGAGAAAACCCGAGTGGCCCTAGAGGGCCACTTCCTTCAGCAGCACAACAGCAGCACAGCAGTCCTCCTGGCAATGTGCAGATGTAGTGCCAGCAGTACCATTCAATGAGGATGGGCTCATATACACTGACAATCAATATATTCTTATATGTCTAATTTACATGTTTTTTGTTGTCAATGTATGTTTAAATTGTTTATTTCTGTACCCTTATCCCTATGTTTTTGAAATATAAATTCCTTTTTTTTTCTTTTGATACACCTGGTTGCAATTAATTTCATTCTGATGTTTAATGTAATTTAAGCTACTCTTACAAGTGTCATTGGATGTCAATATATTCACAGATAGATCCCACTGCACTTGCAGAAACGGGACGCGGACTCCGGGATTTGTGCTGTGATTAGATTACTTTTATTGCCAACAAGACCAGATGACACGTTTCGCACACCACACTGGGCTTGTTCACATCTGCTGATGCGCTTCGAAACCACCATTTTTGAATAGAAAAACACACCATGTGATACCACAGAGGTATGGTCATGAAAAACAGACTAAATCACGAAGGAATATCGTCATTTCTGTTGTCTTTTCACTAATGTTGCTAAAACTTCAAAGTTAATGATGACAGTACTGTAATAGATGTAAACATATTACTTGTGCAAAATAGCTATACGTTATATAGATATATCTAAAAACTATTCAATTAAACAATATACCAGTATAATACATTGGCTAGTGATCTCAAATACCATTCCTGGCATTATTTTCAGAGTGCAGCATGCCTATATGATCACTACTATTGACATTCATACTTAATACTATCATCAAAAAAATATATATAAAAATGCTGTGCAATCTAGCTACGAGGTAGACAACTCTGATGGCTCAAATGCATAAACAATAAATATAGCAGCAAAATACTTCAACCTTTCGTAGCTCAGCAGCCTTAATTATAAATACACATCCGATGAACTAGTGGCATTCTCCACATTGGGTTTGTATAAAGTGCCTAGTGCATAAACTTCATCGGCTCACATGCCTCTCATCTCTTAAAGAGCCCTATTGCCCCTTCACACATTTTGTCCATACTTCGTGTATTACATCATGACAAAATCTTGCTGTGATCATGTATTTGCTCAGAGCAACATGATAATCATAAAACCAACATAGATATGACTTTTCTCGCAAATAGACCAACCAGTGTATACCTGAAAATCAGTGCAAAAATTGTATAAAGTGCCAAAGTGTGTGATAAAGTGCTTAAGTGCTAAAAAAAAAAAAAAAAATCTATAGGGAATGGAAGGGGCAGCAGTGTATTGTATCATATTCAAACAGGGCAGCTTGCCCTGATCAGTATCCCCAATTTGATGAAGAGCGTTCCCTATGCACTGATATTATAAAACACATTGTAAAATATTAGTAACATGAGGTGACTAAATTCAGACTAAATATAAGGGGACTACCCTCTCTTTTTAGGATGACACCTCCAGGGGGATAGCACTATAATTTTATTCAGCTATACCACAATGCAGCTACTGTGGAGATCAGACGGACCCTATCATCCACTAGTGGCTCCTCAAAGTCAGCCATAATGTACGCACATCAGAGGAAATTGTACAGTTCCTCACCAGTGTTAGGTCCATTCAGCGTGCAGGAGTCCAATTCCAAAATGAATTTTGACTCCAACCATCTGAGTGACTTTTCCCTGTTGCCTCCTATTCTAGATGGGGGTACCGCACCTATTCCAAAATATTTAGGCAGCTCAGATCATTATTGTGCACTACTTTAAAGTGTCTGGCTACAGGGTAGGTGGTGTCCAAGTTCACTATAGCCCTTAGATGTTGAAGGATCCTAACATGCACTTGTAATTTCGTGCTGCCAACGTACCTTAGGCCGCACGTGCAGGTCAACACGTATACTGCAAATTCTGTACGGCAGTTATAAACGCTCTTTAATAGGTTAGTGGTGGGTCCAAACACTGATGTGTATTCAGTAGTGTTGCTGCCAAACTTGCACGCTCTGCACGAGCTGCATTTATAGAAACCATTTTTAAGGGCTAGCCATGTGGCCTTGGGTTTGGAGTCACGAGGTGGTATCTCGGGACTATTTCTGACCCGAGCATTATTTATAGATTTAGCCTTTCTGAAAGACAATGTGGGTTGTGATGGTAATATGTCCCCCAGAATCATATCTGTTTTCACTATGGGCCACTATCGCTCTGATGTGTTTGTTGTTTGCTGTATGTGGTTATGAGGTGGGTGTCGGTGGTATTAGCTTCTGCCCTCTCTTTAGGTGTGGACTTCTCTGGGGCCCTCGAAGCTTTGTGAATTAATAGACTCTCTCTGGACACCTTAGTGACTTTGTCTAGGGCCGTCTGAATAGTACACTGCCTATAACCCCTATCTGTACATCTGCCCTTGGCCTCATTTATGCATTTGTGGAATTCCTGTTCTGTGCTGCAGATTCTCCTTAATCTCAAGAACTCCCCGTAAGGAATACTTTTTATTAGGTGGTATGGATGGAAGCTGGATGCATGTAGGGTAGAATTCCCAGCAGTTCTTTTTCTATGCAACTTTGTTTCTAAAGAATTATTAACGACCTCTACCTGCACATTCAAGAAGTATATGGCTTTGTTATTTATAAGTGCATTGAATTGCAAATTTAATCCATTATCATTGATGTTATTCATAAACTCTGTAGCCCTATCTTCGGATCCCTTCCAAACAACAAAGATGTCATCAATTAATCGCATTCAACACAAAATATGGGCTTCCCAATCCTGCCTGTAAACCTCCCTGACAACCTGCTCCTCCCACCAACCCACATGTAAACATGCGTAGCTGGGGGAGAAGCAGGCTCCCATGGCTACTCCTCTCAGCTGTTGGTAGACATCCCTGTCGAATAAAAAGACGTTATTGCGAAGACAAAATTCTATCATTTCTAGAATCATTACATTGTGACTGTATTTATCAATAGGTCTCTTCCTAAGATAATATTCAACTGCCCGTAGCCCGTCTACATGATTAATACTAGTGTACAATGCACTAACATCAAGAATGATTAAAATACAATCATCAAGCCAGGGTACATCTCTTATTTTGTCTAAAAAATAATTTGTCACTTATGTAGGATGGTAGAGTTGAAACTAAGTCTTGCAGAAAGTAATCCACATACTGGGACATCTTTTCCAAAAGTCCCCTTTCACCGATATTATTGGTCATCCTCGAATAGGAGATGTTTTCTTGTGTATTTTAGGTATAAAATACACTACAGGAGTTATGGGGAACTCATTGTTAAGAAAATAAATTCATCATTAGAAATCAAACCTTCTCTCTTCCATTTGTTGAAATGCCGTTTACAATTTCCTTTCACCAATTTTAACTGGTTGTGATTAGATTTTTTGTAACACGATGTGTCATCCAGATATTTATGCGCTTCTGCAAGGTATTCTTCCTTTGGCCACAGGACAATGTTTCCTCCTTTGTCGGATTTATTGATAATCACCTCACTCTGTTTCTGTAACTTCTTAATCAACATGATATTTTCTGTCTTGATATTTCATTTTAGTTTTCCTACACTGAGTTCTTATCTGTAATGTTTTTAGTTCTTCCACCATCACATCGTGAAAAATGTCTATCGCGTCTCGAGGCATAACTGGAATAAATGTTGATGTAGGCTTAAAAGGACTGGATTTTGCGGATGCCAAATTGATTCCAGCGTTGTGGAGAAGTTCCTGAGTGCCTTGTAGCGGACTTCCAGTGTTACTCTGACGCCAGAGCTTCTAGGGTGTGTAGCGCTGGTATGTCAGATATCAAAAGATTGGGAACAGTGGATGTATTTATCATTGCACTAGATTCCTCATTCTCTTTAGATTTTTTAATTGCAAAGTATATATATATATCCATGCGCTGCCCTCTGCCAGGTGTTACTGCACTCACTGGCGGGTGCTCCGACTCGCGAGGGCAGACTCACAATATATTCAGTTGCTCAAAAAATTAGACAAGCACTCATGGAAGAGTAAAATCCTTTTGGATTTATTCGTACTTCTATTCAAAACGCGTTTCGACAACTGTCGCGCACAGGCCTCTTTTATTTCCATTCCTGTCTCAATCTGGAAGCGTTAGCGCCATATTGGAGTGGTGTAATACGCAGTTCATTTAACAGTTCAAAACATATTATTCATTGCATAGTTTAGATTATATACATTTCTAATGCATCTTACTTAAATCGCATTTCATTAACACGGATCATTATAAATATTTTGACATTTCATTGAAGAAATTGATACTAGATATCTTACTGACCATCAAATCCTCTCCATAATTGTTCAACATATGTCACAACTAGGACGAAAAAAATCAAATATTTCCTACATTTTATGGATTCCAACTCATTCTGGAATATCTACATTCTAAGATTATCGCCCTGAATGGGCACAATGTCCCCAATGCCCCTCTTATCTTCCTATTGCATCACTCTCTGGTCTTCATACTAAATTATCCACTCAAATTTCTCAGTAATGTATTCCTCCTGCATTGTACTCTCATTAAAGGTGCACACCCAACTCCTCCCCAATGTTCAGTCCTAGGGGAGCCTTTGTTAACATATCCACTATGTATCTGGACTCTAGTCTTCGAAATTTCTTTTCTCTGTCCCCGCCCCATACATCTCACCGTACATGATCTATACAAAAACATTTGAGTAAAGTTCTATTAGTCTGATGATGGCGCTCAAAATGCCTTAATCAAAGAAGAGGGTATGCAGTTCCTATAGGGGTAAGGGGACAAGGAGGGAGAGATGCACACCAATTCCTCGTGGAGACAGAAATGTCCCACAGAAAAGGGCGGGAGGGGGATTCCTCCCTTTGGAACTAGGGCCCTCACACACCCAGCCAGCTAGGTGTCATGCTTCATCATTTGGTCTGCTCCTCGTCGGGTCGGCGCTGTAATACCCGACGGGCACCCAATGAGGGGCTCTTTAGCGGAGATCTTTTGTTCCTGCCATTTGGTGCAGTGGGGGTGAAGGGCCTAGAAAGTGTAGATGTGGTGTAGTGGTGAAAGGAAGTGAATAAAACAGGTCAGTTAGTCCTAAAAATACCTTTATTCTGGTAGGCTGACTGCCTGATTAAAACTGTGGAGTGGCGGCCATCTAAGAACAATGTGTCTCAGTAACTACGCTCTACTCTCAAGGGGTCATCATGTTTCTTGCCTATGGTGTCTGGAGGATCAGAGGCAATTCTTCAGGACTGTGTAAAGTTACTATCTACACAGGGTGGTAAGGTGGACGACCTACCTCCGACGTCGTAAACCTGTAGGACAGTACCCACAGATGTTGAGGAACCTAAATAAAAATAAAGAACAAACAGTGGCAATTGATAAAACCAGAACATTCGTAACAGCGTACCTCTCTCTCTAGTCTCTGTTACACAAATTAGTGACCCAACTGTGTGCAAATCGTGATAAAAATCGTCACACAACAAGTGCCAAAAGTGCAGCTATCAAATGGTTGAAACATAGTGAGGAAGCGTGCGCACAATTTACATTGCGCTCTCTCTTTTAAAAGAACAGTAACCAAGAATTAAAAGGTGTGTAGGGCATCTGAGCTCACCTATACGCTCTAGTAGCCTCGCCTCAACAGTATCCGGCGGGATGAATGACACCAAAAGTTAGTGTCCTGGGGAAAATGAGACACAAAGTAGTTCAGTGATTAACTGATAACGTAGAGTCTCCTACAACCCTGGAGACATTAGCAGGCTGTAGGTAGGGGGTAGAGGTGGCGGCGTACCTGTCCAGGTGCACGCAGCCCCCCAATGTGCGGGATAAGGCTTCTCGTATGCCCGAGCTACTTAATAACACGTAGCCCCACCGCGCCGCCCGCCAGGCAGTGAATGAATGTAAAAACTGGCCAAGTGAGTGGAGCGGGGTCGCGTTGCCGTTCTCAACAATGGGCTATGCGAGTGACCGGCTCATAGAGCGCGTGCATCTGCCTCTGATGCCTAAAAGCCTCGTGGCCCGCAATTACTGCATAGCTCTGGACACTGCGGGTCGAGGTAGCTCGTTGTTAAAAGAATAACTCACCAGCACTCCAATGGATGCGTGCCAGGAGACCTACCCCTCGCCGCCGGAACCGGGTGGTACACTGCTGCCGTGGGGAGGCACAGATATACACACTCCGGTTCACGTGCGGTAGAGGGGCGGGGACTCAATCGCCTGTCAGCTGTGGCTGATCGCTGACTGCGGTAGCCCGAAAATGGTGTGCAGAATGTGGCGGCCATATTGTAATGTGCAAGAAGCGTGTATAACCAAGAGGCCCATTGGTAGGGTATACAGATTAACGGCCACTCGTTATAAGTTAAGAATCATGACTGAGTCGCCTGTCAGATGTAAATAATCCCCGCCAATAGCCCGGGAACGGTACACAAAAGTGTGGCGGCCATCTTGTAGTGTGTTATATCACTGATGGTGCAGCCATTTGCATGTTAGAGATTACCCACAACTGATCTGAAATAGTGGTGGCCATGCTGTAGTATGTTAAAAGTTGTCGCGATTACTCATCCCGGTGTGGTATGACCCAAGTAATGTTGCTCAGTCAAGGTATAAGGAGCAGTGTGTAACCCGGTGCAGGGGAAGTCGAACAGATCATAATGGGGACATGTGAGAGTTAATAGATGGCATTAAATTCTTTGCTAGAAGTACTAAGGGGTACATGTCTAACTAAAATAAGAGTGAAGTCCTAGCTAATGACCCCCAGGGGATGTCATCATTCAGTCCCAATTGGTCAGTGGACAATCTGTGAACCCATCTCTGTTCAATTCTAAATAGCCCGCTCTGTGTGATCTGTGGGTGGGCTTCCAGGATCAACCAGTGAAGTGATTCTGGAGAGTGTTTGGAGTCCCTGAAATGTGTGTACATTTTAGTTGTCACCCTTTGGCAACGGATGTTGCTTTTGTGCTCCGTTATGCGAGTCTTCACCATTCGCATGGTCCTTCCTATATATTTCATGCCGCAAGGGCAGGTGACCATATAGATGCAGTGTGTCGTATTGCAATTGGTATGCTTGTTCAGTTTCCATTTGAAATTGTCAGAAAGGGTCACTTCTTTCACAGGTGACGTGAGCCGACACACAGCGCACGAACCACAGGGGTAATGGCCTGTGACTGGGGGTAAATCCCAAAGGGATCTCTGCTCAATACTTGTGGAGTTTGGGTCTAGTGTGCACCAGGATATCCTTTACGTTTTGGGTTCGTTTAAAGGCAAACCTAGGCATAGGCAATTGTAATTTTCCAGTCCCCAGAATAGCCCAGTGTTTTTTGACAATGTTCTTGATACGGTTAGAATCTGGAGTGAATGATGTTACACATGTGAGGGTGTCAGAGGTTTCTTTTGTGTGCACCTCCAGAAGGGCTTCCCGGGGGTTATTCCTTGCTCTTTTCATGGAGTTAGTGACCTGCCGTTCAGGATACTCCCGTTGCCTGAGGTTGGTAGCCAAGCATTGGGCCTCTGTTTTGTAGTCGGTTATTGAACTACAGTTCTGTCTAATGCGAAGGAACTGTCCGAAGGGCAGATTGTCTTTGAGTGCTCTCGGATGATGGCTACTGTACAGTAGCAGACTGTTCCGGTCCGTTGGCTTCTTATACAGGGTGGTGCTCAGTAGACCCTCTCTAAGTCTGATGTTCAGATCCAAGAATGGTATATTGATATCTGAAACTGTGTGGGTGAATTTGAGGTATTCATTCTGGTTGTTAATCCACTCAACAAACTTCACATGTTGAAAGATCACCTTTCCAAAAGATGAGGATGTCATCAATGAAGCGCCTCCATAACCTAAGGTTGTTGGTATATGGATTGCTGGTGTTCCTGATGACATCCTCCTTAAAGGCCGCCATGTAAAGGAAGGCAACACTAGGGGCAAAAGTGCTGCCCATTGAAGTGCCCTGGCATTGATGGTAGAGTTGCTTTTTAAACTCGAAAAAGTTTTCAGTCCGAGCCAGGGTGGTGCACTCCATGATGGAGATAGGCGTGGGTGAGGACCATTCGGCCTTTTCAAGGGCTGTTTCAATGACCGCTAGGGTGGCTCGTTGGGGAATATTAGTATATAGGGCCTCACCATCTAAAGTGACGAGGAGGTCAATTTCGTCACTACCCTGTACTTCTTCAATGATGCGAAGGATGTCTGTCGGTCTCGCACGAAGGAGGGTGTTTGCCTCACTAAGGGTTGGAGAAAATGATCGCAGAATTTTGACAAAGCCTCAAGCAGTGAGCCTATACCTGAGACTATTGGGCGACCAGGTATTGGAGTTGTACCTTTGTGTATCTTGGGCCGAGTGTAAAAATAGGGTATCTTAGGTTCTTTAGTAATCAGAAAATCTGCCTCTTTTTTGGTGATCCAGCCGTTGGTTTCAGCTTCGAAAACCATGACAGAGATCATGGTGGCCAGTCGTGGGGTAGGATTATCTGTGATCGGGGTGTAGTATCTCGTATTTTGGAGTTGCCGATGGCATTCTAAGTCCTAATCCTTAGTCGACTGAATCACAGTTGCCCCACCCTTATCGGCCTGTTTGATGGTTATACTGGTGTCATCAGCAAGGGATCTGGCGGCAGCGAGTTCAGCTGTAGAAAAGTTATGAAAAGGGGTCTTCTTGGGGGGTAATGCCAAGTCCTTGAGTACTGCTTGTTCAAAGGCTAGTATCTCAACAGGAACCATGCTGCTGCTGGGTGTAAAGGTGGAAGGGTTCCTTAACCCTGTATCCTCTTGATTTATCAGAGGTTTGTCATGGAAATAGGATTTCAGGCGAATTTTCCTGAAAAAAGTCTGTAATTCAGTTATCTCTGAATTTGTCAACCCTGGGAGTGGGGACATAGCCAAGACCTTTTTCTAGGACTGCCCTTTCTGTCTCAGTAAGTGACCTGTGTGAGAGGTTCACCACTAGTTCCTCTTTCCTTTGGTCTTGCTCCTGGTCTCTATGTTGTGGGGTGGTTGCTCTTGCCACTGCACTTGCTTCTGCATTCCTCTTCTTCGCCCTTTTCCTCTGCCCCAACCTCTGTCTAAAAAAGAGGGGTTGCTGTTATGGAAGAATTGAGGTTGTCCCTGATGGTACATGGGGAATTGCCAGATCGGTGGTGGAGGACCTGGATAGGCTGGCATGTTGTAATTTTGGTAGGGGCGTGGTGCCCTTCTGGAGTTGTTGCTACCCCAACTTCCATTGCTGGAATCACTATTGGTAGAGCCCCTCCTACTATTGCCAGAGCTATCGTCGGACGAATAGCTGGCTTTTGCTGATGTGTAGTCAGCTTTTAGGTACGGGTATACCTTTTCTTTTTCAAACTTCTGTATATCTTTTTGAAGTTTAGTGATTTTCTGCTTCATTAAGTAATCCTTGTTTTTGGCGATTTCAGTATTGATCTCCGCTAGTTTGGATTTGAACGCGGTGATCTGTATGGTGGTTTTAAGTGCTCCTTCTGCAATCTGTATCCTCACTAAGAGAGCATCCGCAATCCTCTTAGCAGTGTTGATAATCAACACGAGCCAGTCCCTAGTGCATTTCCATGCAACTAGGGACCACTCTTTTTTAAAGGTCGCATCCTCCAGGAACAACCTGGGGAAATTATTCACAATGAGACCGTTGGGGGCAATGTTGGCCCGCAGATATTCCGTCATCATTGCTCCATGAAGGGTGACCTTCAACCATTCTCTTTTCATGGATGTCAATGAAGTCCAGTCTTCCGATTGAGTGCCTGAAGCTGAACTCCCATCAACCCCTAAGAGTGCAGGGGTCCTTAAAATCTCGGCTACTGCTTCGTCATCAAAGCTAAGACCCTGGTTATTATCCATTATGGTGGAAAAAACAGGTGGATGACTCAAGAATCACAAGTGTTTGAGTGATGTCGGTGGGCCAGAAGAGGCAAATAGTCTCTCTGGTAACCTCTGCTATAAGTCCCACAGGAGAGCCCGTGCTCACAATATATCAAAGAAGGGGACAGAAGGGCTTTTACTAGGTCCAGCATACATGCCCGGGACAATAATCAAAGAAGAGGGTATGCAGTTCCTATAGGGGTAAGGGGACAAGGAGGGAGAGATACACACCAATTCCTCGTGGAGACCGAAATGTCCCACAGAAAAGGGCGGGAGGGGGATTCCTCCCTTTGGAACTAGGGCCCTCACACACCCAGCCAGCTAGGTGTCATGCTTCATCATTGGGTCTGCTCCTCGTCGGCGCTGCAATACCCGACGGGCACCCAATGAGGGGCTCTTTAGCGGAGATCTTTTGTTCCTGCCGTTTGGTGCAGTGGGGGTGAAGGGCCTAGAAAGTGTAGATGTGGTGTAGTGGTGAAAGGAAGTGAATAAAACAGGTCAGTTAGTCCTAAAAATACCTTTATTCTGGACTGCCTGATTAAAACTGTGGAGTGGCGGCTATCTAAGAACAATTTGTCTCAGTAACTACGCTCTACTCTCAAGAGGTCAACATGTTTCTTGCCTATGGTGTCTGGAGGATCAGAGGCAATTCTTCAGGACTATGTAAAGTTACTATCTACAGAGGGTGGTAAGGTGGACGACCTACCTCCCACGTCGGAAACCTGTAGGACAGTACCCACAGATGTTGAGGAACCTAAATAAAAATAAAGAACAACAAACAGGGGCAATTGATAAAACCAGAACATTCGTTGTAACAGCGTTCCTCTCTCTCTCGTCTGTTGCACAAATTAGTGACCCAACTGTGTGCAAATCGTGATAAAAATGGTCACACAACAAGTGCTCAAAATGCCTTGCCACCGGATAATTTACATCTTTGTTTGCAATAGCTCTCTGATGTTCTAGGATACGGGGTTTAACAGGATGTATAGTACTCCCCACATATCTCAGGTTGCATGGGCACATTAAGCAGTACACTGTAAATGGTGTATTGCAATTCATGAATTTACTTATTTTGATGGGATGACGTAAACCTTATCTCGTAGGTGGTAACCTTCTTACTTTGTGCACACGCCTTGCACCTGCTGCATGGAAAAAAGCCAGGTAGCTATTTAAAGCCTGTTGATGTTCTAGCTGGGGGGAGGCAGCTATCCACTAATTGATCTTTAATAGATCGTGTTTTCCTGAACGTCAAGGAGGGGTGTGATGGTAAATCTCGTCCTATCACAGGATCAGACTTCGGTATCTCCCAATTTCTTTGCATGATACCTCACACATACCTTGCTGCACTAGAGAAATTAGTGATTAGACGAAAGTGATTCTTGGAGTTTCTATTCTCAGCTTTCAACTCCTCTTTTAAGAGATCTGATCTTTTCTTACTCTCTACTTTTTTCATAGCCTTGTTCAAAACTCTTTTCTGGTAGCCCCTCACTTCAAATCTTCGGATGCTCTCCCGTGCTCCTTTCTGGAAATCTTCCTCTCTTGAGCTATTTCGTTTAATCCTTAATAGTTCTCCATACGGGATACTATTCACCAAATTACGGGGATGACTTCTCCTTGCATGCAGGATAGAATTCCCTGCCGTGGATTTTCTGTATAATGCTGTGCTGATTTTATTGTCCCTCACGAATACACTTAGGTCCAGGAATTTGTCTTCAGAGGGGCTGATCTCACTTGTGAATTTGAGGTTCAGATCGTTACAATTCAGATAGATGTACTGTTTGGGGGACTCTTCAGTATCTCGCCAAATGACAAACAAATCATCTATATAGCGTCTCCAACTCACAATCTGTTCTACCCATATGCCACAGGTATCCGACCATGCCACCTGCTTCTCCCACCAGCCCACAAACAACTTTGCATAGCTGGGGGTGAAGCAGATACCCATGGCTGTCCCCTTGATCTGTGAATACATCTGGTCCTGAAAGATAAAGATGTTATTGTGCAAACAGAAATCCACAAATTCCAACAGCATTTCACTATGTTCAGTATGTTTTTTAACGGACGACTTTTCAAAAAGTATCTCACTGAGTCCAATCCCTTTTGATGTGCTATACTAGTGTATAGATTGGTTACATCTAGTACTGTCATTAGGAAGTCCCGTTCCCATACTAGTCCTTCGATGTGTTTCAGGATGTCCTTAGTATCTCTAATATAAGATGTTCATTCTAATACAAACGGGAACAGAAAGAAATCCACGTATCTCAACATGTTTTCCATTAGACCTCCAATTGAAGCAATGATCGGCCGTCCGGGGGGGATTAGCTCTGTCTTTATGCACCTTCGGCAGATGATAAAAAGTAGGTATCTGTGGATGTGGGACAGATAAACTTGTACTCATCCATTGTAAGCATCCCTTTCTCATACCATTTAAGGATTAAAGCCTCATATTTTGTGATGCTCTTCATGTATTCAATGGTGGTGGTAGAAACCTAGTTCTCACAATTAGTAAGTTGTTTAAATGCTTCCTTGCAATAGTTGTCTCTTGTCTGCAGCACCACATTTCCCTCCTTGTCTGAGGGTTTCACTACAATCGTTTCATCGTTATCTAGATTTTTTAGCGCTTGCCTTTGTGCATATGTTGTGTTCATTTCACATTTGGTTATATTCCTGTCCTCCCGTAAAGTCAACAAGTCTTGATTCACCTTTTCCACAAAGATGTCTATCGCAACCATGGGTGTTTGTGGATAAAACCTCGAATTAGGCTTGAAGGGGCTGGGTGAGCCTTTCTGTGAAATTCCCAAATTCTCAATTCTATCAATCTAGTCAAGCCGACCAGAGTCCTGTTGCATTGTTCCACCTTCAAGTTCCTCCAAGATGGCCAAAATGTCCATACCCTATCCAGTTAGCATGTCGGTCTCCGCCCTCCCTTCTTGGTGCAGTGTGCGTTCATGCCTTTCACCCTTCATTTTAAAATATTTGTAAAATTTGATCTTCCTTACATATTTAAACATGTCAATCCTTGTTTGCGTATATTCAAAAGTCTTTGTGGGGCAGAATATTAAACCTAATCTTAGAACTGATTCTTCTGCAGTCGTCAGTTTTTTCGATGTCCGATTTATGATGGTTGGATTCTCTTCTGATTTCACCTTCATTGTCTGAACTTAGTAGTCCTCTTGTTTCTCGTGTTCCGAGTTGGATTCTCGCTTCCTTCGTTTCCACCTGCCCCTCCTCGTGATTCTGCGGCTTTGTTCCGGTGGCCTCCCTTTGCCCCCTCTCAGCCACGTTTGCCGTATAAGGCTGAATTCCTTGTGAAAAGGGTGGGGTGTTCCTCTGTTGGATCCAGTGTTTCCTACTTCATCCTCCGACTGCTCAGCGTCAGTCACTTCAGACTCCAATGTATCTCTTTGCTCTACCGTTTGGCGATTCTTGTTACTTTGCAGATCACGCCTCGGTGCATTGTATTTTCTAGCAAACGTTAGGACTCTCCCTTGTTCATGGTCCCTTGCATCGCATTCAAACTTCTGCTGTTTCCTCTGTTTGATCTTTTGTTCATATGCTCCCAGGTGTCGCTTCATATTTTCTTTGAGTTCCTCATGCTTACTCCTGTCTCCTTCACCATCTAGGCTCTTTTCCAGCTCATCTATTTCTTTTAATGCTCGCTCTTGATCACTCCAAGCGAACTTCACCAGAATCCCAAGCATACCCTTTGATGAGTCGGCTGCATATTGTGCCCATTCCTCCAACAATCGGGGGGTCGGGATTTTCATACGCTGGGACAGTGTAAATCCTGAGCCCTCTCAGTACTCTATTAACATCTATGTAGTGCTGCAGTAAAGTGGATTCCCACCACTTCCTGGTCTCTCGCTCATTGAGCCGCTCCAATTGTTGATATTTGTACCTCAGATCTTTCTGCAGTGGGTTTGAGGCACCTCTGTCCCCTACTGTGCAGTCCCCTTGTCTCACTCTAAATATATCAGAGGCAGCCTCGCGGCGTGCTGTTTCACTGATCATTAGCCCAAATTTAGCCTACTTCTGTACGTTCTCTCCCTCGCTATGCCGTGTGATCGTAAAGGATTACAAAGGTGCCTGTTTCTTACCGGACTGCTTCGTCGCTCCTCGGCTCCGGTGGGCAATCCGAAAAATGGCTTTATCCAAACTCCTGGGATCCCCCAGTCCACAGCGGTGCAGAGACTTCTCACATCTCCATGCTCCGTCCTCTGCCAGGTGTCACCACACTCACTGGCGGGTGCACTGCCTCGCGAGGGCAGACTCGCGAATTATTCAGCAGCTCAAAATATTAGATAAGCACTTGCGGGAGAGTAAAATCCTTTTGGATTTATTCGTACTTCTATTCAA
Source organism: Calotriton arnoldi (assembly GCA_963921515.1). Taxonomy (NCBI): domain Eukaryota; kingdom Metazoa; phylum Chordata; class Amphibia; order Caudata; family Salamandridae; genus Calotriton; species Calotriton arnoldi. The sequence goes on from CAWUFW010004770.1 coordinate 927,670, forward strand.
AACGCGGTTCGGTACTTATCCTTTGTCAGTTTCGACAACTGTCGCGCACAGGCCTCTTTTATTTCCATTCCTGTCTCAATAATCTGGAAGCGTCAGCGCCATATTGGAGTGGTGTAATACGCAGTTCATTTAACAGTTCAAAACCTATTATTCATTGCATAGTTTAGATTACATACATTTCTAATGCATCTTACTTAAATTGCATTTCATTAACACGGATCATTATAAATATTTTGACATTTCATTGAAAAAATTGATACTAGATATCATACTGACCATCAAATCCTCTCCATAATTGTTCAACATATGTCACAACTAGGACGAAAAAAATCAAATAATTCCTACATTTTTTGGGTTCCAGCTCATTCTGGAATATCTACATTCAAAGGCACTGACGTTTCCAGCGGTCCGCCAGAGTATTGAGACAGGAATGGAAATAAAAGTGGCCTGTGCACGACAGTTGCCGAATCTGCCGAAGGCTAAGTGCCGAAACGCGTTTGAATAGAAGTACGAATAAATCCAAAAGGATTTTACTCTCCTGCGAGTGCTTGTCTAATTTTATGAGCAGCTGAATATATATATATATATATATATATATATATATATATATGATGGACCGTGCTCCGGTCCGTTCCCCAGTCCTTGTTAAGGATTTACAAGTGGGTGGGTGGAGTGCGCACGTATATATATATATATATATATATATATATATATATATATATATATATATATATATATATATATATATATATATATATATATATATATATATATTCACTGAAAAACCATAGGTTTCAGGCACGTTATAGTTAGAAATTAGCATTTAAAAACCTTACAAATTCACTGAAAAACCGTAGGTTTTAGGGACAGTTATAGTTAGTTGGACATTGCACTCGTACAAAACCCGTGAAATTCCCCGTTATAGTTAGTTCAGCTAACTATAACTCGCGCCCGCAATGCACTGCTGATGACGTCACATATTACATCACTCATGACATGGTCAGTGACATCACTCATGACATCATCCAGTGACTGTGTTTCTGTAAAGTTTAAATATGTTTAATATATTTAGGGAAAGGCGTATTGAAGAATGAGTGGGTGTATAAGTGTCTGAATGGATGATTTAGTAGGTGCGTGACTAACTCTATGTGAGTGATTAAACGTATCTTACTGAATGCATGGGTTAGTGACTAAACTGGGTGAATGTCTGTATCCGTCTGTCTGTTGCTGTGTAAGTGGCTGCATGGGTTTGTGAATAGCTACATGAGTGTCTATATGAGTTACGGACCCAGGTTTGGTGCAAGATTGTTTTTATTCCTCTTCAGTCGCCATAACGCGTTTTGGCTCGTCCGAGCCTTGATCACTTGCCCTGGGTGCTATCAACGCGGTGGTGAGCCGCGATGTATTGGTCCACAGCGGCGCATATATTGCCACAAAGAGATGCACTCACGGGTTTACTCTTGCTGCATATTCTTTATTATGCGGACTCCCCGCACCGACAGACGCGTTTCGGCGTAAAAGCCTTTCTCGATGTCCATCCATATATATATATATATATATATATATATATATATATATATATATATATATATATATATATATATATATATATATATTCACTGAAAAACCATAGGTTTCAGGCACGTTATAGTTAGAAATTAGCATTTAAAAAACCTTACAAATTCACTGAAAAAACCGTAGGTTTTAGGGACAGTTATAGTTAGTTGGACATTGCACTCGTACAAAACCCGTGAAATTCCCCCGTTATAGTTAGTTCAGCTAACTATAACTCGCGCCCGCAATGCACTGCTGATGACGTCACATATTACATCACTCATGACATGGTCAGTGACATCACTCATGACATCATCCAGTGACTGTGTTTCTGTAAAGTTTAAATATGTTTAATATATTTAGGGAAAGGCGTATTGAAGAATGAGTGGGTGTATAAGTGTCTGAATGGATGATTTAGTAGGTGCGTGACTAACTCTATGTGAGTGATTAAACGTATCTTACTGAATGCATGGGTTAGTGACTAAACTGGGTGAATGTCTGTATCCGTCTGTCTGTTGCTGTGTAAGTGGCTGCATGGGTTTGTGAATAGCTACATGAGTGTCTATATGAGTTACGGACCCAGGTTTGGTGCAAGATTGTTTTTATTCCTCTTCAGTCGCCATAACGCGTTTTGGCTCGTCCGAGCCTTGATCACTTGCCCTGGGTGCTATCAACGCGGTGGTGAGCCGCGATGTATTGGTCCACAGCGGCGCATATATTGCCACAAAGAGATGCACTCACGGGTTTACTCTTGCTGCATATTCTTTATTATGCGGACCCCCCCGCACCGACAGACGCGTTTCGGCGTAAAAGCCTTTCTCGATGTCCATCCATATATATATATATATATATATATATATATATATATATATATATATATATATATATATATGTATGTATATATGTATGTATATATGTATGTATATATGTATGTATATATGTATGTATATATGTATGTATATATGTATGTATATATGTATGTATATATGTATGTATATATGTATATATGTGTATATGTGTATATATGTATATGTATATATGTATATATGTATATATGTATGTATATATGTATATATGTATGTATATATGTATGTATATATGTATATATATATGTATATATGTATATATGTATATATGTATATATATATGTATATATGTATGTATATATGTATATATATATGTATATATGTATGTATATATGTATATATATATGTATATATGTATGTATATATGTATATATGTATATATATATGTATATATGTATGTATATATGTATATATGTATGTATATATGTATATATGTATATATGTGTATATATGTATATATATGTATATATGTATATATGTGTATATATGTATATGTATGTATATATGTATATGTATATATATATATATATATATATATATAGGTGTATATATATATATATATGTATTCGCCTTCTTCAGTGCTCTTTCGAACTGCATTAAAACTGACACATGTTTAAATAACTTAAAGATGATCTCATTGGTGCAACTTTGAAATGACAAGCAACAAAGGACTGTGAAAGTTCTTGGTGCAAAATGCCGATTTTCTGTGGCAGCCATGTCAGCATGTATAATCACTGCTCAAACCAGGTAAGAAACACTTCGTTTTGCCTCCTTTCAAAGTTCTTAAGTCTCTCATAGACAATGCAATGTTACACCTTGCATAGGGTAAAATACGAAATATTTATGATGTAGCTTACATGCAGGCAAATCCACACAGTCCTTTGTGAGATAACAGCATTCGTTGCTCCAAACAAGGTGCCTTGATAACAGTCTCTCTGTCCCTCGCCACTGCCGTGATTTTTAAATTGCGTACTTCCCCACAGGTTTTCGTCTGTATGACTGCATCCATTCAATTCAATAATTGACAACCCTCTAGGTTGATAGGAAAGTATCACATTTCCAGCACGGCGGTTCTAGCAGTAATTAAATCAAAGCTCCGGTTTCACCCAACTGCTGAACTCTGGACGGGTGCTTTGGCCTGGTGACGTGAGGGTGATTCACGTTAAAACTGAGGCTCAAAAACAGGCACGGAGCACTCACGGGACATACATTGTTTTATTCTGAGCAAATGCATTTCGGACCTTCGCCTTCTTCAGTGCTCTTCGAACTGCATTAAAGCTGACACATGTTTAAATAACTAAAAGATGATCTCATTGGTGCAACTTTGAAATGACAAGCAACAAAGGACTGTGAAAGTTCTTGGTGCAAAATGCCGATTTTCTGTGGCAGCCATGTCAGCATGTATACCTGGTTTGAGCAGTGATTATACATGCTGACATGGCTGCCACAGAAAATCGGCATTTTGCACCAAGAACTTTCACAGTCCTTTGTTGCTTGTCATTTCAAAGTTGCACCAATGAGATCATCTTTAAGTTATTTAAACATGTGTCAGTTTTAATGCAGTATAAAGAGCACTGAAGAAGGCGAAGGTCCGAAATGCATTTGCTCAGAATAAAAACAATGTATGTCCCGTGAGTGCTCCGTGCCTGTTTTTGAGCCTCAATTTTTAACGTGAATCACCCTCACGTCACCAGGCCAAAGCACCCGTCCAGAGTTCAGCAGTTGGGTGAAACCTGAGCTTTGATATATATATATATATATATCTCGAAAGAACAAAAGATTCTCCGCACTTCCGCACTCCTGTGTGGCGAACAGAGAAACACGAATATATATATATAATAAAGCTATTAAAAAATTATATTTTGCAAATGAATCCCTTGTAGGCACTTTGACCTTTCTAACTTTATTACCTAAGCCCACAAGGGTAGATTGAGTTGCCCATTATTCTTTGCCCATTATTCTTTGCCACACTTTCTAAAGTGGCATTTCTAAAATAGTGATGTGAAATCCACTACACCATTGAGAAGGATTTATCATTACCATTCAAAACATGCCAAACATGAAAACGCTACTCCTTTCTGATCAAGAATTAACACTTAAAACTAAATAAGGAAATTCCCCATCCTTGCCTATGGGAGGAGTAGGCCTCACAGTAATAAACAAAATAGGCTGTTTGTCACAAGTAGGACACTCAAAACATGCATTTCCTACCTTTTACTTATACAGATCCCAGACCATAGGGCTGCCAAGGGCCTACCTTAGGGGTGATCTGTGTAATAAAAGGGGAGTTTAAGGCTTGGCAAGTGGTTTTAAATGCCAAGACGAAGTGGCAGTAAACTGCACACACAGGCCCTACAGTGGCAGGCCTACAACAGGCCACATCTGTGGGTGGCACAATCAGTGCTGCAGGTCCCCTAGTAACATGTTTAGGAAAGGCCCTAGGTATATGGTGTACAACTTTACAAGGGATGTGCAAATAAATCAAATATGCCTAACGGGTGTAAACCAATTACACCATGTTTAGAGGCAAGCGCAAATGCACTTTACCACTGGTTAGCAGTGGTAAAGTACCCAGAGTCCTAAATCCAACAAAAAGGTCAGAAAATAGGAGGAAGGAAAAATGTTTGTGATAACCCAGCAAGAAAGGTCATTTCCAACAGGATCTTTATGAACTTTAAGGAGAGCATAAATTACGGGTATCTGTGGGTCTTTTTTGTTTAAGAATTCATACTCTTTTGGGCACATCCATTTGTCACCAAGTCCATGCTGCATAATTTCATTGATTCTACTAAATCTGTTGCGAGATCTTGGGTAATAGGATGGTAATTGCCTTGACACCCTTAGGGGTAATTGTTCGCGCTTTACAAATACTGGGATCATAATGCACTGGCTTGTTTAACTGTTGGACAGTCTCTTGAAAGAATCTTTTGCTGTCAAGCACTATCCCACCCCTTTATCAGTTGGTTTGATTGTTTTAGTCTTTAGTGGCCAGGTGCTGTATAGCCTCAATCTCTGCTTTTAAACACGTGTTTGAAGTGAAGCTTTTTAGTATTGAGGTCATCATTTTCTCTTAAGATGACGTTTTCAAACACCAGTAATTGATGTGGCATTATAGACTTGGCTGGACAGAAGCTAGATTTATTTTTAAGCCCACAGATATTCTCTTCTTGGGGAAGTTCACTGTCATAAAAAAGCTTTTTATCTGTTTTTGCAAAGGTACGAACTGTTTTAGTTGAAATGGAGTTCTGTACCATTAGGGTCACAAACGACAAACCTTTAAGTACAGATGCCTCTGTCAAAGGTGGTATCGAGAGAAGTCATACATTGGCACCAGATCGTTGTTTCCCATTTTCGTGTTGTGAGTGTCTGTAGATGCGTCTCCTGGTTTGAAACTCTGCTGAATCTTGTATCGTACCCTGTCCTCTCCCACTCACCACGTTGACCCTTCCTGCTGCCACTGTTGAAAATAGGTTGGGCACCTGGATGGGTTAAGGCTGGACCTGATGTTTCAGGAAAGTCCTAACTTGAATCTGAGGACATTTTGTAGAATGTTGTGAACTTTCCCCTAGATTGATCTGAATACTGGAAATTCTGATTACTAGGTATGTTATTTTTGTAAAAGTCTTCTCTAAGATATGGGTACGTATTAACAATCTAATTCTTTGTTCCTGGCTACCTTCGTTGGTTTTTGGTTAACTGTAAAGGTTTTTAATTCAGTAATGGATTTTCTACATCCTCTAAAAGCTTTTTTGAATTCTGAATATTTGTCTTCAGAAATCTTTAAGGCCTCCATCTCCTTTAGTTCCTGTTAACTAATTCTTAGTTGTGTCTCCATTGAAAGTGCCACCCAATCTCTAGAGCATTTAGTTCCAACCACACTAAATTTTACTAAATAGTTCTTGTTCTTGTCAGTATTGAAAATAACTGGAATGTTCTTAACTTGCAACCCTAAGCGGGTTATTTTTCAAATGCTCTAGCAGTACTTGGACATGGAGTTGTGTCCTAAAAAGTTTCTTTTTCTATTGTTTAAGCTTTACAATTTTATTAATATTTGATTTTAAGGATATTTCCTTATCACTGCTAAATAAGAAAGGACTCTCGGAGTTTACTTGTCGGTTCTTCCTTGCACATCACCGTAAGTGGATCAGAAATACTTAGTCCCAATATGGAAACAATAAATACAGTCACTGATCAACACAACTTTATAGCCTATGATTGATCAAGGTCAACTAAAACTCCATACACCATCGGGTGCTATATGTTTGTCACAAACCAAAGGGTTTACCCATGTGCTCAGTAGGCCTGCTTTGGGCATGACACACACATATTAAAAAGGAAGGTTTGGGCTTTGCCATTTGTCTAAACAGAAACATAGAGTTGGCAGATTAAAACTGCTCTGCGAGCCTCACACTTGAGGTGGCAGAATAAGTTCTGCAGTCCAAAAGCTTATGGGCCCTAGGTACCACTGGTACCTTATACCAGGGACTTATAAGTAAGTTTGTGTGCCTATTGTGGGTATACAAATCAGATCTGAGGGGGACTTACTCCTGCCAAACGGGCCTCAGTGTCAGTAGAAAAACCAGCATCTGTCCAAAGACTTAGGGATGATAATGCAAAAGTAGGCGCTTTTTGTTTTTACATTTTCCTACTGGCTTGCCCTCAACTTTTCTATGTCCCGCTGAAATAGCTCATCTGTATCTATTAATGTTCCTATGAGACTTATTGGTAGCTGCCAATGAAGGTAGAAAATTTAGAATAGCAATAACTTTCACTGAAACAGGATCCTAACCCTTTTCCCACACACCAGCCACACCAGGTTTCCCATAACGACTTGTATGCTTTGAGTAGACCCTGGGCCCATGATGCCTGATGTACCTTGTAGCAGCCTCTGAAAGTCCTGGAATGTCTTAGTGTCCTTAAAGACTCCATGCCACTAGTTGTAGTTTGCCTGGTATGGTTAGACTGTGGTTCTCCCTATACTGGTTCTTCACGTTTTGTGGGAAACGTAGTAGAAGTGGGAAATCCTTGATAGCTCTAGTAAAACTAGATACCATGGTTGGGATTACCATACTTGTGTGATCACTGCCACCCTTGGCAGATGTCTGCATATTTAAGCCAGACATCTGGCTGCCATTGCAAATGGAGGAAAAGTATCATTAATCCCCCGACCAATCCTGGAGAAACGCATATGTAGCTGTTGCTCCCAGATCCATTCTCCAGTTGAAGAAATTGTCTAGTTGTGTTGTCGGTCATACCAAAAGGCTCCCAAATCTCCTGTAATTGTTTGAAATGGAAACATCTAGCTTCCATTTACTCCTGTCCATGAATACCAGCCTGCCACTACTTTGGCCTGACATTGAAGTAATTCTGCCTTCACAGTGATTTCATGTTGTCTGCAAAACTCCCATAGTGCCATGGCTATCTCTACCAGTGTCTTCAACTTTGTTTCCCCTAGTTTGTTGATATATATGACTTCGTCACTATCCATTTGCAGACGTACTATATACCGCACCCTTTTTGCAAAGGTTTGGATCGCGAAGTAGCCTGCTAGATGCTTTAAACAATTTGTGCAGTTACTACACCACTGACTGTCCTGCCACCAGTCCAGGTGGTGCCACACCTTGCACCCCATCCCTGTTGACTGGATTTGAGGATACAGGAAAAATAGCTTGAACGTTCCAGGCTTCATATGATTTAACCGCCATTCTATTTCTTGTCTTGCTTCGTCATCTAGAGGAATGAACTGTAAATAAGTCAGTCCTTTGTTTAGATGTTTTATCTTCAACCTTTGCAAAGCTCTATAATAGTGTGGCCCTGAGCAAATCTCTTCAGCTGCAGAAGCCAGAAGACCAACTATCCTCCCCATATGTCTGTGAGTTATTGGGAACTCTGTAGTGTATTCATCAATTCTTTCCAGATGACTTTTATCTTTGTTTCTGGGAGTGCTCTTATGTTTTTCTCCAAGTCCACCAAAAACCCTAAGAAATCCATACTTTTTGAAGTCACCAAGTATGAATTCCATAATTTGTGATGAAGCCCAACTTCTGAATTGGGCCTACTGCCTCCCGGACCTGTAATACTAAAAGGTGTTTGCCTTGCCCCATAAATATGATGTTGTTCAGATAGACAACCATCTTTGTTCAATGTGCCCCTAGAAAGGCAGCTATTGGTTTTAACACCTTTGTAAGGCATCATGGTGCAGAGGACAGACTAAAAGGTAGGGACTTAAACCTGTACTTGTGAATCCTCTATTTGTGCTGTTGATAACTGGGAATTGTTGGGTATGCATCCTGCAGATCTAATCTCCTCATCCAATCTCCCAGTAAGAATTTCTCTTAAAGCGACTAGTGTTTCCATCTTGCAATGTCTACATGTCAAAAACTGGTTTAAGCCCTTCAAATTTGACTGGCCTGCGTTTTTTGTTCTTCTGGGCCATGAAAATATGGCTGACAAACTGTTTGAAATTATCCTGCGCTCTTCTATCACTCCTTTGGAAAGGAGGTCCCCAATTGCCTTGGAAATTAATTCCACCTCGGAAATGTCAGTCAGGCAACACTAAATTCAAAGTCCGTCAAGCAACTCCATCAGGTCGAATATCGCTAGAGACTGTCTTGATGCAGTACAAACATCTTCTTTTATTTATACCAATTTTAATAACCAGTCCTGCCACAGCCAACGTGTTTCACTCAGGTGATCTTTTTCAGGGCTGTAACATACATATAAATACCTACATATATCATTAAACACAAAATGACAACAAAACAAAAACTTAAATACACAAACCGAACTAGTAATAATACATCACTAGTCATACAACAAATAAGCAAAATCTACATAATGCCAAAAGGAAAAGAAAAGTAATTATATTATAAAATGTTACTCACTGAAAAGTAGGAACCATATGTATAGCTGCCAATCTGGTCCAGTTGGACTGAAAAGTGTAAAACCATAGGTAAATGTCTAAAGAAAATGTCTTAAGCAAGTGAATATACAAACAAATTATGGGCACAAAACATAATGTTAACTAAATAGAATAATCAAACCACATGTACAGTACAGAAAATATCGAATGCTATGTATTTTGTATCAAAAGTGGAAAAATGTTTAATACAAATTACTGCAAATGTCAAAAACAATCTCTACTGAAAATATTCCGCAGACATACTCGCACTCCTACTTTGTGACATCATGATCTAATGCTATTTGATGTCCATAAATGTTATGTCTGAAGGATACAATAAATATTCATATCTCAAATATTACACAATTCATCATGATATTCCTAATATTCAATATGGCTAACAGTTCAACATGATATTCCTAGTATTCGATATTGCTAGTTCATAGGTGATTAATAATCATGAGACATGGTACTAGAGGGCTTAGGTGTTGCTCCGCGTGTTTCGGCAAAATGCCTTCATCAGGAAGCCGTCTGGAGAATTTCTGTAGGTAAACCGCAAAATATAGGGAATTCTTATTGGTAAAATGTGCCCACTAAAAGGATAATTGATGTATACTAAAAATTACTGAACTTTACTTAAAAGCTGGTTTGTGTACTATCTACTGAATTAACCAACAAAATAGATTGTACACTATGGCAGAATATTCGTGACTTTAAAACTGAAGAAGAAAGAGGTATTCACGCGAAGTGCTCTGTTAATAGGTGTTGACAGGTGAGGATACGGATAATGCGGGTGAAGATTATTTCTGTTATGACATTTTTTTCTTTTACTTGGACTACATGCCACGTAGGATGACAAATTGATGTAAATCTATGGAATATGCCCACATGCAGGAATAATGTTTGGCCCTTAGCATACCAACCAAGGTGGAATTAGTGTCTATCGTGCTAAGACAAGAGGCAAAAAGATGGCACCTGTGTCTGGTTACTTAAGTTGATAGATGTAGCTCACTAACTAGTAGGAGCCGCAAAACATGTCCAAACTAGAAACAAACAGAATAACAGAAAGTAAAAGTTAGATTTGTAGCCGATGGAATGAAGAATAGCCATGAATAGAGCATCCAGGGTTGGACTTATTTATCGAAATAATAGAAAAGAGAATACTCAATAGAAGAATCTTAATGGCCGGTAAGGGTAGAAACACTGGAAAATAAAAAAGAATACCTTATGGCATGCGTGCTATTGAGAATTATACATGCTCAAACATGTGTTACTTGCTAATCACATTACCAAATTGGGAAGGCTATGATCTTGTTTTACAATGAATCAATGCTAGGGCAATATGCAGCATCCATAATAAGACATGAAGATGGCCACAATAAGGAAGATGGAATAATGGCAAGCGACGGGCCGATCAAAAAGTGGGGCTATACTTGCTAATGATGCAGCTGAAGCTGGACCAGTCCCGGTATGACAAGGGTCTTATCAAGATAGGAAGGGTGTGGAGACTTAGCGTGAGTTGGAGGATTCGGTGGCCAATTTCAGCATGAGATATGACAGCCTATAACATAGAGGTGGCCGAAGTGAGAAAGCTGCCAGAGTTAAGAATAACAGGCTGAGCCTGCGACGGAGCTGTACTTACTGTGGTCCAACTAGGGTACAAGGCGTCCCGGGATAGAGTACGATGTCATGGAGACACTCCGCGAGGACCATAAGAGAGGCACAAGGTGGAATATAATGTGTCAGGCATGCCCCAGAAATGATAGTATTGGGCACTAGCTGCATGACCTAGCAGTAAGGGGGGAGCACCATCTTGGAAAAGAAAAATGGTATGGCAAAGTGGATGAACCAGGATAACAGCAATAAATCTATATGCAATGGGAATCACAGGGATGAAGAGGGACTAAAGAATAAACAAATAAGGTCATAAAAAATAAGGTTGTGGGCTCTTCATATGTGATGAGCCATTTAAGTATATGAAGGTCAGAAAATAATATATAGTCCTGAAATGGAATACGACAACATGGTAACACACCATGGGGCCTTGAGAGGCGCAAAAGAAGTAGATACTTCGCACATGTCCCAGGTAAGATCATTGGACCGGTGAGTACGCAATCCTGCAGAAGGAGGGAGCACCATATTGGAAAGGAATAGTTGAGTGGGAACTGTTATACAGAAATTCTGCAGTGGATCTGCCAATGCCAAAGGGACAAAAAAGATGTAAAAATGGTAAACTGTTACAAAAGCACAAATAAATCCGATTAATAGTCATAAAAAATGATACAATAATTGGCTCACAATGTGGAATAAGCCACTTAGTAATGGAAGTAGGGGTTAAATGAGATCCCAGAGTTCAAAGGCAAGCCCAATGTGAAATCATTGTATTAAACCATGAAAATATAAAGATAATGAGCCTCTAGAATCTCAAAGTCAGGACTAAAGTGTCCAGGTAAACAGACCAGATCCAGAATCATGCAGGTAGACTATAAGGACGCAGGGTTGGTATGACTGCTGAGAAAATGCTAAGGCCGCATGCTGGTGAAATGAATTTAGTAGTTGAACCGAATAGCTTGGTCCCAAGGGGTTTCATTGTTGAGACCCTGATTGTGTGTATTAAGTGAAAAAATCCCAAAAACCTCTCTGCGTTTACGAATTGCTTCTGGATCAATACCCGGATGCGCTATTATTGTTTCGCGTATGATCCATTTAATATCTTAAGGTGTATGGTCTGAGTCCAGATAATGTTGGACCAAGGGGGCTGAAAGCTTCTTCGTCCGAATAGCTGATCTGTGTTCAGTGAGTTTTGTGGATAGGGTACGCGAGGTTTCTCCCACGTATCCTAACTTGCAAGGACAAATGAGTAGGTATATGATGTCTTTAGTTTTGCAATTGGTGAAAACCTTGAGATTGATTTTGTAGCCGTTGAAACACAGATTGTCTGTTTCTAGCGATAGGTCGCAAGCTTTCCATCCTGTACATTTGAAGTTGCCCACTACGGGGTTGCTGCCATCTATAGTCTTTTGGATAAATCTTTAATTTGGTTGAAGTCTAGATATGTAATATGTGGGGGTAGATTGTGCACACCTGTTTAAGAGCTTTGTTGGCACTAGTAAAGAAAGAATGCGATCAGTGTGCTACGCCTTCTGGGTGCTGCCTGACAAGTGGTATCTAAATGGAAAAATGGCCAAGTCTTAGCAACGTGGACAAGACGTGCACTACTAACAAAGATATACACACAATTTAACAATTTGTCATGTTTCAAAGCAAAACTTATGAATCACGTACACTGTGACCATGGATTCACATGTTTTTTTTATATATAAATGTTTTTCATCATGAAAACAATATTTAAATACATTTATCTGAACACATTATCTGCATAAATCAAAAATATAACAATGCATCGGTTTTTACAGAACCACATTAAAAAAATATGCCCTATGCCATTCAGGACTCTATGTCCCTTCAGGGGCAAATCTGTAAAACAAGCAGAGCAATAAATTTTAATGTACAAAGTGGCAACAGTTTACAATTTATAAAGCATGTATCAACTTGTGTAATACCATGTGCTCACATGTACTTTTCACCCTAAGTTGTCATGGGTCTTCGTGCATAACTGTGCATGAGAGTACAGCAGTTGATTAGTGAAGTGGTGTGCATGCACCAGCTTATATGTGGGATCAAGTCTAGGTGAAACACACCCAAAAATTAAATCAAAGCTAATACCATTGTCGGAAACAAACGGCAGGATAATGCACCCTTAGTGAACCAAAAGAAGCTGACACGTGACAAACAAGCCACATGCTGGTTGCCACACAACACTCTACTTGTACTCACAATAGATGCAAAAGTTTTCGCTCTAATCTTAGTGAGTCTGTCTGTGGAGAAGATCTGTGGAAAAAACCACCGATAAACAGTCTGCATGTATATCGCTAACTGCCATCATGTGCAGAAGGCTATCTCGTGTCTACACCCGAGTGCAGAACGTTCTCAAATGGAGTAACGCGTTCGTCGTTGGTGACCGATGGCAGTATCAAAGATCGGATGTTCAGGCTAAACTTTGTATTGCAACCAACGGTTGTATCTAGAGAATGAAAGTCTCACATCAAAATAGTCACCCAAAACTTTGTGTACTTAAACAAAAATGACCCGCATACCACAATGCATACCTAACGGATCTTTGCTTCGTGCCGATACAACGGTAATGTCCGTATCGTACTCTCGTGTAGAGAGTCAGAACCGAGTGAAATAGTCATAAGTACGTGACAGAAACATGTAACCAACCCTGTCCGTTATTTTCCCTAATCATGGTGAGCGCCATCTTGAAACATGTTTATACCCACAATATACAACAGACCACAAACTTCACACTGAATACTTGCTGATCAATAGTGCGGTCGACAGAGATGCATATGTAAATTCAACCACCACAAATAAGCCATTATGGATAACCCAAGCGGTAATCAATCGTAAACATACAGGCTTAATGTATGACTGTTCTTCACATGGTAATAGCCTTCAATAAACCACCATATCTAAAGAGTAAACAACACCGTAACTCAGCAAACTAAGATGAAATAGTCCTACTCTATGTTGCCCATATCCATAAGGTAAGCAATGTGATGTTAAGATGTTGGTGTATGCTGCTTGTAACACGTGGTAGGAGTCTGTCAATATCAGTATGGCCAGAATGAAAACAGAGTTAATATGCTTTATGTACATGGCATAGTTTGAAACAATTGTTGGGTAGTGCAACATTTGTAAACAGACCTGCGTTTGATTATGATTACAAATATCAAGTGGGATGTGCGTTAGACTCAGAAGATTCCATTACAGAAAGCATCCCATCTCTAGTTTGTCGTTCAGCCCTTTCGGGTTCAGAGTATCTAGTTTCCTGATCCAATATATTTAGCGTTGGAGTAATATTTTAGTGTTATCTATGTCCACTGTCTTATGTAATACCTCTATATTTTGGAACTTCATCTGTGCGATAGAATGTCTGTGTTCAATCCAATAGGCTGCCAAGTTAGAATTGATATGATAATTGCGGATTTTGCTTTTGTGCTCTGAAAGTCTGACCTTAATTTTCCTTTCTGTTTTTCCAATGTACAATAAGCCACAAGGGCATTTGGCATACATTAAGTTACTGGAATTGCAATCGGCTGAATGGGTCAAATTAATCTTCTCTCCTGTCCGTGGATGCACTATGTTGTTACTGGTTGTTACATTATTACAATGAACACAGTTGTGACATTTTTTTGTTCCTTCTCTTGTTTGATCAATCATCTGAGTTTTGTTGGACAGAATGTCCTTGAAGTTACGTGATCTGGTGTAAGCGAATAGTGTTTTTTTTTGTCAAAGTCCATGAAAATCTGATTCTTGTAATATTTCTCACTGATTATGGAAAATGTTTTTGATCAAAGTAGATTTTGTCGAGAAGGTAGATACAAAAACAGTCCTGTTGCTAGATTCCTTGGGTTTTTTAGTCAACAATTTATCTCTAATGGTAGACAACGCTCTATGTTCCTCCAGAAATTGCGTTGGGTATCCTCTTTTAATGAATCTTTCCTTCTGGTCTGCCAGTGTCACTTTGCATGTAGAGATGTCTGAGGAAATTCTCCTGATTGTTAAAAATTGTGAGTAGGGTAAATTACAGATTAAGCTGGGTGGGTGAAAACTTTGGAACCAAAACGACCGTTTACAAGAAACCCACAGACAGAAATAATTCTTTACTATTTCAGTCAGTTCAATCCATACATCCAGGAATGCCAAACCGGACTTACTGACAGTGTGGTTAAATTGAATTCTGGGATTCTTAAAATTCAATATATTGATGTTTTCCAATAGGGTGGCTTCAGTGTTTTTCCACACCAAAAAGATGTCAACATATCGAGACAGGCATAACACATTTTCGGTCCAATTTGGATTGGAAAGAACATGATCATGTTCATATTTGGCTATATATGTATTGGCATATGCCGGGGCCCCTGCAAAACCCATCAAAGTCCTGCTCAATTGGAGGTAGAATTGGTTGTTGTATTCGAAGTAGCTTTGGTTTAGGAAAAAATTAAGCAGTTCCAACAGAAAAACTTTGTTTGCTCCTATCTCAGGCTATTGTAAAAGTGCCCATTCAATTGCTTCTAGACCCTCAGAGTGTGGGATAGAGGTATATAAAGATAAGACATCGATGGTACATAAAAGCCATTCTTCATCTCCCATAGGTGGTCATTCATCCAGTCGTCGTAGAAAGTCTGTGGTATCTTGGATGTATGTATGCCATGTCTGCATAAATGGTTGTAACAATGCATCCAGATATTTGCCTAGAGGTTCGAACAGAGAACCACACCCAGATACTATAAGTCAGAATGGCAGATCTATCTTGCTTTTGTGGATCTTAGTCAGCATATATAATTTAGGTCTCCTAGGAAATTGTGTGGTTAAATACGATTTTGTTTCCTCATCAATCCATTCCATTTCAATTGCTTTAGAGAGTATTTTTTGCAAAAGATTGGTGATTTCCAAAGTAGGATCTGAATCCATTAACAAGTATGTAGATGTATCTTCTACGTGTGCCTGAATTTTGGCTTGGTAAAATCTATTATCCATCATAACCTTTGTCTGCTTTCTGGAAGATATCGGGATTCCTTGCCGAACTTCGTAGTGTCCTGTTTTCAGCCTTGCTAAGGTTGAACTTGGTTTGTCTTGTTTTTTTGTAGTTTAACTTACTGAGATCCTTCTTAACAAATTGTTCAAACATGTCTAAGGTTTTGTGAGAAAAGGGAGCTACGAAGGAGCTTTTTGGTTTAAACTCCAGGATGGAGGTGACTTATTGTGTATCTTGGACTGGAATTATATTCTCAAAGAAGTTTCTTAGTCACAGGATTCGCATGAATTTGAAAAATGCAACTTCACCCTCTAATGCAGTGCTGCTGTGAGTTGGAATGAAGGAAATACCTTTACTGAGCACAGCTGTTTGGGTAGCGATTAATGGAGTGGAAGAAATGTTGATCACTAGCCTTTGTTCTGGCTCCTGAGACCCTTCTTTGTTTTTTCTTTTTCCTGTTCCTCTGGGTTTTTTTGTAACTACTGTTTGCTTGTCTTGTCTTTGATCCGGCGGTTGCCCCTGATCTGGAGATTGGGATAAAAAAGATGCTGATGATGTGCTGTTCAAATTATCTTTCTCCAGGGGAATATCTTGTGAAGTTTCTGATCGGGTAGGAAGAATTTTCACAGGGGCTCGTGTTGTCTCAATGTCTTTATCAGATACCACACTTTTTTCTGAGGACATGTTGGTCTTCTTAGTGAATCTTCTCTGAGAGTACACTTCTGCCCAGGTATAAGATTCGTTTAGCTTATAGTCGATGGTGTCACGTTTACATTTTCTGAGTTTAGTTTCCTGTAGTTCTTTCCCATATGTATCTAGTTTTTTATTTAAATCCTCTAGAAATTGTTTCCTTTTTTTTTTTCTTTTTTTTTAATAAACCATAATACAGAGATTAGATGCAACTGCAGCGAAGAAAAAGCCAACTAAAAAATAACATTATAAAAAAACAATAACGGAAAAATCATTACAATTTAGAAATGCCATATTTCTTCTTCGTCAATCATTATCAATTCAAACATTTCTTATAAACACCTGAAATTAAACGCTCCTACCAATAGACTCTTAATTTCTCTCTATTTTCAAAAATAAAAAGAGAGCAGGATATTATCAAATAACAGCGGAATCCTCAAAAATAAAAAATGATAGTACATATTGCTGTATACTCAAAATTCAAACAAGCTTGTCAGTATTATTTAAAGAGTCCAAATTAAACATAAACCTAGGTATTCATTCTGTCGGAACAAGTTGGTCCATCCATATTGATAATGGCCCCCAAATTCTTTTACCTTTGATCCTACTTTTCCTGCCTCTCTGATCATATAGTGTTTTTCAAGATTAAATATATGTAAGAAGCGACCTTTCCACTGATGGAAAGTTGGCGGAGAGGGATCTAGCCAGGCTGACGCTACGTAAAGTCTAAACACTGCCATTGCTATAAACGTAAGCTCCTCCCCAATTTTCCCAGTTCGTTCATTTACTCCTAGAAGCATCAGCTGGGGTGAAAGCAGAACTTCTTCTTTCAATATATGCTGCAAGAAGACCGCTATTTCTCGCCCAATAGGTTCTATTAATATGCATGTAGCAAATATATGAACCAAGTCCACCCCATATGTTTTACACCTGAAGCATTCGGTCCCTTCCCCTCTTCCCCACTTTGCTATTTTTGCAGGAGTAATGTATAGATCGAAGAGGGTTTTAAAATGTTGTGCCCGCAAGTTTGCAGAACATAGTATAGAGTTACCCATCTCCAGTGACTTCATAAAATGTGACTCCCGGACACCAAGCCTGTCGTTCCACTTCTGCCCATGCCTATCCACATCGTCAGTCACATCTTCTAGCATACAATTATATAATTGTGAGATCATAGTGCTGGGAGGCCTTGTTAATAAATCCATCAGGGATACTTTTGAGAAGCCGGCGGCTCCGCCTGCTTTTTTTAAAAGAAAATCTCTTAATTGCAAAAATTTGAAGAAATCCCGATGACCCAAATTAAATCTTTCCCTGACCATTTCAAACGATGCTATATAATCCTCTGCCAACATATCCTCTATCCTAAAAAAGCCGACTTCTCCCCACCTTGCCAGGCAGTTATCCTGCAGAGCATTTGGCAGTTGATCATTATGAACCAGGGGGGTGTATCTGCTAAATCGTCCAATTCCCAGTTTTTTCCGAACGCCCGCCCAGTTACGAAATGCGGTGATCAGGGTCTTGAACCGTGTCCTTTTGAAATAACTTGGTTCATAGATCTTTAAGAGACATCCATTAGCTCGTGGTCCGATCAACATCTCGTAAATTGATGGGATAAAACTGGAGCCATATTCTTCTCTAGACCTGGTGCCAAAGAGAGGCCAATAATATTGCAGAGATGCGGCTAGGTAATACAGTTTAAAATTGGGGATCGCAAGCCCGCCTCTGTCCCTAGGAAGGGATAAAAATACATTAGATCTTCTGATTCTGCCATATGACCAGATGAATCGAGCCACCTCTCTCTCAATTAACCTAAACCAATCATTATGTATTTCCAGAGGGATCGTGCGAAAAATATATAGTAATTTCGGTAACATCATCATTTTGATCAGATTGCATCTTCCTATGATAGATAATTTTAAATTATCCCATCGTTGTAGATCGTTCTTTAAATTCCCTATTATAGGAGCCAAATTTATGTCAACAATGTCATCTATCTTTGCCGTGATGTGTATTCCTAAATAAACTGCAGCCTCAACAATCCTACTATCAGTGGAAATGATACATTTATTTGTCAAAATTTGAGTTTTTATTTTATTCAGAGCGAATCCTGAGTATATTCCCAAATTTTTGGCAATGGTTTATACCGCCGGCATTGCTCTATCAAGGTTGGCCATTATTATTGCCACATCATCGGCATAGGCCAATACTTTCGTATCCCAGCCATGTTGGTTATTGGTGCTATATCTGGGGATGCCTCCAATTTCCTAAGAAAGGGGTCTATGTATAATGCGAACAACAAAGGAGATAAGGGGCACCCTTGTCTGGTTCCCCTACCGATTAAAAAAGTCCCAGACTCTCCGCCCATAACCTGCAGTCGTGCTGTAGGATTACCGTACAGAATCTGTACTGATCTGATAAAGGAAGTCCCTAGACCATTAGTTTCCAAGACCCTCCAAAGATACCCCCACGAAACCCTGTCGAAAGCCTTCTCGGCATCGAGAAAGGCCGCCCCCATAGGTTTCGTGAGAGCCTCAGTAGCATCAAAAAGTGAGATAACACGCCTCACATGGTCAGCCGTCCCTCTCCCTTGAATGAATCCATGCTGCCATACTGAAACTAAATGATGCATTACCCTGTTCAATCGAGTGGCGAGGATCTTCGAGTAAAGCTTAGTATCGCTATTTAAGAGTGTTATAGGCCTGTAGGAACCTAGATTCATGGGATCTTTACCTTTCTTTAAAAAAATAACAATATTTGCAGTGCCCCATGTACCAGGTGGTGCCGCCCCCTCCCTTACCTCTTTAAATAATCCAAGTAATTCCTGGGTAACTTCCTTGGCAAAAATTTTGTAGAATTCTAATGGAATACAGTCAGTCCCTGTAGCCTTTCCCGATGGAAGAGCTTGCAAAGCTATATGAAGTTCCTCCTGAGAAAATTCTGATCCCAGCAGGAGGCTCTCCTCCTGAGGGATCCTTATCCGTGGAGCAAACTCATCCCAGTTCCCCTGATTATAAGAGTCCCCTCCAGGTAATGCCGTATATAGCCCCTCATAGAACCCCCTAAATGCCTCCCTGATATCTGCGGGATCGGAGACTATATCTCCTTCCTTATTCGTAACCTGCTTAATATGTCCTGCAGCAATTTGTTGCCTAGCCCTGACAGCTAATAGTCGGCCGACATTCTCGCTATATTCGTAACACTGTTGTCTTTTTGCGATAAATTTACCTGCTGTCTTCTCAACATTAAAATCGTTTAACGAGGCCTTAGTGATAGCTATTAAATTCATAACTGAAGTAATATCGCTTACGTTATTCACAATATGAATTAATTCTGTTTCAAGAAGGGCAAGTTTTTGATAGAACTCTTTAATCTGAGCTGCTCCTTTTTTCTGTTTAGTCCAACTATATTGAAGCGTTTCTCCTCTTAATGATGCTTTAAAGGCATCCCAAATCATTCCAGGAGGGGCACTATTTTTATTATCGCTAAGAAATTCTGCGATCCACCCCTTTATATGTTCGACATATTCTTGATCTGTAAGGAGTGCTCTCTCAAAGGACCACTTCCTATGCTCCTTTCTTAGCCCTACCAGTGAAAATTCCAATACAAGGGGATTGTGATCTGACATCACCCTGGGAAAAAGGTCCACCCGAGCCTCCTGAAGTAGGGATGGTGAGATTAAAAAATAATCAAGTCTTGCAAACTTAACATGAGGTGCTGAATAATAAGTATACCCTGGCTCCTGAGCCCTCAAACTAAGCCATATATCCATCAGGCCGATATCCCTTATAAAGTTTTTCATTGCCTTAGATGACTTAGGTTTCCGCCCTTTACTAAATACCCCATCCCTCTCTGTGTCTATCCTAGAACCATTAATATTAAAATCCCCACACACTATATACGGAGAAGGCCAAGATGGTAGCTCGATAGCCAGAAAATTCAGCAGCTCAGGATCATCCAGAACTGGAGCATATACGATGCATAACATGAACTTTCCTGTCCCTCAGCTGCATTCCATAATTATCCATCTACCATTCTTGTCTACAGCCTTTCTCCCAGGCATGATGGCCCCACCTTTCATTAAAATGGCGACCCCCTTAGTCCTAACGTCTTGTGTTGTATGGGCAAGAACTTTTAAGCCTAAAGAATTAAACAAATTACTATCATTGCAGGCTATATGGGTTTCCTGAAAACACACCAAATCCGCTTGTAGAAATTTAAGATCCTCACTAATCCTCCTTCTTTTACCCCAGTCATTTAAACCACAGATATTTATAGAGGCTATACGAATCTTAGCCATAATGATACTGTGACAGCTTGTCCGAGCAAATATCCTTCCTGTTAGAGTTGTCTGTATCCCAAATTTTCTGATTGACTATCATATATACAATGTTCAACAATTTTAATATCTCACAAAATTCTAATAGACAATTTTTTTTATTAAGCTGCAAGTTGCATACTGACTTTCCACCAAGTGACCCTTCTACCAAAACCCTCCCTTGACCCCTCCCTCTCCCCTTAACCCTCCCCCTACCCTTGAAAGCATCCAGACCACCCAGGTCTGTGTGATGGAGATAGCAAGAGACGCCGCAGCACCTCACCTCACCTTCTTACCTCCGTATGCACCAAACCGTAATTATGGAAGTAGACCTCCGGAAACCGGATCCCTCTTTTTATATAGGGCCCCATAACAGGCAGAAGAAGACAGGGGCTGCAAAAAAAAAAAGAAGATGGAAGAAAAGAGATACCCCCGGTGAAGAGAAAATTAAAAAAAAGAGAATAGCAGAAATAGCCATGACCGCTCTCCCATATAGTGACTATCTAACAATCCCCCTGTCTTCAATATTTCATCCCGAATACATTTTACCAACTTATTATACATTTCTTTTCTCTGCTTGAGCCTGAGCCAGATAGTCTCTTGCCTGTATTTCGGATGTGAAAAACTTTACCGACCCTTTCACAATAGTTTTTAGCCTGGCCGGGGCCAACAAAAATGCCTCAAAACCAGCGTCCTGATAAAGTTTAATTAGCTGCCGTAAGCGCCATCTGCGTTCCACAGTTATGACAGAAGTCCGGTCGGACGAAAAATGATGATTCCTTGTACTGCCGCCTTGCGTCAGGCCGAGCTTTCTCAAATATTTCCTGTCTTAGAGAAAAATTGCCAAAAAAGACCAAAATATCCCTTGGCTGATTTAACCCCTGACTGTGGGTTTTGTTACGAACAAAAGGAAATCTATGAGCCCTCTGTATTTCCCGCTCCCAATCCCACCCTGAAAGCTCGGGAAAAGCAGTTCTGAGAAGGTCCAGAATAAACAAGTGGACATCGGCCCCTTCCAGTCCCTCTTGAATGCCTAGGAAGCGGAGGTTATTTCTTCTCTGTCGGTTTTCGAGATCTTCCAGCTTCCACATAACATCCGTGAGTTGAGCCTCATGGTTCTTCGTCTGCTCTTTCACAAAAACCAAATCCTTTTCTACCAGGGAAGTTCTTTCTTCAATAGCATCCAACCGTTCTCCAATCTCCAAACAGGTTTTCCCCACTTTCCTTACTGCGTCCTCCAGTTTTTTTGTGGCCTGTCTCGCTTTTTTTCCCTCAGCCTTGGTTTCTGCTTGGTGTTCACTGATTGACTCCAAGATCAGGCTCAAAGCAGGATTTATATTTGCCGCAGCCTCATCCTGTTGCTCGACTGAAGAGCTGCCATTTTGCATAGACATTGAACCCATGGGGCCCATGATCCTTGAATGCGAATAGTCCCATTTCAGCCCTGCTCCAGAACTGTATATTCCTTTCTTTTTTCGGGCCTCGGACTGACTTTTAGACCCTCTAGATCCCCTAGATCTCCTTCGAGATTTCTGGTGTTTTAAAGCAGTCTCAGGCGCCTCCAGTGTACTTGAGCCAGAGGCTGAGACGCTATCTTCGGTGTCACTTCGCCCAGTCTCAGACGTACCTGAAAGTGAATCCTCTGTAAGGGAAAAGAATTTGTTTGCTCCATCAGATATAATGTCAGCTCCTAGTGACCCCTCAAAATTATGTGAATCTTCAGGCTGAGGAGGCTGCACATAAGATTGCGAGTCTACCGTACTGCAGGGTTCAGCCATTGTATCGACCTGCATACCACCTCTCAGAGTGTCTACTGAGCTGACTGTTGTTACATGATCGTTGATCCCAGTTTGAGGGGGCGTCCTAGAGGCGATGCTTTGAGGTGCTTGACATATTTCATTATCCATCTCAATGTATAGGGTTTCAGTACTTTCAGAGGCTTCCTCGCCTTGTGCTCCAGTCATACCCCTCGCATTTTTGCTTAAGTTTGACTCTATTGTCTTCTGGTCATTTTTGTATAGTGATTCATTGGAAGTCTGGTCTGAGCCAGGAATCTGTTCCCTTACCCCCTCTTTAGTCTTAAAGAAATCTG
Organism: Calotriton arnoldi; assembly: GCA_963921515.1. NCBI lineage: Eukaryota > Metazoa > Chordata > Amphibia > Caudata > Salamandridae > Calotriton > Calotriton arnoldi. The sequence continues at coordinate 950,692 of CAWUFW010004770.1, forward strand.
TAATGGCTTGCTGTGGTGGGACAGGGTTGATCGTTACATTGTCTACCACCAGTGTTACACCATGATCCTCTAGGAACAGTTATTTTCTTGCCCCCCATCTGCCCCCACTCCGTTATAATCCTCCGTTTCCCGGCCCCTGCATTATCCAGTTGTTTTTTGGATATACGGGACTCACTGGGCTTACCTGCGATATCTTCAGAGCCTGCTGGTGGGGACTCCTGTCTTGCTCCCTGTTGTTGAGCTAGATTCCGAGCCAATGTTTCTTTTAATTGTTTTAATGCTCTAGGAGGCATTGCTGAAATCCCGCTGTTGTCTGTTACAGCAGACCGTGTCCTCCACGTCTCCCAGGCAAATGCGCGGCTGACAGAAGCTGCGAGACCCGCCCCTGACCTCAAGGTGTTACACAGAGATCGGGCGAGCCTGGCAGTCAGGACGCTAATCACGCCAAATCTCCGCCTCCAGTCAGCAGCAGCCAGACCGCGCACCCCCGAGATCTCCGATGCTCGTCCCGCTGATCCGCCGGCAGCCTCCGCTCTCCATCTGGGAGACGAACCAGCCACCGGTGCCCACCAGCTGATCCGCATCCGTGACCGGCCTTCCCTAGACTCTAGACTCTCTGCAGGTAAGCCCGCGGGGATCACACATAGTGCCGTCGGGAGAGTAAGGTGAGTGCTCCGCTACGGCGAAACTACGCCAGCGCCATCTTGCTTTCCTCGCGTCCAGTCCTCCATTCCCCCAGAAATTGTTTCCAATTATCTTCTTCTATTCTATTAGACAAATCATGTTTGATATTATCAATCTCGTCCTCTAATTCATGGAGAGTTTGCGAGAGTTCTTCAATGAGTAATAGTATTAGGTCCAGTGAACATTTGTTCAATATCGCGTACCATTTATCCATGAACGCTCGATTGTATTGTAGTCTATAAAGCATAGGTTTGATGGCTAACTTCAGTCTAGATCCGACCACATGGTACCTCAAGTTCTTATTGTGTCAGTGAGCAAACATAGGTCTCGGTATCAGTTGTGTCTTTTCTTTTTCTGCATTAAGGATTTGCCAATAGGAACATACAATTTGGCGCATCCTTTAATTAAGTACTGAGTGTAGAGTTACAAATACTAGATTGGATGTCTCTTTAGATCTGGTTATTTGTGAGTAGATGTTGACAATCATTAAAGCATGCCCCTTTGAACGAGTCTCTAACAAGTTTCTTAGGATAGCCTCTAGAAATAAATTTGTTTCATATCCATGGCTCTTACATCATAATCTGACAGATTGGTGCAGTTTCGGCGTAACCGTAAGAATTGTCCAAATGGTATGCTCTTTTTCTGTATGGAAGGATGGAAGCTATCAAAATGTAGAAGAGTATTGTGGGCCGTTGGTTTTACAAATAAATCGACCTCGTTGTCCAGCTGTATGTTTAATGAGTATGTCAAGAAATGTGATCTGTTCATTACTGGAGCTAGATGTAAAAGGCATGTTTTCATCACATGGATTCAGCCAAGCTATGAATTCCAAAAGCATATCTGGAAGACCTGTCCATATGAAAAAGATGTTGCCAATGTAGCAGGACCATCTGGTAACTGGTTCTAAAACGGAGCAACTCCATTATAAATGAATGTGGTCTCGAATTTAGCCATAAAAATATTGGCTATAGTAGGAGCACAGGATGCTCCCATGCTGACACCTTTTATTTGCTTATATAGATTGCCTTTAAATTTGAATGTGTTCTTTCTTCCAAAACGATTTTAAGTCATTCAAGAATAAAGGTGACAGAACAATCTATGTGAAAGGTATTGATGAACCACAGGACAGCATATAAGGCTCCTTGTTGGGGGATATTGCTGTATTAGGCCTCGATATCTAAGGTAACCATTAAGTCAGAGACAGGATTGAACTGGAGTCCCTTGACAATATTAATAATGTGTCTGGTGTCTTGAACATGAGATTGAGTGTTGGATACATAGGGTCTTAAGATAGTGTCATTATATTTTGATTATGGTTCCGTGATTGACCCCATCGGTTTCACCATAGGGCAATATGGAGGGTCGTCTCTATTCTTATGGATTTTAGAGACACCATATGTACTAGCCATCTTGGGCTGTCTCGTGTTCTGAAAGGCGTATTCCTTTTCACAAATGTGTTCATTCCGTAACGCTCTGGCTTTGAGGCGTTCTATTTTGATCTTTACTCTTGTCGTTGGGTCGGCAGCCACCAGCACATAGTAAGTGGTCTTGTAACAGGCCCATAATTTTGGATACGTACTTATTGGTATCAAGTACCAAGATGCCGCCACCTTTATCACAGTTCTTAGTTGTGATGTTGGAGGTCTTTTTGAGCTTTTAGAGGGCGGCAAATTCATGGCAATTAAGACTGTATGGGGTTTTAGGAATGTACCTAGTTGCTGCCAAGAGTTTTTCATAGACTACCTGTTCAAAAATGGCTACCTCAGGTCCTACCTGATCTAAAGTGGGTGTAAAGGTGGATACAGGAGGGAGGCCTGATCTGTTGGTAATGTCTGAGATGGCTAGTTTATTAGAAATCAAAAATGCCCAAAGTCTAATTTTTCTAAAAAATGCCATAAGGTCTGTGAATAGTTAAAAAATGTTGAGGCCAGTATGTGGCACAAATGAAAGGCCTTTGGAAAGTAAAGAATACGAGGAAGGATCAAGTAATGATGTAGAACGATTGAAGATAGGAATCTGATTAATTCCCTCCAGTATTGGGCATTCCTTGTGACTAGATATTGATTGTGATCTATTTGCTGGTTGCTCCGATATCGAGGTTGGTACTGTGATCGCCAGTGACCCCTGCGGTTGTTGCACCTGGCTAAAAAAGGCTGACCATTGAAGTGTCCTCTTGGTGCAGATCTATTGCTTATCTGATCAAACTGGTTCGAACTGCCCTCATTCTCAGAATCAGAGGTGTCTGAAAATGTTGTGATCTTACAGTTAAATTGCCTAGAAGAATATTGGTCTATGGCTTGGTATTCTCCCTGGCTATAATAGTTTTTAGCTAGATAGGGATATGTGTTTTTTTGTGGCAAATCGGATATCTTTTTTTAATTACATTTTTACATTTTATCAGATAGTCGGTGTATGAAACCATTTCCCTATCTACTTCTTCCAATTTATTTTTTGCTTCTTCAAGTGCTAGTGTACTTTTGATCTTAGTTTCTTATTCTGGTATTTCTGCCATTAGTTGTTGTACTAGTTCCTTCGCCGTCTCAACAATTAACATCATTAAGTCCCTTGAACAGCGATTGGAAATCTAAAAATGTTTTACTTGCACAAAGAGGCCAGGAAATTATTGATTCTTAGGCCCTGTGTGATGACCCCTGCACGTAAGTATTCTAGCATTAAATTGCCATCTAATTTCATGCGTTTTATTTTCTTCCTAAGGGCTGCTAACTTATGGATGTCCTCGGTCTTGAGTTTGGTATGTAGTTTGGTGTCCACAGCTTACTGAGTTACCGACTAGGGAAGCAAACTCTTCATCAGAGAATCCAAAAGTTTGTAGATTCGCTATAGTGAAATGATCAGAATGGAAATAGAATATGAAAGAAAAGGGAAAAGATTCCACCACCTGGGTCATACGTAAAGGGATAGGAGAGTTGTGAAGAATAATAAGTGGTTATCAGAGAGAAGTACTCCAAACTGAGTGTCATAAAATAACAATATCTCTGAATAGAGAAGTACCCCCGCACAGACAGGCTGTGGGAACAAATAGCTTAGAAGAAAAGGGGTCCCCTGCAAGAGGATAACTTGCCAAGAGCAGGGAATAGTATAATAAATGTCTAAAGAAAATGTCTTAAGCAAGTGAATATACAAACAAATTATGAGCACAAAACATAACAATGTTAACTGGATAGAATAATCAAACAATAATATGTAGAGTACAGAACATATCAAATGCTATGTATTTTGTATTAAAAGTAGAAAAATGTGTATTTAATACAAATTGCTGAAAATGTCAAAAACGTTCTCTAGTGAAAATATTCCACAGACATACTCGCGCTCATACTTTGTGACATCATGATCTGATACTATTTGATATCCATAAATGTTATGTCTTAAGGATACAATAAATATGCATATCTCAAATATTACACAATTCATCATGATACTCCTAATATTCAATATGGCTAACAGTTCGACATATTCCTAGTATTCGATATTGCTAGTTCATAGGTAAATAATAACCATGAGACATGGTACTGGAGGGCTTATGGTGTAACCATAAGCAAAGCCACCTCTTGATCTAGTTAGATGTGTCAACTTGGTCCTTCAGGATCTGCACGAAGATCTTTATATACTCTAATGTTCTGAGTGATACCAGGATGCGCAGTGCTGTATCTTTAAGGAAGGCTCAATGCCAAAGAATCACTCAATACAGTGGGTAAAGATGGCAGAATCCAGTATTGCTATGCCATAACCAATAATAGCAAGGTGTGGTCTACTACATTCTTACCCGGTAGACCTGTCCGTTCTTACAAGATATCTCACTTCGACGAAGAGGACTACCTGCAATGCAGTGTCTTCCAAACGCTGCTCAAAAATGAGACCCAGCCAAGTTCCGCTTTTCTCAACTAACTCCTAGAGAAGCCTCTCTGATGTGACCTGTTCATATACCAGGATCTGAGCTCAAGCTGAACTCTAAAATAGTGAGCGTGTGCAACCGAGCAGGGCAGGCCTTTATACTCTAGCCCCACCCAAGATGGCCACCACACCTGGGTGCTTAGGACTTGCAGTTTCTTGATGCAAGAACAGACAGGTTGGAGGACAAGCTGGAGGAACACAATAAGAGGATCAAAGGACCTTAGTTGTAATGGGCAGAGAAATGGGAGCTCAAGAGTCTGCAGTGCAGCCACCAACATGCACACCAAGCCAACCAATAAGCCTTCCCATAAGGTTTGCCCCTAAACCTCCATGAAGGAAAGCACGGAATCAGGGGAGGAACATGGGGTGCAACTGGCTTGTCAGATGCAGGGGTGGGCCCTAGATTGATCACCGCAGAAATGTTGACAAACGGTAATGAGATTTAGCAAGGGATGATAATATCTCCCAAATCACCCTCAACAAAAGTGTTCATAGTCGCACCATTATGTATATGGAATTGATACACGAAATACATTGGGCCCTTGAATAAATGAGAAATCAATCATAATATGCATAATCAAACAGTAAAGCCATGTTAATCTTCAATCACCAAGTTTTCATAAATTCTTAAGATCATATGGCCTCTCAAAGGTGAATGGCTCATTGGATCGAGAATAAAATCATAAGCTACCAGTATGTACTTACTCAAACTGGTGACAGCCACATGTAGGCAAGATCGTCCTGTTAAGAGGTTGCAATTTTTACCCCCTTAGGTCCCAAACAGTTTGCTAAACATCATCAAAAATAAAAATAGATGCAATTCAATGGCCCAAAAGAGGGGCCACCATTTTTGTGTCATCCTTATTGCTTACTGTAAGCAAGACAGCGGTTGAAGTGGGGGACAAAAGTAGGGGTACTGTGGGTGGAGAATCGGAGGCGGGAATAACCAGAGAATTTGGTCAGTGGGCGGAGTAAAGTGTGGCTAGAAAGAGCAAAACCTACCAATTTAAAGTATGTTTGGCAGTTCACTGATCAGTTACAGCTTATAACGTTATTTAATTTAACCAATGGAGATGCATGTTTATTTGAGGTTTAATATATGAGTTATTGACATTAAAATACATTTACAACGTGGGGTACGTTTCCAACCACAGAACGTCCCAAATACGCTTATAAGTGGAATCATAAGCCATTTGTCGCCGAGCCATGCAGTTTCTTACATCAGCACTTCTCCCTTTTTCTAAGCATTTCTGAACATAAAATTTGGGTTTAAATTCTGTCAGGAGGCCCCACATTATAGAAGACAGATTAACTGATTCTGTTCTGCAGTGGTGTGAGCACAATCATTCATTACACTAAAGCCCCATTCACATTCTGCAGTGGATGTACAAAAGGTGTATAGAATGTGCACTAATCGTTTCAGGCTTTCAGCGATGTAATTTATTATTTTGTTTGTACTCTCTGAAACAAATGCTATATTACCTGTTATCAAATACATGCAACTTGATGCATAGGTTTTTTTAATTCTCCTTCGCCATATGAGATGTCTACTGGATCTGGCCAATAAACTATTTGTAGGAGTTTCATTCTATGTACCAACTCTTTGTATTCTATTTCGTCATTGTTTGTGGTTGTACTATCAAACATTTGATGCATTAGTCATTGTCCTCCTTTTTCGCAGGTTATTTGCTAAGCTCCTAAAGAACTGTGCCCTATTGATGCTAACGCAGCCTTTGTTCTGTTAAAGTTCTACAACATCAAACTGGATCCGTTCAATGCAGTTGTAGCAAATGGCCAAGGTGAATCAGCCATTGATTCAAACACTAAAATCTGCATTTGTATTAAACTATCGGTGTCGTTCTATATTGTCATATTACGCCACTGCAGCCTTCTGGATAGGACACCCAAGTCTGTGAGAGCATCATATAACATGCCCATATTTTCCACAGACACCAGGGAGGTTAATAAACGGTTTAAACCAGCATATTTCTTTTGCTCAATATCGCGCCTCGTGGAGTCTTCGGAAGATTCCAAGAAATGTTTACTAAGTGCTTTGTAGTTATGCCAAACGGCTCTCACAGATCTTTCATTTAAGGACACCCAACGGACATCTAGCACCTTTCTAGTTGCCAGAAGTCTTACTTCTACCTCTAAAGCACATTCCCCAAGCTCTCACTGATTTTTCAGAGGCATGGAAGGTGGTATATAGTTTATCAACAAATAAATCTTTGAGCTGATTTATGCCTATGACCTCTTTTACAGACATCACCCACAGCAAACTCCAGCTTGTATTTAGCACAGTGCCATACACTCAAACCTGGATATTTCAGTTTAAGAAGAGTTGCCACACTGGATTTCCTACCTATCATGTTGGAAGCACCATCTGTTACAAGCTGAACCAAATGCATTTTTAAATACTCATAAGTAAAGCCATAGCTCTGTAAACATGTCAGTAACGTATCTAAGATTATATCTGCTGCAGCTCAACAAGGTCTAAGAAAAAGGTCAGTGGCTCATCATGTTTATCAATACATAATCTTACACAAATAATTAGTATGGTCAGTTTACTAACTGTGGTAGATTCATCTATCTTGAGGCTTATTATGGATTCATTCTGCAAGATCAGCCTTGACCTCATTGTAGCAGGAGAATGGTCCATTATGTCAGCACAGCTGCAATGAGAATGCAAGACTCTGCCTAAGTCTGCACCATTCACCTTTTGAACATCTATATCCAACGGCATATCAGAAAAAGAGCACTCATGTTTGCCTATTTTGAATGCAGTTCTGAATACATGCCATGTAGAGACATGGCATGTATTCAGAACTGCATTCAAAATGCAAATGAAAGTACAGGAAGAGTCCTGTACTTTCATTTGCATTTTCACATTGTACTGTGGAATACTTTCACGAGGCCTCTGTTCTAAAACAGCTAGTGCCTTCAGATGACCGGAGCTATTCTGATGCCGAAATATTGTTTCTGCAGATAAATGTGCTGCTTATATTTAGAAGGGCCATATGGGATGACCACGCAATCTACCCATTCCATGGAAAGATGCACACCTTCACTTGTTTCTGTTTTAAGATTTACCTTCATGGGCACTTTACATCCAAGCTTGCCATTGGAATAAAAGAGCCATGGAAACTTTGCATTTCATTTCGAACTGTTCCCAAGACCAGCAGGCTGGGAGATCATTTTGATCCCCACACTCCACCATATTTCCTTGGAGGAGTACGTGAAGGGCTTTGGTGCCACAGCCATGTAACAGCACTTCATCTTCAGAATTGACTCTTCTCGGGCACCTTGCCACTTTCACTTGATTGCTTTGTGACACCATGATGTGCGTTTGCCATTGGGCATTCCGATCTGGAGCATGGGGACATGTGAGTTTCGCCGGATGTGGCTGCTGCATTTTTCTTCTGCAGCCACCGAAGCATCTATATAAATAATTGTGTAAATATATACATTTTGAAATAAGCACTATGCCAAAATTCACAATTTATTTTAAATGCGGTCTGTGGATAGGAATGGGGATTTTCAGCAACACAATTTAAGAAAAAGTCCATGTCATTTTTTAATACCAATGTTTACACTATATTGAATATTAGCCGTTTGACAATGACAATTTAGGTGTAAATTACAATGTGTCAGCCTTACACTTAAGGCATTTACTTGAAGAATATTTTTACATGTATTTAGGCAATGGAATAATGGGGGAATGAAATGCTAAATGGTTTGAATAAATGAGCAGGTCCCAATAAATGGGAGGGAATACAGTGGATAGTCTCAGAACCTGGCTGGTGCTCTTTCCCACTTTAAAACTTGATGTTGAATTGAAGAAAGCCAAAGACTGCAAAGCTTCTGAAGTGGACTAGCAGCAACTTACGTGGTAGGCGGAAGGGTAGCTGGAGATTTAGGCAAGACCTCTACTTTCAGAGATTCTGGGACAACTGTGCTCTGCGGTCTATGCAGTGAGACTGCTTTACCTCCAATCTAGCAGTGAACCTGATCCCTCTCTGGCCTTGCAGTACTGTGGTTTGATGACCCTTCTTTCTGGTTTGAGAACAGAAACACCCTCCTCCGGTTGGTTTCTGGTGAGTATCTACATTAGCACACTCTGAGAAATCTTTCAATTAGAGGGGAATGTTAAATAAATGTTAACATGAATTCTCTAGACAATACTGATTGTTCTCCACTGGTATCTACAGAATGTGAAACTGCACAATTTTAAATTATTCTGTAACTAAGTTCAGGGACAAAAACTGCAAGACACCAGTGAATCCTGGTTTAAAGACCACTGTTCTAACAATTGAGTGCTGTGGCCCATTCCTGCACCTTCTAATAAAGTAGGGACTACTTGAGTAGTTAAGTAAACCCCCTTAGATATCAAATTTTAAGAAAGGTAGTAGTGGTTTAGAAGACCGCACATCTCAATCCACACAGTATAGGGAATGTATACAAAAAATTTAGTTGTCACACAAATATGAATGGTGCTATTATGGTACAATAGCACCCTACTACCGTAGGTACCTTAAAACATGTTTGTATATAATACCTCCAAGTGAACATGAAAGAACTTAGTACTCAAGCACTCAAAAAAAGAAGTCCAAATATAGTAAATTGAGTTGTATAAACTAGATTACCTTAATCAATGTTGGTTCAAATGAAGGACAGGAATCAAAGAGTTTATTGTTCCGTAGCGTATATTCTACACAGAAACAGCTAACACGTGTTTCGTCACAATGAGGTGACTTCTTCAGGACTGTAAATAGATACAAAATAATTTTTACTTCCAATGTATTACAACATCGTTCATTACATAGTCTTCATGTGGTGGAAGTAACCAAGTTAGAAAATCCCAGGTAGAGGAAAAACCTTCCGAATCCAGCACGTGATACTAGAGTAAAGACAGAGACCAAAGAAACATAATGAGCACCCAAAAAGAAAGAATGAATGTGGGTAAAAGGGTGTGCTAGTCCATGGACTAAGGGCTCACATGAGAGTGCGTGTCCCCTCAGAAACACTGAATTCTGTGTGTATTAGAAAGAATTTTACACTATTAAAACTGAAGTAGAAGGAACAGATGAAAAATGATTATTATTAACCTAAGATGATAGTTCGTACGTCAAATAGCATATGTCCAATGTAATCAATCAAGGAGTCGAGTCAATCTAGGGTTTAATTAATATACAAGACTTTGTTAGATAATATTTCCCCACTTAAAGAATGAATAATGAAGAGGAGAGTTTATTATTATTATTAAGTGAAAGATATATTAAACGGTTCATCTTACGTTGGTCCAAATAATATTTTATAACGCATGAAAAGGATGTCCTTAAAGTTCCTATTAAGATATGTATTGAGTCATTTGAAAGATCGATTCCAAAAAATCCGATTCACAAAATACGTTCATGCCAGACCTATTATTTTGAGAGAGAAAAACAAAAATGTCATCCGTTCCACTCAATCTATATAAAATCTTTAGGTCAAATTCTCTATTTCGTGTTCGTCAACTATCTACTAACCTGGGTAGGTCACTTCTTCAATTGTTCAGTATATGTTCATAGACATCCTGAGTATTTGAAACCTTGATAAGTTTCCTGTTAAGAAAGTTTATAGTAATATAAATTGAGTATAAAAAACAATGTAATACCCTCTATATACATGAAAAATTTCAAACAAGATCTGTTCTTAATATTAATATGTCGGTGAAAATACTCTGTGTTGCATTAACATATGTAAAAATCTCCCGGGTATTTCAAACATTACAAATGTTGAGCATTCAAACTCAGAAGAAAATCAGGCGGGTGGGGAGTTTATTTAAACATGACATCCAACCCGGATACGGGTTAACCCGCTTACTGTGAAGTAAGAAGTTGAACGCGGCATAGTCGGATAAATTTTCCTAGAAAAGCTGCACCAAAGAAGAGGTTCCTCCTACATTCCAAAAATTATTTTGTGAACCGATGAGACTCGATTTTTAGAAGTGTCCAGATTTTTTCATAAGTCTTTCATTAAAATGTAACTTAATCGGTTATGGAATATTTTCAATTACAATTCGAGTAAAACATGAATTATGCAACAGCACATGTTTCCTACCTGAGCTTAATTCCCTCAGTCATGCATGTTCTTGGTGTCCCGGAACTCACGAGCCAGCGTTCGTCAGAAGCTGTCGTATATTTAAAAGAAACTGACGAGGGGCATAATAGTCAAAATCTCACTTAGGAACATGCGTGCCATATTGGTACGGCTGCATATTCCAATAGAAGTGACATAATAAGTATTGTAACGTCAGGCAAGTTCAAAATAGCCCAACCAGGATAAGCTTGGAAATTAGTATAAATTCAAATAATCGCAAAAATAACGTATGAACCCAAATAAAAATGGAAACAGTCGTATAATATGAGAAACGAAAAGAGAAGGAGAAAAAAGAAATAAGGGAAAGAAAGAAAACTAAAGATTAAAAAGAAGTGGACTAGATTACGTAAAATGAAAAAAATATAGGAAAGAGAATAGGTGAAACAAAAACAAAAGAAAATACAATAAGAGAAGAAGAAAGACGGGAAAGCAAGAAGAGAGGTGGGGGAAACGAAGTAAGGAGAAAAGCAGATCCAAAGTAGACAAGCATATAAGTAGTTAGAAAAGTGATATTACACATACATATTAGTGGGATATTATCCTCGTGGTTATCGTCACTTGGGAAATTCTGAGTCAACATTACATTTTGTATTCCATCTTACATCTTGTTTTCTAACATGTACATATTTACATGGTGGAAAGATCAATTGCAATGTATATATAGTACCTAATGGTTTGCATCAATTACAGAATATTAGTAGGCTATTGTCTTCATGGTTACTGTCTTTTGGCAAACTCTAAGTCAATATTACATTCTGTATATCATATTCTGACAAATGCATGTTGACTGTAGGAGCAATCAATTCCAGTATATATATATATATATTCTATAGTTTTCCTCAATTGCGTAATATATTTAATACCAGGTAGCTGTCGGCAACATGGTATAATGAGTACTTCTGCAATGAGATTGCAATATTATCATTCAGCTCATCCACTACATTGGAAAATAATGCAACATAATAATCTTTCAAGAACATGTGAAGTTCTCTGTCCGTGTTCAAATCCAGTTCCACTGTCCTTAATTTGGTTATCCATTTTGTTTCAGTTTTTCTGAGGGCCAATTTTCTGTCACCCCCTCTTGGGTCGCTTTCCACATGTGTTAAAGCATGGAATTTGATGTTTAAAATCTCGGATCCTGAATGAGTGTTGTGTTGCTAGTGGATAATTCACGCTGTTATTAATCACCCTTATATGTTCCTGGATACGCTCCTTGAGGGGTCTGGTGGTACTACCCACATATATTTTTTGACATGAGTATACTGTACAGTAGACTGCAAATGTAGTATTGCAATTGATGCATTGTTGTATATAGTGTTTGTTTTGTGTTATACTGACTACAAGTATGTTTATTCATGGCATATTTGCATACATTACATTTAGTGCATCTAAAAAATCTTTCAGTTTGCCAGGCATCCATGAACCTCTATTTTCTTGTACATTCTGTGTACTGTAACTAGGACAAAGAAGATTCTTCAATGTAGTACCTCTCCTATATGTTACAGTTGGTTTTCTAGAGATGAATTGCTTAATGGTAGGATCTAGTTCTAGTATGTGTCATTGCTTGTTTAAAATCCTATAGATATCGTGTCTGCGAGTGCAGTATCTGGTAATAAGGGCCATTTCTTGTTTTACCCTGTTCTTTCTAGGCTTATTTTTTAACAGAGACTCACGTTTTGTTGTGATGATTCTAGTGTGTGCCTTGGCTAAGGTGGTCTCTGGGTAACCCCGATGTTTAAATCGGTTCTCAAGTAGGTCTAGCTCTATATAAAGATCAAGTCATCACTTCAATTCCTCCGTAAGTGTGTCATCTCACCTAGAGTTATGGAATTGATCTGTGCAGCAGGATGTGCACTTCTCGCATGTAAAACCGCATTGCATGCGTTAGGTTTTCTACACAACTTGGAAGCAATTTTCATGCCCTTTGAGTATAGGATGACACCCAGGAATTCAGTTTGTTTTGAACCAACCTTATGTGTGAATGTCAAATTATATGAATTGTTGTTGAGATGTTCAAAAAGTAAGTTTAAATTATCCAAATCACCTGTCCAAATTAGAAGAACATCACCGATATAACGTCCCCAATAAAATATCCCTTCCAGGATTTCTTTGGAGCATTTAGACCATAGATGTCTTTTCAAATTCCCCCATGTATATGTTTGCATATGAGGGCGAGAAGTTCAAGCCCATGGCAACGCCCCGTGCTTGTTTGTACCAGTTATCATGTAAAAAAAAATTATTTTCCAATATCAGTCTGGTAAGGTCAAGAATCATTTCAGTATGTTCAAAAAATGTTGCATCTCGTATTGAGAGAGTGGACTCCAGTGCCTGTAAACCATTCTCCAAGGGGATGCATGTCTATAAAGAATTGACATCCAGTGTTATAAACTTAAATGTGTCTGACCATTCAGTCATGCAATTTACTTAGGAGATCCTTTGTATTCTGAATGTAAGATGGAAGTCTATGTACATACGATTGCAGAAATACATCAATATATTCAGAAATCCTCTCAATAGGGGAGCCTATGCCTGAAATTATGGGTCTCCCTGGTGGAAACCCCTCAGTTTTGTGAATTTTAGGTAATCTACACATGCACTGTGCTCGGGACATGGGTTGTTTATATATTTGAATTCCAAATCAATAATGTAAATCAGTAAATCATTCTTGATTCAATTACCTTACTGGTTTCATTGAGAGGGTTATTAGGTAATCTTAAATAAGATGTATTATCAAGTAGTTGTCTATCTCTTGTATGTACTGTGCTGTTCATGATTACGACAATGCCACCCTTGTCTGCCTTCCTCATAACAATATTGGGAATACTTGTTTGTGCTTCTAACGCAGTGCGTTCTTCTCTATTTAGGTTATCCTGTTTGGAAAATTATCTCATGTCATTTTTGTCCTTCAGTTTATACAATTCATTTGTGACTGCCTTATGAAAGGTGTCAATAAAATTGCCAGGTGGTAACTGGGGCATGAAGCTGGATTTAGGTTTCAGTTCACTATCTACATTAAGGTTAGGAGAAATATCTAGGTCTAACAAAATGTCCAGTATAGAAGGTTTTGATTCCTCCGAGTCATCTAAAGATAGGATTAATTGAAGGTCTTTTATGTCTTTGATAGTTTTATTACAATCCGGTATGTGAGGAATAATAGGCGGAACATATGGTTGTTGCTCTTCAAAAAACATTTTTAATTTGAGGTGTTTCATAAATTTATACAAATCCACATGAATTTGCGCATAATCAGGTTGTGATGCCAGACAAAAATTGAGACCTTTACATAATACATCTTTGTGTTTGAGTCAGGGTATAGTTAGAAATGTTTATCACTGATACATTATCACAAGACTTACTAGAGATTTGACTGTAAGACAAAATATCTGATAGTGGTTTCAGTTCTTTTGGTTGAGGGATATCGATCTTGTAGTCACCCTCTCTCGTGTGTCTTTTACGACCACCCCCCCCCTTCTTGGTTTTTTGTACCTGTTTTGTTTGTTGTACCCGATTCTTGTGCCCTCCCTGAAACTTTCTAATTCCACTAAAATAGATGAAGATATGTTAGAGGATGGTCCTGTTGAAGTAGTGGTTGATTCCTGTATCTCACTAGATTCACTTAACAATGCTGGAGATGTCTGATTCACTCTCCGAAGTCAAGTTCGGGACTGGCTCGGAACTATCATTAGATCCTGTGGACTGTGATTTTATGTCGTCAAATTTGCATGCAAATGTGACGACTCTACCATTCTGGTAGTCATTTTGATCACGTTTGAGTTTCCCCATTTTTTTCTCTTTTAAGTACAGTTGGTGTGCAGTAAGTACTAACTTCAAAATTTTATATTTTTTTTGGGTTGCCTCTGATAAATCAAGATCTTTTATTTCTCCCTCTATTTTCTCTATCTCCAATATTAGACATTCTTGTCTCCTTTTTGCAGGTTTAATCAAAATGTTGATCATTCCAAATGAGGAAGATAGAATCAAATTTTCCTAATCCTTCAATAGATCTGTACCGAGATCCTCGAAAAATGGAAATATTATTACTCGTAGGCCCCTCGGTACTTGTTTCACATCAATATATCTCTTGAGGATTGTGGCATCCCACCATCCTGATAGCTCTTGTTTCCTCAGACGTTCTAACCATATTAATTTCTGTTGGAGTCCCTCCTGGTTGCTCTCCTGAATTGTCCTTCTTGATACAGTGTGTTCACTAAATAATTCTTGTACCAGCTTATTCCGGTCATCATCAAAAGTAGCCATATCAAATATTGAAATTTCAAATGTATCCCATGAACAAAAGTGTGCTGGTCAACACAGTTAATGTCAAATTTTAAGAGAGGAAGTAGTGGTTTAGAAGACTGTACATCCCAATCCACACAGGAAAGGGAATCTATAGAAAAAAAATAGTTTTCACACAAATATGAATGGTGCAGTTATGACACAATAGCACCCGAATACCATAGGTGCCTTAAAACATGTCTTAAAACATGTTGGTATATAATTGATATCTTACTGCAGTACACATCTTACAGCAGCTGGTAATCCAGACATGGATCATATTACATTAATAAGCTTTGGCATAAAGCATTTTAGGTAGCACAGGTGATACTGTGCATAATAGTTACATTTAATTAACCCTTGTCCCTCACTGTCTGTTTCTTCTGTGTTGTGGAGCACTGTTGATTACGTCGTTCTGTGCCCCTTGGTCAATGCAAAATTGTAGTCCTTTGTGCTTCGTGCAACATGCCACAAGGCCAGCATTAGATGCCTCTTAGTTTCCTGTTATTGCATCTATACATAGAACTCAATAGTGAATATATACACCTAAAACAACCCAGACCTGTTGGTTTTGCAGATGCTTTTAGCAGCATCAGATGAATGAGATACAACTATGATAGTAGCAGTTTGTGTAATTACTCAATTTAGTTAGCAATGAGAAATGTATCAATTCTGAAATAGAGACTCAAACATTGGTAGGGTCAGAATTAGGTGGTCCTCGGATTATCTCAATCAGATATTTTCTTCCCTTCATACTACTATCCTCTGCAATCACTATTGGACAACTTCATCCTTTGTCTCACCATGAGCGCTGTAGGCGTCTAGGTATACCACCCAATAGACTGCATGAGAGAAGTTCAAATGTGAATGGCAAAATATCCTAGTTTTCAAATGTTTCCACATAATTATGGCTCTGCCGTTTTTACCACAATACATCTGCTGCATAATCTGATGATTTTACCTAAAAAATTGTGAGGCTCAAACGGATCAAAAGTTACTGAACAATGTGACTTGTGTTACTGCAAAGTGGAGGGCGCTTTGAAAAAGATGACTGGTCACCTTTCTCACTGCTGCATTTGTATGTTACACTGGTATTAATGAGGCAAAAGCTTTTCAGAGACTGTTAGTATGTCAGAAAATGTACCACATTACGCTGCAGCCTTTGTTTGCTGCATAATGTAATCAACGCTGCAACATAATTTTGTCCTCCATTGCATAATTGCAGTGGCCCCAAATCAGGCAGCACATGTTAAAAGTGCTTGTCCATGAATCAGAGAGACCATGAAGTTTGTGAACTTAGGGGCATACTTATCGGAATGGTGGCACAGGGCAGTGCAGCAAGTTACTTTGCTGCACTGTCCTGTCTCACAGGGAAAGGGCAGGAATGCACCGTCTTTATCCAATACAGTGCTTTCCTGTCCTTTCTCCCTGTGCTGGCGCTGTTTCGGCAGCCTAGCGACAATGCAGGCACCCTTGCACTATGGTGCAAGGGTGCTTCCATTGCATGCAGGATTGTTTTTTGTGCAGGAAGTGGCCCCTTCCTGTACAAAAACAATCCTGAGAGGCTTTTTCCTCATTCTGTGTGTGCTGCAGAAAGAAGCACACATAGAAAGAGGAAAGAGTAAGGAAAAATAAAGATATTTCTCCCCGTATGCCTCCCATGGGGAGGTGTAAGATTTTGACCTATTCCCAGGTTTACAAGTCCTTGTAAATCTGGGAATGCATCCGAACCCATGGGAGTTGTGTGGGAACACCCACTGCAACACCTTTCTTACGCAGAGTAAGGCAAGACAGCGATTTGTGCTGTTGCATTACTCCATATTTATCTAGCCATCTAAAGCGGATTTGCGTGACTTCATAAAGAAGACTTGGAGCTTTGCGTCGTGCATGTACCACGTTGTGTGGTGCACACATGACGCAAGGCCCTCGTAAAAATGCCCCTTATTTTCGTGTGTGCGCAAATCCTGCATTGCTGATTCCTGGTGAGTTGCACTCCTATTGCTGGAACACAGCCAATGGAGGTACCAATGGGTGAAGTGGACTGGCCTCAGAGGTCCTGTGACCTTAGCGACAGAGTCGCTGTTGCTCTAGGGTGTGCTGCTTTGTAGACCTGCCAGCAAGACTGGAGGTGAACTTCAGTATGGATTGTGTTGGACAGGGCTTCAAGGTTAACTCACTAGCCACTGCTAGGGTCCACATGCTGGTGCTAAGAGACCAGCGCTTCTAAGGTCTAACGGGCCTTCTAAGGTTTAGTAGGGGAATGGGTTCCCTCAGGTGAGTAGTCTGGTGGACTGGCCATGACTGGTCATGCCACATCCTCTCCCCCCGAACACCTTTTTGCCCCACTGAGAGAAACTCGCACTGCCTTCAGCTACAACCCAATTGTGCCCCGTTGTAAACACCTGGATGTGGCTCAATTCAAATTATGCACTGCCTGAAAAAAAGTAATAACATCCTGGAAAAAGCAAGCACTCATAGAGAATGCAAGATTGTGTAAAGCATGCGAAATATAAGCAGGAATGACATGGTTACCTTAATGCTTTTACACTCGTTGTTCTGAAATCAATGAGTCTTTTTTACTCTGAACGTTGAGGACATGAATACAGGGCTCCTCCTGTACACAGGTGAGCCTTGGTTGCACTAGTGGACAGCAGGGAAGGGGTTAAGCAGGGCTCGGAAGAAAAAAGGGACTCTTCAGGAGAATCTGATCTGACTCGCAGAAACCCACAAGGGCTCCTCCACATTCATGTCAGCCAGCTAGCTGCTTTAACATCGGTGTCATGTACTCAAGTGTCCTGCAAAGGATGCCTTTTGAATTGTCCGGCTTGGCTAACTCTTCTACCCACAACAAACTAGAGATAACTATTGAGAGTAAAAGGCAAAATTATATTTTCATTTGGGAGGTGAAGGATGCATCCAATTTTCATTTTTTTAGTGACACAATAGTATGTCGGTGATGCTGTAAAGCGTTGCAAAAAAAAATGTGCAAACCTGAGGTCCCAAAGGCGAGACCTATTGGCTTTGCCAAAGCTTGTTTAGATATCTCATTTGCTAAAAGGGGGCACTTTTAATTTGATGCCAGACAGGGCTGACCTGGGAACCCAAAGAACCCCTGGAAAATTTTGTCACGCCCCCATACGGTGTGTCGCGAGCGAACACAGCAAGCGAGCCTGACTACTACAAAGGGGACATAGGGAGAGAATGGGTTCTCTCCCGCCAGAAAATATTGTAAAAACAAATGCATAAATAGTGCATTCTACAGCACATTTTATTATATACTCAATTCTATTAGCTTTTAGAGCACAGTAAATGATGACCGTGCAGGGCACCAGGATGCGACAATCTTGTTGGGGCACTTCAATGATTCCCTCACTATCAACCTCTAACATTGCCCCTCATCTCTAAAGCCCCTCTCACATCTATTTCATTTGTTTTATAGCACCTCTCATACTAGTGTAGGGAGTTGGAACACTTTACATCATGCACACATACAGAATCCTATATGAATCATACATGTGTAAATCATCTGTTTTCAGAAAATGTTATACAAGACAAAAGGGACTACAAGGTGTAGGATTTACATGTCATCATACCGGTAGACATTTTTTAAGAGTGCTTGGTCTGAAGAAGCACAAACTCAGGATTCAAAACGTAACACAGTGGCTGGATTTACTAATAAGAAATTTGTTTCTACCCAAACAAACCCATTTTATCAGTATTATGATAATGAAAGACTGGGAAAAAACATAGCTTTCAAACCTGCACCATGTAGTTTGCATGCAGCTCTTTGATGGCAGGTCATAGATCACGGTGCTAGATTTATTATGATTGTAAGTTATGCATTGCATGTGACAAAAGCAGTAACCCACTGAGCTACGCACAATAAATACAGTTCTGTGATCTGTATGATACACGTTCTTCGTAGCAGGCATATTAACCCTCTGCACTACATTAGATGAGTCAAAACCACAAATGGACAAAACTCCGATCTCTCTCCAGCAGGAAGTAAAACCACCAGAGATCTCAATCTTGACACTTATATTGTTGCCTGAAAACTGCTGGGTATATATGCAACTCTACAGTGAGAGTGAGAAGTAATTCAATATGCTGGACAGTCCTACTGGTTTTGTTAGGGGGGTCCGGTTTTGCAGCACTGCTGCAAACCTGGGCCGTAACAAAACCAGCCTCCCACCCGATGCCCAGTACGGCCTTGGTGCCAGGGCCTATTTGTGTTCGCAGTCCGATGCTGGATGGGTTCCAAAAGGGGCTCTGGTGCTCGGGAGTCACAGAACTGGACACTTCGGGCTGGCTATATGTTATATCCTTAAAAAGGGTAAACAGTATGTTTTAAGATGATCACATTCCCCTGAACACACACAGAGCAGTGGTATACATGTTATTTACTAAAATAAGGAAAACAGATGAGACATTAAACGTTTTCCACAAATCTTTTTTTTTTAAATAGCGCTGCAGTTTCTTCTGTTACCCCAACTTACTTGATGTTTGTTAGAGCGCTGAGTTCAGCTCCTTGCAGTCCAGGCTGCTCTTACAGGCCCTGGTGCTGAGAAAAGAGCAGAACTGTAAGGGAGGGGCTGTGGACCTCTGGGAAGGCACAAAGAATGATTTCTAGGAGAGGCTAGTGGGGCTGGGTCGGCACTAGGTACAGAGACCAGTGGAGGGCCTCTTCTACTGCAGCCTCATTTCCTCCTATTTTACAGGGCTAGCTGAGTGGAGAGCAGATTGGCACAGTCAGCCACACTGAAGCCGCCGCCTTCATTCCTGGTGGCATCGTCCGTCTGGGTGAGCCCTAAAATAAAGGGCAGATGAGGTCAAGGGCGGGCCACCAATGCATCCTGATGTGGTCACAGTGGGGGCAGGCAGGTAGCCTAGTCACTAAATGAGGTATAAATCACTGCAGGATCAGGGCCAATATAGGTAGCCCTTTTCGCTTGCTTAACTAAGACTGACAGCGCCTGTGTTGCTGGGCAGGCCCCACGATACAGAGGGGAAGGGGAAGTGTGAGGAGGTAGTGGCAACTGCAGAGGCCTTCCTCGATGTGCATCACACAGGGCTGGATGATCACATAATAATTTTTAAGTACGGACAATTTCTGCTGTCTTGGGATGCATTTTTAAAATAAAGAAGTAGGGGAATGGACTGTATTACATTTTTTTTTTTAAAGTAGGGGCATGCCGTGCCCTTCCGATCCTGCCCACTTTGACCACTGAAGCAAGATAACGATAGTCAAGCTTTGAGTAATGGTTCATCGGAGTCTGTGACCAACACCGGGTGTTAAAGATAGCTTTGTATAAGACGTCTCTCTTTATGCCCTTATATATTCCAAACAATTGCCTCAACACACACCACATGATCGTCAAAAATAAATGTCATTCAACAGCCTGAAAAAGAGGGCCGCCATCTTGGTGTATAGTCCTGATTACTTACTATAAGCAAGGTAACAACAATAGCAATCAACATCAGCCCTAAGTTGATCAACATATTGTTAATCCAAAGCCACCAATATCATCCCACGAACTATATCACAACTGATTGGATTTAAGTGGGGAGAGGATGTGGCCTAACTGCTAGAGCGGTCGACCTCGAAGCTGGGGAACCGGGTTCGAGTCTCGGCAGGGACGATCAACATCCTGAGATTCTGAGCAAATCACTTAGGGCCAGATGTAGGTAAAAACCAAATTGCGAGTTCTTAATAGCGATTTTTACCGAATCGCTTTTAAGAACTCGCAAACTCCGATGTAGATAAAAAATCGCTAAAAGTTAGCGAGTCGGTAATAATCGCTAAATCAATACTGAATCCGCATTACCGTATCGGTATTTGCGAAATCGCAATTTTAAAAATTTGCAAATTAGCGAATCTGCCATTCCGTTGCACCCTGATTACATCACAACCAGGAAGTGGCCTGACACATGCTGTTTCACTGATCCTGAAGCTGTGGGAGAGGCAGGGAGCAGGACCACACACCCAGGAGCTGCACAGTAATCACCAAGCAGACACCAAATACAAGTATGGACACACAGGAGAAGGGAAAGGAGCCCGCAGAGAGGAAGAGGAAACACAAATTCAGCGAGGAGTTGGAGGTTTTAATTGAGGAGGTGGTAAAGACTCATGACCAGTTGTTTGGGAAGAAATCTCTGCATGTTCCTGAATCGTAGAAACATAAGATATGGCTAGAAATACAAGGAAAAATTAATGCCATTGGTGTCACCCAGCGCTCCATTGACTATCTGAAGAAGCGCTGGTATGACCTCCGCAAACGTGCCAAGGAGAGGGTGGCTGACAGGCTCAAACAAGCTAATCAGACAGGTGGCGGAACATCCACTGCGCCAGAAACACCCCTGGAAGAATTGGTGGAGTCCACCCTCCAGGATGAGAGCATCATTGGCATTGGAGACGTGGACAGCTCAGCCAGAGGAAACAACAGACAAGGTAAGATGCATGCACAGCATGGTGTGCCCCCACCCTCCCCAATCCCCAATGAGCAAGTATGAATCCCACTCCAGTCCATGATTTGCTAACAACCAGCAATGCATCTTGGGAGATGTAGTCCTAATTAACACATAGCATACCAGTGAGTACACTGAACCCAAGTGCATGTGACCCACATCAGTAAATAAGCAAGCTGGGGACTGTTAGTTTGAATGGCATTCATGTAATTTAATGAAACACAAATGCTGCAAGGCAAGTCAGTAAACTGACATTCTGAACCCACAGGCGAACATACACCCCAGACTGCTGCGAGGGAGTCAGAAGAGGCACCTAGGGGACACGACAATCCGGAGGAAGTGACCCTGTCACCCGCAGATGTCCCACCACCACCAACGCCTAGACCCAGGAGGTACACAGTGGGTAGCCTTCAGGAGATGGAGGGGTCAGAGGAGGAGAGCATGGGAGACCCACAGACCATGCAGGAAGAGGCAGAACAGACTCCAGAGACAGTCACCCATGGAGCGTTGCCACACAAGTGCTCAACGACGCAGACCAAGGGCACACAGTCCAGATGCACAGAGTGAAGATTCCAGTGTATTTGCAGGTCTGGAGGGAAACATGTTGAAGGTGCAGCGGCTGCAAGGGAAGACAATGCGGTCAATACAACGTCAGATGGTGGCCATGAACAAACACATGAGGGACATGAAGGAGGGCATAAATGGTCTGAACAACACCGTTGCAGAGGGCATGCGGGACATGGCTGAGGCTGTAAGGCTGTTGTGCAGCAAAATGGACATTGAACGTGGGGCAAGGCGCAGGGACAAACAGTGCATGGAAGGGTACACAAAGGCGGTGAACCGCCTATGCAATGCCACCTCTGTCCTTAGCAGACGCTCAGTGGCCATGCAGTTGAAAATGGCCCACTGCAGCCAGGATGTCGCTAGGGGGTTGGTTACTGTCACCACTGCGTTAGAAGTGCTCCAGACAACACACATCGCTGCCACAGGGTCTGGGGATGGTGGTGAAAGTGAGGAGGTAACAAGCCGCAGCAGCATCACTCCACCAATGCAGAGTCCAGGAGGCGCAAGGCAAGGTCCAGCCGCAGGACAGTCCTCTAGAGAGGGCAGTGTGCAAAGTGAGCGGAGCAGTGCTGTGCGTGGCCGCAGGAAATGAAACCATGCTTCAGCTGACATTGGGAGATGGGTGAATTAACCCATGTAACCAAATGATAAGGGATGACAATGAGCATGCAGTGTATCAATGCCATGCTGGGATTGTTGAGGCACTGAGAGGTCAATATGGTGCGGCGGTGTGCATTCCTATTGCCTGATGTAAGGTCAATAAAACACCGTTACACAATTGCAATTACTCGCTTTGTCTCATTACTTACTCAGAAATAAGTAATGTTTCTGCGCGGTGCAGTGGCTGTGGACATTCCTCATCCTCTTATTCAGTGAGTTCCACGGGTGTTCCCTTCTTTGTGGCCAGGTTATGAAGCATGGCACATGTTGCTATTATTTTGCAGCAGATCAGAGGGCGGTACTGCCGTGCACCTCCACTTTTGTGGAGGCAGCGGAACCTGCTTTTCAGGAGTCCAAATGTATGCTCCACCACATTCCGCGTTGATTTATGGGCCACATTAAATCTCCTCTCACTTGGGGTAGATGGGTTGAGGTATGGAGTCAGGATAAATGCCCGCACCGCATATGCGCTATCACCTAAGTGGTAAAGGAAGAAACATTATTCACAGTCAGCAACAGATACATCCAAGGTATACATTAGGGTGTGTCACATTGATTTACCTAGCAGGTATCCTTCTCCAAATTCACCCCCAGCCAGACGTGTATAGATCCCACTGTTCCTGAAAATGTAGGAGTCATGCGTGCTCCCTGGAAATTTTGCTACAATATCGGTGATGATGTGAGACGCATCACAAATGACCTGTAAGTTGATTGAATGTGTTGATTTACGGTTCCGATATATGTACTCGGTAGCAGAGGGGGGGCAGATTGGAATATGTGTCCCATCGATGCACCCTATAACATGTGGGAACTGGGCCTTCTGATAAAAATCCATCTTTGTCTTATGCAGTTCCGTCTGTGTGCTGGGGAACCGGATATAGTGGTGCATTCTTTGCATCATGGCATCCAGGAATGTGTTGAAAAAGCGTGACAGGCAACTTTGTGAGACACCACCAGCCACAGCTATAAACCCCTGGTAACTACCTGATGCAAGCAGGTGCAGGCAACAAAGGACCTGTACATGTGGTGGTATTGCGTGCGCCCTTGGTGTCTGGTGCTCCAGGATTGGGGGCAGGTCACGTATCAGGTCTAGGATGATGGTGGGGTGAAGCCTGTACCTCTCATGGATTTCTGCCTCTGTGAGTTGGAATAGTGTAATGCGCACTCTGTATACGCGTTCCTGTCGTCTCCAGATCCTCAGTGCTGCTGCTTGCATCCGCATCCGCCTTGCAATGACATAGAGGGCCGCCATTGTGTTCACACAGATGCATTCTGGGGCGGTTTATATGCAGTGCACCTGGTTACCACCTGCTTTGAGTCAGTGTTAATTTGCGACTCCAAAATAGCGATTTTTGAAATATTCGCAATTTGCGATTTTTTTGTACATTGGTTTGCGAATTTGTATTGCGATTTCTTATTTAGCGAATCGCAAAATAGGGAGTCGGTGTGGCATATTCGCTAAATAAAGAATCGCTAACTGTTTTCCTTTATTTTTAGCGATTCTTTATTTTGCGATTAGGTTTTTCTGTCTCTACATTTCACATGGGTCATTAGCGATCGCAAACGTGGAAATTCTGAGAATTTCTGCATTTGCGATCGCAATTTGTCTACCTACATCTGGCCCTAAATCTCCTGTGCCTAAAAAAAAATGAATGTGTCCATCTGTAATGCAACTGGTGCTCATGTAAAGTGCTCTGATACCTTTGGGTCAAGTTTGCACTCTATAAAGCTCCAGGGGAAAACAATTTTGATTACCACAAAGCAAAGATCATAGTAGATGATTGCCGCTAGCCCAAACAATGGCGCCGTCTTGGCCTAGTTACAAGCTCCTGCTGTAAATAGGGTAATCGCAATCGACATTCCGGCCAAAATATGATGTAGTTGCGTTGCCAAAATTGAAACAATGTAAAATGGTCTAGTGCACAATAATCGGCATTCCAACCACAAGAAGCATCAATTTGCAGTGTTATGAGCAATCCGCTAATGATCACGATCTTCGTTAGCTTTATACATTGAGTAAAAAATAGCTGAGTCTAACATCAAAATGTTGCCACGAATGAAGATTAAAACTCAACGGCCAGTTGCCCAAGCAAACAGTTGCCATTTCAGTTAAGCAATTGAATCCTAATACATGTAAATAATCATCATACTTCTAATGTGAAACTCAAAAGTCAATATTAAAACAACCAAATGCCTCCTGTTTATAAATTTTATTTCGAACTCTTTACCTTATCTAATCTGTAAATATATATATACTGATCAGACTTACAAGTGCCTCTCACAATTTGTCCGAACAAAACTAAAAGAACAGTACAGCAAAGTTCCAATAACTCTAGTAATCAATAGCTACTCTCCAGTTATTCCATATTATATGCAGGCTGACTAAGCTCAAAGGATCAGCATACATCAACTGCGGATCTTAGTTCCACATCAAGGGGGTCTAAGAAAATAATGACATTTCTGTTGTGACCCATCTGTATAGATCTCAAACGACATATCCATCTATCAGTGCAGGAGCATCTACTCTGCTTTTTTCCCAGAATTGTTGGACTGTAGCCCTCTCAGCAAGTCTTTTGTTTGCGTCTTGTAAATTAATACTAAATGTTTATTGCTTACTACAGTTGCATCTCACTTGAACCATCTCTCCATAAGGAATATCATTGGTACCTGCCTTAGGATGGGCACATGTATGAGACAGAAATGTTAGTCACCTGTGGGAATAGATAGAAACCTAAATTTGCCAATGAGCTTATTAATTGGTCACTGGTCTGGTCTAAACTTACAAAATATTATTTATTTTCCTTTTTACACAGTGAATCCCCAAACTCCTCGGCAGGGGTACATAAAATAAAACCGTGTGTGTGTATATATATGTATATATAAAACATGAGAATGGTTCCGCACACGATAATGTGGTTGAGCTAAATACAGAAACAGAAAGCAGTCTTAATGTGCACACAGAAGGATTTCGGATTCCACAATGTATCTTTTTCAAGAATGGTTCTTTATTGTGTTTTTACAAAGATAAAATCCAGTAGTCGACGCTGTTTCGTCCCGAAAGGGACTTCTTCAGGGCTACAGAGAAACATATAAATACATTTTAAAATATGTACAAGTACATAAGCAAACGCACAGAAACAAATATAATGTGAAGTTTAAAACAGAAGCGGAGTCAACTATATCTCTCCAATCAAGTGGATTATGGTTGTTCATCCTATCTTCTCTCATACGAATTGTATTTACACATTTATTTTTATATTTTTAGTCAGGTGGAACAAAAAAGTATCTACAAAACACAGGGGTAAGAGAATTCACATAACATACCTCCACAATTTGAAAACGTCTTATTCCATTCCAAATTTCTTTAACAGTAATTTCTTTCCAATAGATGCACAGATATGATGTATTTCTGTCCTATAATGGTAAAATATACATGTTTTTTTCTACGCATTTTAATGCTTTTAATATTAGCCTGTCAAAATGTACATTTAGTTGACTGGTTATATAGATTTAAAACAGATTTAATGACAGGATACTGGCTGGAGATGAGTTTTATACAAATCCAACACTAGTATATTATTCATCCAATACTGTGCATTGGAACATCTTTTAGAAATACTGTCAGTAAGGTGAGGAGAGGAGAAAAACAACTACGGAAGCATTTACATCAAATAAATATCATATACTATTTAGATATGACATTCTTTAGTACAACTTTTTTACTATTGTTTCTTATTGTTACAAACAGAAATTTGACTCTAATATTAAAAAAGTTCTAATGCATTATCCTGTATTCAAAATAACAGATTTTGGAGTGCTGACATTAAACTATATAAAGAGACATGGTGTCACATATTAGGTTAACCAATAAAAGAAAGGTCATATTCTAATGCCAGCATCATTACAATGTTATTATTATGTATTCTGAAACCCGCACCATTAAGATTTCATTATCGTGTGCGTATATATGTAGAACAGAATTGATACTGTACACGCTCTCATGATTGAGGGCAAACATTATCACAATCGTATAAAGCCTAACAGTTTCCCTGGGTATTTAAATATTGAATCGCTCCAGAGTTTCACAAAACTTGAGTTTCAAGTTTAACCCGTATATTATCTAGCGTTGTATAATCAACAACAATTTGTAGTAGGCGAATAGTAGACATTATTAACTGTATATCAATATCATATAATGAAATGTTTGCATTTGTATTAGACATAGAGATCTCCCGACACGGGCTGTATTAGCAGACAGAGATCATTCAGATTTCAACACCGCCTGACTTATACAAAGAGTTTATGAGCCCCATCTTTCAATGGGCAAGTATTTCTTATCTAACGAACCTTTATGTCGTAATCAGGTTACCCATCTTATTATATAATTTATTTACAAAAAAAATGTACATACAAACGGGGACATTATAATTAATGATTACTGAATGCTCTGTACACTACAAGGTAAAGGGCAAAAGGTAGCACCACTTATGAGATGCATGATTTGAGTAAAAAAAAATCAAAAGAACATTTCAAAATCTTAAGGTATTCCATAGATGTCAAATCGAGTTAACAGAAAACCAAATTTTAGTGATTTACAGTTTATTTGTGCTTTTTTATGCTTTTTTGTGCTTTTTTTGCATCTTATGCCTTATTGTTGTTGTGTTCTTATGTCACCAGCATATAGAACATGTGTAAACGGACCACATATAGGTTGACATCACATTTTATTTCATAGAAAATGATGGAACTCATTAGTAATGTTGAGACCAAATTTAACAGTACGCAAACGGCAAATCCAGGTTGCCTCTGTCTCAAGGAGAGTTCTCTATTGCCTCTTCTTTCTTGTTTTTGCGTATGATCTATCGCATGAAATATGATGCTACTGTTTTCTGGATGGTCACAGTGTATGTGGGTTGCCACAGGATATTTAGTATCCCTATTTGTTATGGCTCTCACATGCTCCTGGATACGTAGTTTTAAGCTGCGTGTACTGCTGCCCACATATACTTTTTTGCAGGAGCATATAATGGCATACACAACAAACGTTGTATTGCAATTGATAAATTTGTCGACAACGTATTCTCTTGATTTGTTGTAACTAAATTTCGTTAATTTGTTATGTCCAAATTTACAGATGCAACAATTACCACAAATGTGAAATCCTACAGGCTTATCTGATAACCATGTCTGGTTAGTTCTACTCTTCGTTCTCACATAGCTGGGGCATAGAGTGTTCTTTAGTGTATTGCCCTTTCGGTATATGACTCTTGGTTTCTTAGATATGGTTCCTTTAGGAATACTACTAGAGTCTAACAGGTGCCAGTTTCTCCTGAGAATATTATATATGTGGCTACTATAGGAGTTATATTCAGTAATGAATATGGTTTCTGGCATATGTTTTTTATCCTTGTCCTTTTTAACATTTGATTTCAAGATCTTTTTTCTATCTAGTTGAAGTGCTTTTTCTCAGCTTTTTTCAGACAATCATTGTCATATCCCCTCTTCCTGACGTTTTCCTTTATGTCACCGATGGTTCTGACAAAATCAGTGTCTAGGCTACAGTTCCTTCTCGCTCTAACCATTTCACCATATGGTATGGCGTTTATGGTAGAACGAGGATGAGAACTACTTGCATGAAATACACTGTTGCATGAAGTCTTTTTCTTATAGATGTCACTATGTATGATCATATCAGTGACAAATAGTCTCAGGTCTAGGAATTCGATTTCGTTCTTGGAGTAATTAATCGTCAATGTTACATTGAACATGTTGCTGTTCAGATATGAATGGAAATTGTGTAGATCCTCAGTGGTACCATTCCATATCATTACCACATCATCAATGTAGCGTCCGTAAAATATGATGTTATCAGTCCACATGTGGGCTCCTGGGCCCCCAGGCATGCTCCACCTCATACAAACCCATGAACAGGTTCGCATAAGATGGAGCAAACCTGGAACCCATCGCTGTACCTTGCCTTTGGAGATACCACATGTTATCGTGTAGGAACACATTCTGTGTCAAAATCATTTCGGCCATGTCCATAAGCATTAACGTGTGTTCAAGATGTTGTGCACCACGCTTGAATAAGAAATGTCTGAGAGCCCGTAATCCTTGTTCTTTATGGATACAGGTGTATAAGCTCTCAACATCCATCGTCACAAAAAGTAGGTCTGGTTGATCCCACTTGAAGTCCTCCAATTTGCACAAAAGATCAACACTGTCCCTCAAGTAGGAAGGGAGATTGTGTACAATTGGCTGTAGGAAACAGTCTACATATTCTGCAATATGTTCAGTTGGCCCACCATTACCAGAGATTATCGGTCTACCCAGGGGAAAAAGTCCCCCTTTGTGTATTTTGGGTAAGATGTAGATACAGGGATATCTGGAATGGTGGGCCTGCAGAAATTTGTATTCTTGATCGGATAAGAGACAGGACTTATGCCAGTCCCATAGTTTGGCATTGATGTTATTCTCAATCTGTATGATAGGATTCGGCTTAAGTTTCTCATAACATGAGATATCACTTAATTGTCTCTCAATTTCCTTAAGGTGGTCTGTGCGGTTCATAAGCACAATATTTCCTCCCTTATCGGCCTCTCTTATTACTAGGTCGTCATCATCTCTCAAAGCTTTTAAAAGATCCCAGTCCCTTCTTGTCAAATTGGCATTGTGTCTACATTTGTTAGATGCATGATGTTGGTCTTCTAATTTGTACAGGTCACACGTAACTTTGTTATAAAATTCATCAATTACAGTATCATTTGGTTGAGGAGGCATATATTTGGAATTTGGCCGTAGGCCACTATCTGTGGTACAATCTTCATATATGCCCAATTGACCCGCAAATTGAACAACATTCCCAATCATTTCTTCTTCATATAGTGTGGCAAGCAGATGAGTATTATAAACCTCTTCAATTGACAATGTTGTGTTATTGCTACTGCATACTGATGTACTACTAGGGACAATAGGATGTTCTTCAAAATGTTTTTTTATTTTCAACTTGCGTGTGAATTTATACAAGTCAAGATGAACAGTTTCAAAGTTACATTTGTTGGTTGGACAGTAATTTAGACCTTTGCACAATACTAACATTTCTTGATCAGACAGCACTTTATATGACAAATTAATAACACTTAATTCATTAGGAGCTGATGGAGTGGTGAGTGCCTTCATGGACTGATTATCTACTAAGTCTACTTCTTCGTGTTCCCATTTTGCTGTCTGGCTTTTGTCCCTGCTCTGGTGTTTCTTGCCACCCCTCCTTGTTCTTCGTATACCACTTTTTTGCGATTCCCTAGGCGGTATCTTTGTACCTCCTGTAAAAAAACTGATGGTTCGTACTAGTGCCCTCCCCAGGATCACTCTCAAATGAAGAGTGAAGTGCTACTCGATGAGACACTTGTGTTCTTCTCAATATTAGTGATGGATATTTGAGGTTTACTGACTACATCATCATATTTCTTCGCAAATGTAAATATGCGACCCCTTCTATAGTCACCTTCATCCCTCAATATTTTCCTCTGCTTTTTGTCTTTTAAGTAAAGCTGATAGTTATGCAATTCTTTCTTTAAAATGTCTAAATTCTTTTGTGTAGCTTCCTTCAAATGCATGTCATTTATTTATTTCTCCAAAATGACTATCTCCTCTTTTATCTTCTTCACTTTCCTTTCTGAGTTTGTTACTACTGTTCCCATCATCTTGTATGAGGCAATGTATAAGCCCTCTTCCCATTCTTCAAGAAGATCTGCATTCAGATCCTCGTAATTTGGGAAAATTAGGATTCTCAGACCCCTAGGTATGCGTTTGTTCTCAATGTATTTCTTGAGAGTTGCTCCGTCCCACCACTTAGCTAACTCCAATTTTTTTAGCTTTTCAAGATGCATAAACTTACTTCCTAATCCTTCACTTTTCACTATTCATAAGCTAGTTTGTGTTATGCTGCAACTTTTACTATTGGTGAATAAATCACCAAGCATTTTTTCTCGATTATCATTATATTCCATTTTGCTCACGTAGTAAATATTATTTATTTATAACCCCAATTGACAGTGCTGGTAGCCCAAAACAATGAATAAATACTAGCGACCAGAGGGTTGAGGCAGAAACAATCCGCACTTGCCAATCTGTTGTGTGGACAATCAATGCTGGTGCAGGAAACCAAGGAGTACACCCCTCTCTACTCCACAATTGAAAAAAATCAAAATAAACATAAAACATGAGAATGGTTCCCCACACGATAATGTGGTTGAGCTAAATACAGAAACAGAAAGCAGTCTTAATGTACACACAGAAGGATTTCGGATTCCACGATGTATCTTTTTCAAGAATGGTTCTTTATTGTGTTTTTACAAAGATAAAATCCAGTAGCCGACACGTTTCGTCCCAAAAGGGACTATTTCAGGGCTACAGAGAAACATATAAATACATTTTAAAATATGTACAAGTACATAAGCAAACGCACAGAAACCAATATAATGTGAAGTTTAAAACAGAAGCGGAGACAACTATATCTCTCCAATCAAGTGGATTATGGTTGTTTATCCTATCTTCTCTCATACTAATTGTATTTACACATTTATTTTTATATTTTTAGTCAGGTGGAACAAAAAAGTATCTACAAAACACAGGGGTAAGAGAATTCACATAACATACCTCCGCAACATGAAAACGCCTTATTCCATTCCAAATTTCGTTAACAGTAATTTCTTTCCAATAGATACACAGATATGATGTATTTCTGTCCTATAATGGTAAAATATACATATATGTTTTTTTCTACGCAATTTAATGCTTTTAATATTAGCTTGTCAAAATGTACATTTAGTTGACTGGTTATATAGATTGAAAACAGATTTAATGACAAGATACTGGCTGGAGATGAGTTTTATACAAATCCAACACTAATTTATTATTGATCCAATACTGTGCATTGGAACATCTTTTAGAAATATTGTCAGTAAGGTGAGGACAGTATTTCTAAAAGATGTTCCAATGCACAGTATTGGATGAATAATATATTAGAGGTATGTTATGTGAATTCTCTTACCCCTGTGTTTTGTAGATACTTTTTTGTTCCACCTGACTAAAAATATAAATTGTTTATTTGGATTTTTGTCCAATTGTGGAGTAGAGAGGGTTGTACTCCTTGGTTTCCTGCATTGATTGTCCACACAACAGATTGCCAAGTCCGGATTGTTTCTGCCTCAAGCCTCTGGTCGCTAGTATTTATATATATGTATATATATATGTAAATAATCCCTTTACAGTGCCGATTCCTTAACCTGCTTACGACGGCAGCCCTGGCGGGGTGACAACCCCCTTAAATCATACCATAGTCTTTATCCTCATTCGTAGAAAACACGGCCAGGGCACAAATTCCGTAAAGCGTGAAACTTTTTTAATTCAAGGCAACAAGAAAATCTCCTGACACATTTGGAAGCACAGCTTCTTGGTCACGGGTCAGTTTACAAATCACCAATGACGAACATAAGTACATGTGATCTACCAACACCATAAAGGTAGGACTCTAAAGGGCAAATTGTACTGCACAGCTTTGGTGGCCATCTTATAACGTGGGAGCATACATGATCAAACATCAATTCTACATTGGTGCATTACCAATTCCAATTCCATACTGTAGATATTAATGGCATAACTTATAAACATCCATCTTCTTCAATAAATGTCAGTAAAGCTCATAGTGTTGCCCCGATGGGCATTTTCACTCATTTTCATAATAAATGCTAATCCAATTCTGCCCTAGTGGGCTACATACTGAAACATATTGACGATCCACCACCTTCTTACAGCAGGCAAAAATCCCAGCTCCGCTATTCGGTAGCTCCCACCAGATTTAAGATCTCTTGCATTCTCCATGCCCTTTGTGACCTACAAAAACATAAAATATTATTAGATCCTCATACTTTTTAAAATCTGAAAAATGTAAACTTACTTTCTTAAAGACACATGTCAAAAATAATTTTTTTATCTTCCAACTTAGAACATTAATGAATCACAATATCGTTCACCCTAGATGTACTGATAGTTCTTCATCCCTATTCAACCCTTTGGGAAACTTAGTATCGAATTTAATGATCAGTTTAGATTCCAATCTACGTAGTCGTTGAACCCTATTTCCCCCTCTTTCTAATACCGGAATCCTGTCTAGAACACAAAATTTCAACAAACTCGTATCCTTGTTGTGTCGCTCTTTAAAGTGCCTAGCCAATGGGTATTGTTTATCTTCATTTGTAATGGCACGTAGATGCTCTAAAATTTGCTTTTTCGCTTTATGTATAGTACTGCCAATGTAGTACAGCGAGCATGGGCATTCTAGACAGTAAACGCAGTAATCTGAGTTACATGTTAAATGTTTACTTATCCTATATGCTGGTTTTTCTTGAGATAGTTTGACCTCTTTTCGGTTCGTGCTGAATCTACAGGCCTTACACGTATTGCAAGAAAAAAAACCTTGTATCTTATTCTGAGTTTGCCTTTCTTGTACAGTGCTGTTACATAGGACATCTTTAAGTGAAGTGCACCTTTTGAAAGTGACCTGGGCATGGTCACCCACTGATTTCACCAGTGTTTCGTCTGTCTGTAAGACGTTCCAAAATTTATTCAGGCTCTTTTTGATGTCCCATGCTTCCGTACTGAACTCAGTTATGAACCTTATGGGTTGTTCTTCATCTTTTTCAACTCTTTTTCTCAACACTTCTTCTCTTTGTATACTCCTGACTTTGTTGCATGCCTGTTCTATCACTTTGCGTGAATATCCTCTCTCATAAAATCTTTCCTTCATCTCTAACATTTCCTGCTTAAAACTGTCCTCTGAGCTGCAATTACGTCTTGCTCGAAGTAATTCCCCATACGGAATACTTTTGATGAGGTTCTTGTGATGACAGCTAGTAGCATGCAAGAGACTGTTACCCGCTGTCTGCTTGCGGAACAGTTCACTTTCCAGTCTACCATTGCATACTTTAAGTTTTATATCAAGGAATTCAATTTCTGTCGAACTAATCTGACTCGTGAACTGTAAATTCAAGTCATTCATGTTGAGGAGATTGACCTTTACATCTGCCTCCTCTTTTGTCCCATTCCAGATGCAGAATATATCATCGATATACCTGACCCAAAGGACTGCATGGTCCTTGAACAGCCTGATGTTATTGACTATTTGTTCCTCCCAGTATCCCAGGTACAACCCTGCGAAACTGGGAGCAAAACAAGTTCCCATGGCAGTCCCCTGGGTCTGTCTGTATATATCATTGTCAAAAGTAAAGAAATTATTGGTTAAGCATGTATGGATCATACTCAGAATCATCTCTGTATGTAATAGATATGACACTGAGCGTGATCTTAAAAAGTGTCTACAGGCTTTTATACCTAGTTCGTGCGGTATGCATGTGTAGAGACTGCTGACATCTAGGGTCATCAGTAGAAAATCCCTTTCCCATATGATTCCATCAATACGCCGTAGAAAGTCACCTGTGTCTTGTATATACGATGGTAGTGTAAAGACATGTGTTCTTAAAAAGTGGTCAATGTACTTGGATGTGTTCTCAAACATACTTCCCCTTGAGGACACTATCGGTCTGCCTGGCGGGTTGGAGCTATTCTTATGCAACTTCGGAAGCAGATAAAATGCAGGGAGTTTAGGAAAACAGCAGTTGAGATAAGCAAATTCGGAGTCATCAATGAGGAGTTCCTCTGTCCATTCCCTCAATTGATACCTGTATAACTCTATACTGTGGTTGTACTTTTGTCTGTTAGATACTTTATAACTGTTCGCATCACTGAGCTGTCTTTTACCTTCAGCTCGATACATTTCAATTGGCCACACCACCACGTTCCCACCCTTATCTGATTTTTTTAATCACCACTGATCTATTATTTTTAAGATCATTCAATGCTTCCCGCTGTTCACTGCTCAGGTTACCATTTTTAAACTTACATCTTTTATCTGCGGCTAGGCTGTGTCTCTACCAGATACATCGTTACCGAAGGTAAGTAACTCGTTCATCAATTTTCTTCAATTCATTCACCATGCCTGTTTCAAATACCTCTATTGCCTCATTTGTGATCTGGGGTAAAAATATAGATTTCGGTTTGAAACCACTCTCACTTGCTAAATCTATTGTTAAATCGTCATTCATTAGATTTAAAATCGGGTTTTCATTCAAACCTTCCACGCCTTCTAGATCTCCCATGATGTGCAACAGATCAATATCCTCTATTGCAAGAATCGAAGGTTTGTCCTTAACCGTACATGCCTGCATAGTCTTTGTTGCGTACCACTTTTTAAGTTTTAGTTTTCTGGTAAACTGGAACAGATCAATCCTGCTTTCAGTATAGTTAAAAGAAGCTGTGGGACAAAATGATAGGCCTAATGACAGAACCTCTTTTTCTGATAAGATACAGTTGGAAAGATTTACCACAGTAAGTTTGTCTTTCATTTTGCTGCAGTTTTGCCTCTTGTGTTCATTCCCACGAAGCTTTCCAAAGTGCCTTGTTTCTTGGTGCCTCTTTTGGCGTCCCCTCTCCCTCCGCGTCCTCGACCTGTGTTTCCGGAAACATTCTGGTTTCTTTTGTTTGCTTGTCTTCCCTGCGCCAGAAGGTCGAATTCTTTTAAAATTTTGGATTTTACTCCTTGGATCTCTGATTGAATGAACGCATCACTTTCACTTGCGTCGCTTTCGTTCGGGTCTGGCATGCCTCCCACTGCACCAGCCACTGTTTGATTTTCTTCTCTGGTTTTCGTGACTGTTGTAGGTGGTGTTGACTTGATGATTTTATTACTTTCTCTTAATTGGTCGAACTTCCGACCAAAAGTAAGTATTTGTCCTTTCTCATAATCAATATGATCCCTGTAAAACTTCCGTTGTTTCTTGGCTTTTATTTCTTCCTCCACTTTTTCTAATCTTAAATTCAGCTTCTTCATTTCATTCTCCAATTCTGTTTCTGTATATTTGGATCTCAATAAAATAATTCTGCGGTCAAGCGTTCAATGTCTTTTTGAGCATATTTGATCAGTAGTTGTAACATTACTGTGGAGCAATTATGATTGTTCATTGCCTATTCCTCAATCAGATCAGGGTCTGGGTTCACAAACTTCGGTGTGATAAATATTCGGAGCCCTCTGGGGACCCTCTCACAGTCCA
This sequence comes from Calotriton arnoldi, assembly GCA_963921515.1. Classification (NCBI taxonomy): domain Eukaryota; kingdom Metazoa; phylum Chordata; class Amphibia; order Caudata; family Salamandridae; genus Calotriton; species Calotriton arnoldi. The sequence goes on from CAWUFW010004770.1 coordinate 986,556, forward strand.
CATATTTCTATAGTGTTGTGGCCTCCCACCACTTGGATTGTTCTTGTTTGAGTGTTCGCCATAATCTATCCCATAGTTGTTTTTTACTTTGGGTGTCATTTTCAGAATTTACGTTTTCATTTTGTGATTCTCTTGTCTTCAGGGAAATGTTGGTGAACAGCTTGTCTGCTGCTTCTTTACGACGTGTATCCCTACTAGTTGCCATTGTATGCAGTGTGTATTATGCCTGCAGTAATTGAAAGTGCGTTCTCGCGCTGTCACGCTTATACCCAACTGTAGCTGTGCTCAGCCTATGTTGGTTCCGTCAGCCTATGCTTATACTGTTGATGGTTGGAGTCTGTCCGTTGTGCTCTGCTACTTTTGTAGCTGATATTTGTCCAGTTTATTTCTTTTAAAGTAGGGCATACAAAATAAAGGAGTTTGTAGGGAAGGGCGTGGGTAAGAAAGATTTTCCTTGTACTGGCTTTCATTCTGTGAGTATGTGTGCAAAGGTCTTCACTACATCAATAACCGATTTGAGAAGGTTCCTCTGTAATTGGCAGATTGTGCATTGTTCTAACACTGCCGGAGTTGAGGAAACTATTTAAAGTGTGCTTCCCGCTCTTGAAACTTACAGAGTACCGTAATCGTGTAGCAATGGACTGGCTCTACTCTGTCTCCACTGCCGGTAAGACTCCTTTGCATTGTACACGTGAGGACACAATTGCACTTAATGTATCAAACAAACTGCCCAGTTTACACTCACCCCCGATCCTTACTTTGGCGCAGTGTCTCTGGATTTCTTTGTTCGGCGCAAGTCCTCCCGTACCCACCAATACGTGATTGGGGGATTGCCGAGACTTTTACCGCATAAGGGGCCACCTACACCGGCAGACCAGCTCTCCTGCTGCTGCCGCGCAGAGCGCACATACCTTTTTCGTGCCGCGATGCGTCGTGGCTCCTCAAGTCCGTTTGTTCTCAGGTTCCTGCGGACTCGTTGTCTCCCCTCCGGCGTCTAACCCAGGGATCCTCTGCAATTTTAAATCCCACTTGAGCACACTTCCTCCTCGATAACGTTGTAGTTAAACAAGCATAGGCAGGCAAAGGAAATCTTTCAAATAATCCCTTTAAAGTGCCGATTCCTTTGCCTGCTTACGACGGCGGCCCTGGCGGGGTGGCAACCCCCTTAAATCATACCATAGTCTTTATCCTCATTCGTAGAAAAGACAGGCAGGGCACAAATTCCGTAAAGCGTGAAACTTTTTTAATTCAAGGCAACAAGAGAATCTCCTGACGCATTTCGTAGCACAGCTTCTTGGTCACGGGTCAGTTTACAAATCATCAATGACGACCATAAGTACATGTGATCTACCAACACCATAAAGGTAGGACTCTAAAGGGCAAATTGTACTGCACAGCTTTGGCGGCCATCTTATAACGTGGGAGCATACATGATCAAACATCAATTCTGCATTGGTGCTTAACCAATTCCATACTGTAGTTATTAATGGCATAACTTATAAACAGCCATCTTCTTCACAATAAGTGTCAGTAAAGCTCATAGAGTGTTGCCCCAGTGGGCATTTTCACTCATTTCCATAATAAATGCTAATCCAATGAGCTTTACTGACATTCATTGTGAAGAAGATGGATGTTTATAAGAATTGATGTTTGATCATGTATGCTCCCACGTTATAAGATGGCCGCCAAAGCTGTGCAGTACAATTTGCCCTTTAGAGTCCTACCTTTATGGTGTTGGTAGATCACATGTACTTATGGTCGTCATTGATGATTTGTAAACTGACCCGTGACCAAGAAGCTGTGCTTCGAAACGCGTCTGGAGATTTTCTTGTTGCCTTGAATTAAAAAAGTTTCATGCTTTACAGAATTTGTGCCCTGGCCGTCTTTTCTACGAATGAGGATAAAGACTATGGTATGATGTGTGTGTGTGTATATGTGTGTGTATATATGTGTGTGTGTGTGTGTGTGTGTATATATATGTGTGTGTGTGTATATATATATTCACTGAAAAAACCATAGGTTTCAGGGACGTTATAGTTACAAATTAGCATTTAAAAAACCTTTGAAATTCACTGAAAAAACCATAGGTTTTAGGGACAGTTATAGTTAGTTGGACATTGCACTCGTACAAAACCCGTGAAATTCCCCCGTTATAGTTAGTCCAGCTAACTATAACTCGCGCCCCCGCAATGCACTGCTGATGACGTCACATATTACATCACTCATGACATGGTCAGTGACATCACTGATGACATCACTGATGACATCTCAAATGACCACTGATGACATCATCCAGTGACTGTGTGTTTCTGTAAAGTTTAAATATTTTTAATATATATAGGAAAAGACGTATTGAAGAATGAGTGGGTGTGTAAGTGTCTGTATGGATGATTTAGTAGGTGCGTGACTGACTCTATAAGTGAGTGATTTAACGTATCTTACTGAATGCATGGGTTAGTGACTAAACTGGGTGAATGTCTGTATCCGTCTGTCTGTTGCTGTGTAAGTGGCTGCATGTGTTTGTGAATAGCTACATGAGTGTCTATATGAGTTATTGAATGCTTGTCTGAGTATCTGTATGGGTGCCTGAGTGTTTGTGTGGGAGGGGTGTGTGCAACTCTGTGCATAGATGTGTGAGTGGGTGATTCACTGGGTGGATGGTTTCAAGAGTGCATCTGTGATAGACTGTATGGGTGGGTAAGTGTGTGTAAGAGTGTGTTAGTGAGTGAATATATGTCCCAGTGGTACATGTGTGAGTAATTACATATGTGAAAGGCAGTATATATGTGTGTTGGAGTATATAAATAGCTATAAGCGAGAGTGAGTGATTGTGATAGTGGCTGTATGGATGAGTGTGTGCTTGTATCAGTGATTGTATAAGAGCGTAAGAATGTGCTACTATTTGTATGAGTAAGTGAGCTGGTGTAACTGTATAGGTGAGTAAATGGTAGTGTGTTTAATTATTTGCATGACTGACTAGGTGTGTGAGTACCTCTATGGATGAGTGGCGGTGTTTGAGTGTCTATATAGGAGTATGAGTGCATATGATAGTCCTGTACTGAGTGACCGTAAGTATGAGTGACTGTACGGGTGAGTGAGTGGATGTGTGCGTAGACCTAAGAATCAGTGAGTGGGTATGTAGTTATTGGTGTTGGAGTGTCTATGGTTTTGCAAATGGCAGTCTGTAATTTAGAGTGGGTGTATCAAAGGTTATATTGGGGTGTGAGGAGGTGCATCAGATTATCACGTGGATGATGTCATCAGTGATGTCATTTGAGATGTCATCAGTGATGTCATCAGTGATGTCACTGACCATGTCATGAGTGATGTAATATGTGACGTCATCAGCAGTGCATTGCGAGGGCGCGAGTTATAGTTAGCTGGACTAACTATAACGGGGGAATTTCACGGGTTTTGTACGAGTGCAATGTCCAACTAACTATAACTGTCCCTAAAACTTATGGTTTTTTCAGTGAATTTCAAAGGTTTTTTAAATGCTAATTTGTAACTATAACGTCCCTGAAACCTACGGTTTTTTCAGTGAATTTCAAAGGTTTTGTAAATGACAATTTTTAAATGTATTAATTGTTAAAAAAAATTCATACTGATTTCCAAATTTTTTAGAAACAATTTTTTTAAAATATTTTATTTTTTAAATTACATTGTAATTACATTATACATTACATTACAAAAAATACCTTCTCAGAATGAATTACTTTAGTTTAAATACTTTGCACATAGGCAATAGACTTTTAAGTACAGTAGTTACAGTTGTTGCAATGGGCAACACATTTTCAAACACAATGCAACATTCAGCTCAATGTGAATTTCTAGTTAAATGCAATTAGTTACTTTATGGATTACTTTTTCTAACCACAGGACTGGATCCTAGATTCAGTCCTGGGACATCTCCTGTAAACAGTTGAGTAAAAGCGTTTTGGTTACAGTCGTGATTTTTAAGGAATATTATTGTACTTTAAAAGTTCACACTTAGAAACTTTTTCTCATAGAATCACCAATGTTATCCTATGGAAGGAAATTCACTTAGAAGTTAAAAACTGTTATCGTTACTTTTTCTTACTCAGTGTTGGATCCTGGATCCAGCACTGGTGCATCTCCTGTAAACAGTTGAAAGAATGCGTTTAAGTCATACAGGCGATTTTTAGGAATATTTGTAGTTTGTGAAAATCGACACTGAAACTTTTCTGCTGAAAACCAGACAATGGATTCCTATGGAAGAAAATATAAGTTACTGGTAAGTACGGTTAAAATTACTTTTCAGTGTCAGTGCTGGGCTAAAAGATGCAGCACTGGGTTCTCTCCTGATAACAGGTGAGTAAATCGGAATTCGTATTTCGGCTGATTTTAGAGGAATATTTTAAAGTTCCAAAACTCCACACTTAGAAGAATTTCCAAGTGAAAACAGTCAATGTTAGCCTATAGAAGGAAATTCAAGTTACTGGTAAGTACGGTTAAAATTACTTTTCAGGACCAGTACTGGGCTGAAAGATACAGCACTGAGGTCTCTCCTTATAACAGGTGAGTAAATAGGAATTCGTATTTCGGATGATTTTAGAAGAATATTTGCACAATGGTGAAGGGAGGGGCGGGGCCTGAGGTGACATCTGTGCAAACGCGCCCCGTGGCGCGTTTTAAGTTGGGGGATTAAGTCCCCTTGAATCCTGAGGGTCCCTAGGGGCCAACTAGCCCACCAGGAACCTCCAATATGCGCCAGGGGCTGCGTTGCAGAGACGTGTAGAGAGGCCACACCCCTTTTTACACCTCTCTGCAACGCAGCTCTGTGGCGCTTTCTGGATGTACCTGTTGGGCTAGTTGGCCCCAGGGACCCTCAGGATTGAAGGGATTTAATTCCCATCTTAAAACGCGCCACGGGGCCTGTTTGCACACATGTCACCTGAAGCCCCGCCCTCCCTTCACCACTGTGCAAACGCGCCCCGTGGCGCGTTTTAAGTTGGGGAATTAAGTCCCCTTGAATCCTGAGGGTCCTCGGAGTCCAACTAGCCCACCATATACCTCCAAAAGCGCCACAGAGCTGCGTTGCAGAGAGGTGTCAAAGGGGCGTGGCCTCTGTACATCTCTCTGCAAGGCAGCCCCCTAGCGCATACTGGAGGTTCCTGGTGGGCTAGTTGGCCCCAGGGACCCCCAGTATTCAAGGGAATTCGTTCCCTCTCTGCAAACGCGCCAGGGGCGCGTTTGCAGAGTGGTGAAGGAAGGGGCGGGGCCTGCGGGCCCGATCGTTTAAAAAAAAAAAAAAATGTTGTCCCCTGAAGGGAGGCTCTGTGGCCCCCTTCCTTTTTCCAGTTTTTATGCCCTGGGGACCCCATCCCCCAGGGCCTTACCCCCTTTTTTTAATTACAAATTTAAAAGAAAACGGGGAAGGGGGCCGCGTGGCCCCCTTCCCTGGGCCTGTATTGGCCCCGGGGACCCCATCCCCTGGGGCATGGCCTCGATTTTTTTTTTTTTCGTAGGGAGGGGGGCTGCGTGGCCCCCTCCTCAGGCCATTTAAGGCCCCGGGGACCCCATCCCCCGGGGCCGGCCTTTCCGTATTTTTTATAGTTTGTTTTTTTTTACTTTTTTTTTTTTGGGGGGGAGGGGGGCCGCGTGGCCCCCCTCCCGGGCCACTACTTGCCCCGGGACCCCATCCCCGGGGCTGGCTCCTCTCGTTGGGGACTGTGGGGGTCCCCAATCCCCCACAGTCCCGCCGGCTCCCCGTGTCCTACGGGAGCCGGCATTGCTTTTACACATGGGGAGCAGCTAACATGCTGCTCCCCATGTGGAAAGCAGTCGGCTTTGGATATTGGAAGAGAGAGCAGGTTTCCCTGCTCTCTTCCAATATCCAAAGCAGTTTGTAATGACAGGACGGGAGCCGCGAGGCTCCCGTCCTGTCATTGCAAACAGCATGTCCCGGGGGTAGGCACCCCGGGACACTGCAGGAGCCGGCCCTGGGGGTGGTGGTCCCCAGGGCCATCAAGGGCTTCCAGGAGGGGGCCGCGCGGCCCCCTCCCATTCAGTTCACAGCCCCGGGAGGTGGTGGTCCCCGGGGCTCTGGGGTCCGTAACGGACCCCCATATTTAAATGTTTAGTGCCCCGGGGAGGTGGCGGTCCCCGGGCGTGTGGGGGCTGGAGCCCCCCACACAGGTTTTTTAATTAATAAAAAAAAGCCCCGGGGAGGTGGTGGTCCTCGGGGCTGCGGGAGGGCTCAGAGCCCTCCCGCACCATTTAAAAAAAAAGCCCCGGAGGGTGGCGGTCCCCGGGGCTTGGGGGCCCTTTGAGGCCCCCACACATTAAATTATCCCCCCACCATGCCCCCGGGACTTGGGCCACCCGGGGCAAATACAATCGAGCGCGGGAGACCGCGCTTCGATTTTTTTCGGCAGGATTCGCGCACCCTGAGCGCATCCTGCCGATTTTTTAAATTTTTTTTTTTATTTTTTTGCCCAGGGGGTCCTTGTGGGACCCCTGAGCAAACCTAGGGGTCAGGGTGTTTCTACCCTGCCCCCTTTGTGCGCTTTGCGCACTTGTTTCTGTCCCTTGGTTCTACCGAGGGACAAAATGGCTGCCAACATTTCCTGAATCGGAATGTTGACAGCCAGCTGACAGCCAATTAACATGCAGCTCGTGATCGGGAGGGTACGCGGACCCTACTCGGCCATAGATATCACTATCTTTTTACTTTTGATTTTCTCAGCAACTACTGAACGGATTTACACCATTTAACAAAAGGGTTCTTTCTGAACCAAGAACTACCTCTTTGCCAAATTTGGTGTAATTCCGTTCAGCAGTTCGGGCTGTAGCCGTGTCTAAAGTTTCCTATGGAAAATTGCATGGGGAAAACGCGTTTTGGGACCCCCTTTTTCTCGGCCCCCGCTTGACGAATCCCCCGAGACTTTCAGGGTAGGAGCGGACCGGAGCGGGCCACAAAGTTTGAAAATTTTGCGAAGATACGTCAACCGGCAAGAGAGTTATTTCAAATAGAATGTCGCGGATTTCCTATGGATAATAGGTTGTAACTATAACTATCTACTGGCGACCGCCAGTAGATAATGTGTGTGTGTGTGTATATATATATATATATATATATATATATATATATATATATATATATATATATATGCAAAATTCCTTCTCCGCTATAGCAGAAAAATGCTCGAACACTCTTGCATGCTGCATATGAAGTTTTAATTGCTCCAAACAACGCGTTTCAGCTTTCGCCTTGTTCACGCTCATAACAAGCAGTTATCTTTTCAGCCATTATAAACAGTGCTTTAAAGATAGAAAACGGACTTAACCCAAAATATGGTATATACAACAGTTGATCACTATGGCAGCCATTTTGACAAAGTGCAATGTACATAGTCTTAGCTCAATAATGAATGCAGAGTACAAATGCATTACAAATACCCTGCACATAATATTCGAATTCCTGTGAAAACATAATATCAACAATATACCAGCAAATGGTAAACATGATTATAAACATATTTATACATCAATTGTGCCATTAGTATGCAATAGCGAATTCATGAGATTTGTTGGTACGCAAACCAAATGGCAAATACACCCATATATTTCGATATAATGTGATGTAGCAGCATGAGAAAGTCATAACAAAACGGCGCTCAAACAATTTGCACCGAATGGACAGACTTTACGGAAATGCTGCCCTAATGGGCGGACCATCTGCTTAAAAAAAATATAATAATAAGCAGAGTGTCCCCATTCCTGCCCCAGTGGGCATACATTTCAATGACTTATTTCATAAAGTCCTACGAATTAACAACGTTCATGCCAAGAATTCTTAACTCCAAAACTTGTGCCAACAGTGCTGCCCCAGTGGGCATAGGCTCCAAAAAATTAACATTGCCGATATAGATGTATATAGTTTCAAATAAATTACCACTTAGATAGCTGCCATAGTCGAAGGAAACAATGCCCTCACCTACAAAAAATAGAAAAAAATCCTAAAAGGACGAGGAAAACGGCAACAGATAATACAGTATGAATATTGCACAGATCAGTTAATTATTCAGGTGGACAGCCAGTTCTTCACTTGAATTCAAACCACTTGGTGCCCTGGTTTCAAAATAGATGATATAATTTTGATTCAAGCTTGCGTAGTAAATGTTCACGATTCCCCCCTCACACTGTTGAACACTGTGTCAATTACCACCATTCTTAATAACTTTTCATCTTGAAAATGGTGGTCATAGAAGTGGCGTACTACCGGGTACTGCCTATTATTGTGCCGTATAGCACGGACATGTTCAAGTACTCTTTTTTTAGCACGATGTATTGTGCTCCCTATGTATAACTTATTACAAGGGCAAATCTGAGCATAAACGCATTACATGGTGTTGCAAGTTAGTGATTTCTTGATCACGAATTCTCTACTAGAGCTAGGAATTGAGAGTTTGGTGCAATCTGTACTGTTGCTGCAAGCTTTGCAGTTTTTGCAGCAACAAAATCCCGGGCGACCAACAATATTCACCTTCGCATTGCTAGTTACTGAATTAGAGCTCAATTCATCTCGTAGTGAGCGGCTTTTCTTGAAAGTGATCTGAGGATAGCTATTTAGATTTTTCTTCAGACTATCATCAGTCAAAAGAACATGCCAATGTTTGCTGAGTATTCGACGCACATCCTGTGCCTGACCCGAGAACGTTGTTATAAATCTCAGAGTTTCAGACTCAGTATCTCGTCTCACTGGGTGTAATAGCTCATTCCTAGTGACCTCTTCTACTCTTCTGCTAGCTTCCGTTATGGTTTTCTGACTGTACCCCCTCTCACTGAAGCGTTTACACATGATCTCTTTTTCAGCTTTATAACTAGCTTCAGTGCTGCAATTGCGTTTCGCACGCAGCAGCTCTCCATAGGGGATACTATAAACAAGATTGCGGGGATGGGAGCTAGATGCACTCAATATACTGTTCCCAGCTGTTTTTTTGCGGAACAGTTTGGTTTGTAATGTTTGACCCTTTATTTCAACAAGCACATCCAAAAACTCAATTGTAGTTTTACTGATGTGTTCAGTAAAGGTTAAGTTGTATGTGTTAACATTAAGCTTCTTAACAAACCTGCTAGCAGATTCTTCATTCCCATTACAAATGAAAAAAATATCGTCAATATAACGCAGCCACAGGATAACACAGCTCTCAAATTGTGTCAGCTGTGCGGCCACCTGCTCCTCCCACCAGCCCATGAATAGGTTCGCATAGCTGGGGGCGAAGCAGGTGCCCATAGCTGTGCCCTGTGACTGCCGATAGATGACATCATCAAAAATGAAAAAATTGTTTATTAAACAAAATTCAATCATCTTCAAAATCATTTCGGAATGGAAGAACAAAGAGATCAAACGTGTCTTTAGGAAATATCTTATGGCCTGTAATCCTAGCTGATTTACAATACTAGTGTATAAACTACTCACGTCTAAGGTGACCACGGTGTAGTTATCTTCCCAGTGGATGCCATCAATGACAGTAAGAAAGTGAGTGGTGTCCCTGAGATAGGCAGGTAACCCAACTACAAAAGGTTTAAGATAGTGATCGATAAATCTCGAAGTATTTTCCAACAGTGACCCCATTGAAGAGACAATAGGTCTCTCTGGGGGATTCACTGGGTTTTTATGAAGCTTGGGCAGTAAGTAGAGTATAGGAATTCTAGGATGTGGACATTTCAAATAGTTGTACTCTTCCCACTCTATTAAACCTCTTTCTCTCCACTCCACCAGCATCTCACCAAATCTCAAATTGGATCTAGTAATTTCATTTTTATCAGAGATGCAGTAACAGTTCTCATCTTTAAGTTGTCTTAGCCCCTCCGCTAGATAATTATCTTTATCAAGGACCACAACATTTCCACCTTTGGCCGATTGGCGGATCACAATGGATCCAAAAATCACCAGATTGCAGAACTCTGCATAACACGTTCTCCATCCTGAAAGGAATACACTACCACGACGAAGTTCCTTTAGTGGGGTTTATTTTCATGGCCAAACTAGCCCTAACGCGTTTTGGCGTTTACACACCTTGTTCACGGGTACATACAGAACTCTATGGTCAAATTTAAGTGTATACATTCATTAACATAAAAAATAGACTTACAAAACAGGGCTTTTTGTAATCTAATGTGGCAGACATCTTAACATGTGTCTTTAGATATCCCAATCCCTATGTCCCAAAGTAATTCATATCAATGAAACATCATATTTAGGGAAGCATCCACAATCATGATACATTTATATCCCATATATGAACTCGTATATTTTCAATGGCAATTCAATAGTTCGTATTAAACAATAAAACAAATCCCAAACTTCTTCGGATTTCATATGTAAGGCATGACAGATAAATCAGTCAGACATGATTCATTTATAAATTCATTCTATAATTACTTACAAAAATACATCATAACAATACAATAATTATCATGATATTTTCGAGTTCATTATGTGCAATCACGCCCACAAATCACATGTTAGAAATGGTTGTAGGTAATATGACGACACCAATACAATATTAATAATCTTGTAAAAATTACTCATATTTTCTAGGAAACTAATAATTACATTAATTTACACCCTCAATAGGTAATTCACCCGTTTTCGAGAATAACTCATAACATTCATATTCTCCATAATGGAGTCCCGCATACAATTCTGCCCAAGTGGGCCTTCATCAGCTTGTAATCTCGAAGAATGAATCCTTCATTAGTTACATATTATTCTTGTCAAAGGAATGTGTCATTAGTTCCACCTGCACAAAAAGCACAAAGAAAAACTCAAATTAAAATCTAAGTGTATAGTGCATAATAAGGTGAATTAAAAACAATCAGAAGCTACGCAGTTACTTTTAAATCGTTCTCCAACAACAAACAGTCATCCAAATGATAGCCTATACAAAGCATCATTCTCCCAAATAGCATGCTAACTCCTCATCAGAATTCAAGCCATTTGGCATTTTAGTATCAAGTATGTACCTACATTCTAAGTGCCTCAGTTTACGTATTCTATCGCCCCCTCTCACTGTCTGGGGAACACAATCAATTACATAAAACTGAAGCAAATTTCTGTTGCTCTTATGTACCTCTTCAAAATGTCGTGCCACTGGATATTGTTTGTCCTTCTGTATAGCATGCATACGTTCTAAAATGCGTTTTTTAGCTGGAAACATAGTACTTCCTACATATGGTTTTTGACATGGGCAAGTAAGTACATACACACGATCCGTTAGACACGTAAGATGTTTATCAATCCATCTAGTGGATTTCTCAACTGGATAGAAATCTTTTTTAACATTTGAGCTGTACTTACAGGCTTTACATGATATACTTGTGTAAAAACCCTGTATTGTGTTTCTCTTAGGTTCAGTGTAAGTTATTTCATTACGACACAGTTTGTCACTCAGGGAATTGCATTTCCTAAATGTTATATTTGGATGATGCCCCAAACCATCAGTCAGACTAGGTTCTGTATGCAGCACATCCCAGTGCTTAGACAGACTCTTCTTAATGTCTTTTGACCCAGCATTGTATGTGGTAATGAACCTAATGCAAGTGTCTGCACCCGTCACAGTTTTCATTCAGTCCCTTCGGAGCAAGTGCCACTTCCTGACTCACTTTAGAAACCTTACTCAGTGCACTCGCTATATCTGCTTTCTGTAACCCTGTTCCAAGAATCTAGATGACATACAGTTACTCTCTTCCAAAAAATCAGTCTCAGATGTACAATTTCTACGAGCCGGTAGGAATTCCCCATAAGGGATGCTCTTAATTACATTTCTTGGGTGGTGACTGTCCGCATGCAACTAAGTGTTACCCACTGTCTCTTTCCGGAACAGTTTGGATATTAATTTGTTTTCCCGGACTTGGATCTGTATGTCAAGGAACTCAATCTGGCTGTCACTGAGTTTCCCCTCAAATCTGAGATTGCAGTTGTTGGTATTCAGATTGGCAATAAATTCCCTTGCTTGAGATTCACTACCCCTCCAGATAATAAAGAGATCGTCTATATAGCGTACCCACATTTTCACATGGTTGCCATATTGTGAGTAGTGGTTGGGCACCTGCTCCTCCCACCAGCCCATCATCAGATTGGCATAGCTGGGAGCAAAACAAGTGCCTATTGCTGTACCCTGTATTTGCCTAAAGATTTGCTCATCAAAAATAAAATAGTTATTTTCGAGGCAAAACTTAATCATGGTCATTATCATCTCAGTATGTTGGAAATAAGAGATTGATCGCGTGTTCAGAAAGTGTCTACATGCTTCTAACCCATCTGTATGTCTGATGGAGGTATATAAACTGCAAACATCCAAAGTCATAAGCAAAAGGTTATTCTCCCATTGTACCGTTCTGATTTTATGCAAACAATCCTTACTGTCTCGTATGTATGAAGGTAATGTTTGTACCCACGGACGTAAAAAATAATCTACATACTTAGAAGTATGTTCTAACAAGGACCCTATAGTAGAGACAATAGGTCTCCCAGGTGGCTTCTGAGCATTTTTATGAAGTTTGGGAAGTAAGTACAAATCTGTAATTCGCGGATATCTGTTAAGGAGAAACGCATATTCATCCTATTCTAGGAGACCTTTCTTCTCCCACCCAGACAGCATCTCATGATATATTGCATTGGAACTTTCAACCGCTTGTTTAGACACCACCACATAACAGTCAGAATTACTTAGCTGTTGCCTGCCCTCATCAATGTAATCCCCAACATTCTTGATCACTACATTGCCTCCTTTGTCTGACTGGCGAATTACTATATCATGATCACCCTGTAGATTTTTTACAGCTAGCCTGTCTTTTTTAGTTAGATTATCCTTCTTCTAACCTGATTTCCTGGCTAGAGATTTCAAATCTTTTACCATCAGTGCCTCAAATGTATCAATAGCACAAGGAGGGAGTGTAGGATCAAACGTCGATTTGGGTTTAAGAGCATTTGGACAAATGTCATCAATGGCAACCCTAGTGCAGAAACACTATCCGGTATAACGTCAGGATTGTCTAAATTCAGTTCTGTCAGAATGAGTAAAGTATCCATATCCTTAATAGTCAAAGGTTGTGGTGTTAATTTTTTCATATTTTTAGATGGTATTCCTGTTTTCACCTCTAACTTATGCCACTTACACAATTTCAGTTTCCTAACAAAGTGGTACAAATCAATTCTGCTCCACGAATAATTAAATGGTGTAGTGGGACAAAAAGATAGACCAAATTTCAAAACTCTAGTCTCTGTATCATTCAAAATACGATTGGACAGATTTACCACGTTCATCTTTACTGTCCTCACTTTTGACCATGAAAATAAACCACACTAAAGGAACTTCGTCCTGGTAGTGTATTCCTTTCAGGATGGAGTGCGTGTTATGCAGAGTTCTGCAATCTGGTGATTTTTTTTTTATATATTTATATATATATATATATATATATATATATATATATATATAACAGTGAAAAATCAAATATCTATTCACAATCCAAAATAAGACATATTTCTATCTATACATAACCCCTCGTCAAACAAAAACAAATACAGTGTAGCAAAGCAAACATATATTCAATGTCCCTATACCAATAGGAACCGTCTCTCCAAGTTTTTTATACAAATATATTGTTGCGACTTCTAAATATCAGAGGTAGTCCTTTGTGGTGACATCCATGAGGGAACATCCTACCCTCAAAAATAAATTTGAGATGTCCCTTGTAACATATATCAGGTTTCCTTTTTAAATCGGACTCCTCCAATCAAGAGAGGTCGACGTGTTTTGGCCCTGTGTATTCGGGCCTCTTCAGGACATAGGAAGTAGAGGAACTTGTAATTAAATCCATATGCATGTTTTACTAATCTTCAGAAGTCTCCACCGAAGACCCAAAATTCCAAACCTCAGAGACACCACCTCCAGAGGCGTATTTTTTGTCACAGCCAACCACCAGATACAGCAACCAAGTAGAGTAGTGCAAGAGAAATTCGTGCAAGGGAAGTTTCCATATTAAGGATGCCTTTGTTTTTCTTCTATGGATCATGCATATCAATTGTGTGTGGTCACCACAGTGTCTGTTAAATAGTGCAGTCTACATGCTCAAACTCTGTGGGCAGTACTCTCGTTGTTCCTGATATGTGAGGCTAAGCCAGAAATTTCCGGCCAGCTTACACATACAGTGACTAGCCGTAAATGATCAGGTCTACTGATCATTTCGAGCAAATTTATAGGGAAGAACATTGACTATGGTCTCGTCTGTGTAGTGCAGTCCTCGTTAGAGCTCTGCGATCAGATCTACAAAGGAACAGAAAAACTGCTAAATATCGCGTCTACTGGCAACATATCGGCCAGGCACAATGTCTCTATGGTGCTAACTAAACTGATTGTGTATGTTTACCCTACACAGGTTATTTTTCTTTGGGATTCCATCTCGCGTACGTCCGTCTCTAGACTCAGATCTGCCACAGTTGTGGGCCGATTACGAAATTAAGGGTGCATGCGTTCCTAAGGCATTAAAAAAGGTCAAAAGGATTGCGCGTGAGCAAGTGACGCGAACGTATTCGCGGCAGAGTGTGGTTAACTGAATGAATAGAAAATGTGTCAGCCATCTTAGAATAGCTTACGAGACTTGGAACCGGTCCTATATTAATGACGGGAATATTCCTAGAAGTCTAGGGTGCAAGGAATCAGTTAATTCTATCCCAGGTTATGGATGGCTCTAAGTATGAATTAAACTGAATGACAAAAAGTAGTTCCCAGACACCTCATCAAGGACTGTTGGGAAGTATATGATAAGTCCTAATCTGATTAAATAAATCGGTAATAAACGGCCATTTTAAAATAGCTCAGGGGATTTAGACCCGATGCTCTATAAAAGTAGTGTATTCTCTTGTGGCATATGTGAAGAACCCATTGGTTATGTAACAAGAGACAGGTGGCTCTAAGTATAAATTCAACATACTGCTAACATTGAGAATTATTTCTAAACACCTCATAGAAAAATATTATAAAGTTAATTATCAATCCCATGTAATTAGCATGGAAAAAGATAATCTTGAGGGATTTGGAGAACACCATTGCTTGCACATCAGCACCATTCAAGTGTTTACATAGCAGTACCATATAGATACAATATCTCGCGTCCACCTTATAAACCAATTGATAACTGTAACTTTACATCAAGATGGTTCATGGAAGGCAATAAATCAATACTGTGCAAAGCTCTACAATAGTTCCCATCGTTCGTCAAATTCGTTCAAGCCATGAATGGCTCTCCCGTATCTCTCAATCATTTTTGCTTCAGTTCTGTTGAGTACAGACTCAACATTGCCCCCACATTAGTCTGTATTACAAACAACACAATCAAGCTGATATCATCCTCTGAATGCTTACATTCTAAGTAATGTTGGACTAGAGGAGCACCATGCACTGTGCATCTTATTGTAGACCTATGTTGTAGAATTCTTGACTTCACCGATTGGGTAGTCTAGCCAATATAGAACAATTCACATGGGCATTGCACACAATAAACAAAGTTTTTAATATTGCAATTTGAAAAACTACTTTGAACATGTCTTTTACCTTTGATGTCCATGAATTTAGTGTCCTTTGTAATGTCCCGTGACTGGCGGGAGTCCTAGCATTCCTCTCAAATCTTTTCCGGTTTCTTCTGAACATGCCACTTTCACCAGATGTTGACGTAAATTGTTTGCTCTATGGAATGAAAACATGGGTTTCGGAATATTAAGATGTAATAAGATATTCCAATTCCATAATATTATATTTTGTTTTTATTGGCTTTAGGGTTGTATGTCAAAACACACGTCAGTGGGTGGGTTTCCGGATGTATTTTAGGACTCAAAAATGACTCTCTGGGTGTGAACCAAGGCCTTTTCATGGTATTTTTAACCAATTTTGGGGTATCCTTGATTGATTTTCTTTTTTTTTTTTACCAGAATCTCAGACTTTTCAAAGTAGTCGTCTCTATTAGTACAGTTTCTCCTGATTCGGAGAAACTGTCCATGTGGCAGATTCTCTTTGAGGGAAGGTGGGTGGTTACTAGAAAAATGGAGCAGTGTGTTACGATCATTGGATTTCGTAAACAGACATACTTCCAGGTGCTCTCCCTGTTTCTGTATGACTGAGTCTAAGAAGTTAGTTTTTTGTGTGTCATATGTAATAGTAAAGTTTAAGTCTGAAGTCCTGGAGCTGAGCCATCCATGGAATTCATTCAGTCTTGCCAAGTCGCCTGCCAATATCGTCAAGATATCATCAATATACCGGAACCACATCTGTATATATGGCTTATATGGGTTGGTATTATTATAGACGCACTTATTCTCAAAGTAGTTCATTACCAAAATAGTTATTTCTGGGGCAAAATAGCAGCCCATGGCAACACCTTTAATTTGTAGATGTAGCTTCCCGTTAAATGAGAAAAAGTTATACTTTAAACACAGGGTTGCCAAGTAACCAAAAAATGATGTGGGGACTGCATGTGGAGTGGGTCTAGAGTCGAATACTTCTCTTAATACTAACAGTGCTTCATCTTGCGGGATATTGGTATGGCGAGAGACTGTCAAAAGTCACGAGGTATTGTCTTGTATCATCAAATCGAAGTTCTTCAACCTTACTAATCACGTCCATAGCGTCTCTAATATACGCTTTAGTCTTAGAAACAAACGGTTTAAGAAACATATCCGCATATTTCGCCAGTGGTTCTAAAAGCGTACCACAGGCAGAAATAATCGAACGTCCAGGAGGCTGGAAGGGATTTTTAAGAATCTTGGTTAGAACGTAAATATTCGGAATTCTACATTCTTTGTTATTGGGAAATGTGAATTCCTTTTTACACATCCATCCCTCTTCCAGGGCTCTTGATGTAAAATCGTGAATTTTGGTTGTAATTTCACAGCTGGGATTTTCATCTACCAGTCGGTAATGGAACGTGTTGTTCAATTGTCGCAAAACCTCTTAGTCATAGAGGGAGCTGTCTCATATGACAATCCCCCCCTGTTGGCTGGTTTAATAACGATTGAATCATTCATGGCCAAGTTGCAGATGGCAACAGATTCAGCCTTGGAGCAGTTCTGTTTGCAGAATAGTTTTTTCTCATTCAGTTGGTCTACCTCCTTAATAACAGTGCCTTCAAAGTCAATGATTTCTGGCGGCATACTGGAGCTGTGGGAGAAAAGGGTATGCAGTTCCTCGGGTAAGTGAGAGAGAGAGAAAAAACAGAGGAAACACAACAATAGAGGAAGGGAATTCCTCTTGTCGGAACTAGGGTCCTCACACACCCAGCAAGCTAGGTGTCATGCTTCATCATATGGACCTGCTCCTCGTCGGGTCGGCGCTGCAATACCCGACGGGCACCCATAAAGGGGCTCTTTAGCAGAGATCTTCAGTTCCTGGCCGTATGGTGCGGTGCGTGTGAGGGGCCTAGCGGTGTAGATGTGAGTGAATAGAAGTGGTTTTAAAACAAGTTGGATAGTCCGAAATATGACTTTATTTAAGCTGGCTATCCACCTGATTAAAAACAAACTAAGAGTGCAGCTTGCTGTCGGAGGGGTTCAGCTCAGCTATGCTCATCTCTGACGGTCAACATGTTTCATGCCTCGCGGTTCGAGCGGCGAGCGGTAGGTCTTCCAGCCCACTCCGGAGAAAACCAAATCGTGAGTAAATAGATGACACCAGATTTTAGGTGTCCCGGTACCGCTTCGGACACGGATTGGAACATGTGGTAGCACTGAGTTAGGTTACCCGACATTCATGGAGAGACTGCTTTCATAGGATTAAACGTGGTAGGTAGCATCCGCACCCACCACAGTGTGTAGATAGTTCTTTTACACTAGGTCCTGAAGAATTGCCGAGGATGACACCTAGCTTGCTGGGTGTGTGAGGACCCTAGTTCCGACAAGAGGAATTCCCTTCCTATATTGTTTTGTTTCCTCTGTTTTTTCTCTCTCTCTCACTTACCTGAGGAACTGCATACCCTTTTCTCCCACTGCTTGATAGGGCATGTATGCTGGACCTCTATATAAAAAAGCCCTGTAGTCCCTCTTGGTTGATTGGGCATACTGGAGCTATCTGGACAAAACGTAGATTTGTTTTTTAGGCCACTCACATTGGTTTCTTGATCCACAGTGGCATCGGAATCAAAGAAATACGTTTTAAGTCTAATTATTCGCAGAATATGCAAAATTTCAGTTTTGGTTTCAACTGGGTCTTTGAGCTTAGCAGGCACAAAGGATCGACCTTTTCTTAAAATCTGTGTCTCTGCATCGGAGAGCATCTACTTAGATTATATATCGGGATCGGTTCAGGAGCCATCATGGGTTTGTATATTGCTACCATCTGTATATTAGTCTCCTGGTCCTGAACATGCCCTGTTCTTGTATTTGGCCTTGGGGTGGACCTCTCCACCAGCACCCTCTCCCCCTGTTGCTGCTTCTGTCAAAAAAAAGGTTGGTGCATGGTCAGTATAAATGCCATGTTGACCCACAAAATTCACACACGGCTGTGTGCACACAGTTTACCTGATGTTAAGGTGAATAAAAACACAGTTGAACAAAAGTCATGAGGTGCATTGTCACATCATTACTCACCTAGAAATAGTTGTGTGTTATTTCATCACGTCTCAGTCTGCCATCTGCTGCACCTACACCACCTGCTGCTCTGCGAGGTGGATGTGGTTCATCCTCTTCATCAGACTCCGAATCTGTGAGGTCCAATGGTATGCCATTGGTTGTTGCTAGGTTGTGCAGCATGGCACAAGTGGCCACAATTGTGCAACAGATCTCTCGCCTATACTGCAGGGCACCTCCACTTTTGTGTAGGCAGCGGAACCTACTCTTCAGTAGGCCGAATGTCCGCTCTACAACATTGTGCGTAGACTTGTGTGCAGCATTGTATTTCCTTTCACTCTGAGTTGCAGGATTAAGGTATGGTGTGAGTATGAAGGCGCGCACAGCATATGCACTGTCACCTACAGGATTAAAGGCAATAGATTAATCACTGTCCTATTTCTACAGATCCAAGGAATCTGTCAGTGAGTTACATGCATTTACCTAGCAGGTAGCCTTTGCCAAATTCACCCCCAGTGAGACATGCTTATATTCCACTATGTCTGAATATGAATGAATCGTGCGTACTACCAGGATATTTGGCCACTGTCAGTTATTATGTGTGAGGCATTACATATGAGCTGGATGTTGAGTGAATGAAAGGATTTCCTGTTCCTAAATACATACTCATTAGCTGAGGGGGGACAAATGGCTACAAGTGTCCCATCAATGCACCCAATTACATGTGGGAATTGGGCTATCTGGTAGTAATCCAATTTGGTCTGCTGCAACACTTGTTGTGTAGTGGGAAATCTTATGTAATGGTGTATCCTCTGTACCATTGCATCCAAGAAAGCACTTAGGAAGAGTGAAATGCAACTTTGGGACACACCTCCTGCTGCAGCTATGACCCCCTGGTAGCTCCCTGATGCTAGTAGGTGCAGTGAACATAGACATGGCTTGGGTCCTACGGGTTTGATGCTGCAGTATTGTATGTAGGTCAGCTATCCGGTCTAGTATTGTTGCCGAGTCTAGTCTATATTTGTCATGGATTTCTTCCTCTGTCTGCTGAAACAGGGTTATGTGCACTCTGTAAATGCTTTCCTGTCTCCTCCTCCTTCTCTGGGCTGCTGCTTGAATCCGCATCCTCCTCGCTATGACATACAGCGCTGCCATTGTGAAACATTCTGTGGCCCTCTGGGCCTGTTTAAATAGTTTGCACCTGGTTACCACCTGACTTGAGTTGGTGGTAATTTGCATGTGCAAAATTGCGAATTTTGGTTCATTCGCAATTTGCGAATGCTTCATACATTGGTCTGCGATTCCCAAATTGTGAATTTGCAATATGGGATTTGCAAAATTAGAATTTGAAAAATTAAGATTCACATTTTTTGCGATTACCAATTTTGCGAATGCGAAAGCTTTCATACATTGGAAAAGGCCATTTTGCATTCGCAAACGGCCGATTTTTGCGAATCGCACCGCTTACGATCGCAAAATAGATGGATACATCTGGCCCATAGTCAGCTCTTTTACGGGGTTAATTGAGATCAGTTTACAATAAGTGGCAGCTGCCAATTATCTATTGATTTCACCAATGCAATTTTCCCTATTCATAATGACGATATTTCCACACTTATTTGCCTTGCGAATAATGATAATCTTAGTCTGTTGTAATCTGTTAAAGGCTTGTTTTCTCAGCCTATGTCAAGCTATTTCATTTGTGGTTCTTTAGTTTCCTTATGAAGCAATCTATATAAATTGATAGTGACCCTTTCTTTAAAAATTTCTATTATTAAGGTGTGCACCAGGTGAACAGAATTTGGAGCGTTGTAATGATCCAAAATTCAACATCTTCAGAAATATCCAACATGTCTAATAATGTTTCTGTGATGATGCATTTGTCATTTTCTGCAGATCATAAACATCTGAAATAGTGTGCACCAGAGATAGTGGTTTAGGAATAGGTAGCACAGGATTTTTAATCCTTTGAAGTATTCCTTTAATTTCAATGATCGAACAAATTTAAACAGGTCAACATGAATATCTACAGGATCACAAAATTGGCTGGGACAAAAGCTGCGACCCCCTACTCAGTAATCCTATTTCCAATTTATCCAAACCCTATCAGAGAAATTAATGATTACAAACTTCTTGTTTTCAACATTGTTTAATACAGTACTGTTTGGCATACCAAGAGTTAACAGAGGGTCTGCGGTCAGGGGGTAGTCCAACAATGTTGCTTCATTCTTTTTCAGTTGAGCTTGTACCCCTGTTTTCTCCACCTTTTACCCTTTACCAGTTTCTACCTCCTAGTCTTGTTTTATGTTTCCTCTTGTTTGCCTTTTGGCCATGCATAACAGTTTCATTTTGTCTATAAAATAAAAATAAAACAAATAGACAATAAACTCTGTAGTGAGGGAGTAGTCTGGTTTGTGCCACCTTGTGTGTTACTAATTGGAAATGACAGGGAACTGCTACTTACTAAAGGCAAGCCCATAGCTTCATCATAAGTGTCCTGTTTGTCCTTAGCAATAAATCACATTGTCATATTTATGTGCAAACATATAAATCAACCCATCTCTGTAATCTGTCATCCCTTTCGATCTTTCTGAGCTTTTTTATCCAGGATATAATTGATATTTATGTATCACTTCTCAAATATTGCATAGTTCTTTTCTATTCCACCCTTAAGATCCATCTTTTCAATCTTTATAATTCCTCAGTTTCTGACTTCAATATAGTAACCTTTATATATCTGAATATTAAATCAAACTAAGCATCATGGTAAATGACATGGTTCCAAAGTTATTATCCCAGCTTTCAAAAGGTTGCCTCTAAGTTCTCAAAGGTTGGAAAAATCAGGATACAGGATAGCTGGTACTATTCAGAGGTGCACAAACACATTTTGAGACTGATTTGGATGTGCTGCACTTTGTGGCCTAGCTGGTTGGTAAACTTTTGATTAATTCCGCCTCACCTGGAAGAAATGCATTGGAAAGGACATACTCTCCTATAAAGGGATATCAAAGAAGTCTATTTGGACCCCCATCACTGTCTGCAATACCCATGGATCTTGGGAAATCGAAAACCACTCCTGGGATAACAGGGCTAACCTGCCACCAACGTGTGCAGAGGGTAGGGTAGTAACTTTTATCTTTGGTACTCTCTCCCCTTGCTTGTCCTCCGAGCTGGCCAAAGCATCCTCCCGTACCCTGCAGGAAGAAGATTGTCCTGGATACTGGAGCTGCTGTAGGACCTGTAATAGGTTGAAAAGTCCCTGCTATCCGCTGGCCCCAGGAGAGATCAGACCAAAAACGTTCATGAGATGAATAGCCCTTGTCCAGGGAAGTGAAAGCTTGCACTTATTTGATCATTTCTTTCATATAATCCTCCTCAAATAGACTTCGTGGTCGAGGGCACATGGACTCCGACATATTACCCAGTTTAGGGTCTATTCTGAATAAAAGGTTCTTTCTTCTCTCAAAGCAAAGCCCTGCATTAGCATTCGCTAAAAAGCATAAGCAACTATACATTATGTCTGGAGCTAGACTTTCTCCTGAGCTTTTGGCCTCTTTTGCTGTACATAGTATTTTTTGCCAAAGGCCCAGAACATTCAGTACCCTGAGCTGAAAACCAGGCCCCATCAAGCACTTCCCTAGGGTAGTTAACCAGAAAAGTGACTTTTTTGGTTTAGAATCGATAACGTAGCCGCCTTGTCTGAAACTGTGGGCCTCAGGCACTCCTCCCTCATTTTCATCTGGGTGGCTCTGGCAATGGGTGAGCTAATTCAAGTCCTAATATATAGATCTATGAAAGAAGGCAGGAACCACTCAGGCGAGTTTGGATGATGAATGAGTCCTGGATCAAACACTAAAACTTCCTTTCTGCATCAAGGAAAACCTCTTGATTTATCAGTGTTTGCTTTTTAGAAGCAATCAAAACTTCAGCTTGATTAAAACATAATATGCATTGTCTTTGTGTACCCTATATGCTATTTCAACCATCTTTTGAGTTGACCCTCAATAGGATTTGTATGAAAATCAAACCTTGTGGATCTTGAGTTCAAATCACTCTGCAGAATAGAACCACAACCATCGGCTTGGTCATGCATTCTACACCGCAATTTGTTGTGCTTGGTCTGTCAATTTGCTCCCCCCACTCTACATTATGAGTGTAGTTGAAATTGGAGAAACCACAGATTTACAAGGAGGTAGAAACTGCGTTGGGGATGGATTTAGCCACTGATGTTGCTACATATATAGAAACAGAAACCCCAATTCTGGTTTAGTAATCTCAATCACAGTTTACAAACATAAAACAATTAGAATTCAACTAAGCATCTAGAAGCAGATTATGAATTCACACACTCTTGAAGCCCTTACACTACTACAGAAAACAGGAGAACGAATCACTGTCCTTTAACAAACACTCTCTCCCATAGCAATTTTCTTGCCTCTGAGGCGAGTATGCAGCAAACGGGGTCCCTCAGGGTTAATTAGCTTGCCTCCAAGAGTCTCCCAACAACGCACCCCCACAGAGCAATTATCCTGCCTGCCCGGCATTAACAAACCAACTGCTCTCCACGGATCAAGTGTAAGACCGATATTTTGTTACAGGTCAAGCTGACCTGTCATGTATTTGAGAGATTAAGTAGATTTTATGAAAAACAGCAATGAGCGTGAATAAGATACAAAATATCAGTCCAAGACCAGTTCTCTTCAAGAAAACAGCCTCATGCACTTCACCTCGCTTTGCAGGCAGCAAGACAGGAGAGGGAGCCATCAGTTAATGGCCCTTGTATATCTTGAATGTTGTTGGTTGTATATTGCCATTTCCTGTTTTGCTAGAGAAATGCATTATGGTACATGTAGTCTGTTGAAAAGCTGTAAATAAACAGCAAGAAAAGATACTGCGTTATCAGAAGCCTCCATCTTGTCATAATGTACAAAGGGCTAGAGGAGAAAACCATTTTTTTTTAAAAGTCAAATTAAAACACTGGTGTAACAGTCCTTTTCTGTGGGATGGGAAGGGTCCCTGAGCGGGACCATGAAGCAGTGAAGTGAACTTTTGTGGAGTGTTGCTTTCAGGAATTTTGTCCTTTCAGTAACTGGTGTCTTGTTATTGAGGGAACAGAGAAAGATTAATCTCCTCTTTATTGGATCAAATTATGTTTTGTGAGCTTGCTTAAATTGCTTATAACTAAAGGCATCTCTAGTCTTCTTTCCAACAGCAAAGATCACTAAGTAAGTTGAGTAGACAGCCAAGTGTTGGAATGTCACTTTGTATCAACCTCCCGAGCAGAACTATCAAAGATGTTTGATTACCATTCTAAGTTTGAGGTATGGTTGGAGTCCGAGTGACCAAGATGAGAACTCACCTGTGACTTGAGTAGCAGAACTGATGTTGGTTTGGTCGGCTGTCACAGAAGACAACAGTGCTTTTGCCATCCTAAGTGCAGGAAGATTTGTGCTCTAAATTTGAAGAGGCGTAATGAGACCTGACATCCTACCCAGCATTGCAGAGAGTAGACGATCCTGAAATTTGACTGAAGTGGAGTAAATACTAGTGTTCTTCAGGGAAGTCAAGACTACGTTAACAGGGTGTGAAGTGAAGCAGACCACAAACTATACCATAAATAGAGATGGGTATCTGAGGTGGGTCCTTAAAATATTTTATATTCATAGTAAAGCATTCATTTGTAATAATGTATGGTTTGTTTCTCTTTCATATTCTTCTATTTGTGTGCAGGTACCTACAGGATCTCAGACATCAGTAAAGTTTCCAACTATGGTTGAAATTAGTTTCCAAATAAAATGTGAATAGGAAATAATTTAGTGAGCAATGGAAAGAAGAAATAGAGAGGGCGGAGTAAAATTGGGTCAAACGTTTTTGAAGGAGAGATCTGTAAGGTTCAGAGCATGCATCTCAAGGTCTCCAACAAAACCTACTGTGCAGGAAATGGGCAGTAATGATGAACCAGGGACAAGTTAAGACTGTTTTCCCTACAATGTTGCCAAAGGAGACCAGTCCCCAAGCCAAAATATAAGGGCTAACTCATTTGTAGTAGCCACAACTATATTCAAAATTGAAACTCTTCATTTAGTAGTAGCTTTGGAGAAACTTGGTGCAGGAATTGTAAATTGATGGTGCTTTATGCATTTTTATAACTCTGGGAATATACTCGTATTGTAACTGAAAAACAAAGGTATTTAACTTTCAAAATTTGGTCAGCAATTACTAATAGTGGCAACAGACAATTTGGAGAAAGCAAAAACACTTTTCTGTGTTTTAAGTGTTTCCATTTGATTGAGCTTCACTAATGAAAAATGTGTTGTCTGCGTTGCCAAATTTTTGAAGTGTTAACGAACAGGAGGGCCACCTACTCTTACCCGATTGTTTTTTAAATCCTTGGTTCATAATTTATTTCAAGGTGGATAGTCCCCTGATTTACTCCATTACTTTCGGTCCAGGTCAGCAAATGAGTGGTCCTTTACCTAGACCTGTACGGCAGTGGGTGTGGTATCAAACTACTTTCTATCATAAGTGTCATTACAGGAACGCTGGTCTTAATTGGTGTCTAAAAATGTTATTTCAGAATACTAACACACAGTAGCCTTAAATCTTCAGTAGAAGTTCTTTTTAAAAACAACATTGGCCCAGTCACCTTCTAAAACTAACCGATAAAGTGCACTCTTTTTTTATGATTTGTGAATATTTAGGGCTTGTGAAGCAGCCTATCGAGTGAGCAGTTGTTTATTGTTAGTAAGAAGTAGCCAGGGGTAGTCTCAGTAATCCCTTTTCTACCAGGGGAAACCAGACTATAAAACCAGAAAGGATCTCCAGTTCTAATAGCCATGTTTCTGTTTGTAGTTCCACATCTTTCCCTCCCACAACCCAGCGTGCTATCCCATGATGTGATCGGGGATTAAAGAGTGCCTGAGACCACTCCTACTCCCCCTGAGGTTTTCGTGACTGGGGTCATTTTACTACTTTTGGTTGCCACCAAAGGGCTGTGTTCCTCTTAAGGGCAAGTTGTGAATCTTGTCTGAATATGTCCATCCAATAGGAATCAGATTAGCACATTAGCAAACAAAAGCATTTAAGTGGCCCCCAAGCGGACAAGACTTTGTACCTCAAGCTTGATCCAAACGTGTATACTTTGAGATTACTTTTCCTGTTAGATTAGAGACACAATCTACACTTCCAAGCTTGAAGGGCTTTTGGCCAAATGCTGACTGGGTTATGGAAACTTGCAATGAGGTATTCATTTGAGGTTTCTCACACTTGTGCTATTACGATCATGCAATGTTTTGTTACCTTGAATTTGGCTTCACTTTCTCCCCTCCATGTGGGGAATTTACAATGGCGGGTGGCCATACAGTTTTGCATCTGGCTTCTGAGTGGCTGCTTACAAAGCATTCCAGCTTGCAAATGTATCCAAATGGCCCTAGAGGACAAGGTCACATGGCTTGC
This sequence comes from Calotriton arnoldi, assembly GCA_963921515.1. Lineage (NCBI taxonomy): Eukaryota > Metazoa > Chordata > Amphibia > Caudata > Salamandridae > Calotriton > Calotriton arnoldi. Next base: position 1,012,597 of record CAWUFW010004770.1, read on the forward strand.
TTAACCTCTTTGGCAGGTCTACAGCCTAGGATCACACTGGCCAGCCATCCTTGTCTGTTGTTCAGTTGCCTTGAGGGAGTGGCATAGAATGACCCAGACACAATCTCAATGGCTCGATCCTGTGTAGTTGGCACACTGGGCTTTTATTAGGTAAACAATAGGTGCCGTGCCTGAGTTTCGCAGATGATGACCATACTATGCTTCACTGTTTACTTCCTCTCTCAAATTTCTGGTGATATTACTGAGTACATGTGAGTTGGTCTGTTTTCCCATGGTCCTCTAACAAATAATTTCTCTTTGCTTTACTCGTAGCTGGATACAGTGGCCCCCATCTCTGTTGCACCACTGAGGTTGGGCCACTCGACGGTAACCTCAACCCTTCCCCACCTCATATTTATTCATTGCGGATTGCTTCATTACACTATTCCTTCTCTCCCTCTACTGCCTTTCTCCTGAGGTGATTGTTGTTGGCGCCTGGTCTCATAGCCTACTTGACCACCTTGTATGATCATCCCCCACTACTCCGCTATCTATCCCCTCCTGCCCGTGGATCTGTCAGCTGGACCAACTCCTCACAGCATCTACCTCAGCTTATATGATGCTGATTCCCATTGCTTTCACCTCTGCTTTACCTGGGTGAACTTCTCACACCATTTTGGATGGTTGCTTATTGTATGGCCTCTTCTATGGGTTGCTTCTTTGCCATTCCAATGGGAACTACTCAAAGCTTATACTATGATTGGTAGCACTATGGCTGCTAAATTGCCGCTCATGGTTAGAACCAGCTGAGCACATATTATGGTTCATTGTATAAACTCCCTTTCCTATAGGCTGCTCCCTTACCATGGCCCCTTGTATAAAGCCCATACCTGTCGGTCAACCCCTGCTACTCTTCGGTAGACTTCACTGGCATGTTATGGCTGGTCAGATAGTGTCTGTCTCTCCATGGGGGACCCACCAGAGCATTTACTATAGCTGGTTGTATAATGTCCAATCATATAGGTGGCTCCTTTCCACTCCTGGGTGGATTAATAAGTGCCTATACAAAACCAGGTTGAAAAATATCCATCATCAAAGGTTGCTTCAGTGACACTCGTGTGGATTGCTGAGCTAATACTACACTTGATACAAGATTTAACATCCCTAGTGTACCCCCGTCACCGGTGGATACTTTCAATGCCCAAAATTGAATATGAACTTCTGTCTTAACCCCATGCAATGCATAGGCATAGCTACTCACTGGTAGTGATAATTTGAGCAGACTGCCATAAATGTGTGACTAAAAAGCTTCTCACACAGGCTACACTTCACTGGCAGAATTTCTAACCATACATACACTATCTAATGCTTGCATCCTGTCTTTTTTTGGCTTCTAATCAAAGCTTAGGCACAGTAACCAAACACAGCAAGAGCACAACTGTGGACCTCAAGCATGACATTTAAACATTACCCCCATAGTTCTTGTAGTTTATCCAGTATTAGGGTATATTTCATAGATTCACATGCTTGAATCATTCCCCGTCATCGAGATGGGAGTCCCCGGTACATTTGTAAAGGTAATGTCACATTAGACATAGAAGGTAACCGGCCTAAGGCCTTACATTTAGTAGCATATCCAAGTCCTTATTTGAAAAGGACCAAACTTAAGAGAACAGCCAATCAGCTGACACCACCCTCTAGAACCTTCCTGGAAGGAGCTCCAGTCCCTCAGATTTTATATCAAAGGCCCGGAGGCCAATATTATGCAATATTCCTTTATTGCTCCTCACACAGCAGCAACAAGATAACTTAGAATTAGAACAATATCAACAATCTAGAACATTGAACATGCATAATGTCCAAACACAGGCAGCCATCTTCCTTCTTTTGTTGCTGCTCACACATGAGATAAGTACTCCATTTATGTTGTCCTTATTATTTAATTACTGATTAATTTATTGAGCGTTTTTGGTAAAGAAATATGTTTGTTCTTTAATAGTATGAATATGAATTGGGTTCTTTTTTTTAATAATATTTATTAATAATTCAAATTTATTATATTGAAGAAAGGGAAGGTACTCTTTGGTCTAACTTAGCGTGTTTTATACATTAGTTTCAGCCGTCCGCCTTTATTAACTGGGTTTTTCTAAAGTCAGGATAACGTTTTAGTCATAAGCCCGTAATTCATTTAGAAGCATCTTAGATTCGGTTAGCCTACCGTTGGTAGCGCGATCCATTTGAAGCGGGAGGCGCGTGATGCGTTTGGTGCGCGAGGCATTCTTGACGAGGGGCGCGTGAGGTGGCTTGTGGAAGGTTCTTTGTTGTAGGGAGCCGAGCGAGTGTTCTATTACACGCGCCCGGCTCGTGAGGAGTCCTTTGAAAGACTGAACGGCGGGAGAAGAGCGCACGCCTCTCTCTCAGCTGGTTGTTTGTTTTTCTGACATGTGACGGCCGCCGTACGCATGACGTTGCGTGCGGCGGCCATTTTGAGAGTTTGGGCATTATTAAATGGAGAATATGGGAAAAGGTTTCCTCCATATTTTGGGAAAGAGTTTCTGACAGGTTGATCCGACTTCTAAACCGGGTCAGTTACGATCGTTCGCTATAGAGACAAGAGGCGTTTTAAAGTTGAGTAAGGCTAAGCGTTTTTTTCATTAAGTCAAAGAGATATATTGTTATTGTGAAGGGTGTTATCACCATATATAGCCTTAGCTTGTGAGGAGGAGGAGTTTATTAGAGTTTAGGAAAGATGGATATTAATGAGGAGACTGGTTTGGATGAAAGGTTCAAACAGTAAATGGACAAGATGTTTGGGGAGTTGTCCGTGTCAATAGATAAAAAAAATTAAAGTTCTGTGGAAAGATCTTTAAAGGATAAGAGCAAGAGAGATAAACCTCTCGATGAGGAGATGTTTTGGTCCACTGAGGAGGTGGAAGTAGTAGCAGGTGGGTCTAAAGCGGATTGCGTTAAGAGAACGCAATAGAGAAAAAATGTTGAAGCAAAGAAAAACCTTAAAGGAAGTGAACGTAAGGTTCAAGAAGAGGGTAAGGCTATAAAGGCCATAGGTGTCGCTATAAAGGCGAGAAAAAGGAGTCAGTGTGGTGATTTGTGACTCATCATCTTCACGTGGAGATGTGGAATTAACGTGTTCGTCTAGTTTTGATGACACGGATGATGAAGTGATTATGGGAAAAAAAAGGAAAGTAGAGGAGAAAAAGATTAAGATGGAGTCAAAAGAATTTTTAGACCCACTTGGAGAAGAAATGTTTGACCCTTTATTGATACAGCACCCTTTATCACCACAGTGGGTGCCTGCTGAGCATGTGGCTAAATATATTTTGTACTGGATTCGCAGGGAAATCCCTAAAGAAGTTAGAACTCGTCTTAGGTCCGAGTGTCCTAGACCGAGTTTGGATAATAAAGTTGCTTACACACCGGAGTTAGATCAAAAAATGATGACTTTCTTGAGCAAAACTGGCCGCGACCCACGGAGGGGACTAGACAAAGGCCTCAAAGGATGTCAGGACAGGTTACTTGACATCCTTGGCCCACTTACAAAAGTGTTCGACTTGTGTGAGGAAGCACATTCAAGCAACTCAAGTGTGGTTGTGGAGGAAATGCGCCAATGGGTGCAGAGAGCTATTTGCCTTTTAGGCAATGCTAATGTGGCTTTATGTATGGAGAGAATGAAAAGTATTTTAATGAAAATAGATCCGAAGTTAGCAGATTTAGCAAACAAAGAATTTGGTGAAAAGAGCGAAGGGATGCTCTTTGGTGATGAGTTTGTTCGAGATTTGGGCAAATATGTAGGGACTTTTCATTCTCTGCAAAAGGCCCAAAAGGACATCAGAAAGGTTTTTGGGTCGGCCGGGCGAATGCGGGGTCGTTTCCCCGGCTGAGGACAGGGAATCACTCGAGGTTCTTTTACCAGAGGAGGTTTCAGACCCTACAATTACGGATATGGGTTCAGCTCAAGAAGCGATCAGGGGAATTTTTTCCCTCAGAGGCAGAGGTCAAGATCAAGAGGAATGCGGTCTAAGCGAAGAGGAAGAGGTTCCTCAGGTAAGACGAGTCAAAGACCCTTTTTCTACCCATGTAAAATTGGGCGGCAGACTAGCCCATTTTGTTTTGAGGTGGAAAGAAATTACTCAAGATCCATGGGTCTTGGAAACGGTTGCTGAGTACCATATAGATTTCAAGGAGATTCCAATACAATTAAAGTGTCCAAGCATGTTAAGGTTTGCAAGGGAGCAGGAAGAGTTAGTGACTCAAGAGGTAAAGGCATTGGAAGAGAAGGGTGCGATAGAGGTTGCAAGGAACACTCAAGGATGTTTTGTGAGCAATATTTTCCTGGTAGAGAAAAAAGACAAGAAAATGAGACCAGTAATACATTTGAGGGAGTTAAACGATTGGGTGTGTTACAGCCATTTCAAGATGGAGGGAATACATCTTTTAAGGGATGTATTGAGGAAAGGAGATTGGATGACAAGGTTGGATCTGAAAGATGCTTATCTTATCCCATTCGGTCTGACTTCAGCACCATGGTGTTTCACAAAGGTGCTGAGACCTGTTGTGGCTTGGCTGAGATCAAGGGGTATTCGCTTAATAGTTTATCTGGACGACATTCTGATTATGGCAAAGGAGAGGACTTTGGCTGTAGAACAAACGGAGTTTGCTATAAAAGTACTAGAAGACCTGGGTTTTGTCGTGAACAGGGACAAATTGAGTGTCATCCCTGCTCAGGAGATTCAATTTTTAGGTTTTCAGATTTTGACATTGGAATGTGTGTTGAGATTGCCTTTGGACAAGGTGAAGAAGATTTGCAAAGAGGTGAGGAGAGTAAAGGAAGCGGAATGGATAACTCTGAGGCAACTTGCAAGGCTGCTGGGTCTTCTGTCAGCATCAATACAGGCGATTTTTCCAGCACCTCTCCATTACAGAGCGTTGCAAAGGTTGAAAGCGTTTCATTTGAGACAGGGTGCAAAATATTCTCAGAGTGAGAATGAATCAAGAAACACAGGAAGAGTTTGAATGGTGGTTAATGAATCTGGAGGCATGGAATGGGAGAGCCATCTTTGGAGAAAGTCCAGAGATGGTGATAGTCGGATGCGAGTCAATTAGGTTGGGGAGCGAGTTGTGGCGCAGTTACAACAGGGGGTCTTTGGTCTGTGGAAGAGAGGAAATTGCATATAAATTGTCTAGAGCTTCTAGCGGGATCCTTCGCAATCAGGAGTTTTGTGAAGGGTCTGACAAAGTGTTGCGTTTTGTTGAAAATGGACAACATTTCAGCGGTTCGTTATGTCAACAAATTGGGAGGCCCTCGTTCGAGGGGGTTAGCGGAGTTGGCGAAGGAGTTTTGGAGGTTTTGCTTGGAGAGAGAAATAATGGTGCAGGCACAGTATATTCCGGGCAAGAGCAATGTGGAGGCGGACTGGAGTTCAAGGTATCTGGTGGATGTGAGCAATTGGAAGTTGAACAGGGGTGTGTTTTTGAGTTAACAGAATAGATGGGGTCCTTTTCAGGTGGACTTGTTTGCGGACAGGTTGAATACACAGTTGAAAGAGTTTTACAGTTGGAAACCAGATCCAGAAGCGAAGGGGATAGATGCTTTCATGCAGAATTGGGATTCAAAGGGAATGTATGCCTTTCCGCCGTTCTCGATGATTCAGAGAGTGTTACTGAAGGTGAGAAAAGAGAGGTTGGAGTTGGTGTTGATAGTGCCTTTTTGGCAAGCTCAAGTTTGGTTCCCGGATATGATGAGCCTGTTAGTGGAAGACCGTGTTGATTCCCAATTTTCAGGAAGTGTTATTGGATCCTCAGGGGAAGGTCCACAACCTGGTGATTTCAGGACAACTGAGACTGTTGGGGTGCCTGATTTCAGGAGAGTTTGGAAGGTGTCAGGACTATCGGAGGAGGCTTCAGAACTCATTAATGCTTCATGGGCCAAGGGTACAACAAAGGCCTACAGGTCGGCTTGGCGAAGATGGTGTGATTGGTGTATTGAAAGGGATTTGGATCCCATATCAGCCAATGTTGTGGAGGTCGTAAATTATTTGTCTTTTTTGTTTAGGAAAGGTCTTCTTTACAATTCTGTAAATCTGAACAGGTCTGCTATTTCAGCTGGACATGTGCTGGTTGAGGGTTTACCGGTTGGACAGCATCTTTTGGTTAAAAGGGTGCTTAAGAGTATCCGTTTGGAATTGCCACCTAAAGCTAAGTATGCTTTTCTTTGGGACGTGTCTGTGGTTTTGAAGGAGTTGGATAGCTGGGGTTCAAATGGTATTTTAAGTCTTAAAAGATTGTCTTGGAGGTTAGCAGTTCTCTTGTGTTTAGTATCCTTTAGAAGGGTTTCTGATATTAGAGCTCTAGAGGTATCCTCTCGTTGTTATCAACCTGAAGGTGTGTGTTTCGATTTGAGGAAAAGGACAAAGACTATGTCGAGGACAATGTTTTACCCGAATATGGAGGGACATAGTAATTTATGTGTGGTTCGTTGTCTTAAGGAATACGAAAAAAGAACAGAAGGTTTGAGAGGGTTAGATTGTTCTCAACTACTTATTTCATATAGGACGCCCTTTAGAGCTGTTTCAGCCCCTACCTTAGCTAGATGGGTTAAGGAGGTAATGAGAGTCCGGTTTTGATGTTGGGGTTTTTGGTGCACATTCAACAAGGGGAGCCATGGCGAGTAAGGCTTTTATGAGGGGTTCAAGTTTGAGTGCTATATTGAAGGCAGCAGATTGGTCTTCTGATTCAACGTTTAAGAGATTCTACTTTAAGCCTGTGGAAAATGTTGTGCAAAAAGTTTTAGATGGACTTTGAACATGCATAATATTGGCCTCCGGGCCTTTGACATAAAATGCAGATTTTCCACAGTTTTAATGGGTAGAAAATCATGATTTTATTAAAGGCACGGAGGCTAATATTATCCCTCCTGTGTCCTTTTTTACCCTACCCGATTAATGTAATGTTCTTTTTCTTGTTCAGGACAGAATTGTTGAAGGTGGTGAAGAAGCGAGAAGCAAGAGTGGAGGATTTTGGATCTTCGGTTTAGTGTTTTACGGTGCATGAAGTTAAGACTTTCTTTTATTTCGCAGCAGTCAAAGAAGGAAGATGGCTGCCTGTGTTTGGACATTATGCATGTTCAATGTTCTAGATTGTTGATATTGTTCTAATTCTAAGTTATCTTGTTGCTGCTGTGTGAGGAGCAATAAAGGAATATTGTATAATATTAGCCTCCGTGCCTTTAATAAAATCATGATTTTCTACCCATTAAAACTGTGGAAAATCTGCATTTTCTACCGCATGTCATGCTAAGGGAGTCTCCACTGAGCTCTGCTCAGTTTTCCTCATTTTTCCTTGTATACAGATATTTTCTTGGATTCAAGGTATTTTTCTTCTCTATTTCCATTGTCTGAGTGAAGTTCTCCAATTTCTTCATGTCAGACACACTTAAAAAAGGCCTTTTTAGGCCCTGTGGTACCTGTAGAAAGAAAAGGCTACACATCGATGACCCTCATAAGGACTGCCTCTATTGCCTTTATTCGGATCACAAACCAAAGGACTGCAAGGTATGTCGTACCTTTTCTTCAAAAACATTAAAAGACCATGAGGAAAGGCTTTTAATTTAGCTGCAGAGGCTTAAAGACAGGGACGACCCTGTATCTTCTGAGGAGAGTGAAGGCTCCTCAAGATCCTCCTCAAAGATGCCTCAAAAAAGACCTCGGGACGTCTCTCCAGGTCATTCCTCGCAGCAACCTCCAAAGAAGACACACAAAACGTCTTCAGAGGCTACTAATAACCAGGATTTGCCTTCCAGGGAGTCTCCTTCCCTTCAAAGTTTGATTTCTGCAAAAAAATCCATGGCGAAATCAGTTTCGGACCCTCCTGCTCCTCTAGTGAAGGTAAAACATGCTTTCAAGAAACCTTCCTTAGCCCCGTCGCCGATCAGCCCGTCGACGGCAGTACCGACGACAAGAACCCCACATACCATCATCCGAGTGACTTTGTCGATGACAACCGTCGCCACAGTATCGGTCTCGTCTGCGTCTATTTCATCGACAATGACATCTTCGTCAAGTTCGTCAAGCCCCTTTGTCGTCGACGATAAAAATTGTCAAAAAGTCATCATCGTCGATGAAGATAGCGTCGACGGCTAGCCCAACGACGAAGACTACGACGAGTGCCTCGTCGACGGTGGTGCCTGCGTCGACGACGGGTCTACCGTCGACGACCCTTCCATCGACGGTTTCTCCTATTCCTAATCAAAAGCAGGAAAATTGTTTTCCCAACATAAATCTATGAAAGAGAAACTGACACCCTCTTTAACATCACCTAGTAGGGGTCAACCTTTATTGCCAACTCATCTTTTGGATGAGGATGAGGACTCTGACGACAATAGCATGTTTGGGGCTGCAAGAAGTCTGTCTGAATTTAATGTCAAATACCAAGAGGACTCTGAGGATGAGGATCAATGTTTTGATGAACATTTGTACTATCCGGACCAAAGACGTCATCAGCGACGACAACCAGAAATGGTTTGTCTTTCCTCAGCTCTGATAACGGACCTACAATTCATGCTATCGGACTACAAAAAGAGGTTCCCTACGTCTAAACAGTCTCCTGCACCAGCGCTTTGTCTACCTCCTGTGGTGCAAATTCAACCTCCATCCCTTCCTTTAGCTCAAGTACCTGTGCAGCTGCTTCCCTCTACAGACGAAGAGGAGGAAGAGCAACAAGAAGAAGGGGAAATTCAAGACACGCAATCACATCCCGATGAATGGGATGATTATATTATTCGTCCACCAGCGTCACCATCTCCACCTCAGGCAGATTCTCTTCCGGAGGATATTGGAGGATTCCATAATCGTTTAGAAAGAGCAGCCAGACGTTTTGAACTTCCAATGCCATCTCACCAACAAGACTGTTTCCTCTACGATTTCAAGGAACCTTTTAAGAAATCTGTCAGGTCTATGCCTATTATAGACTACATCTGGGACCAGGGCATTAAAATAATGAGAAACCCTGCTACAGTTCCTCCAGTCTTACCAAGACTCGACAAAAAATACAAAGCTCCTGACGACGCTCCTGCCTGTCTTATAGGTCACCCCAGACCTGATTCCGTGATTACTCGGGTAGCACAACGCAGGTCAAAAATCCATTGGCTCCACTGTCCGCACCCCCAGATAAGGAAGGTAGAAGGCTAGACAACATAGGAAAACATTTTTCCACCATGTCTGCGTTGACGGTCAGGGCGTCCAATTCTTTAGCGTTACTGGGACGCTACAACAGGCAAATGTGGTCAGACATTGCTCCTTACCTCAATGATCTCCCGCAAGACATCAAGGAGAAGGTAAGGAAAGTGTTACTGGAGGGCGAACGCTCCGCTTCAGAAACTATTGACTGCGCGATGGACATCGCGTCCACTGGTTTCGGTCAGCTAGCTGGAGCTGCGGTCCTAAGACGCCAAGGATGGCTTAAGGCTACAACATTCAGGCCTGAAGTCCAGACCAAGATTCTTGATATGCCTTATGATGGACATGAGCTTTTTGGGAAGCATATCGATGAAGCCCTTCAGGGAATCAAAAAAGATACTGATGCGGCCAAAGCCTTGGGTACCCTCCAGTATAGAAGAACCCCTTTTCGTGGTGCACGGGGTAAAAGTCAATCTTCCAACAGAGGAGGTTACCATCAGTATAGGTATCCTTCCTATACCTCCTCTAGCCAGCAATACAGGACGCAGTTTGCCCAGAGACAACAGCCAGCGACTGCCTACAATAAATGTTCCTTTCGAGGAAAGGCTGGACGACAAAAAGATTCTGCCCAACGTCAATGACCTCTCTCTTCTGCAGGTTACAATTTCTTCTCCCCCCAGCCCCCCAAAGTAGGGGGAAAAATATCCCATTACCTTCAAAATTGGAAACAAATCACAACAGATCGCTGGGTCTTACAACTAGTACATTTCGGCTATTCCCTAGAATTTATACAGCTACCCCCGCCAACTCCTCCTCAACCTCTGGCTCACAAACATTTGCACCTTTTACAGTTGGAAATAACATCCATGATCCAAAAGTGAGCAATAGAGCGGGTTCCTTCTCATCAAAAAGGAAAAGGATTCTATTCCTTTTTATTTTTAGTGCGCAAGAAGGAAAAGAAATGGAGGCCAATTTTAGACTTACGAAATCTAAACAAATTCCTCAAGAAACAATCAATTCTGCATGGTCATCATTCAAGAAGTCTTGCAGCTTCTCAATGCAAATGACTACATGGTATCCTTGGACCTCCAAGATGCCTATTTCCATTAACCTATCCACAAGAAGCAGAAGAAGTTTCTAAGGTTCGCTGTAGCCGGCAGGCATTATCAATTCCGAGTTTTACCTTTGGGACTCAAGTCCGCCCCACGCATTTTTACAAAATGCCTTGCTCCAGTAGCTGCATATCTCAGACAACATCATCACCAGATTTTCCCTTATCTCGACGACTGGCTCGTCAAAGCACCCTCTCTCAACACCGCGAAGGAGTCTTCCAAAGCCTGTCTACGGCTTTTCAACAAATTGGGTCTCACATTAAATCCAGACAAGTCAGTCCTACAGCCCTCTCAACGTATAATGTTCCTGGAAGCTGTCCTAGATACGGTCCTAAAAAAGGCCTATCCAACGAAAGAACGACAGCAGAACCTTCTGATGTTAGCAGGCGGCATACAAAAAAGAAAGTCTCTTTCAGTTCGCCTATACAAATCCCTCCTGGGAATGATGTCCTCTTGTATTCTTCTAATTCCCTATTGCCGTCTACACATGCGGCCTCTTCAGGAAACTTTGACCGCTCAGTGGATTCAGGTGAACGGATCCTTCGACGACAAAATACAAGTGACTCCACAAATGGTCGCCTCACTAAATTGGTGGTCTCATCCTCGCCATCTATCTCAAGGCTTACCTTTCCTTCCACAAGCCTCTCCTCTGGTGATAACAACAGATGCTTCTCTGGAAGGTTGGGGGGCTTTCCTTCAGGAGCTTCAGATCAGCGGGAAGTGGCCATCTTCCCAGCAGAGTCTACACATAAACCTCTTGGAACTGAGGGCGGTCTTTGTAGACCTTCAGGCTTTCCTTCCCAGGATACAAGATTCGTTAGTGCTTGTCAGGACAGACAATACTACGACAATGCACTATCTAAACAAACAAGGAGGAACTCGATCTCTCTCCCTCTCCCAAGAATCTCAACGAATTTGGAACTGGGCAATTCAACACGGAATCTCGTTTAGAGCGGAATACGTTCCGGGGAAGGACAATATAATAGCAGATTTGTTAAGCAGATTACAGACAACCTGCCACGAGTGGGAGTTGAACCAAGATACTCTCAACAGAATCTTCTCTCAGTGGGGCGAACCAACGTTGGACCTGTTTGCCACAAAGGACAATGCCAAATTCCAACACTTCACAAGCTGGCATCACCAACAGGGATCTCTGGGGAATGCGTTTTCAATAGCATGGTCCGGCGTATTTGCCTACGCTTTTCCACTGATTCCTCTTCTTCCCAGGGTTCTAAAAAAGATAAAAGCAGAACCTTGCAAACTAATTCTAATAGCTCCAGCATGGCCTCGCCAACATTGGTTCACGGAACTTCATCTCCTGTCCTTACAGCCTCCAATTCCTTTGAAACCGTTTCCCTCTCTTCTCACGATGAACCAGGGACAAGTTCAGCACCACGATCCAGGCTCTCTGAGATTATCGGCTTGGCTCCTGAGTTCCAGGAATTTCGAGACCTAAACATTCCTCAAGAGTGCAGGGAGATTTTGTCTCGTGCGAGAGCGGACAATACCAACAGAACTTATTCTTTCAAATGGAAAAGATTCTGCGTCTGGTGTAGGTCTGCTAAAGTGCATCCCCTCAAATCCTCTCCAGAGGAGATCTTGCCATATCTTCTCCATCTGGCGAATTCAGGTCTCGCTCATGCTTCCATCAAAGTTCACTTGCCTTCAATCTCCCGTTTTCGAAGATCTTCTAAAGGTTCTTCTTTGTGTTCAAATAGACTGATAAAACAGTTTCTCAAAGGTCTATTCAGAACTTTTCCCCCTGTAAAGTCTCCACCTCCAACATGGCAACTCAACATGGTACTTACTCAACTTATGAAACACCCATTTGAGCCGATACATAGAGCTGACTTAAAATTCCTCTCATGGAAGACTGCGCTTTTACTAGCCCTTGCATCCGCAAGAAGAGTTGGCGAACTTCAGGCTTTCACAATAAAAGAACCATTTCTTCAATTCAGGAACGACAGGGTGATCCTACGTACCAACCCTAAATTTATACCTAAAGTCCCATCGGACTTTCACCTTAATGAACCGATTGTCTTAAAGACTTTCTTTCTAAATCCTCAAACGGCAGCTGAACGAGCTCTGCATTCTTTGGACTTGAAACACTGCCTTAAAGTTTATCTAGACAAAACAAAATCCTTCCGCAAGTCTAACCAGCTCTTTGTGGCCTACAGCTTACCCAGGAAAGGCTTTCCCCTTACGAAGCAGAGCATATCTACATGGATCTCTAGTGCTATTCTCTTCTGTCACCAACAAGCTGATCAACCTTTACAGTCAAAAGTTTGTGCCCATTCCACTAGGGCAGTATCTACATCTATGGCGTTATTTGCTGGCGTGCCCATCACGGACATTTGTAGGGCAGCAACCTGGAAAACGCTGCACACATTCACCAAGCATTACTGCTTGGATTCCGAATTGATGAAGGATGCTGCGGTGGGACAGGGGGTGGTACGTCATCTATTCCAATAAAGGTGAGCCTTCCTTCCCACCAACCTTTTTTCTAAGGCACATTTCTCTGTTCTTTTTCTTCGTTATGCCAAGATTGAAGTCTATCTATTTTGCTATTTTATATTTATATGCATATTTCATTTGCATGTATGTATGCTTTTATTTCCCTTTCTCAGGAAATAGTTTATGGCTATTTGTAGATGTATGGTTCATGTACATGACAATGTGCTCATTACTGCTTTTTATTCTGATTCAAGCATGTGAATCTGTGAAAGATACCCTAATACTGGATAAGAAATGAGTTACTTACCTATAACTGCAGTTATCCAGTATTGGTATCTTTCATAGATTCACATGCGACCCGCCCGCCTCCCTTGGAAGGGCTCACTTAGTTCTCTTCGTTGTACCTCTAAATACGCACGGTGCTTATGAAAATCTGAGGGACTGGAGCTCCTTCCAGGAAGGTTCTAGAGGGTGGTGTCGGCTGATTTGGTTGTTCTCTTAAGTTTGGTCCTTTTCAAATAAGGACTTGGATATGTTACTAAATGTAAGGCCTTAGGCCTGTTACCTTCTATGTCTAATGTGACATTACCTTTACAAATGTACCGGGGACTCCCATTTCAACGACGGGGAATGATTCAAGCATGTGAATTTATGAAAGATGCCAGTACTTGATAACTGCAGTTACAGGTAAGTAACTAATTTCATATGCAGGCTTCCTTCCATAGGAATTCCCATACAATATTGCGATACCTGACAGGAAAGGCGCCTCTTATGAGATATAAAGCACTACATAAATGCAAATAGAATACAGTGCAAGTACCAGCTGCTGACTATGCTGCTTCCCTTAGCTTCTGGTTTGTGGATTCATTAGAGGCTTTCAGTGATCTTGATGTAACTTTCACCTTGTCACATATTAGTCTGGTGAGCAATCCAATGTGTGGCCATTAACTTTTTGAAATGAGCTCTAAATACTGCACTTGCACATTATTTGGTTCAGTGCTTATGGTGGCTTGATGTCCGCCTACTGTCAAAGGAAGTCTTTCGCATTGAATATTGTCTCTTATGATTGACACTTGGAGTCATCCTTCTCAAGAAGTGATAACTCACTGCAAAACAGTGTTGAGATATACCTTGTAACCTGCAATTACTCCAGTATTGGAACTTTTATAGATTCCCATGCTTGAATCATTCCCCGTCGTCGAGATGGGAGTCCCCGGTATACATAAAATAGCAATAGAAACCATTACAAAAAAGAAACTAGGCCTAGGCCCATTCTAGTTTTGTAACATATCCACCTCTTTTTGTAAAAGAGACCAAATAAAATGAACAACCAATCAGATCAGCCTCACACCCTAGAACCCTCCTGAGAGAACCTCAGACCCTCAGATTTTCTACCGCACGTTGTGCAAGGGAGTCTCCACTGAGCTCTGCTCAGTTTTTTCCTCTCAACCTTATTCCTACAGTTTTTTCGCCTGTTTTTCTTCAAACATGTCTGACAAGGAGAAGAAAGCCCTCTTGAAACTGTGTGCAACCTGCTCTAAGAGACTTTTTGTGGAGGACAAGCACAAGGATTGCATTTACTGTCTGTACCCAGACCATAAGGCAGCAGACTGTAAGATATGCCGTACCTTCTCAACAAAAACTTTAAGAGACCGTGAGGGGCGTCTCTTGACCTGGCTCCAGAAACTTAAGTCAAGGAAAGAGCCAGTCTCCAGTGACAGTGATGACGCCTCCTCCGCTTCATCTTCCAGGAGGTCTATGAAAAGGGGTAGGTCTTCTCCTTCACTTTCTAAAGACCGCCCAAGTAAAGCCTTAAAAAAGACCTCTCATAGGTCTGACAGGCGCAGTCCTAGCAAATCTCCTCACCGAGGTGTAAAGGAGAGGGAAGGACTATCAGCAGAAGTGACATCAAAGAGGAAGTCCAGCCCAGTTCCTCCATCTTCTCCTCCGGCAGGTCTAAAAGCCTTCAAAAAGCCCTCATCTGTTCCTTCTGATGGCAAACCTGTGAAGGAAATTCGTTCGTCGACGACGCTGTCAACGACTCTGTCGACGAAGACTTCAGAGGTACAGTCAAAGTCCTCGTCTCCTTCAAATCTGACTCCGTCGACGAGGGTTTCCTCGTCTCCTTCGCCTACGCTGCAAGGTTCGGCGTTGACGGCATCAACGCCGGTTGTGGGATCCGCAGTGGTGTCAACTCTGTCATCAAAGGTGGTGTCGATAACGTCGACAAGGATGACGACGGCAGTGGTGACGACGGCAACCATGTCTACTACTACTACGACGACGACGGCGGCTACCGCCGCAGTGGTGACGACGGTACAGTCAATGGCGTTCACGGCTTCGTTGACGACCCTTACCTCATCGTCGACGACCTCGTCGATGAGGGAAAAAATTACAATCACTATCGGGAAGCGCCACATTACCCCTGAGATGACTTCCCCTAGGAGGGTGACACATCTACCACCTGCACTCCTCCTTGAAGAGGAGGGATCTGAGGATGACGGGCCGTATGGATATGCCAATAGCCCGTCTCAGTTGCACGTTAAGTGCCAGGACACTGACTCTGAGGAAGAATACGTGGAGGAGCAGGAGTATGATCCTCTTGGGTTACCAAGAAGGCTACCAGACGCAAATAGTCTCTATGCCTTCCTCCCTACTAACGGACTTACAATTTATGCTTTCGGATTATAGACGGAGATTCCCAACACAATCTCCTGCTCCGGTTTGCGTACCAGTTCCAGCTGTTCCACCTGCACTGCCTTCTACCCCTCAATTGCCACTGCCACCACCACTGCCCGTGGCTCCAGATCCACCGCCAATCGTCCCCCTCATCCAGGATGATACCTCTGATGAGGACCAAGGCAACGTCACTCTTCCGGATCCAGATACGGAGTGGAATGACTATCATTCCTGATCCAGCTTCGCCTTCACCAGCTCCAGTGGATTCTCCCCCTGGAGACATGGGGGGTTTCCATATTTTGATGGAAAGGGCTGCTAAGAGGTTCGAACTGCCCATGCCCACGGTGCAGTCCGAATGTTTTTTATATGACTTCAAAGAGCCTTACAGAAAATCAGTTCGGACCATTCCTATAGTTGGTCATGTCTGGGACGAGGGTCTAAAGGTGATGAGAAGTCCAGCCACGGTGCTTCCAGTACTGCCTCGCCTTGAAAATAAATATAAAGCCCCTGAGGATAGCCCGGCTTGCCTGGTCAGTCAGCCTAAACCGGACTCTGTCGTCTCCCAGGCAGCCCAAAGAAAGTCCAAAAATCCTTCAGCTCCTCTCACGACACCTCCAGATAAAGAGGGCAGACGCCTGGATAACGCCGGCAAGAGGTTTTCCTCCATGTCCAGCCTGATGGTCAGGGCGGCAAACGCCTTGGCAATACTTGGTTGCTACGATCGACAGATGTGGTGTGACCTTTCCCCTTATCTGGATCAATTGCCGGAAGATGCTAGAGTGGAGGCAAAGAAGATTCTTCAGGAGGGAGAGAGAACATCTTCAGAGGTCATTGACTGTGCAATGGACATTGCAACGACTGCGTTCCGCTCCATAGCGGGAGCTGCTGTCCTTCGTCGCCAAGGCTGGCTCGAGCTACCTGGTTTCGTCCAGAGGTCCAAAACAAAATCTTGGATCTTCCCTTCGATGGAGAGGCGCTTTTTGGGAAGCACATTGATGATGCGCTCCAGGACATTAAAAAAGACAAGGAGACTGCAAAATCCTTAGGGAATCTGCAATACCGCATGGTCCCCTTTCGTGGGGCCAGAGGTAGAGGCCTTCCTACCTACAGAGGAGGATACCAGCAACAACGGTATTCTTCATATGCATCAGCCTCTCAATCTTACCGCCCGCAGTATAACCAGCGGCAGGGTCAATCATCTTCCTTTTCTAAATCCAACACCAGAGGATGACAAGGACGCCAGGGGAAGGACTCCGCTAAGCGTCAATAGCGGCTTGCTGGCTCTTACTACTGTTCCTTCTCCTCCTGTAACACCAGTGGGGGGCAGAGTCTCACATTACTTCCACAACTGGCAACAAATAACATCGGATCGTTGGGTTCTGAATATCATTCAATACGGCCATACTCTGGAGTTTGTCCATGCACCGCCTCCCAAGCCCCCTCGCTCCACCGAGTCAAAACATCTTTGTCTTCTGCTTTTAGAAGTCCATCAAATGCTCCTGAAAGGGGCGATAGAGCCGGTTCCTCTCTCTCAACGGGGAGAGGGTTTCTACTCCCGGTTCTTCCTAGTTCAGAAGACCTTGGAAAAGTGGCGCCCTATCCTAGATCTGAGGGAGCTCAACACCCATCTCATCAAACAGTCGTTCCGAATGGTTTCCTTGCAGGACATCCTTCGACTCCTCAACTCAGGAGATTACATGGCCACATTGGATCTAGAGGACGCATACTTTCATGTACCCATCCATCCAGCCCACAGGAAGTTCCTTCGCTTTACAGTAGCCAAGAGCCACTTTCAGTTTAAGGTCCTACCATTTGGACTCAGATCTGCTCCGCGGATCTTTACAAAGGTACTAGCTCCTGTGACAGCTTTTCTGCGAAAGCAACAGCATCAGGTTTTCCCTTACCTGGACGACTGGTTGCTAAAGGCTCCTTCCACGCACGCGGCAGAAGAATCAGTCGCAGCGTGCACACACCTTTTCGACAATCTGGGTCTTACTCTCAACACGGAAAAGTCGACTCTATGCCCATCCAGAACAGCCCGGTTCCTGGGGGCCATTCTGGACACATCCCTCAACAAAGCCTTTCCGTCCCTAGAGAGACAAGAAAAGCTGATGGTCATGGCCCGTCTACTTCTAAGAAGGCAGTCACTTTCGGTTCGTCTCTACAAGTCCCTCCTAGGGTTCATTTCTTCCTGCATTCCTCTGATTCCTTACTGCAGGTTACGGATGTGCCCTCTCCAGGAGGAGCTAGACTTGCAATGGTGCCAAGTGGAGGGATCCTTCGAGGACAAGATCTTCGTTACCGTGTCCATGAGGGACGCCGCATCATGGTGGACGAGCGAGGAAAACATTTCTCAGGGCCTCTCCTTCAGGGTCACCCCAGCTCCTCAAATAATTACCACAGATGCCTCGCTGGAAGGCTGGGTAGCGGTCTTGCAAGACCTTCACGTAAGCGGCCGTTGGCTACCTCAACATCGTCTACTACATATCAATCTGCTGGAGCTCAGAGCGATTCGCCTGGCCTTACAGGCTTTCCTCCTGCAGATAGAGCAGTCTGCAGTCCTGGTACGAACGGACAATACGACGGCCATGCATTACATAAACAAACAGGGCAGCACCAAGTCTCGTCTTTTGTCAAAGGAAGCTCAGACAGTCTGGGAATGTGCGATCCAGCATGGAATATCGCTAAAGGCAGAGCATCTTCCAGGTGTTCTCAACGAGACGGCGGACACGCTGAGCAGACTGAAATCAGTCAGCCACGAATGGGAGTTGGACCAGTCCACTCTGGAGAAGGTTTTTCGCCTATGGGGCAGGCCGTCCATAGACCTCTTTGCCACGCCGGAGAACAAGAAATGCTGATTCTATGCAAGCAGGCTTCACCATCCGGGATCATTGGGGAATGCGCTTTCGATGGCCTGGTCAGGCGCCTTTGTCTATGCTTTTCCCCCCATTCCTCTGATCCCCAGACTTCTCAGGAAGCTCAAGGTGGAGCCTTGCAAGATGATTTTGATAGCTCCTGCGTGGCCCCGCCAATTTTGGTTCACAGAGCTGCTTCTCCTCTCCCTGGAGCGTCCACTTCCTTTGCAGCCGATTCCTTTGCTGCTGACAATGTCCCTGGGCCAAGTCTGGCACCCGGATCCTCGATCCCTGCAGTTATCGGCATGGCTCCTGAGCACCGAGAATTTCTCGGTTTGACCCTTTCGGCAGAATGTAGAGACGTACTTTCTCAGGCACGTTCTTCAAGTACAAACACAACCTACCGGCTAAAGTGGAAGCGTTTCTGTCATTGGTGCCTGCAGGAGGGCATTCACCCTCTCTCTTCTGCACCGCATGAAGTTCTTCCTTACCTTCTTTCTTTAGCAAAAGGCAGGGCTGGCTCACTCATCCATCAAAGTTCATCTCGCTGCCATCTCTCGCTTCAGACGAACATCTTCTGGCTCTTCCCTCTGGTCGGCAAGGATAATTAAACAGTTTCTCAAGGGCCTTTTTTAGAGTTTTCCCTCCAGTCAAGCCTCTGCTGCCTCTTTGGAACCTTAATTTGGTTCTCACCCAGCTCATGAAGCATCCCTTTGAGCCTATTCATAGGGCAGACTTGAAATTCCTCTCCTGGAAGGTGGCTCTTCTTCTAGCCTTAACTTCAGCCAGGAGAGTAGGTGAGTTACAGGCACTCACCATTCAGGAACCTTTTCTCCAATTTAAAAAAGAGACAGTGATACTCCGTACCAATCCAAAGTTCATACCGAAAGTGCCTTCAGACTTTCATTTGAATGAGCCGGTTATACTCAAAGCTTTTTTCCCTCAACCTAATACTCCAGCGGAGAAAGCACTCCACTCACTGGACATTCAGCGGTGCTTGAAGTTCTATCTTCAACGTACTAAGGACTTCAGGAGGTCGCCTCAGCTCTTTGTGGCTTTCAGCGCCCCTCGTAATCCCTTTCCAAACAGGGGATTGCTCGTTGGATTACCAGCGCTATCCAGTATTGTCACCGAGTAGTGGGCAAGCCCCTTGAAGGTCGGGTCCGTGCTCACTCCACGAGGGCGATTTCTTCTTCGGCAGCCCTCTTTGCCGGAGTTCCTATCCGGGACATCTGCAGAGCAGCAACCTGGAGCAGTACTCATACTTTTACAAGACATTACTGCCTGGATTCTTCGACGCGTAGTGACACAGCAATGGGCCAGGCAGTCCTGAGGAACCTCTTTCATTAAGTGGTGAGCTTTTTCCCTTTCAACCCTCCTTCCTTCTTTCTGTTTAAGCTCTTTGCACATTTTTGAAATTCATTTGCTTGTTTCTTCTTCTTTCCTTATGTTTACAAATGTGTTTATTTTCCATTGATTTTGTGATATCGGTGAATTGGCTATTTCTCTTTTCTAGCTTACACCTATTGATGTCTCATGGTTTTCTGTTTTAATGATTAATAATGAATAAATAAGGAATCGAAGATCAAAAAATGTGCTCATAACTGCTAGCTACTCTGATTCAAGCATGGGAATCTATGAAAGTTCCAATACTGGAGTAAGAAAACAAGTTACTTACCTGTAACTTTGCTTCTCCAGTATTGGAAACTTTCATAGATTCCCATGCGACCCACCCTCCTCCGCTGGGAAAGCTCAACCTTCAGCATCTTCTGTTATATATTGTTTTACAACGGCTACGAAAATCTGAGGGTCTGAGGTTCTCTCAGGAGGGTTCTAGGGTGTGAGGCTGATCTGATTGGTTGTTCATTTTATTTGGTCTCTTTTACAAAAAGAGGTGGATATGTTACAAAACTAGAATGGGCCTAGGCCTAGTTTCTTTTTTGTAATGGTTTCTATTGCTATTTTATGTATACCGGGGACTCCCATCTCGACGACAGGGAATGATTCAAGCATGGGAATCTATGAAAGTTTCCAATACTGGAGAACCAAAGTTACAGGTAAGTAACTTGTTTTCTTTTTGTTGATTGAGGACTGAGTAATAACTTATTTGATCATTTGTTTACAGTGTTGCAAGGGGAAAGAGATTCTGAGCATCCTTCCTGTAATGCACTAAGTGACTCCTAGTGGGGCAGGTTCATACACCACCATGGCATTGCTGAACTATCTCAATAGGATTATGGATCCAAACACATCCTGACTGCCCAAGTTGATGACTGCAGTCTGAAGGAGGAGCTTCATGTAATATCCAATTGATTTGCCATGTCATTAAGGATGACCATGATGTGGACCGGAAACTCTGCACATGGACAGATTCAGGTTGGTACTTCAGTAAAGGTATTTAACTTCTGGGAGAAACCAGATTGTCTTGTATGTTTCCTCTTAGCTGTCCAAACGTAAGGTTCTGCAGAATGTTTGTGATTTCTAATGTGTTGGCTGTAAGAACCATCCTACTCAGGGCTCGAAAAATCATAAAAATGTTACTAGGCCAGGAGGTCTAGTAACTTGAAAAATGAAGTCTGTAATGTACTTGACCCGTAAACTGGTCTCAACACAATTTGTCACAGAGTTCACTTTACAAAATCCTGTAACTTCAGTCACAGAAAGAAAAGTAAATGTGACAAGATAGGTTTTAAAGGCATATTTATTGCTTGTTCACTTTGTGAGCAATAAAGATGCTTTTAAATATTATCTTGTCACATTTGCTCTGCTTTCAGAGACAGCGATCAAAAGTCAGTTTGTCCTCTTACATTTACTTTTCTTTCAGTCACTGAAGTTAGAGGATTTTCAGCTCACCAGAAAGGGCGAGTAGGATCTAAAAATAGCCCGTCCTGATTAAATCTGGCTTGCCATAGCGAGCGGGCGAGTAGATTTTTAGAGCCCTGATACTCAAAAGGGAGTGTTCGCCTCCAGTACACAAGGTTAATTCTGTCGTATTCATTTGGCAGTGGCCCAAGGTGCTTGCATTTAAAAGATTGCTTATTTATCCACCTTATCTGTATGTTGCATGAAATAGTTTATCGTCGTAGTCTACATTTTAATGTTAATGTATAAGACTTGTAAAGCGCTCTGTTGCCAAACGGTGTCCTGGCGCTGACCTACTGATTGAACCAAGGAATGACTGGTATCTTACCAGAAATCTGAAGTATTAAAAAGCCAAGTTTTCAGCTCCCTTCTGAAGTTAAGTAAGGAAGAAGCTGACTGGATGGAGGTCGAGAGTTTATTCCATATTTTTATGGGACCCAGATAGAAACTTCTGCCACCCCAGTTCGTTCTTTTAAATGTAGGTACCACCAAAGTTCTGGAATTAGATGATCTAAGTGCTCTGCAGGGTGTGTACCATCTGAATTTCTGGCTTAATTCTTGTGGTCCTTGTTTGTGTAGTGCTTTATACGCAATGAACAATGCTTTAAAATGAACCCTCTCCTTCACTGGTAACCAGTGTAATTGTTTGATGGTATTCCTGACAGATGCGTACTTTGGTGTACGAGAGAGAACTCTTGCGGCCACATTTTGCAGCACCTGAAGTTTCCTAAGATGCTGGGCCCATAGATTAAGATAGAGGCCATTACAGTAATGTAATCTGGCCAATATAAAATCTGATATGACCAGTTGCTGAATTCTTACTGGGATAAATGGCAGGATATTTCTAGTTTTCCTCAGAATGAAAAAAGTAGAAGATGTAAGGGCATTAACCTGCCCCACAAAAGTGAGTTTATTATCCATAATTATCCCATGATTTTTGGCCTTTACTACCGGTACTGGCAGCTCACCAAGATTCATTGGCCACCAGTCTGGGGACCAAAAAGAGGGATCGTTTCCAAAGAGGACCACCTCCGTTTTGCTAGAGTTAAGCTTCAGACTATTAGCGCTCATCCATGAGTTTACCGCTAGCATGCAGTCCTGAAACTGCTCGCTAACGGAATGTGGCTGATTCCTAACTGATACAACTATCTGTGTATCATCAGCATATGAAGTTAAGTCGAAGCCAAAAACTTTCATAACTTGGGCCAGAGCCGCAATATAGATATTAAAAAGAGTTGGGCTAATTGATGAGCCCTGAGGCACTCCACAAGGGAGACGAAAAGGATCAGATTTAAACGGGCCCATAGCCACAAATTGCATCCTATCTTCCAGGAATTATTTTTGCAGGTGGAGAGCCGCTCCCTGCACCCCAATTTATGCTAATCTGTCCACCAGAATGGTATGGTGGACAGTATCGAAGTCAGCCGATAGATCTAATAAAATCAGTGCGGCCTTCCCTCCGTTGTCTAAAGCTATCCTTATTTCTTCAACTGATTTAATCAAGGCCGACTCGGTAATATGACCGGTTCTAGACCCATGTTGAGTATCGTCCAAGCAATTATATGTATTAATGTACTCCACCAACTGTTTATTCATAGCCGTCTCAACAAGTTTAGCAGGAAATGGTAAGCGTGATAAGGGGTGATAATTATTGACTTTCCCCGGGCCTAAATATTTTTTTTGTTTTTTTTAAATGGGCAGGATTGACGCAGTTTTCCATATTTTAGGGAAAACTCCCCTCCTAAAAATGATTAAACATATTTGTCAAGTTACCCGCCACTAAATCCTAGGCTATTTTTACACCACCACTGGGCATAGATCGATTGGTGATCCTGATTTAGTATCTGCCATTAGTTCTACCACTGACGCCTTTTTAGGCCTGCAAATGTAGCAAAACAAGGTTCTCCAGCAGTGCGATCTACTGCTCTCTTCCTCTCTATAATAAAGGATTTGTCCTTAATTGTACTACTACCTACTTCATTGTAGATGCTTTCCACCTTGTGCATAAAATGCTTAGCAATCTGATTGCACAGCAATTGAGTTGGCGGTGTTTCTGATATGGATGGTGAAGAAAGCGACATCACAGTTTTAAAGAGTTCCTTAGTTATTTTTTGCACCCTCACTTTTTTGAGTGAAATGTAAGGTTTTTTCACTCCTTATCATTTCCTTATGCTTGCTTAATAATTGCTTATATTTAGTGCTTCTAAAGGATCGTAGGCCAATCTCCAGATACGTTCCTGTTTTTACAACCTAATTTGCAGGTCTTCAGACTATCTGAATACCACGGGCAGATGGGTGGCTAAGTTTCGAACCTACCAAGATCAGGGGGAATAGTTGTGAACCGCTCAATTCCAGCCAGTGATTGTAGTTACTAACATTTTTATCTACATTCTCCCCATATTCTGGCTGAGACTTTTCCAGGTTAACCTGGAAATCGTGTTCATTGATCTTGCTCCATGCTCTCAGCGCTCTAGTACTATCAATTCTGCCAATTCGGGTGGGAGATACTGTTAACCCTATTTTAAATAGGATGGCTGAATGGTCTGACCAGGTAAGTGGCAGGATATCCTGCACCTGAATATTAGGATTATTAGTATACATCACATCAAGTGTATGCCCAGCTTGATGGGTGGGCCCCTTCAATACTTGTGTGAACCCAAAGCTCTCCAAAAGATCCAGTAAGGAGACAGTATCAGTCTCTGCAGCAGCTTCTAAATAAAAATTGAAGTCCCCCAGCAATGTGAGGTTTGAGTCTGCTAAATGATCTTCTAAGAGATTATGGGCATTATTGATGAAAACACCTCTCGGGCCCGGTGGTCAGTTAACTTAAATGCCTTTAAACTGTTGTTGGGCATTCAATTGAAAGCTAAAAGAAAGTGCTTCACAAAACGGTAAGGAAGAAGAGGAGAAGGTACCGGCCAATGACTCTCAGTAAATAATAGCCAGACCCCCCTGTCCTATCCTTCTTTCTAATGTAAAAATCCCATACCCTGGTGGAGTAGCCTCTACCAAACTGGGACCAGAGGCCCCATCAGTCCAGGACTCTATGATGAAAATGAAATCACTACCTTGACTTTTTTTAAAAAATTCAGCACACTCATAACTGGGTTTGACTAAAGATCTGGCGTTAAATAAGGCGCAGTTTATGGTTTTAAGAAAAGGCGTATTCCTACCTATGTTAGCTTTCCTACCTCCCAACTGTCTAACACCTTGACCAATGAAAGTTGGAAGGATAGAATTACAAACAGGACATAGCCAGTCTCATGCTTGCCCCTCCCTCCCCGTATTAAGGCAAACAATTTAACCTCCATAGTTCCTCTCTTAAGTAGATGATCAGCTGCTGAGGAGGTGATGTAAAATGGGCAGAGTGGCTAGCGCTGAGCGCTGGCCAAGCGCGAACAGGCGCAGACGACCTTGCCTTTGGCGCACGTCCGCTTCTCCCATGTGGTAGGGGGCGTGTCCATGTACCGGCCATAATTAGGATCAGTTGGTCTGGTCTTTAAAAATTCCTCCTACGCGATCAGCCTTCTACTCAGCTGACGCGCAGAGTTTAAAATGTGAAAAAGTATAAATGAACAGTAAATCTATAAAATAAACAGATCCTCTACCGGTAAAGAACACCGGTCATAAATGGCGCCCACGTCGTGGGAGCCAGGCACCTCCCGAAGGCACTCTAAGTTTTATATAGTTCTTTAACTGGATTTGGTGAGGTGTCGGAGTGTCGTCTTTATGCAGAGTAAAGATTTAAAGCTGAGAGGTCTTTGTTCTGATGGACTAGGTTTTTGGATGGGTTGTTATACCGGTCAGACGTACTGGTCTTCCCCAAAACTTTTTGCTTGGCTCCCTCCAGTTTTTGCTTGTTAGTTTTTGTTGGCCTTAGGACTCTGTGCAGTTTACCATTGCTAACCAGTGCTAAAGTGCTTGTGCTCACTCCCCTTAACATTGTTAAATTGGTTTCCACCTGATTGGCTTATTTAATTTACTTATAAGTCCCTTGTAGAGTGGTATACCATATACCCAGGGCTTGTAAATTAAATGCTACTAAAGGACATTCAGTCCCCTTAAACAATGTCCCATGTGCGCCATTGCAGCCTTAATGCAGTTTTAAATTGTCCATCAACTTTCTAATATAACCTCCTTGCCAAGCCTTAAACTTTCCTTCTATTGCATATACATCAACCTTCAGGTAGGCACTAGGTAGCCGATAGGGCAGGGTACATTCTAATTAAAAGGTGGGACATGCACTTTTACGTTTTAAACGTTCTAGTAGTAAAAAGGTCCTACATTATTTTTGACTACTGTGAGGCCTATCTGTCCCATAGGAGAACATTGGGTTGCATTATTATATTAAGTGTTAACTTTTGATTGGAGGCAGATAACATTTCATGTTTGCTATCTATGAAATTGCAATTACAAATCCTCTTTAATGGTAGGATTTTAAATTCACAATTTTGAAAATGCTGTTTAGAAAGTTGGCATTTTTCTGCCTATAGCCATTTGATGCCCTCAGTCTCCTTTGGCCCACATGACAGGGTGTAACTGACACTTTGTGAATTCCTCCAAGGCAGTCACGCAATATAGCGATTCAGTGTGCCTAAATGGGCCAACTGCTGGCAGGATTAGGAGGTGGAGCTGAGCACAGCCCCACTTGCAGCTGAATAATCTGTGCTCCGCCTTCACATAAAGGGCTTGTCACCTCCACATTGTCCTCAGCCAGCTTGGAGCCAGGGCAGGGGAGTCGGGGAAAATCCAAGCGCTTAATAGAGAAACCTCTAGAAACTTCTCCCAACTTCAAAGAAGTTGCCAAGTATAAAAATAAGGCCCTCGGACCCACTCATAAATTCTCTCTGGACCTGCAGAACGAGACTGAGGCCTGCCTGCTATGTTCTCCACAAGAATGTGTTGCTGCTCCTGTGATGACTGCTTTGTTGCCTGGAGTCTGCCTTGTACCCTCAGAGGCCAGCCCTGCTATGTAAGCCCTGCATCATTACCAGACCCCAGTACTGCCAGAGTGACTCCAAGGGCTAACTTGTTCAGAGCCATAGGGATAAAAAAAGCTCCCCCCCCCCCCCATCTTGAACCTGCACCTGGATCCAGCCTGAGTCTTGAACCCTCAAGTGGTATCCCACCAGTCCTGGCCCCCCTTGCTTGTAGTGCTAAAGGTACCTATAGCCAAAAATCCAAAACTTGGGACTTAATGTTTTGACTAAACATTTCTCTATGAACCGAGTGAAGACTAGGACCGACCTGCTCGCCGGTCCGCCCAAGGCACATCGCTGGGTGACCTGACTTTGCAGCTCCTCCAGCTATGTTCTTCTCTGCAGCAATAAGTCCTGTTCAGCAGTCCTTCGCCAAAGGTGCATCCAACCTCGTAGCCACGTACTGGAGATTTTAAACTTCCAAAAAAGAGACTAAGTCCAAACCTAGAAATCTTCACCGCCGTTTCGTCCACTGGCTCCCCAACAATGGCACTCCCTCCTCAGATACCGCCTGCAGCATTGCCCTGCTGAAATTTACCTTCTCAGACTATTTTTCTTAAACTATTCTCAGTCCAAAGGTAAGCGCTGACCGGGCCCAATCCATTTCTTGTGTCTGCCCCATGTTCCATCGCAGTCAGCTAGATTTTTGTACTTTAACCTTATCTTACGCGACTAGATGTCGTGGCTTATGCTTTGATCTTTTAGGTGCTAGTTTTTACAAAACATTTTTGAAAATTGATAACTCTGGTTCTCCTGATTGGATTTTTGTTGTTTTAGTGTCAATTAAAATGTACTCTTATTTTTCTAAATTGGTCTGGGATTGATCTTGTGTTGTGTTTTCACTTTACTACTGTTTCTGTGCTGAATAAATATTTTACACATTGCCACTAAGTTAAACCTGACTGCGTTGGTTTAAGCAAAGGTTAATTTAGTGACTCTCTGTGGTTCATGTGTCGGGGTTTGTGGCTGTTGCTTGATCAGGGCTCACACCCCAGTTAACCAACATCCCAAATAGTCACAGGTTGTAAGTACATAAAGAGAGATTTGCCTATTGACCTGGAAATGGTAATTGATTGTGTGCACTTCCCTTTCTGTAGGAAGGATAAATTTATGGAAAGCCTTCAATTCTTCACTACAGAAATACTTGCTTAGTTTGTTTTTGCTCTTGTTGGTGATCAGGTTTTTCATGACTGGCTGCAGGAAAACACAATAAGCCAGAGTTGACAATGCATAACTATAACTTCTATTTAACTGAAGTTTATTGGGGCATTTTCAGTACTCTTTATAACACATTATTTCTAAAAGAATCCGTTTTTTTTGTGTGCTTTTTTTAAAAATATGCTATCCATATAATGCTGGTGTTTCCCCCCCCTTTTCATAGATTGGTTCAGCTCTACTGACCACAGCCATGTGTCCATTGTCCAAATTGAGGCTTCCTCTGGAGAACTAGAGCCTCTGAATGGCAGCTGAAAAAAGCTGTCCATCTTAGAACCGTTCAAAGGCAGATGCTGAGAACTTGAATGAAGAAGACGACTTAATACACATGGTACAGCTACTTCATGAGCTGACCACTCAAGACCAGATTTACCTGCACAAACGTTTTGGTCCTGGTTCTTTGAATGGAGGAGCTTCCGTTTGACCTTCTATCAAGAAAAACCTCCTTAAACTGGCCTCTGAAATTATAGGCACAGCCGTGGAGTGAAGAACTTGCCCCAAAACCCTCTGGATGAATCTAAGTTGGTAAGTCTCAGTGAACTGAAAGGTCACATCTAACAGATGTAATGTTCTGTGTGTTATGAGTATAGAGCTCGGAAAGGCAGGCACAGCTGTCTGTAATTCTTGAAGTGGGTAAGGTGAGTAGCATAAAAGGGGTAACAAGGAATTAGTATATTATGATTAAGAAGTAAAGTGGTAAAGCAAAGCTTTTTTCATTTGCATAAATGTGGGTAACAATCTATGGAGGGATAACCTTTACAGTTAGGAAAGACGAACGCTTCCAAGGGGCGTGGCCCAGCAGGTTTAAGACGGGTGTGGGAGGGAGATTGTTTGAATCCATCTAGTAGCAATGAAACATTGGAGCTTAGTGTGGCCAAGGAAATACCTCAAGGGGAATGACGCTGAAAGTAAGATAGGTGGACGGAATGCTGAGCACTGCAAACTTTCACCCCCAGTCACAAATGACGCAAAAGTTACATCACCCGGGCAAGACAAACCTATCTCAATTCTTTCTACCCGACAACCAATTCGTAGGCTAGATCTTTGTACAAAGGTTTGACTCCAAGGTGGTGTTTGTGTAAAGCATGGATGAGCTACATCGTAATTGCAAAGTAATGCATTCACTGTAAATTCCATCAGCCCTTGGCATCATCAGCCAGTCATCTTGATTTCCTAGCTCCACTGGACGGAGCAGGTTAAAACTAGCGCTTAATTTGAGCCAGTGGTTTCCGGTGCTCAACATTGGCACTTAACTGTAAACACCAGCACTTATGACAATCTGCCACATTGTGGTGCTGTTTAATTTTGCAACTTTTACAACAGCTGTTTATTAATTCAAAATAAATTAATGACTAATACCTGCTGCAAAGTCATTCTTCTAGCTTTTGGGATCTGGAATAGTGAGAGTTGTGACACTTGTAGAAGTGTGATGGTTAGTATTTGTGCTGTTACTGTAACTGCAGTGCTGAAAGCGGCAATGGGCGGTGCAAACTGAAATGGTCTCCTGCTGAGGGCCATGGCACTTTTTTTTAATGCAAATTAAGCACTGGTTATAACTGCATTTCCAATGATGGTACGGTGAGCAAAAAAACGATGCATTTAACCCAGATCTGTGACTGGTGGTGAATGTTACATTTGTTCAGCTTTCTATCCATCATCTGTTCTTTTTGCATTTGTCGCCAGAAGTGGGATGGGTATGCCCAGACGTGGGTCCCATGATCACTGCGCCACTGGATTCAAGCTAGCCTGGCTGATGAGGGGTGATACCCCGAAACTTGTCCCAGGATGCTCGTTTCTGGGCCAGGGAGGAACTGGTCTGGCAGTTCTGGACGGACTTTCCCATGGGGAGCAGGGTCAAGACTGATTTACATATGGCTGGGTCCAAAATGGAATGGAATGGCGAGCAAAAAACTATAGATTTAACCCAGATATGACTGGGGTGAATGTTTGATTTGTTTAGCATTCTGTCCATCATCTGTTATTTTTGCATCAGTCGTGCAGTTTCAGAGTTGCCACAGGTGCAGCTTATCGCACCTTTACTTTGCGCAGGTCCTAAAGTTGCAAACTCTGGTCTCTTCTTTGTTACAAGTTGGTCAGATCAGAGGTTCTGGTGCCGGGTGGCCCTTTAAATCCTAGATTTAGGGGCAATGGGGTTGTGGGTGCTAGTAGCCAAAGTAGCTACTAGCTCCAACAGCTAATCCACCCCTGAGGTGACCACTTCCTCTTGAAGGTGGCACCTTTTCTACCCAGATGCAGAAGCCTTGAATTTGCCATGTTTAAAAATGGCAGAACCCTTCTTCAGCTGTAAAGACATGGTAGCCCACTCTAGGGGTGTGGCTATCCTCCTGGGGGTGTACACCTCCTGACTATCTCATTTTCCCATCTGCCTGAGTGCAAATGTGCTTGGGGCAGGGGGTGGCTGTTTCCTTCTGTGGGAGGTAGCCTGGTTGCATATCAGAGGCCGTGGGAGCTTTGAAGCTCACCGCCTTGATAAGCCACTTCACTATCTGTCCTGTCTGCGTGGAGGTGACAGCTCTCAACCAGGCAGGCCTTTGTTTCTGACCCCTGGGAGTGTTCACACCTCCTAGCAGGAGGTCGATTCCTGTCTTGGTGGCAGCAGCTGCAGGCTGTCAACCAGGGCACAGGAGAGGCTGGGCCAATCAGATGGGCAAACTCTAAGGAAGCAACCTGGCTGCCAGGGGAACCAAGTCAGGTTTGAGACAAGTTGTTTGATACCAAACATGACACACTCAGTAGGGCCATAATGGAGCTGGCAATCTCAGAATGCCCTGGTGCCAGTCCTTGTTATTCTATGGCCCCTGAACACTTATAGTAGCCCTTAATGGAAAGTGACTACTATAAGGACATATATGCTTGCACTTATATCTCCACACTTTTAGTATAATGCAAACTGCCTCCTGGGCTCAGGAGGCCTACCTTAGGGGTTGACCTGTACTAAAAATTGTGCTACCTATGATCTTGCCACTCATGGTGAGGGCAAAGTCGAGTTTGAGCAGTTGGTCCTGCTCCCGCAGTCTGCAATAGCAGCCCTTCTGTCATCTCTTTACTTGGGTCACTCACGGGGCACAATCAGTGTGCATACCCTGGTGAGCCTTTTGGTACCAATGCTACACAGGACATGGGAGTTAATTACCAGGGACTAATAAGGGGGTTAAAGTCTTTGTCAATGGGGTTGCCAATTGACATGCATCATATTTTAGGGAGAGAGCACTGGGGTCTGCTTAGCTCCAGTGCACTTTTAGAGTCAAAACCATCAGCTTTGGAGAAAAGTGTGGACGTGACCATACAAAAAGATAGCCTCCCTCAACCCCGGGCCTCTTCCCTCCCCCCCGGCCCCCCCCCCCCCAAATCCCTGCTCTCTTTTCCATCTTCTCCAACTCCTGCCATCTTTCCCGCCCCCCTCCAAGGGTACTGAAAATCTGCAAACCTGCTGAAAATAGTCTAAGGTTTCACATTTTAAAATGCAAATACACGTGACAGGGAGGAAAAGGGAGTTCAGAATATTTTCAACTCTTGCCTGCTGAAAAATCTACACAAGTACCACACACAGCAAATGCCTGAACTGAAATTGATGTTTGCAGTATATGAAATAACAATCAATGTTATCAGTTTTCATCTGCCTTGATTATGTGTAGCCTGTGGGAATGTCTCTTATTTCTCTGCTGAAGCCATATGGAATTAGCTTTTTGAACATTTTGCAAGTATTAATGCGTGCAGACTGACTACAGCCTTATTTGTAAAACAACATTTGAGCACTATGAAGCAGGGGCCGGGGCGGCTGGCCCTAGAGGGCGCTGGAGCGGCGCCCCCCCTGTTTATTTTGTGTGCTTTCCTGTCTCAAACACACTCCTGTCCCAAGTTGGGAAAAACACGTAATGGAGATTAAAAACAAAAATGCACATACACACACAAGCTTAAAGTCTCCCACACTCATGGCCACAGTCACTCGTAGCAACTCTCACACACACACACACGCATGCATGCAGAAAACTCACCATCAGTCCAGTCCGTCCCTAAAATTAACGGATGGTACGCATGCGCACTTTGCACAGCCTACTACCGATCAAATTGCCAGGCTGACGATCTCACAGCCCTGAAGCCTGTGAGGTCATCAGCCCGGCAAAGCACCATCCACTTGTGCCGGGCTCCACCCCTTGATGACGTTTTGTAGAAGTTTGCCCTGGGCGCTTGAGGTTAAAGCCCTGCAGCGCCAGAGCTTCACGTCAGTCAAGGACTGAAGCCTCACCACTCCACCCTTCCCTAATTCGTCATAGAATGGGGTGGAGTCAGGGAGCCTCACTGACCCCCACCCCACTCTGTTAGTAGTTGGGCAAGGGTGGGGTTATAGTCTGGAAGCAAGAAGCTGAGCACTGGATTCTGCGCAGTGAATCCACCCGAGTTTCATGGAATCCACTGCGCAGACGCCAGTTCACAGCTTCCTCGTTATCAATCATGCTGCCTGGAGAGATCGCGCTGCAGAGTTTTAGCTTCACTCGGCATCCGATGACCCTTCCCAGACACTGGCATAAATTTCAGGCAAGTGTCCTTGAAATAAACATTAAAGAGGCAAGGGTTGGCACTGGCTCTAAAAGCCGTGCACAACCTGAGCGCTGACATTTTTATTAATCAAAGTATGCAAGTGCTTGTTTTCAGTTGTGCAGGATTTGAAAGGCCATATTGTGGAGTTAAGGCAGAGCACACTCTTTTGAGTGTCCTTGAATCATATGAGAAAAAGCGCCGCGGTTCCACTGCTGGGATGAAAAAAAGATATACGCACCATCTGCCCATGACCGGAACAATTACAGTAACCTAATGCGCACTATATTGCCATTTTCAGGAGCAGAGAAGGGCCCGGTGAAAAAACGTAAAGCCCAGGGACGTGAAATAAAAATGTTTGAGGCGATTGTAACTTCTCCTTTCCGAAAAAAAATGCAAGGTAAGGCAGTCGTGCAAGCAAGGCGATGGTGATAGAGCGAAATGTTCTTGTGAATTGTAGGGGTGCATCATAATCACTGATAGGCCGCACCCACATGTATTCAGACATATATTCGTTTATATCCATTGTATACTCATGCATGTTTAGCAAAGAATGAATAGTTCACTGAAACGAAGTGAACTATTCAGCAGTATAATGGTGTTAGGATAATGATGTAATGTAATGCTTTTGAATTGTGTGAACATAATGCATAGAGGAATTAGTTCGTGTATGAAATGTAATTGCAGTAGTTTAAACGTGCACCATATTAAAGTTGCACATGTAATTCATTGTTTGCATAATGAATCGTAATGAATATGCTTATAGTGAAAAGTAAGAAGTGTGTTTAAAAGTTATATGTAAGGGCCTGACTACATATATGCTTAAGGAAGGCCTGGTATATTCTTATGTTAGCATATAATGTAGGCCGAAAAGGGTTTCTCTTGGAAAGGCTCTCTGGGCACAAACGGTAGATTTAATTAGCACAGTAGAAGGTTTCTGTTGAACGTATCTTTTGTTGCAGGTGCAAGGACACATGTCTCGTTAGTAAAGACTAACTCTTTGTTTTCAGAAGTTAGAAAGATGGGAGGCATGGTACGGGGAGTGCAATGGAATTTAGGGATGATACTTTCAGCGGAGAAGGCGCCTGGGACTCAAGGTCAACGAAACCGTCCAGGATGAAGTCACCGTTTCAATGGAAAAGCACAAGAAAGAAGACCTGGCCAAGAGGGCGTAAACAAGGCGTGTACCTTTGTAGTATGGTTTTGTATTAGGGATAGTGCCCTGAGGGAGGAGGCCAGAGAAGCGGTAGGGGAGACCTGAGAGAAGGACAGAGCTGAGCTTAGGTATATGGTGATTGCACTTCTTAGGAAGTCTTCACAGCTGACACCTTTTATTCTTTCTTGCCTGGGAAAATCGTTATGCAGGGATGTCACTTAGCGTTAGTGTAGGGACAGCAATTGATTTTAAGCTTGTTTAGGCCCATGAAGAGCAACTTAGAAATAGGAGCAATCATAGTCTGGTTGGTCCTCCTAGAACTGTCTATTCTTCTTATCCTGAGTCGGATGAGACTCCTGCGTAGATTATTATTTGTATTAGTGCCCATCTATTTCTTTAACCTCGTGTTGAGGTGCCTGCACGTTCAGTTATTTGTGGCGATAATAAATTCTCAAACTTGAATTCGGAGTCAGTGGTCCTTTCAGACAAAATGAATGCTGATATCTAACCTGACGAGATTCTCTCCTTTACACTATTCAACAGGTAAAAAGATCTTGGCGACCAGAAGGTTCTTATAGATAATTAGATAAGAATCGGCGTTATCAATGGCAGGAATACAAGTGCTCCAGGCACTACAATCTAGTTTAGTTAGAGGTGGGCGAGTGTTAGGTGTGTAATTTGCACAAGTTCCTTTTGGAATTGTTATTGCCACTGCCACGGCGCGAGAAAAAAGAGAGCAAAATCGAGGGCGTGCATGAGCGGGAGAGCGGGCAAGAAAAGAAGAAAACCGGAACACAATATAGACCGGAAAGAATACATGGAGAAGAAGGAAGGCAGGTAAAGCGGGAGAGAGATTAAAGAGCAGGAGAGTGCGTGATAGAAAGAGGGTTAGAGAAAGGAGAACACAGCAAGAGCACAGGAGAGGGAGCAGGGGCGAAAGAAGATAAAGCATGAGAGTAACAGAGCGAGCAAGGGAGAGGTGGGATAACAGGATAATAACAAGAGTAGAAGAAAGGACGCGAGATCGGCGAAAGAGAGGAGGGAAGAGGAGGAGAAAGCGGGAGATACTGCAGAACAGGCACAAGGAGAGCAAGAGGGGGACAGGCCGCATGAGAGAGTGAACATGGTAAGAGATCAGGAGAGAGCTGTGGAGCGCAAGAAAGACGGAGTGAGAACAGAAAGAGAGAGATCTGGGGAGATAGTGTGGGCCATGCCTACACCACAGGAGGTAGGTCAAGGGAGCATGTAGTATTGGTTTTGTTGGCCTTATCTTTAAAAGATATGTGGTAGAAGCTAGAAGGGCAGACAGAGGATGTGGCCTAACAGCTAGAGCGGTCAATCTCCAAGCTGGGGAGCCAGGTTGGAGCAGGCCCGGTTCTAGCGGGGGGCCGGGTGGGCCAGGCCCACCCACACATGCCCTTTGGCCCACCCAATCACAGCAGTAGAGGCCACGGAGAAGGCACCTGTTAAGTGCTTCATCAATCTCAATGTCAGAACGTCGAAATTGTGTTTTCATTCTCTTTAAAATTGAAATTGGGTTTTGGGGTTAGAGGTGGGCGAGCAAATAAATTAACAGGGAGAGCCGAGCTCAGGCTCTGGCTTGGCTCTTAGAGCCCACGCACAATCCGAGCCCTGAAAATGTTTGCTATGTAAAACATACAGCATGCATCACGTAAAATATGATACACTTTTTAAAATTTTGATGAGACTATTTCTTTAACACAAGGAAGCTTTGACATAAATATGTCACAATATAGCGCTGCACTAAGAAGCACTTGTTAAAAGTGATAGTTTTTAAACATGAGCTTTGAGTCAGTCATTCGTGCCCTGTCCTCAAAATGGTGACAGTGCTATTAGTGAACCAACAGGCAAGACAGTTGTCACGTGGACCCTGTATGTGGCCTGGATTATTAAAGAGCAACATTAGTCTATTAAATACAACACAATAGGTTTTGTATAGTTGGTTTTCTGATTCAAGTATTTGAATATGCTTTTATGCGCAAATATGAAGAAAATCGAGTTTAGGTGAAAAAATATTTGCCCAAGCTCACACACTTTAAGAGAAGATGCTGCAATTTATCCAGGTTTTATGTTTTCACTTTTTACAAATCAGCCGCTATATGGCTATTTGTCTCTCCTTCTTATGCTAATGCTTTGTTTTTGCCTCCCAGGTTTTCTGCGATTTTTATATAGTGTGAACTCTACCTGGAGATATTAAAGTGCTTCACACCAACACCAGTTACATTATACAAGGTCACATTCATTTCTTTTAGGCACTTGAGATTTGCCCAGAATCACAGGATGTTGAACCAACGCCATGACTCAAACCTAGCTTGTTCAGTTCCAAAGTTGGAAGCTCTCGCTGTAACGCCACATCCTGGGTAGATTGCGGGTGGCAGGCAGAACGTACATAATAGTTCGGCTCATTATGGGCTCGAATTTCCAACAGGACCTCAAGCTGAGCCAGAGCCAGGCTTCAGGCTCAAGCCCCGATGAAGCTTTCAGTGCCTGTCTTCCTAGTGCGAAATGTCAAGGCTCAGGTGTGGTAACAGGTACCTCCTTAACCTTAAACTGCTATTACAATCTGCTTGGAAGCCTGGTGCTGGTGCTAAAGCCTAGCCTGCTGGAAATTATAAGAGTTGAGCTGTTGAGTATAGGCATCAGCTGCTACTCTAAAATAACTTTCTAGATGCTCTGTATGCATGTTTGGAAGAAGATATGATGTAAATCTTGGGATTACTGAATTGACAAAAATTGGACCCACATTGGCCCACCCAAACAAACCCTTGGCCTATCCAGATCAAAATTCCTGGAACCGGGCCTGGGTTGGAGTCTCGGCAGAGATGCTCAACATTCTGTGATTCTTGGCAAGTCACTTAATCTCCCCCTGCCCAACAAAAAAAATGAATGTGCCCGTCTGTAACGCAACTGGTGTTCTGATACCTTCGGATCTAGTTTGTGCTATATAACACCCCCCCAAAAAAAGGGCATGCTTGCTTTTATTCAGTCACAACATATGATAGACTTCTTACCTGGAATAAGATTTACATGCTGTATCTAGAACTCTGGTGATGAAAGGGGGATATGTGGATTTTCAGTGTTGCTCTTCATCTCATGAGGAAAGTTGATCCAGAGATGTGGACCACCCTCCAAAAATCACTTATCTCCTTTGCTTTTCCTTGCTCCTGTGGATCTCTAGGATGGTGGCTTAATCAGAGTGGATGTGATTGGTACTGTTTTAAGTTTTTTCAGGTGGTAGCTGGGTCCTGGTCCTTTTGTAGGTGACTTATAGAATCTTGAAGGTAATTTTGGCCTGCGACAAAAGCCACTGAAGGCTTCTGATTTGGAGGGAGGGCAAGTGCATGTTAACATGTCTGCTGTGGTCTCTTGGAAAAACAAGCATTGGCAAAACAGAAATGTGTGGAAATGGCATCACCTACTGTATTGATTTGTATTGATCGTATTAAAATATTTGCTTCCAGCAAATTTCAGGATTACAAACAAAAGTGGTTGATTTGTGCTTTGCTAATTCTGAAATATTTGCTGAATTCATTTACAGACATTTACATTTTAAGTAATTTCATTTTGAGGTAAAACTTGAGACAAATGAAAAGACACTATCCCTCAAACATCTTAAGGATGTGTCAAGTAAGCTCACAGTTTGAGCTTGGTTGGTACACGCCTTTGCTTGCACACTGCTGTGCACCCATGTGCACAAACGCATTGCGATCATGTGCAGTCCGAGGGGATCTTGGGCTCCTTCTTTGCAGTACCCTAACCTGCTAGGCCTGTCGGACCCATTGCAGCCTACCCTATCCCGCACTATCGTGACATAACCCAGAAAGCATTGACTACAGTACCAAGAATTCAGAAAAACAGTCCAGAGGAAAGGCCGCATCGCCCCCATGTTTACCAGATGCATCCCCGGGTCACTAGGGTGGCTACCCACCTGAGCTCATGAAGGTAGTGCCAGGCTCCAAACCTCTAAAGGGTTAGTATAGGGCAGAACAATGTTTGGACCAGGCAGGCTCATCAAAATAACTAATGCCTCCAACACAAGGATTGGGAGAGCAAGTCAGAACTGCAACCTCAGTAAATCTGAGAGACTGTATGACGTAAACAAAGGAGCTGAACCTGCCCAGGCTGTCGGACTGTCAGAGGCACTGATCTGACATATGACTGACACCATACCATCCCTTCCAGCCTATCAGAGGCACTGATCTGGCCACTGACTTTTGGTCTGTTCACCCTGCCTTCACTCGCGTCCTACAGTAGCTGCACTGCACACATGGCATCTAGCAGTATAAGAGATCCTCCGCTTTTCATGCTGGCCTGTTTCCATTGGTTGGGTGTGCTTGGCTTTGGGGTCATTTTGCAAGCAGACCAGTTTGAGGATTGGGCACATTTTTTATTTGTTTCTAATGTTTTCTTCACACTTGTGCTTTAAAATGCAATATTTGGATCCCTTTTTTCAACAATTTGCGGTAAATATGTGGCGTAAAAACCACAATTTGAATCCATTTTTTCAAAATTTTCTTGCGGGGGAGAACCCCCGCACCCTCCTTGCAGTTCGGGCTCGCTCGCTTCGCTCGCTCATTATACTCAGGCACAAAAATTGCGCCCTGCCACTTTCAAAATCCACCAGCCGCCACTGAGCAGGGCCTAACTTAACAAGACACAGTTACAGATGACTCCTGTAGCATCAAACCAGACATGTTAAATGTAAAAACAATTTCAGTTTTCACTTTACACCTTGAGGCATAGCTTGAAGTGAGATGTTATAAAATTTATGTTGCTCCAAACGTGACTTTCAAACATTTTGCTGCAGGGTCACAAGCTTGACCTTTACACAACCTGTACAATGTATGTGCGCATTACAATGGACTAATAAAAATGTGAAATATACAAATTAAATATCGCTTAATGAAAGGCACATGCTGTTAAGACTTATTTGCTTGGGCCAAACTTCCCAGAGGTAAACCATTCCTCCTACCTAGTTCAACAAGCATTTGCAATGCAATAGGTCTAGCATTTACGAGAGTTTGAGCTATTGGCATTGTAAATGACAATAGATTAAACTCTCGCAAATACGAGACCTATTGTATTACAAATACTTTTTTTGATAAAGCGCTCCATGCTGCACTTTCACGTTAATAGAGGCCACGCCCCTTTCTTTAGACGAGCCGCATCTAAAGAAAGGTTTGCGGCCGCCATTAAAGTAAAAGCGCTGTATGGGGCGTTTTACCCAAAAAATAGCATTTGTTTGTCAAGTTGAGAAACAAATTATTTTTTTTGTAAAAACGCCCCATGCGGCGGTTTCACTTTAATAGTTGCCGCGGACCTTTCTTTAGATGC
This sequence comes from Calotriton arnoldi, assembly GCA_963921515.1. Taxonomy (NCBI): domain Eukaryota; kingdom Metazoa; phylum Chordata; class Amphibia; order Caudata; family Salamandridae; genus Calotriton; species Calotriton arnoldi. The sequence continues at coordinate 1,050,991 of CAWUFW010004770.1, forward strand.
GGCTCATCTAAAGAAAGGGGCGTGGCCTCTATTAACGTGAAAGCGCGGCATGGTGCGGTTCTAAACAAAACCGTGAATAAATAGGGGAAAAAACCATGCGGCTGCATTCGGCGCCACAAATAAAGCAAAGGCGCAGCAGCCACTGTGGCATGCCGTGCTATTAAAAAAATATATATAAAGCATTAGGAGAGAGAGCGTCTCTTTCCTGCAACAGCAGGCAGGTGAAAACAATTTACAGAAATGGTGCTCAGAGGCTGTAATTAAAGCCTACCAAGTAACAACACATGTAAGAGGGCCAGTCCTTATTGGAGGTTACAAGAGGAGACAAGGCAGTACTAAGGAGGGGACTACTAAGCCTATAGACCAATGAAAAGCCACAGTTTACAAAGAACAATGACACAAGCCAATTAAAATTATGGGCGGAAAGTGGGCTGAACTTCAAGTCCATACCTGAATACAGCATGCCTCGCAGAGCAGCGCATGCGCTGCCCAGGCTTGACCTAAAAATAATGAAGGGACCCATGCAAAATTGTTTTTTATGTCTAGCTTTCCACTTCCTGCCAAGACAAGCTCATAACTTAAGGAATTTGACATGGAAAAGGGCTGATGTGTGATATAGTGGTCCCATATAGAGAGACGTGTCATGGTGGCATTCATCTGCTTCCTTCTGAAGGTGCCACCTAACTTTTACATCCCTCTAAAGATCTCACTCCTAAGTTTTATTCGGATCAGGAGGATGAAGGTGCCAGAAACAGGTTGGCAGCTCTCCAAGTCAGGCCGTTTATAAGTTATGGGGGCTCTAATCCCAGAAACTGTACCCCATGGTATTTTATCCAGTGAGTAATTTCATGTATTTCTGCATGTTTGCCTGGGTGACATCCTTCCTCCTAAGGACATCAACATTGTTGCTTGAGCCACTTTAAAGTGTTTTGTTTAAATGGCACATTTCCGTTGATGTGATGTAGACCTTATCTCATGCTTCATTCAATAGTCTTGCCTTAGATGCAAACACTAAAGTCATTGCTGACTTTTTTACAGTTACATGGACCTTCTCTGATAATGCTTGTGCTTATTTATTCAGATCACTCTTTCCCTTCCAGCAACCCAACCCATTTTTGCTACTAATGCATATTGCTTCCAAGTTCAAACTCCTTGGCAGCGTCTTGGAGGTTTCTTATTCTGATCAATTTGTGGTCTAGACCTTGGAGTTTATAGTCTGATCCGTACCACAGAGTATGAAATGTACAGATTGACAGCTCATTGTGCATTTATGGCTTGTGCATGTCAAAGACTCATTTAGTTGGGGGGAGTTCTGCACTGGACAGCATTTGTGGACTTTCAATGTCATTCTTCACACAACAAAATGGATGGGTGGGGCCTATGAAGCTAAATCATCTTTTACTGAGTAAGCTAGGTGAATACTTTGTGTTTGCATTTTCATAAACTGGTTTTGTTCTAAATGTGTTCTCTCATTTCAGTTGCAGAAGGGAGAGTCTGCCTGCATTGATCTTGCCCCAAAAACCTTCAGAAGAGTGAGCATAGAAGACCAGAGGGAGCAAATCCTGTATTGGCAGGCACCTAGCAGCTCTACAAAAACTGTTTCCTGGGTCAGCAGTCTCCCTGCTGCACTATGAAGATTTCTTCCTGTCAGCAAGCAGCCAGCTGTTCTGCATGGACTGCCTGTGGATAGGTGCGCTACCTGTGCCTAGTAGTAACCTGTTCCTTTTGAAATACTGCTGCCTCGATCTACAAGCAACCAGCTGCCTGCTTGTCTGCATGCTTCCTGCTGCTGCACAAAGAGGACTTTTTGTGTGTCTGAGGCCCTCCATTACTCTACAAAAACTGCTTCTTGTATTGGAAGGAATCAAGATGATCAAGAAAGACTGCACCCTGCGTTTGCAGACACCCTGCTGCTCCACAAACACTGCTTCTTGTATCTGCCAGCACCCTGCTGCTCTACAAACACTGCTTCTTGTATCTGCCAGCACCCTGCTGCTCTACAAACACTGCTTCTTGGATCTGCCAGCACCCTGCTGCTCTACCACCACTGCTTCTTGTATCTGCCAGCACCCTGCTGCTCTACAAACACTGCTTCTTGTATCTGTCAGTACCCTGCTGCTCTACAAAGACTATTTCAAACATGTGCCCTCACCAGCTGGTTAATATAGACTGCTTCCTGTCTTTATGCGGTCCCAGCTGCAGTACATCTGCTGTACATCTACTGTTTCATGCATCTACAGGCAGCTGCTTGTTCTGTGTAGACTATGCTTCTGTAGGTACCCTTGATCTAAGGAGAGTGTTTCTTAGGTCTGCAAGCACCATGCTGCTCTGCAAAGATTGCTTCCTGCATCTTTAGGTATCCAGATGCCCCTCATAAACGCCCATCTATGTCTGCAAGCACACAGCTGATCTACAAAGGCTGCTTCCTGCAGGCATCAGTTGCTACAAAGCTCTCCTGGGGTTATAGGACACTCAGCTGCTCTCCAAAGACTGAGTTGTGTTATTTTATAAGTCATCTGCTTCGGTTTGTGTATGTAGGGAATAAACTGCTTTACAAAGACTGCTTCCTGTATCTACAGGCACCGAGGCTGCAAAGCAAACACATGTCTACAGGCACACAGCTGCTCTACAAATGTTGCTGTGGCTGAATTTGCACCGCTATCCTGCAGTGACTGACTGCTTTGATTGCAAACGGCCAGTGTTAAGATGCCCACTCATCACTGATGAGATAATTTTCTTGAAGAGGACAGCCCTCTGAAAGCTTTTTTTCCATGACCCTCTTTCTTGAGAATGTTTCCTAGGCTGCGGATGTATCATGGGCTGATTCCTGTACTACTGGGAGCTGGGTCAGACCCAATTTACTTTTGTGTGGGCCATTGGAATTGAAGGCAACAGAGGATCTAATGGACTGCACACTAATTACTGTTAAGTGTTGTGAAGATCAAAGGAAACCTGCACATCAACTACAGGAGTGCAAACCTAGAAAGACATCCTGCTGAACTAGGGAGTCAAACTCTGGTACTCCAAAGCGGCGATGCAAAGGTTCACAGTACAAGGCTGCACAACACACAGAGCTAAATGTTGAACAATAAGCCTATTACACAATTACTTGAAGTGTAACTCGTGTTTAATATTCTTCTTGATTCTGTAGCAAACCCAGTAATCCTAAATCTGTTCCTTAATCTCAGCTGCATGGACTCTGCTTTCCAAAGACTGCCATTTTCTGCCAGGTTTTTCATCTCAATTAATTGAACTGAATCAGTTAAATAGAACTGAATTGGATATTTTAAGGATGGTCAAATTCTGCTATGAATATTTTCTCTTTAGACACTGCCTTTCTGCCTTTGGATTTTATCACATGCAGTGTCTTGAATTTCCCTTTTTAGTCTTTGTAAACACTTTGCACATTCCAATATCATTTGGTTTTCAATATGTGCCTTCTTGTGTTAGCTGACTACTCAGCCGAGACTCTGCAGCACCACAGATTTGGAATGCATGGCCTCCAATTTCTTAAACTGAACTGCACCTTATGTTCTAGTCTTGTATAGCTTGTGACTTGTTGAACCTTTTCCATAGCTACAAAATAGCCCAATGTCAGGGAGGCACTTTAAGTTATTTTGTTGTACCCATCAGCACTTTTCACTCCCGTGAGCTTGTTTGTCCCCTCACCTGTATACACCAGAATGTCTCAAAATACAACTTGTTGGCTACAAAACCAGGAATAGCTGATATCACACATGCACTGGGGCCACTTTACATCCATGTTTTTGTGCTCTGCTTTTTAATTTTTTCAAATTGCCTAGCAATGTAGTTCTTTAGGGCTCACCCAATATTGGGACCCTTTGTGGTCTCCTGATCGTACTATTCTTCAAGTCCCAAAGGTGTTACATGGCCAAGTTCCCATCACTGGTCACCAGGTAATAATAAAACCTTCCATGGGGCTTTGGTGTATTTGGTCAGTAGGAGCAGGTTCAGATATGGTGGAAAGGAGATCTGGGACACAAGTAGTGTAAGAGATCTGACATTGAAAAAAGAGTTCAAAGAGATCACTTACTTGGGTTGGTGGGAGCAAGATTGTCCATGGGGGGGATGAGATTGTGAACGCTTTCTTTGAAGGGAGTCTGGGTGGCATGTTGGTCGTCTAATAAAGGATGAGAAGAACAGTGGTCCCTTGGCATGGCGGGAGGAAGAGGGGTTACACATGGTGGCGTGAGGAGGAATGGTTAAAAGGGGTGGTGGGAGGAACAGCAGTTATAGGGTGTTATGGAAAGAAGGGTGGTTACAGGGGTAGTGAATGGAGCAGTGCTTATAGGAAGTGGTTGCTGGAGAAATGGTCACACATCGTGGATGGAAGAGGGATCCAGACTGCTAGTGATTAGTTGTGTAGTGCTGGGGATATGGGTTGGTAGGGGTAGGATTGAGCATGTTTGGAGTAGGTTTATGAACAAGGTGCGTTGAGGAACATTGGATACAATGGATTGTGATCGGGCTAGCCAGAGGGATTTGAATGAGGTGGGCCTAGGAAATACATAGCCACTTAGTATGAAAGATTGGTGATGAAACATTGCCTTGGGCACTGATGTCCAATGACAGAGATGCAAATGTGCACATGCAGCCTTTGACTTTACCGTAATTACCTAGACCCATTGTGTTCGGCCCTTTCCATGTCCATGGTGCAAGTCATTACTTTCTTTCACTCGTTACTTATGTCCAACAGACTTGGCTACTACTGAACTCCTCAAAAATGCCAAAGGACTCTTTTTGGCCCATGACTTGTGTAGGTAGAGTAGTCAAGATTTAATCATGGGACAGCTTTTGGGTGAGGAAATCAATGCAATCCAACTGAATATCACTCCAAGTTCAATGTCCAAACAGTAACAACAGATCTTTCTTTACATATTAAAGAGTAAAAATGATCAACAAATAAGACCAGAAGGTCCTTGCACCCCAAATGGTTGAGCTTTACTTATCTTGATGTTAATTAATGCTGTAACATTGATGACTGTTGCCCTCATTGGTTGTATGGAAATACCGAATGTAAGTGGCATTCATTCTGCTGCATTCTCTCTGCAATGCCCTGGGGGCATGACTTCAGCCATGTATTTAACTTGCAGAAATGCACTCCCTGACAAGAGGTAATCTCCTTGGTGCATGCGTCACTTGCAACACTTGTCTTTGTAACTCTGACTTTACAGGGGAGCTGCTACAACAGTGCCTTTTTAAACCAAATTGTCCAGTTTGCAATTATCACCTGTAGCAATTCATATGGTGTGGTCTTGTCACTCGCTGGCTGAGTATTGGGGGGGGGAAGTCGTTGAGTGTATCAATGAGGTTACCCAGAAGTCGATCCCATAATCTCCACTGGCCTGCCTATTGCAGGGATTCCCAAGACCCCATAAACGTAAAATTCCTACCAGGTTTGTGGATTTAGCCCTGGTCCTCTTGAAGCGGGAAATACCTATGCATTGGAAGGCAGCTAGAGGTGCTAGATTAGTTCAATGGATGGAGGACCTCACCCAATGGGCAGAGTATGAGGAGGGTTTGGGGGTCATTGGACACGGCCAGGGAATGAAATCACTTGTAGATTGCCTCAAGGAGCCAGACCCTGATACCCCTGATCATTCCCCACTGCCAGAGAGAGAGCCAGATGAGGGGCAATCATAGACGCACTAATTTCACACCATAGTAAGTGCAAAGCGTCATATGCATGGATGTTCAATGTAGTACCAGGTTGTAAGGGGAATAAATCGTTCTGCATATTACCTGTGGGCTGGGATATGTTCTGGGTGATGGTAGGGTTGGGGGGGATGCAATCCTCATGCTGGGATGGGTTATTATTCATGTACCTAGAAGTGTCATGTACAGTCATCCTCGTATATTGTCATAGTGCACATAAGTCAACCACTACATGACGCATTTTGAAGTGTATACTGTTATGACACTTGACCCACACTGGTGGTGGTTGTATTGTTGGAAACCGGAAAAAAATGTTGTTAATGTTTTTTTTTAAAATGCTGTAGCATTTGCTCTGGTTTCTGAGCAGCATAGAAGCACAGTCCCTCCACCAGCGGTTTCGCTCGACAGACATTCTTTATATTTATATATGAGACCACTGATGTGGGGAAAGTAATTACAACACAAAGATTTGTACACAGTGCAGTTTCTGCCATTGTTTATAAAGTCCAGGGGCAAGTGTACCAAAATATTGAATGTGTCTGTGTATAAAAATATGCACCATGACAGTCCTGATCAAAAGTTTTGGTCCAGAGACTCACTCAAGACTCCTTCTGCAGCACTGGGCTCTGCCAATAAGGCATGACCAAGCCAGGTCTTGATTTATGACGGGAACCATGATAATCGTAAATACGATCCCTGGCACCATTTGGAATATAGAGAGCAAACCACAGTCTTGAAAGCAACGCGACCAGACTGACCCTGTTGGCAGCAACCCAAGAAGCTTGGGTGCAAGAGGGCCACCTTATCGCTCTATGGAGTACACTTCTCCAGGAAGAAGGTATCGAACTGAGGTCCCTAAAATAATCTTAAATCCTCCATTTCATGTTCACTGAGAGGTGCATACTGAACTAGTCATTCTGTTATACCAGTGTCAGGTGCACATAATACAGAGCAAGGGATCCAGTTTGTCAAGCAGGCATCCTCTAGGTGCTCCTCCTTGTCTGATGGTTCATTTTATTCATTCTTGGTTGCACTGGGAACCTTTTTGTCTCAATTTTGGTTTCCTATGACTCCACAAGCAGGTGCTCATAGCGGATATGTCAGCTATTACTCTGGTCGGGTCCAAGTCAGACCGGTCCTCTTTCGATTCCTCCTCTTTCTGCCAGAGGACAGCAACAGGGTTGATCTAGCCCTGTCAGCATCAAGGCAGCAAGAGCACTGCAACTCCCTCCCACCGTTCTCAGAAGTTCTTAGATGTTTTTCAATCACCTAAGGACAGGGCCGGACTGGGACCCGAAACCAGCCCTGGCAAACTGCTCGTCCGGCCCCCCTGGGGTGAGGAGGGGGGTGTAGCCGATCTGTTTGCTTTGACCGATTTTGTTACAGGGGGCCGATATTGCCGGCCCCCGGTAACAAAAACGGCCCCCCTGGGCCTAAAACTGGCCCCTACCCTGGCGGCCTACAGGGGAAACGCCCGGTGCCCGCTACGGCCAGACCGGCCCTGCCTAAGGAGAACGAAAGTACTAGCTTTTGGGGGATGTAAATTGGAAATATTGTAGGGAGAATCAGTCGGAGTGCTACCACCCTTGAAAATCATGTGGCTGCCTAATTGATTGAGGGGGCCTTTGGGTTCCTCAGAAGCAGTGGATGTGAAGAGGAGACAATAAATGGTCTGGCATATGCAGTGCATCCACTCATTTCAAATGGTCCTTTGTCAGGGCTCCAACTGTTGGCCATATCTTTTTGGCTTTAATTGTATCCACGTGAAGGGAAGGCAGCCTTGGTTAGGCTTTGATGGGAAGGTTTTGTTTTTTGCTTGGAGCCTAAACCTATACAAATGGCGTGCAAGAGTATGCATGTATTTTTTTAGTGCAGGCATGTGCAGTGCCAGAAAAGGAGGTCGTAATAGCCTTTGCTTACCACATGTTGGGTCATAGTCACAACGTCCTTAAAATGCACCAGCTGTGCATTTCCTGCGGTATACACACTGCACACCCACACAACATTCAGACACTGATCAGATTTAACTATAATGGCCAGCCAACATCTTGCCGATGCATCTGATAGACACCTGTAGCCTCTTTCGAGTATGAGTGAGGATCTTATGGGTGATTGCCCAGTTTATCAGTCTCTAGAACTATGGAATTCTGCTACAGAGATCAATCACAGTCTGTAGAGCACCTTCCAGTGTGCTGTAGACTCTAGTCCGCTGAGCAGGAAAGACACCATGTCAGCCGGATAGGTCAGTTCACGATGGCACATGGTACTTTTGACCAAAGCATTGTGACCTGGATCTGGGGTCTGACAGGGGGGAGTTAAAGGTGCACTTCTGATCTTCCTTCTGACCTCTTTATAGCACACCTACTTGAGTTTTCACTTAAAAAAACACCCTAACATTGCAGGTTCCTTTAGCATTGCTCGGGCGGTGCTTTGGAGCTTTGATAATTGTTCAGCAAAGCCTTTCCACCTGCCTACTTTATACTACCACCTGCACACCCATCAAATACCATAGCCAGTGTCATGGATCCTAGCGCAAGGAGGGAAATTTGACCATAGCTCCTGTTTGAAAGAGAAAATACAGCAATAATCAGGGTTCTATGGGCCCTGGTGCCACTGCTTCTGCTGCACCAATGGAACCTATGCTCTTGCCCCCATCATGCATAATTTGCCAAGTCATCTCTGTATTTGGGTCCTGGACATCTTGTGCAGCTGAACTAATGGACTGTATGAATGAAGACTGTCTAAAGCGCAACAATGTCAGCGTAACATAGGGGAGTCTGAATTGAAAATGGAGAGGTCAGTCGACCTCCTAAAATTCTTCAGTGGGCCTTAATTTTGGTGTCCATACACTCTGTGTCACCCAGGTGCAAATGTTGGCAAATATGTAGACTTGAGTGGATGCTACCAACAAGGTGGTGGTATTTGTACTGATGGCACCTGGAGGAGTGTGTACCACCAACAACCACCCTGGATCTTGAGTTACTAGTTCATCACTTAGTGTTGATATGCCTTGTCTCTGGGAATGACCTGCCAGCAAAGTTCCTTAGTGTCTGACAATGCTTAAATTAGTACAGAATGCTGCAGCCTGTCAGCAGATACTAGTTTCTAGCCTTGTGCATCTAAACTGCTTTCTGTCCTTCTATATGGGTGACTAGTATCTATCTGTATATGGCTCAAGTTGGAGGAATGATTGTCTTAAAAACGCTGCTTGATCTAAGTAGTTAATATTTGCCGTCTTATGTTACAGGACTGGAAGCAGCTAGCTGTAGGACAGTGGAGGGCAGTGCTTAATTTGAGATAGTGGTTGCAAGCACTCATTTTGGGGACCATCGCTTATTTTTCTGCTTCAGACATTTATCAAGAGGAAGAGAAAGACAAACAAAATAGAGAGGCAGAGGAAGAAAGACTGCAAAATGTTGTGAAGGGAGAAAGCAGGAACATGCAGGAGTGAAATAAAGGGGCAGGGAGTTTCTGGTAGTGAATTAAAGAGGCATGAGGTGGATTTAAAAGCTATGCAGCCTGCATACTGGGCATGTCAACATTTAACAGCACCAGACTTGGGCTTCTGAACAGAGATTTTCGCACCATTACTAATTCTTTCACAAATTAAGCACTTTTGGAGGGTGTAAGTTTGCTAAAAAAGGTTCCATCCAGCACTAGCTAGGCAGACTGGTGTGCTTGAGTGTGACTTTTGTGGACTAAAGGATCTCTCATTCTGACCCCTAGGGCCTTTGATAGTCTTCTTCAGGGTTTTGGATCCAGCAATGGGCAAGGTGGACAGGTTTGAGTAAGACCCATGGAGACATTGGGTGGTCACCATCCAGTCTTTCTTCACTCATAATTCAGCCATTGCTCTCTAGTCCCACTGCAAGACCCGTTTACTGTATCCTTCCCTCTGCAAATGTTTGTAGTAATGTTTTATCTGTATTTGCCCATCTTGTTTAATTACTTTATAAACTCGGTATATGTTCTGATTTTGGAAAGAATGGCAATGCCCATTTAGGCGGGAGTCGTGTTTACCTAAATCGTGTTTAAAATGAGGGTTAATTTGTATACCCTTGCGTTGAGCAGGCTAAGCATGTATTGGAAATCATTGTATATCAGAACAATTGAATGCAACAACTATATATGAGTCATCTCTAGACTATGTGAAGAGCCCTTTGATTGTATTTTATTATAACAAAGCAAGTTACATTTTAATATAACCTACTATAATTACATTTAAACCTAACAATTGTAATTTGGATGGGTGTGTGTATGTGTGTATATATATATATATATATATATATATATATATATATATATATATATATATACTTTTTTTTTAATTGTTATATGAACTCATTAAAAATGAATTATTGGACTATCTGACTTTTTCACCAAGTTCTCCTGGTCTGTTTGGTATTGTTCGTCACTTATAGTACTCAATATTTTCCAAAATGTGCTGCTGCGCTTTAGCAGATATGTATTTTCCATTATTTTGGTTTTTGCCATGTTGCTTGTCCTTATGTTCCACTGCTCTTTTTAACAAAGTCTCACAGCTATAATTGTTTACAATACTTAATAAATATTTACATTTTCAAGATCAGTTTGTTGCATTTATGTTTTTGGGCAACGTTGTGATGAGACTATGTCTCTGTTTGTGATGCTAGAACAGTAAGTCCTACAATTATCGTGCACCCGCACAGAATATTTAGAATCGCTGGACATTGGCAAATTAGATATATAATCACAGTTGCCACTGGTGTATAATGAATAATGAAATTAGTATAAATTCACCACCCTTGGGAAAAGGGTGTGGTACCTGTCACATTATGCAAAGTACACTCACCTATGAATTTGAGAGGAGGTATCCCTTTGTACTACTAATCCTGAGGACATCTTTGAACTCCACCACTACTGCGCCCAGAGGCAGAGTAACTGGAGAAAGCTGTGGTGTGTAAAAAAAAAAAAAAAGCGAATTACAGTGAACCACTCAAGGCCATTTTATTCTTGAGCGACTTGTGTAAGCGGTATACTCTTGCTCACTTGAGTACGTGGATCACATGAGTCTGTAAAAGAGGTTGCTGACTTGCAGAAAGCTTGGGATCTCAAACCTTACAAGAAGTCCTAGAAACTTGAAGGGTTTAAAAATTACACAGATTTATTCCAATCCCCAGAGAGGCTACCAAGTCCTTGTGAAAGAGTCCGGGAACAGGATTTTGTTTGGACTTAGAGGTTGATTGACAACACTTTTTTAGGTCGAGCGTGAGCCAGTGCGCGTGAGCCAGTGCGCAAGCGCTGCTCTGCGAAGAGCTGTGGTAGTTGAGTACGGAGAGAAGCTTTGCCCACTCCCCCGCTCTTATTTTTCATTGGCTTGTGTGTTTGTCCTTTATAAATGCTGTCTTCTGATTCATTATAAGGCTTGTTACTCCCTCCTTAGTACAGCCATTTCGTCATTTGTATCCTCCCATGGCTACTTGCCCCTTTACTTGGTTGTTCTATGGGGCGTGTACCATTTCCTTTTGGAGCCAGTCGCAGGAGACTGACCAGGTAAATTTGTGTTTTAGTGCCTTCTACCCCCCCCTCCCATTGTCGTGCCTTCTTCCCCCTCCACCCTCCGTCCCGTTGTCCGTGCCTTCTTTTCTCCTCCCCGCCCTCCCTCCCGTTGTCTGTGCCTTATCCTCTCATCCCCCAACTCTCCCACCTGCCTGCCCTCCCATTGTCCTTGTCTTCTCCCCCCCGCCCTCCCTACTGATGTCTGTGCCTTCTCCCCCGCCCTCCCTCCCGTTGTCCGTGATGCCAAGTTGCCAACCATTTGTAATGCAATAGGTCTCGTGTAAATTTGAGACCTATTGCATTGCAAATGCTTGTTTTGTTTACGGTGCCCACTAATTGCTGTCCTTTGGGGCATGCACAACCGCCATGACCACAACAAGCTGCTCCCTGCAACAGCGACTCCAACACAACAAGTTGTCATAGGGTAACCGTAGACTACAAGCCCCAAGGCTCCGCCCGCGCTCCCCAACTCTTCTCTTGTGGCAAACCTGCACCGTGTTACTCATAATTATGACAAACTTATTCTGAACCTGCTTCTTCACGTCTTTCAACTTAGCAGCTAATACGCTTGTGGCGTGATACTCACCTTATCGGCTTTGCACGGATGAAAGTTGGAGCTGAACTCCCTGGTGCTCAAGCCGGTGGCCAGTGCACTGAAACAGAATTCTGCAATAGGCACCTTTGTGGCTGTCTGGTTGGATGTTAAAACGTGACTGAGTTAGAGAGAATGTAGGTTTGAATGAGGAGCCAATCATGTCAGCCGGAGAGGGGGTAGTTTACACTTAAAGCAGTAGGCTAGCAGGAGGTGTAGTGTTTGAGTGAATTTCTTAAGATAGAACGATATCTCTGCGGGTACAGGCACCGGGAAATCTGAACGTACAATGGTAGATTTCCAAACAGATTGGCATATCTGAAAATTCAGTAGGGATGGGACGGGGAGCGTCAGGTGGTGCCTCTGAAAAGCTTGTATAACTGGGATGAGTCATTCACTTACCTGACCTGTACCTCAGAAAGGGTGTTGAAGCTGCGTCAAAGTCACTCACCCGAAGAGTCAGACACTTATCAGAATGGTGCTTCTGAAAAAACAGTAGGGCCAGAGCAGGCCAGTGCCCCTGGAAGACGGTCAGGGCCTCTACAGTCACTCACTTATCAGGCTCCTGAAAGGTCAGTAAGTCTTGGGCAGTCAGTCATATATGATGCCTGTGTCTCAGTGAGGCTACCAGAGCTGGAGACGGCTCAGTTACATGCCAGGCTGATGCGTCTGGAAAAGACAGATGGGTTGGTGGAAGTCAGTCACAACTCATACAATTAAACAGAGACAATTATCTTAGTTTGTTCAAAGTTGTTTTTGTTTCAAGCCTGGTTGTGAGCGGGAATTGGCAGGAGGGGGAGGGGTCGGGGGCTGTCATCCCTGGAGGAACTGTTCTCAACAGCAGCCTGACTAATCACAGACCACGCATTCACATCCAAATTTACTGTTTTAAAAAAATCCTCAATTCTTTGGTGCTGTTTAGATACTCAACCTACTTATGTCACATTGCATTTGAAACAATCATTTTCTTTAAAGTTCTAAAACATCAGTAGACTGCAATTTCACACATCACAGTTCTTCATAACATATCATAGTAAAACTTATTTAAAATAGTACAATCAATAATATTTCCATTACTTGTCAGTGTCAAAGACAAGAGTGTTGATGGGCCCACTTCTGAATTACACAGCATATTTTGTTTTCTCTGGCTTTCGTTGATAGCTGCATCTCTATCTATTGGGCTATTTAAAGGCAACAACTATTCTTTGCCACCAGAACAGTGTAAGAAATTCATACCCATTAATGTATTAAAATACTTGTCTCTTTATTCATTAGATATTAGAGAACTAATTTAACCAAGCATACAATATATTATTAAAGCTTTAAGAAGTAATGGTAGGCCTAGTGAATTCAAACATGGTCCTGTTGAAGGCACCCCTAATCAGAAGAAGTGTCGAAACATTGACACAAATGCCCGAGATGGTTGTGGTACTTGATCAATAGATGAACTCATTTTAGAGCTCTTGTTTTAGTAATAAGGAATTCAGGGAGTAGACTGTGAGGGTAGTAACACTCCAGTTTTAGGTTAGCCCCAAGGCATTGATAGTACATTGTATGCTTGATTAACTTTAGACTACGGAGCTGGTACTATGGGCCCCAAAGAAATAATTCAAGCACCGCTGGTAATGCTTTTAATGGTGCTATTTTGGATGGCCAATGAAAAAAAGAGTGTTTTTATATATAGTAATTGTGGTGAATTTCTTACACTGATGTATGTGGCCAATTAATTGTAGTTGCCCATGACTATTCTAGGAGATGAGATGCTATCAAATGTAATCACAGAAAACACAATATACTGTGTATTTCGAATGTAGTGTCTTGTGTAGGTAAGGGCAGTTTTGACACTAATTTGAGACTAATAAAGCTGGGGCCTCTTTTAAAAGCCTCTGAACTTATGTTGGTCAACGAGACGCCCTTCAGTACTCACTGATGGTCTTCTGCTCATGAGCTTCCCACAGATCATTATCCGACACCCGCTGAATGATACTCACATTCTTTACCACAAGGAATATGGGAGGGATGTGCACCATGGGTTAATAATTCCAGAGCCGTAGAAATGTAATGTTAGCACATCTTATAAGTAGGAGAGCAATATCTCGCGAGGCTTATAGTACAAGTACCCTTATACGTGCACCACCAGCCCACCGGTACAGCCCATTTCACAGGCCCCTGCAAACGACTGGAGGAGCCAGCTCTGTGCTCTTGTGCTACGATGACATTATATATAGAGGTAAAGTTGGATGTCCGATGAGGCTGACAGACACCTTCACATTCCTTGTTACCTTGCCTGCTGCGGTCTCCTAGTCCCCACCTCTGTGTGCAGCAGGGGCTCTGGAGCCACCAGCCTGCCCTGTGTAGTAATGAAGAATGCACCATAGAGTAGCTGATGAACAGTCAAGCAGGGTTGTTTAGAGGGGCGGGAAGGATGGGGGTATTTTGTGTAAAACTCGTGCAATGTTAGGGTGACCAGATTTTGAGAAGCAAAAACCGGGACAGGCCAGACATAAAACGAGGACTAACGCCATTAACCTTACTTCTATGTCCTGCCTGTCCTGATTTTTTACGAAAACAAAGCCGCCCACGATGTACATTCACATAACATTAGCTATGGCAAGACTTCTAGTCTCTACTCTGACTACCTCTGCCCTCCTCTCTCTCTCCTCTGCTGCAGCCTGAAACGCATACATTATTTAACTACAGCATGCCGTTTAATTCTGCTTTGCAGGATGACTTGACCTTTGGCCCAAAAACCAGGACATATATTTAAAATGAATGAGAGCGTCGGGACACCGGGACAGTCCTCTGAAAATCGGGACCATCCAAGAACTCCGGGACGTCTTGTCACCCTTCGCAATGTTTCATTCAATAAACCCCTGCAGTACGTTACAACACAGACCTGTACAGCACTGGGGGTCCATACAAACTGTAGACGTGCACTGTACCCATACTGTGCAGCAGAGCAGCACCCCCTACTGTTCTACTCTAGCAAGCGCAGCCATTGTAGGGCAATGCCTCAGATTACAGAACTATTATGGGCTCAAGTAGCAGGACTATACACAGTGCTTTAAATGGGCCGGTACTCACCGGTACTAAGTACCGGCACTTCTACATTTTCGGCCCTTGAGTACCGGAACTTTTCCTTGTACAAATAGAGTACCGGTACTCATGGGGCATCAAGCCAAGCTCAGGGAAATTTAGCATATACAAAAAGGAAGCGCGACACAGCTGACGAGTTGGTCCGTTTTCCTGAAGCACTTTGATGGAGTGCTAATCTCCCCTCCTGCTGGCATAGCAGAGTCCGATAAAGGAGGAAGGTGGTGATTGTGACGCTGTAGCCGGTGGGAATCAAGGCTTAGTAATGTGGGCAGACTCCCTTTGGACTCCAAACAAATGCTGCCGTATTCTGCTATGCCAGCAGGAGGGGAGATTAGCACTCGATCAGAGTGCTTCACGAAAACGGACCAACTCGTCAGCTGTGTCGCGCTTCTTTTTGTATATGCTAAATTTCACTCAATTTGGAAAAGCAAAACCTTTGGCAGGCACAATTGCTAGTTGATCTGAATATGTATTGAATAGTGCTTAAACTCTGATGGAGACACGTCATCGACAGGACTGATGTGCGAGCGGCCCCCAGCCTAGGATGCAGATTTCTGTCACCCCTTCTGCTAGCTACACTGTGACTCTGAACAGGATTTCCTGCTCGCCCAGCACGTCGAGATCGAATCAACCACTAAGAGCTTATGATGAGAAATTCCCAAAATGCAAGTCCCCGGAGAGTCGTGGCACATTTAAAACATTGTCCTTTGTCATGCCCGTTGGATGTGAAGGGTGCAGGGGGCATTACAACCAGAAGCAACATTTTTCTTTTTCAGTAAGAAATACTCCGAGCTGATATTAAAACTTTCTCGTAGAGAGTGAAGTTTGCTTTGTGGGAAAAGAGGTTGTGTTCAGAAGTACAGCAATAATTCTCTGTGAGTGAACAAGCAAATAGGTTTGCTTCATTTGTGTGTCAAGTGTGTTGCCTAAAGCAAATGTTTTGTTATTTGTTGGGTAATTGATCTTATCCAGTATTAGGGTATGTTTCATAGATTCACATGCCTGAATCATTCCCCGTCGTCGGGATGGGAGTCCCCGGTACATAAATATAGTAATGTCCCATTAGACATATAGAGTAATAGGCTAAGAGCCTTACATTAGTAACATATCCATGTCCTTTTGTAAAAAGGACCAAACTCTAGAAGAGAACCAATCCGCTATCACCACCCTGTGGAACCTTCCTGGAAGGAGCTCTAGTCCCTCAGATTTTCTACCGCACGTCGTGCTAAGGGAGTCTCCACTGAGCTCTGCTCAGGTCTTTCTTTGCTTCTGGATTTCCAGTGGGTTTTTTTCTTCACCATTCTGTCTCTGTGTGAAGTTCTCAACATCGTCATGGCAGAGTCTTCTAAGAAAGGCCTTTTTAGGTCCTGTGCTTCCTGTGGCAAAAAGAGGCTTCATGTTGACGACCAACACAAAGACTGTCTGTATTGCCTCTACCCGGATCACTCCTCAAAGGACTGTAAGGTATGTCGTACCTTTTCTTCAAAAACCCTCAGAGACCGGGAGGGATGCCTTTTAACTTGGCTACAGAGGCTTAAGGACAAAGACCAGGCTTTGTCTTCTGAGGAAAGTGAGGGCTCCTACAAATCTTCAAGGTCCTCTCACAAAAGGCCCAGGGTTACCTCTCCAGGACCCTCGTCGCAACCTCCTCCAAAGAAGACACAAAGTCTTCAGAGGGACACCCTAAGACCTTGCCAACAAAGGTTTCTCCACAGGAGGATTTACACACCTTTAAGAAGCCTGCCTCCACGTCGTCGTCGACCACATCGTCGACGGTGGCTTCATCGACGAGAAAAACCCCATCCACGGCTGTGGTGGTGACTTCATCGACGACGACTGTTTCAACTTCTTTGGCGTCAACCTTGTCCACGTCGACGACTTCATCGTCGACGGTTGCTAAACCTATATCGTCGACGATAAAAATAAAGAAATCATCGACGACGACCAAGTCAGCGTCGACGCTTTCATCGCCGGTGAGCGCGTCGACGAGCGCTCCGTCGACGACGACAACACCACCGTCGACGATGGCGTCGACGACGACAACACCGTCGACGGGAGCTTCGACGATGTTACCTCTTTCTATTGGTGCTCCACCGTCGACGATTACACAGACGACGGGCTCGTCGACGACACCAGAGTCCGAAGTGAAAAGTGCGTATGTCCATCTCAAAATAACTAAACGCACGTTAACACCTGCTCTCACTTCTCCTAGCAAAGTCCAACCATTACTTCCAACTCTCCTTTTGGATGAGGAGGAAGACTCGGACGAGGACAGCACGTTCGAGGCTGCTACGAGTCCTTCTGAACTTCAGGTCAAATTCCAGGACAGTTCCGACTACGAAGAACAAGACCCAGAAAACCAAACATATTATCCTGAAGACAGCCGTCCTTCCCAACCTCCCATGGTTTGTCTTCCAGCGTCTTTGGTTTCTGACCTCCAATTCCTCATTGCTGACTATAAGCAGAGATTCCCTACATCTGCTACGTCTCCCGTTCCAGTTGTCTCTACACAGCAAGGACCACAGCCTCCGCTTCTACCTCCACAGTCTGTGCCTGTAACGATACCACCTCCACCTGACACGGATGATGAGGAGGATGATCAAAAGGAGGAGGGAGAACGCCATGATTCACAATCGACTCATGATGAGTGGGATGATTATGTTATCCCGTGTCCAGCTTCCCCGGTGCCTACTCAAGCTGATTCGCCTCCGGAGGATATAGGGGGTTTTCATAGTGTTTTAGAGAGGGCGGCACAGCGTTTCCAGATTCCTATACCTTCTCACCAGCAGGATTGTTTCCTTTATGATTTTAAGGAACCTTTTCGAAAGTCTGTGAGATCGGTGCCCATCATCGACTACATCTGGAATCAGGGTGTTAAAATAATGCACAATACATCTTCGGTTCCCCCAGTGTTACCTCGGGTGGACAAAAAATACAGAGCTCCGGACACCGCTCCGGCCTGCCTTACCGGGCATCCCAAGCCTGATTCAGTCATCACTCAGGCTGCTCAGCGGAAATCAAAAAACCCTTCTGCTCCACTGTCCGCTCCTCCAGACAAGGAGGGTAGAAGGCTTGACAATATTGGAAAGCGTTTCTCTTCAATGTCTGCATTAACAGTTCGTGCGTCGAATTCCCTAGCGTTATTAGGATGCTATAACAGACAAATGTGGGCGGACATTGCTCCTTACTTGGGGACATTACCAGACAGTTCCAAGGAAGAGGCAAAGAAGATCTTGCTGGAAGGCAAACTATCGGCTTCCGAAATTATCGACTGTGCGATGGATATCGCCTCCACTGGCTTCCGCCAACTGGCCGGTGCTGCCGTACTACGACGCCAAGGTTGGCTGAAGGCGACTTCTTTCCAGCCGGAAGTCCAGACAAAAGTCCTGGACATGCCCTATGATGGTCAGCTTCTTTTCGGACCACATATTGACGAAGCTCTTCAAGGTATAAAAAAGGATACCGACACGGCTAGGGCTCTGGGTACCCTTCAATTTAAAAACCCTCCTTTTCGTGGCTCAAGGGGCAGAGGTCAATCTACCACCAGAGGAGACTACCAACACTATCGCTCCTCCTATTCCTCCTCCAACCAGCAATCTCGGCCTCAATACCAACAACGCCAACAGCAATCGTCTTACACGAAAACCTCCTTTCGAGGGAGGGGAGGACGACAGAAGGACGCTGCTCGACGACAATGACTTGTCTCTCCCGCCGGACTCCATTTCCTTTCCACCTTCCAGATTAGGAGGAAAAATTTCCCATTTCTTACGCAATTGGCAACAAATAACAACGGATCGTTGGGTTCTTCAACTGATACAGTTCGGACATTCGCTAGAGTTCATTCAAATTCCTCCCCAAACTCCTCCTCGACCTATGGTTCACAAACATCTACGCCCTTTACTTCTGGAACTTTCACTCATGCTCCGGAAGGGAGCCATAGAGAAGGTTCCTCTTTGTCAACGAGGAAAAGGTTTTTACTCCCGTTTTTCCTGGTGCGAAAAAAGGAGAAAAAATGGAGACCAATTCTAGACTTGCGAGCTCTCAACAAGTTCTTAAAGAAACTGTCGTTTCGCATGGTTACTATCCAAGAAGTGCTGCAACTTCTCAACGCAAACGACTTCATGGTGTCTTTAGATCTTCAAGATGCCTACTTCCATATCCCCATCCACAAAAATCACAAGAAGTTTCTCAGGTTCACCGTGGTAGGCAAACATTACCAATTTCGTGTCCTGCCTTTCGGACTCAAATCAGCTCCACGCATTTTTACCAAATGCCTTTCTCCAGTGGCGGCTTATCTCCGGCAACAACACCATCAGGCCTTTCCCTATCTCGACGACTGGCTCGTCAAAGCACCATCTCTGGGCGGCGCAACCAAGTCTTCCAACGCCTGTCTACAGCTTTTCAGTCGCCTGGGACTCACTCTCAATCAGGACAAGTCTGTCCTCCAACCTTCTTGTCGGATAACTTTTCTGGGCGCTACTCTCGACACAACCCAGAAGAAAGCCTTCCCGTCACGAGAGCGACAGATCAAACTACTTCATTTGGCAAACAAAATAAAAGCCAAGAAGTCCCTCTGAGTGCGCCTCTTCAAATCTCTTTTAGGAATGATGTCGTCCTGCATTCTCCTCCTTCCTTACTGTCGCCTCCACATGCGCCCTCTCCAAGAAGCGCTGTCAGCTCAATGGATTCAATCCCAAGGATCCTTCGACGTCATTCACGTGACCCCTCAGATAGTCACTGCGTTGCAGTGGTGGACTTGTCCACGCAATCTTTCTCAAGGCCTGCCCTTCTTGCTTCAAGCCTCTCCACAAATCATCACAACAGATGCGTCTCTGGAGGGTTGGGGAGCTTTCCTCCAGGAGCTCCGCATCAACGGAAAGTGGTCTCCTTCCGAACGGAAGCTTCACATAAACCTCCTCGAGCTGCGAGCTGTGTATCTGGCTCTCCTGGCATTCCTTCCCAGGATCAAAGGTTCTCTAGTGCTTGTCCGAACGGACAATACCACGACAATGCACTACCTGAACAAACAGGGAGGTACTCGTTCACTGGCACTCTCTCACGAATCTCAAAAAATCTGGAACTGGCTACTTCTCCACAACATCTCCCTTCGGGCGGAGTATGTTCCAGGTTCAGACAACATACTGGCCGATTCTCTAAGCAGGCAACATGCAACATGTCACGAATGGGAGCTGAACCAACAGACTCTCAACCGCATATTCTCCCAATGGGGCACTCCTTTCTTGGACCTTTTTGCTACCAAGCAGAACGCCAAATGCCAAAACTTTGCAAGCTGGCATCCCCAACAAGGATCTCTAGGGAATGCATTTTCGATCGCATGGTTCAACGTCTTTGCGTACGCTTTTCCACCGATTCCCCTAATTCCCAGGGTCCTCAGGAAGTTGAAGGCAGAACCCTGCACGCTCATTCTGATAGCTCCTGCGTGGCCACGCCAGCATTGGTTCACAGAGCTCCACCTTCTCTCTCTGGAGCCGCCAATCCCTTTGAAACCATTTCCCTCTCTCCTAACAATGAACAGGGAACAAGTCCAACATCCGGATCCAGCATCTCTCAGGTTATCGGCTTGGCTCCTGAGTTCAGAGAATTCCATCGCCTAGACATTCCTCCGGACTGCAGGGCAGTTCTAGCTCGAGCCGAAAGTACTAACAAAACATATTCCCTAAAATGGAAGAGATTCTGTGTTTGGTGTAAGTCGGCAAACATACACCCTTTTTCGTCTTCTCCACAACAAATACTGCCTTACCTTCTCCATCTGGCAACTTCAGGTCTTGCTCATGCCTCCATTAAAGTGCACCTCGCAGCAATATCCCGTTTCAGGAGATCTTCAATAGGTCCTTCTCTCTGGTCTGATAGACTGATTAAGCAATTTCTCAAAGGCCTATTCAGGACTTTTCCTCCTGTAAAACCTCTGCCTCCCACTTGGCAACTCAACACTGTTCTTGCTCAGATCATGAAACACCCCTTCGAGCCAATCCACAGAACTGATCTTAAATATCTTTCTTGGAAGACAGCACTCCTTCTAGCCCTTACCTCAGCAAGGCGAGTAAGTGAGCTTCAGGCATTTTCAATTCAAGACCCTTTCCTTCAGTTCAAACACGACAGGGTTATATTACGAACTAATCCTAAATTTGTGCCCAAAGTGCCCTCGGACTTTCACCTTAATGAACCCATAATCTTACGGTCCTTTTTTCCCAATCCTCAAACGCCGGCAGAAAAAGCTCTACACTCTCTAGACCTTAAGCGCTGCCTTAAATTCTACCTTGACAGGACGAAATCGTTCCGCAAATCTAACCAACTCTTTGTGGCTTACAGTCGACCTAGGAAAGGTCTTCCGCTTACTAAACAAAGTATCTCTCGATGGATCTCTGGAGCCATTACTTTCTGTCACCAGCAAGCGGGTCAACCCTTGCAGTCCAAGGTTCGAGCTCATTCCACGAGGGCAGTTTCTACCTCTATGGCACTCTTTGCAGGTGTGCCTATCACAGACATTTGCAGAGCGGCAACATGGAAGACGCCGCATACATTTACCAAGCACTACTGCTTGGATACGGAACTCATGAAGGATGCTGCAGTGGGACAAGCAGTGTTACGCCATCTATTCCAATAGAGGTGAGCCTTCTTTTCATCCCACCATCCTTGTTTTTTTATACGCACATTTCTTTATTGTTTCTTTCATGGTCTTCCTTGATTACAGTTTGGTACGATATATATATTTCACATTGATATATTATTATTATCTAGTGACTTCGTCTGTAATGTACCATCCGAAATGTGCTTATCATTGCTTGCTACTCTGATTCAGGCATGTGAATCTATGAAAGATACCCTAATACTGGATAAGAAATGCGTTACTTACCTGTAACTGCAGTTATCCAGTATTGGTATCTTTCATAGATTCACATGCAACCCACCCACCTCCCCTGGAAGAGCTCACCTCGTTCTCTCAGTAATACACCTACTTAGCACTGTGCTTACGAAAATCTGAGGGACTAGAGCTCCTTCCAGGAAGGTTCCACAGGGTGGTGATAGCTGATTGGTTCTCTTCTAGAGTTTGGTCCTTTTTACAAAAGGACATGGATATGTTACTAATGTAAGGCTCTTAGCCTATTACTCTATATGTCTAATGGGACATTACTATATTTATGTACCGGGGACTCCCATCCCGACGACGGGGAATGATTCAGGCATGTGAATCTATGAAAGATACCAATACTGGATAACTGCAGTTACAGGTAAGTAACGCATTTCGTAAGGTCTAATGCTCTACTAAAAGAGAAACTAACCACACTACCTCAATAATGATCAACCCTACTACAGAGCACTTTGTGAATTGTTTTTCTCCGACCACGGAATATCCTATGTTCTCAAAGACCATGAGTTGGCAGTCTGTACCTTAAAGCTCTTGAACTCACAAGGCCACCTGGTCTAGGAAAGAACCTTTGGATTTTCTAAACTAGTATTTTATTGGCCTAAATTCTGTACTTCGTTTTTGTGAACTTTTTCAGTACAAGAAGCTTTCTTGATATTTTGGTCAAGCTGGTGCATCTCTTTGGTCCCCAAAATTCCCCTGTGACTTGCACGGAGATGGTGAAAACCGAGTGCTGTAGTCCAACAATATTATTTTTGGCACCCACTCTTTTTCTTCTGAGAAGGAAGAGACACTGCAGCCTAAGGGGCGACCCTGTAATAGGACAATTACTCCGATTTAATCTGCTTTCCTCACGTTTTGCTGGGTTTTGTGAGTAGACTTAGCTGCTGTGAAGATTGTTGGCCTATTTAGTGAAGCGTAATCAAATTGTTCTCAGGCTAGATTAGAAGCAAATTTGCATTGAGTGGCTCAGGTGAATGTATGTTTTGCATCTCAGTATCATTCTGCACATCTGAGCATCAATTGAATCTCAGTCAAATTAAATGTGTGCCTCTGGCTGGGTCCCTTAGCATTGCCAGTAGCCCCGCCCCCATAGCCCCACTCCAAACCCCGCCCCCTAGTCCACATCTCAATTTGGTGAGTACCTGCACTTATTTTTTTCCATTTAAAGCACTGACTATACACCAGGTACAGAGATGGTTATAGCTAGGGCTGTAAGTGGGTTGAAAAAACTGGGGGGTCTCTCAAAGGGACGTGACCATGCAATTAAGGGCGTGGATTAGGCATGTGTAAACTAAAAACCTGTGCTTAGCATTGTGTGCCGCCTAACTGGTATTTTGCTGCTTTTGACACTGAATCCAGATATATAATACAACAAGTATTAGGGGAGTTAGGGGAGAGGATGTAGCCTTACGGCTAGAGTGGTTGACCTTAAGCTGGGGAAACGGGTTCGAGTCTCAGCAACAACGCTCAGCATCCTGTGATTCTGGGCAAATCACTTAATCTCCCCGTACCTAACAAAAAAATGTCCAACTGTAACGAAACTGGTGCTAATGTAAAGTGCTCTAATACCTGATATCTTCGGGTCTAGTTCGCTCTATATATAAAACTCAAAAAAAAAAAACTTTACAACTACAACAAGCCAGGACTATTGGCTTTGTCAATGGTTCTTAGTTGATTAAGATAAATAAACAACAACTATGGACTTGTTGTATAGGATATTGAAAAATGCTGGGCAGAAACAGAGAGCAGCTGCTTTTTAGGTCGAGCGCTCTGCGAGATATGGTGTAGTCTCTCTGTGTGCTTAGGCCACGCCCACCACTTGTAATTGGCTCCTTGTAGTGCCCCTTGTAAAATCTTCCTCTTCTATGGTACTTTGTTGTCTTTGGCCTGCGCTTTGCCTGTTTGTTTCCGCCCTGGCAACTGACCCAGTTACATGGATCAGGTCACTTTTCACAAATTATGCATGTTTGAAGCACTTCTTTTTATTTTGCTTAAGCTCGCTCGCCGTCCCTACACCACTTACCGCGCGTTGGTGCCTTTCATGCTTTTGTCGACATCCCCGCCAGTGAGCTCCGTATGATTAACGAGAGAAAGCCACTTTGCGATCCTCTACACATTTTTTTTTTATAGAACTTTATATAGCGCGATCTCGACCTGAAGGTATCGGAGCGCTTTGCATGAGCATCAGTTGCATTACAGTCACAGGCGCTACAGATCCCCAAGTATTGCCTTTGTCTGTCAGTGCCGTCTTCAAATGAGCTCTCAAGCATGTTACCATTTTATATTAATTTTGCTCATTCCAGTTCACCCTCTTGCAGAAAGTAAATGCATATCTTTTTCAGATTTTAGTTCTGCTGTTCATGTCTCATTTGTATTTTGACTGGGTGAATGCTTTGTCTTACTGGTGGTCTTCATTCCATGGTGGCCCTAAACGTGCTTCATCACTCTGCCATAGTTTGCGGTGGTTGCATGCAAGTTTGAGCTCATCACTTCCAAATTTCTGTACTTACATTTTTTTTATTTTTAAAGTCCCCTGTGTGCAAATGTACAGCGGTCCGATACCTTCAGGTCGAGTTTGCGCTATAACCAGTGCTTTAAATGGGAAAAAAATAAGTGCAGGTACTCATTAAAATGAGCTAGTGGTGTGAGGGGGCGGGGCTAGGGGCGGGGCTAAGGGCAAGACATGATGATACTTAACTTCTATATTAGTTGCAGCACATACCAAAACACATGAGAAATGTGTTTATATAAACAAAGCAGGTTAACTCGTTACACAAAATGAAAGAGAAATGCGATATGTTAACATTTCCTTTTTTTGCAATAGTTGCACCTTCTTAATGTCATACTGTTATTTGCTGTTTGGCACAATACTATATATTTTTGAGCACGCGAGTAGGAAGAAACTGAAAATACCCCCACTTCGAACTAAAGATCTTATGGCACCAAGCAAATGAAGCAACTCATCATGACCCTCCCCAGAAGATATCTCTTGTCTCTTCCATCGAGCTATCCATTCATCCTTTCATTCTACCATTTACCTGCTGATGTCCACCATTTAACCTTTACATTCTATCGTCTATTCAGTCTTTCATCAAACATTCAGTTTTTCACCATTCCGTTTATCCACCCTTCATATCCAAACCTATCCATCCATCTCCAAACCTATGCATTCATCCTTTTGCTCATCCATCTCTTTATCCACCCTTTCCCTCATCCATCAATCCTTTCACTCATCCATCCATCAACCCTTTCACTCCTTTATTCCATCCACCCTTTCACTCAATCCCTCCTTTCACTCATCCATCATCCACCCTTTCATCCATCCTCCCTACCTTTCATTCATCCATCCAATCTTTCACTTACCCTTCCATCATCCGCCCTTTTATCCAATCATCCACCCTCTTTCACCCATGCATGCTTTCACTCATCCTTCCATCTATTCATCCATCCATCCATCCACCCTTGCTCACTCATCCATCCACTCACTCATCCACTCACCCACCCACCAACCATCCATCCTTCTTTTTATATTTATTCATCTTTGTCGCCGAGCAGACATGTACAAAGTGCCACCCATTTTCTTTAAAATACCTCCTGAGAGTGTCTTGATTCTCCAGTATTGGGGTATCTTTCATAGATTCACATGCTTGAATCATTCCCCGTCGTGGAAGTGGGAGTCCCACAGTACATAAAAATGGCAATATATCCATAAAATAGCCTTAGCATAGCTAAGAGAGTAACAGGAAGTAAAATTACATAGAAGTCAATAGGAAAAATTCTTTCACTTTCATGACTCGTCCAAGTCATTATATATAGTCCAAACTACAGCCAATCAGGCGACAGCACCTCTTAGAACCTTCTCCCCAGAGGCTCAGGCTCTCAGATTTTCTACCGCACGTCGTGTGAAGGGAGTCTCCCTGAGCTCTGCTCAGTACTTCTTTCCTCTTCAGGATTCTTCAATATTTTCTTCATTCATGATGTCTTCTTCAAAGAAATCTCTCTTCAGACCTTGTGAGTCTTGTGGTAAACTCAGGCTGTTTTCTGAGGACCCCCACAAGAAATGCATTTACTGCCTTTATCCAGACCACCAGGTGAGAGACTGCAAGATATGCAGAACTTTCCCTCAAAAGACTTTGAGAGACAGAGAGGGACGTCTTCTGTGGCTACAGAAGCTTAAGGACCAGGACAACCCCTTATCTGACATTGAGAGTACTTCCTCTCTCAAGACTGCTTCCTCTAGAAAGAGGGCTAATGACACGGAATTGTCTTCTCCTGGGGCTAAGGTGTTAAAAAAAACAGCACACCTCCAAACTGGATGAGTTGCCTTCCTCCTCAAAAAAGGCTCCTCCATCTCTTAAGAGTAAGCCTGTATCCTCTACACCCCGAGAAAGACTCTGAAATCTCAGGCTTCTAAAACTAATCCTGACAAGAATTTTCCTCAGAAACGGGGTCCCTCGTCGACGAGCTCGACGACGATGCCCTCGTCGACGAAGCCTGCCGTCGCCGCGACGACGTCAACTGCCACATTTTCATCTCCGAAGCCTCAGATGATCCTATCGTCGGCATCCTCGCCGTCGACGCTGGTATCCGTTGCCGTGAGACCTCGCACGTCTATCACTTCCTTCTCCTCCTCGTCGACGAAGAAGGTGAAGGCTGCTATCGATGCCCCTTCGTCGACGAAGAATACGATGGCCCCGTCGACGGTAGCCCCGTCGACGGTAGCCCCGTCGACGTTAGCCCCGTCGACGTTAGCCTCGTCGACTGCAGCCTCGTCGACTGCAGCCTCGTCGACGGCCGCCTCGTCGACGGCCGCCTCGTCGACGACTGCCTCGTTGACGGCTGCCTCGTCAACGCTACAGAGATCTTCATCCACTGACCTCCAACTATGGTCTTCGTCTACGGCCGCAGCTTCGTCTGCATCTTCTATGGTGCCATCTACAAATTTACCACCGCCTACAGCAGAGGCTTCCTTGCTTCAGAGACGGAAATCTTCTTTGGAGGCCCTCTTACCTATTCACACCTCCCCAAGTAAAGTACCTCTCGCTTTGCCTGAGCAGTTATTGGATTATGAGGCCGACGAGGGAGAATCTGAGGAAGACGATAGATTTCGTACAGCTCGGAGCCCTTCTGAGCTCTTCATTAGGTACCAGGATGACGACGAAGAGGATGACTATTACCCTGAAGCTGCTGCTTCAGTTCCAGTAACAAACCCTACTGCACATATGCCTTTGTCTCTTATAAACAACTTGCAACACATGTTAGATGACTACTATCGCCGATTCCCTCCATCTGAATCGGCCTCTTCTGTTCCGCAAACACCTGTTCCTCAGTCTTCCTCAGTACTTAGGTTGCCCAGACCGCTTTCTCCGGTGGTTTCAGTGTCCCAACACCTTCAGGACGCACACACTACGGATGACGACAGAGAAGAGGGAGAGTTAGATGACAGATCTCTCCTTACTGAGTGGGATGACTATCAGATACAAACTCCGTCTCCTTCCGCTCCTGCTCCTGTTGACTCACCTCCAGTTGACATCGGAGGTTTTCACGTTCTAATGGAGAGAGCGGCCCAACGGTTCCACCTTCCTATGGACATCAGGAAGGATGATTGTTTCCTTTACGATTTTAAGGACTAACCAAGGAAACAGGTGCGAACAATACCTATTATTGACTTCATTTGGCAGGAAGGTCTGAAGGTCATGAAGACCCCTGCCTCCATTCCTGCGGTCCTGCCTCGTCTTGAAAAGAAATACAAGGCACCTGATAATTCACCAGCATGTTTGATCGGTCAGCCAAAGGCAGATTCCGTTATTTCTCAAGCGGCACAACGTCGAGCACGGAATCCCTCCTCTCCGTTGTCTGCTCCCCCTGATCGGGATGGGAGACGTCTGGATTCCATCGGTAAGAAAGTTTCTACAATGGCGGCCACTACTGTCCGGGCAGCCAACTACGATAGACAGATGTGGTCAGACATCTCTCCCTTTATCGAGATGTTACCTGATCCTTCAAAGACGGAAGCGCTAAAAATCCTCCAAGAGGGAGAGCGAATCTCGGCTGAGATTATCGACTCTGCTGTGGATGTTGCTTCTACAGGTTTTCGCCAGCTAGCAGGAGCTGCAGTCCTTCGGCGTCAGGGCTGGTTGAAGGCCACTTCATTTCGCCAGGAAGTGCAGACAAAGATAATAGACATGCCCTTTGACGGCGAATCTCTCTTCGGTCAACACATTGACGACGCCCTTCAAGGTATTAAAAAAGATACCGAAACAGCAAGATCTCTCGGTACTCTTCAGTTTCGGAAGCAGCCCTTTCGAGGCGCATGGGGTCGTGGATCCTTCTCTGTTCGAGGAGGTTACAATCAGTCCAGACAGTACCAGTCCTATCAAGGAAACCAACGTTACTCTTCGCAACGCCAACAATCCTTCCGGCAGCCACCGACTGCATCGTATGCACAGAATAGAAGGAAGTCCTCCTACCGGGGACGTGATGAATCTAAGAAACAGTGACAACTGCCACCTGCCACCCGCTTTACCGCTCAACCCTACAAAAGTTGGAGGAAGGATCTCCCGTTTCTACTCCAAATGGTCTGCCATAACCACAGACAAGTGGGTCTTGGACATAGTAGCCAGGGGCCACATCCTAGAATTCGTCAAACTTCCTCCAAATTCTCCTCCCAAGGGCCCGCCTCCAGCTGATCTCAAAGAGCTTTTCTCCCAAATAAATCTAATGATAAAGAAAGGAGCGATCAAAGTGGTCCCAAGATTACAAAAAGGCACAGGTTTCTATTCCAGATTTTTTCTGATAAAAAAGAAAACGGGAGAATGGCGCCCCATTCTCGACCTTCGTTCTCTCAACAAATTTCTCAAAAAACAATCCTTCCGGATGTTGACTCTCCAAGAAGTCCTTCAGCTTCTCACTCCGGAGGATCATATGACCACCCTCGACCTCCAAGACGCATACTTTCATGTCCCGATATTACCCAGACACAGAAAATTCTCAAGGTTCAGAGTGGCTGGCAGAGACTTCCAATTCAAAGTCCTCCCCTTTGGGCTACGCTCTGCGCCCCATGTCTTCACCAAGGTTCTGGCACCGGTGGTGGCACATCTTCGACAAAGTGGAATACAAATATTTCCTTATCTCGACGACTGCCTTATCAAGGCGAATTCATTCGCAGTCAGAGCCGCCCATACTCAGAGATGTCTGTCCCTTTTCCAATCTCTAGGCCTCTCCATCAATCTGGACAAGTCTCAACTCATCCCTTCGCAAAGGAGAACGTTCTTGGGAGCTACTATAGACACTCTGAAGACACAAGCCTTTGTCTCAAACGAAAGGCAACAAAAGATTTGCAAGCTTGCCAAGCTACTACGCTCAAGAAGGTGCGTTTCTGTCCGACAGTTCAAGTCACTGCTGGGAATGCTCTCATCCTGCATTCCCCTAGTCCCCAATTGTCATCTCAAGATGAGACCCTTGCAAGAGGAGCTAAACAAACAGTGGCTACAGATTTCGGGGTCCTTCAACGATCTCATCCACATCACGCCTCAGATAAGGAAAGCGTTGCTTTGGTGGACTTACATAAGGAACGTTGCAGCAGGCCTCTCGTTCTTGGTGGACGCTCCAAGTTTCGTCATCACCACAGACGCCTCCCTCGAGGGATGGGGAGCGCATCTTCAAGGCCTCACAGTCAACGGCAAATGGGATTCTCAACAACGGACTTGGCATATCAACCTTTTGGAGTTGCTAGCGATTTTCCTGGCTCTGAAATCCTTTCGCACCATCATTCTCGGAGCGTCAGTGTTGATCCGGATGGACAACACAACAAGCATGCTCTACATAAACAAACAAGGGGGCACAAGATCCACTTTGCTGTCTCAACAGGCTCAGCAAATTTGGGATTGGGCAATTCAACATCAAATAACTCTGACAGCGGTCCATGTCCCGGGAGTGTCCAACATCCTTGCGGACTCCCTCAGCAGGTCGACCTCTTCCAACCACGAGTGGGAACTCCATCAACCAACGTTAGACCGCATCTTTCAGAAGTGGGGCCAACCCAATTTGGACCTATTTGCGACCAGCCTGAACCGCAAATGCCCATTCTACGCAAGTTGGCTTCCCCATCAGGACTCGTGCGGAAATGCGTTTTTGATGAACTGGTCAAAAATCTATGCCTACGCTTTTCCGCCGATA
The DNA here is from genome assembly GCA_963921515.1 of Calotriton arnoldi. Classification (NCBI taxonomy): domain Eukaryota; kingdom Metazoa; phylum Chordata; class Amphibia; order Caudata; family Salamandridae; genus Calotriton; species Calotriton arnoldi. Next base: position 1,080,960 of record CAWUFW010004770.1, read on the forward strand.
CCGTTAGTCCCCAGAGTACTCCGGAAAATGAGGAAAGAGCCTTGTTGCCTACTTCTCATAGCTCCCAGGTGGCCTCGCCAGTTCTGGTTTACAGAACTCCTTCTTCTGTCCGAATGCGATCCCATTCAGTTGCGACCAATACCGAATCTACTCTCCATACACAACGGCCAGATCTGCCATCTGGATCCTGCATCTCTGCGCTTAGCGGCCTGGCACCTGAGCACCTTGAATTTGCTCACTTAGACATTCCTTCAGATTGTAGAGAAGTCTTCGCTAACGCCAGAGCGCCTTCCACTATAAAAACTTACATGCTCAAGTGGAAACGTTTCTGCCTTTGGTGTCAAGCCTCCAACGTCCACCCAATCCATGCAAAACCAGAACAACTTTTGCCTTTCTTTTTACATCTGGCAAGGTCAGGCCTTTCTCATTCTACTCTTAAAGTATTCCTAGCGGCTATCTCAAGATTCCGACAGGATGGTTCACACTCTCTTTACTCCTCTAGGATCATTCAACAATTCTTCAAAGGATTGTTTCGTATGTATCCTCCCATACGTCGCCCACCTCCGCCCTGGCATCTTAACATTGTTCTGTCTCAACTCATGCGACACCCTTTTGAACCTATTCATAAGGCCGATTTGAAATTTGTTTCTTGGAAAACGTCTCTGCTGTTAGCCCTCACATCGGCTAGGTGGGTCAGTGACATTCAAGCCTTCACTATAAAACCGCCTTTCCTACAATTCACCAGAGACTCGGTAGTGCTCCGCACTAACCCAGTTTTTATTCCCAAAGTGCCTTTTGATTTCCATCTGAATGAGCCGGTTGTTTTAAATACTTTTTTCCCTAATCCACAAACACCTGCGGAAAGGACTTTACATTCTCTTGATGTCAAGAGATGTCTAAAATTTTATTTGCAAAGGACAGCCTTAATACGTAAGTCTGATCAGTTTTTTATAGCCTACGGCAGGATGCGTAAGGGGCATCCAGTATCCAAACAGTCCATCGCACGTTGGATTTCGGCTGCAATCTCTTTCTGTCATCAGCAAGCGGGCAGACCTCTACAGACAACTGCTAGAGCGCATTCTACAAGAGCAATCTCCTCTTCTACTGCTCTCTTTGCTGGTGTGCCTCTTCATCAGATATGCAGAGCTGCAACGTGGTCTAGCAGACACACCTTTACCAAACATTACTGTCTGGAAGCTGCCAGCAATGCCGACACGTCTGTGGGACAGGCGGTTCTGCGCAATCTTTTTCAATAAGGTGAGTCTCTGTTTCTTCCCTCCTCCTGTATTGAGGGTATATGTTTTATATATTCTTATATATATTTATGCGTACCTGATTATGTATGTATATGTGTATATATATATATATATATATATATATATATTTACGTATGTTTCCTTTCAGGTTACATACAATTTTTCTTCTTGTGTACACGGTTATGCTTCTCTGATAATTTCACAAGCATGATTATGGGATTACTGCTTTCTACTCTGATTCAAGCATGTGAATCTATGAAAGATACCCCAATACTGGAGAAGAACAAAAGTTACTTACCTGTAAACTGTGGTTCTCCAGTATTGGTATCTTTCATAGATTCACATGCGACCCACCCACCTCCCCTCAGAGGCTCCCCTCTTCTCCTTGGCTCTTATATCACACTTGTGCTGGAAAATCTGAGAGCCTGAGCCTCTGGGGAGAAGGTTCTAAGAGGTGCTGTCGCCTGATTTGGCTGTAGTTTGGACTATATATAATGACTTGGACGAGTCATGAAAGTGAAAGAATTTTTCCTATTGACTTCTATGTAATTTTACTTCCTGTTACTCTCTTAGCTATGCTAAGGCTATTTTATGGATATATTGCTATTTTTATGTACCGTGGGACTCCCACTTCGACGACGGGGAATGATTCAAGCATGTGAATCTATGAAAGATACCAATACTGGAGAACCACAGTTTACAGGTAAGTAACTTTTGTTCTTCTCTCTCTCTTTCTCTCACTTTTTTCTTACAAAAACAGGCATACACACAAACATAGCAGACACACAAAAGACTCAGGTGTGATAAAAGCCATCTTTTCTCTTCACCTACCATGGCTTTTTTAATTGCCACCAGTGCCGGACTGGCCGTAGCCTGATTGCCACTGCCAGGGGACTGACATGATTCCTGTGCTTGCACGAATGCACAGGATAGTGTGAATGTGATTGACAGCAGAGGGCCTGAATGGACCCTTCTCTGTCAAGCACAGCGTGATGGTGAGCGCCCGGACATTATTCAAAGGAGCCCTGCTGAATAGCTCAGCTGGGGCTCAGATCGGGGCTACAGAAGCGGCGCCTTGGCTGCCAGACACGTTCTACTCCTGATCACCAGCACAGCCAGTGAGCCTACCTTTTCATGAGTACCGGTACTCTCCTCGGCAGAAGAGAAGTGCCGGTACTCAGTGATAAATCTAAGAAGTGCTGGTACTCAGTACCGGTGAGTACCGGCTCATTTAAAGCACTGGCTATAACACTGTAATAAATGGAAAAAATGCTAATTTCTATCAGTCAGTAGGCGCCATCTTAAAGCGGAGTGCAGACAGCGCGCACCCCTGTGGGTATTCAGTGAGCACACCAGAGGCACCAACGACCGTTTAAAGTCCTGTAAAGCAGGTGCCGAGACGGGTCCCTATCAGGCTCTCCATTTTTACCCTCCGGGTGAAGAAAAACACACAAAAACGTAACTCTGCAATAATATCCTATCCATTCCAAAGAACTTTATTTCGGTCAACTAGGACCATAAAAGTGCATACAAGAAAATTTCTTACACGTAAAACCATATAAAATGAGAGCAATCATTGGTGGCTACACAAATGTTTTTGGTTTTAACAGCGTTAAAGTGCATTGCAGAGGTCATAAAATGGTGGATTCGGGTAAATCGTGTCACAAACCCCTTCCCAACCAACTATCATAAATCTTTCCCCTTAAAAGAAGGGCCACCTCAAGGATAAAAAGTTGCACATACAAATGAAGAGAATAAAAACCTATTTCATCATCAGATTTGGATTTTGAGACGTTTAAGAGGATTAAAAATTTAATAATCTCATCTGTCACTGCTTTTGATGTAACTTCAAAGAGACTCATTTTTTAGTTTTATATAGCGCACACTTGGAGCGCTTTACATGAGCACCAATTACATTACACAAGGACATATTCATGTTTTGAATCACAGGATGTTGAGCCGGCGTAAGGCTCGAACCTACTTGACAGAAAATAAAATGCTGGCGCTCGAGAGGAAGGGGCAGGGAGGAAGCAAAACCCCCTCATGAAGCTCTGAGCAAAAGCATGGCTGTCAAAGGACAACAAGAACGGAAGCATTTTCAAAATAATATACAATGAATTCATAGTTGTTGCTTATGTACCTTATGTAATTTACAACCTTTGAGAAAGCCAATAGTGCCGGCTTGTTGTAGGTGTAATGTTACTTGTTGTGTCATATATCTGGATAAATGGACAGAAGCAGCAAAATACCAGTCAGGTGGCACACTATGCTAAGTACAGATTTTTAGCTTGTGTTTTAACCCACGGCTTTAATTACATCAGCCACACCCCTATGAGAGACCCCCCAGTTTTTTCATCCCACTTAAAAGTCCCAAAGGCGAGGCCTATTGGCTATGCCAATGCTTGTTTCTGCAAGCAGTCACACTCCTGATTGAAGAATGCATTTCAAAGTAGTACTTAATTTGAGCCGGTGGTTGTAGGTGGGGCTCACCAAACTAATTTTTCGAGACCTGCACTTCTTTTTCCTCATCAGACTTTGACCCAATGCAAGGGAGAAAAACACAGGAGGAAGAAAGGGAAAAATGGAAAAACAATCAAAGGAAGAAAACGTGGATGAAAAAACCTGAAGAGTGAAGTAAAGGGAAAGGGAGTGTAGGGTGGTGGAATCAAAATAAAGTAGCATGTGATACAATCAAGTAGTGGTGGCTGATGACTTTTAAAAGTGGTGAGTCGCAAGTATCTAAATTCTAGCCAAAAATAATGAGGTGGCCATAAGAGCGGGCCGGGGGTTTGCTGGCGAACAAATCCTGTGTTTGATGCCCCACGCGTCTGCAGGTAAGAGCAAGGGGGAGTCTGCCGCCCCCAAAACTCATGCCACCCAGGGCGGACCACCACCCCCACCCCTCCCTTGCTACACCATTGGTTCCAAGTGAGTCACTTGTGATTCAGTACTGCATTAAAACCCTTCCTCCCCCCACCAGCCTGCTTTCGGGCTGCTCACTCAGGCTGGTAGCAGTCACAACAAGAAGGTGGGGGAGGCTACAGGGCATGAAACAGGCATGAAGAGGCCTCTGGGATCTGTGGAGATACCTCTCCTTCATGCCACAAACAGGGCAGGACAACTTAGCATGGCAGTGAGTACACTACTATGATGCACAGAGAAAAGAAAACCAATGCGGCAGCTCACACGGTGCATCATTTACTGTTGAGGTTGGTGTGTAATTAGACGCACCAAAGAAGGAAATGTGGGCTTGTTGATTAGTGACTGCTGAACAGGAATCTCGAGTTCTAATCTAACTGCAATTTCCATCTTTTATTAAACGTGTGGGATCCTCTACAAATCACTCAAGCTCTGAGTTTCTCGGTCTGAATCGAAATAACAATCAGGATAAAATAAATGCATATGCAGTGCACAAGAGCTCGAGTTGTTACTTGTTAGTACCGTGCTCTATAATACAGGGACGTGTTTTTCTTTGCATTCTGGCGCTCTTGTGGTTTTCGCTGTATTATCAGGAAAAACAACACCAAGTTCTAGAGTACTTACCCCAGTTCTTTGCATGTGCCTGCAATTCTTATACTTGTGCTTTGATCCTTGTAGCAGCAGTGGTGCCATTGAAGTGCAGCAGCGTTCAGAGGCAGCTACTGCACGGAGAACTCCTGCAAAGAACTCTGCTTTCACATTTGCACCCTTCGTAGCGTGGGCCCGTAGACAGACTGAAGCCAGCTAACCTAACCAATTTAGATCCTGCTCTCATGTTTGTAATAGTCAACAACATGATAGCAGTGCCAAGATTGGTTCAAGCAGGCAAACCCAGCGCTCATTAGTACACTGGGGGCTTGTGTCTGCATTTCCACAGATTCTTAACACAGCACCAGTTGAAAAGGCCTCAAGTGCGCATGTCGGGCTGGCCATAACAAGCCAGTCGTCCAGTCCGACATGTGCACTTTGAGCCTTACGGCATTACTCGTACCTGCTGCCAATCAGCTGCCATGGACCTGCCCCAACCTCCACGACACTCTAGCAAGGCATTTTACTTTGTGCAGGTAAAGAATATATATTATACACAGGGCACAAGTGCTAAACAAGCATTTGCAATGCAATAGGTCTCGCATTTGCGAGAGTTTGAGCTATTGGCATTGTAAATGACAATGCCTTTGATTTATATGTTTTGAAAACCTGCAAGCAGTGCGTAAACATGCACTTTGTACTTTGCAGGTTTTCCTAACACATAAATAAAAGCCATTGACATTTATAATGCCAATAGTTCAAACTCTCGCAAATGCGAGACCTATTGCATTGCAAATGCTTGTTCATATTACAGCCTGGGGTCTGATGGCTGTTATTGCTAAACATGGTTCACTGTCAACGTAAAATTGGACCGAATTAAGAACGGTGTAAAGCCCAGGGTGGTGCATTCATATGTGCTGACCCTGCAAAGCTCTCGTGTCATTGTAAAATGCACTGAATGCACGCGGTCTGAGCACAGGGGAAAGATTAACAGCTCCCGGGATTGTAATACAACGAGTATATTAAAAACAATCGCTGAGGTCGTGGTAAACAGAAGAGCCAGAAGGCTGGGGAGTCTCTGGTGAACCTGGAACAACGACATGCACGACAAAATACCCAGTGGAGAACATGGAACAAAGAATACAGAGAGAAAGCAAGTACTGCTGAACACGGAGAAAGAGAGGAAAGCGGCGCTAAACATCAAGCAAGGTTAGGTGAGACAAAAGAGTTGTGGAACATGGCTGGAGGACAGGAGAGGCAAAAGAATAGCAACTGAATACAGAGAAGAAGCTAAGTTACAAATGAAGAACTTGTGAACACGGAGCAAGGGCGCGAGAGACAAAAGAACAAGGAGCAAAGAACTTAAGTGACGACAAAATAACTGCAAACATATAGCGAGGAGAGAGAAAAGAAGTCTTGCCGAACATGGAGTGAGGACAGGAGAGACGAGCATTGGCCGCGCGGCCGTGAAAGCGAAAATGATCGCGATCCCGGGGACGCGCTCTGTGGTGGGGGAGGGGCGGAGCACTGAGCGCCGCAAAAGTGAAAGTGATCGCGAGTGTGCCCGCGAGCGATGCGGCCGCACGGCGAAAGTGAAAGTGATCGCGAGGGTGCCCGCGAGCGATGCGCTTGAGCGATGCCCTTCATGAGGAAAAGATAGGAATGCCAGATGGCGGCTGCGCGCGTGCACGTGATCGTGAACGCAAGCTGGAGGCCAGCAAAAGCCTGTGGGTAGCACTTTGAAAACCCACATACTAAATGTCTCGCAGAGCAGCGCATGCGCTGGCTCAGGCGAGACCTAAAAAAGAAGTGGGGGGACTAACCTAGTTAATCAGTATGCAAATGACATCGCAGCGCGTGGCATCGCGGCGCGTGACATCACAGAGCGTGACATCACAGGAACTGGCATCACAAGAAGTGACATCAGATCTTAAGCCCTCACATATGTTTAGCAGGTCTATCATAAGTACATTTGAGCACATTTCGAGCATACTTGCAAACCCTCCTGATTTAGGCAGAAGATTCACACTTTTGTACACTACACATAAAACAATGTTACCTTTTATCAGCGTTGTTTTCTCTAGCCATAGTGCTTTAAAAGAAAGTGATATTTAAATTATTACAACGCCTCCTCAGGGGTATAAGCGCTATATAAATGCTATTTATTTTGTGCAAATGCTGGAAAACATCAACACATCTGAAGTTTCTACAGTGCATGCATATCTCCTAAACAGAGCCTGAACAAAGTTAAAAGCTGCCTCTCTTCAGTATGTGTTAAGTGCTAACAAGGTGTGAGCCTTTGTTTCCCTCTGCTGCATTTGCATCAGGTGTGAGGCTCCTGACTGCTCCCAGCCAGGACACTCCAACAAAAGGAGGCCTGATGACCCCTCCGATTCGGCCTTTGTTATGGGTCCAGCATGAGTCAGAACTAAGAGAGCCCCGTCCCCGCCTGCACGTTGTTGCAGATAGAAAGCAGATAACAACGTGCAGGCGCTGCAGGATGTGTCCCGGTGTTTGCAAATGACACCGGGACGAATTCAGCATCTTTTATAGTGGGGCCACACTTCTTGGCAGGGTGGACGGCGTCCACCCTGTGAAAAGCGTGTACCCCCGACTCGTGCCCTGATTATACAATATTGTATGTGGCAGATCGCAGGAGGGGGGGGCAACCCTCTTTTGCCCCAAAGGAGGACTCCGCAGCCTTGGTTTTCTGCAATTCTGACATTCGTCAGCATTGATTGCAGGTTATTGAGAAACACTTTGTGCAAGGGCACTTATTATTTTACAAATTCATCTGTTTCGAGGATTAAGACATGGGGAAAATACTTTGTAGGAGTCTCAGTTTCTCTGATAAGCAAGTAGAGTTTCAGTGCATGATTGACAGCTAAGTGACATCCTGCAAGTTGCAAGTGAGATTTGGTTATTTGCACTTGTTTCCTAGCTTCCCACCATTTAGGGCTATGATTGTTGTAAATTGGGTTTCAACCAATAGGATCCATGGAGAATGAGTTCCTCAGCCTGATTTTTGTTTCCCCAAAACCAAAATATTGCCTTCAATTTGTAGTGCAAAACACACAAGATGATGGACGGAATGCTGCACATTGGCAAACATTCACCCCCAGTCACAGATCTGGGTTTAATCCATCGTTATTTTGCTTCACCACGCCACCCCAGTCCAGACATAGCCATATGCAAATCAGTCTTGACCCTGTGCCTCATGGGAACAGTCCAGACCGAACTGCCAAGCCATGTCTTCCCTGGACCGGAATCAAGCATCCTAGGACCGGTTTCAGGCTATCAGCCTTCATCAGCCAGGATAGCTTGACTCCAGTGGCGTAGTGAGCACGGGACCCACGTCTGGGCATACCCTTCCCACATAGGGCGAAATGCAAAACACACAAGATGATGGACGGAATGCTGCACATTGGCAAACATTCACCCCCAGTCACAGATCTGGGTTTAATCCATCGTTATTTTGCTTCACCACGCCACCCCAGTTCAGACATAGCCATATGCAAATCAGTCTTGACCCTGTGCCTCATGGGAACAGTCCAGACCAAACTGCCAAGCCATGTCTTCCCTGGACCGGAATCAAGCATCCTAGGACCGGTTTCAGGCTATCAGCCTTCATCAGCCAGGATAGCTTGACTCCAGTGGCGTAGTGAGCACGGGACCCACGTCTGGGCATACCCTTCCCACATAGGGCGAAATGCAAAACACACAAGATGATGGACGGAATGCTGCACATTGGCAAACATTCACCCCCAGTCACAGATCTGGGTTTAATCCATCGTTATTTTGCTTCACCACGCCACCCCAGTTCAGACATAGCCATATGCAAATCAGCGTTGATTCTGTGCCTCATGGGAACAGTCCAGACCGAACTGCCAAGCCATGTCTTCCCTGGACCGGAATCAAGCATCCTAGGACCGGTTTCAGGCTATCAGCCTTCATCAGCCAGGATAGCTTGACTCCAGTGGCGTACTGAGCACGGGACCCACGTCTGGGCATACCCTTCCCACATAGGGCGAAATGCAAAACACACAAGATGATGGACGGAATGCTGCACATTGGCAAACATTCACCCTGAGTCACAGATCTGGGTTTAATCCATCGTTATTTTGCTTCACCACGCCACCCCAGTTCAGACATAGCCATATGCAAATCAGTCTTGACCCTGTGCCTCAAGGGAACAGTCCAGACCGAACTGCCAAGCCATGTCTTCCCTGGACCGGAATCAAGCATCCTAGGACCGGTTTCAGGCTATCAGCCTTCATCAGCCAGGATAGCTTGACTCCAGTGACGTAGTGAGCACGGGACCCACGTCTGGGCATACCCTTCCCACATAGGGCGAAATGCAAAACACACAAGATGATGGACGGAATGCTGCACATTGGCAAACATTCACCCAGACGTGGGTCCCGTGCTCTCCATGCCACTGGAATCAAGCTATCCTGGCTGAAGAGGGGTGAAACCCCGAAACCGGTCCTAGGATGCTTGTTTCCAGTCCAGGGAGGACCTGGCTTGGCAGTTCGGGCTGGACTGTTCCCATGAGGCACAGGGTCAAGACTGATTTGCATATGGCTGGGTTCAAACTGGAATGGCATGGTGAGCAAAAAACGATGGATTTAGGCCCAGATCTCTGTACTGGGGTGAATGTATGACATTGTTCTGCATTCTGTCCATCAACTGTTGTTTTTGCATTTGTCACCCCGAGTGGGTCGGGTATGCCCAGACGTGGGTCCCGTGCTCTCCATGCCACTGGAATCAAGCTATCCTGGCTGAAGAGGGGTGAAACCCCGAAACCGGTCCTAGGATGCTTGTTTCCAGTCCAGGGAGGACCTGGCTTGGCAGTTCGGGCTGGACTATTCCCATGAGGCACAGGGTCAAGACTGATTTGCATATGGCTGGGTTCAAACTGGAATGGCATGGTGAGCAAAAAAACGATGGATTTAGGCCCAGATCTCTGTACTGGGGTGAATGTATGACATTGTTCTGCATTCTGTCCATCAACTGTTGTTTTTTCAGTTTGTAGTGCCCTTAAAAACGTTCCTCTCATGGTGTGGGTGGGGGGTAATTTGTTTTTTGTTTTTTAGCTATCCGTTATCTCCAAGATATATCTGGCAGTAATACACTTTAAAAAAAAAAAAAAACATCTGGTGTCCATTCTAAATAGGGTGGACAGCCAGATGGATTACCTCTGATAGCACCTACTCTGTCGGGCCGTCGGAGGAAGTTTACAAGGATGCAGTAAATTTTGTTCCAGCGACAAAAGACTTGCAGTCCACTCGACATTGACTTAGCTGACAGGCTACTCTGTCACCGTTGCAATAGAGTACCTGCCTGCTACACTCTAAATCATCCACAGAGGCCCACCTAATGCAGATCAGTACTGCCCCCAGCTACTCATGGGAATAGTAGATCCCGAACCTTGATCATCTCACCCAATTACCCTGCGGCTCACTGCATTTTCAGTTGGGAAATCTGAGATTCACACCCCCCAAATCTCACTGCCTAAGATATGCCCTTGGCAAGAAGGACTAAAAAAGTAAAACATAAACCATAAAGAATGGAAAAAACAGCATTGGCAAAGTATTGTCCCACCAGACCTGGTACTGATGTGCACTTTATGTGGATGTGCACATGATCGGCGGAGTTGTTTGAACTCTGTTGGTTTGTAACTCTCTCCTTTTAATATGAATCATTCATGAAATGTAGAATTTGCATAACATTTGGTTGGTGGTTTAATGTAGGGCATGACTATACATTGGGAAATTGTGACACGTATGTGTATTGGTTGGAAGTGTCGTTGATTCCAAAATGAGTGTAAATATAATAATTTTTATAGTAGTTTTTGTTACGCATTTAGGTATTAGTCCATGGTGTGTGTATAGGAGTTCAATTTTTTTATATTGTACAGCTCTGAAGATGTTCTGCTTATTATAAAGGAACGAAACACACTGGTTGTGGATAGGTTTTGTATAATGAGGAATAAAGAAAGATATTAATTTACCACTGGAACGTTTCGTTTTCTTCTTGCAAATGAATGACACCAGTGTGCCTTTCCCCATTTTGAAGAATGAACTGATCTGCATTAGGGTGCAGTTGTATCTTGAGCAGCTGAATATGTGTTGAAGGGGCACCTGTGACCAGCACCTACACGACTTAGTATTTGGGGTTGTGCTGGGTAATCATTCCTTCTTCAGCTGCAGACTTTCTGTATGGCATATTGTTAGCTTGGAGAAGCTTTAGTTTGATATAGGTTTTTTTAGTTTTTTTTTTAAAAAGCAAAATATTTATAGGCATTTATATCAACACATACACAGTGTAACATAACTTGTCAATGTCCGGTAGGGCAGGGATGAAGGGAGGAATAGGCAAGAAAGGGGGGGGCATAATACAGCATAGGTTGGCGCAATCAGAGAATTCCACTTCAGTCTATATAGCGTGAATTATAAATTTTTAGCACATACATACTCAACTTACAGAAGTCCCAGGTACACCCTCTGAAATAGGAGCTCCGAATACATGTTTTAGGGTGCTGAGTATTGTTGTAGGCTTGGGTTGGGTCTATGTTTATTTGGCTTTTATGTGTGTTGAGTGTTATTCCCTCGCAGGGCATGTCATCTCCTACTCAGCGAGAGGGTATGTCCCGCGATGTCAAATAGCTTAGAAAGGGTTCCCAAATGTCTTTCGGGTGGGTTACAGCAGGCATGAATTCCCAGTAGGTGGCCAGTTGTTCTTGGTATTAAGTTGCATCATGCAACAATGCAGAGACCTTAAGTACTGCTCTTCTCCCCCAATGTTTAGCCAGTTGAGGTTTCGCTAGTAGTAACAGCATTGTAATTAAACAGCGAGATGCTTGTGGCATGTCTTTAACATAGACAAGAAGACTGATTGTCGGCGTTAGTGGGATCTGATGCCCTGTGATTTGTTGGAGTGTGGAGTGCACCTCTCGCCAGTAATCTGCAATTTGGGGGCATTCCCAGGCTAAGTGTAAGAATGAGGCCTGGGTTACCCAACATCTCACATATCGCCTCTTCTCTCAGCTCCATGCGATGGAGTTGGAGGGGTGTGCGGTATAGTTGGTGTAGCAACCTGAAGTGTATGAGGTGCAATCTGTAATTAGGCGAGAGCGCTGCAGTTTGTGCACAACATTATGCCCATTGCTCAGCGGATATAGGCGGGTCTGTGTTCAGCGCCCATTGGGCTCGCGCTCTAGGGGTGCACACCGGAGCTTTGTCCTGCATCACTGTGTAGAGTCTGGTGACTAATTTGCAATGTGATGTGTTCGTCAGAATATGTTCTAAGGCATGCAATGTTGGAGGGGCTCAGGAAAAGTATCATGACGTGCTCGACAGGTGGCACGGAGTTGATGGTATAGAATCATATCCATAACAGAGGGACACAGGTTATCAGCAGGTGTAGGTGGTGTTAGGAAGTGCCTGTCTGGATATAGGTCTGCAAATGTAAATTGGTGTCTGTTATGCACTCGGATGCGCATTCCTTCATCAAGTAATGGGGCACCATAGGGTTACGCGCTATGGGGATAGAGCGGGCATACATGCAGTTTAGAACTGCATGACCTCGTAATCCATCCCATGCCCATCTTTCACAGTCCACTGTGTCCATCATGTTTTGTGTGGGCTTATAGGTTTGGTATAATGCAGTGGAGAGCGGGTTCGGGAAGATTAAGTCGGCCTTCACCGCCACATGAAATTTGACTGGATATAACCAGAAATGTAGATATTGGGCCTGGGCGCACCATACGTAGAGCTGCATGTCGGGGGCGTTGAGACCGCCCTGTCGTACGGGGAGGGTCAGTTTCCCCATGTGATTCTGGGAATCCTGCTAGCCCATGTCAATATCATGTTTGACCTCAGGTGTTTAAAAAACTGCTGGGTGAGCAGTAGAGGGAGATTTTTAAAAAGATATAGAAATTTGGGTAACAGCACCATCTTAGCAATCGCTAATTATCCAGTCAGCGAGAGAGGTAGACTGTTTCAGGCCGGGATTCATTCTTCCAGCCTGGACTTTGCCCTGCCGTAATTGGCCTGCCATAGTGTACTCATGTCCCGGCTGAGCCAGATGCCCAGTTACCGCACTAGCTCCTCCGCCCACTCTAGTGAAAATTCTGAGTCAAATCGTGTGGCAGCATCTGTAAGGGGGAATATGACCGATTTAATCCAGTTTATGGTTATGCCAGATAACCCTCCAAACTGAACAACCTCACGTATAGTTGGGTCTAGATTCTCCTGTCGGTCCCTGATGTATAATGCGACATCGTCTGCATACATGGATATTAGTATTCCTCTCTCTCTCAGAATTTGAGTCCTCTGTGGGCGCGGTGCTGACGTAAATTGGTAGCCAGGGGTTCCATACCTTTCGCAAATAGGAGCGGGGATAGAGGGCACCCCTGATGTGCCCTCTATCCCCTATCAAGTGTGAACGGGAACGGATTGGATAGTATCCCGTTTACTCATAATCTAGCTGTGGGTGTGGTATACAGCAATCAAATAAGATTTACAAATCTATGGCTCATTCACAAATGTAGGAGCTGGGTAAACATAAAGGGACATTCTAAAGAGTCGAATGCCTTTGTGGCGTCTAAGAGAGTGGCAGTCAGTGGATGAGGGCTAGGTGGAGTTCCTGTAGGAAGCATATATTGATCTGATGCCTGGTGAGGTAAGTATGTACTAAACGGGCTTCCCTCGAATCATTAAGCCCTCTAATATTCCAGGTCAAACATTAAATTTTCGGGACCATAGTGCAGTTCAGGAATTATGCTGCATCTGAGAAAATCACAGGTATATCATGTGCTGAAATTAAGGGATGGTGATCGGATGTCCAGTTTGGGAGTGAGATGCAGTTTGGTGTAGAATTTGTGCTGTGGATTGATGTCAGAAATGAGGGCGGGGAGGAAGGTCAAGAGATTGTGCACACAAACAAATAGTAAATGTAAACGAGAACCATGTAAATGAAACCCATCCCACCCACTCCAACCCCCGAACTTGGTTGAGAAACCCCGACCCACCCAGTAACCCTCCCACAATTCAAAGACCTAACATCTGGGCAAGTTTGTATTTGCTTCCACGCCATTGTCTACGAGTTCACTTCACCAGTTTGCTTTGGGTTGTTCCTTTGTCCTTTTCTGGGATCGAGTATATCACAGTGCAGGTCTGAGATAGAGTTTGTGTTAATCATTTTCATCCAAGTGGGTTCCCTCTGTTGTACGTGAAAGTTCTCTTGGTGCCCTTGGTTTGATGCTTTTTGCGAAATTGAGGGCTGTTTTAGTGTTGGTGAAGTTGTGTGTTTTCTCATCAAGGGGGATGCGCAACTTGGCAGGGTAGAGAAGGGCATACTTGATCTCCACTTTTTGGAGGAGTTTTTTTGGTAGGAAGGGATTCCTTTTGGGGGGCCTGTACTGCAACTGTGAAATCAGGATAGAAGGCGATTATATTGAAGTGAAATTGTGTTTCGCCAATTTCTCTCGAGAGGCGCAGAACAGAGTCTCTGTCTTTATAGTTCAGGATACGCACGATTATCGGGCGCAGCGGGGGGCGGTCGTGGTTGTAAAGATCCATGTGCCCGCTCCACAATAAACATCTGTGACAAGGCCACTCCGAAGATGTCTTTCAGCATCTTTGTAACATAGTCCTCCATATTATCAATGGCTGTAGACTCCAGCACACCAATAATACGTATAATATTGCGCCTCGATCGGGCTTCCAAGTCTTCATTCTTGGCTTTTATAAATGCTAGGATTTTACCATTCTGAGCAGCTATTCGCTTGTCGTGGCTTGGGTGTCGTCAATGTCTGAGACTCTGGTTTGGAGATGATCCAGGTGATCTTCATGTTTATTAACCCCGTCATTCATCTTGTCGAGATGGTGTGCCATGAGGTCAAGCTCGGCATCAATTGCTTTAAGGCTAGTTTTGACAATGACCAGGATTTCTTGTAGATCATCTTTATGGCCGACCTCCGCCGCAGGTGGGGCAACGCCTGATTCCCCCGTCTGCTCCATCTCTGTACGACGCGGGGTACTCCTGCTTTTGAATAGGAGTTTTGATTGACCTGTGTCGTGTTTTCCTATTGCGGTACGCCGGGGCACTTATGTGGTCGGCAAACAGCAGTGGAGTTCCCAGCCTGGTCTCACTGGCGGTTCTGTTTCTATGGGGTCAGGTACGGCTCTTTGCCTCTCTTCTCAGTACCTTCGTTATTTGATGTGTATCACAGCTGGCACAGGTGCAGCAGGAAGCAGCAAGTGTGTAGAGGCGGTCACCTAAGGAGGATACATGTTTAGCCAGAAATGGGGAAATAGATGGAGTTCTCTGCCTCTTCCTCAGCACATGTAGGCAAAGATACTGTTCTCGGGGCTGTGGCTTGTTCATTGGCACGTGTGGCAGTCAGTTCTTCCACCTTCGTTTTTGTTTTGAGGGCACAGGATATGTTAACCTCGCAAAGACCGAATGAGCATAAACTGGGTGCAGAGGCCCGCAGGGAGTCTTAGCGCTCAACAGGAAAGCCAGTGTGACCCGTTTTTGGGGATGCGATCCGCGCTCTGCGGAAGGAGTTCAGGTTTGGGGTTATTTTCAGAGGCCCTCCCGCGTGGCCAGCCTTGGGGAGCCCCATTCGCTAAAGAGATGTCTTTGGCCTGCTCAGGCCCACCCGCACACTTCTCACCTTCTTCTGTGTGGGCACGGCAGTCAGGCGTTCCTCTCTTGCCTCAGGACTATCTGGTTCCAGTCTGCAGTAGTTTCAGGCACCTCCACCCCAGGGGCAGCCACGATTCCCGTTGTTGGAATGCAACCAGCACTCCATAGGGGGAATGCAGACGATGAGGCTCTGTTCAGGGGCCTACCCTTGCGGCCAGTCTCGGGGAGCCCCACTCATTGGGGAAGCATCTTCAGCCTGCTCAGGCCCGCCTGCACACTCCTCACAGTCTACCCCATGGGCGCAGCTCTGAAGGGAGCCCACAATATGGCCGTGGTAGGCAGTCACTTTAGTCCGGCGTCCCACAGGCCTGCTGGGCCTCAGCCCGCACCACAGCTCTCATTGGGCCTGGGGCGTCCACGGCACTCCTGTTCTAGGATCTTCTTCTCCTCACTAACATGGACAGCCGATCGTACCTTGAATGGGATCCGATGGGCCAAGGATTAGTTAACATTATTCACTCAGCCAGCGTAGCCTCTCTATCGAGCGGCCATTTAGCTGTTTGGCTAGGCTCCGCCCTCAATGAGTGATTTAGGATTGCTGTCAAAATTCAAATTATGCATTTCTCACGCCAGACAGGAGTTGTGTTACAGTGAAGTTGAGTAGTCCTGCTACGATGGGTCTAGCTGGCACCCTAGGTGGAGCTCTGCTCACCAGTGATCTATGGGCCCTTCTGCTATTAGCATGCAGGAGAATGCCTCTTCACCGGACAGTGTCAACAGCATGTGCTCAACATAGTCTTCCTGTATTGGTGGACTCAGACACCCTTAGTATACGTATATTGTTGCGTTTGGACCCTGCTTCTAAAACTTTGCTTTTTGCTACTATGACAGTGAACTTTCTCCATATTTTCTATGGTTTGTCCTTTTAATGCCAAGTCATCCTCTGCAGTGGAGATGCGCTGTTCAACTTCTTCCAACTTATGTGTTTGAGTGTCTATTCGAGCATCGTGGGCATCAATTTTGATATCTCTCCGAGACGAGGCTTTCTTGCATGGCCCGGAGGAGCAATTTCATATTGTCATCATGTTCCCCTGTATCTTGTGATAGCCCTGGGGCATTTGCATGGCTACCATCCACCACAGGTGCTCAGCAATCTCTCTGTGGCTCAAATTGCAACATGGGCTGTTTCCAGTCTGCTTTCCCCATGCCCAGGTCGTGGTAGTGGGAGTCGTGGTGAAGAAAAGAAGGGGGTAGGGGAAGAATTGGGCATCATTGGTCAGTCAACCTGGCAATTATGCCCGTCACTGGTTACCAGCATTCACCCTGCTGTCCCCTGGCACCTCCACTGCCCAGAGCTTCGTTCTGCCACTGGGTCCTGCCTCACGACCAGTCCCAGAGAGGCTGACCTGGAGGGGCACAAGCAGACCAGGCCACATCATGGTCAGCAGCACTGTGCACAGAAGGGCCGAGCACAGTTGAACAATTCAGGCATCTGGAGCAGCCAGTGCCTAGGCTAGTGCTATGCTCGTAATTCATGTGTACTTCTAGTTACTCCAGTATTGGAACTTTCATAGATTCACATGCTTGAATCATTCCCTGTCGTCGAGATTGGAGTCCCCGGTACCTTCAGAAAGTAATGTCAGAATAGACATAGAAATAGAAGCCTTAGGCCTTTTGATTTAGTAACATACCCTAGTCATTATTTAAAAAAGAACCAAACGTAAACGTTCACCAATCAGATCACACCACCCTGTAGAACCTTCCTAAGAGAAGCTCCAGTCCCTTAGATTTCCTACCGCTAGCGTGCTGGGCAGTCTCCACTGAGCTTTGCTCAGTTTCTTCCTGTCAGAACTTCTCAGAAGATTTGTTTCTACAGACATTTCTCATCAAAATTTACAGATATACTTTAAGACTCTGTATATCTGTTCATTTCGTATCTCAAACTGACTTTCAATATGTCAGACACCTAAAAATTGGCTCTTCAGGCCCTGTGGCACTTGCAGGAAGAAGAGGCTACACATTGATGACCCTCATCAGGGCTGCATATATTGTCTTTATCCTGCGCATAAGACAAAAGTCTGCAAGGTATGTTGCATGTTTTCCTCTAAAACTCTGAAGGACAGTGAGGGGTGACTCCTTATATGGCTGCAAAAGCTCAAGACCAGAGAAAATCCTGTCTCTGAGGAGAGTGATACTTCATCTATGTCGTCCTCCACAATGCCTTTCAAGAGAGTTAGGGATGATTCTGCTGCTCATTCCTCTTGTCAACCACCAACAAAGATATCTAAAAAATACCTCTCGGGTCTCTCATAAACATTGCAGCCCATCCATGTCACCTCATAAAAGCGCCTTTTCCTCAGTACAAAGGGGGAAAAGGAGTCAAGGTTCTCCTCCAAAGGGCCTCAAAAATCAACTTTAGAGTCCCCAGCACCTCCACCTCAGGTGAAGCACACATCCAAAAAGCCTGGTTTTGCTCCGCTGCCAGATGGCTCGTCGACAGCATGTCCATCCATGAGAAAATCATAGACGATGAGAACTGTCACAGCAGCATCGACAGTGTCTATTGCCAACACTATCGGTGTCTTCATCGTCGATTACTTCTTCGACCAGCATACAATGTTATTTCTTTGATGAAGATTACCTCCTAATCTATGGTCCCGTCGACAGTTAAGTTCCCGTCAATGACGCTACTGTCGACGAAGACACCACTGCCGCGAAGACACCACTGTTGACTGTGCCTACCTTGTTGACGGCAATCCCCCCATCCACAAGGAGATGGAAACCATCACTCATGTTGACACTAACATAGTCTATGACCTCGACAACAACTACAGAAAAAATAGTTTTTCAGTAGACACTAGCTCACAAAGGCTCACACCGGCTCATACATCTCCCAGTTAGGTCCCTTCATGGCTGCCTTCCCATCTAGTGGACGACAAAGACTTTGAAGATGATAGCCTCTTTGATGCCACATGTAGCCCTTCTGAGCTTCTTGTTAAATGCCAGAACGATTCTGATGAGGGTGACTATTATGTACAAGAGTATTATACCCCTCAGGAGCACCACCAACACCCTCAACAATACCAAGAAGATATATGTATTCCATCAGCGCTTGTATCGGACTTACAATTTATGCTGTCAGATTACAGGAAAAGGTTTCCTCCAACACCTACTCCTGTTCAACACAGACCAGCTACCACAGCTTCAGCGCCTCTTCAGCAGCCAACTCCTCCGCCTATGCAACAGTTGCCTCTGCCTTCACAAGTAGTCTGTGCTCCATAAGTATCGCAACTACAGGATTCCACCTCATCTGAGGAGGAAAGAGAAGGTTAACTCCATGACCGTCATAATGAGTGGAATGACTACGTGTTGCCAACACTATCTCCATCACTGCCCCTGGTGGATTTTCCTCCGGAGGACATAACCGGTTTTCACATCCTCTTAGAAAGAGCAGCAACACGTTTCGAGTTGTCTATGCCAGCAACAAAAAAAAAAGACTGTTCCTTTATTATTTCAAGGAACCTTTTTAGAAAATAGTCAGGGCCATGCCCATCATTGAATACATTTGGGATGAGGGCTTAAAGGTTATGCGCAACCCAGCCTCGGTATCAGCAGTATTGCCACAACTTCATAAAGTACAAGGTACCAGAGGATTCACCAGCCTGCCTAACAGGTCACCCCAAACCATACTCCGTAATTTCCCAGGTGACACAGCGAAGATCCAGGAATCCCTCCACACCCCTATCAGTACCCCCAGACAAAGAGTGTAGATACCTCAATCACATCGGGAAGCGCTTTTCAGCCATGCCGGCTCTCCCAGTAAGAGTGGTAAATTCCCTGGCACTACTTGCCTATGAGATCAGCAAATGTGGTCTGATATGGCACAGTATCTGGACAAGCTCCCGGAGGATGGCAAAGGGGAAGCAAAAAAGTATTGCTAGAGGGTGAGCACTCATTGTCAGAGATAATAAATTGTGCCATGGACATTGCTACCACTGGATTCAGGCAGCTGGCTGGGGCAGCGATGTTACGGCGTCAAGGCTGGCTTAAGGCTACTACATCCAGGCTGGAGGTCCAGACCAAAATATTAGATTTACCTTATGATGGAGAGGCTTTGTTTGGAAAACGCATTGACGATGCTCTCCATGCAATAAAAATGGACACAGTACGGCCAAGTCGTTCAGGACTTTACAATACAAAAAGCTGCCCTTTAATGGTGCCAGAGAAAGAGGGCAACCATCTTATAGAGGGGAATACCAACAATGCTGATATCCTACATATTCCTTCACAAACCAACCATTTTGGTCCCAATACCATCGACAACCACTATCAGAAGCCTACAACAGACCTCCTAGAGGAAAATCCGGATGGCAAGGATACCACCCGCAGACAATGACTTCATCCAGGTGCTGGCTAGTTCCGTCCCTTTTCCAACCAAGGTAGCTGGGAGATTAACCAACCATCTCCATCATTGGAACCAGATAACCACTGACCAATGAGTTGTAGATCTAATTCAATTCGGACACGCTTTGGAATTCATCCAAACACCTCCCCCAACCCCACATCAACCGTCCATCTAAAAACATCTACACCTTCTCAGGTGGGAAATAACCATGCTCAAGCAGGGTGCTATGGAGAGAGTTGCCTTATCTCAGAGAGGAACAGGTTTCTAATTCCGTTTCTTCTTAATCTGCAAGAAGTCAAAGCAGTGGAGACCAATTCTAGATTTAAGAAACCTCAGCAAATACCTCAAAAGACAGTCCTCCGCATTGTTATATTGCAAGATATATATTTCAACTCCTCATAAGAGGGGATCACATGTCATCCCTAGACCTTCAAGATGCATATTTCCATGTCCCCATCCATCTAAAATACCAGAAATGTATCAGGTTCACAGTAGCCAGGCGTCACTATCAGTTCCGGGTATTACTCTTCTGTCTCAAGTCTGCCCCCCGCATTTTTACAAAATGCCTTGCACCTATAGCAGCCTTCCTCAAGAATCTCGATGACTGGTTGGTCAAGGCTCCTTCCAACCAGTCCACAAGGGCGTCCACCATGGCCTGCATACACCTATGATGAGCTAGCCCTCAATCTCAATCTGGACAAATCAGTCCTTCAACCGTCGCAACTCATAATGTTCCTAGGAGCCATGCTGGACACAACACTAAACAGAGCATACCCCACAACGGAGAGGCAACAAAAGCTGATGACTCTGGCAAGACTAGTTCAAAAAAGAAAGTCATTTTCCGATCGCCTTTACAAATCCCTCCTAGGTATGTCTTCCTGCATTCATCTAATCCCATGCTGCCATCTGCACATGTGTCTACTTCCAGAAGCACTGGACATCCAGTGGGCACAGGCTACAGGAACCTTCAACATCATACAGGTCACTCCACCTCTGGTCAAATAACTCACCTGGTGGACACAACCTGTAATCCGATCAATCTGTTTGCCATTCTTACTTCAAGCCTCACCTTTTGTGATTACAACAGACGCTTCTCTGTACAGGTGTGCAGTTTACCTCCAGGATCTCTAGGTCAGTGGCAAATGGCCACCTTCCCTTCAGGCCTTCACATCAATCTACTTGACCTAAGGGCAGTATATCTTGCTCTACAAGCCTTCCTTCCCAGAATTCAAAAGTCCTCCGTTCTCTTACGGACAGACAATATGACGATGATTCACTACATAAACAAGGTGGCACCAGATCTCGCCTGCTGTCCCTGGAAGCTCAGCAAATCTGGAAATGGTCCATCCATCACTAAATACATCTGTCTGCAGAGCACGTACCAGGGAACCAGAATGCCATAGTGGACACTTTAAGAAGACTGAAAACATCATGTCATGAAAGAGAACTGGACCAGCACACCCTGGATCAAACTTCCTCCAGTGAGGCAAACCAAATCTGGACCTCTTTGCAACCTCCCACAATGCACAATGATAGTTCTTCAAAAGTTGGCATCCTCATCTGGGGTCGTGGGGAAATGCATTTTTGATTTCATGGTTTAGCATATTTGCCTACACCTTTCCTCCGATTCCTCTCCTTCCAAAACTCCTCAAGAAGATGAATGCAGAGCCCTGCAAGATGATTCTCATCGCCCCAGCCTGGCTGCGCCACTGGTTCATGAAGCCTCTCATCCTTTCAGTGCAGTGTCACATTCAACTCAAATCAATCCCATCACTTCGGACGACGAGCCAAAGACAAGTCCTACATCCAGACTCCAAGTCTGTTCGGTTATCGGCCTGGCTCCAAGTCCCACGAATTTGGACATCTGAACATTCCTTCGGATTGCAGAGACATTCTAGCCAGGGCAAGGGCGGACAGTACTAACAAAACGCACCACTTAAAGTGAGCTTGTGATAAGTCTGTGTTTTTTTCTCCCAAATCCTCAGACATCTGCTGAACAAGCACTTCACTCCACTCTCTGGATATAAAAAGGTGCTTAAAATTTTATTCGAACAGAACTAAGAGTATTCGCAAATCCAACCAACTCTTCGTAGCTTTCAGTGCACCAAGAAATAGATTCCCCGTAACAAAACACAGTATCTCCAGATGGATATCCAGCACCATTCTATCTGTCACCAGAAGGCAGGTCGGCCTTTGAACTCAAAGGTACGTACTCATTCTACAAGAGCCATGTCCACTTCCATGGCGCTGTTTGCGGATGTGAATTTGCCAGATATCTGAAGAGCGGCAACCTGGAAGAGTGCACACACCTTGGCACAACATTACTGCTTGGAATCGGAAACCCACAGAGATGCCGCAGTGGGTCAAGTGGTTCTACAGCATCTTTTTCAATAAAGGTGAGTCATTTCTACTTCCCACCATACACTCAATTCATACGCACATTTTGCTTGCAGCTTATATGTGTACATTTATTCTTTTTTACACTAGATCATACGTTGCATTTAGACAAAATGTGTTTATTACTGCTCTCTACTCTGATTTAAGCATGTGAGTCTATGAAAGTTCCATTACTAGGGTAAGAAAATAAGTTACCGGTAACTGTAGTTCTCCAGTAGTGGAATATTTTGTAGATTCACATGTGACCCACCGCCTCCCCTGAGAAGCTCTTTATTCCTCTTAGTACAGTACTACATATACGCACTAGTGCTTGGAATATCTGAAGGACTGGAGCTTTCTCAGGAAGGTTCTACAGGATGGTGTGACCTGATTGGTTAACATTTGTTTGGTTCTTTTTTAAATAATGACTAGGATAGGTTACTAAATCAAAAGGCCGAAGGCTTCTATTTCTATGTCTATTCTGACATTGCTTTTTTAAGGTGCCGTGGACTCCCCTCTCGACGATGGGTAAAGATTCAAGCATGTGAATCTATGAAAGATGCAAATAATGGAGAACTACAGTTACAGGTAAATAACGTATTTTCGTACTGTCATTATACTTTGAGGTAGCAGTTTTAGATGAAAGATGGGCAACCTAAGTCTATCAGAATGGAAATACGCAATTGGTACCTTCTGGTGAGTTTTGCATGGTGTTTCCACTCTTGTAAACATCAAGTGGGTGAGTATCCTTCACCTACAGTTAGCTGTCACAGGAGCAGCAATAAAGTGAGCTATAGAACAGTTGTAAGAAGAGTGTCTGTAGAGGACAAACGACATTCATCCCTCCATGAAACTAAACTGGAACTATGGACGCATTCACAGATCAATGCCATTGATCAGACTAGGCAGATTTTAAAGGCACACTTTGTGCACTTCAAAATTCACATGTAAGTTGCTTCTGTGAGAAGTGTGTGGCAGGAGTTGTGACAGGCACAGATTTCCATTCACAGAGAGATGTGTTGCAATCACTGCCTGCTGCATATCCCATTCTCTTACAACAGTCCTTACCTGCACAGAGCTGCCTCAGTGTAAGGCACAATGGAGGTAAGAGACAAAAATGTCTGTGCACTTCCCCGGTCTTGAAATACATGAGCGTTGGCATTCTGGTTTGTTCTCCCCCCCCCCCTTATTCGGGAGTGCAATTGTAAATCTAAACATTGACATGTGCAGCTCTTTAAAGCCCATACTGCTTGTGAGTGGGCGACCCTAGACTGAGCTGATTACATTTTCCGGGGCAACCTTTACTGGATTAGCAAAGGTGGCTCTCTTCATTAATGCCCTAACTAAATTTGAGTTTTGAGCTGGAAAACTGTGCTGGAGAAGCTCGGGCATCTTAGCATAAAAGATCAACAAACTGGATAAGTAAAGTTATTTTAAAGAAATTCACAAGCTATTGGGCTTTTACATCAGATCATTGGTCCAATTGATACCTTGGGAGGGCCTACAATGTCATTCCTACGCTGACATCAGCCAAATCTAATTATGGGCGACTGGGACGTTGGACTCCTTTGAAGAACTTACAGTATGTTCGAGCAGAATTGCATGCTGGCTGAGCTACAGCGGTTCAAAGCTTAATGCATCCAAGATGGAAGTGATGATAATCTGCTTGGCCGGGGCAGGATGGAAAAATACAAATGACATACAACTCACCATCTCAGGCCACAGACCGCAGAAGTAGGCCTAATTTACAAGCTATTACTCAGCGATTAGCACAAAAAATATCATCTTTCAGTAAGTATTTCGAGTGAAATAAATTTGCCCCCGAAACATTAAACATTTTTCACCAAATGCAAGCTTATCATTTTGGAAAAAATAAATCCCGTTTCCGTACCAAATACAGTCTTTTCAGATAGGGGACAAAACCCAGGTCTCAACATAAAAACTTCACATTATCATGAAAGCAAGCATTGGCAATGGCAATAGGTGTGGCAGTAATGGAGAACTACAGTTACAGGTAAATAACGTATTTTCTTACTGTCATTATACTTTGAGGTAGCAGTCTTAGATGAAAGATGGGCAACCTAAGTCTATCAGAATGGAAATACGCAATTGGTACCTTCTGGTGAGTTTTGCATGGGGTTTCCACTCTTGTAAACATCAAATAGGTGAGTTTCCTTCACCTACAGTCAGCTGTCACAAGAGCAGCAGTAAAGTGAGCTATAGAGGCGCTGTAAGAAGAGTGTCTGTAGAGGCAAAACAAAGACATTCACCTCTCCATGAAACTAGACGAACTATGGACCGCATTCACAGATCAATGATCAGACTAGACAGATTTGAAAGGCACACTTTGTGCACTTGCAAATTCACATGTAAGTTGCTTTTGTGAGAGGTGTGTGGCAGGAGTTGTGACAGGCACAGATTTCCATTCACAGAGAGATGTGTTGCAATCACTGCCTGGTGCATATCCCATTCTCTTACAACAGTCCTTACCTGCACAGAGCTGCCTCAGTGTAAGGCACAATGGAGGTAAGAGACAAAAATGTCTGTGCACTTCCCGTTCTTGAAATACATAAGCACTGGCCTTCTGGTTTGTTCTCCTTCCCCCCCCCTTTATTCAGGAGTGCAATTGTAAATCTAAACATTGACATGTGCAGCTCTTTAAGGCCCATGCTGCTTGTGAGTGGGCAACCCTAGACGGAGCTGATTACATTTTCTGGGGCTATCTTTAGTGGATTAGCAAAGGTGGCTCTCTTCATTAATGCCCTAACTAAATTTGAGTTTTGAGCTGGAAAACCTCGGGCATCTTAGCATAAAAGATCAACAAATTGGAAAAGTAAAGTTATTTTAAAGAAACTTACAAGCTATTGGGTTTTTACATCAGATCATTGGTCCAATTGATACCTTGGGAGGGCCTAACATGTCATTTATACGCTGACAGCCAAATCTAATTGTGGGTGACTGGGACGTTGACCTCCTGTTGAAGCACTTACAGTATGCTTGTGCAGAATTGCATGCTGGCGTAATGCATCCAAGGTGGAAGTTATGAAAATCTGATTGGCAAGGACAGGATGGAAAAATACAAATTACATACAACTCACCATCTCAGGCCACAGACAGCAGAAGTAGGCCTATTTTACAAGCTCGTACAGCTGTGCTATTGCTCGGTGATTAGCACCAAAAATATCATCTTTCAATAAGTATTTGAAGTGAAATAAATGTACCCCGAAAACATTAAACATTCACCAAATGCACTCTTATCAGTTTGGAAAAAAGAACCCCCATTTCCGTATCAAATAGTCTTTTCCGATTGGGAACAAAACCCAGTTCTCAACATAAAAACTTTCCATTATTATGAAAGCAAGCATTGGCAATGCCAATAGGTGTGGCATAACTGAAAATGGCTCTTAAGTCTCAGGCGAGTTTGGACACTCAATACTTTATCACGAATGCAATCTAACACTCATTTTTACACTCGTACATTAATTCACCACCTCTGATTCATTCTAGCAGTCACTCACTTGTCCACCCACAATAAAACACACCAAACGGTCCAGCAACGATATGCAAAATAAATTATGAGTGAAACGCAGAAAAATATAACCAGGCCACTGTCAGAATGATATGCTTATAATATAAAAATCAAATTAAACATAGCAGAAAGTGTCAGTCTTGCAATGGTATTCTACAGAGTGTATGGCTGTTTTAAAGTTCCAACATGGCCGCTTCATTTAGACGGCATGTATTGGCCATCTTAGAATATTAAACCATGGTACACTATGGACAATACCATTCCAATATAGGTACCCGGTATAGAGGCAGTACCTACCGGGGATGCTGCGCTTTGCAGATGAAATGAGTAGCAAGCTGGGGGCGAGGTTACACTCTCTGAGGAGCTGAAGTACCAGGCAGACGGTCGACGCACTTTTCGGTGGGATATATATATATTTTTTAATAAACATTTTTATTGACATTTATAGAACTTCTGAAAATAGGACGCCAGTGCAAAGATAGAGGAGCTCGCCTTCGACATCGGCACACCGGGTGGGCGACGGGTTATTGTTCTTTGGCACCACCTCCTTCAGTACCAATTGATTGAAAAAGCCTTATTTGTCTGCTATCTGGAGGGCTTGAATTAGGGTTGGACTGGGAAGAATTTGGTCCGGGCACCAAAATAAAAGTGGCCCCCATTAGTGAATTAAAAAGCTAAAAAAGTGGCCCTTTGTTTTAATATCAGCAAAACTAACCATAAAAACTGGCCCAGCAGGCCATAAAACAGGCCCAAAAACCAGCCCCCACACAGTTAACGGGGTCTGTGGCCAATCTTTGTTTTTTTTTTATAGAAAATAAGTGGATATGAGTAAATGATATGTATGGGAGTAGTGAAACTGCCAGGGGGTTGCTGACATACCAATAAGTGAACGCTGAAATATGTTAACATTTATGATGAAATTATGAAAAGTAATGACTATTTTTGTATAATAAAAACAATATACAATAAAAATAGCTATTTTCATATTTTGAGTGTATATGGTATGGATCATATAGAAGAAATACATGTTGAGCGGGATTTCTTGTTATGCATTTATGGTATTTACCCCTCGTCTTAACCTAAGTATTTTCTGTGGGGTGACCCTTGATGGTAATATATCAGAGTTGCCAACCCACCTCCTTTGACCCCTTGTATCATCCACAAGCTGAGCATGCAAGCTCAAGTGAGCTGCGACAGACAAGGTCTAGCGCTAACACCCTTGGATGCGGCACAGTGCTATGACATCTCCACCAAGGGTGCAACAGTGGAAAACCTCATAACACTCAGACACATAAATGGCTCAAACTCCTAGTTGGTCAGAACAAACTAAGGCCTTTGTAGGCTTTTTTGTTCTATCCAAAGCCACGTAGGGCTAAGAATGACACATTTCCTCCCCATGCTGTGATATTAAATGGTCTTGTAAAACGAATAATGCTTTGCTTCTGCCCAATACTTTGGGTGTTGTATTTTATCTATGAAAACTTTTTTCTACAACATATTTTTCATCCCATGTATATGTTCAAAGACATGTCTGGTACAGACCCAACCTATTTTGAGCTACAACAATTTGGTAATACCAATGGCTCCATGGTACTCGCAGTGTGTGTTTCCTTTATTCTTCATGCATTTAGTAGAATGGTCTGCTGCTCCTCCAGGGCTAACTACAATCCACAGATCGGTACCATCCCTCCCAGAGAGGCACTATTCCAGCATCATATACATTTGACTGAGGCATTCTATTACTGTGAACAGTGGAAAGTACCTCTTTGCCTTTATGTATTGTGAGTAGAGGCGTGCGTAACTTGTGTAATTTTCTGTAGTGTAATTGCGAGGGATTACTGCAAAATTATGCAGAATTATGCAAGGAACGTAATCCAGAATTTACTGCTATTTTAACGCAAAAGGCACCCCCGCATCCAAAATGGACCAGAGGATGCATTTTTTGCTAAGAAAATAGTGCTATATGCAACAGAACACAAACAGCAGCAGCTGCTTGTGCTCTCCTAGCTTGTTGCTCCCGTGCTCCTGCAGTAGTATTTTTGCCCCAAACTACTCTTAATTACGCAATCAGATGCAATCACTTTATTTCAGTAATTTTATGTGACAAGAGTAACATGGAATTACCAAAATTACTCTGATTTCTCTGGCATAATTATACTTAGTAGATCAACACTGTAAGCAGTTCCTTAAGAGAAGTAGAAAAGAGTGTGTGGTCGGTCAATTGTCTAAGGCAGGGTTCTACAAAGTCTGTCCTCCAGGACCGACTTGCAAGAACCGTGGTCTAAGGGAACAGATGGGAGGTTCGCTCCTTTAGGAACTAGGGCCCTCACATACCCACACACTAGTTTAAATTGGTGAGTCTACTTGTCTGATTAAAAACACCTCTCGAGCTGGCAGAGATTGAGTAAGTCGTCCTCTGCTGCTGTCACGACGACACAGACACTAAATTAGCATTGACTTTGCCTTCACTCAAGGAGGCTAGAGAGCCTCCCTACCTGGGTTAGCATTTTGAAGGTACACCATATTTCGGTTATAATTGTGATTGGATTATCCTTGATACTAACCCGTATTCCAACCACTGTGTAGATGAAGAAAAAAAAATTCTGGTCCTTATGAATTGTCAGTTGATTATTTTTTTGACAAACCAAGCAAGAAACATGTTGACCTCTGACTTCTTTGAGCTACCAGAGATCATTGTCTCTAAGGTTAGCCACCACTGTTTTTCATCAGACAAGTAGACTCGTCTATTAAAACGTGCTTTAGAGAACTACTTTGCCAATTTTAACAACACGATTCCTACGCACTTGCACCTCACTACGCTCATCTACACATCACGGCCCTACACCCCCACTTCACATAACGGCTTGCGAATAAAAGATCTCTGAGAAAGAGCTCCTTTAAGGGAGCCCGTATCGCATTACAGTGCCGGCCCAACGAGGAGCAAGCCTTATGATGATGAAGCATGAGACCCATTTGGGTGTGTGAAGGCCATAGTTCCTAAAGGAGCAGACCTCCCGTCTGTTCCTTAGACAATTGACCGACCTCGGATCTTGCCGCCAGCTTGTTCTGCCTTGCACTATGGCTGGGGGGGGCAAAACTACACCCCCCAGAATTCCCTGAACTGCCCGGAGGCCGCAACGTTCTTGGAGGGTGCCGGACCGCCATAAACTGTTGAGAGGTGTCCCGCAGCGCGGGACACACCTGGGGCCAGCACGGGCGAAGACCGGGCCATGATCGGGCCTGTTTGCACCTGTCAGCGGCAGGCAGAGCCCCCCCCCCCCCCTTTTTGGGCTCGTATTTCAGTGTGCAGCAGATTAGAGGTTATCTGACCAGTGTAATACATTACCCAGGACAAGGTACTTTCTTTCTGTGGCCTACTTTTCTGTGACTGTCACGTATGACTGTTTGGCCTGGATAGCCACTGGTGATTTCTATTTGACAACATTGTGCTGATTTTTAGCTGAAGGGGTTAAATGGTGCGTAAGGGTGCTGCGACCATGGGAAAAAAGAATGGTCCTACCGTTAAACCCCCGTCCGATTCTGCTGCCCCTGTGTATCTAAAGAAATAGAGCTGGTTGAAAGGCGGCTCTCGCTGGACAGGGATGTGTCACTTGCACCCCCTCATAGGTCACCCGTTTGCTCTAGTTTGGAGGGGCCCTCCCATGACAGGGGACGATTAGGGGATCGCGAGAAAGATCTTGAGGGGGGGCTCTATTCCTGGTATGGACAGTTCTATAATTTCCACCACACCAGTTATTAGCCCGAGGCGGAAACGGAAGGCTTGTGTATCTGCCCAGCCTCCTGTTGAGGCTCTGCCGGTGGCGCGACCCATTTCTAATTTATCTGGAGAGGAGGGGGGGCCTGGGGGCCCTTCCCTCAGGAATCTCTTGATTAGGGACCTTAAGACTTTGCTAAACAATAAGCTAGATCCAATCCTGGAGAGATTTTCTCACATTGAAGACAGGGTTTCTGAGTTATTTTCCTTGAGGGTTAAGGGGAGGGTGGGGTGCGGGGAAGGCCAGGAGCAGGTCTCATCAGCTGAGCATCGGGGGTCAATTGATTCTATCGGCCCTGTGAAGGATCCTGTGTCTACTCATGACCTCGAAGGTGCAGGCCCCATCCAAGTTGCACCAAAGCCAGGGTACGGGGGGACTCGTAGCATAGTTGCTCCCCCCGTCCTTTGGGCGATAA
The DNA here is from genome assembly GCA_963921515.1 of Calotriton arnoldi. Lineage (NCBI taxonomy): Eukaryota > Metazoa > Chordata > Amphibia > Caudata > Salamandridae > Calotriton > Calotriton arnoldi. The sequence continues at coordinate 1,110,880 of CAWUFW010004770.1, forward strand.
AGGGGGGAGTCTGTGCCCAGTGTTTCCTATTATCCCTGGGGGAGTGTTGAACTTGCCCCTGGAAGCAACTCCTTATGTCATTGTCCTGGGGAATGTCCCCTCTCACCCCATTGTGGAATCATATCAGGAACTTAAGAACAAGGTGATGCACTGGCTTAGCTCACATCTCTCTCACAGGAAGGAGATTGTGGATGCTGTCATCATGGTACACAGAGTAAGCTGGATAGGCAAGGATAGGAAACCTTGGGCAGGAGACTGTGTGGTGGGTAACTTTAATAACACCTGGCTAGCTGGTGACCTAGTTGCTGCTGCCCCTCGATTGTCATCAGGCACACCAGGGATAGTTGCACTGCCTCTGGGTTACTTTTACAGACTGGGTAGCTTAGCTCACCCATCAGATTTTCATCACTCTGCTAGGGGGTCCGGTCTAGCTAATGACCACCTTGCACTTAGACCGTCCCCCCTTGTGTCCACCTCCAATAGATTTCTCCCTTTGGGAAGAATCACGTACATCCAGTCAATCGCAGGACTCCAAACCACTCGGTCTCGTAGGGCCTACAATGTTTCTCCGGTAGTTTAATCTCAGCACCCAAAGGGCCTTACGATGCTGTCTTTGAATATTGCGGGTCTTTTCTCGAAGTTCAGTGATCCTAGGTGGGTGCAATTTGTTAAATCTTTTCACATCATTTGTCTCCAAGAAACTTGGGAAACTGATAGCCGCTTCTTCCTTGAGGTTTACATGACTTACTTTGAACCTACTGTACCCTCAATGGCAGGAAGGGCGAAGGGGGCTTAATTATGTTTTTCAGAATTGAATTGAGTGGTTGGATTTTGGATCTCAATAGGCACGTGTGCACAACGCAGGGAGTACGGCTTTCACTGCCTGGCTGTTTTCCAGTGGTTTTAATCTATTATTATAATAGTAAGCGGGGTAGCTCAGAGCCCTTCGGAGTTTCTCATCTGGATGGTGTTTTGAGGTCCATTACAGCTGAGGGTGATGGCCAAGCTCAAATCGTACTTGTCTGTGATTTTAATTGTCAATGATGTAACCCTCCCCTAGACGACAATGCCTTAACTTGCAGTTGTCTGTTGAAAGATGGTCTACATTTTGTACACTCATAGGAAGGTCGGGAGCTCAATGAGCTCTTACTCTCATAATTTGGTTGTTAGTATGGAGAAACTGGTGAACTCTTTGAACCCCGTAATTTGCCCGACTTTTAAAGGGAGAGGCTGTAGATCGTTCATTAATTTTATATTTGTTTCAGCACCATTATACTTGCTTATTTCTCATTTTAATATTATTTTTAGCCCTTTTAGTGATCACAGCCCATTGTCCTTAACCTTGGATATCGCTATGGTCCCGAAACCACAAGCAAGGGGGGTTCTAGCGAGGCTATCTGCTGTTGACCAGGGGAGAAGGTTCAAATGGTCTCAGGTGGACTCTCAGCACCTCCAAGCCTTCCTCTTTGCGACTTGTCTATGTGAAATCAACATGTCTCGATAGTGATGAAGGGGTGGATGAGGTATTGGAAGCTTTCAAAGGCATAGCCCCGGGGGTTCGTAAACTAATGACTGTTACAGCCTCTAGTGCCCGGGTGTCACAAAATCCTAAATGGTTTGAGAGGGACTGCTCGAGAACCCTGCGCCATCTGAAGGCGGCCTTGAAGCACTCACCGAGGGACAGGCACGTGATCAAAGATTGTAGGGAGGCTTACAAGCAGGCTCAAATGGCGTGCAAACATAACCTACTGGAATCAGCCTAGGAGGAGCTCTGTCAAGCTGTGAGATGGGGGGCAGCTCTCTTTTTTGGAGAGTAGTTAACAGGCCTTGCTTTGCTGGGCGCTCTGGTCAGCTCCTATGCCATCACATCTCAGAACAATAGTGGGTCGATCATTTTGAGGTTATTTATAATCGGGTTTGGGAGGGGGTGTTAAAACTCCTGATGCACCTGTCACAGTTGGTAACTGAGTGATCTTCACCCTAGATGAAGTAACAACAGGCATTCTTTCCTTGTCTAGCAATAAGGCCCCCGGGCCCTGTCAGTATACTGCCAGATCTGTTCAAAGCAAATACAGAAGTCTGGACCCCAATTCTAACGCAGGTTTTGAACATGGCTGCACAGGAAGGATCGTTACCATCATGGTCCACTGCTGTGATGGTTCCCATTTTTAAGAAGGGGGACAAAGAGAACCCGCAATGTTATTGATCAATATCCTTATTGGATGCAACGGGTAAGGTATAGGCGAGGGTGATTTTAAATAGGTTGTGCGACTGGGCAGAAGGAAATAATATTTCGAGTGATATTCAATATGGCTTTAGGGCAAGGAGGTCGACTTCAGACCAGTGTTTGAATCTCCATCTAATTATTAATAAATACACGATGGCCCAGTCTGAATCTTTACATCTAGCATTTATGGACTTGACATCCGCATTTGATAGGGTGAACCGAGTGAAACTCTGGGTTTTACTCAGTAAGATGGGGGTTGATCCCAGTATTGTGGCCCTTTTAGCTTATCTCCATTCAAAGACTTCAGCCTTGGTGTATCCTTCTCAGGGTGCAGCGTGTACTCGTTCATTCTTGATGAGCTGTGGGGTTCATCAGGGTTGCATACTTACCCCTTTTTTGTTCACCTTGTATGTGAACGGGCTAGAGTCTGTGCTTTTAGCAATTGCAGCCAACTGCTTTAAGGTTGGTGACAAGTTTCTCCTGTTTTATTATATGCAGATGACACGGTTCTTATGGCTCGGAATGCACACGGGCTGGATTTGCTGCTGGCTAGGTATGTGTCTTTTATGGGGCATCTTGACTTGTCTCTCAACTACTTCGAAGTCATATGTTCCCCCACTCTTTAGGAGAGCAAATCGCTCCCCTTGTTACCAGTCACACTAGAATTCTCCTGATAGGGGATTTCAACTACTGGGCAAATGACCCTCTAGGAGGACCACACTCCACCGAGCTGACCGAACTACTAAAAAACCTGAACTTCACCCAACAAATCTTCTCAGCCACCCACCTAAAAGGTCACACTCTCGACCAACTCTGGACCACCAATCTGGTGGTATCAGCTCTATCCATCACACCCTGCGTATGGTCAGACCACTACCTGGTAAAATTCTCCTTAAAGCACTCACCCACAGGAAAAAGGCCCACGTTAAAAGGGGGGGTTAGCCAGAAAATGGAACTCCATTGACAACAATGACTTCCTCACGACGCTGATCAACGCAGCTCCCACTCCTACTCCTGATGTTAATAAACACGAGGAAATGTTCTCATCTTGGCTCTTAGCAGCCAGCAACGTACATGCTCCACTTAAACGAATTCGATTCACCCGCCGGCATGAGGCTCAGAGATGGTTTTCCCCCGAGCTAAAATCTCAAAAACGCTCCCTCCGCCAAACAGAAAGAAAGTGGAGGACGGACTATTCTCCAGCAGGCAAAACGACATATGCCCAAGCCCTGAAAGAATATAAAACTGCTATCTCCGCAGCAAAGGCAGCGTATTTCTCATCACGCATCCTCAGTTCCAACAACGAAGCTAAAGAAATATTAACTATAGTTGACGAACTATCCAACCCAGAGAGAGTGCTAAGCATACCTGAGCCGTCACAGGCTCTTTGCGACTCTCTGAATAATTTCTTTAAAATCACTGCCATCAAGGCCAGTATCCCTCTCAGAACCCCGCAATCCATCACGGTGCCCACACCCAGGAACACCCATTCTCTGGATGCTTTCCCACCCATTGACACAGATACCCTAAATAACCTACTAGCCAAAGTTAGATCTGGCTCTCCCCTGGACCCCTGCCCTCCTCACGTCTTAAAAACAGCCTTCATGGCCTTCCCTGACCCAGCCCTTGCCCTTTTAAACCATTCCCTGTCCCAGGTCTGTGTCCCCAATGCATTCAAAGAGGCGATAGTAGTCCCCCTTCTCAAGAAACCTGGCGCAGACCCTCAAACGCTAGCAAACTACCGCCCCATTTCTTTGCTTCCCTACCTAGCCAAGCTAATAGAAGCTCACGTGGCAAAATGCATGTCCAACTTCTTGGAACAGACGGGATTTCTTGATCCCTGCCAAGCAGGTTTTCGGCCAGCACACTCGACGGAAACAGTGATCTTGGCAATACTTGACTCCCTAGGTGGAAACACAGACAGAGGTCTTTCCCAAGCCCTGGTGCTGCTTGATCTTTCGGCCGCATTTGACACGGTCAACCACAACATATTGGTGGACTGTCTCTGCGAGGCTGGCTTCCAGGGCCCAGCCCTTAGTTGGATCAACTCTTTCCTAGAAAATCGCACTCAGGCAGTCCGCATCGGCCATTTCACCGCCCCTAAACTAAAAACTATCTGCGGGGTCCCACAGGGCTCCTCGCTCTCCCCGCACCTATTTAACCTCTATCTCTTCCCACTGATTAAATCTCTGAAGGAAAGAAGAGTGACAATCTTTAATTATACAGACGACCTCCAACTCGTGTTCACCATTGACAACTCCCCACAGTCAATATCTGATTTTCAATCTACCATGACTTTCATCCGGCAATGGATGGACCACAACCACTTAAAATTAAACCCAAACAAAACTGAGCTAATACTGACGGGCGGAGCCCAAAATCAGTGGGGCCCACAATATTGGCCCAGCGACTTGGGCTACCCTCCTGCCCCCTCTACCTCAGTAAAAAGTTTAGGGGTCACCATAGGTAACGACCTGTCTTTAAAGTCGCACGTAGGCACGGTGGTTTCCGCCTGCTTCTTTCAACTACGAAAAATCAGAAAAATAAGCAGGCTACTGTCCCAAGCAGCACTGGTACAGGTGGTGATAGCTCTGGTTATATCTCGCCTAGACTACGCTAACTCCATTTATTTAGGACTTCCACTTGGCCTTACTAGGCGACTTCAGATGGTACAGAACCAAGCGGCCCGACTAATATTCAATCAGCCCAGATGGCAACAGGCCTCCCCTATCCTTAGGAAGCTGCACTGGCTTCCCGTTCCCCAGCGCTGTGCCTTTAAAGCCGGCTGTCTGGCGTTCAAATCTCTCAACGGCTGTAGCCCTAAATTCATTGACAACCTCATCTCCCGTTACATCCCCTCACGTAACCTCCGCTCAGCCCAACTCAACCTTCTCTCAGTGCCATCTTTCAAGCTGAAGCACCAAGGGGGATGCAGATTTGCAATCTTGGCTCCACGCTTGTGGAACTCCATCCCCCTGGATATTAGACTAAGTACCAACTTACTTACCTTTAGAAAATCTCTCAAAACCTGGTTATTCACACAAGCATACGCATGATCTGTTCCGGGCTGGCTATCCTCTAGTTGTTTTCAGCGCCAAGAAACCAACTGGTGTACGAGCGCTCTATAAAACACTGATAACATAACATAACATGTGTAATGATAGTGGGCCCCAACACGACAAGTAGCAAGACTTTTAAGATATCCAATTTTACCCTGAGCAAAGTTAAGGCGTTCCCTTATTTGGGTGTTTTATTTAAAGTTAATAATTGTTGGAAACCTTTAGTCGAGGCAAAAAGGTCAGAGTCTGTAAAAACAATGGGGGCAGTTCTTAGTTTTGCACATAGGCTTGGCTCAAGGGCTTCAAGGGATCTCCTAAAAATCTATCAGGCCAAGTGCAACTCACAGCTTCGTTATGGCAGTGAGGTCTGAGGGTATTTCAAGTTGGATCGGATCCAAATGTTGAAGAATAATTTTTTACGTAAGTTGGTCCAGGTCCCTCAGTGTACCCCAGCCTTTTTTGTGCATGCAGAGCTTGGGATTGAACAAGTCTCGGACGTGATATCTTTAAGTCCGCTCCTGTGCTGGATTAAGATCTGGAGCTGGGCGGAACTGACGCTAAGCGGGTTGATCCTTGAGGACTGTTTGGCCCTGGATCGGGTAAATAGCATACCGTGGATAGCTTATGTTAAGGCACCCTTTTCTTCCATAAGTAGATCTGATATTTTTGTGGACCCTACTTTTCTCTCCGTCTGCGAACTGGGGAGTGTCAAAAGGTTGTTTTAGGAACGCTCTCATTTGGAGAGAGAAGGCTTAGAACTTCAGATGCCATCAATTCGAGGTCGCATGCTCTTAAAAACTGTGCAGGTAATGGAGCCGAATCTGGTCATGGTTCGCTCACAGCACAACAGGTTCTTATTGGCCAGGTTTAGGATCAATCAATTGCACCATTTCTTGGCAACTCCATGCGGGTGGGTACGGCCTGAGTGAGGTAAGGGCACCCTGCAGCTGCAACAATTTATTCTCCGCAGGATATGCTGCATTTTACAATGTTTTGCTCTTATTTCAGCTGGCCGAGAGAGTTTTTTTAATTCCATTGTTGAAATCTTTGAATTTGAAACTAGTTAGGCCTACCCTGATGTAACTTCAGATGCTCCCCACTGAGTATGTGATTTTTACTGTTTTATTATTTTTACGAGCTGTCTGGGTGTGGAGGAGAACGAGACCAGATTAATTGTCTTAATGTTCAGTTTTATAAGCAATTATGTTTGTTTTTATCAATTATGAATTTGATATTATTATCTTTTGATCTGTATTCTTTTATAGTGATTTTATTTACTGAACAAAGATTTATATTGATTGACCGTCCACATACTCTCTTTTCTACTTCTCTTAAGGAACTGCATACTTTAAAGACTATCAAATGTATCAACAGAAGTGCATATGCTGGACCTACAAGTGCCACCAGTCCCTTTTCTTTTTGATATATAATTATACTTAGACCTGGGTGAAATTTTGAGGACTATTGACTGATCAGCAGTCTCTCTCCTTTCAGGAAACTGCTCGTCCTGTACACTCAGGAGTGTGGAATTTCATAAAATATCTACTTGTCCATGGGGCAAGTTGTTTCATAAATCTACTTATCCTGTAACAAAATCCACTTGTCCCTTTGTGCCGTGTAATGCGACTACAAATTATGGCAGCAATCTCATTATATAAGAGCTCTGATACAGCCTCTCTGATTATGCCAGGGCTCATACCATAGTAGGGGGTGAAAACCAGCAATTGCCCTATTTTGCCATGTTTCTGCAGATCTACATACTAGGGCCGAAGGTAGTGGTAAGCAATAGTTCCAGGGCTGGAATGCGCTTTTGAGTCTCTGCAAACCTACTAACTTGCATGTTTAAAGGGTTTTCACCAACTCTTCTCTAATCTTTTCCCATACTGAGAAAAGTTAAAACCTTAATCCTGACAATGGCAGATGTAAAACTTCTTCTAGGGCTGGGAAAAAAGTGGTTGAAGGGAAAGTGAACTTGCAAACACTCAGATTTTTGCATGAGCAAATCTACACATGCAAATTTGCTCATGCTCAAATGCAGTTGACAAATATTTTCTAGGAGTACTATTTCTTGACCTACTTCTGTAAATTCTTGTGAATTCATGAAAGCCGTAAATCTGCATTTAATGGAAGGAGATATACCATGGGTGTACTTTTTGAGACTTTCATTAATAACTGGGCCCCTAATTAGGTCTGGCATTAACCATGACTTTTTGTGTTTATTAAAATTCTGACTCTGTCTATTCGCTGGCTTCACTGTGAGTGACAGTACTCTGCTCTTTCACATGGAGCATGTTGGCACACAAATTAGTTATGTACAGTGCCAGGAACTACTGTGGCAGTGTGTGTTTTGTGAGACCAAAAACATGTTTTGCTTTTGCCAATGTTTGTTATAATAGTGAGGGCCCGGCAGTTTCCACACCAATAAGGTTTTACAAAAACCATGCCAAAACATTGACAAAAACAAAAGGCTACCACCAATTTCAGACCTACTGGCTTTGCCAATGCTTGTTTCTTTTTGTTTCCCATAATCTTATTGAAACTGGTTACACTGATTTTCCATTGTGAATATTTTTGGGAAATTCAAGCATACATCAACACATTTTACTAAATGAGGCTGCAAAGAAATGGTACCTAAAATGTTACAGTAGTTTAGTGAAATGTTTTTTTCCTACTTGCATTTTTTGTTAACATGTTTTGAAAGCAAAGAATCATCAATCTTGCTTTCAAGCTTCTGCAAATATTTGCAAATAATCGGAGAGCATTCTGGGAGCATTATATATAGCCTCATATTGCTAAACTTTGAAAACGTGTGTACACATTTTTATACTGGAACCACTGTCAGTAGTGCTGTCTGAGCTTACATTTACTTGGCTTTGCATTAAAGAACCATAAATACAAGTTTGAACAAACAGCATTAACACATGGGCACAAATATTCCCTTACCTGCAGACAATGCCCTTCCCTGATCCATAATGTGGTACTGTGAACTGGCAGCCAAAGGGTTTGTGCTGCAGGGGGTTGGGCCTTCTTGTCCCAAGGACAAAATACACATGTAAACTTGTTGCCCTTGACCCCAAACAATATGCCCTGGGTTTCTGGCTATAGGAATTCCACATCACTGACCCTCCATCTCATCAAGGAGCGTATCCTGTGGCAGACATCCAGTGGGAGATTTCCAAGCTGCTCGTGTATCCAGCCCCAGCCCCTGGATCAGCCGGAGCAGAGTCTAGGGGTACTGGGTGGATGAAGAACCATTGGACTTCAGCTACTGGGGAAAAGAATTCTCGGGTAGTTGTACGTATCTCATCCCTGAAGAAACGAGTAGGCCCCTCATTCCAAGGTCAACGCAACAGGAGCGTGGTCTGATAATGCAACAGGATAAAAGGCCACCGCTAAAATGGCCTGTGTTGAAGATTGGCTTATGAATACATAATCCAGCCATGAGTAGTAGTGGTGGGAGTGAGGAAAAAAAGCTATAGTCCCAAGTGTTGGGTTGCACCATTTGCCTCGTATCCACCAAACCTATAGTCTGAAGGGAGTGTTGAAGTGCTTTTGTAAAGCTGCCCGTGCTTGTGTGCTATCCAGTTGTGGGTCCCAAGTAAGAATAAAATCACCCATGAGTATTATGTCTCCTTCAGCAACCCCCCCTCAAGAGTGTTAGAAATGATGGGAGGAAATTGGCTTGTGAAGGGTTTGGAGTGTAGATTGAGGGAATGTTCCAGGTTAATGTGGTTAACAAAGTAAACACAAGGAGATGATGGACGGAGCGCTGAAACTTTTCAGACACTCACCACGAGTCACAGATCTGAGTTGAATCCATCATCGGTCTTTACCTCACTTTGCCACCACAGATGGTATGCCCAGATGTGGGTCCCTTGCTCACTTTGCCACTGGATTCAAGCTAGCCTGGCTGATGAGGGGTGTTACCCCGAAACCGGTCCCAGGATGCTTGTTTCTGGTCCAGGTAAGACCTGGCTTGGCAGTTCGGGCTGGACTGTTCCCATGAGGAACAGAGTCAATACTGATTTGCATATGGCTGGGTCTGAACTGGGGTGGCAAGTGAGATAAAGAATGATGGATTCAACCCAGATCTGTGACTGGGGTGAGTGTCTGAAAAGTTTCATCACTCCGTACATCGTCTCCTTGTGTTTGCTTTGTTCACCTTAAGTTGGAAGGATATGCCCAGACGTGGGTACCTTGCTCACTTTGCCACTGGATTCAAGCTAGCCTGGCTGATGAGGGCTGATGAGGGGTGTTACCCTGAAAATAGTCCCAGTATGCTTGTTTCTGGTCAAAGAAAGACCTGGCTTGGCAGTTCGTGCAGGACTATTCCCATGAGGAACAGGGTTAAGACTGATTTGCATATGGCTGGGTCTGAACTGGGGTGGCAAGTGAGCTAAAGAATGATGGATTCAACCCAGATCTGTGACTGGGGGTGAGTGGCTGAAAAGTTTCAGCATTCCGTCCATCATCTTCTTGTGTTTGCTAATGTGGTTAACACCATTGTTGTGGCTGGTGTGTGCATCGACCGAACATCCCCCCTTGTCCTCCCTCATACCAATGTTGTAATTCCCCATTTAAGTATCCCGTCCCTCAGCACGTCAAAAAACGACTCCTGCATGGAACACCAATGGAAAAACAAAACAAACGTAAATGGAACCATGTTTCCCAACATTCGAAAGACAGTCTAAACCACTGTGGAAGCGTGTATGTGTGATTAATTAGCCACTTGGAGCCTTCATAATGGAGTAACTAGTGGTCAAAGTAACAAGTGAGAGAGTAGGCACAGCTAATATTAATTGGACATTCAGGGTACATTAAGCGGTATAGACAATGAGGCGGAAATGCGAGTTTCAGTACAACATAATAAGGAACTTCCACATGGTGGGGCCTACTGTACAGACTGGTAACAGGCAATTAATGAACTCCGTAGTCAAAAAATTTCTTTGCAACGGAGAGTAGAACACTACTGCTTCAGCCGATGGCACTCCGCTTCCCCTGCCTCTGGGAACGGAGTTGTGGGAGCCAATATCCATAGTTCGTATCAGTCTGGGGGCCAGTGGATGGAGCTCCAGTTTGCTTTGAGTGAAGATCTCAGATCTGGATCACACAACAGATCAGAGCCGCTGCCTCTGGAAGATTGGTGAAAAGGTGAGCTTTGTTGTGGTAGGAGAAAGCCAAGTCGAATGGGTATGTCCATCTATATTTGATATTGTCTTGGCATAGTTTATCGGTGACTGGTCAGAATTTCTGTCATCAAGTCAGAGTTGCTGGGGCTACATCTTGGAATATGAGACATGATGCTCCTTGATAGCTCACTTCGCTCAATTTCCTTGCAGCCTGGATGACAGCCTCCTTCGTTTTGAAAGAATTAAGCTTCGCCAAAACATCTCTAGGCCATTTCCCTTCACCTTGGGTCAGTGGGCCCATTCTGTGGACACATTCCAGCTTGAACTTGGGGCCTCCTATTCCCAAGAGCTCCGAAGACAGACTCACCACAAAGGTGTCCAGATCTGGTCCCTCCGCCCCTTCCTCCAGGCCACGCAGCCTAATATCACGTTGAGAACAATTTTCAAGGTCCTCCCATTTCAGAAGTGTTGCGTGAAGATGTGCTTTAAGACAGCCAGTGGAGCTCCCAAAGTGGTCAGCCTGCTGAGTCAGGGTTTGGCAAGTAGTGTCGAGGTCCAACGTTCGTGTGCCGATAGAGTGCACATCTTGTTGAAGAGCAGTGAATTTGGAGGTAAGTTTGGATCAGAGGGCTTCCAAGAAGGTAGTCCGATCAGCCTTAACATCTTCACGTAGTTCATTTTTGAAGTTGCGAAGAGAGGATGGGAGGTCCTCCTTTATTAAGATCATGTTGTCTTCTCCTTGGGGGGAGGAGCGAGAATTTCGTGAGTCAGTTGGCTGGAAATAACTCGAGACCCTGTTGGTTTGGGATTTTTTTGGGAGGCATGTAGAGTGGTCGTCAATGGGCAAGCAAGGGTGATGACACAGCGTTGCCAAGGCTATTCAAATGCCACGTGGTGGAGCAGGCAAGTGGTTATACTGTGGGATCTCAAGAATAGTAAGGGGGCAAGTAGTTCACTTTAGGGCTGTCTGGTGAGGACAAGGATGGGGGCTGTGCCGAAAAAGAGACTTTCAACAATAGTCTCTGTAGTAGGTGAAGAGATGTCTCGGTGTGATGTCCAAGGAGGGCACCTCTCCCAGGGTGATGGGGCTAGAAGTCGATGGGTCGTGAGTGCTCTTCAGGAGCAGCAGATAATAAAAACCTCCAACCCGTGCCCTGTGTTTCTCTCAGTACACCCTGATGTACAAATAGAAGTAGTGTACGATCGTGGCCAACGATTAAGGAGACACCTTGAGAGACCCTAGTAGCACTCTAGGGCAGGCTGTGCTGGTTAAATGGTGGAAGAACTACTGGGCCTCGGAGAGGAGCTGTCCCAATGAAGATGACATTATATCTCTGTCAGCAATCCCACTTGGGGCATTGGTCGAATGCCGTGGAGCGATATAGCCCAGTGTAGTCGAGGGCCTATGTGTGGGACTTTGCAGAGGGATTATTTGCCCCGATGAATTTATGGGGTGGCTACCATTTTGTTGAAGCGCATGGGGACCAGACTTTGAGGTTTTCAAAAAGCTTCAGATGGAAGACCCATCTCTCCACCAGACTCTGCCAGAGGTAGGAGCAAGGCAAGGTAGGAACTGGCAATCATGTGATCCTCTGATCAGAAGCTGTGTCTTTCAGGGCACGGTCTGAGCAGCACCGTCTGCTACTCAGCAGGCTGGGGTCAACAAAGGGGCCACTGTGCTGCAATTGGGCAGTCCTTCTTGCTCCCCGTCACGTTGCAGTCGAGCCTCATGGCGGGCGCGTGTGGAGCCCCGGGTGCTGAGGGCTCAGGTGCTGTTGCAGCGTCACATGGTGTAAGTGCGCGGACCTTGTTTGGGGTGGTTCTGGTGCAAGGTTGACCTTGTCGTCCGCGGGCCCATATGGTGTGCCGTGGGCATCTCTGTATTAGTGTGTGGCGTGTCTCTGCCTTCAGCACAAGCCTCGTCATGGCCCGCCTAACGTCTGCGTCCGTGCAGGGGTTTCGTGATGCCCTCCGGGGGGACAATCTGGCCTCATCAGGTCACCGCACTCCATCCTCAATCTCCGTGAAAGCTGCGGGGAGAAGGATCACCCTAGGAGCCCTGTTACCTTGATTTAAGAGCTGATGGCCGTGGAGCTCGTGCGGGCCACGTCCATGCAGCCATGATGGTTGGCCACGTCTCCATGATTTTGTTTTTGTAATAAGAAATCAGTTTCTGTTTAAATGATCAACAAATACTACAACGGAAAAAGAGTTGTGGTGGTTTTCTCACTTCCTTTTGTAACTCTCAGTGGTTGCTATTTTCCCCGAGGAAACGGAGTTCTTGGTGCCCTCTCAACCAGGACTTGACACCTGATTGTAAATCAGTAAATAGAACCACAATTAGGTCAAGGTTTGAAATTTGTAAAAAAAAAAAAAAAAAAAAAATGCAAATTCCTGCTCTATAGGACCAAGTCACCAGGCTGCCACAAATAAGGCTAACAATCTTGGAGTCCTGATATAATATTACCCTTACATGAAAACCCAAGTGACTTCTATGGTCCGTTATATTTTCTTTGGCATCCAAAACAAAAATGTGCATCATTTTACCCCCGCTACCTTTAAGGGTCTAGTAGTGGGCTTGGTGGTTACTTGCAGATTAGACTCCACTAACTCTGTTTGCGGGCAGCGCCAACAATCAAGCACTGAAATTATAGTTGACACAAGATCTATGTCAGCAGCCAGGTACAGACTACATTAGACACGGAGGAAAGGAGCTGTGCAGGACGTTGCATCACATTGCTTAGCTGACAATGTACAATGTACTCCAGTCAACAGTGTGCTATGGTCTTCCAGTGAGGGCGCATTGCAGCCTGCATCTTACTGCCTGGCCACGAATGGTGGCTGTCGATGCTTTACTCAGGGAGTGACTAGAACAATTTAAAGCCTCTCCAATTGGTGCTCTCTGCCCTTCCATCATGCGCCTGCCACCGTCCGGTCAGATCTTAGTTGAACATGGCCTAGATACATGCTACATGTAGCACATTATATGAATGCTTTCAACTTATTACATGTTGTATATAGCTATCTCCACACTTCGGTGGTGCTGAAACTAGCACAAAAATAGTAAAAGCTGGTATCCCTCTGCATTGCACAAAGCCGAGGTCTCTCAGTGTTTCAATGTTCTTAACAACTAACATCTCACTTGGTACAATTTTGTACAGATTCCACCCACTGTATAAATGAACAGTTTCTACGATATAGCGCTTGGTGTCTCCACTTGAGAATTTGGGCAAAGAAAAATGAAAGCCACCCACATGATGTACACAGCTAGATTTGAAATAGACTAATATTGATCACACATATGGATTGTAGCTTTAACAATATTTGTTACACATAACTAAATTGAGTATTAAGTCGTCATAACATTTACAAAATCAACACGAGCTCCGCCATTTGCACCATGTCCGCCTGGACACAGAATGCACCATTCGTTGCACAATATATCACAAAGATCCTCACTATGCTACAAGCATCACACTCTTTAGACGCACTTGTAGCACAGGACCACATTCTCTAGAAACACTCGTCATGCAATTCCACACTGAAATCCACAAACATAATTCGAGGCTGGGCCAAAACATGCCTAATACATCTTGAAGCTAGATCCAGCTGCATTGAGAATGGCACAAAATGTGCCTGGTACAACCTCTGTCTGACCCCATATCAGGTAAGACACTCATGTGAGAGCAGGTTGCAGTCCAGTGACATTCTTATATAGCTTTGGCAGGCTGGCCTCCGAGTTGTATGTACTGAGAGCTGGTATGCAAACAAACTGGATAAAGAGATTTAAATCAAATACAGCTCAGAAATCCAATAACTTCAAGGAGCTTGAATCCACAAATGCAAAGTCTGGTCCATCACACCTCTCCAAAGAGGTGATTATTTATCTTTCCACTGGAGCTTGTCAGAAGAAAGGCCAAACTGACCTTATCCAGTAGAACGTTTCACATCGTAGCTTCACCACCAAAACCATTGTTCATTTACAGGACATCATAGTCTTTGTCAACACTGATCTTAGAGTACACTTTGGCTGCTACCAGCACATTGGTTCCCTCCAGGGGATAGTGCTGCTATGTGTAGCATCTTGAATTTTTACTCCATTACTTTGGCTGTCACACGCAACCAGTGTTGCTGTCTAATGTTGACACTTACATGGTCTGGTTTCTCTGCCCCAGAAACCCTCCTAGTAACAAGTTTCTGAATTTCTTGGTGTCAGGGTAAGGCTGAAGTGTCCCTCTATCTGAAACCATTCCCTGCCTTCCTGTAAACTTTGAGACCACAGTAAGCCACAGTGTTACCCCAGAACACACGAGAAGAAATTAGTGATGAGAACAAGAAACCCTGCTCCTGTATCTGAGAATATTAGCATCTTGGAAGCCCTGGAGTCTTAGGGCTGAGTCCTTCAAGGGTACAGACAGCACCTCTATAGGAAGAGATGACCATAGTGAGTGTAACCAGGATAGCTCAAGTGTTCTAGTACAACTTGCAGGTTTTAAAGAAGAATCACATTTTCATGTCCTCCCAAAGCTGCACTTAGCCCTTTCCGGATAAGACTGCAGCACCTTAGTCTGTTACTACAGATCCCTAGAATAGGACACAAATTATTTCTGTATAGGGCTGCAGCACCTTAAGCTCGTGCTATAGCTCCTATAGGAATAACTTGCCCCTTTTTCACAAAACCACCACTTTAGGGCGCGTGTAAGATATACGTACTGCAGTTATGGTATGTTGGGTGGGGTATGGAAATTATAGGTAGGCATGGTAGACCATCATCGATCTTTATTAGGTTGCGCGTGTAACCATAAAAGAACACATATACAGAATCAATTAAGAACAATCAATAACAAAAAAGCAAGAATTAAAAACAAGATCAAAAAACGCAATGAAACACTCCACAAGAATGCACATCATAGAGCAAATAAAGTTTTCTTCAAGCGGAAGGCACAGAGATAAACAAGCATTGGCAAAGTCAATAGGTCTCGGCAATCCGAGAGCTATTGGCATTGTCAATGACAATGTATTTTAGCCATGCGTTATGAAGTGGAGTGGATGTATGTGGTGTGGAGTGGAATTATGTAGGTTGGATTGGAATTGTTTGTTGTGGAATTGTGTGGTGCTGAGTGGAGTTATGTGTGGTGGAATTATGTGGCATGGTGTGCAGTGGAAAAATGTGGGTAGTAATTATGTGGTATTGAGTGTATTGGAATTATGTGGAGTGGTATTGTATGTCATGGAGTGTAATTATGTGGAGTGGTATTGTGTGCTGTAGAATGGCATGTAGTGGAGTGGAATAATGTGGGGTGGTGTTGAATTTTATGGCATGATGTGGAATTCTGTGAAGTGGATTGGAGGTATGTGGTGTGTAGTGGATTTGTGTTCTGGAGTGGAATTATGTGGTTTGTTGTGGAAATATGTGATGTGGAATGGAAATGTGTAGGGTTGAATTCTGTGGTGTGGAACTGGGTGGCATTGAGTGAAAATATGTTGAGGGGAATTATGTGGCATGTAGCTCGTTTTGGGGTCAAATGATGGCTAGTATGCTTTTGGAGTTACTTTAACGCTTCGAATACCGTTCTATGACGTTACTTTAGCACCCACACATTAAGATGCAAACTTAGCACTTCTGTTGCCCTCTTCTCTCTGATCTGCCTTTATAATGTGCTTCTCTCACTGACTTGCTTGTACAAAGATCCAGGCGCTCTGGCTAGACTGGCTTCTGACAGCTTTACGACCAGACAAAATAGCAGAACGAGGGTACTCTTTTAAGTCAAAGAAATGCTGCTTTTAAAAAACACAACCTAGCTCAAATTGATGTATTCAGTGCTTAAAATGAGCACAAACGATCAGTAACACACCAATACCTGTATTTTTTGGGTAAGAAAATCGTGAGTATCCCTCTTAAATTAATGCTGCCATGCATGACATCAAATGGTGAGATAACACAAACCAAGCTGTTGCATAAGATTGAGGTGTATGCCAACACCCTCTCCTGTGCCTGTAATAGATCCCCCAGTCATTGTGAACAGTGTTTGCAGTGGCTCCACAGTACACATATTGGTAATTCCCGGCAAAGAGCCCTTACTGTGAACTGGCCGTTTTGTCCCTGATGCAGCATGATTTTAAATGACATACTACACAACATGTTTATACATAGAAAATACGAAAGGTTAAAAGTACATATTGCACATGTTAGACACAGTGACACATGAAGCAGAGACACGTGTAGTAGAAGCATCGTAGAAGACATAAACAAGTTATGTTAATGAATTGCAATACATAAGTTGGTTATTAACGTATATTGACGTTAATTGTGATGCTAAGTGAAATGACTTAGTATTTTTCATGCTTTTTGCCGAGAATGCAACAGTTAGAAAAGTCAGTGCAAAAATATGTAGCAATGAAGTACAAGTTTGATATTTTGCAATATACTAGTCTCTTTAGTTTATTAAATATTAAAAATGAATATTGTAGTATGAAATATGAAACATGCATTTATAAGAATATCGTGACATTTTGAGGTATTAGGGTATTTCTAACGTTAGCCATTTCATGTAATAAAATGTTGTGAAAGTTATTTATTTATATATATATATATATATATATCTATATATATATATATTACCTACTGGCGGTCGCCAGTAGGTAGTTATAGTTAGGACCTATTTTCCATAGGAAAAGCATTTTTTGTTTTCCCAATAACTATAGCGTCGTTTGATGAATCTTCGCAAAATTTTCAAAACTAGTGGGGCGCTCCGGTCAGCTCCTGCCTTGAAAGTTTCGGGGTGATTCGCCAAGCGGGGGCTGAAAAAAAAAGGGGGTTTTGTTAAATGGTGTAAATCCGTTCAGTAGTTCCTGAGAAATTCAAAAAAGAGGTCGGATAATCAATTTCCCATAGGAAACTTTAGCCAAGGCTACAGCCCGAACTGTTGAACGGAATTACACCACATTTGGCAAAAAGGTAGTCCTAGGTTCAGAAAGAACCCTTTTTTTAAATGGTGTAAATCCGTTCAGTAGTTTTTGAGATATTAAAGGAAAAAAATCTTTATATATCTGGGCGTGACCTAACTACACAAGCACAAGCTTGGCTCTAATTGGCTGCCAACACTTCAATCCAGGAAGTGTTGGTAGCCATCTTGGTGCAATGCATTTTAGGTCTCGCCTAGCAACGCAGCGCATGCGCTGCACGCTTGGCGAGATCTATTGTTGTCGATTTTTCTTCCGAAGAAGAACACTACCCCCAGCACGACCCCCTACACTACCCAAACACCACTGCACTACCCTAAAACACTATCCCCAGCATGACCCCCTACACTACCCAAACACCACTGCACTACCCTAAAACACTACCCCAGCACGACCCCCTACACTACCCAAACACCACTGCACTACCATAAACCCTAAAACACTACCCCCAGCACGACCCACTACACTACCCAAACACTACTGCACTACCCTAAACCCTAAACCACTACCCCCAGCATGACACCTTACACTACCCAAACACCACTGCACTACCCTAAACCCTAAAACACTACCCCCAGCATGACACCCTACACTACCTAAACACCACTGCACTACCCTAAACCCTAAAACACTACCCCCAGCACGACCCCCTAACCTACCCAAACACCACTGCACTACCCTAAACCCTAAAACACTACCACAAGCACGACCCACTACACTACACAAACACAACTGCACTACCCTAAACCCTAAAACACTACCCCCAGCACGACCCCCTACACTACCCAAACACCACTGCACTACCCTAAACCCTAAAACACTACCCCCAGCATGACCCCCTACACTACCCAAACACCACTGCACTACCCTAAAACACGACCCCCTACACTACACAAACGCCACTGCACTATATAGCTCGCATGCAACCGGCCCTCTGCCCGCCTGAACCCACCTCTAGGCTACCAGCACATTCTATCAGAACCACTCCCGTGCAACTGGCCCCCTGCCTGTCAGAACCTACCTCTCTTAGAGATATTGATAATCTCCACCGCAGAGCCACCGAATTAACACGGAGTATCCACAAGTCCATTCTGGACCTAAAACACCTCCTTCACATCACCGAACTCTCCTTCTCGAATCTCTGGCTCTTGCAGAACGTGACCCACATCCCCTTCACGAAGCCCCTCCTTCACCCACTCCCACTATCCCTGAGACACTTGCGCCCCCGCAAACAACCCTGCCACCTCTCGGAGGAGGAAATTCTTGCTCTCCTCCATACCTACAAACCCACCCCTGGCACACTTCCTCAAAACTCACGGAGGAAGAAGTGGCTGACCTCCTCAGTAGCTACGATTCTGCCTGGACAACCCCATGCCCCTCAGACCTGAGGGAAGAACACCCTATCTGCACGGTTGCAACCAACCCTAACAGACCTGCTACCCTCCGCATCAGAGGGGTGGTCAATAGCAACCTAGCTAGAGTTCCCATCTCTGCTTCTACCCTTGACATTCACTCCTACCCCTCCCTAGCCGGCCTCCTAATAAACTGCCGGTCAGCTGTAAAGCATGCATCTGACGTTGCCGACCTCATCCTAAGACATAAATCGGACCTAGCGATCTTGACTGAATCTTGGCTCAAGGAATCCTCATCGCCCTACCTAGACCTCTTAGTCCCGCCCAATTACAACATCGTAAGGATGGACAGGCACTCAAAGAAAAAAGGGGGTGGCATTGCCTGCATCTACCGCTCTAACCTCCTTGTTACGGAACTGCCGGTGGACCCTACAGACTCCTGCGAATACCTCGCACTCTCCATCTCCAACAACACCTCACAACTGTGCAAACTTCACATCTTTTACCACCCCCCCAGGCAAGAATGACACCTTTACGGACCTCCTCATGGAAATCATCACAGCCAAGGTTTCTCCAAACTCTAATGACATTTTCCTGGGCGACTTCAACTTGCATTGGAACGATCCTAAGGACCCTCAGGTCAATGCCATCAAAGATTTCTTGGCCGACCAAGCCCTTACCCAAGCCTGCTCCCTCCCTACTCATTTGAAAGGCGCCACTCTAGACTGGATTATTGCTAAGGAATCAGCGGTCAAACTTATCTCTATTGACCCTTGTGATTGGTCTGACCACCACGCCGTCACCTTCCTCCTGCCCAGCACCCACAAGTCATGGACACCTCAACCTGTGATTCCCAAACGATGGGTTAGAGACACCAAGAACCTTGATCATGAGAAACTGGCAGCGCGTTGTGAGACCTACCTCCCCCCCCCCAGTGCACCTTGGTCGATAACCTAGCGGATCATTACTCCTCAACCATATCCGACATTCTCGATGACCTGGGCACCACTAAAATTAAAAAGAACCCAGATCAAAGACAGAAATCCCTGGTTCAGCGGATCCCTCAACAAGGAAAGGAGATCCCTTCGACAGACGGAACGAAACTGGAAACAACACCCATCAGCAGCACATCTAAAACTTCTCCGCCAGGCCAGAAATGCCTACAATAAGAAAATCCTCAACTCTAAAAAAGAATTTTTCATAACTGAACTTGAGAACGCCAAAAATCGACCTCGCAAGCTGTTCGACTTGGTCAAACACCAATCCAACAAACTAGCGAAAACCAGTGTAGTCGAGGGCCTATGTGTGGGACTTTGCAGAGGGATTATTTGCCCCGATGAATTTATGGGGTGGCCACCATTTTGTTGAAGCGCATGGGGACCAGACAAAACTGAAATCCACAAACATAATTCGAGGCTGGGCCAAAACATGCCTAATACATCTTGAAGCTAGATCCAGCTGCATTGAGAATGGCACTAAATGTGCCTGGGACAAGCTCTGTCTGAACCCTATCAGGTAAGACACTCATGTGAAAGCAGGTTGCAGTCCATTGACATTCTTATATAGCTTTGGCAGGCTGGCCTCCGAGTTGTATGTACTGAGAGCTGGTATGCAAACAAACTGGATAAAGAGATTTAAATCAAATACAGCTCAGAAATCCAATAACTTCAAGGAGCTTGAATCCACAAATGCAAAGTCTGGTCCATCACACCTCTCCAAAGAGGTGATTATTTATCTTTCCACTGGAGCTTGTCAGAAGAAAGGCCAAACTGACCTTATCCAGTAGAACGTTTCACATCCTAGCTTCACCACCAAAACCATTGTTCATGTACAGGACATCATAGTCTTTGTCAACACTGATCTTAGAGTACACTTTGGCTGCTACCAGCACATTGGTTCCCTCCAGGGGATAGTGCTGCTATGTGTAGCATCTTGAATTTTTACTCCATTACTTTGGCTGTCACACGCAACCAGTGTTGCTGTCTAATGTTGACACTTACATGGTCTGGTTTCTCTGCCCCAGAAACCCTCCTAGTAACAAGTTTCTGAATTTCTTGGTGTCAGGGTAAGGCTGAAGTGTCCCTCTATCTGAAACCATTCCCTGCCTTCCTGTAAACTTTGAGACCACAGTAAGCCACAGTGTTACCCCAGAACACATGGGAAGAAATCAGTGATGAGAACAAGTAACCCTGCTCCTGTATCTGAGAATATTAGCATCTTGGAAGCCCTGGAGTCTTAGGGTAGGGTCCTTCAAGGGTACAGACAGCACCTCTATAGGAAGAGGTGGCCATAGTGAATGTAACCAGGATAGCTCAAGTGTTCTAGTACAACTTGCAGGTTTTAAAGAAGAATCACATTTTCATGTCCTCCCAAAGCTGCACTTAGCCCTTTCCGGATAAGACTGCAGCACCTTAGTCTTTTACTACAGATCCCTAGAATAGGACACAAATTATTTCTGTATAGGGCTGCAGCACCTTAAGCTCGTGCTATAGCTCCTATAGGAATAACTTGCCCCTTTTTCACAAAACCACCACTTTAGGGCGCGTGTAAGATATACGTACTGCAGTTATGGTATGTTGGGTGGGGTATGGAAATTATAGGTAGGCATGGTAGACCGTCATCGATCTTTATTAGGTTGCACGTGTAACCATAAAAGAACACATATATAGAATCAATTAAGAACAATCAATAACAAAAAAGCAAGAATTAAAAACAAGATCAAAAAACGCAATGAAACACTCCACAAGAATGCACATCATACAGCAAATAAAGTTTTCCTCAAGCGGACAGCACAGAGATAAACAAGCATTGGCAAAGTCAATAGGTCTTGGCAATCCGAGAGCTATTGGCATTGTCAATGACAATGTCTTTTAGCCATGCGTTATGAAGTGGAGTGGATGTATGTGGTGTGGAGTGGAGTGGAATTATGTAGGTTGGATTGGAATTGTTTGTTGTGGAATTGTGTGGTGCTGAGTGGAGTTATGTGTAGTGGAATTATGTGGCATGGTGTGTAATGGAATTATGTGGCATGGTGTGCAGCGGAAAAATGTGGGTAGTAATTATGTGGTATTGAGTGTACTGGAATTATGTGGAGTGGTATTGTATGTCATGGAGTGTAATTATGTGGAGTGGTATTGTGTGCTGTAGAATGGCATGTAGTGGAGTGGAATAATGTGGGGTGGTGTTGAATTTTATGGCATGATGTGGAATTCTGTGAAGTGGATTGGAGGTATGTGGTGTGTAGTGGATTTGTGTTCTGGAGTGGAATTATGTGGTTTGTTGTGGAAATATGTGATGTGGAATGGAAATGTGTAGAGTTGAATCGTGTGGAATGGAACTGGGTGGCATTAAGTGAAAATATGTTGAGGGGAATTATGTGGCATGTAGCTCGTTTTGGGGTCAAATGATGGCTAGTATGCTTTTGGAGTTACTTTAACGCATCGAATACCGTTCTATGACATTACTTTAGCACCCACACATTGAGATGCAAACTTAGCACTTCTGTTGCCCTCTTCTCTCTGATCTGCCTTTATAATGTGCTTCTCTCACTGACTTGCTTGTACAAAGATCCAGGCGCTCTGGCTAGACTGGCTTCTGACAGCTTTACGACCAGACAAAATAGCAGAACGAGGGTACTCTTTTAAGTCAAAGAAATGCTGCTTTTAAAAAACACAACCTAGCTCAAATTGATGTATTCAGTGCTTAAAATGAGCACAAACGATCAGTAACACACCAATACCTGTATTTTTTGGGTAAGAAAATCGTGAGTATCCCTCTTAAATTAATGCTGCCATGCATGACATCAAATGGTGAGATAACACAAACCAAGCTGTTGCATAAGATTGAGGTGTATGCCAACACCCTCTCCTGTGCCTGTAATAGATCCCCCAGTCATTGTGAACAGTGTTTGCAGTGGCTCCACAGTACACATATTGGTAATTCCCGGCAAAGAGCCCTTACTGTGAACTGGCCGTTTTGTCCCTGATGCAGCATGATTTTAAATGACATACTACACAACATGTTTATACATAGAAAATACGAAAGGTTGAAAGTACATATTGCACGTTAGACACAGTGACACATGAAGCAGAGACACGTGTAGTAGAAGCATCGTAGAAGACATAAACAAGCTATGTTAATGAATTGTAATGCATAAGTTGGTTATTAACGTATATTGATGATAATTGTAATGCTAAGTGAAATGGCTTAGTGTTTTTCATGCTTTTTGCTGAAAATGCACCAGTTAGAAAAGTCAGTGCAAAAATAGGTAGCAATGAAGTACAAGTTTGATATTTTGCAATATACTAGAGTCTCTTTAGTTTATTAAATATTAAAAATGAATATTGTAATATGAAATATGAAGCATGCATTTATAAGAATATCGTGACATTTTGAGGTATTAGGGTATTTATAATGTTAGCCATTTCATGTAATAAAATGTTGTGAAAGTTATGTATATATATCCTCCGTTTCCTGGCTCCGTTGGTTGGTTGTTTGGCGCTCTACAATGGTGCGGGACCCCGCGGTTGAGCCCAACCGCTTACTATTTACCACAAATCCTTCCCAGAAGGGAAGAAAAATGGGTCGCACTCGCGAAGGCTTTTGCAATATTTATTTTCTTTTTCTCATTTTGCTCAGGGTGAAAGGCCACAGATCTACGCGTTTCGGTCTGACACACAGACCTTGGTCACGATCAAAGCAACATTTCAAGCCAACCAATGAAATACATTTTACTGAATGAGGTCATTTCCTGTTTACAGGTATTCACTTTGTTAATGTATTATGGGAGATGTAGTTTACCCAACTTTTGAGCAAAATTCTTTTTACTTTGCTTTTTAAATCGTTCATATTTTGTTTCAAACTAATGGTTTTCAAATGTTTACACATTTACGACACAATAGTGTCAATGCATTATATTTACACAATGCCGATTCATTACTTTTGTAGTCCATTACTTTTGTTATTTGTGGTGGCAACTTGTTTCTCATTTGTGTCCCTCTAACGGTTTTCAAACCCTCCAGTGGGTTTATTTTACTGATATTACATGTCCTTGATTTCAACTCGTTGGGGCCCTTGTTCCAAATTATTTACCAAGATGTTTCATTTTTCCTTTCTATGAACGATTGAGAGTTCCTCTTTTTCTTTTCTCTTAGTTTTTTCAAACTTTTGTTTCTCCAGGGGAGAATAGGAGATGTGTTTCTCATAGGTGAATGTACAATTCCTCACTTTGATTTAATCCATCTGGGGTTAGTGTCCTCATGTTCAAGATATGGCGTGATTCCTTTTGTCGCAGGGACTTTTCCCTGTTTCCTCCACGAACATTACAAGGTACTGTTTCAATTCCATAAAAGTTAAGGAGTTTCCAATCGCTTCCATGATGCTCTTCCATGTGCTTGGCCACTGCATTTGTGCGGTCTTTGTTGATGGTTGCATGGACGTGCTCCAAAATACGTTTTTTGAGGTCACAGATTGTGCTCCCAATGTATCTGAGGGAGCACGGACACTCTACCACCAGAATTTTGCTCAAAAGTTGGGTAAACTACATCTCCCATAATACATTAGCAACGTGAATACCTGTAAACAGGAAATGACCTCATTCAGTAAAATGTATTTAATTGGTTGGCTTGAAATGTTGCTTTGATCGTGACCAAGGTCTGTGTGTCAGACCGAAACGCGTAGATCTGTGGCCTTTCACCCTGAGCAAAATGAGAAAAAGAAAATAAATATTGCAAAAGCAAAAGCCTTCGCGAGTGCGACCCTTTTTTCTTCCCTTCTGGGAAGGATTTGTGGTAAATATATATATATATAGTGATAGATATAGATATACACATTCTTCTTTTGAATTGATTTAATTTCATTATATTTGACATTGGTTTAAAGCTTGTTTCATTTAAACGTGTGATGCTAAATTGAAATGCTTTTTCTCTGGTGCTGACCTTTCCCTGATTTAATACAATGGATCGTTCTTTGCAAGTGAAATGTTGCTTATTTGTCCTGTACCTGACTACACCCTGACATTTTTAATGTTTCTTCAATGTTCACAGTGAAATATTCATGTGGGAATAGAATTTCAGCTATGGCTATAAGTCGCAACTTTGTATTTCTTTTCTACCAATGTTAGCCGTGTGTGGACTCACAAATTTTAGTTTCTCATGACTAGCATGGGAAACCAGCTGGGTGTTACGATTGCTTTAGGTTGCACTATGTGAACATGGACATGTGATAGTCTTATGATAGTGGTGTGATTCCACACCACTGGACATCACTAAAAACTCGATTAAAGAAGAAACCCCATACGAGGGGCACTGAATATCCATTGATTTTTAGGTCGAGCATCACGCTCATGCACTGTCTGCAAGACCTGGGGTAATCAATGTTCGGAGTGCAAACCCGCCTGCTGTTTATAATTGGCTCACTCCTGCTGTCTGTCTTCTTTGGTGGGTCCACATTGGCTGGTGCTCCCGATACATCACTTCCTTTTTTCAATCGGGAGCACCGGCCGAGTACATTAACTCTCGGCAGACGTGTAAGATATAAAATATGTCACCAATAATCATAACGTCGTGAGTGTACTACTCTTCTATTGCATATGAGTTTCGCTCTTGATGTGGCAGTGCTGTCGCTCGTTGTAGCGTGATCCAGCAGTGATTCTGGTTAGGAAAGATTCCCCCGGCTTTTTTTCTCACACCCCCTCCCTCTGCCAAGTTTTCCTCGTACTGCAGTGGAAAAAGATTTATGATTTTAGAGTAAGTGAAGTGACTTTATTCAGAATAAAGAACCAATCCAGCATTTGCCACTTTTAAAATGATTTTCAAAATCGTCTCCATGCAATTTTCGTTTATCCATTTTTGAAATGTAAATATTTCGTTTTTTTTTTTTTTTACAAGAGACGAGGTCAAACCTTTCCATATATTGCTGAGTTGTAATAAGTTTCTTAAACTCTAGTAGTCAGTTTCTTAAAAAAAAAGATTTTGCATTCATTTTATTGTTTATTAGGTACGTCTCCAATTTTTGAACTTGGATGTAAAAGTCTACCATCTTCCTCTGGATGTTGTCTTGTGCAATCAGGTGTTTTCAGAAACATAGACTCGCATGCCTGCATTCATGCTGTTTCCTTCCGTGTGTTAGCCATCGTGTCTTTCATGATTTTTTTAAAACGACGTGGTTTATATTTCTGCATTATAAAACATATACCTTTGGTACTTGCAGTAAAAACAAATCGGTATCTCCTTTACAAATGACCCTGTCAGTATGGCTGAAATTGCTCTACATTGACCTTTGAAGACAAGCCTGCCATATTTTAATCGAATACCAGGCATTTTATTTTTGATGTCAAAGGACATATGCTTTGCCCTAATGAAAGTAAAAGTAAAAATGCATGCAAAAAGCGAGAAAAAGCTTTCAAACAAAGCGAAGCCACTTTCTCCATGATATTTTTTGTGGATACCCAGTGTATGTGTCTATAGTGATACACCTTTATTTTTAGGTCGAGCCTGTAGGCAGCGCTCAGGCACTGTCACTATGGCGAAGATCTATTGTGTTTAAAAAAAATAAAAGTCAGAAGGGGCTTTTAGCCCGCCTACACTCACCGTTGCTCAATAGCATAATCACTCTCCTTTGCTGCATTCTAATTTGGCAAAAGTCGCGATACACCACTTCCTGTGGCTTGTGTGGAGCACCGCTCAACTACAGATTGATTAAACTTAATTAGTGGCCCTCCCCTGCAAGTGCTGTGATTGAGGTACTATTTCTACTTTGTTTGTGTTCAGCAGCCCGTCTTTCAATGTGTCAGGAACGCACTTTTAATAACATACGGATCGTTTCTTGGGCCACACACATCATGTAAGATGTAAAATATATCAGCAATAATCATAATGTCTGAGTGTATGTTTTTAATGTCACACTTTTTACACGGCAGTGACTGGTGACTAAAAGAATCGTTTAAAGTTGTTACAATACTGCACTAAGCACCTCGAAGCTAGCGGAAGGTAACGAAACACTGCAAATTTGCCGTATAGTTTTGCAATTTAGAGCGTAGGCAGTACTCAAACGCATGTTTACGTGAGACTGGAGAAATTACGAACATCGTTTTACCAGTTTCTCGCATTAGCAGCAATAAAACGCTGTAGGAAGCTGGCTCTGTATATACTATACCAAAGTGAGGTATAGTGTGCACAGAGTCCAGTGGAAACCCAAAGGGAGGCAGAGGTAAAGTTAGATAGCACCTCACTCTCTATTTGTGGTAGTGTGGTCGAGCAGTAAGGCAGTATCAGAGGACAGTGTTAAGCATTTGTTGTACACACTCAGTCAGCAAATGAATTCACACACTCAAAGACTGAACTTCAGACCAATTGTTTTTGTATAAAAATATTCTTTTAGTTATTTTATTTTCTAGAACCAAGCAAGCCTGGCACAGGTAAGTGATAAGTACTTTGCAGTAAATATACAGTTGTAATACAGTTTGGATTTGTAATAGTAAATGCACTTTGTTTTGACTTACAGTATGGTTTCAGAGAAATGCAATACTTTGTAAATACAGTACATAGACTTGAATGGGTTTTTAGTAAAATTACAGGTAAGTTACTTTTGAGATTACTTTTCTTACTCAGAGTAGTATACTGAGATACTACTCTGGGACATTTCCTGTAAACAGGTAAGTAAAATCGTTTTTGTTAGTTAGTGCAATTTTAAAGAATTTCTTTAGGTTTTCAAACTCCACACTTAGAAACTTTTCACAGAAAAACAGTCAATGTTATCCTATGGAGGAAAATAGTGTTATCGGTTTTGAGGTAAGTATTTGGTAGTGAGAGTTGAGGTTCTGGGGGTAGACTCAGGGATCCCCCAAGGTCAAGGATGCACTCTTGTTACACCCTCAGCGGCACTAGGGCGGCCGGGTGCAGAGTGCTGAGGCCCAATGTTATCCAATGGGGGATAGGGGGCCTGCGGTTGGTGGCTGCTGACTAGCAGGCCACTTGGTTGTGGGAGCAAAGCTCCTGGACTTTAGCTCAGGGCAAATGGGGAAACAAAGTAGCACCAAAGGTGCACCCTCAGCGGCACTAAGGCGGCTGGGTGCAGGGTGCTGTTTCGACGTCGGGCACCCTGTTGTTTTCAATGGGGAACCTCCGGTTTGCAAAGGCACTGCAGGCTTGGGGACTAAGGTCTTCTGGGTGCGACCACCACTTCGAGAGGTAAGTTGGGAAGTTAGGGGTTGGTTAGGCACCGGTCTGGGCACCCAAGGCTGTGGGGCGTCGGGTGCAGGGGTGCCTTTTGGGGTCAGATCTTCTTACCAGCTCCTAGTCGCGGTTGGGGAGACCTTCTGGATTTAGGCTGGAGGCGTCGGCTGGAGGCAGGTCAGGGGTCGCTGGATCTCGGGTCAGGATCACCGGGGTGACCTCCTCGTGGTGTTTGCCCACTCGAGCTCGGGCCGTGGACGGCGGGTGCAGAGTGGTGCGGATTCGCGGTTTCCGGCCAAGGCCAGAGGTTGCAGATGAACAAATCCAGTGTTCACGGGAGACAAAGTCTTTGTGGTTGAAGGCAGGCAGGTCCTCCAGGGTTTTCGAGGTTGCTGGCTGCAGGACACACTGGGATTTCGCAGGAGCAGGTTTGAGGTGGAGACAGGCCGGTAGGGCTGGGGCCAAGTCAGTGGGCGTCTTCCTCTTGTTAGCTGCTGCACGGCTGTTCGGTCCTTCTTCTTGTAGTTTCTTCTTGTCTGAGGAAGCAAGGTTCAGGGGTACCCCTAAATACTAGATGATTTAGGGGCGTTACAGGTAGGTAAAAGGTAGGGACCAATGGGTCCCTTCCCTGGGGTGGGTACACCCCCTATTATGCCACCCCCATTGGGAGGGGGGCTGAGCCTGTCCCTGGTTGGCTGAGTCCCCCTATCTGCAAGATGGCGTGGACTTAGAGTTGTGCTTCACCTCGCCTCCCCCACCTGAGGGGGGGAGTTGGCAGAGGTGGGCACACCTCTCTTCCTCACTTGTTTTTTCCGCCGGTTCTCCCGCCCAAAGTGGGGGTCAGAACCAGTGGGGACCAGTTGCTGAGAGCAGCAAGTGGCCTGGGGAAGCTCACAAAGGCGGCAAGCCTTTGAAGCTTCCCCTTCGTGAACCCTGCCCATCCTGGGGGAGGAGGCTTGGCACCTCGTCCCAGGATGTGCATTGTTTCAGGCCCCAGAGAGCAGCAGGCTCTCGACCCAAGGGTCCAGAAACATGTCTGGTGGTGGCAGCTGAAAGCAGCCACTCAGCCTGGACACTAGTGGTAGGTTAGTTTTCAGGGGGCATCTCTAAGATGCCCTCTGTGTGCATTTTTCATTAAATCCCACACTGGCAGCAGTGTGGGTTTAATGTGCTGAGAAGTTTGATACCAAACTTCTCAGTTTTCAGTGTAGCCATTATGGTGCTGTGGAGTTCGTAATGACAACCTCCCAGCACCATATACTCTTAATGGCAGCACTGCACTTACAATGTCTAAGAATGGACTTAGACACTGTAGGGGCACAGGGCTCATGCACCTGTACCCTCACCACTGGTATAGTGCACCCAGCTAGAGGGGTGACTGACCTATGCCAGGGCAGTGGGTTGTAGGCATGGCACACAGAGATGTGTGCCATGTCGACTATTCACTTCGTTCTGCACCAAAACACGCAGCCTGCAAAGGCAGAGTGTGTGTGTAAAGTTACAGGGCCTCTAAGGGTGGCACAATAAGTGCTGCAGCCCTTAGAGGTCTTCCCTGGTCACAGTGCCCTGGGTACCTGTGGTACCATTTACCAGGGGCTGACCTGTGGCTAAAGATGCCAATTGGGTTAGATTTGGGGAAAGAACACAGGCCCTGGGAACCTGATTGGCAGGGACCCAGGGCACATCAAGTCAAAATGCATGAGTAGTCTGGCAAAAAGTGAGGGGGTTACTGCAACAGAAACCCACTTTCCTACAAACGCTGAAACTGAACTTGTGTTACACGATTCCAATGACACTTTTAACACTATGAGGATATTTTAGAAAGGATTTCCAATGCAAATCGTTTCTAAAAATCTGGCAAAGGTTTGCAATCGGCACAGCCCAGACGCTCCGCCTGCCTCTTACCCCAAGGCATATTCCTGCCGACAAGGGTTAAAATAGCTCTTGCATTTCATCATTAGTTCCAGGCAGCTTGCACACTATTAACCAGTGAGAGGGCTGCTCTTTAAAACCACGCTGGGTTTATAAGACATGTATTCTGGCCTATACTCTGTTTTACATTTGAAATAGCTACACTTTCCAACAAACGAGTCGTGTCCTTTTTTTATTCTTCGGCAGTTATTTTTTAAATTTAACATTTAAACAAATACAGGCATAAAGCATGCTTTCATGAATCACTTGCCGGGGTGTAGCTATCAACAGCTCAGCAAGTGCAATGCAAAGGGCCCAAAAGATGTAAGGGGCCCCCTCCATCTCACCTATGGCTGTCTTCTAAAATTCAGCATGATATTTTGTGTGTTGGAGGACAGAGACATTTTTCTTGTTTGCATTAGGGTCTATGGTAATTTGTATGCGTCTCTGGATGGTTTTGCTTTCTGTGAGCTATAATATTGAATCCGAGTAGTTCAGGTGTATATGACATTAACTCCCATGTTGCTTGTTTTTTTGTTGTTCTTTGCGACTTGAGTTACCATATCACTCTATGTCATGAGAACCATATGTTCCAGTCCTGGACTTTCCTTTTGCATACCATTTATCTCATGTGTGGCCTGTCAATGTGTTCAATTGAACAACTAAACCACAACTACAAGACCCACAATGCACTTGTGCGGTAAACGAAAACTTAACATTGGAAACAAATTGTTCTTGTGGCATATATGGTAGCCCTATTTCCGACCCAAAACCCCCTTTTACAGGTCTTTTATTTTGTCCCGTTAAGTTTTGAGCGCCAAGATCATCTACTTTACTACAAAAAGCAAAGACACTGCAAGTCTAAACGCATTTTACCGAAACCCACAAAATTTCTATGTCCGTCCATGAGTAGGTCATTTAGTCTAGGTTTTTGCTTTGCATTCTGAAAACTGTAGTTATGATTCTATAACGAGCAAAACTGGACTACAAGCCCCAGAAAGCAATGCTAAAACCTGGACTATTCATGCATTGCCTTAAAAAACTTAAGAGCTCTGTTTGACACATAGGCTTTCAACATTCTCTGATCTGCCCTGCATTTTTTCCAGTGGACTCTACAATCTGTGAGTATGCCGCAGGTACCAAATGGCTTTTCTGGGAAGCCTATCTGTTTCTAGGGGGTGTACCCAAAGCTTACAAAAGGGTTAGCATCCACTGATGGTTGTTGCCAGCTAAATCAGGCTCAAGGTCACAGGCCTTTTTAGGTTGAACCTGGGCAGTGCATGCGCTGCTCGGCGAGGCATGCTGTATTCAAGTATGGACTTGAAGCTCCGCCTACTCTCTGCATACATTTTTCATTGGCTTGTGTCATTGTCCTCTGTAAATGCTGGCTTCTGAGCCGCTAATAAGCTTGTTAGTCCCTCCTTAGTACTGCCTTGCCTTCATTTGTAACCTCCCATGAGGACTGGCTCTTTTACTTCTGTTGTTACACGGCATGTCTCATTTAGTCTGTAAGCACTATTTTCTTTAATGAGTTACTCCGAATGCAGCCACGACATACTTTCCTGCAATATTCAGCTTGCCATGCGCGCTTTCACTTTTCCAAGCAGGCCGGGACAGTAGCAACCGCTTCTCCGGAAGTTATTTTTTAATTTTAACATTTAAACAAATGCAGGCATAAAACATGCTTTCATGAATCAGTTGCCGGGGCGTAGCTATCAACAGCTCAGCAAGTGCAATGCAAAGGGCCCAAAGATGTAAGGGGCCCCTCCATCTCACCTATGGCTGTCTTCTAAAATTCAGCATGATATTTTGTGTGTTGGAGGACGGAGAAATTTTTCTTGCTTAATTTGGGTCTATGGTAATTTTTATGCGTCTCTGGATGGTTTTGTTTTCTGTGAGCTATAATATTGAATCCGAGTAGTTCAGGTGTATATGACATTAACTCCCATGTTGCTTGTTTTTTTGTTGTTCTTTGCGACTTGAGTTACCATATCACTCTGTCATGACAACCATATGTTCCAGTCCTGGACTTTCCTTTTGCATACCATTTATCTCATGTGTGGCCTGTCAATGTGTTCAATTGAACAACTAAACCACAACTACAAGATCCACAATCCACTTGTGCGGTAAACGAAAACTTAACATTGGAAACAAATTGTTCTTGTGGCATGTACGGTAACCCTATTTCCGACCCAAAACCCCCTTTTACAAGTCTTTTATTTTGTCCCGTTAAGTTTGGAGTGCCAAGATCATCTACTTTACTACGAAAAGCAAAGACACTGCAAGTCTAAATGCATTTTACCGGAACCCCCAAAATTTCTATGTCCGTCCATGAGTAGGTCATTTAGTCTAGGTTTTTGTTTTGCATTCTGAAAATTGTAGTTATGCTTCTATAACGGGCAAAACTGGACTACAAGCCCCAGAAAGCAATGCTAAAACGTGGACTAATCATCTACTGTCTTAAAAAACTCAAGAGCTCTGTTTGACACATAGGCTTTCAACATTCTCTGATCTGCCTTGCATTTTTTTCCAGTGGACTCTACAATCTGTGAGTATGCCGCAGGTACCAAATGGCTTTTCTGGGAAGCCTATCTGTTTCTAGGGGGTGTACCCAAAGCTTACAAAAGGGTTAGCATCCACTGAAGGTTGTTGCCAGCTAAATCAGTCTCAAAGTCACAGGCCTTTTTAGGTTGAGCCTGGGCAGCGCATGCGCTGCTTAGCGAGGCATGCTGTATTCAAGTATGGATTTGAAGCTCCGCCCACTCTCTGCATTCATTTTTCATTGGCTTGTGTCATTGTCCTTTGTAAATGCTGGCTTCTGAGCCACTAATAGGCTTTTTAGTTCCTCCTTAGTACCGCCTTGTCTTCATTTGTAACCTCCCATGAGGACTGGCCCTTTTACTTCTGTTGTTACACGGTATGTCTTATTTAGTCTGTAAGCACTATTTTCTTTAATGAGTTTCTCCGACTGCAGGCACAACATACTTTTCTGCAATATTCAGCGCGCCATGCGCACTTTCACTTGCCAAGCAGACCGGGACAATAGCGGCCGCTTCTGGGGCGGAGCTTGCTGGCGCCGAAGATGGCTGCCTAACAGAGGAGCTCTGTGCTGACTTCATCGATCCGCCCAAATATCCTGCATTGGCGTACCTCTATGAACCCCAGATGGGCAGCCCTGAGTAGCGTGAGTCACCCGGAGCCTCCGAAGTCCCCTGGCTCCCGACTTGGTGATGGGTGAGCGAAGGACCGGCGCTGCAGCTGCGGCGTGAGCACTGGGCCGTGCGTCCCCGGACTCGAGTACTCTTCGAGCTGACCGGAAGTGGAGGCAGGACGGGAGGTCGCGCCTGCTCTGCGCGGCCGGAGCGGTGAGCCCGACATTGTGCGCTGAGGACTTGGTGTGGTGTATGCTTGTGCTCCCCCGGCCTGGAGGAGAGGTGTGCCCGGCTGGATTGCGGTAAGCGCGGGGCAGTGCGGGGACGCGGCTGCTGCGCCACGCGCCCCGGCACGTTTACAACGAGGAGGTGGGCGCTGCTCGGGGGCGCGGTTGGCCAGTGAGATTGGACCAGGTGATTGCGGCCTCTGGCGCGGAGGTCCCCCCCCGCCTGACACGCCCCCTCATGGAGCTTCGACTCTGAGTCCCGCATATAGCTCCACGTGTGCGGTGCCTCTTGCCGTGGGTGGTGCAGGTCGGTGCGGCCCGTGTGCACTGGGCACGCCTGGCGCCTCCTGAGACATCTGGCGCTCCCCTGCTGTGCAACATTGCAGGTTGCTTGATTTGGACTGGCGAAGTGAGTTGGTCCTGGGACGTGCTCTGGCTTTTGCATGCCCATCCCTATCCACTGCGGTGCCTACTGCTTAGAACTGCTTGGACTGCCCTCTTGCCTGGCCCTTGGAAGTGGAGTGGTTCGTAGTCCTGCGTTGGCTCTGCGACGGCGGTGGAGGTTGGGGCGCACTGGACGGCGCGCTCCGCTGCAGAGAGGCATCTGCGCCCGGGTTTGCCCTACAGCGATCGGAGGCCTTGTGGTGGGTGTATACGCCTGAAGTTCCGTCTGGAGCCCAGCTGACTCTGAGACCCTTCGTGGTTATACTGCCTGGCGAACTGAGGGCTCTCTCTGTCTGGAGTTCTGCGGCGCCCAGCGACCACTATGGGCCGGACTGACAAGACTCAACAGAAGCTATCCTTCGAACAGCGCCGACCCAGGGACCGTGCGCTGTCGGCTGATGACGGGGGTGCGGGCGCGGAGCGGCCCATGGAGCCGCCGAACGGTGACATCAAGACCATGCTGTCCTCGATGGAAAAGGGCATTCATGACTCGCTAACGGTGCTTGGCTCGAAGATTGACTCCCTCTCCTACCGCATGGACAGGATGTCCGAAAGAGTGGACAAACATGCGGAACGTCTTGATGTGGCTGAACGACGGCTAACAGAGGTGGAGGAAGCTCAGACGGACGTTGAGTCAAGCCGCAAACACATGGAAAGG
Organism: Calotriton arnoldi; assembly: GCA_963921515.1. NCBI lineage: Eukaryota > Metazoa > Chordata > Amphibia > Caudata > Salamandridae > Calotriton > Calotriton arnoldi. Next base: position 1,145,175 of record CAWUFW010004770.1, read on the forward strand.
GCGGTGCAGTCCCTGCAGGACAAGGCTGAAGATTTGGAGGCTAGGTCGAGGAGGAGTAATTTGCGCATCACGGGCCTGCCGGAGTCTACACCTACCGGAAACAAGGAACAATTTGTGGAGAAATTATTGATACAGCTATTAGGCACCGAGACTTTTTCATCCATGTTCGTGGTGGAGCGGGCACCGCTCCTTGGGACCACGACCGCCTCCGGGGGCTCCCCCGCGGCCTATCATCGCTAAATTGCTTAATTACCGCAATCGGGATGCTGCGCAGAGAGCAGCCAGGGAGAAACAATCGCTTCACTACGAGGGCTCGGCGCTGGCCCTGTTTCCTGACTTCACAGCGAGAGTCCAGGAGGGGCGCCGCCTGTTTGTTCCATTTAAAAAGCAGCTAAGAGAAAAGAATATTGATTATGCGATGCTGTACCCTGCCCGACTCCGTGTTAATCGGCAGGGCAAATCTCTTTTCTTCACTGACCCCAAGGCATTGCAGAAAGCGATCAAAGACTGGTCCAGGGAGCAACGGGGTAGCCCGGAAAAGAACGTGGGAGCTGAAGCTGTAGGTGGATCGCTTGACGAGCAGGACTAACTGCGTGGTTGCAGATATCACAGATAAGGAACTCGTGCTAATGACTCTGGGTATCGCTGTAATGTTCTAGGGCCTACTGGTGTGGGTGGGTGTGACGCGCTCCCATGGTATTGCGTTGTTTCTGATGGGGTGCATATTTTCTAGTATTAGCTGCTAGAGCTATAGGCTATGCAATGTACGTTAAATATCCTGTGCGCCAATGTGTACTATTATTAAGTCAATGTGCAGACTAACATATACTTCGCCAAGGGTTGGCTTACTAGAACATAGGTGGCAACCTCTGCCCCCGAGTGTTTTTTACACACAAGGACGCATGTTTTTGTTGTTTACAAGGGAGGATGTAGAGGGAGGGGGGGGGGGTTTGTTTTAAGTAGCGTGATGTATGTTTTGATGTTGGGGCACTTCGGGCTTTTGATTCTTCAGGTCCTGGTTGGGGGGGCCTTGATGTGGGTGGCGGGTGGTTGGGGTTTGGGTCACAAGCAAGGTGGTGTATTGCCTTTATTTGATTTTGTCTGCAGTGCAGTTCCCTTCTGTTACATAGTAGTCTGCGTTGGTGGATTCATACAACTTCATGACACGGGTGACTGAAGACGGGCACGATCCAGAGGTGGACACACTCAAAGTATTAACCTGGAACGTTCGCGGGCTGAACGATCACAGGAAGGTCCGTAAGGTCAATGCATATTTGAAAAGACACCACATTGATGTAGCGTTTCTGCAAGAAACGCATCTCCCGCTTACTTCGCCTATGTTGCGCTGTAGGGGCCTTTTAGGGACCATTCACGCAGCAGGTTTTACCACACATGCGCGTGGAGTCCTCACATGGGTTAATCCTAGGTCCGCTCTTATTTTCTCACCACTAGCCACTGACACTGCCGGGAGATATGTACTCACTAGATGCAGAGGGAAGAATATGGATTTTCTGTTAGTCAATATATACGGTCCCAATTTCGATAATCCTGAATTTTTTACAGAGCTGGCACGGGTGGTGGGTTGTCATAGTGGGTTGCGCCAGCTGTGGGGTGGTGATCTTAATCTGCTTCGTGACCCCTGCCTGGACAGGTCGGAGGGCCCTGCACGGAGAGCAACGGCTGCGGCCAAGGAGCTGAATAGTATTTTGATCGGGTCTGATTTATGCGATGTTTGGCGTTGGAAGCACCCACACATGGGGGGTTACATGCACTATTCTGCATATCATAACATCCACACGCGCATAGATTACTGGCTGGCCTCTAGCTCACTATGCAACAAAATTCGCTCTTGTCAGGTGCTTCCGCGCACGCTCTCCGACCACTCTCCGGTTCTACTAGTGTTAGAGACGCCCAGCAGGCGCATAACCCCATTCACTTGGCGATTCCCCCCCTATTCTTTGTTAGATGTGGTATTTAAAGAGGAGCTCTCTGGAGCTATAGAGCTTTTCTTTGAAAAGAATGTGGGGTCGGTTGATGACTATCAAACCGTTTGGGAGGCCTTTAAAGCTTACATTCGTGGGATCACCATAGCCAAGCATTCGGGAGTACTCCGGTCTATACGCAACCGGCTGCGAGACCTTGAGGGAAAGATCAGAGACCTGGAGAGCGAGCTGCTGCAGGGTCCTGAGGTGGTGTCGGAGGGGGTTCTAGCGGAGGCACTTGGTGAATATAGTCAAGCGGCGGATGATGAGGTTAAATATATGGGCAAATATGCCGTGGCCCGTGCGTACGGAGAGAGGGATAGGCCAGGCGGGGTCTTGGCTCGGTTACTTAGGAACCGACGGGAAGCGACGCAGGTTGTGGAGATTGAGTCAGCGGAGGGCCTGGTGGTGTCGGATGCCAAAGAAGTAGCAGATAGATTTCGTCAGTATTACACATCGCTATATGCCTCCCGAGCTGCTGCGGCGGACGAGGATATACTTGATTATTTAGCTCATATCAAACTACCCTGGCTGTCAAACTCACACATGGAATTTCTCATGCGGCCTCTGGAAAGGGACGAAATTTTGCTGGCTTTGTCTTCTATGTGCGCAGGCAGCGGTCCTGGCTCCGATGGCCTCACAGCCACGTTTTATAGAACTTTTATTGATAAGCTGCTTCCGCAGCTTGCTAAGCTGTTTGACGATATTTGTGTGGCTGGGACGATGCCGCCTACCATGTCGGAGGCAGTAATAATAACGCTGCTCAAACCTGGCAAGGACCCGGTAGACTGTGCCTCATACCGACCGTTGTCTTTGCTCAATGTAGATACAAAACTGTTTGCAAAGATTCTTGCGAATAGGTTGGTTCCGCTGGTGCCACTTTTAGTCGCTCCGGAACAGGCGGGCTTCGTCCCTGGCAGGAACCTCACATATAACCTGTGCACTGTATTTGGTGCACTGCAACATATTAAACCGGACATACCAGCGGCGGCGGTTTTTCTAGACATTGAAAAGGCATTCGACTCAGTTGAGTGGCCATTTATGACACATGTCTTATCCAGGATGGGTGTATGTCCTGTCTTTCTACAGATGCTGGCTGCCTTGTACAGTAAACCAACGGCCCGCATAAAAATTGGCGACATAGTTACTGACTCTATCCATATTGCCAGGGGCACGAGACAGGGCTGCCCCCTCTCGCCGTTACTGTATGCCTTGGTGGCGGAGCCACTTGCGTGTGCATTACGGGAGTACCACCAGAATCGGGGGATTTGTTTTCCCCACTATAAACTAATTGTCTCCACTTATGCTGATGATACGTTGCTGTATGTTAGGCACCCTGAAACTAACCTCTCTGCGGTGCTTCGGGAGGTGGTGCGTTTTGGTGGACTGTCGGGACTCCAGGTTAATTGGTCTAAGTCGCTAGTTTTTCCTCTCACGCCGAATACTTCTCGGTTCGCCCTTGATTACCCCCTTGTTTGGACCACGGACGCGGTGCGATACTTAGGTATTAGAATCCACACAGACTCCGAGACAGTATTTCGTGAAAATTATGGGACGACCTTCAGTAAGCTGGAGGACGACGTGGAGAGATGGATTAAGCTACCCCTGTCAGTGCTGGGCAGAATATCTATCATGAAAATGGTGGTGCTTCCGAGATTGCTATTCTTATTCACGAATATCCCTATGGTGCTCCCGAAGGTCTTCTTTCGTCACCTTATGGCGCTGATGGTCCGGCTGGCATGGGCAGGCAAGCAGCCATGGGTTAGATGGCAAATCCTAGTTTTGCCATACTCTATGGGGGGGCTGGGAGCCCCGGACTTTGAACTGTATTATAGATCTGCACAATGTGCACATGCCCACTACTGGATACATGGCTCTCCTGCCATTCCGCATCTCCGAATAGAGACGGAGGTGGCTGCACCGCTGCCCCTCCCTGCAATGCTGTTCCGGAGTGTTGACCGTAGCGTCTGCTTACTTGACTCAATTAACTCCACAGCAAATGCCTGGCATCAGCTAGTACAGATGCAGGCGGGAGCTCTGTTGTATTCACCGAAAGCTCCTTTGGATTGGTGCACTTGGATAGCCCCTTGTAAAGAAAGGGGAGTCACAAAAGCACTAAGCACGTTAGGTGTCCACACTGCTGGGGATTTGTTTAAAGTGGGAGCCTGCAAGGTATGGGAAGACCTTAGCACTGTCGATCGCCACCCCACCGTCTTGGCCAGATTTCAATTCCACAGAACTAGGCGGGCGCTTAGAGAATTACTGGGGGAGGAATATCTTGAGCCCCCTGAGGTGGCAGCGTTAACTCACATTATCAGCGCTGCGTCCCCGAAGCGCATGGTTGCTAGACTATACAGCATATCTATGACACATAGGGCGCACCAGTACACGAAGGCACGTTTGGCGTGGCAGCGCGATTTAGAGACAGCTATAGATGATGACATGTGGAACTATTGCTGCATGAGCACTAAACGCATTTCCCTAAACGGCCGTCACCGGCTGGTGCATTTTAAATTCCTGAACAGGGTATACTACACCCCGGAGAGGCTACACAGGTATGGGCTGCGGGAAAGTGGGGCATGTGATCGCTGTGGGGAGCAGGTAGCTGACTTTCTCCATTTGGCTTGGGGGTGCCCAGGCATCTCGACATTCTGGGTGGAGGTGTTTAAGGAATTGAGTCATATCACAATGCTAACTCTCGAGCCAGACCCAGCGCTCGCACTACTATGATACTCTAGGCCCCTACCTAAGGGAGTAAGGCGTCTGATAGACATGGGGCTGTTGATGGCTAAGCGCAGGGTTGCGATCAATTGGTTTCGGGGCCCTTTACCGACAGTTCTGAGATGGAAAGAGGATATGACATATTGCAGTACGCAAACTGAGCTCTACAGTGAGCTGCTTCCTCCACGAAACAGACCAAAAAACTTTTGGGGATTACTTACTACCTATCTCCTAACTACCACGACCGCTGAGATCGAGACTTCTGACCGGGGTGACACTGGGCCCTCCGACAGATCTGCAAATGTCAGCCCGACTGTTTAAATTGTAATTATTGTACGTATTAGTGGTTTTTACCTCTGAATACTTGTAAGCCCATAGGCAATGTCATTGCCTGGGATCTTCTGGATTGGGTGATGTGGTTGCCTGAGTGTCATGATGTTCATCCAGATGTACATTGATGTTAATGTGACTCATGAGCATATTGGGAACTGTGCGAACGAATAGGCTGCATTGCTGTGACTTGTGATTGTTTTTGTCTTAAGAAAATCAATAAAACAAATTTTAAAAAAATAAATAAATAGCGGCCGCTTCTTTCAAATTAAATAGGTATCGCATTTAAAAGAGTTTCAGCTGTTGGCATTGTAAATGACAATGCCTTTTATTTATGTGTTAATTATCAAAACAGATAAATAAAAGGCATTGTCATTTACAATGCCAACAGCTTAAACTCTTGCAAATGCGAGACCTATTGCATTGCAAATGCTTGTTGCTTCTTGTTACAACCGCCATTCTGATTTTTCCTACTAGAGACCCGGATGCCATGCTGATTGAGCTTTTACTTTGGACTGGTTGTCGATGCTACAATCGGTAGCTGATGGACTGAGCCTTCTTTGCTGAACCATTTCTATTTTTCAATTTCTCTTTATATCTTTAGCTCTGAGCTAATGGACTTGCCCCTAATGGACTTTATGTATGAACCATCCCCCTTGTTTTGTAGGATCTGACCTGTTAGAAATTTGAAACGTTCTTCTGCCTTAATGGTGGTGGGACTCTGTAACTCTGCAACTCTGCAAACTGAACTTTATAACCACAAAATAAAGACTTGCCTAAATGACTGGTGCTTTAATGCAAGCTGTGATATTTTTGATTGAAGTCCATAAGAAATTGCTTATTTTAATGAAATTTGATTCTTTAATACAGTAACCAAATTAATCTAAATTTGTCTGAGTCTATTATTGAGTCCTGTTGGTTTTTCCATTTAAACTGTGCTTCTGTACTGATGTTTTAAATACATTGTAGAGAGGTCAAACGAGCTCTATCAGAACATCAGGGTTTACTTATTTTATTCTGTCCTGCATTTGTAAAGCTTTTAGCTTGCATATTCCTCACTCGACTTAACTTCTTTAGGAGGTTGAGTCTTCCAGTTGCTGTTCTTTATTTCTACGGCATGGTTTTGAGAGTGGTGTATCAAAATCTGATTTCAAATCTGTGAGTCGGCTGTCAATAAATAGTCCTCATTGCACAGCTAACGTGGAGTTTTGACGCCCTAACTTCTACCCCTCCTATCGGCGGAGAAAGATTAATCAGATGATCATTGCCCCTGTGGTAATTTAAACATTCCAGTCTGTCTAATTGTAAAGGGCCCAGTACGGTTATAGGAGTAAGGAAAGTAAGTGTAAAATATAGAATTTTATGCACGTTTCATGCTGCAACAAATCTGGTAGCAGACCTATGATTGTGCCTAGTGAAGTCAGATTTTTGGGTGCCTATAAGAATCCTTAGCCCAAGTCCAAAGAGTCTACAGTTTTTGGTTCAGCAAAGAGAAGGTGAGTTTCAATAGGGGGCGCATGCTATTGCTTTTGCTTAAGATTGTGTTTTTTTTAAAATACTGTGTGTTATTGAGTGGAGTGAAATGGTTAAAGTCCGTGTATGATTGTGGCGCTTTTGTGCAAAGTTGAAGTTGTAAATGGGTCCATCGTGGTCTAACATCTCAAAATATTAACCTAAGGTTGTCTCAGTGTAGAATACACTGAGTAAATTGTCTGCTGGTTTGTGGTGTTGATCATGAGACGTCGTCAACAACACCTTGGTAAGGGTTCTCTTTGTGTGTTACTGATTGGTTGTCTCTACAAGTGAGCAGTGAGAGCAGCGGCCGAGGATCCTAGACCGATTACTGCTTCCAGAGCAGTGAGAGAAGCGGGCGAGCAGACTAGAGAGAGCAGCAGCAGAGCGAAGCCAGCGAGTCCAGCGGAGTTAGCGGGACTCCGGCTCTCCTGCTCGTGGCACTCCTGCTACTGCTACCTCCCCCCCCATAGATCCAAAAAGGCCCAAAGCAGATCACATCGGCACTGTTCTTCCCCGCTTTGCAGAGAGGAGGTAGGAGGTGGGGGAGCGACCAGGGGGGGCCTGAGAGCGGCAGCCTAGTTGCCAGCCATAAAGTGAGAGCCGGGCACCGCAGAAGCGGCCCAGCTAGGTCTGGGTGCAGCGACCTGTGAAAGCTCCTGCTCAGGCCCCCTCTCCCTTCCTCTTCCGCTCTCTTTGCCTAACCCACAAGACTCCGGGATCCCTTTGGGGAGTCCTCTCGGTTTTTGGGACCCTCGCTCATCACAGCCTTCTGCAGGGGACAGACTTTCTACGGGGTGGTTCTCAAGGGCTGGGGCCAAAACGTTGGGTGAACCTAACAAGGGCCAGGCCAAGACAGGAGCCCATGACACAGCGGACTCTACCACGCTGGTAGAGATAGAGGGGGCTTTATCAGCGAAGATAATAAAAACTGGCTATCAACCTAAGATATACTCAAAATTCTCTTTTGTGAAAGACGCAGGAGCTGTGCTAAACTCCAGCAACACTAAACTCAGGGGGCTCCCTTCCCCACTGCACCCAGGGGTTATAATTCAAACTGAAGCAGTAGCACTGATCACAATACCTATATCAACAGACGCCAGGGGGCAAGACATGAAACAAGATGAGGCCAGGACAGTTCGAGCTACAGAAGGCAATGTAAAAGACGCAGTGCAAAAAGGGTGCAGGCACGACAAGGCAAGGGATGTAACTAGTGTAGGCACACAAATAGGGAATGTGGCAGCAAGTATACGGCTACACGGAACCGACTACGAACGCACCACAATTCCATATATTCAAGAACCCCCAAAAACCCATGGTCCTAAGGACTCCAGGACACTGATTATTCTGCTGGAGCCAAAAATCACAATCCTCTCTAACATGCACTTAAAACCTTATCTGCCTCAGGATTTAAAATCCAACATGCAATGCGCAAGCAGTGTAGATAATGCTTTGAATAATCAATCAACAAGTAACGGAGAAGGATGCCTGCATACTTGCGCTGACCCCCCTGAACCTTCAGTCCAAATGAACAATAACATCAAAGAAAGGGTTGGAAAGAAGAAGATACGGTAGTAAAGAACATCATGGCTCCAGATGCAATTGATTTACAGCCAATACATGTACGGGACAAAGCGGAGTCCGGCTCAGAGATGACAGACACCAACCAAGCAGAAAATATAAAAGCTGAAACAAGCAACATATCCGAGACGACAGACACCAACCAAGCAGAAAATATAAAAGCTGAAACAAGCAACATATCCTACCTCACCACAGAAGAGTGGGAAAGCTGGTAGCCTCATACTCACCTGAGGCACCCTTGGACAAAGACAACAAAATTCAGCGGGAAACGGAAACTGAGGACTCCTCGACAGAACCAAAAAACCTATGGTCCTCCCTCTTAAACACTATGCAGCTCTCAATAAAGGCAATGCAGTACCACTCGGATAAAATGGATATTCAATTATCCCTTTAAAACTTTCTAGGGATACACGTCTCAAATATTGATAGCAAACTGATAGAGATGAGCAATCTCATCAAGAGAGCTCAAGCTGAAACTCAAATAACCCAACTGAGTTGCACCTGTTTTGCTATCATCGACAAACTCTCAATATTACCATCATTGTTGGGGGAGCTTCTCGCCAATTTAAAAAAGACGAGAAACACCGCAAGAACGGAAAACCACTCCAGACCCGACAAAAACATTGAAAGATTAAACCTGAGCAGCTCAGTAGGAAAGATACAACAGCATCCGGAGCAAGATTTCTTTGATGTGTTCCCCAACAGGAAAGGGACCCTGGCCCAATCCACTCTTGAAGAGGATGGGCCCACCGGAGTAGAAACACATCAGGTAGCAGGGGAAAGGAACCACCACCAAGGAGAGCTCAGGATCAGGACTTGAACATTCAAACCCAGCAGAGTCTACAGATACATTACAACAACAAAAAATTGAACAAGCAGCCAGCAATGGTTATGGCCCGAAAGAGCAGCTTCAAGAATATGAAGAAGCTGGCAAAGAACGACAAGGGACGAAGGATCGCCGGAAACAGAAGAGAAAAGGGAGGAATAAGAATACAACCATAATGTCATACTTCCATGCGGAGGTCAAGTCTCCAACAGGAGAACTAAAAGCGCAGACGGCAAGTAGGGTATCGATAACCGCGCAGACTTTGCCGACTAGGCAGACACTGCTCAACAAACGGAGCCACACAAGTGATGATCTCACAGGAAGGACATACCTGAAAGACTGCGAGGAAACCAAGGTTGCAGTTACTAGTGAAGGGGCCAAAAACAGAAGCATAGTTAGTACATCAATCACAGCAGAGACTGAAGCACGTTTAACCTCAGAGGCAATAAATCTACGGAATCACGAAGATCCACAAGTCATAGGATTAAATCACAGCAGTTACCAACAGGAGGAATTTAAGATAATCCTGTTCATTCCGGAATACAAATCGAAAGATAGAGGAGATATCCTGAACAGAGGAAACATCTTGCTACTCCTAACCTTCATTAGCAACTTGGCTGAGGTAGGCTCATGCGATCTGGAGTCCATAGAATTCAAAGACCTTAAGTATCTGTCCGAGCAATAGGTACCAAAGACAACCTGGGCCACAGAGGAAATAGTTGAGAAAATCATGAAGGAGGAGAACCAACTAAATGCCTGGGGGATCTGATTAAAACTTTATCAAAAAATCAGATATCCAGAGCCTCTGCTTCGAGACCGACAACAGCAAGAAGGCTGTAGGCCTAGAAATATGGACAGCGCAGCGAAAACCAAATTGGTACTTAAAGGGGCTCGCAGCACCTCAGTCTTGGTGACAGAGTCTAATAACTGGAGCCACTGGCAAGCTGGTGAAAGTTACAGATCAAATAATTGGTCATGGATAGCAAGAACTATAAACACTTGGCCCAAGAACACATGACAGGGCATGAAGCAATTTGGCAAAGGCGCACAGATAAGACTCTGTTCCTGGAATATAAATGGATTAGAAACCAAAATCATGGACAAGGAGCTTCTGCTATATTTTCAACAATTCAATCTCATTTTACTCCAAGAAACCTGGCTAGACGAACCATTCCAACTACAAGGTTACAAATCATACCATCTTCCGGCATGTAGAAGCGCCAAATTTGGGCACTTAAAAGGAGGCCTGACAACCTATGCCTCAATTCAGAGCATAAATACAGTAAAGGAACTGGATATCAAAGCAACACCAAAAAATGGTATAAAAGCAATTAAGATGGACATAGCAGGCCTTGACAACAATCAACAATTCATACTTGTAAACATCTATCTACACCCACGCAATACAAAAGCGGGCGCGAAACTCTTGGCAGCTGAGTTGACAAGGCTACTCACAGAAGAGGCAACCCCGAACCTCATAGTCTCAGGCGATTTCAACATGCACCTCTCAGGACCTCTGGACAAGGACCAACTGGTGGAAGAACAATTTTTGGCATGGGGGATTGTGCACTTGGAAGCCTGCAAATGGGACAAACAAACCAGGCAAGCAAAATATCTTCCAATGGACTTAGGAAATCTGAGCCTGGTAGCATTAAACGGACGCTTCCCGGGTGAACGTCCGCCAGCGGCAACTTTTCAAAACGATTTGACAAATACAACAATAGATTACACCTTCACTTCAATATCACTGTTCAACAAAATTATAGACTTCAGTATAGGAACATCAGATTACAGTGATCACTTACCACAAGAGTTTGGATCGGATGTACACGGGACAGCACCCACTGAGCCACACGCAATCTGGACAAATTTCTGGCCGAGGCAAAAACCCTGTGGGAGGAAAACAATCTGCCGAACATAAACATCATAACATGTTGGGCAAAATTCACTAAAAGTCTTGGAGTTGCACACACCAAAAAAGAAGGGACAAACGCAACAATAGGAGCCAAAGCCCAACAGCGGACACACAACATGCTACAGAGTATGCAAGGAAACAAACTGTCAAGAATACAATTGAGCCAATGAAGGCGAATAAAGAGAGAAATAAACAGAGCAGTATGAATTCTTCATTAAACGGGTCCAGATGATAACAACCAAAAGGAATTAAGGCTGCTAAAAACGAGCAAGAAGAAACTCATCTGGTCAGCAAATTGAGAAACTGCTGAGAAGGCATGGGCCAAACTGCTATATGACGCAAAAGCTAATAATAGCTCCAGATTCTGGCGCACAGTGAATAATTTACAGAACCAGAGGGCCCCAGGAATCAACTCTCATCTGACCGAAGAAGTCTGGGCCAACTATCTTTGGCATCATTTTAACTGCGAACAAGAGGATTCTGTACCTGAGGCACAGGGGAGCAGAAAATACTGGTCGGGTCAAGAAAAGAAGGCTGAGGCAACTAAGTATTCTTTCTCGATCAAAAGGATAATGAATAGAATCGCTAAAGGCAGAGCAGAGGGTGCGCCGGGCCCCAATGGCATTCCACCCATTCTATATAAGCAAGACCCAGGTTACTGGGCGGCGGCACTACTGTCACTCTTCACTCACATCCTGGAACTAGAAAGAATATCGGATTCCTGGAAGGCTTCAATCATATCACATATTCATAAGAAAGGCAGTAAAAATGAAGCGAAAAATTACAGGCTCGTCGCCTTGATAGAAAACTATGCCAAATATTTTGCGGGCCTCCTACTGGAAGAGCTCATTGACTGGGCATCCGAATCGGCATCAATCCCGATTAATCAAACGGGATTCCAAAAACGAATGGGGACATCAACAAATATACTTGCTTTATCGCTTCTAATCGACGCCACTAAAAACATCATCAAACCGCTCTTTGTTTGCTTTATAGATTTGCATCTGCCTTCGACAACATTGACAGGAAGAAACTTTGGACAAAACTCTCCAAAATGAAAATCCCGCCAAGACTCTTGTCTCTGCTGATTTTGCTCCATACTGATACATGGGTACAAATAAAATTGGGCGCCGGTGACTGTCTATCTAGGAGTATACCCACAACCAGGGGGCTGAAGCAGGGTTGCGTCTTGGCGCCGACTCTGTTCAATTTATTCATGTCAGATCTCTCGCCAGAACTAGACAATTGCAATCACCATGCCCCTAATCTGGGAGGATTCACCCTCTCGAATTTACTTTATGCCTACGACCTCATACTAATTAGCCGTAGTCCAATAGGCCTGCAGCACTTGATAAATACTACGAGTAACTTCTCTGTTGGGAATGGAATAAGTATAAACTTAGACAAAACCAAAGTGATGATAATAAACCAGAAAAAGTTCATACACCGTTTTCGCTGGGATTTGGAGGGACTCAGACTCGACACAGTAGAAGAATTTCAATACCTGGGCATTATATTGGACAGTAAAGGCATGTTCCTCCAGCAAAAAGCAGCCTTAACAGGAAGAGGGACCACTTTCGCGGTTGCTTTAAAAAACATCAAACATAAAATAGCTGGTCCAAGCCTCACCCCTCTACTACAGGTGATCCGAGCGAGGCTCCTCCCCACCATCACCTATGGAAGAGAGTGCCTAAGAGGAAGAGAGGCAGGCATTCTGGACAGGACGGTGTCCAGGACAATCAGAATAATATTTAATCTCCCGCAGTACACCTCGCCGGCACAAATAAGATTAGAGTTTGGTCTACAAAAGCAACCAATAGCACGCAAGGGTGCCTACGTTAAATGCTGGCACAAAATAAAGGGAGCGGATCCATGGACATTAAACGCGTACTTATGGAATGAGCTAAATCAGAAAAAAGACAGCGCAGCCAAGACCTATTTACAAGCTTCAATAGTTTGGCCTTACGGGACCCTTGGGTTACCGTTGGGTCACACAAAATCCTCAAAGAACTGGTAAATAAAACAGTAAAAATAATGTCCCTTGTGGAGGACAAAGCTGCATTAAAGGAGAGGGCTCACGGCTGGTTTGTTATACAGAGCTATTCCAGATGCTCCCCCCAACCTTATTTAGGTGCAGGCTTTACTAGAGCAAAAAAGGAAAAATACCTGAATCTGAGGATGGGCATTTTGCCATCAATGCAGCATCTGCCCCCATGGAAACAGACACAGTCAACAACATCATGCAGTTTATGCAGTGAGGCCAAAGAAGATGTGCTACATGCAAGAGATTAGATAAAGAACGAATAATGATATTAAAACCTGCCCTGAAGGGAAAAAAGATAAGAACATGCAGACAGGCAGTGAAAGCATGTTTCGAAGGAGGGGATATCCAGCTAGCCTGTGGCCTGGTTCAATTCATGGGCGCAGTAGGAATAAAGCTAAACACCAGCTGACTCATCGGACAAAAATTCATTGGTCACTGCTCCCGTCAAAATGAACTATAAGTGCTGGCACAGGATTAAAGGTTATAAAACCAAATGATACAGTGAACCGCAACTTTTGGCACATGATCAAAGGGTTTACCATAAACATTTTGCACATTCCTGTTTTTGCACATAAGGGCCCTCATTTAGAGTTAATTTATGGTTTTATGAATTTAACGAGAATTTTAAATGGCTGTTTCACTGATTTGTCTTAGGGGCACTGTAGGAATAAAGTCGAACATCACTTACTGAACATAAAAAAATAAAATAAATAAATAAATCCTTGGCCTCAGCTCCTGTCAAAATGAACTACAACTGGGGACTTATAACCTAAGGTTTTGGCATGGACAATAGGGATATTGCTGGTTTACACAATCAAATTATACAGCGAACTGCAATCTCTGGCACATGACTAAATGTTTTGAAAAAGGACAACTTATATATTGCTGTTATTTATATATATTACGATTTCATATAGAGTTAAATTATGGTTCTATAAATTTGAAGATATTTTAACACGGCTGTTTTAACTGTGCAATGGTTTTAATTAATCATGCAAATAAAGATTTACTTACTTACTCTTTGTGTGTTACTGGTAAATGATTGGTATGGCTGATCTCAGGTGCGCCGGGACTAACTATATCATTTAAGGAGGAAATCCTGCTGGTGGAGGCTTTATTGAAGTGAATGAGTGTAGAAAGTTTAGTTACCTTGTGAGTGTGGATATCCTTTAGTGGAGCAGACAGTTTATTGTTTTGCTTGCATTGTATTGTTATATTTTGCCTAGAGAAAGAAAAACACGCAGAATAAATTGTCAAGGATGGTGAGCTTGCTGCAAGGAGTGAGTTCGACGTCAGTGTGCCATGCTGTGATAGGTCAGTTGGTGTAAATCTGCACTGGGATTGGTTGACTAAGTCATAAGAGTCGCACTATTATTGGTTGAGGCTGCTGAACAGGTGGATTGTGGGAGAATAAAATTTCTTGAATTTATGGAAATCGTTTTGTGAATACAGAATTGAATAAATATGAAATTTTTCCAGTCATTTAGAAAATTAATAAAGAAAGATGAGAACACATTTGCCACAATGAAGGGAGAGGTACCACCTGAGGGTAGGCCAGGAAACATTGACATTACAGACAAAGGGTTATATCCATGTCTGTGGCTCGAGTTTTGGCTTACACTTACTGAGAAGACGAGCACTTAGCTAGCTCGTAATGGGACATTTAATTTGAGGATTTTAGAAATTTTAGGGAAAAGAATATCCAAGATGAAAGAGCCTGTTAGACCCAATGTTCTTGAGGCTTTGGGAGCATATTGCTCAACAGAAAGATAGAAATACCAAGAAAGATATAGGAGAACAATGGATCATTGCGCAGAGGCTAGATGGGATGCTCAACAGAAAATGTGGGTAGCAGATGAAATACACGGAACACGATTGTATCCATTGGTGGAGGTTGAGGAAGGAGTTGGGGACAAGAGAAAGAGAAAAAGAAGCATTTAGAGACAGACAAAACTGAAGCAGGGAAAGATGGAGAAGAGAGTGACATAGATGACAAACATTTGAATTAATTATAACTAAATCGTCCACTACCTTATGAGTCATCGAATTGAGACCTGATGCAAATGAGTACACCTGAGGGATCTAATGCTCCCTTGATGCCTGAAATACCAAAGGAATTGATGCTTATTTCGCCTCTAAGCGGGAGGACAGAAATATCAACTCCTATAAACATGATTGATTCAATGGTTCAGATGCTTTGACTGCTTCTGTTACTATTGGACCTGTTGTGCTCCTTTACAAGTCTGGGCTACAGGTAAATTTGATTCACAATTTGGCTGTACCTACTCGAGTAAATACAGTGCAGAGGAGTTCCTCAGATTTGACAGTGAAATCATTGATTCATACGCTTATGATTCGGATGAGGGCCAATAATGCTGGTGTGAATATGTCCCTAATCGGAGACAAGCTGACATGCCGCAACCAATGGTGCAGAGGTTTCCACATTTTTTATTGTACTAGACCACGTGGACCTCCTGAGGTGAATTATCATGATATGACTGTGCCAATGGGTGTTTCAGTTCGAGATTCATCTGTACTAAATGTACAACCTGGAATGAGTGCAAATTTTAGTAGTGGAAGTTTGAATTTAAATAGTACAGTAGAGCAATCCAGGTTTACTCCTCAAGAACTTGATGAATGGCTTAAAGGATACAGTACCCCAAGTAATCAGAGTTCTGCTATGGTTCCAGTTTCAGTTCCAGCTGCAACTATAAATTCAGTTCCATCTCAACCTTCAGTTTCTAGCTCAGCCCCTATTTCAGATGCGATTGCAGGTCCTCGTTCAGCTCAAAATTCAGTTCAGATAAATAAACCGCTCATGGATGTGAGCCGATTAAACGTTGAATTAGAAGAAATGATTCAGGGAACACTTAGCCCTGTGAGATTAGAGGTTTACGAAAAGGAGGAACTATTATTTCTCTGCAAAAACGTTACAAGACGAGTAAATGTGACCTATGGGAGATTTTTTTAATTGGCTCGGACATATGGTGTAGATATTCGAAAATCAAAGGGTTTGCAGAGATCTAACAGGATGGACTTTACTGATAAAGACATTGAGAACATGAGAGCACCTGGAAGGAAAATTACAGACAAGAAAGCTACAGAAAATGGCATGACAGAGAAAAGTGGGAAGGCAGGTGGTTGAAAAAGAAGAAGGAAACGAAGCAAGTTTGAATGCAGTCACCACCTGATTGTTATGGTGGCATTGTAGGGGATGTACAAATGCTCCCCATGAGGGAAGTACCTGGAGGAGGATATGTCCATGTACCATGGAATAGACACAATATTTTGTCATTCATGAATTATTTCCCTAGATTGAGAGAAAAGCCAATGGAATGGTACAGACAAGTCAAATGATTTGTGAAAATCTTGGAAGTTTTGTGGGTTTATTTGAATACTTTGTTTCAAATTGTCATTCCAGCAGATTTGTCGGCTGAATGTAAGATTCCTGTGGATTTGCCAGAGGGAGAGCTACCAAGGGATTCTAGAACAGGTGCACCATCTCCAGAGGTACTGAGGAAATATCATATGGTGATGACTCACTTGAAGACTAAGGTTTCCCCTAAAGAAATTGATTGGATGCAGATTGACAGGACGACCCAAGAGCTGAAAGTCAGTATATACTTTTTATGAGAGTTTAGTACAGATTTTCAGGTAGTACAGCGGATCAGATACTATTGCGGAAAAAGATGTGAGACAATTCATTTATATGTTTGTCATGGGTTTAAGACCTGAGATTTCTGAAAGGATTCAACAACAGATACTTTGTAGCACAGAGTAAATCAGTGGACGAACTATTGTGTTTGAGGCACAAGAAACTCTAGGAGAAATTAATGATTACACAAAGGTGATGCAGAAAGGACAGAATCAGATGGGTTTTGAGAACACAGGACAAGTACAAAGAGGTTATAAACAGGTTCCGATGATGCAGGGTGTTAATGGTTTTCAGCAGCATACTTTCCCATCGCAAGCAAGAGGTCATGGTAATCCTGTAGATCCTAGAACGGGTATTGAGGTGTCACTTTTGAAAAAGACAAATCCATGTCACGTGTGCAGAAAGCTGGGACATTGGAGACGCGAGTGTAAGTCTGTTTTGAATAACAAGGGAAATCCGATCCAGAATGTGGATTACGCACAGTCTCAAGGGAATAACATGGGACAGACTCAGTAGATGTGGGGACAGAGAATGCAGAATTCCAATATAACACAGCAAATGCCACAAGCTCCTATGCCACAACAGAATGCTCAGGTACAAAGAGACAATGCGAGTCAAAATTCTTACCAAAATCAGAATGTAGCCTAGCATTATTTGATTGAATTGGATGACCCTGACCAAGACCCGTTTGCATGATGGTGCCTGAAGGGGGATGAGAACTGCGTGCTTGGCACAGCCCTAGAGGTAGACCAGAGTGGTTCCTAAGTGGATGGAGAAGTGGATGGGAATCCTATCTCATTTCTTGTTGACACTAGTGCTGCCCGCTCTACTGTAAGAACAGCAGAGGGTCCCAACCTACCCCCCTTGAGAAAAGTATCCAAGTTATTGTAATTACTAACAGAAAGTTGTCTGCTCCAGTTTCAGAACCAGTGACTGTTAAAAACGGATCCTTTGAGGATCATCGATTTGTGGTGTGTGACACAAGTCCAGTGAACCTGCTTGGGCATCACTTACTTTGTAAACTGAACTGGTCAATTTATTGCACATCCAGAGGAATTGAATTCCATATGAATGACGAAGATGTTGTTTTCAAACTTGCCCAACAGAAATCAGATGTCGGGATGTTTCCTCTCCTGATGTGTGAGGATTTGCCAGAAGAATTGAGAGACACTGTTCTACCTGAAGTCTGGTACTTTACAAGTAGAGATATCAGACTAATCAAAGGTGTCGATCTAATTACTCACTTATACAGTCAGTCATGCAGCCACTGAATCATCCATTCAGACACTAATACACCCACTGGTTCACCAATACACCTTGGTATATATATTTAACACTGTTGGACTTGGCCCTTTTTGCAGGGTCATCCCTGAACTTTTTGCCTTCCTCCTAGTATTTTTTCTGACCTGGTGTTGGTGGTTTTAGGACTCTGGGCACTTTATCACTGCTGTCCAGTGTTAAAGTGCATGTGCTCTCTATGGTAAACGTGGTAAGATTGGTCTACACCTGTTTGGCGTATTTAGTTTACCTCTCAGTCCCCTGTAAAGTGGTATCTCATATACCCGGGGCCAGTAAACTAAATGCTACTGGTGGGCTTGCAGCGCTGCTTGCGCCACCCACCAAAGTAGCCTTTCAAACCTGTCTCAGGCCTCTGCCATTGCAGGGCCTGTGCACGCAGTTTACTGCCGCTGTGACGTGGCACATAAAGTGGGTGCCACGTCTGTGACTCCCCTTTTTACTACATATCAGTCACCCCTAAGGTAGGCCCTAGCTAGCCCTATGGGCAGGGTGCACTGTAGGTAAAAGGTAGGACATGTGCCTTAACTGTGTGGCATGTTCTGGTAGTGACAAACAGCCATTTTGGTTTCTCACTACTGTGAGGCTGCCCTCTCATAGGAATGCATTGGGGATTCCCTGATATGTGTTTCAGTGGTATTTCCTGACTTGAGAGGAGTAGCATGATCAAGTTTGGTATGTTTGGAATAGTGGTAATAAATGCTGCATAATGGTGTTCGCAGATTTATTATCACTATTTTAGAAATGCCACTTTTAGAAGTGGGCATTTCTGTGTGCTATGTGTCTTTGTGCCTGCCTGTTGAGTATTGCATGTCTGGCTCTGGATGACAGGGGCTGGGGAGGTGCAGTGGCTCCAGAGGGGCTAAGTGAGTCAGCGCTAGGCTGATTAGGCCGACTGCATTTGGAGTAGTGGGAGGAGTAGCACCTGAACCTGAATGGAACTGTGCCTGCCTTCCACAATGCTGGCTCCGCCCCCCTGTGGTGTGTCTGGGGCCAGAGACTACACTGACAATGGGGACTGTTGTGCACTGGTTAAGTGGCCCCCCAAATTGGTTTGGACTAGGTCCAGTGCCCTGTGCCAGGGCAGAACAAAGACTTGAATGGATATAAATATTGGAGCTGTGACCCCATGTAAGGTGTGGAATTTTGTGCTTCTTGGGAACTGGACTGCTGCAGGAGGAACCGCCGGGGGACCACTACGCAGGGCAGAGGGCCCCTCGTGCTGGTCTGCCTGCACCAGCAATCTGCATACAGCGCATGGTGAGCGCTACTCTTTTTGTTGTGGCCCTGGGGCAGCACAGCTAGCTACCCTGCTGCCCACGAGTGGCCAGATAGGAGTGCTTTCCCCTGCCCTGCAATCCGGGCTGTGCCCCACTCTCATGGACAGGACGAAGTGCTCCTTTGAAAGAAGCCAGCGAGTGGTGAGCGCTCTATGATGGGGAGAGCAGCGCTGTGCCGTGTGCCTCTAAATCCCCCCCCTGACAGAAACGCCGCCGATCCCCAATGCGGGGCGGGAGCCTACCCCGCACTCGGTCTCCAGAAGGAGTTGCGCTCGTTGCCAGGGCCGCCGGAAGTCAGGCGTGACGGCGCCTGGTTGTGGGCGGGGCCAGCAGGAGAGCCGGAGCCTCACGGGCTGTTGTAGCTTCAAGCAGGAAGAGTCGTCTGGTGGGTGCGTGGCTTGAAGGAGCTCCCCAGCATTGTGCAGCAACTCCCCGGAGGCCAGGCAGCAGCAAAGCCTGGTTGTGGGCGGGGCCGCCTTCCACTGAAGGAGCAGACGGAGACCTCACTCCATGGCCCGACTCCCGCCGCAGCAGCAGCCAGAGGAAAGGAGGACGGTGGCGGTGCCCGAGTCGACCCTGCCCCACAGGACGGGATCGGAGCACCGCCTGTGACCGCCTTACTCTGGAAGCACATGACCGCTGGCTGAAGCGGTCGCCAGCACCTTATCTCACTCAGCCCCCCCAAGGAGTGGTGGGTGGGGCTAAGCCTCTTTTTTTGTTGTGCTTAAACCCGGGCTGCAGTGGTGACGGGCCCTGCCAGTTTAACAGTGAGCCCCTGCGCTGCATGGTTGCGAGCTGCCGCACCCTCAATGGGTGTTGGGGGCATCTTTCCTTTTTCGGCAAGCCCAGTAGGGGCCCCGGATTGGAAAGTGTCACCGAGGAGGAACTACACCGGACCTTGGTGTGAGGTAGGGGCAAGACCTCGGTCGGAGTTCCCGGTGCTCCACGCTGTGTGTGGGCAGAAAAAAACTGCATCACGGGCACAGGACTGTGTTGTGCACTGCTGTGGGGATTTCATGGCAAAGGCCTCACTCTGATGGTGCCATAGGCGTGCCCTGACGTTATGATGTGCTGTTGGGCCACAAAACGTGCAATTGTCAGGAAGGGGTACCTGGGTGTGCAGTAATGTTAGCTATGCATAATGTGTTTATGGTGCGGTAAGGTGTGCCCTCTGAAAGTGGGTACATGGGTGCCCTGTTACTAATGCTGTGTATGTGCAAATGTACTACGCTCCGTGTCGTTATTGGGGTTATGCCTAACTTGTGGGTGCTAAGTGCGCCCTTACCAGTAGTTACTGGTTGTCTCCACTAATTGTGAGTGGTGATGTTATGACAGTGGCCTGATTGGCCCTGTAGTGTACATAATCCCTGTAAAGTCATACTAAGTGCCAGGTGGCACAGTGTATATATGTGGTTACGTTCTAATGTGTTTTATGAGTAATACAAAGGATATTTTTTATATAACCTTGTGTGGAGTTTCTTTTGTGGTGTGCCTAGTGTCACTGCTGTGTGAGTTTGTTGCGCAAACGCTTTACACATTGCCTCTGGGATAAGCCTGACTGCTCTGCCAAGCTACCAAGGGGGTGAGATGGGGTTATCTTCAGCGTGTTACTCCCTTGCCCTGACTAGAGTGGTGGTTTCTGCCTGACTTAGGCGCATGCCCTAGCCAACCAGAAATCCCATTTCTAACAAACACTGATAAACCTTTTAAAAACACTCAGTCACAGGATGATGTCATCAGTGAGGTCATTTGAGATGTCATAAGTGATGTCACTGACCATGTCATGAGTGATGTAATATGTGAGGTCATAAGCAGTGCATTGCAGGGGTTGCAAGTTATAGTTAGCTCAGCTAACTATGACTGCTTAATTTCACAGGTTCTGTATGAGTGAAACCTGAGCCTAACTAACTATAACGTCCCTGTAACCTTTTGTTTATTCAGTGAATTTCTAAGTTTTTTTTATTCCATTTCCTAACTATAGGGTCACTGTAACCTTTGGTTTTTTCAGGAAATTTCAAAGGTTTTTAGATGCTAATTCCCAACTATAATGTGCCTGTAACCTGTGGTTTTTATCAGTGAGTTTCTGTGTTTTTTTAAGTAGTAGTCATGTTTGCAGAGTGGTGGAGAAAGGGGGCAGGGCCTCTGATTAGCTCTCAGGAATCCCGTGGTGTGGCCTTTTCTTTTTTTTTTTTCCTTTAGATATATAACTTATAGAGAGGGGGGCCGAGTGGCCTCCCTCTTGGGCCGATTTTGGCCCCGGGGACCCCATCGCCCCGGTCGTGTTTTTTTTTTTTTTTTCAAGTAATGGGAGAGGGTTACACAGCCACCCTCCTGGGCCCCTTTCGGCCCCAATGGACCACATCCCCCGGTGCCTGGCCTGTAGTGTGGGTGACCTGGTCTCACCCAGGGCCCCAACTGCCATTGATGGGGCCCGCTGGGGGAGCCTGAAGACCCCTGCAGTCCCTGCCGGCTCCCGCGTCCTGCGGGAGCCGGCATTGTTTTTACACATAGGGAGCTGCTATGGTCTCCTGCATTTCTATTTATTATCTATTGCCCCAGGGAGGGTGACGGTTCCTGGGGCTGATGGGGGGCCTAGCAGGACCCCCCCTAGGCCCCCCCTCATTAACACATTATTAGTTCCGGTAAGTACCACTTACTGACAGTATGTTATTACTTTGTATCCACAGAGGCCCCTGAAGAAGGGATTTATTATCCGAAATGCATTGGGCATTACTAACAATTGGATGTTCAAAAATTCTGTAATTTCAAAGATCGTCTTTAGTACATTGTATATAGTTGTGTGAAATACATTTAACATTCTCATAACTGATTGTTTAAGTTTTGAACTGTTTAAATGTGTTACACCACACAACCAATTTCTTATGACATTAAATAATGTTTGGAATGTAACAGGAATAATTTAATGGTGTCATTTTTTATATCCGTGTATGAATTTTGATGATATGTAAAGTTTGATTTACGCTGTGCATCTAGATATCGAGTGAAGGGTCACTTGTTCATACCAGGTCCCTGGGGCAGGCCATACGGGCCTCCCACGCATTAATTTTAATCAATAGCCCCGGGGAGGTGGCAGTCCCCGGGGCTTTGGGGAGCCGTGCTGGCCTCCCACATCAGTTTACATATGTGTGCCTTAGAGAGGTGGCGGGCGCGGGGGTGCCGCATTACTATAAAAATTGCTTCCATGACCTGGCCCACCCACGGGCTAATTACTAACGAAGTGCAGGAGCCCGCGCTTTGGTTTGTTTCTTTAGCGGGATTCACAGATCCAGCACGACTCACGCCAATGTTTTTTTTAAATGCTTTTTTGCCCCTGCGTAGTTCCTGTGGGACCCCCCTCGCCTCCCACCAGGGGTTCAGGGGGGGTTTCTACCCATCCCCCTTTACTTTATTTTTAATGTTTTTTTTCTGTGACTTTGTTCAACCGAGTCACAAGATGGCTGCCAACACTTCCTGGTTTGAAGTGTTGGCAGCCAATTAGATCTCAGCACGAGATCTCGGGTGGGGTCGCAGATCCTCTATGTCCCCAGTTGTATATCTGAAAAATCTTTAAATAACTCTGCAACTACTGAACGGATTTACACCAAATCACAAAAAGGAACTTCCTTGGACCAACATTTAGTTTCCTGCCAAATTTGGTGTAATTCTGTTCAGCAGTTCGGGCTGTAGCTGAGTCTAATGGCCCTATGGGAATTAACATGGGGAAAATGTGCTTTTAAGCACCCACTGGTTTCTCGGCCCCCACGTGACGGATGTCCCTGAAACTTTCAAGACAGCAGCTGAAGTGCATGTCATATTAGTTTTCAAACTTTCGTGAAGATTCGTTTAACGGCACCAAAGTTATAGGCAATTGAACAAACACTCTTCCTATGGAACCTAGGTCCTAGCTATTACTACCTACTGGCGACAGTTTTTAATTCTTCAGGACCAATGAATCCTAATCTACACGAGTGGCTGGAATCGGTAATTACTGAATGACCCACTTTCCAATCACCAGGCAATTGCCTATCTATAAAAATACCTTACAAAATGTAAAAAACGACCTGTAATCAAGAAAGATAAAATGTTTAAAGCATAAATAGTGACAAATTTTAGCTGCAGCATGCGTGGCTCTGCAAAACATTCTGTTAGACTGTGCTCGTTGCACAAGATGCTCAACATGTTAATTAAAAACAAGACGTGACAAACACCACATACAGATTCCAACCACTAAGCCCCCTAGAGTTTATCGACTCACCCTATTGTGGTGCGATGGGGTTTCCTCGAGTAGGAGCAAAGCTACACACAAATTATGTGTGCTGAAAGACAAACCCCCAAAATTTAGGATGGCCTAACTATACATTGTGCGTCTCATGCAAATCGCCCCATAGGGGATGTCTCAGGAGCTGCAGAATACTTAGAGTCTACAATGAAGGTGCGCGGGACAACCTACCCAGGCTAAGCTCCCTTGGAAGTGAGGGAGCTGGTCGGGTGACTACCATTAAGCATTGTGTTCACTGTTTTAATCGGTTTCAGGTGCAAATAGCCCCAGGCTGCTGGACCGCTCACTGACCTCAGACTGTGATCTATTAAGGGCGCCATTTTTCCAGTGAGGTCTAGACAACTAGAACGCTCACTGCCCCCAGTTGAGGACTCATTACGGGTGCCATTATTTGTGTACTTTATGATTAGTAATACAACTCGCCATGGATACGAGTGCAAAAACATCCCTCGATGGCAAATTGGTGTTCAAAAAATGTGTCGTTTGAAAGGCTTCAGCCAAGTAATATTCCACTGAATTTTTATTTTTTTTAAGGAATGATTTCTTGGAAAGACAGCAAGTGGGTGCCATACAGACATGTCAATCAATGTGGAAGGTTTAACTAGTATGTCTGTAGAAAAGTATTAATGTCATGGGTTTCTAGATGTTTAACCTTCCTGGTATCGACAAATGGGATATCGTCAAAATAGAAATCATTCCTTTTAAAAAATGTAATTGGGATATTACTTGGCTGAGGCCCTTCAAACGACACAATTTTTTAACACCAATTTGCGATTGAGGGATATTTTCATACTCGTATACATCACCATGTCTACTAATCATAAAGTAGCCAAATAATGGAGCCCGTAATGAGTCCCCGACCGGGGACTAGCATGGGAAACCATTTCGATGTTACGAATGCTTTATGGCACTATGTGAACATGGATATATGATAGACTTTCGATGGTGGTGTGATGCCACGCCACTGGACATTGTGAAAAACTCTATAAAAGAGGAAACCCCAAAGGAGGGGCACCGGATTGCCATTGATTTTTGCTTCTTGATACAACTGCCATTCTGATTTTTCCTACTTGAGACCCGGATGCTATGCTGATCTAGATTTTACTTTGGACTGTTTGTCAATGCGACAATTGGTAGCTGATGAACTGAGTCCTTTTTTGCCAAACCATTTCTATTTTTCAATTTCTCTTTATATCTTTAGCTCTCAGATAATGGACTTTCCCCTAATGGATTTTAAGTCCGAACCTTTCCCCTTGTTTCGTAGGACCTGAGCTGTTAGAAATGTTAACCATCCTTCTGCCTTAATGCTTGTGGGACTCTGTAAACTGATCTTTATAACCACTTGATAAAGATTTGCCTAAATGATTGGTGCTTTAATGCAAGCTACGATATTTTTGACCGAAGTCCTAAAAAAGTTGCTTATTTAAATGAATGTTGATTCTTTAATACAATAACCAAATTAATCTAAATTTGTCTGAGTCTATTAATGAGTCCTGTTGGTTCTTCCATTTAAACTGTACTTCTGTACTGATGTTTTAAATGTGTTGTAGAGCAGTCCAACGAGCTCTATCAGAACATCAGGCTTTACTTATTTTATTCTGTGTTGCAGAGCTTTTGGTTTGCATAATCCTCTCTCAATTTAACTTCTTTAGGAGGTTGGGTCTTCCAGTTGCTATTCTTTATTTCTACAGCATGGTTTTGAGAGAGGTGTATCAAAATATGATTTCAAATCTGTGAGTCGGCTGTCAATAAATGGTCCTCATTGCACAGCTAACGTGGAGTTTCATCACCTTAATTTCCACCCCTCCTATCGGTGAAGAAAGATTCATTAGAGGCCCATTGTCCCTGTGGTAATGGAAAGCTTTCAGACCTTCTAATCGTAAAAGGCCCAGTACGGTTAGAGGAGTAAGCGTACAATATAGAATTGTATGGCTGCTTCACGCTGTAACATCCCTTTTGCCTCTGACCTGTCTATAATGCAGGCAGTCTTATCTTCCTACAAACTGTAATGCTGAATCACTGGGAACAAAAACGCTGAGCTGCCTAGCCTGTTGGCCTAGCCTTATGAGATCTTTGCAAGGGTGCTATGTTTTTACGTTTGTCCCCTTACATGATGGGTTGGTATTGTAGAGAAGTTTGGTAATTATATAGGGGTGGCAGATTAGGTTTGGCAAGCTGGTACGGTAAATTAGGCTGGTGGGTAGTTTAAGTTATGTATGGTAGGTAGGGTATGATTGGTAGGGCATAATAACTTTTCACATTTTTCAAAGGTTTGTACCATTAGAGCATTTGCTTTCTCACAAATCATAGCAATGAGAAGCAGAAGAAATTCAAAGTGTTATTAATAAGGCACACTTTTTCTTTATGAGAGTTTTTATATTGATGTTGTAAACTGGTTAAGCTTGTTACTTACAATTCACAGTATGAAAAATAAAAATCCCAGTCATGTAGGAGAAGAAAAAGAATAGTTTACTAATACAATTGCTTGTAGGTACTTTTCATTGCTACTACTAATAATAATTTTACAAGGGCTCCTGTGTTGAGCAGATTGCACTAGAACAGTGATGTTACCCTCAAACAAGAGTGTTATGAATTGGAGACAGAAGATGAAGTTTGTATTGAAAGTGGTGAACTTAAGACATACACAGGACATATTCCATAGTTTATATGGTTTACGGCTAGTGTTTAATTGTATGTTTATATCTGTGAGCCCGCAGGTCTTTACTTTCTGGACAATAAAAGATATCAATCCAATCAAGTTATCATGAAACAAATGAATGTATAAGGGTGGTTTGTGAATCCAATCCAAAATTTCTTTATTTCGGTCGAGGACCATAAAAGAACATTACATAAATAGACAGTATAAAATCAGGTTAAAAGATGTAAAGAATCATAAAAATGTATACATAGGCGGTTAAAAAGGAATGTCAATCAGCGTTTGGTCCATTACTGTTTTCTAAAAAGACCTTGCGCGTCCACCACATAGAGGATAAAAAACGAGAAACAGCAAATACAGTTGGTAGATGAGTATTATACTTCAATAGTCTAAAAACTTTTCATAGCGCCTAGTGCCCAGGTTCCTACACACTTGTACCAACCATCTTTGTCTAATTTTTTTATATCCTGGGCAGAAAAAGAATACATGGAGTTCGGTCTCCTCTGCCATAGTGCATGCCGGACATCCCATGTCAACGCTGGTGGACCATTTATTGGAAAAAGCACGCGGCGGGAGAGTACCGTGCCTGAACTGGACATAAAGCTTCCTGGCAAGGGCTGGTTGTATTTCATCTAGGCATAACTCCAGATTATAAGTGTCCTTAACATCCAAGAATTTGGCTGTAAGGGATCCAATGGCAGGATTTTCAAGATGTTGGGCGAGTTTGCCCTCCCTATAGCTACTAACCAATTGTATCTGTGTGATTGCAGTACAGGCTACCTCCGGGTTGCTCCAGAGACTCTCTCTACCTAGGTTGGGGAAACCCTTTTTAATGTGCGCAAACCAAGCCAATTTGCTAATACCAGGGAGACTCAAAATTTCTTGCAGCTCTGACCTAAATACGGCAAATTCGGGGGTCACCCATAATCGTTCCCAAAATAAAAGGGGCCTGCAGCCAATTTCCTCTGTAATGGGTCTTACCCCTAGATCCAAGCGCAGTGGGACAAGTGGGGAGCTCGCTGGTAGACCAAGCAACTGTCTAAAAAAATTGTTCTCGGTTTTAATCATGTTCTTTGGAGAACAATGCCCCCACAGTTCCGCCCCATACATGACAGAGCTTCTTAGTTTGGATTTATAAATCTCTAAAACAGGTCTACTGGCTTGTGTGAGGAATTTCTGTAGAGCTTAGCCAGGCCGCCTACTGTCTGAGTTAACTTGAGACTAGATTTATCCATATGGGGCCCCTATTCCATTTTTTCTGATAGAGTGAGGCCTAGATACTCGAAAACCGATACCCGCTCAAGTTGAATGCCGTTCATATGCGGGTTTGGACGAGTTGTGTGGACGGGGTTGAAGACCATATATTTTGTTTTCTGTATATTGATCTCCAACCCCCTGATTTCACAGAACTCGGCAAAGCCATCTAGGGTTCTCTGGATACCCATCGGTGATTTGGACAGCAGGAGGGTATCATCGGCAAACATCAGTGCCGGAATTAGTTTGTGTGCTAGCTTGGGAGCATCTATGTCCTTCAACCCGTTCAATTTGTCAACCCCACTGTGCTTTTTAAAAAAAAAAATTTTAAAGGATGGGCTGAGCCATCCAAGAGCAGGCAATAAATGTACCGCAAAGTAAATGCATCAATTGCATCTCAGTTTCAAGAGACACATCAGCGGCGCATCAGCAGCTTAACAAAAGGATTATTTCATCCCGTTGCCAAAATCTTATTGGAACACAAAGGGGGCGACGAAAGCTTCCTCATAATGCCACTCTTGATGGACAGCGTATCCAAGCCATGGGAAACCATGAGCAATATTTTATAGCCAATGGTAGAAAAAGGCTGACCCAAATCCCACTCTTTCATTGGAGCTCTTTTTGATGTATTGATGACAAGAGATGTAGCAACAAACAGACAAATCTGTTGATAGAGAGACCAAATATATATACATTTTTATGTGGGTATATATGCTCCTAGATATACAATGTATAACAATTTACACCTTAGACTAAAACCTTTACAAACGTATTACAGTGATACGCTGCGTTTTTTAATTCATTATTATACTAATAGGTTCGCCGTCCACTGCAGCTCAAATGTGTCCAGCGCTGGCGCGATAGTACTTTGTCTAGAATATAAAAAAATCTCGACTCTTAGATAAAATTTACATATTCTGAAGGTCATTAGAATTGATCCCAAGCACCAGTTGCCCGTGGAACGCACACGTGGCCAATTACAAACCATGCAAGTCCCCCCACCGAGTTGCTTAAGTTTGCACAAAACCACATTCTGGCAGTTACTTTCCTTGAATTTGAAGACATTTAAAGGGTTTGGCAGAAAGACAGACCCTGAAGGCTGGAGAAGGGGCGCACTGGAGCAGCGGGTGCCGCAGAGACGGCCCATGGGCTGGGTGCAGGAAGTCTAGTTATAGAGACATTAGGTCTGAGGAGCACTGTCGGAGCTGAGTGTGATTCCAGACTGAAAAAGTATCATATACTGCAGGTGAGGACTGAGGTGCATTGACGAACGAGGTTTACCTCCTGGGTGCGCCCCTTGGCCCCAGTACCATAGGTGCTGCGGGCCAGGCTGGGGTGCGTCGCTAGAGCTGCATGGGGGTGTCCAGGTCTAGAAGGTCACAGGAGGCTACAGGTCAGATTCAAGGTGCGTCTGGATTGCTGTGAGTAGGTGCAGATAAACTGCGGGTCACAGGGGTGAGGTACACGGGGCTGGAGCACCGGTACTGGAATATCCGCCAGTGCTGCATGAAGACGCGGAGACACTTTGGTAGACGGGCTGCTTCAAGTACTGGAACGGGCCGGGTTGAAGGGCTTATCATGGTCCAAGTGCTGCAATACCACAGGGACTGGAGGGAGATACGTTGATATAGCCGTCAGTACAAGTACTGAAGTCCCTGGGGTAGGTTACTAATTAGGAAGGCGCCTCGCGTGACTTCGTCATTTAGCAGCTCACGTGTGGCACGACGGCATGAACATTAGTCACGAGAAAGCACACCTGAAACAAGAATCGGATGAACCATCTATAGCGCCTAATTTGTACCGGTAGTTGTGGGCGCTTTGCGCCGCCACTCTTTTTTTGGTCCGGGCGTATTTCTCATCATCGGCCTTCACTCCCCAGAGCAAGAGAGAGAAGGCCAGTAAACGGGAGAAGAGAAAGATAAGAAAACAGTGACCAAAGGGAACGCGGTGACGAAAAGGAACGTACGAGAGTAAGACGGCGGTGTAGAGTGGAGGAAAAGGGAGGCCTGAGATGTAATCAAAACCGGCCAGCCTTCGGACCCCACTCTGACATCGGTACGTGCTGGAGCCGGGGTCCTTGGGGAAACTTCAGGCCCCTGAAGTTAATTACGCTTTTTTAATTCATTTCTTTATGTTTACAAATTGGGCCCCCCTTACACGTAAAGTGCTAGTTTGAAGGGATGATGGTTTATTGTCAGGGAGATGCGTCGAGGGGCTTAAAGCGTCGAGGGGCTTAAAGCCAAAGGCGCGGACTGCCGGTGTCAGCAGACCCGTGGGTAACTCTTAACCTCCAGTTAGTGGAAGTTGCTTCAAGTGAAGCTTGAGGGACCTCAGCAG
Source organism: Calotriton arnoldi (assembly GCA_963921515.1). NCBI lineage: Eukaryota > Metazoa > Chordata > Amphibia > Caudata > Salamandridae > Calotriton > Calotriton arnoldi. Next base: position 1,174,843 of record CAWUFW010004770.1, read on the forward strand.
AGCTGAGAGCTCAGTGCTGCACGTTTGACTGATGTGCAGAGGCGGCCGGGTGTGGACTGACGCACACAGGGAGATTTGTGTTCAGGTAGCTGGCCTCGGACAGGAGCGTTATAGGGGAGGTTTGGGTGCATTGCCAGAGCTACGTAGGGTCTTGTAGGTAGTTCAGCGCAGCTTTCTTATTGGACTTCGCTTTGAGCGCAACAGAAGCCTCGCGCGCATTGAACTAAATGAACACCTGGAGCTCCTAAACGCACCCAGCACGGGGGAGGGAGTAGCCGAGGCAGGCCTCCGACTGGCTGATGGTTGGGCAAGCGCGGACCATCGGCTAATTGTGAGTTCTGATTGGTTGAGAGGTCGTCAGGGAGTGCAATCTGCCGAGCTGTGTGCAGGTGGGCACGCGACAGACCTCTGCACCCTGATGGAGAAGCGAGAGCTGTGGTGACTCAAAAGCGACGTCGGAGGAAACTTTGGGTAAATAATACCCGTTTGTTGTCAGTTTTGGATATGCGGGCAGGGCGTGTGGGTTGTTGTATTTTTGGGCGGTACGTGGGTTCGGAATCGTTTCAGTAGACAAAGTGGGTAGAAACTAAATTTCTCTATTTTGACCGAAAGCTGGGGCTGGGAACATTCCTCGCCCCCTCTCGCAAGAAATCTCCATGGACCTCTCAGACTCTTCGCCTCCTTGAACAGTACTTTAAATGTAAATTATTTAGAGTACCTACCTGTTTGTTCCCGAGAAGTGCCAGTACTCTTCCCCCATTAAATGTTTTGCAGCAGTGCTGAGAAGTGCAAGTGCTCTCTTTTTCAAATTAAAGAAGTACAGGAACTGAGTACCGGACAGCACCTGCCCATTTAAAGCACTACTCTCGAATAAAGGTCACGTCACCTGGGCCTTCTGCAACCCAATATCCACCACGTTCGTTGCCTTTGTCAGGTCTGACAGCACGTATTGCAAAATAAATCAAACCAGTGGTTATTAAGAGCAATTTGCACGGCGGTGTAGTTTAAAAAAAAAAAAGTACTTTCGATGAACGTTAAGCCGCGTTTTGAGCAGAGGGGGGAATGTACCGGCAGCAGCGAGGCACAGTGTCACTCGGCGGTCCGGCCTACAGATACATTTCAACAGGCTCCAGTTCGAGGATTTATACAGATACTAAGACGAGAATTGCTTATTACCAAAACCCAGAGCCGAGGATGGTTCCACGCGAACCGTGGTCACCCACCTCAGTCTGTGAGATCTCAGACACTGATACAGGCCATAGGCTCGCAACTACCAATGGTGCAGTGTGCGCAGTGACACCGGGGCCCACTGAACCGTGGTCATTCTGTACTACCCAAAATAAGCCACAGGATGCCTTCTCCTTGTTTGGCCCATGGCCCCCTTACTATGCCACTGGCTCTTAACCTACGAATCTCGGCTATCAGTAGTTTAATCGTATTCGATGAGTAGAGGTACACTGCGACCACAAGACCCAGAATGCATTACATTGTCTCCTGAAATATCAAGGCGGAAAACTGTGTCCATGAGGAGTGAGATGGACAAAACCCGAATTTCCCTTGTAGCAATTTTATTTACCCCCTAACACCCCTCCCCCCCCCTTCAAAAAAATAAATAAAGGGAAGTGTTAGCCCGGTACCCCTGAAGGGCTTCAGACGGGAAGAGATAATTGTTTGTGTCTTGCCCCATGGGCGATACCTTGTGTGACCGGGTGACCCCCAGATGTTCACGGAGCCAAAATTGGATGGGACCGACTGTCTCCCTCGTAAATTACATTCCCCGATCCTGATTCGGTCGTTAAAAAGAGCAATGGGGGGGCGGGGGGGGAGTGGACCCGATACATATACACATATTTTAGGAGCCCCGCTCCTCCTAAAATAACTATCTAGGCCGTTGCAATAAAAAGCTAGCTATTCGCCTGCGTTTTGATGGAAATGTCTCCTCACTGCTGTGAGGTGCAGGCAATGGCATCTCTCTGTGCGCGCGCACCGACGGGCCCAGGCGGGAAGAGGTGACATCCCAAAGGCAGCCTTTTCAAAAGTGTCATGTCTGCCAAGCATTGCACCCCCGACCCCATCCACTGGGGACTTATGGGTGGATACCAACCCGCAACACACCCGGCATCGTCTACTCTCCTCGTTTCCAAAGGACTTGTCTTTGTTCTTGGAAGTCAGCCCCCCCCGACATTTAGAAATAGACTGCTTAAAGCGCTTTAAATTGACGCACCTATTTCCACGGTATACTTGTACACGCCTCTTTTCTTAAGTGTGCTGTTTGTTTTGCATGCATTTTCTTTATAATTAAAACCGTGAATTACTATTAAATGTACAGCTTTTTGCTAATAACACAGTATTTGTATTTTGCTGTACTTTCTACCTCGGTGTCTAATTTTTTTTTTTTTTATTTTTTTTTACACTTTTCTTTTTCTGTTTAAGGAATCACACGATGGCAATAAGGACAAGCATTTGCAATGCAATAGGTCTCGCATTTACACGAGTTTGAGCTAGTGGCATTGTAAATGACAATACCTTTTATTTATGTTTTGTCATTTAAAACATAAATAGAAGGCATTGTCATTTACAATGCCAAGAGCTCAAGCTTGCGTAAATGCGAGACCTATTGCATTGCAAATTCTTGTTCTCTGTGCTCTCAATTCACACTGTCACAGACTCACACTCGAGGACACAGCAGTGGAGGAAGGCCTTACCTTGTTATAACCCCAATGACCGCATCAGCTTTGTATCAACGAAGGGCCCAGAGTAGCGCCTGTCTACCCTCCATTAACCTTTCTTGGATGTATTAGGAGTGGGCTTAAAGTGAGTTCCCCTTTCCTTTACAAACATTTTCCTAGGCAGTCTAGCACCGGAATGGGAAAAGGATCAATTCCGATTCCAGCTATCACTTATTGATTTGCTGACAGCTGTAGCTTTCCAGCAGATATCAAAGAACTGGAAAGATTCCTCTAAACTGTCTTATTTAGCATGGTGGTACGCCGTGTGTCACAACCACCACCTTCACACAGCACTTGTTCATCCTATCTCTCTTGCTACAAAACGATTACACCTATGGGGCCCTTTCACACAATTTCTAGGAAACACTGGAGAGAAGACCTCTTTGTCCGATCCCTCACAACAAGAGGTTTCCAAGCCTCCCTGATTTCCTACTTTTCACTCACGATTATGCCTAGTTCTATCATTCTCCATACTGTTTTTTTCTTGTTGAGATTGTGAGCTTGTTATGTATTGCTATTACATCTCTTATGAACCTGTGACCGCATTCTTACTTTCTTCTTTAATATCCTTTTATTACTTTATGGAGTAAGGTGTAGCATTATTGCTTTTTGTCATGACTTCCTGTTATTGTGTATTAACAAAGGATTGTTTGGATGAAGCATGTTCTATGTATGATCATATGAATATTTTCAAAAAACCTTCTCTTTTGAACTTAAAGTGAAAATTGGGCCTTGGTGAAATGTTAATTATGCCAGCAAAATTCCCAGAATTGAACATCATGCAGGTTACGCAAAATTCCCAGAACGATGCCATTAAGCCATGTTGCATAATTACGCTACTGTTCCTGGCAAAACGATAGCTCTATAGCTTTATGGGAACAATGCAAGCAACCAGAACACAAGCAGCTGTTCGCAACAATTTTGTTTTTCATGGTTTTTTTGGGCAAAATGTGTCCTTCTGTCAAAAATATAGTGAGAAATGACAGATTTGTATTCCTCTCGATTGTGAGTAATATTGCATAATGTTTCTGAAATTTCCCATAATTATATGAATTTCGCTCACCCCTTGTAAGAATGACAATAATTTTGTTTTGACTCTTATTGAAAAATACTGCCAGGAAACAAACACATTCACATCAAGCTGTTATCTATTATTGATATAAAAATACACCTATCAGAATTAATTTACGCTGAGGAAACTGATTTTTTTGTTCAACTGCTTATTTAAATGTAACTACCAATTACAATCCTTTTGCATAAAAATGGTGCTCTGAGTCATTGCTAAGCTGAAAGCACACGCATAAGTTGCAAAAAGTAATAAAAATAAAATATATAAAATGTTCTTGGATTTCTACAGGGCTCATGCAGTCAGCACATCAGTACAGTAATGAAAATATAACATGATCACAGACCTTATGAGCCATGTCACGAATTTTAAAATGTCTGTCTGGGAGAACGGACTGAAGAGAGGTTTGTGGAAACGCGCACACACACTAAAAATCAGACACACAAACGCACACGGCCAAACAAAAGCGCACACACACACACAAAGACTCACGCGCACACTTGGACAAATACACTTCAACGTGTAGTCACAGACGACAGAACTGAGGCACACATGTATACGGAGTGCATCTTTTCACACATGCATAGACACCCAGATTCAAACAAGTGGGAGGGGTGGTGGAGTGCGGCCGAGAGCAGGGACATTTAATGGAAATGGAGCCCGTGAGTGAGAGTTTATTATGGTTGATTAAAACCATTACTTTAAACAAACGAAGCAAATATGAAGATCTGTTTTATATACAAATACTAATCCATAAGCAACATCCAAAATGCTAAAATAAAAACCTTATAAACATAGCAGACTTGGACCGTCAGCATTAAAAATGTGTTAAAAACTGCGCGAATTTTTAATTAATCAGAGTGCAAAGGTGATGCACAAATACCAGTTGAGTTACTAGAATGTTTTACTGCAACAACTCATCCTAATAAAGTGACCTTGTACATAAACAGGTCCTTTATTTCAGAAAATAAAACAAGCAATTACCAAGTTGGTTAAAGGAAATTAGTCAGGTTGCATGAAGACTGGAAATAAGCAGCAAATTAGTAAAGAATACATTACAAAATAATCGCTGCTCAGTTTGCATAAGTTTTCTAAGCGGATTATGCATGTAAAGTGACAAAGTGCCAAGGTGTCCGAATGCCCCCCAGCCCCCATCGGCAACATGAAATGTTGTTGAAGGTAATAACTGGTTTAACTTTTTGAAACACACATGGCCAAACAAAAGCACACACACAGACTCACGCGCACACTTGGACAAATACACTTCAACATGTAGTCACAGACGACAGAACTGAGGCACACATGTATATGGAGTGCATCTTTTCACACATGCATAGACACCCAGATTCAAACAAGTGGGAGGGGTGGGGGGAGTGCGGCCGAGAGCAGGGACATTTAATGGAAATGGAGCCCGTGAGTGGTGCGCGAAGTGGGAGGGGTGGAGGGAGTGCGGCCGAGAGCAGGGACATTTAATGGAAATGGAGCCCGTTAGTGGTGCGCGAAGTGAGGGGAGTGCGGGCGAGAGCAGGGACATTTAATGGAAATGGAGCTTGGTGCGCGCGTGCGTGTTAATGGAGCCCACGAGTGGTGCGCGCGCGCTTGGGAGAGCAGTTTGCTCATTTTCAAGCACTGCACTCGTGCTTGTGGCGCGCCGCTGCTCGCTCCCGCAAGGTGGATGCCGCCACAAGCACGAGTGTGTGCTTGAAAATGAGCAGAGCGACGGCTAAAGGCCCTCCTATGCAGCGCAAGCGCGCTGCTTAGGCGAGACCTAAAAATACAGTGAGGGTCGTTAAGGTGAGAAGTTGCAGACAACACCCACACACGAGCAGTACTTGCAGCCTTCACACAACCAAAAGGCGCTCGCACCCCTCGGAGTAGGTCTCTCTGTCGTCGTCACTCTCGCACCTCTCGCAGAGAATGATTGGCCGGACTGTCACAGGGAGGTACGATGTCAATGTTGCCTTGTTGTGACGTAATCCACAGTGCCTTGCTATGTGAAGCATCCTCGCCTTCCCAGAAACCACTTCGCCCTGGTACGTGTAGCACATTTACCAGGCAAGAAACAAAACTACCCCACTAAGACAACTTAAACTTACATCTGTATGTATATAGCGCCCACACTCACCCCGGGGGATGACTTGGCACTGAAAAATGGATATTATCGATAGTCCTCATTCCATTGACACTGGGAAAGGTTGACTTGACTTTGATCTGTGACCATGGGGTCCAGTGCAGATTCATGTAAAGGATGCATCAACTAAGCTACCGTAATCTACAGCTCAGCGGCGCCCTTCAATATTCGGGCTGTATACATGAGATGTAAATTGTGATATTCTTTTCACAGCTTCCCTTGTTCTCTGATTCTTCTTAGTATTGTCTTGTACCTCTGGCCTGTTGTTCTATACCCACTTGCGACATAGCCCTAACGTTTTGTCGTGCCAGCCTGCTCTCCCTCTCCTCAGATTTGTTTCGAATAAATGTACATAAAGTGGCTTTGCATCTGGATCTTGTTCATTATTTGAAGGCTTGTCAATCTCTGTTCCCTTTTCATAATGTAGGGCTTGCCATTGTTTTAATTTTTTTTTATTTTTATTTTTTTATCATTGGTATTGTTTTCCCGACACCCCTCATAGGAACATTTCTCTCCATGATTTGGTTGTTCCTTGTCTGGGATGTTTTTTTGTTTTTTTCTGGGCCAGGTTTTTTTGGAGCCTGTGCACAGTAAATATGAGCGCATGCAAGCCACTGCTGGGACTTGTTTTATAAAGCCAGAACTGATAATGGTGGCCTTCTTGGAATTCTATTTTGTTGTATTCTATAATATAGTTTCAAGGTGTCATTCACACTTAATTTAGGCGCAACGTGACCGGTATCTTGAAACACTAACTCTAATAAAAATGTGACATAATAGAACTACGAGATAGGAGTATTTCATATAGACATCCCACAACCTGACAATGTGGCCGCTGTCATATAAATCTATTTTATTGTAAAATTTAATACTTAAGTACTTTCCAAAATGTGTGTCTTGCAGCAATGGGACCACTATCGTAGAATTAAATTAAACACAAACCTAGAATGGCATCAGATTTGGTAGAAAAGGGATATCATGCAATATGACGGCCATCTTGAAATTCTATTCCTTCGATTACCTAAAAAATAGTGTACTATTTCAAGATTGCTATTAACTTTGCTTTGAGATGCAATATGATGCCATCAGTTTTTCAGTAACTGAGGATACGTCATGCATTGGCATTTCAGAGGAGACAATGCGGCTGCGGGGTGATGCATTGTCGGTTCTGCTTCACAGGACCACAGCTGGGCTGGCAGTGCACCTTCAGGCCCACTTCGAAGGGTCCAGAACTGGGGTGGCACCACTAGGGGATAGGACTCACAACAGACAGCCTAGGTGCTGGGTTCAAGGTGGTTGGAGCCTTTTCTGTCCCCTAGGCTCTGATCAGGCCAAATATCCCTTGGAGTAACTCTAGTGATCCTGGGTTCAAGATGCAGGTCCAGTCCTCTCACTTGAGCAGCAAGGCAACAGAGTAGCAGTACGTCTTGCAGAGCAGCACGGCAGTCCTTCCACAGGTCCAGAGGTGTACTGAAGAATTTGGTCTGAAAGTCCAGTATTTATACCAGGCGCCCACTTTGAAGTAGTAGAAGGATCTGGAAGTTTCCAGCCCCTGAGGTATCTGTAGCTTCCTCCCTCCCAGTCCTGGCTCCAGCTTGTCTGGGGACACAAAAGACTAGTTTCAAATGCTTTGAGTGTGCTTGGGTAGATCCTTGGTGATGGGCAAGTGTGGTAGGTGACAGCTCCTTCCCCCCTCATCAAGTCTGAGATGGCCGATCCTACCAACACCTTTCCCCCTTTCCCTCAATGTCTGGAAGCAATACACAATGATCAACTGCCAGTTACACCTGGTCAGGTGATCCAGGTGCAGACACCACAGTAGTTGGGACAAAAATATGGCAACTTTTTGATAGTGGCATTTTTCAGAATTGCGACCTAAAATCCTAGTTTTACAATTAAAGGTTGTTTTAAATTACAATTCTTTTGAGACCAAATTCTACAGGCCCACCTGCTCCCAATTGAAAGCTATCACTTATTAAATGTAATAAGGGAATCAATGTCATCCTATGGGAGTGGTAGGCCCTGCAGTAGTGAAAATCGAATTTGGGAGTTTTTCTCTACCAAGACATGTAAAACTATTTAAATATACACACAACCCAAGCAGTAGCTGCATTAGTGCTCTCAAGACTGAACGTATGTGAGGATGCAGGCTACCGGCTGAGTGCGCCGCAACCACACCCCCCCTTCTTACCCCCGGATGAGGATGCAGGATTCCAACAGCTGACGTCAGACGCGGGATTCCGGCAGAGGAGTTGCACGGCTGAGTGACAGCAGAGGATTTGTTCTGTGCAGGACTGGGAGCAGGAGCCGGCGAGGCTCATTGAGACACTGATCAGGCACAGTCTTTCGCCTAGTTAACAGAACACGGAACCTTCTGATTTTCTGGAGCCCTGGGAAGTGTCTGCCCATGGGGGAGCTGCATTTGTCTCTTCCCGGCCCCCTCCTTGTACTTCTCTAACTGGAGCCAGGACAACGGCTAACAGGCTGGGAGGAGAGAGCTGAATACACATTTTTTTTTTTTTTCTTTTCTCAGTGCCAGTTGGACCACCAGGTTTCTCACCAGGGGCTAAGTACATGTGCTGCTCTTACCTGTTGGTTTATGGGGACTCCTTGTACTACTTGGTTGAGGGTCGCTGGGGGAGTCGCATGCTTTAATTACGGCTAACCCGTTACAGGAACAGCTTGGCAACTTCAATATGCGAAGTCTTCCTAGAGGCACTGTTGCAGCTCACCCTGATTTCCCAGCCCTGGTTCAAAGGGTCAAAAATCGCGTTGGTCAAGCAGCTGCTTGGGCAAACCGCGCCGCAGCCCTAAGGAAAGATTTGGGACTGCTCCCAGAAAACGCTGAGATGGCAGCTCCAGAGTCCGCCAAACAAGATCATCCGGGGGGGTGCCTCTGCAGACTTGGATTCAAGCACTAGCCACCTCTCTCCTGCTTCTCCAGGGTCAGGCACTTCTACTTCTCAAGATGTGGCCGATCTAAAGACAATGACGCCGGTGGTTGAGGCTGGGAAGTCCAAGGACCTTAAAAAATATCCTTTATTTTTCAAATTTTTGTCCGGACCAACATCTGTTGCTGCGGAGGGGGCAGGGAGTGTTTCACCATCAGTCGATCTACCTACTGACATGAGAAAAGATGGATATTCTAGTGATGGCAGTCACCCTCCTCCTCAACCCCTGGCTCAACTTTCACCTTCTTCTTGGGGGGGCCCATCTGGACTTGCCGTTCCCGTAGACGCTGGGCTGGCAGCACCAGATAAAATCGTATCTTCTGTCCCGTCGGCTTTGCAGTCTGAATCTGGGCCGGAACTGACCCACGACAACCCCTCTCAGGATAATAGACCCTTTACTATGCAATGGGATGCCAAGAGTCTCCTCAACTTGATCCTGGATGAGATTTGAGAACTTAAAACCTCCCAATCTGTGGAAATTGCTGCAATCCACGCTCGCCTCACTAAAATTGAAGAAAACATGGCTCTGGTCCCGACACGTCTTCTTGAGGCAGAGACTAGGATCTCGCAATTGGAGGATCAAGTTTCAATCATGAATAGTAAAGTTGTAGCCTTTCAGAGTCAAAAAACAGCAATGGAGTTCAAACTGGAGGAATTGGAGAATCACTCTAGACGCTCCAATCTTCGCATTCTTGGTATTCCAGAAGGCCTTGAGGGCTAGCACACATTACAATGGGTTGATTCTTTTATTTAAAAAAATGTCCTCCCGGAGTACAATGGAGATTTGACTCTTATGCGAGCCCATCGGGTGCCTCCGCATCTTCCTCCCAATGCCAAGTTTCCGCGGACAATCCTGGTTAATTTTGGGGACTTCAGGGTCAAGGAACATATCTTAGCCAAGGCCATAAAGCAGCCACAGTTCACCTCTTTGGAGGTCCCACTTTCTCGTATTTTCCCCGACATGTCTGCCTCCGCAGCCAAAAGGCGGAAAGAGTTCGTTAAAATGTTACATCTATTTAAGGCTAGGTCGGTTGCGAGTGGGAATGTTTGTCTCCAAAACTAGGAATGAGTATGCAAGAGTGGGTAGTGGTACTCCTGTGTATCTTGTGCCCTAACACACCCTTGCGAGTGTAAAGCATCATCATTGGGCACTGCTCCTCATGGGGGTGGCGCTGCAGTCCCTCACGGTCCCTACTAGAGGGCTCTTTGGTGGAGATCTTTTAGGAGTTGCCGCACTTGTGCATGTGGGTGTGTGGGCCAAGTGATGGGTGTGAGTGAAAATAAAATAACCTGTTGGTGCCCTAATAGATTTCTTGGGGGCGGGGAGGTCCTCTGGGTTAAGCTAAAATCTGGGCGGGGATGGAGATGCACTTTAAGCAAAAAAAAGAGGGGGGAAAAAAACCAGATGTATTCCCGCTGCTCTCAACCCGTAAATCAGTGTTTTGTGTGTTTAGAAGTGAGGGGTGGTCGACATGTTTCGCACTTTCAACGGGTCCTTATTGGATCCCTACGTGCTTCATCAGGACCGTGGATCTGGGTGGAAGGTGTGGGAATCAGGGAAAGACGCCCTATACTCCCACCATACCTACCATGAGGTCAAATAAACATTTTTCGTTTGAGACATGTCTTATTCGTGTGCTCTGGAACAAACCTGATGGAGACAAGAGGAGGGGAGAAAAAGTATGCATCAGGGGGCAGAAGAAATGTAATTGCATTCAGTTACACTTACTCATCGTATTAAGGTAACTCAGACATACAATGCAGGCTGATGCGATAGAAGGTCTCATGATGGATAACACACTACGGTGTCGCAGTGAAGTACTAGTCATTAAAATATTCGTGTGCTCTGAGGGCCTGTCCTGCTTTATGAATTACAGCGGGCAGGAGTGTCACTTAAGGACTGAACCTGGCCGGAGGCGATACTTCAAAAGGAATAAAACTCGCAAAGTGAAAGGTGACGGTAACACTCAAACATGACGCTGGCCATCCGAAGTTAATTTGAGGCTGTGATCCATCTAGTTGTGCCAGTCCGCAGAGTGAGTACCTAAATGGCTAGTAGTATGCAAGGACACAGATGTGCTGATCCAACGTTCCTACCTTGCTATTACCTCGTTCGCTATCAAAGTGCTGTAGCATGTGCCCATTAGTTCAAGTATTGATGCTTTCTTAGTGAAATCTCAAACTCTGGGCTATGGCTGATATCGAAGGTGCGGGCAATTTACTTCCCGGTGACTACATGTGGTCGAGCATGCATGGACGTGATTAACGCCTCGCTCTGTGTGTCCAATAACTCGGCGCGCTAAGCGCGTGTGAAATGTAGACACTCGGACTGGGCACATGGTGACCTAACACATTAACACGAATCAAACACATAATGAAATCCATACCCTCCCCGTAGTGGAGTAGGGCCGCATCGGCGTTTGTGGTCGGGTAGGGAGTGGAAACTACACCTAGAAAGGTAAAAAGGAAAAAAAATGCCAAAACATGAGTATCATGGGGACGGGGTACGCGCCTTCTGCAGGAGAAGCGCGCGCTGGTATTACCTTAGTCCGGTGTCATTGGCAGCAGCGGGAAACTTACTTTTTCACCCTCCTTCCTGGACCTGAAGACCTGTCAGCCCAACTAGTACGCCGGTGTTTGAACGTCGGAAGTACCTGCTAAATATAGCAGGACCAATTACCTTTTTTGCGGGAGGGTGTGTACGTCATGGCTGCTCTGTCAGGTGGTGTGGGAAGGCAGAAAACTATTGCGGCCATCTTAGAAGGTCTGATTTATACCCAGTCTGTATTATTAAAGGTGTATCGGGGTGTTGTAAAACGGCGGCGGCCATCTCGGAAAGTATCATAGTTTACCAAATTAATGCTGGTTGATGTATATTGGGATGGCTGCACCGTGTGATGGTTATATACAAATTCGGTGTTTCTAAACACTCATAGGGGGGCGTGTGCATCGTGACTACTCTGTTGAGGGTTGTGTTGGAAGTCAAAAAGCGGCAGCGGCCAGCTCGGAAAGTCTTAACTTTAGTCAAACCCGTGATGGTAATGGTATATCGGCCATCTCAGAAGGTATAATGGTTACTGAATCAATGCTGATCGATGCAGTTTAATGTGGCCATCCCGTGTAGCCATTATGTACGTAGTCCCATTCCTGGTGTTTTTTGGTCCTCGTAGTTCAATAGTGTCATTGCACTCGCGAGGAGCACATGTACCCCATTCGTGAATATGTGGATGATGTAGGATGCCCATTGCTGGCATCACTTAGCTTGGGTAACAAGTGCCTGGGCAGCATGTGTGTGTTATAGGACGGGTGTACTCAATCCCTCCTGTGATTAGCGGGAATGTTACCAGTAGCGGTCCCTGCTAGATGTGGGGCAGGGTGTCGGGTCACGTGATTACTGAACTTACTCCTGTTCAGGGGGGGGGTTGTTTTAGGTGTAGTGGCTGCGAAGGGTTTAAGATATCAGTTCTGCCCAAGGGTTGTCATCATTCAGCCCTCCCACATTGCTCTGTAATCTAAAAACCCAACGTTATTCCTGGCTGAACAACGCAGATGATGTCCAGTTTGGGTTGGACTCAATCACGGTCCATTGTAAGCTCTCAGGGGGGTGATTCTTCTCCAAAAAGTGACTTTGTAGTCTGGTAGTAGTCCTCTTGTACCGGATCGTACTTTTGTGTTCTCCGATTTGACCTTTGACTGGTCTGATTGTCATGCCTACGTACTTGGAGCCACAAGGACATGTGATCAGATATACACAGTTCTTTGAGTTGCAGTTAGTGTGAACAACCATAGGGAAGCTCTTTTAGAGCAGAGAAGACTAAGACAGACACTTTAACCTGTGTAACTACGTTTACACCAAATTCCAACAGAATCCAGAAGATCGTGAAGAAACACTGGAAGATTTTGGAGACGGGTGTCTTCAATCCAGGACCTGCACCCCTTTTCGCATTCAAACGCACACAGAACCTAAAAGATATTCTTGTGCATGCACGTCCCAACAACACCATTCGACAACAACCTACTCTATGGACGTTGCCCCCAGTGGTGGGACACTATCCGTGCGGATCATGCGCGGTCTGCCCACAAACAAAACCATCCAAAGAGCTAGACCTGGGATTGACAAGACCATGGCAGCAGAGACGTCACACTAACTGCAACTCAAAGAACTGTGTATATCTGATCACATGTCCTTGTGGCTCCAAGTACGTAGGCATGACAATCGGACCAGTCAAAGTCCGAATCGGAGAACACAAAAGTACGATCCGGTGCAAGAGGACTACTACCAGACTACAAAGTCACTTTTTGGAGAAGAATCACCCCCCGAGAGCTTACAATGGACCGTGATTGAGTCCAACCCAAACTGGACATCATCCGCGTTGTTCAGACAGGAACAACGCTGGGTTTTTAGATTACAGAGCAATGTGGGAGTGCTGAATGATGACATCCCTTGGGCAGAACTGATATCTTAAACCCTTCGCAGCCACTACACCTAAAACAACCCCCCCTGAACAGGAGTAAGTTCAGTAATCACGTGACCCTACACCCTGCCCCACATCTAGCAGGGACCGCTACTGGTAACATTCCCGCTAATCACAGGAGGGATTGAGTATACCCGTCCTATAACACACACATGCTGCCCTGGCACTTGTTACCCAAGCTAAGTGATGCCAGCAATGGGCATCCTACATCATCCACATATACACGAATGGGCTACATGTGCTCCTCGCGAGTGCAACAACACTATTGAACTACGAGGACCAAAAAACACCAGGAATGGGACTACGTACATAATGGCTACATGGGATGGCCACATTGAACTGGATCGATCAGCATTGATTCAGTAACCATTATAGCTTCCGAGATGGCCGATATACCATTACCATCACAGGTTTGACTAAAATTAAGACCTTCTGAGCTGGCCGCTGCCTCTTTTTGACTTCCAACACAACCCGCAACAGAGTAGTCACGATGCACACGCCCCCCTATGAGTGTTTAGAAACACCGAATTTGTATATAACCATCACACGGTGCAGCCATCCCAATATACATCAACCAGTATTAATTTGGTAAACTATGATACTTTCCGAGATGGCCGCCGCCGTTTTACAACACCGTGATACACCTTTAATAATACAGACTGGGGATAAATCAGACCTTCTAAGATGGCCACAGTAGTTTTCTGCCTTCCCACACCACCTGACACAGAGCAGCCATGACGTACACACCCTCCCGCGAAAAAGGTAATTGGTCCTGCTATATTTAGCAGGTACTTCCGACGTTCAAACACCGGCGTACTAGTTGGGCTGACAGGTCCAGGAAGGAGGGTGAAAAAGTAAGTTTCCCGCTGCTGCCAATGACACCGGACTAAGGTAATACAAGCGTGCGCTGCTCCTGCAGAAGGTGCATACCCCGTCCCCATGACACTCATGTTTTGGCATTTTTTTCCTTTTTACCTTTCTATATGTAGTTTTCACTCCCTACCCGACCACAAACGCCGATGCGGCCCTACTCCACAACGGGGAGGGTATGGATTTCATTATGTATTTGATTCGTGTTAATGTGTTGGGTCACCATGTGCCCAGTCCGAGTGTCTACATTTCACACGCGCTTAGCGCGCCGAGTTATTGGACACACAGAGCGAGGCGTTAATCACGTCCATGCATGCTCGACCACATGTAGTCACCGGGAAGTAAATTGCCCGCACCTTCGATATCAGCCATAGCCCAGAGTTTGAGATTTCACTAAGAAAGCACCAATACTTGAACTAATGGGCACACGCTACAGCACTTTGATAACGAACGAGGTAATAGCAAGGTAGGAACGTTGGATCAGCACATCTGTGTCCTCGCATACTACTAGCGATTTAGGTACTCACTCTGCGGACTGGCACAACTAGATAGATTACAGCCTTGAATTAACTTCGGATGGCCAGCGTCATGTTTCTGAGTGTTACCGTCACCTTTCACTTTGCGAGTTTTATTCCTTTTGAAGTATCGCCTCCGGCCGGGTTCAGTCCTTAAGTGACACTCCTGCCTGCTGTAATTCATAAAACAGGACAGGCCCTCAGAGCACACGAATATTTTAATGACACTAGTACTTCACTGCGACACCGTAGTGTGTTATCCATCATGAGACCTTCTATCGCATCAGCCTGCATTGTATGTCTGAGTTACCTTAATACGATCAGTAAGTGTAACTGAATGCAATTACATTTCTTCTGCCCCCTGATGCCTACTTTTTCTCCCCTCCTCTTGTCTCCATCAGGTTTGTTCCAGAGCACACGAATAAGCCGTGTCTCAAACGAAAAACGTTTATTTGACCCCATTGTAGGTATGGTGGGAGTAAAGATCGTCTTTCCCTGATTCCCACACCTTCCACCCAGATCCACGGTCCTGATGAAGCACGTAGGGATCCAATAGGGACCCGTTAAAAGTGCGAAACATGTCGACCACCCCTCACTTCTAAACACACAAAACACTGATTTACGGGTTGAGAGCAGCGGGAATACATCTGTTTTTTTCCCCCCTCGTTTATTTGCTTAAAGTGCATCTCCATCCCCGCCCAGATTTTAGCTTAACCCAGAGGACCCCCCCAATAAATCTAGTAGGGCGCCAAAGGGTTATTTTATGTTCACTCGCACCCATCACTTGGCCCACACACCCACAAGTGCGGCAACTCCTAAAAGATCTCCACCAAAGAGCCCTCTAGTAGGGCCCGTGAGGGACTGCAGCGCCACCCCCACGAGGAGCAGTGCCCAATGATGATGCTTTACACTCGCAAGGTTGTGTGAGGGCACAAGATACACAGGAGTACCACTCCCCACTCTTGCATGCTCATTCCTAGTTTTTGAGACAAACATTCCCACTCGCAATCGACCTATTCTGCTGAGCGCCGTTTCTTTCTTTTCAAGGAACTGATACCACTTATTGTATTTTACGTTTTCCTTAGGAGCATTGGTACAGGACCTATTTCTAACAGCTCCTTGTCCCTCCCTCTCTTGAATTGTGGTTATAACATCTATTTAAGGAACAGGGGGCACATGCAATGATCGCCCAACAGAGCAAATTAAAAGTGCTCGTAAAAGGCAGATTCCATGTATTTTGCAATGTCTCCGAAGCTCAGGAATTACTGCAACAAATTTCTTTAAATAAGTCCTGATGGCCCCAAGGTGGGCTTGCAGAATTGTAAATGTCATCAGCTTCTTGTTTATTTCCTCCTCAGCTTTTCACTCTGTTTTGTCCTTTTAGATACCTTTTTTTAGATAGCCTTTGGGGGTTGATATTCCTCTTTTTCTTTCCTTCCTGTTTTTTTTCTCTTTTTTTTCACTGAAGGAGGGGGGAGAGGGGTAGGTAGGACGGTAGCGCTTGGCACCAAGTCATAGTGCCAGTTAGGTGGGGGGGGGGTTTAGCCTGTCGGGTGTGAGCAGGGACGGTGGACTGCTCACCGTGGCTTCGGGGGGTGGGTCACGGGGGTGGAAGGGGGAGCATGAGGGAAAGAAATCCATTTGTAAAACTTAGATTCATCCATTCACTATTCATAAATCCATATTTCGTTAGGGTCAGGATGGGGTTGTTGATTGATGCCGTAGTTTTCCAGAACACCTTGGTCTACTTCGCAATGTTTGTCAGGAACATACTTTGCTATCTGCTAATGGGTAAAAAGGACATTTTAAAAGTGGTCTCCTTTAATGTTAATGGTCTTAATAATAAAAAGAAAATGTGGGCCATCGAATCGTGGATAAAGACAGAAAATCCAGCTGTCATTTTAATCCAAGAGACTCGTATACCGGCAGGGAAGCTAGTAGACTTTCCAATGTTCAGGTCCTGGGCAGCATATTGGGGTTTCTCCTCCTCCTCTGCGTCTCTTCGTTGCACGGCGATCTTCCTGGGTAAAAAACTCCAAGCTGAGGTGGTCAATTCTGCAAGTGATCAGAGTGGAAGGTGGTGCTGGGCTACCTGTAATCTGGGGAACTGACTTCTAACTTTTGCCAGCATTTATGCCCCAGTAGAGGATAATCCTTTACCATATGAAGAGCTTTTTCAATCTCTTATCCAAATTCCTGGTGAAGTGATTATAGGGAGATTTTAATTTCTTAATGAACCCTAAAATCGATTTCTCAGCTATGCCTAAAAACAGTTAAAACCGAAAACTCTTAGTCATTGAAAATTATGGAAAGACTCTAGACATAATTGACCCGTGGAGAGCAGCATCTCCGACTAAGATCGCGTATACCTGCTTTTCAGGTAGATTTCGTACTTCCTCACGTATTGATCTCTTCCTCATCTCTAGGATACTGACTTTTAGCCAGCAGAGATTTCTTCTGAACGGATTCTCGGATCATGCTATGATCATTCTAGAGTTAGTCAGGTAAATACGTTACGAATCCCAAAAGATGGACTTTAAATAGGCAATATCTATCAGAAGAAAGTTGGGTGCTTCTCGTCAAACCAGAGATAAATGAGTTTCTTGCGCGAATTCCCTGTTCGGCACCTCCTCACGTAGTCTGGGACTCGCTTAAGGCATACATACGGGGACTAGCCATTGGAAAAGATGCCGTTAACTCAAAGTGAAGGATGAAAAGCAAAATCTAGAGCAGACGGTGCAAAGGTGCTATGATATTTTTCTCAGTAGCCCCTCAGTCCTTCACCAACGGAAATTCGAACAGGCTAAACGGGATCTTAGCGAAAAATATTATGTTAAATGTGAATCTTCCTATCAGAACCATAGGCAAAAGGTATACGAAGAGAGCAACTACACCGGGAGGTTTCTTGCATGGCAGGCCAGGAAGCAGGCAGCAGGCATTCAAATTAGCACACTGAGATGCCCTATAACTGGTCTTCGTTCTGATAATCCAGTGGCCATAGGTGATATAATGTCACAACATTACAGGAATATCTACGGCCAACAACAATCTATTGACAGGGAATCTATGGAAAAATGTCTCCAGAGATATGAAATGCCGGTACTCTCCGAGGATGATAAAATGAGAATGACGCGTCCTTTCTCTAAAGAAGAACTGGGGGATGTTATCAAAAATCTCCCGAATGGTAAAGCCTGTGGCCCGGATGGTCTTCCGGCTGAATTTCTTTAAACCTTTTTGAGCGCCATTCTTGAATATCTTTTGCTGATAGCAAATTTTAATTTTAGGGGGCGGTTTAATACCATCTTCCTTCAGAAAAGGGAATATAGTCAGTTTATTGAAAAAGGAAAAAGATTGTGAAGACCCGAACTCTTATCGCCCCATCAAGCTCTTAAATTCTGATAATAAAATCATTACTAAACTATTAGCCAACTGATTCAATGTAATAACTTCGCATTTGATCCATCCCGATCAAAATGGTTTTATCGCAGGGAGGCAGCTCGGGACCAATACGCATTATCTGGTTGAAGCACTCGATTATTTTGAGACCCAGAACATACCAGCTTTGGTCCTTTTTATTAGACGCCGAGAAGGCATTTGACCTGGTGGTCTGGGAGACCTTATTTCTTATTCTCTTAAACTTTGTTATACCTCCCAAAATTACGGGGCTGATCCAGAAATTGTACCTAAATGCAGAGGCCAACATCATTATTAATGCCTCTGTGGCAGGCCAAGTTAGTGTTAAACGGGGACTAGACAAGGTTGTCCACTGTCCCTGGTGCTGTTTGCCTTTTTTATTGAGCCCTTGGCGATAGCCATCCGGAATAATGCAGATATTCGTCCCCCTCTACCAACTATGGGAAAACTTAAATTGTATGCCGACGATATCATGCTAATAATAAAGGGGGATAAGGAGGTCCAAGTAAAAGCTTTTGAGATCTTTGAGCAGTTTGAGTTGCTCGGCGGTTCTAAAATCAATTTAAAAAAACGGAAATAATCCAGTGTGGCTGTAAGCCTGCGCATTTACATGCTGATATCCTTCCCTGTCTAAATACTAAACCGAAAAGATATGTTTTTTTTCTCGTCACCAATTTCCGAATTGTATGACCTAAACTTTGCCCCGCTTCTACGAAAAGTACAAGACTTATTCCTTCGATGGGATTCGCTTCCACTAACCATCATGGGAAGGGTCGCACTGATGAAGATGTCTGTTCTCCCGTTATTTATTTTCTTATTCGCTGCAATCCCCTGTGTCTTAACAGCTTCTTTCTTTGCTAAACTAGAGTCTATGTTTACATCTTTTCTCTGGGGTAAGAAAGTCCCCCGAATTGCACTCAGCACTTTATAAGAGGAACTGGCAGATTGCGGATTAGCTCTCCCCAACCTCGGGGATTATTATTTTGCATATTTTGCACAATATATGTCAAGGTTTAAGCTGGAACCACAAACAGGTCTATTTGTAAACTATTTCATGGAGTTAATTTGTAAAGAGAACCAGATACGCTGCCCACTAAAAATCGCAAAATACCCCAAACTAGTTCGTTATAAGTGCATGCAGTGGTTTTTCTATAAACGTCAGGCTTTCTATATAAGATATTCAATCCCCGTAATTAATTCTTCAACTCCGCTATCTGAACTCACTTCAGTATCTGGGATTATAGATTCAACTGCAATCATACAAAAATGGACCAAGGCTGGCTTTGGGAAAATCTCTGATTTTTTAAAGAATGATAGGTGGCTGAATATTGCCGAAATGTATGATTTAATCCCGAATTATTTCCTTCTCCTTGGGTCTTCTAACATTCTTATTAAATTCCTGAGTAACCTCGATCTGGTACAGATTATCGAACATAAAAATTTGGTATATGAATTACTTGATGAAATCATAGTTAAGAAACCTGGGGAGTGGAAACAGCGTTTAGCTTCTATCAAGGGTATAGATCTTCTGGAGAAAGCAATAACTAAATGGGGAAAACATGAGGAGTTGGAAATCACAGCGAGTATGTGGTCTGTATTAAACAAACTTAATTTCAGCACGTTGAGGGGGCCATTTAGCGCCGGATGTTATTCTTTAGCAAATGGCTGCTCTATAGAACTCCACATTTTCTATCTAAGGTCTACCCCAACCAATCAGGGCAGTGTTTTTGCTGTCTAAACCATCTTTCAGCTAATTGGACACACATCATATCACAGTGCCCCTCGATCCAGGGGTTCTGGAATGATATTTTTGGCTATTTGGAAGCTGAATGTTTAATAACAGATCCGAATATTCAGCTGAAAGTTTTTGGTTACGACCCTACTCTACATTTTCGTGACAAGGTGGTCAAACTTTTATATATCGCAATGGCAGTAGCCAGGTCACTCCTGCTTCAGAGATGGCGATCAGATCTTATACCAACAAAAGGCGAATGGGTTCTGAAAATAAAGCAGGTTAAAAAAAGTGAGCAAGTCTATGCACTACGAATTGGGGGGCTTAAGAAGTTTGAGAACGTCTGGGCAGCCTATTTTGATTAAAGTTTCAAACTGAGCCTATATTTCAGGAGGTACTCTTATTATCCCTGATTCCTATTTATGGCCATATCTTTGATATAATTGCACATCTTCTCGGATTTGATTTCACTATAGACACCTATCTCTTAGCCCTTTATTGCACTGGCGACACTTTAGTTTTTATCGTCAAGCATTTGAAGTGGCAGTCATAGGGTGAAATATTACTCGCGGCTTACATGTTGTTTTTTCTCCATATTTCAATGTACCTAAGGCATAATCAATTTCTTAGCTTGTTTTAAAACAGACAGTTGACGTATTGGATTTTGAAACACTATGGGGCCGATTCCGATCTCGGTCGGAGGCGCACCCAATACCATTCGGTCGGGAAAAAAGCCATGCGAATGCCTGTTTCCCGACCGATCCGTACAGCAGACCGAACGAGTAAGTACGATGCGCACAATAGCACAGAATCCGGCTGAGTCGTACTCACCCAATCCAGGTCCTGTTCTCCGACCGAGGCGAATCCGGAAACGCTGAATCGGTCGCACGGAAGGGAAAATGCTGCTCCGTCCGGCCGAACAAGTACGATGCGCTTTCCGTACGCGCCGAACCCGTAGCTACGCACGGCACGTCAAAGCATCCGGGAGAGGCGCACATAAGCTCCGATTCGCGCCACAACACGATCCACGGCTACGGGCGAACACGCCAGCGGCGAGGACGACGCGGCGAAGCGGCGAGGACGACGCGAAGCAACGAGAAGGACGAACGACACGAACCAACCATGAATCCCTTCGTCCCGATCATACCAATATTCTACATTTACTACCGGAACAGGCACGGACGCGTACGGCGCAGAAGGTAAGTCAGACACCAACCACAAAACACATACAACACGTACACGACACATCACACACACAGAGGGATCCAGAATTTACTCACACCAGCAACAGCAGCACCATAGGGGCGGGATGCCCATCACCAATGCCACATATGCACACAGGGGCCTGAATGCGCACCACCACCCCTACCCAGGGGGCCGGATGCCAACCACTACTACCACCCTTAGCCAGGGGGTGCCAGATGCCCACCACCACTACCACCCTCACCCAGGGGGCTGGATGCCTACCACTACTACCACCTTTGCCCAGGGGGGCTGGATGCCTACCACTACTACCACCCTTAGCCAGGGGGTGCCAGATGCCTACCACTACTACCACCCTAAGCCAGGGGGGGCTGGATGCCTACCACTACTACCACCCTTAGCCAGGGGGGTGCCAGATGCCCACCACCACTACCACCCTTAGCCATGGGGGTGCCAGATGCCTACCACTACTACCACCCTTAGCCAGGGGGGGCTGGATGCCTACCACTACTACCACCCTCACCCAGGGGGGGCTGGATGCCTACCACTACTACCACCCTCACCCAGGGGGGGCTGGATGCCTACCACTACTACCACCCTCACCCAGGGGGGGCTGGATGCCTACCACAACTACCACCCTCACCCAGGGGGGGCTGGATGCCTACCACTACTACCACCCTTAGCCAGGGAGGTGCCAGATGCCCACCACCACTACCACCCTTACCCAGGGGGGCTGGATGCCTACCACTACTACCACCCTTAGCCAGGGGGGTGCCAGATGCCTACCACTACTACCACCCTTAGCCAGGGGGTGCCAGATGCCTACCACTACTACCACCCTAAGCCAGGGGGCTGGATGCCTACCACTACTACCACCCTAAGCCAGGGGTGCTGGATGCCAACCACCACTACCACCCTTAGCCAGGGGTGCCAGATGCACCTACCACCCTTAGCCATGGGGGTGCCAGATGCCTACCACTACTACCACCCTTAGCCAGGGGGCTGGATGCCTACCACTACTACCACCCTCACCCAGGGGGGCTGGATGCCTACCACAACTACCACCCTCACCCAGGGGGCTGGATGCCTACCACTACTACCACCCTTAGCCAGGGGGTGCCAGATGCCCACCACCACTACCACCCTTAGCCAGGGGGTGCCAGATGCCTACCACTACTACCACCCTTAGCCAGGGGGTGCCAGATGCCTACCACTACTACCACCCTAAGCCAGGGGGCTGGATGCCTACCACTACTACCACCCTAAGCCAGGGGGCTGGATGCCAACCACCACTACCACCCTTAGCCAGGGGTGCCAGATGCCCACCACCACTACCACCCTTAGCCATGGGGGTGCCAGATGCCTACCACTACTACCACCCTAAGCCAGGGGGCTGGATGCCTACCACTACTACCACCCTTAGCCAGGGGGTGCCAGATGCCTACCACTACTACCACCCTTAGCCATGGGGTGCCAGATGCCAACCACTACTACCACCCTTAGCCAGGGGGTGCCAGATGCCCACCACCACTACCACCCTTACCCAGGGGGCTGGATGCCCTACCTACTACCACCCTTAGCCAGGGGTGCCAGATGCCTACCACTACTACCACCCTAAGCCAGGGGGCTGGATGCCAACCACCACTACCACCCTTAGCCGTGGGGGTGCCAGATGCCCACCACCACTACCACCCTTAGCCATGGGGGCTGGATGCCTACCACTACTACCACCTCTACCCATGGGGGGCTGGATGCCTACCACCAACACCACCCCCACTCATAGGATGGACCATGCATGACACAACCAGCACACCACAACCTAGGGAATGCAAGAAAAAGACATCCCCCCAACACCATGACAAGCGTGTGTAGACTGTGTCAAATGCCTACAACACTGAACATGACTTTGAACATACAATGTGACCCCCTAGCACATGTGCCACACATGTGTGTGGCCCCCACAATGCAAGCAGACCATGACCATTGTGGCAATGGGGTCCAAACCCCCATCATCACAGTGACCAAAATGTAAGTGTGGGGTCCATAGCTGAAGCACATTTTGAACATTGTGGCAATGGGGTCTAACGCCCCATCACCACAGTGACTAAAAAGGTAAGTGTGGGGTCCATAGCTGAAGCACATTTTGAACATTGTGGCAATGGGGTCCAAACCCCCATCATCACAGTGACCAAAATGTAAGTGTGGGGTCCATAGCTGAAGCACATTTTGAACATTGTGGCAATGGGGTCTAACGCCCCATCACCACAGTGACCAAAAATGTAAGTGTGGGGTCCATAGCTGAAGCACATTTTGAACATTGAGGCAATGGGGTCCAAACCCCCATCATCACAGTGACCAAAATGTAAGTGTGGGGTCCATAGCTGAAGCACATTTTGAACATTGTGGCAATGGGGTCCTAACGCCCCATCACCACAGTGACCAAAAGGTAAGTGTGGGGTCCATAGCTGAAGCACATTTTGAACATTGTGGCAATGGGGTCCAAACCCCCATCATCACAGTGACCAAAAGGTAAGTGTTGACAAAGAAAGAGCTGCAACTGCCAAACTGCATGGATGATTCCTGGTCACAGAACATAAAACACATCAGTGTCAAAGTAGTGCATGTGTCCCATTGCAACATAAATTGGGGGAGCCAAATACTGCAGTGCAAATAAGACATACCTTTGGCCATGTGCAGACAAACAACACCCATGGGGGCTGACACTGTCAACATTCATCAATGATACAATGACAGAAGTGACCATCAGAATGCAGACCCACATATTTGCACCAATGGGCACACAAATGCAGATACCCTGTGGAGACTGTAGATGTGAGGTGAACAGATACCATACCATGGCAGCAATGGGACACACAAACCATGATCATTGTGCTGACCGATGACCTAGGAGTCCCAGGGACAGCAGGGGAAAGCCACCAAACTACATACAGCCAATGGCACACCCAAGATATGCCGATGCAGTGGTGCAGATGCACAAACACAAACAGGCAGACCCACACTGCACATCATACACAACAGGTGAGGGGGGGGTGCCAGTGTCCCCAGGCAACCACACAACACATGAGGAGACCTGAATACCAATCATACAGATGTGCATACAGTGCCACACAAAGGTAACTCATGGATCCAAATCCCCTATGTGGGCAAGCAGGCATTGTCAGATGAGAGGGAGCACAAATCACACATGTCACACAGGCACGTAGGAACAGTAACTGACACAGCAAGACACAGACACACCACAGCACTACCCCCAGGGCCCCCACAATGTGGTGACCCTGGGCTGCATTACAATCCCACTGTGATGACAAAGCTAAATGTCGTTCACACTGTGCACCACAGTCATGTGTCCTGAGCAACAAACTACCATCACACCTACACAAGCACAAATCAATCAGCATGGCCAGTAAGCCAAGGCCAACATGGAGGCAGGGTCCTAGCCGGGCAACAACTCTCATCTGCACACACTCAACACCACACCCCTCGACCTCCAACAATGTGCAGCAGTGAAGCACACATGCACTGGTGACATTGCACATGCACCCATGACTATTCCAGGGTGGTGGGTGGGAACCAAGGTGCAGAAACACATCACACATGGCCACTCAACAAGACTCCTGAATGTCTGACACACTGCACACTACGCTGTACATGGACATGACGGCAATACCACACCAACCAATGGGATCCCAGCCACAGTCACACACCAATGAAGAAGCCAAGGTCACCCACAAAGAACACACATAGACAACAACCAACATTGCAGCCCGGACCCTGAGGAGTGCCAGCAGTCACACACACAACGTGTCACAATCACTGAAAGATAACACAAACTGGAAATCACATGACCGGGGCAAACAACAAGTGCCAAGGGGAAACCTGACTGTGACCCATCTGCGTCTGCACACAAACTCAGACCTGACAGCAAACACACCTATGGGTGACACCCTGATGACCAGTAATGTGCCATGCACCCACATCACAGAGAACCCAGGGCGAAGACTTTGGGGGAACATAGGTCAACTCAGCTAGCATCACAAACAGGTACAACACTAGGGATCACAGCATGCACAGCTAAACGGAAGTGAACACACAGACATGCACATACAACACACACCTTGGGCGCAGGCAATGTCACAGGAGTACACACTGCCATGAGGGGACTCCACTCCTGTGTGAGGAAAGCTGTGCCATATGTTGCCTCAGTAGGGCCCCCATCATGTCAGCTGAGCACTTGGTCACACAATCAACAATTAGCACCAAATGAGGGCTCCGGTCACATCAGCCTGGTCATGGAAGTGCCAACGAAATCATCAGCACAGATCCAACACACTTGTATAGCAATGTTGCACTGACAACACAGATGAGTCCTTCCCCATTGATGCCCAAACCTGCATGTCCAGTGGAGATGGCCACACGGTCAGGGAAGTAGGCGAATTGAACAATGGCAGGCACAACAGATGTGCAGGGGTGGAAGCCACAGATGTTAAATAGCTAATCTAAGTAGGAAATCCCATTGCCAAATACTGAACACATGACACCCTCAGATGCTGCTATGGATGACATGGATACACCACAGGATAGGACACATTCCCCCTGGACCACATGGGTTCCTGCACAGTAACACTTCATTATCATGAGACCAAATATCACCATCACTGTAGCAAGGGCATGGTTAGCATCATCATCAACAACATGTACATCAGAAGCATAAGCACTAGAGAACAGAAAGTTGCTTTATTCAGCATATGTGTGTAATGTAAACAAAGTCCAGAAAAAACACAAAGGCCAATGGCCAGTCCATTGTCAAAGTCCAAACAGGGCGACAGTGGCAGATGTCACCCTACGCATGCCTGCACAAAACCAGGGACAATCCACTAGGAGGGGCAACCGGGGGGCAGGCCAGGCACCGCAGGGACAGGATCAGGGCTCACCAGGAGGAAGCAGGGAAGGGGTGGTGGGTGCTGGAGAGCCACTGACAACTGCAGTGGAGGTGTCTGACATGGTGTGTGCCGGCACAACTGGGGGCATGACTCAGATGTTGTGGGTGCCGGCACGACTGCAGTGGACCCTGCAGATGGAGTGGACAGGTCCGCCACTGCAGTGCCCAAGTCAGACAGGGTGGTAGTGGACTCCACTGCAGTGCCTACCACCAGGGGAGGAGAATGGGGAACAGGCAAGGTGGGCTGGACAGAGGGGAGGACACCCTCACCACATCAGTGGCACAGACAAGCGCAGCGGGGGTGTGGTGCCGGGAGAGCAAGTGGCAGGGGGAGAAGGCCAGATCCTCTTGGGGATGGTATATCTGTGGGTGGGGGAACCTGGGGCAGGGTGTGGTGGGGGCACCTGTGGAGTGGGGGCCTGAGGGATGGAGGAAGGAGACCTGGTGCCTGAGCTGCAGGGCGGCGGCGGGGTCTTGCTCTTACGACTCCGGGGGGACTTGCGGGTGGGGGCCTCAGTCTGTCTGCGCCTGGGGGAGGGTGTCCGGGGGCGAGGGGCACTCTGCTCCATGTGGGTGGGCTTCCTCTTCCCCCTGAATGCTGTATCAGCTGGATCGGAGGGGAAGAGGCCGAGGTCACTGAGGAAGAGCCGCTGGGTCTTTGGTGTTGCAGGTGAGGCAAGGGAGGGTGTTTTGGAGGGAGAGGCAACTGAGGACTGAGCAGTGCTCGTGGATGCATGTGTGTGTTCCAGGGCCCCATCCCCTGTGAGTCTGGTTTCAGTCCCCTGACTGTGCGTGCGTGTGCGTTTTGTTTGTGGCGTGTGTGTTGGGGCTGGATGTGTGTGTGCTGGTGTGTGCCTGTGCCGGTGTGTGTATGCTTGGGACGGGTAAGGTGCTGGGGAGTGTGGATGGAGCAGAGGCAGGAGGGGTGAGGGACTGTCTGAGGAGGGACACTGCTGCTGTCAGGGAGGAGTCCATGGACCTATTGCCCCTCTGTAGGTCAGACATGCCCGATGAGATGCCCTCCATGAACGACACCAGCTGAGTCAACAGAGCGGTGTGCGCATGGAGGACACTCAGCATGGCTGTCTGCCCTACATGGAGCTGGTGAAGGAGGTACACAGACTCCTCACTCAGGGCAGCAGGGGACACAGGGGCAGGGTGCGGTGCCTGGCCCAAAGGAGACACGCTCCCGAACATGGGAGCCTCCACGGACCTGGGGAATGGGAGCCGATGGGAGGGCGGTGGTGGTGCTGGTGGTGGCGGGGACAGCAACACTAGCTGGGGTGTGGTGGCTGCTGACACCCGCCTCCATAAGGGAGTCATCCTCCGAGTTGCTCTGGTCCTCAGCTGAGGTGGATGGTGCTGAGGACTCCTCGGTGTGGCTCCCCTCGCCCTCCGTGCCACTGGGTCCCTCCGACCACTCCTCGGCTGCTGACCCAGTCTGGCTCTCCAGCTCCTCCTGGTCCGTGGAGCTGTCCCCTTCCGTGGCCGTGGATGTATCTGCAAACAATGGGGAAACAGACAGACATCAGTCACCTGCACCAAACGCACACACCACTGTGAGCACAGCACATTACAGAGCAAGCCCTGGCATCATTAGTTGTACACTGCTAAAAGTGCCCTAACTGAACAGGAGAAGCCAATTGTCAGTCTGATGCCAACCATGGCACTCACATCCCACATGGCCTTGCACCCATCTGTCTGGTGTCTGTTGGATAGCAACACCCCAGTGTGGACACATGCACCAACTACACAGTAGTTGGACAGTGCAGAGGACACGGTGTAGCATGTGGACATGCACACATCACAACTCTTGCCACTGAGTCAGTACAGGTTTCCGGATGAAAGGGACGCCCAGAGTCAAATAGGAAATGCATGTGATGCATACCAGCGACAGACACCATGATGCACCCATGTCCTGATAGCCATCGCCACAATGGTGTGCATGTAGCACATGTCACTCCCCTGCAGGATCACCAATAAGTAGACACATGCCATGGCGGAGGCATGACTGCTAAGTCATACATCACTGTCTCAGTGATGTATGACTTGGCAGCCAGACAACAACACTCTGCACTGTGTCACAATCGTAGGTCATGGGGAATGCAAGTCCTGGAGCTGCACAAGTGCACATGTACATCCCCCACACAACACATCATCTTAACCCTCATCTGTCCAGGTCATACCGATTGGACATATGGGAGACCTGTGACACTACCCTCTGAACCTGAGCCCCTCACAATCTGCTGTGAATGGGGAACAGCTGCCTGAACTTCACATTCGCATACCCCAGTCTGCACGGGCAGCTGATCAAACACCTATGTGACACACAAGTATCGTCTCCTATGGTCACATCTCCAGTGGCATGCTGAGCCCCTACCGAGAAACACCCCAGCAGTCCTGGCAACAAATCCACAGCACACTGACACAGAGGCAGACACCTGAGGGGTCAAATCACTGCGCACAATGTGTCAGCTGATACACGGGAGTGGGAGTACAGAGTGCATTGCATGGCCTGGAGTAGGCATGACTGTCCTGCCCCACATGAATGAGGGATGAGCCCTGGACAGTGGATAGCTGGCTATGTATGTGTGACACACATAATCTGCACACTCCTGGGGCCCAAACATTGTTCCCACCCGCTGCATGGGTGTGTGCCACATACCCCAGGCACATGTGGTGGCTCAGCTCAGCAAGTGGACCGCATATCAAAGCAACACGCAGATTACATGTCCGAACACAGGCGTTGTGTGAACAATGGACCCACCCATGATGCCCACAACAGAGTTAGGGAAACAGATGCTGTCCCCCACCTTTAGTGAAGCAAACTGCAAGGACACAGTCCCAAGTGACACAATTCCCTGAATGTAAGGGCCACACCTGGGTATCAGATGAGGAGTGGGCAGTGCACAATAGAGGGACATGGCTCCTGGACAACATGACTGCTGTACTGTGGCAGTTGAACCAGGCCAGAGGAGGGCACATAGCATGTAATACAGAGTTCACAGTGCAGTCTTTGACTCACCCCCTCCTTGCTGCTGTCTGGCCTTCAGCTGCCCATCCAGGTCTGGAAACACCACCGCCAGGATCTGGAGCATGTGGGGGTCAGGGTCCGTGTTCCGCCCCTCCTGCGAGGAGGCGACAGCTTCAGCTGGACCCGTGCAATCCTCCGGGTCCAGCCCCGAAGGTCCTGCCACCTCTTCTGGCAGTTGCGGATCCGGCGCTTGTAGACCCAACGGACCGGACTGCCCGGAAGATGTCCTTCCAGATCTCCTGCTTCCGATGGGCATTAACCTGTCAGGATGACAAAGTGAAAAGGCCATTACTACACATGCAACATATCCGTGCATGACACAGTTGTATATACATGTCTCAATCACAGGGGCACATGATGTACACAGGCACTGCAAAGCTGCCCATGGACAGTTTGCCAGAAGTCACTACATGGTATCATTGCATGGGAAGTAAAACCTTGTTCAAATGCACTGTCACTGCACCATACCTGTCCAGTGCATGTCACTACACACTATGGGGGGTGACAACTACTCAGTGAGCTTGCTAGCCAGTGGCGTGCAGACTTTCAGCCTTGCTAGTCAGACAAAATGCACATTCAGAAAGGCAGTGCACAGAACACTCACCTGCTCCCCTGGTGTCCCATACAGCTTGCTGTACTGTGGAAGTAGGCTGTCCAGCAGGGCCTGGTTCTCCTCAAGGCTGAAGGCTGGGGCTCTCTCCACAGTACGTGCCATTGCAGGGTCCAGAGGGGCAGAGACAGCAGCAGTGCAGTGGCAGATGTCGTCCTGGAGCATGTAGTGCAGGCAAGTGAGCTCTCAGGGGAACAGCCAGCAATATATATGTGCTGGAGAGGCAGATACTGTCCCTTGTGTCCAAAGTGATAGGTCCAAGTTGTTTGCATCTTCTGAATCTGGCCAATCCATGGAATAGCAGCACCAATACACGCCCACAGCATCCTTCAAATCTTCAACTTCATGACATACATGATTTTGCAACATTGTTGTGGGTGACCAACTGAATTTCTAGCAACCGACTCGTTCGAATTTCGAAACGCGTCCGTTGCCAGGCTAGACCATTGTCAATGGGTGCGCACCGATCGGTCCATTGCTGATACAACGCGTACAGGGGTACAACGCGTAACTGCACACATTGAATGCAATGGGCCGGCCGGGGGCACCGATCGGTCCATTGCTGATCAACGCGTACAGGGGTACAACGCGTACCTGCACACATTGAATGCAATGGGCCGGCCGGGGCACCGATCGGTCCATTGCTGATCAATGCGTACAGGGGTACAACGCGTACCCGCACACATTGAATGCAATGGGCAGGCCGGGGGCACCGATCGGTCCATTGCTGATCAACGCGTACAGGGGTACAATGCGTACCCGCACACATTGAATGCAATGGGCCGGCCGGGGGCACCGATCGGTCCATTGCGGTACTAACGCGTACAGGGGTACAACGCGTACCTGCACACATTGAATGCAATGGGCCGGCCGGGGGCACCGATCGGTCCATTGCGGTACTACTGCGTACAGGGGTACAACGCGTACCCGCACACATTGAATGCAATGGGCCGGCCGGGGGCACCGATTGGTCCATTGCTGATCAACGCTTACAGGGGTACAACGCGTACCTGCACACATTGAATGCAATGGGCCGGCCGGGGGCACCGAGCGGTCCATTGCGGTACAACGCGTACCTGCACACATTGAATGCAATGGGCCGGCCGGGGGCACCGATCGGTCCATTGCTGTTCAACGCATCCCTGTACAAGTGACTGGCATATGTCACCATGCCTGTCTCAGATGGACATATGCCAGCCACAGATAGCTCCCAGGGAGTGAGGGGCACACCTACAACACGACAGCCTGTCCAAACTGTTTGATAAGGCATGTAAGGCTGCATTTCCTATTGTGTGTATGTTGGTGTACATGTTGTCCTGTGGGTGTCACCTGGGGGCAGCCACCCCCAGGCTGTGCACGTGTTCATGGGGACAGGATCCTGGGTGTTACGTGTACATGACCACTGTGATGTGCAACTGTTCATATCTGTGCATGTGCCATGGTCACATTTCACGGTGGTGTATGTGCATGTCATGTCACATACCCCGTGAGTCCCATGTGGGACGGTATGTTTGAGCCAGGGTGTCCCAGTGGCACAATAGTGATGGTCCTCCACAGTCTGTGTGCATGTAGTGTTTACAATGTCTCTGATTTCATGTGCACAATGGGAGACATTCTCCACATCCACGTTGTGTGTGCATGGACTTTGATGTTGTGCGTGTGTGTGTCACAGACGTCCATGTCTGTCCTGCAGTGGCAAGTGGGACCACTACCTGTGGGGGTCATGGTTGTTTTGCTGTGGTGTATACATGATACTCCATGTAATGCCAGTGTCCATGCGGCAATACTGGGTCCCTGGGAATGTACCTGTCGTTGAGCTGTGATGCCTGGGGCACATCTGTCCTCACATGTCACTGTGGGGGGTCACAGTTCCCATCTACTGCTGTGACACGGCAGCAGTAGATGGGAACTGTGACACGGCCTCATGATATCCAATGGGCCAACCTGGGACTTATTGATGCCACTTGTTGAACCGTGATGACAGATGTTGGCCATGTATGTACCATACATGTCCTTACGGAACTGCACACTTCATGTAGTTGTGCCTCATTATGATGTATGTTGGGATATTGAGTGTGTTCAATGCCGCATATGTGGGCTGACTGACAATCTTGCTTTCTTCTCCTCTGCACTGCAGGGCTCCTGCTGTCCATCGACCATTCCCAGACCTGGCAACGATGGTGGAACGGGACAGCATCCGACGGTACCGCTTCACCAGGCAGCTGATTGAGGATTTGGCAGTGCAGTTGGCCCCACATTTGCAGCCTGGCTGGCCGTATCCTACAGCGCTGACCCCCAAGGTGAAGGTGATGGCAGCCCTACACTTCTTTGCCACTGGTACCTTCCAACATACTGTGGCGACTGCTGGTGGGATGTCACAGACCATGTTGAGCCGTGTGCTCCGCGATGTTTTGGTGGCAATGTTGCTATTCCTGAACCGGTACATCTATTTCCCTAGACTGCAACGACTCACTGACGTGAAGAGTGACTTCTATGCCCTGGGGAGGATGCCGCATGTCATTGGCTCCATTGATGGGACACATGTGGCTTTGGTACCACCACAGGCCCAGGAGCAGGCCTACAGGAACCGCAAGCACTACCACTCGGTCAATGCACTGGTGGTGTGTCTTGCAGATATGACCATCTCACACGTGTGTGCCCGTTTCCCTGGTTCAGCACACGATGCCTTTGTGATGAGGAGTAGTCGCATCCCCAGGATGATGGCACAGATGCAGAACCAGCGTGCCTGGCTTGTCGGTGTGTACTGACTTTGTGCCATTGTGTGTGATCTGATCTGTAGTATTCCGCCCACTTTTCCAAGTCAGCTAATGTGCACTTGTCTGTCCGTAGGTGACTCTGGATACCCCAACATGCCGTGGTTGCTGACACCCCTCAGGAACCCTGTGACACCAGCCCAGATGCGCTACAATGAGGCACATGGTCGGACCAGGAGAGTGATTGAGCGGACATTTGGTCTCCTGAAGAGCCGCTTCCGCTGCCTGGACAAGACCGGAGGGTCCCTCCCATATGCCCCAGCGAAAGTGTGCAAGATTATCATCGTCTGCTGCATGCTCCACAACCTGGCAGTGCGGAAGGAGTTGCCTCTCATCCAGGATGACAATGACCAACATCCGCCACCTGTGGAGGATCCTGGCCTGGACCACGATGCCAGTGATGATGATGATGATGATGAGGGTGATGTCCGCACACAGCTCATCACCAACTTCTTTAGCTGAATGTGAGTATCCTGAGGTGTCATGTCAATGATGTGAGTTGGCATGATATGTGTAGGTGGTGCTCTGGTGCTGTTGGAGTGTGTCCATGGGCTACTTGACTGGATGTGTGTAGCGATGTGTGCTTACAGGTGGTCTGTACTCCCCAACAGTGTTGACATGCTAACTTGGTTCTGGGTGGGTATCTTGTAACATGTATTGTGCATGAGTTTTGCTGTTCTGTCCTGTTCTCCATTGCTTTTGACTGTGTGTCATTTCTGTCCTTCACAGGGTACTTTCAGATTTGTTTGGTCAACTGTGTCCACCGACGACGTGATTGTACTTCCAGGGTGGTAGCTGTTGTGTCCCTACAGGTGATGTGCGCCACACCCATGGACTTCCTTCCTTCTACAGTTGTTGACTGTGTGCCCGCTGCCAGGTGGGATTACCTTGCATCTGTAGTGGTTACGACATGTTGCAACTGTGAAATAAACCTGTGCTTCACTTTGTGATGTGCGTTGTCTGTGGTCACACATTTGACTGCCATTTGCTTACTGCACCTGTGGGCTACTTGACTACAACTGGGAATAGGTGTGGTGTCTGTGCATTGCACCGTCTTCCCTGGCAACATCAGTGTAGGCAATGAGTCAGATGGCCTAGGTGTGTGTGTTGTGTAGCCCTGGTGGCGTGTCTCCCTCATATGTGTCACGTTGCCTTTACTCACATGCCTGTGTTGTACTTGCTGTTGCAGTTCGCATACACAGTGTAATTTTGCAGTTCATCATCCCCATAACAGCACCCACGTTGGAATCACAACAGAGGCAAGTATGGTGTATTAGTGTGTTTATTGTGATTCATTTGTGTGAATAGTGCATAGGATGGGTAGTGCTGTACATATATCTTGCAATCAGAAGTTCCTAGGTGAATTGAAAGTCCTGGTAGACAAAATCCCAGGTATCGGGGCCACAGTTGTCTGAGACATTGGTCCAACTTGTACTCCCCATGCAATGTGTGGGAGTTGTGTTGCCGTCAACAGGGTGAACAGTCTGTGCACAAAGGTGAACATCCAGAACAGGTTCAGGCTTCCTGGGAGTTGCGCTTGGCCATCGGCCTCTCACTTGCCCCTCCTCGGACGACCCCTCTTCTTTGGGGGGGCCCTCAAGTACAGGCTGCTGCGGTGCAGGGGACTCTCCGCCAGAGTCATCCTCCCTCCCTGTGGCAGTTGCAGTTTGTTCAGCACCAGATGTTGTTGGCACACAGGGAGGTGTGGACTGGTTGCTGTTCATCTGGCGGAGGCATTGTAAAATGTCCCTGTGCACCGCCGTCATCTCATGCAGTGCGTCCCACTTGGACTCCACGCGGGACATGTGTGAGTCCAAGCGGGACATGTGTGAGTCCAAGCGGGCATGATGGGCAGCCTGCTGCTGTTTCATGTCTCTGAGGAGCCCCACTACCTGGCTGAGATCTCCGGTGCTGGACTGGTACGCATCAGCTATGCGTACCAGTTGTGGGTCATCATGCACACCAGCAACCTCTGCAAGCAGCGACCTCTGTCTCCCACCCCTCCCACCACCCCTGCCGACATGTGCAGTGCGTGCAGTGGCACGCACAGATGACCCTGGTCCACCTTGGGGGTTGGTGGTGGTGGTGGTGGTGTCCATGGCCCCACGTTGGTCCAGGGTCCCTGTGCTGGTGTTGCTCCTTGTTCTGTCCATGTCGGCAGGGATGGTATTTGTGGTGACAGTCGTTGGAGGGGTGGGTGCAGGGGGTGCAGCTCGTGGTCCTGCTGGTGCTGCAGCTGGTGGTCCTGCTGGTGCTGCATGTAGACTTGCACCGGATGTGCCAGGTTGGTCTTCTTCGTCCGAGGAGGGCAGAGGCTGTACGACACCAGTGAGCTCCGCATCCTCTTGAGCCTGGGACTGGGACTCCTCAGCGTCTGCTGCTGTGTCCCCATCATCACCTGTTTTTGGGAGACACACACAATGTATGTTATGTTTCTGCAGGCATCAATGGTTGACACACCTGACAGTTGTGACTGTGCCTCTGGGTGCGGGTCTGTACATTGCATTGTCCTAAGTCGTCACAGTCAGGGGTTGATATTGGTGTGGCACATTGTCCTGCATTATTTGGGCATTTCTATGTATTTGTTGGGGTGTGAACATGGTCTGCATTGGTTGTATTTGGTTGACAGCCGGCCCTCCTTCCCACCCAGCCAGTCAGTTATCCCACCATGGACTGTGCTTGCATTGCAGGGAGTGGAAGTTGTCTCTCAGGATGTCAGTCAGTGGTGTCCTGCTGTTTGTTGGTGCACAGTTGCCAGCAAGGCCTTGTGCTCCCCACAGCAGTAGCCAGTGTCAGCCATCTTGTGAGTCCTTCTCCACTCCCTGTGATGTGAGCATGGTTCAGGGTGGTGTTGATGGGACAGTTGTGGGGGTGAGCTATGTCTGTGACTGTGACTCCCATCATGCTATTGCCTCCACCCCACTTCCCGGCATTCCCATACTTACTTGCTTTTGTGGGGAGTTCAGTGTGTGTGGGTGTGAGGGCAATGGCAAGATGGCTGACAGTGGTGTCCTGCTGTTGGTTGGTGTGCAGTTCCCAGCATGGCCTTGTGCTCCCCACGACACAGCAACAGTGTCAGACATCTTTGATGGGCCTTTCCACTCTCTGTGGGATGTGCATGCGTGAGTGTGAGCTTGCTGGGCCATGTGGTGGGGGATGTAAAGCTGTGACTACGACTCCCATCATGCTATTGCCTCCACCCCCCTTCCCAGCATGCCCATGCTTCCTTCCTTTTGACTCTGCTTCCCTGTGGGGTGGGCTGCCTGTGCTGACAGGATGGCTGGGAGTGTTGTCCTGGCAGTTGTTTGGCTGAAAGTCCCAAGAGTGTCCCTGTGCTTCACACGACATAACCCAGGGTGGAGGTTCTTTGTGGGATCTTGAGTTAGGATGTGAGGCATTGCATTCTCCCAGGTGGGTTATGTGGAGTATGTGTTGAGGGTGTGTGTGAGGGGAGGTGCTTGTGACTATGGTCAGTGGTGCGAGTCCTCCTTCCCACCCAGCCAGCCAGATATCCCACCATGGAACGTGCTTCCATTGCAGGGAGTGGAAGTTGTCTCTCAGGATGTCAGTCAGTGGTGTCCTGCTGTTGGTTGTTGCACAGTTACCAGCAGGGCCTTGTGCTCCCCACAGCAGTGGCCAGTGTCAGCCATCTTGTGAGTCCTTTTCCACTCCCTGTGATGTGCGCATGGTTCATGGTGGTGTTGATGGGACAGTTGTGGGGGGGGCAATATGTGTTGACTACGACTCCCATGATGCTATTGGCTACACTGACTTGCCCAGCATACACAGAATTCCTTTCTTTCAGTGGTCTTCACTGTGTGTTGGTGTTGTAGTGGTGGCTACATGTCTGGATGTGTTTGTTAGTTCTATTTGTGCCACTGCCTAGCTGTAGTTGTAGTTGTGTTTGTACATGTGATGGCACGGTTAAATGTAACTTTGAGATGGCATGTGTTGTGTTTATCTGACTGACATACACATTTTGGGATGATTCTGTTCTGGTTGCTGTGTAATTGCTATGAGTGCATGGTTTGACTCTCCCCTTGACAGTGATGTGTGTGTGTGTGTGTATTGTGGCAGAATATTGTGTACATTTGTTGTGTACTCACCAGGCTCTGGGATGTTCTCTAGTCCATATACGCTCACTGGCGGAAGGATGGCCCGCACCTTCTCCTCCCAGGGCCTGAGGTATACTGGCTTGGCAGGAGGGCCACTGACTGTGTATTGGCTCAGGAGGTAGTCTTTCTTGAGCAGCTCCCGGACCTTCCTGCGCACGTCATACCACCTGTTCTGGATGTCGGTCTTTGTGCGCAGACATGGTGATTGTGCGTTCACCCTGTTGATGATCCTCTCCCACATCTTGGTTTTCTGGGAGATGGGGGTCTGTTGGACCAGTGTGCCAAACAGCTGTGGCTCTACCCTGAGGATCTCGTCTACCAGGACTTCCAATTCACAATCTAGCAACTTGTGATTCTTCTTGGGGGGCATGGTGATGGGTGGTGATGGTGAGTGATGTGTGTGTTGGTGTGCAGGTGAGGGGGTGTGGGTGTGTGTTTTGCTGGGTGTATGTGAGGTAGGTATTTGTTGGTGTGCTGATGGTGTGTGGCTTGTGTGAGGGATGAGCTGTGGGTGTGTGGTTGCTGTCTGTTGGGTGCTGGCAGTAGAATGGCATTTGCAAAGGATCATGGTTGGGATTTGTGTCCTTTATATGGGTGGAGTTGTGGGTGTGTCTTTGTTCTCTGTCCCCACCCCCCAGTATTTATTGGCTTTGTAATTGCTTGTTTGGCCTTTTTTGTGTAATTTTTCCTTTGTACTGTCTGTGCATGTTGGAAACGTTCTTGTGACCGAGTCGGACCCTGCATTTGTCTCGTACGGTGTTCTCCGTTTCGTTCACGCTGTGTTTGTGCAGTTTTCTATGCTGCGTACGCGTCGGTCGCGGTGTTTTGTGTTACTTCGGCTCGGTTTTGTATGCGTGTCGGTCGTACGGCTTGTCCTCCGTACGACTCGGTCGTGGTTTTCGCGCCTTGCATCGTACTTTGCGGTTTGGAGTTCGCGGGTACGTTTCGGTTGGATTTGTTCCGGGTGCGTGTCGGTCGGTTCGATTCGCGTGTTTTTCCGGCCGGATTGCTGTTTTCCGTGCGGCTCGGTCGTTCGGCTTGGGTTCGGTACGTGTCGGTCGGATTTTGCACGCCTTGCATCGTACTTGGCGTGTCGGGCGCCACAGGTACGTGTCGGTCGGAATAAATTCCGGCTCCGAGTCGGTCGGTGCTTTTTCCGGCCCGAATCGGAATCGACCCCTATCCGTTGTATTTTTCAAAGTCACATTTATAAGATTTATAACATTCATCTACATGTACATTCTAATGTATTATCGGCACGTTTGCTTAATTTTTTTTTAATTCCGATGCGATATTGTGTGTCTTTTTGGGGTATTGCTTTTAGACCGGTTTGTGGCGCTTAACGTTTTTTTATTACCTGACATGTTTAATGAATTGTATGGATGTATTGATAAAACTTTCTTTTTGGATTTCAATAAAAAAACAAAACTATTTAAATATACTGCACCCTGCCCGATGCGCTATTTAGGGCTTACCCTAGGGGTGACTTGAAAGATTAAAAATAAAAGTTTAGGCCTCGGAAGAGGTTTATTTCGCCCGGTCGAAATTGCAGTCTAAAACTTCACACACCGTCTGTAATGGCAGGCTGGAGACTTGTTTAGAAAGGGCTACTTAAGTGGGTGTCACAATCAGTACTGCAGGCCCACTAGAAGCATTTAATTTACAGGCCTTGTGTACAAGCCGCACAACTTTACTAGGGTTCACTGACAGTATATCGATGTAAAAAATATAAATGGAAAAAATATAAAATGCAAAAATTTCGACTCCCTATGCTTAAACAGGTAAGTACAAAAATATTTAAAAAAAATATCGGTTAAAAATCTAGTTGAACAAAATATCGATTTTTATTTATATAAAAAATAAAATAAATATTAAATATATTAAATAATAAAATTAATTAAAAAAATAAAGTAGATTTACATTTTAACAAATATAACAAATAAACTTAATTAAAAAAGTTAAACGCATACATAATATTAAATATATGTGTATATATTAACTTTTAAACAATTAAACTATTAATTTAAATTTATTTTATAATTTTAAAATTATATAAAAATGACAAATATATATACCAATAACATAGAATTTTTTTAATAGATTTTATTATAAATTAAAACATTAATCTATTTAAAAATCTTTAAACTTAAATTTACCACTACAGTCAATGCAACAGTAGGGAAAGTATTGGATAGCGGACGGGTAAAAATTACTATTCCCACTGCATTGAGTGCAACAGTACGGAAAGTGTTGGATAGTGGTGGGGTAAAATTTACTATTCCCACTCCAATCAGTGCAGCAGTAGGGAAAGTGTTGGATTGCGGAGGGGTAGCAATTAATATTCTCACTCCAGTCAGTTCAAAATTAAAAACAAACAAAATATTAACAACAAAAATATTTTAAAAAAAATATATAAATGTTAAAAACTAAAATATAAATATATATTTAATATTGCAAATTGAAAAAGCATATAATGTTAAATGCATATGACAAATACCTACAAATATTATATAAAAGAGAAAATAATTTTCATACAAATAAATATTTTTAATTCGAAATTATTTAGAAACAAAAACATTAATTATTACATTTACTTTTATGTGCTACCCTATAACACCACACAATTCACAAGCCACATCTAAATAAAAAATGTACTTACATAATTAACATAATTACCAATTAAAGAAATATTATTAATTAAAAAACAGATTAAAACTCATAAAAATTAATAAAGTCCCCCCACGTTACCCCTATAACCCCACAAACCACAGCTAAAATTAAACTGTAGAACTAATTACACAATTAAAATGTATATTCAATTAAAAAACTAATAGTATTTAACAACTAATTCTAAAGTAAGTAAAATTAATTTACTCCCCAACCTTTTCCCCTATAAAAGTAAAACCCACCCAAAAAAATATAAACAATTACCCTAATTAAATATCAATTAATTAATGATCAACTAATTATTAATTAAACATAAATTACTTCTCACCCTTTACCCCTATGAACCCCACAACCCACACCTAAAATTAATTACACAATTTCCATATTTAATTTTTAATTAAGAATTATTAATTAAACATAAATTACTTTCCACCCTTTACCCCTATGAACCCCACATCCTGCACCTAAAATTAGTTACACAATTTCCATAATTAATTTCCAATAAATTAATATCAATTAACAACTAATTATTTAATCAAAAATAAATTCCCACCCTTTACCCCTATAAAACCCACACCTAAAAAATTACACAATTACCATAATTAAATAGCAATTAATTAATATTAATTAACAACCAATTAATAAAAAATTACTTCCCACAATTAACACTATGCAATCTCAATTAAATAAGTATTAATTAATAAAAAAGAATCATTTGTTATAATTAAATTACTTCCCACCCTATTCCCCTATAAACCCTTAACCCGCTACGGAACTAAAAATTGCAAAATTTAATTAAAATAAAATTGATAACTACTAAAAATTTAACACATAAAAAAACAATTCTTATACAAAAAAATACATCACATACATTTAAAATATATACTAAAATACAGAACACTAACATTTAAAATATATACTAAAATACAGAACACTAATTAAAAAATCGATATTTTAAACAACTATATTTTTGCAAATGATATTAATGACTTTTATATTTTTAAAACCGATATTTCTTACCTTAAAATTGATCTTCTTGACCACGATATTCTTGCTGTTGATATTTCTGACTCACGATATTTAAGACTCGATATTTCTGTAGTTCGACATTTCCAACTGGATATTCTGTCTGCACACTCTTTACTAGGTTACTTGCAAGTAAATTAAATATGCCTTTTGGGTGTAAGCCAATTCCACTGTTTTTAGGGAGCAAGCACACGCACTTTAGTACTTGTTAGCAGTGTTAATGTGCACAAAATCCTATAAGCCAACAAAACAGGATCAGAAAACAGGAAGGTGAAGGCAAAAAGTCTAGGGATGACCCTGCAGAAAGGGTTAAGTCCAGCAGGGAAGAAGCAAAAAACATGGCATGGAGTAGGAATCCTTCATCTTTTTGTACTGTCTACTACAGCAGTTTTGTGTGCAGCGATTAGCACTCTAAAAAAATAAAAAATAATAAAAAAATAAAAAATGGAAATGCATAACCCCCATTGCTTTTCATGTGATGTTCTGGGCACATTTTGTGCGCATGTTGGTACATTACTTTTTGGTCGAACATGTTACAGGTCCGTTATGTATTTGCTTTCTGTATTATACGGAGCACTTCTGTAGTGTTTTATAACACACTTAATAAAAAACTATTTTATGACATTTGAGGTAAATTTTTACCCATTGTCTGTAATGCCTATACATGGTATTCAGCCAAAGGTTGGATCAGCCCCCTGTTTCTGCATAGACCAGCTTGATCAGGTTTAGAAAAGACCTGAAATCCTGGACCTTTTTTAAAAATGATTTTCCCTTTTTTTGTCTGTCGTTAATTTTTCCCACAATTTGTTATTGTATATAAAAAGCCTTTATAATCTTGCATATGTGTGCTACCTAAACAAAAGTAAGGCTGTCATGTGAAGCTTTCAGCCAGTATAAACCAAGGGGGTGGGGATGGGGCATATTCAAGCAGACTGCAGTATGTGGAGATCCGAGCTTGGTCTTATAATATTGCTAAAGTGAATGGACTTAACTTTTTATTTTTCATAGAGGACTACTTCGCACCAGTAGAGGATTACTTCCAGTCAGTATAGGACTACTTTCTGTGCTTCACCCAGGGATGTGCTACGATTGCAACGTGGCAACTTCTTTTTCATAATTCCACATGCCTTTCTCAGAATTGTTTGTGCAGCTTTGGCAAAGGTGATGGCCTGTGGATAGAATCTGAATTTGTGTCATCTGGTGGTCTAC
Organism: Calotriton arnoldi; assembly: GCA_963921515.1. Lineage (NCBI taxonomy): Eukaryota > Metazoa > Chordata > Amphibia > Caudata > Salamandridae > Calotriton > Calotriton arnoldi. Next base: position 1,216,324 of record CAWUFW010004770.1, read on the forward strand.
AGTGTTAATGTAGGTGGGACATGCCCAATGAGATCTGTTTCACTGATCAAACTGGTGGTATTGAGTTTATAGGGGACCCAATGAAACCTAAACATGGGATTAAAGCTTAACATAGAATAGAGGACTCCATGCATGTCACTCATTGGGTGTGAGAGCCTTGTTGGAATTCTACAGGAGCAGAGGATGAATACTGATCAATGGGCTGTAAGCTCTCCTCACTCACTTGTCTGTGGGTTGGAACTTTAAATCGGGTCTTTTCTGTTTGGCAGAGCCCTGACACATGGAGATTGAGTGGATGGGTGGTTAAGAGAACTATTAAGGGAAGTTCACCCTGTGCACCATCTAGTCATTCCTACCACAATGACAGGACTTTAACTATTAAACCAGCATTAACATTTACAATGATATCCATCACATTGCAATACCGGACTACCCAAATATTGAACCCTAGTGCCAACCACTAAATTTGTCTTAAAAAAAAAAAAGAAATACCTGAGATAAAAAGAAATCAAAATTGTTTTGAGGTGAGGTTGCATTGGTTTTACAATGTAACTTCATGAAATAGTAGGATTTCTTTTAATCTCACAAGGGCTAATATGAGTTCAGTGGAAGCGTTCTGTGGAGAAAGGGCAGTTGCAGAGTAAAAACTTGGATAAATTAATTGGGGTATGGGGAAATACAGAATAAAAATGACCAGGAAAAAAGGTGGGTGGGTGTGTGGTTGGTGGTGATATCTAGCACATTTTAAATCAAAAATAATAGAGGTATTTAAGGTGTTCTCCAACTTCATTTCCACACCCCTACAGAACAGGAAATGGATAAAACTGGCAAAAAGGCAACCTAAAAGGTAAGGTTAAATGCTTAATCCAGGTAGTGTGTGTGTGTGTGTGTGTGTGTGTGTGTGTGTGTGTGTGTGTGTGTGTGTGTTGGGGCATGACACTAATAAATAAGTAGGCGAAATGAGGTGTTGAAGGGATAGACATGTGGGGAAAGGCAAGGCACTGCAATGGGAAGCAGAAGTAGCAAGTGCCTATTTATATACTGTTGTGGTTGGATGAGTTGAAGAGGATGGAGCAAAGGTTATATATATATATATATATATATATATATATATATATATATATACATACATACATACATACATACATACATACATACATACATACATACACATATACATATACATATATATATATATATATATATATATATATATATATATATCCATATCCATATCCATATCCATATCCATATCCTACTGGTGGTTGCCATTAGGTAATTTTATAGTTGGGACCAACTTTCCATAGGAAAAGTGTGTTTTTGTTTTGCCAATATCTTTGGCGCTGTTTGACGAATCTTCAAGAAATTTTCAAAACTAATACAAAAGCCACTTCAGCTGGTGCCTTGGAAGTTTTGGGGTGATCCGGGGGGGAGGAGGGGCAGTCCCAAACATTTTCCCCATGTTAATTCCCATAGGTATTTTGAATATGACTACAGCCCCAACCACTGAACAGAGTTACACCATATTTGGCAGAAAGCTAAATCTTGCACCAGAGAGGTGTCTTAGTTATTTTGTGTAAATGCGTTCAGTAGTTTTAGAGCTTTTGACTGAAATCCAAATATATGTATCTAGGTGCGCGGATCCACCCGCAGAGGATCCGCGGTTCCACATGCCACAGCAGGGACCTGATTTGCTGACCGCAACCTGAGGGAAGTTGCGGCTGCCATTTTAACTCTTGGGGAAACAGTCATCAGGACTGAACTGTTGCTTGAATACTAATTGACAGGCTCACATGAGAGGTTCCCTGACCCCTTGTGTAGGTTTAAAATGAAAGGCAAGCATGTGTACTGTAGTGGAAAATACTTAAACATTCCCCCCAACTTATGAGATCTACGACCCATCGCATGGCTCAACGAGGCTCCCACCGTGTAGCTCTGCAAGGGATCTGCGGAGTTAAGTCCCAATTTTTTTTTATATATAACTACTTCTGCACCCACTCTTACTCTCATAGACACTCTGACACCCTCTGACATACTCAGACAGGCATACTTACGCATATAGAAATATTCACTCACGCACCCACTCACACAGTTATGCATCTACTCACAGACCAAGTCATGTTCTCACACACCCCCTCACAGACCCGCTCAGGGACTCGCACACCCTGTCACTTACGCACTCAGAAGCTCATGCACCCACTGACAGAGCCACTCAGTTATGCACCCACTCACAGATCCACTCATATTCTCATGCACACACTCACAGATCCACTCATATTCTCATGCACACACTCACAGACCCATAGTGCCACTCATACACCCACTCAGTCCCATACAGCTACTCATACACCCACTCACTGACCTATACAGCCACTCACATACCCATGCTCAAAGTTTACAGGTTACAGTTAGGAAATAAAATTTAAAAAAGTAGAAATTCACTGGAAAAAAACACCAAAGGTTACAGGGATATTATAGTTGGGAAATAGAATAAATTAAAAAAAAAACAGAAGTTCAGTGGAAAAAACAAATGTTACTGGGACGTTATAGTTGGGCTCAGATTTCACTCATAAAAACTAGTGAAATTAAGCAGTTGGTTACCTGTGCTAACTATAACTTATGCCCCCGCGATGTAATTCGGGGGAATAAGTTATACGCCCCTGAGCTTAACTATAACGTCCCTTTAACATTTTTTTTTCTTCAGTGGAATATATATATATAGTGCTTTAAGCCAGGAGTGTCTATACCCGTTCTGTGGAAGGGCTTGTTTGATTACATATATACGGAGAAGCCGGCTCTGTTCTGGAGACACTTCCCCATGATTACAGCGATTACGGCATTTGCTTGGAGTTATATATCTTTTACTGGTGGTTGCCAGTAGGTGGTTTATAGTTAGACCCTGGTTTTTATAGGAAGAGTGCTTTTTGTTTTGCTAATAACTTTGGTGCTGTTTGCCGAATCTTCATAAAAATGTTGAAACTAGTGTCTCAGTCACTTTAGCATGCTGTCCAGAAAGTTTTGACATGATCTGCCAAGCAAGGGCTGAGAAAAAAGGGGGTGGGGTCCAAAACATGTTTTTCCCAATGCAATTTCCCATAGGGACTTTAGAGCCTACTACAGCCTGAACCGCTGAACAGAATTACACCAAATTCGTCAAAGCTGGATCTTGTATAGAAAGAGTGTTTTCTGTAACTTGGTGTAAATCTGTTCAGTAGTTGGTCTTGGAGTTATTAAAGTAAAAAGATTTATGGATCTCTAGATACGCGTATCCACGCGCCACCAGCAATGCCGTGACTGGCTGACTGCAACCTGAGAGGAAAGTTGTGGCCCCCCTGGGGGGGATGATGACATTTAAAAGTGATAGAAAGGGGTCAGGGTAGAGCTACCCCATGGGCTTGTGGAGGGGTCTGAGAGGGACCCCTCATGGGCACAAAATTGTTCCAAAACATTTTGTAAACATGCGAGGATCCAGACTCCAATAAAAACACATACGCCCACACACCTACTCACATAACCATTCTCAGACCCACTTACACACCCATATAGCCACTCCTTCACAGGCAGTGATCGACTTAAAGAAATTACAACAGCCTATGTTTGTATTAAATATGCTGTTGTTTTAGTATTGAATGTGTGCAATATAGCCAACAGAACCCTTATGTGTTAGAGGATTTGCAATAAATTGGCACATCCATATAATTAATGAGAAAAAAAAGAACTTGGTGCTTTGTATTTATAGAAAGACTACAGAGGTTACCATACCATAATTTGTTAGTTTTAAAATATATAAGAATGAATGTGTGAATAAAATGTATTTATGAACTTTTGAAAATGTATATTAGTTAATTGAACTTATGGGTTAAATTGTAGTACAATTGATATATTTAAAAAAAACTGTGACATTCCCTAAAAGCCAAAGGTAACAGGGACATTATAGTCAGGGAATAACATTAATAAAGCCGTAGGTATTCACTGAAAATGCAAAGGTTACAGGGATGTTATAGTTAGGAAATGGAATTTCTAAGGTTATTTTAATTCTCTGAAATAAACAAAGGTTACAGGGTCGTTCTATTTGGGTTCAGATTTTACACGCGTAAAACCATAAAGATTGAGCATTTATAGTTACCTGAGCTAACTATAATTTACGCCTACCCTGCAATCTACTGCTTATGACCTCACATACTACATCACTCATGACATGGTCAGTGACATCACTGATGGCTTCTCAAATGACATCATCCAGTAAGCATTTTGTAGAAGTTTCTGACACTGAAAGATAAATATATACTGAGCTACTGCATAAGCTAAATTACTATTCTTTCTGTACTATGAGTGTTAGGTTTATGACCTATCTGAACTACAATCCTGTTTTTAAGTTTTTTATACTGCTGAATTTGTGGTTTTGTGTGTGTAAATTCTGAACCTAACTAGAATATTCCTGTAACCTTTGATTTTTTTCAGTGAATTTCCAAGGTTTTTAAAATTCTGTTTCCTAACTATAGCGTCCCTATGATCTGGTTTTTTTTTTTTTCAGTGAAAAAATGGAGATCTATATTTTCCTCACTTCTGAGCAGCTCCTACGTCCTAAGAATATGTTTGAGCCAGCAGTAGGCATGAACAATATTCATGGGTGTGCTATTTCCTTGATTAAAGATGCTGTGGGGAATGTCGCATTAAACAAGGATTTCTTGGCAGGTTCATTGAAGGCTGGTTTTGGCTCAGATAGCAATTGGGCTCTGGAGCCAGTACACAGCCAATCAGAAGGGCCTGATCTAAATTTTCAACCTACAACTGCTGGCGAACACTAAACTCATTGCCCTTGCACTGAACAACTCATTAATTAGTTGCCTACCCTATGGATTTGGCATTGATAGGCATTGTGTGGTATGGCTTAAATCTACCATTATTGCACGAATTGCAATTTGCAGGCAGTGCTGCTTAATTTTCCTAGGAATTTAGAACATGTATGCAGAGACTGACCGGATGAATGTCTGCATTTGGTGAATCCGTTCTTGAATACAGGGATGCTCCGAGCTGCGCATATCATGGCGAGAGGTCAAAGGCTGCATGGAGTGGTTCAAGTTGGCGGATTAACTCCAAAAGATTTCCATGGGTGAAGGCAATGAGAGAGTTGGTCAAAGTGGCCTAAAAGCATTTGGTTAAGGGCCATGTGATATTAATAGTTCAAATTTTGGATTACATCTGAGTGGAGATGATGAATAGACATTTCTGACAGTTTGCAGGGAAGGAGGGGAAACATGGTAGCTGTAAAGAGCTGTGACAATGAAGATAGTGACTTTGTTGATGAACTGGGTTTTCACTTCCTTGCACATATTTTCCTGCAGGGCCTGTTGATGCGGAGGACGGAGATTATATAATTCCAGATGTTCTTAGATCCTTGTACGGCCAATGCTTTGACAACATTTTGTACATCGTATCAGGACCGCAGCAGTACCACCTAAACATGGGCCTCCACAGCCACCCAGAGAAAATGATCACCCTTCTACCACCAACCAACATCTCTGGTCCACGGAAGCCTTTGTGTCTTTGTCACCCGTTTATCAGTAGTGCACAGTCACCAGCCATTGTACGGAGGTTCTCATATCTTCTGAAGGGAGCTTGAGCCATTGAATGCTTGCCCAGGCTCCCCCATCACATCCACTTTCTCACAATTTCTGGTGCTGTAGGTTAAGGACCCTGAGGTAAGGGCACCTACAAGGTAAGGCTTCACACAAGTTCACTTTCGCTTCAGTGGATTCCTGCCTCCCTCAAGTTGTTTTGTTATCTGTTCCTCAGCCCTAACAAAAGTTTGTTTAACCTAACTATATTCAATGCAATGACAGCCTGGTTTTGATGGTAATATATCCCTAAGAAGCCATATTTCCCTGTTTGGTTAAGGCCAGGCATGGCAAGTTTGCTCCCAGTTATTTCTTTTTCTTATTTCTGTATAGGTGTATGATTAGACTCCAGGTAGTAGCTTTGTTATGGGTCTTGGTTTGTTACAATTTGAAAGAGAACTTCAGGCTTAATTACGGATTCCAACACTTAAGAGGTTAGGGAGGAGACATGGGAGACCTGAAAGTTGTTCTACTCCTTAGTAATTTCCCCACTCCTTTTCATCAGGGTTACTCTGATTTTGAGGCCACCTGCATTTCTTGAGATTCCAATCACAACAATCCCTTGCAGATTAATTCTTTCTCTACTCATATTGTCCCTCCAGACTCATTTCACAGAAACAGATGTAGCTGTGTGAAGTTATTATTGCTTGCAATGCTGTTCTTGTATAAGAGAGGCTTGCACTTCTTCTGCCTTTGCTGCACCTGTCTGAAAGAAGCTTGCAGCACTGCTCCTGTATGAGTGGAAAGCCTTGAACTGTTTGCTTATCTTATACTATTACAGCTGCCAAAACTGTATGTGTGTGTGAAGCTTGCAGTCATTGCACTGATCTCTGAAGTTTTGTTATTTTCTTTTATTTACTTTATCAGACAGCTTAGTCAATATATTTCACTCTCCTGCTAAAGTATTAGAATTTGTCAAGGTACAATTGAGTAGTGAACTGACTCACCGAGGAAACGGATAGGGTACAGATTTGCATTTTGCAGCAAAAGTTACTAACCACAATGCCATCCCCTTCTTCTCCTGTTTTCAGTGTAAGGCCTCTCTCCTGCTCTCTGACTTGTTTCCCAGGAGGTTGTCCTTGTCCAACATACCATGAGCAAGTGTATCACTTATTCAGGGAATACTGTATCTTGGGCAATGTGTGCCTCCTCCCATGTTTGACACATCATACCCAACAACATCCCATTGTAAAGCTTCCCTGAGGTCTTGGTTTAAATGCCCGAGCTTGTGGTTGCCCTACTACCAAGTTTGGAGTTCCTTTACATGTATTAAATAAAAAAAAAAAAACACTTTGGGCATTCACTTAAGTCCTTTCAGTTTGCTTTGCCCACTGTCAAAACGTGCACACCATTATTAAGTCTGACGAGGGTAGCCTCTCCCTGAAACTCCAAGTTTAATGGCTGTTAGCTTGTACTTACTATGTCTGTCTAAACAAATTGCCTAGGCCGCCTATTGCTCTTTGCGAAGCTATTGGTCTACTTCCAGACAGTGTTACTAAAATGCTTTAAAAGGGCAGCAAAGATGTCTGGCTTATGTTTCCCTACTCTACAAATTAGCATCATGCGTTTGCATCATTGGTTCTTGAGACTTCATTGCTATAAATGAGACCCCTGTACTCCCAGTAGCTGCTCACTTGTATTGGGGCTGGTGGGTCGAGGAATTTAAAAAAAGTACCTTCTCCGCTGCACGCCTCTCCTCCTCTGCTAGAAGCACCGGAAGCACGCAGGCTTCCAGGCTCTCTCAGATAATCACAACGTGGGATTGGCCAGAGCATTCTGTTTGGACACTCGGGCAGTTTCTTTGGAGGCTGGGCATGTTCTCCATGAGGCCGTGCAACACAGCCCCATGGAGAACATGCCAAGTGTGCATGATGGTTTGGCCGGCCCTAGAGGGTTGGCCAAACTGTCTTGTGCACTTAGAGGAGTGCAAGCCACTCCTCCTGTGCTCTGGCATCAGGGAGCCAGCCCTGCCCTGACTCCTGAAAGAAAATGATAATGACTTGTTGTTATCATTTTCTTTTTTTCACTGCTGCAATAGCAGTGGGGCGATGCTCCTCCACCTTAAAGGAGGAGCCACCACTGTGTACTCCTAGTAGTTTTCCACCTGGAACATAATTTCTGACCATTATTTTTAGGGGAGATATCAAATAGGCTGCGGCTTCATTTGTGCACTGTCTTGGAGCATACAAATCTTTTCTTTGACCTTTTTCCAACACAGATTATTCAATTCTGATTTGCATCAAAGTATGGATTTTTATTCATTTGTTGATCACTGGTCCAGCTCCTAGTAAGCTTAGCGCCACAAGCATAGTGGATGTGGGCTCTTGTTCTAATTTCTATTTGGCTATCTTCGTCTGCAGGTCAGTGACCAGAACCTGTCCCTGTTTTGCTCTCTTACTGTTTATAACAGTAAACATCATGAGAGCAATGCAAGGGAGTTGAATCCGGTGCTCCAAAGGAGACCAGGGGGCTGTACGGTGTTCCTCCCCTCCCCCCCCCCACCCCCAACTCACGTGGCACTGTAACACAGCACTGGTTCAAGAGACATGAAGTGTGCATTTCATGCTTGTCGCAGCAAAAGACCTTTCCAATCAGAAACCTGCATTTCAATTTTTCCCGGGTCTGCAGCCTTCCTGCCTATCATCATGAGGATTGCCCTTCTCTGGAAATAAAACACCAGAGGATTACACCACAGCCAAGGGAATAAATAGAATACAATTAAATTTAATGCATGCGGCAGCTCGCAATGGAGGGGGGCAACACCCTTATACCTTATATTCGAGCTGCCCCAGGTCATATCTAATATTCCGCTACTCACTTATTGAACCTCTCAATTTTCCACCCTGTTGATGTTACACTGTTTAATTCATGTAAAGACCTAATTAAATAAACATTTTGCCAAGATTTCTGAAGTGATGGGTCATGATTGGACATTGATGTTAAAGCATGCTGGATGTAAACTTTCATTATTTTGTGGGTTGGAGCCCAGTAAAGTCTGAGAAAAGGGCTACTTCTAGCACCATCTGAGTGAAAATACTTATTTATCCTCCCCACCTCCTCCAATTTGTGATGACAAACAATACTGAATTATATCCTCAATTTTAAGAAATGATTGTCAATGGTTGTTCAAAGGCCGAAAGACACCAGTCGCCTCCACCCCACCAAGCCATTTTAATTTCCAATAGGAACAGTTTTTTGTTTTTTTTACATTACTTGGAACCACATTATTTTAGGTGGAATTCAACAACAAGCGAGCCTGTTCCTCTCCTTGTAGCATGGGTACAGTAAAGCGACTTTGTGAATATTCAGTCATCTAGATTTTATATATTTCTAACACTGATTGATGTAGACTGGTTTTAGTACTTCTTTCTTGGCAACTAATTAATAAGGAAAGTGTTTTATACAGTGGGCTTTTTTAATTATCTGGGTAGGATACATATTCAAGCCTATGCTCTTTGAAATTTGTCAGCTATATGATCTAACAATTTTAGCTTGTTTTTATACTGTATCTCCATTTATGCATAGTTTTTTTGTCTTACGGTATGAACTGCATATTGATGTTTGTTTTGTGCGATGCTTTTCAGGATGTTTTATGCTTCTGAATAAAGTTATTAAAGAAAGAAAGTCATCTAGTGAATACTAAAATAGTACATAAGCACACAGCACTTGAAATAGTAGCCTTAGTTGACTTATATTCGTAATCACAAATCTCACTTCTAGTGACTGTTCTTTCTGCCACAGTGAAAATCAAAACAATGTTTTGAGGATTTTCACCATTTTATTGGGTGAAATCTTTTAGCTCTCTTCATTGGCTCAGTCCCTCCTTTTTATCTGTCTGTTTACTCCTTTCTCACTACACAGGTAGCTCTGCCTCAGCGAAATGTGAGGGAAGTGAGACAGAAGGTGGAAAGAGCTAAAGTAGAAAATGAAAGGAGGCCGAGATACAGATGAGGCAGTGTGTTCAAGTAGGGAAAGGCATAAGGCAGAGGCAGAAAGATGAAGTAGCCAGAAGGAAAGCTTATGGAGAGGTAGATAGAGGATGATTTCAGAGAGAGATAGAGATTGGAAGGAAGCATATAGAAGGTGGATGGGGTAGAAAGTGAGGTGATTTGAAGAGATAAAGGCAAAGAGGTATAGGTTGACAGAGAAACCAGGTAGAAAGATGTGAAGTAGAGGGGCAAATGAGTTATAGCAGTAGGGTAGAGAAGAGGTAGAGCGAAATGAGAGGCGGAAGTAGGCAGAGGGCTGATCGAGGCTTAGTGATCGGAGTTTCAGAGATGATATAGGTGTAAAAGATCTAGGAAGGTGGAATAGAAACAGCAGAGAGTTGTAGACCGAGTTGAGGTAAGGCACAGTGCTGCAGTGAAATGAGTGAGATGAAAGGAGCAGAGTGCAATAGGAGAGAAATTGACATAGGTGAGACAGAATTGACATAGATGGATGGTACAGAGAGATAAAGAGGAGTGAAGTTGAAGAGGTTAAGTAAGGAGAACGGCGCGAAATGTCGACATACTGAAATTAACCCCATCTGACTGAGCTTTGCGGTTAAATTTGTGCTTGGAAGGCCAGGCATGCACTCTTAGGACTTCATTGAGAGTGGTTTAGTAAACTGTGGCCCATTAACAAACATGTTTGCCCTCAGAGCACAATTCCAAGCTTGTCCAAATTTACTGACTTTGGTAGTTACCAGGTGTGATGAAGTCTGACCTCTAGAGATAAATTTCGAGATCTGATAAAACTTTAATGGCTAAAAGATATTTTGTAAACTCTAGGACCTACGGATTTTGGTGTGGAATGACCAAACAATGCTTGTAATTCACTATTGGTAAAAGGAGCTAGTTATTCATCTACCCGATAAATTTCTAGCCACAAGGATTTGCCATATACCAGAATTAATAAATAATGTAATCCCTCTTTAAGAGTGGCCCAGTCGAGGGTACATTTCTTTTATGCATGCCAAGTTGTAAATGTAATGTTTTTCATTCTACATTATGAGAGGACTCTGGGCTTTCCCAGTCAATTTAAGAAGGGTCCCTTGGAATGTGGGTGTCCTGGGAAAGTGTCCGCTTTGTCAATGTCTTAGAACATTCTGCCACCTATGTGGTAGTGTAGCATAAGAGGTTGGTTTAATTAATCACAAATATTATGGTTTAAGGTTGTCTGTTTACAATTACTGCCCTTCTCGGATGTTGGGTAGCTGCTCTTCTGGAGCAATTTGCCACAAAGTGTACTGGGTGCATGGTTTTGTGTTTTACTTTGGCAACTTGATCAAAAGTATCCAGAAACTTCAAGGCTTCAACTGTGTGTGGTTTCACATTAGATCAACATAAGATTGTTACAAAACCTGGAACCATCATGAATGTTTTTTGCAAATGTAGAATCGTGTCTGGGTTCTCATACTACACATTTACAACCGAAATGGCACAATGAGGATTGTGAATCCCCAAGACTAGAGTTCAGTGAAGTTGCAATAAAAGGGTGCTGCTCTTTCGGGTCTGTAAGGCTAACCAGCTACTTGCTGCTTTAGCTTCTTATAGACTGATTACATTGCTTATCTATAGAGCATCTTAATTTAGCATGAAACGTGAACACTGATTTTCAGAAACCCATACTTTGACACCTTAAAGTGGTACTCTTTGTTGTTTTTGTTCCTCTTCTCCTGTCGGATGTGACCTCTATGCTCACCATGCACCAGCAATACATTGTCTAAATAGTCATGGACCAAACAGTCATCCTGTCTCTTAAAACAAAGGGTGCCCACAAAAAGTAAAGATCCCAAATAACCAAAATAAGTGCATCATTCTTCCCAGCAGGTTTATATTGGGTTTTTATACATCCAGTTTTCCCACAGACCTTTTTTCTTTTTCTTGGGAAGCCAATATTGCGCTTTTCCATGTGATACTGTCGGGTTGATTGTAATAAATACACGGAGTACGGGGTTTTATTCTTCCTCCTTTACAGAAAAGGGGACAGGAGATATGAAAATCCCTATCCACTGTATCACATATCTCACATCACTATAGGAAGAATAAATATGCTTATGTCAATTATCTCCTTGTCCAAAGCACTTTATTTGGACATTTAAGGCTCTCACTCACAATTATGTGGCATTCAACACCTGGCTTCCCACACCTAGGACCCTCTGTATTGCAGGTGGGCTCTATCACTGGGTGTGGGAACAAGTCTTCTTTTGTGTTGATTTGAGAGTATTAAATTTAGAACGAAAAAGGTGACCAACTCAGCCTAGAACTCTCCATAAAAGTGATTTATTCCTGGATGTTCAGGTTGAATTTAAAAATAAATAATAGTGGGATGTGCGAAAGCTCTTACCTTGTCATCCATTTGTTTTGTGTCAACCATGTCTTGGCCAGGCTAATTTGTTCCCTTTGGATCTGCTGCTGCCTTTCTAGAAATAGCGTTCTAGTTACAGTGGATATACTTGTATTACCCATAGTATGTCACCACTGTTATTTTATTCATAAGCGTGATATTCACAATACAATCTTTACAACTTAGTCCTGTTGAAATGTAACTTCAGAGAATGTCTCTGTGAGAAAAAGAAACAAACCTATTAAATAAGATTCATGTGTAGTGCATTTTTATTTTTGTGTGTGTGCTCCCTAAACAATTGTTGCATCTACAAACTCATGCAGTAGTTAAACAAGTTCATGCACTGCAAGCATACAGGTGAATCGCAGCACACATTGCCCATGGTGGGTGTTAACAAAATATATACACACAGTGTTTAATATTTCAGCTTTTTTCTTGCCCATTGTCAAGCTCATGATCAACAGGGGATGTAATGGGGCGTCTCCTTAAAGTCAAACTCCGTATGAGTAAAATGTGTATTGTGGAGGCTGGATTTAAGAGATTCATATAAATGAAGGAGTTTGGAAAATCCAGTGTTTAACTCACTTGGGTTGCATGGGGGTCCAATGTTCGTTTTTCTCATTCAAAACATTCTGCAATAGATAGATTATATGTCCCATCTTTTTTTTTTGGGGGCTGAAATTTGAGGGACCCTAACCAGCAAGGCCCAGTGGTTGATTAACCCCAAGCAAGTTGATATGATTTATTTTCAAAGGGTTTTGTTAACCTCACCATAGTTTATTTAATTTGTAGGACATGTGGACATGATTTGGCTTCCTGCTGTCAATCATGTGAAGTCCTGGAATTTTGAAGATTAGGAATGCGCTCTGGGAAAGTTTAGTAGATAACGTACTCCATTCAAAATCCACTGTTAATGCATGCACCAGTTCTTGTTACATTGAGCAAGGGGAGAAAGGGCTTATTTTTAAACTGTCCTTGAAAGTGATCTTATCAGTCATGTAAGTAAGCTGTACTGAAATAGTAAGCTCCACTCTCGGAAAAACATCAAGACATGTATAGCCTACAAATAATTGTCCTCCTTTTGGGCTCTTCTTTATGGCTGTGACAAATGTTATACAAAAATACAAAATTAGAAATTATATACAATTAGACCAAATGTATGCATAATATTCCAAAGACTACTGATATAAAGTCCTGATACAGCTATGAAACACACTGTATCTCCACTAGAAGTTGTGAGCATGCAACGTGGTAATGTATAGTTTTGCATTTGTCACAGTGGTCTCATCTGAGGACACTTTTTATGCCTACATGTCTTATCATATAGCAAACAAGAATGTCTCAACAGGCAATATTTAAAGACAATTACAGAAGAAATGCACATGAATTGCAGAAAGAACGAGACTGGGAGGCATTAAAAGTAGTGACACCTAATGTAAGGAGTGGTCTGTATTGGGACAAAAGAAGACCATGATAACACTGTTAAATTAAATGTATATGTAACCTGTACAGTCTTGTGCACAATAGTGCTCGTGCAAAACAAAGTGAACGGCGCAAGTGCAAAAAAACCAGCAAAAAAACTGTGCAAAAAGGACAAGGTTGTCAATATTTACAAAATACTTTTTGTGGATTCAATTCAGTCTTTATTTCGATCGTACTGATCATAAAAGACAATCAAAAACTATATACAATGTCTTAATAAATTCATAAAACATCAGCACTGTAACAATGGACACTATCATGACAATATTGATGGCGCTGGATCGAAGTAGACCTACTAAACAAACAATTTATAGAGATACCTAATCAAACAAAAAAGAGAGATATATTAAACAATTTGATACCTGTACAGGCACAGAGTATGATTTGCCCTACATTTCTTCCAAATACTAAATTGATTAAAACGTGAGAATTATTTACACTGTATACAAAAAAACAATACTGTCAGCAAAATACAAGACAAAAATAATGCATTATTATACAGTATATTAAAAACGGTCACTGTCGACTGCTGTTTTTTTAAAATGTCGTTTCGTACTCTCCACATCCAGCCTAAAAATTTTGCTACAGCAATCACAATGGACTCTTGTGTACTGGTATTCAATATTCGTAATGCCGTAGCACACGACCTAGTGCCCATATTGAAACAGATTGGTTTTAACCATTTACTCCGTGGAGAATTATATGCTGGACATACAAATAAAATATGTGATACAGTCTCTTGCTCATGACACAATAAGCATTTGCTATCAAGGGTATTATGCCAATTTTTGGTAAAACATTTGATCGGCAAGTGAACCTACCCGAAACTGGTAAAAAGTTTCCTGTCACTGGGCTTAGTTATAAAGTCCCAAAAGTTTTCATACATGGGTACTGGCTTGTGTTCCAAAAAAGTGCTGGTCAGTGAAAGGTTCTTAATAGACCGCACATTATTTTCTTTAATCATAGCCCAGTAGACCTCCTTAAAGACAGTTTTTGGGGGGAACAAATTACCAGCCGGGTCTTCCCACAGATGGCTCATACCCATGTTCACCAGGGATCATTTTACCTTAAGTAGCCAAATAATCTTGAGACGTGTCAGCATCTCTAACGTCTTTAAGTGCATTGGCATAGTGTGACAGTTCCGGGGTAGACATAGTCTTCTCCAAAATGCCAGTCGTCTAAATCTTGCAACCTCAACCAGTGAGCTACAACCCAAATCAAAATATAGGGGTTTGAGTGGTGTACTTTGGGGGAGACCGGTGAGGCCACTCACAAATTTATTCTGAGCTAGGGCTAGTGAGGACAAGTTATCAAAACCCCAAAGTTCTGCTCCATAAAGAGTGGAGGCTATGACCTTTGTATTGTAGATCTCTAAAACTGGTGCTACCGGCTCCTGCTAATTGGCAAATGCTTAAGTGCCAGTAGGTCTATCTGTGGTTTCCAGTCTAGCTTCCTACCTAAGGTAATTCCAGGGTAGGTAAATACATCTGTTTGTTCCAATAACACCCGTTCATGACGATCCTACCCTTGACTGCTTTGTGCTTGTGCAGAACCATGAATTTAGTTTTATCCACATTTACCACTAGGTCATGCAAAAGTCCTCAAAGCGACTGAGCGCTCGCTGCAGCCCCATTTGGGTTTTTGATATAATTAGGGTATCGTCTGCAAACATAAGTATTGGAACCTTTGTGCCTGCAAGGGAGGGAGCATCAGTAGGGTACGAAGAGAAGTAGTTGACCACCCCATTTATGAATAATAAAAAAATAAAGTGCGGGCCAAAACGCACCCTTGACGTACCCCTTTAGAAATTGGAAACCTGGGGGTGATGTTACCCTGAGTTCCCCAGCGGACCTGTGCAAAGTTGGACTCATGCAACTTGACTACAAGCAGTAAGAGTTCCAAAGGCATTCCCAGACCTTTCAAGACGGCCCAGTGCTTGTTGCGCGGGACCGTGTCGAATGCCGATTTGAGATCAACAAAGGCGGCATAGATAGTGCCACCAGCTAAAACTGCGACACGCCAGTAGATTAAGATAAAACGAAAGACCTGGTCAATTGTGCTTACATGTGTCCTAAATCCTGCCTGTAATGGGGTTAATATGTTGTTTTCTGCGATCCATGTCTGAATTCTGTTCAGCACTAACCTGGCTATAATCTTTTGTGTTGAATCAATTAAACTAATCGGCCTGTTTTTGCTTGGCCTGGATCGATCCCCCTTTTTGTAAATTGGTAGAATTTCGTCTCCTAGCCATGAATCGGGAATAGTAGCTCCACTGGCTATCGCATTTGCAAGCAACTGTATATGCTGGAGCCAGTTACCTTTGTCATGTATGAACAAATCTATCGGAATACAATCAGGGCCTGGTGCCCTCCAATTCATTAACAAGGAATTTACATAGGGTAAATGATTGTGGTGGACCACAAAAGTTGCCCCCAGAATTGCACTGTACTGTCAATTGCGTTTCGACCTGTATACATTTCAGGTCCTCTTCAGGACCAGGTTTACGATTTTAGAGAGTGCTGCATAACAGGAAAAAAAGGATAGTGTAAAAAGAAGGTTCCGGAGACCAGAGTAGTCCGTAAAGGTGGCTAAGGCAATACATACGTAGTGCTGGAAATCAAGTCCAGCAGGCGAAGTGAGCAGCACCTCAGAGTAAGTGTGCTGGGGTGATGACTAGCTGAAGAGGAGGGCGAGGTAACCTGTGGGGTGGGAGAAAGCGGTTAGACTGGAGCAGTGCTAGCGCCCAACGGTGGTCCGGGATAAGAGTAAGTTGGAAAATAGTCCTCAAACCGGTACCAATTATCAACTGCAGGCGGGTAAAATGAAGAGCAGGTGTGATCTCAGCAGGCCCCAGGGAAAACAATGAATTGGTGAGAAAGGAAAGGACTCCCCAGATGTTTGAGGTAATCGCGGGAAACATCAAGGGGGCACGACTCATGGGGTTCCGCGATGGACATCCAAAGTGTTCGAGGAGGTCCGCGTCGTAGATACGACATACGGTGTTAGGGACTGAAAGGGAAGTGGGTATGAAGATGTTAAAGCTGTGGGGCAAGGTTCAGGTGGAAAGAACAATGGTGCAACATAGTCGAGGCTCTTGCCTATATTTGTGGATGGCAGGGTCAATGAATGTGATGCAGAGGTCGGTCAGGAGTGGCACTATACTCGGTGATCAACAGCTACTACGGCATTAGTACGGAGGTGGTACTGGCAATCAGGAGAGCTACCATTAAGTCACGGGCGACGACAAGGTGACGTGCTTACGCGACAGAGGCGGGCGGGGCAATCCGGAAATAGGGGGTTGGTCTCGGGAGGAAAACAGAGAAATTGACAAAGGGATAGAAGCCGAAGGAAATGTCATGTCAAAGAGGAAGTACATAACAAAGAGTCATACTGAAGAATCACTTTGACAGTATATGGACAAATTACAAGTTATGAACAATTGACTGAATTAAACTGGCAGATCTACTGAGAGGTCAATTAGTAGAGGAGGAAAGGACAAGGGAAGAGAGGAAAAAAGGGGAACACCTACAATGGTACAATTTAAAGGACATTTGTTATTGGAAATTGTAGATAATCCTTTACGGTCAATCAAATATTAGAACGTTGTACTGAGATGTAACAAAAAACCGAGTAATTTATACATTGTTGATTAAAATAGACTTGGGACTTCTAGACAGAGAAACGTATGCATGCAGATGTCCTAGAGACCGGATATATGGTTCCTTATTGAAAAAGAAATACGATAGAGTAATAACTCGAAGTGAACATATTAGGTTGCCGGGCACACAAAAAAATATGAACATGTATGAAATCATAAGTCAATTATTTAAATATTAGAATTGTGGGGGCATACAGCAGGAGCGAGAGCTAACTCATATGGTTCAGACAGTCAAAAAGACAGGGGTGGAGGAATGATGGGGAATAGGTATTTGGAACATTCTAGAATAGGAGGGGACTCCTTGAAAAGTTATAGTATTAATCAATTTGTCTAGGGTGTTGAGTCCATGGTCTACTGAGTTACAAGGAGCAATCCATCTGACTTCACATCTGTTCAAGAGTTGGTGCAGGTTACCATCTCGTTGGGGAAATGTCAGTTGGTCAATGACCTGCCATGTCAAATCAGTTTTGCGGTGTCCTTGTTCAAGAAAGTGTGCACCATGGGGCGCCGTCTCCACTTTACAACGGATGTGGCTCATGTGTTGGATCATCCGTTGTTTGACCATCTTTGTAGTTTGTCCTATGTAAAGTAGTTACAGGGACAGCGTATAGCATAAATAACATTGGTGGAGCGGCAGTTGGTAAAATTCCTTAGTGGGTAAACATGATCATTCACTTTGAACTCTTTGGTATTGAACTTGAAAGCACAGACTGTGCAGTTTTGGCATTTGAAATGGGTGGGAGACCCCAGGACAATGTGATTGATTGAATCTGGTCAGGTTTCTTGGGCCATGTGACAGCATGTACTAAATGATCTGCAGTGTTGTCACCTCTCTCATTGGAGAACAGTGGTGGTTGTTGGTATGACTCCAGTATGCATAGAATATTCCAATTTCTTTTAATGATTTTGCTTACTTTGTTGCCTCATGGACTGAAGGTGGAAACAAAAGGAAAATGTTTGTTTATCCGCTTCTCCTTAGGGGGTAAGTAAAATGTCTCTATGGTTATGCCAAGCACGTTTGCGGGCCCTTGAGAGCAAACGCCGCGGGTAACCACATTGGGTAAAAGCTTCTTAGTGAGAATTGCGGCTACACAGAATTAGTCGTCCTTCCATTTGCAGTTCCTCCAAATGCAGAGGAACTGTCCATAAGGGACACCATCCTAAAGGCCACAAGGGTGAAAACTGGAGCAAAATAAAAGGGTATTTTGCTTGGTGGGCTTGCGGAAAAGAGAGGTCCCTATTTTACCTTCTTCTGCATGGAGGGTAAGGTCCAAAAAAGTGAGATCATTGTCCTTGGAATCAGAGGTGAACTTTAAATATTGTTGGCAGTTGTTAAGCCATTCCACAAAGGAATGTAATGTCATTGTTACCATGCCAAGAGTAGGAGGATGTCATCGATATAGCGTCGCCAGAATTATATTTGGCCAAAGAGGATTTGTGGGTACCAAAATGTGCGATTTTTCGAGATTATGTACGTATAGAATGGCGAAATTGGAGGCAAAACATGCTCCCATGGAAACCCCTTTGATTTGCAAGTAAAAATATCCTTGTACAAAAAATAGTCATTATTGAGGGCAATTTAGAGTAGATCGACAATAAAATCAGTGGGAATGCACATGGGCTGGCGTCTGGTGTCGAGTAGAATTTGTATGATCTGTAGGCCCTCATCAATAGGGATGTTGGTGTAAAGGGATTCGATGTCAAGCCCGACCATTAAATCAGTTTCAGTGTTGAAAGGTCTATCCTCCATGAGATTAATAAAGTCCATGCTGTTCCTAACAAAGGTGTCGGTAATAGGGGAAAATTCCTTGATAACCGCATCAATGTACTTACCGAATGGTTGGGTAATGGAGACAGAGCCTGAAACTATTGGTCAACCTGGAGGGTTAATGGCCTCCTTGTATATTTTGGGGAGTACATAAATGACAGGGGTGCATTGGTGTGGGTTGTTAAGAAACAACCGTTCTTTTTCGGTCATGATGTTAAGTGCTCTAGCAGAGTCGGTAGCAATTTGTGTTTTGGACCTGATGTCTGGTAGGGGGTCAGCAGTGAGAGCAATATAGTGTGAAGTGTTTGACAGTTGTCTCATTATTTCTGAGTCATATTCTGTGTTGTCCATGATAACAATCCCACCACCCTTGTCAGCTCTTTTGATTATGACATTGGTGTTGCCCTTGAGGTTCAGGAGTGCCTGTTGCTCTGCAAGGGACCGGTTGTATGATACAAATTCTAATTCTTTTTCAATGGCAGTGACTTTGTGAAGGACTAGTCTTTCAAATGTTATGAGGGTGGCCGGTGGATGAAAAGTAGAGGGGGGATGAAAGGGAGAGTAGGACATATGGTCACTGGACGGTTTATCCGTGAAGAATTGTTTTAGTCTAATTACTGTAAAGAATTGTATTAAATTCTCCTGAAGAACAAAATAGTTGCTCCGATCAGTGGGGACGAATTATAGACCTTTACTCAGAAGAGCAGTTTCATGGGGGGATACGCTGTATTTTGAAAGGTTAAAAATTGGTATGGTCTTTGGGTCCAGGGCCGGCAAGCTGTTAGAAGTGTTTATTGGGGTGGGCCCCATTGGTAGAATTTGCGGCGTGTCTGCCGTTCCCCTGAGTACTGCTATTGGTAGTTGGCTCTGGACCTGCCTCTCCCGCGTCTGCAGTTTCCGTCTGAAAAGGGGCTGGAAAAAGTGGAGGTGGTCTATTCTGGACTTTCTCCGCACTGGCGCCCTCCTCGGAGTCAGAATCTTATATTGAAGTATTGGATGAATCGGAGAAGGTTATTGTCTGGTCATTCCTGTATCTACCCCAATTGCGTGTTCTTGGTGGTTGATATGGGGTAACGTAGAATTTGTCTCGTAGATAAGGGTATGTTTTTTGTTTATCTTAATTCTTGATGTCCTTTTGTATTTTGTTGATTTTATTGTTTTGCTCCAAGGTATTGAAGGTAGCTGTAGTACTGTTGAACTTCTCTAATAGGTTTTTCGTATCAAACAGAGAAAGCCTGGCACTCAAAATGTTACAGATTGTATTAATGACAGTAATCTGTCAGTCTGACCCAAAGAACAAAGAAGAAAAACTTCTCTTAACACAGGAAACACGGGAAATGCATTTCTCTAGACATTCAATAATTTATTTTGTAAATGACAAAGTACCAAACTTAATACAAAAAGTTGCAAGGACTAGAACTTTTCAGTCTTGTTAATACAGTCACATAAAATTCTCCACAGTGATGGAGATAGTAGTCCAGTCCTTGTTGTACAGAGCATGAAAAACAGCCAACACTCGTTTCGTCACCACCGTGACTTTCTCAAGGCTGTGAAGACAATAGTAAAGATACATATAAGCATTTATTATATCCTAGCAATGTGGAATACATCCTATCCACATGGGACAGGGTATAAACAGGATATAACAGAAAAAGGTCTAAAACCATGCAAAGAAAGTGCAAAGAAAAATGTCCAGTCTAACCATAAGGATTGACTGTGACACAGAGTGAAGAGAGACCCAATACCAACAATCATGTAGACAAGGAAAGAAAGGACATATTGTGATACCTTCCAATCCATTTAGTGTATAAAACAGGCAGAAAGTGGACGTGAAGAAAGATAGACCATAAGACCACCGATGTGAAACAATATCAACTTGTATTCAGAGAGGTAAGTAGTACTAACGACCTCAATAATGTACAATTTGTTCGGAGAAGTAGGACGGCACGAAAGACGTAAAAATTATAAATCTGTGAAATCAGCATACAAGGCTGAAAAATAAGAATAAAGGTTTATCAGAGTTCAGTAACGCGGATCTAAATATTTAAATATTTTAAAATAGGATAATAATCACTGGCTCAGCTGGATGCTCACTCTATTGGTAGTATCTAGGTTATCTTCAGTTTCCGTTGCCGTAAATAACCCTTTCAATCATAACCTGAGAGGATCAAATTTCATGAGCTGTCTGTTGAAGAAGATTGAAATAATCTGAATTGAGTTCAAATTACTTTTTTAACGTCCAAGTTTGAAAAGTGCATAAATAATTGAAGCACGTCATGACTTGCGTGTGAAACGTATTCTTAGTAGAATGAAAGATATATAGTACGGCTTCTGGGGCGCTATGATAAGTCCCTATAAACAAACAGTAGTTGTTCAATGATTGAATAGTTATCAATATTATAAGCATTTTAGACACAAGTACTAGTACTGTCGTGCTTGTAAACAGTTCAGACAAAGTAACAAACTCCTATATTAATGTTCTAGTGACCTCCCCAACCGTGAGCATAGCTATATTCATAATATAGTAATTTGTGTGATATTAAACTTGCAACCTGTACCAAATTACACGGGCTGCTGTACTTTAAGTAAAGTTTGGTTTTCAAAGAGCTTTATATAGAACAGAAGTATTACAGCACACGTTAGCCGTCCATTAAGCGCAAGCAGCACCACATGTTGCGTTTGTTCTAAAATAACGAGTGTCATTTAGAGACGTAGCATGCTTAGAGACACGGAGCCAACCGCGCTCTATGTATAGATAATTGCCCAAGCTGATAACTAGCGGGACGTAAAGCGAGAGGGGCATACCAATTAACAAGGAACAAGTATGCTCACCCACGCTCCGGTTATGATTGGTTGCCCATACTGATATGTCTGGCGAGAGGGGCATGGTGATAGACGCGGAGCAAGTGTGCTTACCCGCACTATAAATGCATTAGATTGCTCATATTGATGGTAAGTAAACGAAAAATTAGAAAACATCTAGTAGGTTATGGGACACGGAGCAACAGTGCTCTTAAAAAGATTGGTAATTCGTTTAGAACCAAAAACGTAACTGAAATAACATAGCTAGTTGTAAGGCTTGTAAACTCTAACCCATGCTAATATACACGCGGTATGCTTAATGACATAAAGCAATCGCACTTTCAATACAATTGGTGCGCCATTCAGAACGAACAAAATTACGTGGCGAAAAGAGCATGACTAATTGTGAGCATTCTTAGACACTGACCTCCTTTTCTCGCCGAGCTCTGTTGAAAACGGTCTCCTCCCGTACTCTGCCGTCGCGATAGTCAAACTGCTACAGCGCTGTATTTTAAATAGACCCGGAACGGGACATTGATGCAAAAAACCACGTAAGATAATTCATCCGCACTAAAGAACGGACCTAGCATTTTGCTCGATGCGGTGGCCATCTTGTAAGGACATCAAAGAGTGAAAGGTAACAAAACAGCCCCAAACAAATTTCTGTTATGGATGGACACTGAATATCGTTACCAAACGTGAAT
The DNA here is from genome assembly GCA_963921515.1 of Calotriton arnoldi. Taxonomy (NCBI): domain Eukaryota; kingdom Metazoa; phylum Chordata; class Amphibia; order Caudata; family Salamandridae; genus Calotriton; species Calotriton arnoldi. The sequence goes on from CAWUFW010004770.1 coordinate 1,238,686, forward strand.
GATAATCAAATGAAGATTAAAAATGGATGCAGTGTTAGTATTTGTAACACCTAAGAAAGAGAAAAAAGAACCGCATTATCTTTTAATTCAGTCATGTTACCCCTAAGAAAGTACAGCCGAAGTAATGTAGTGGCCATCTTAGAAAGGCACCCATAGTAAACAAGAAAATCAAATGGACATTCCTATACAAAATATTAAAGAGAAGGAACAAAGGAATTGTGTTATTGAACACACATATATTTTGAATATCGGTAATTGTTAAACACTGTGATGAGTGTAATTACTTGCAAACCTAATAGTGATGCATTATGATTTCAAAAACATCATATATAGCTAGACATTCATTTCATAACGTGACCATCATAGACAGCTGAGTAGAAGGATGGACATATAAGACATATAAAAACAAGTGATGTCGCACATCTTCTAATTTCTTACATATTTCTAATTAGCATTTAAATGTTTACTTTACACAGCCTTATTTATACTCATAGAGTATAATTTATGACCATGACGTATGTCAAAATATTGAGATCCCTCAAAACATACTTAACAAAACAGGAATGAGAGACAGACGAGAGTAATATCGATAAGGAGGCCTCTTCCTTAACACCGTACTCAAGTTAATGGAACCAATCTGTCAGTCATTGGACTTGTGTTAAATAGCAGATAGAAGGCTCTAACACTTCAGTTCTAACAGTTATTCAGACAAACACATGTAATTCCTTATTGGGATTTAAATCCATCTCCACAGCTCTCAAAGCGCCTAGATGCTCCAGGGCAATCGTGCGCTATATAAATTCCAAAAAATCAAAACATTTCAGAATCCATTTTGTCTCTGTTCTTCGTAGAGTTAATAATCTGTCTCCCCCCTCCCCCCCCTCTAGGTTGACACTGTACTTGTACTATACCATGGAATCTGATTCCGGCCATGTTCGTCAAAGGGTGTGTGTTATTAAAGTGTACAGCAAAGGGGTACTCAAAGTTGTTGTTTGGAATCACCCTTATGTGTTCTTGGATTCTTTCTTTAAGAGGGCGTAGGGTACTTCCTATGAATATACCACAGTGGCAGATAATACAGTACACAGCAAACCTGGTGTTGCAGTTGATGAAGTGCCGTATACAATGTTTAATCGGAGTGTTGTACTGAAACTCCGTTAGTTTGTTGAGTGCATACGGACAGACATTACATTGTGCACATTTATAGAAACCACATGGCCTGGTAGGTAACCAGGTGGTGTTATGTCTGATTGGGGGCAGATAACTTGGACACAGAATCAACCGTAAAGTAGTTCCTCTTCTATGTGCCACCAGGGGTTTCTTGGGAATGTATTTCTCCAAAGATTTGTCTAATTGGAGTAAATACCAATGTTTGTGTAGAATCTTGTAGATCGAATGGCTCTGAGTATTATACCCAGTGATGAAGGCCAATTTATTTTCTTTGCCTTGCCTGGAAGTCTTTTTCTTTTGTTTGTTATACAGTAAAGATTGTCTTGATGTGTTGAGGATTTATTTTTTAGAGCTGTCAAGGACTGTTTGTGAGTAACCCCTATGGATAAATCGTTCTTCCAATTTACTCAATTCTGTAAGGAAGACAGTCTTCACTACAGTTCCTCCTAATCCGTGTCATCTCTCCCAGTGGGATGGCCTTTATTTGTGAATTGGGGTGCGCACTAGAAGCGTGCAATACTGAATTGCAGGCCGTCGATTTTCTGAAAAGTCTAGTCTTGATTCTGGTTTCTCTGACATATATTATTACGTCTAAGAAATCAATCTCCACTTTGTTCATTTTGTGAGTAAAACCTAGATTGTAAGAGTTGTTCAGATGTTCTAACAACTTAGACAGACATGCTTCGTTCCCTGACCAGATAAGGAAAATGTCATCGATATACCTTGCCCAATAAATAATATGCTCGATGACTTCTGGAGGGGCAGCCCTCCACAGATGTTTCTGTTCGAAATTGCCCATATAGATGTTCGAGTAGGAGGGTGAAAACTTTGAACCCATGGCGACTCCTACCACCTGTCTGTACCAATTCCCCTGCTGTAGGAACACTTTGTATTCTAGTGTCAGGAGGGTAAGGTCTAGGAACATCTGAGTATGCTCATAAAAAGTTGCATCTCTGGGTTTTTGGTATCGGCAAGTGTGCTGTACTATAGTATGAGTTTTTCCAGTTCAGCGATTTCCTCTAGCTTCTTACGGCTGTGCTCTGTCACGGTGTGTCGGCCTAGGACCATCTAATGTCGAGAGTAGGTGGTGGCCAAGTGACTAAAGCTTGTCCGAAATTTAGGATCCTGTGTGAAAATGGCAGGGGTATTGCAAATCTGAAGGCCAAATGGAATTATATTGGATTTTAAATATTCTGTCAACATACGGGCATGTTGGTTGGTTCGAATGTTTTCTTTTTTAGTTTCTCCAGTCTATCTAAAAGCACATGTGATGTGTTTGGGGCAGGCGTGATTGGGGTAGAAGAGGAAGGAAGAAAAAAGAGACGGATCACTAAATCTTTTCAATGTAGTCATCTGAGTAATTTGGAGACTCCCATAACATCATAATGGGTAGGTTAAATACACATTAAGTGTCAAATAAATGACAAGTGTGATAAGGGTCAACAGACCCACTCTCGCAACCTAGCAGTTGCTCAAAGTAATGGAAACAAACTACAGGAGGATACCCTTAACTTAGTTGAGTCCGGGTGATTAATATTTAGCCAACAATGTCTCAACAGGCAAAATTTAAAGACTATTACAGAAGAAATGCATATGCACTGCAGAAAGAACGAGACAGGAAGTCATTAATAGTAGTGACGCCTAATGTAAGGAGTGATCTGTGTTATGACAAGGTAGGAAGAAGACAATGATAACACTGTTACATTAAATGTATATGTAACCTGTACAGTCTTGAGCACAATAGTGCTCGTGCAAAACAAAGTGAACGGCGCAATTGAAAGTGCAAACATACAGCGAAAAAACGGTGCAAAAAGGACAAGGTTGTCAATATTTACAAAATACTTTTTTGGGATTCCAATTCATTAACAAGGAAATAACATAGGGTAAATGATTGTGGTGGACCACAAAAGTTGTGCCCAGAATTGCACTGTACTGTTGTTGGCGTTTCGACCTGTATACATTTCAGGTCATCTTCACGACCAGTACTTGATACACTAAGGGTGATGATACACCGGGTAAGATTTGGTGCTCACTATTTACGGGTATGTCAAGTGCACATATAATATCCAAAATTAGTGCTCCCAGGGAAGGGGGAATCACCCAACGCCCTTAAATGCGATCCCAAATGATCTGTCTATAATACAAACTTTGAGCCCGAGCAAACACTTAGTTCAATTTCCTGAGTATCAAATCAACATTTATGACATATCTCATTAAATTCTCTTGGTCTTTATTTCTTCTTTTGTTGTCCAGCCAGCCAACACCTTTTTCGTCATCTAGGGTATTCCCCACGACTTCCTCAGGGCTGGAAAATAATATAAACACAATTGTAGTGTTAAAGTGACACCACACACTATATACACGTGTAGAGTGGAAACCAAAACCATACTCGTTTCTATATGGTATATGGTGTACTGTGCAGACCAAACCAAATAATTACTAAGCCCGGTCAAACCAAAAATTCACTCTACATGTTTATAATGAATATAATTCTACCTATTTATCATAATACAAAATTACAACAACAAAATCATGGTAAAGGGGTGGGACGCGGCGCAGTATATTCATGTTTCTCAACGTACTAGTGAGTGAATAGTCACAACCGCAAAGTGGGCCAATCAATAATCCCTCAAAGTGTAATATAGTGCTCCAAAATCAAAAGCACATAAAATTTCGTCGCATACCTGTCTTCCTGTAAGGCTGCTCGTTAATACCTATATGGTGATATTATCTTCATCAGTTCATGTATTGCATCAAATAGAATTAGGTCTTGAACCTACAAATTTGTATTGAAATACTGATTAAAACATCCTACCTCCACCCCGGTTATACTTCCGTCCCGGCAAACACTTCAAATTGTCACCAGTAATTGGTATTCTGTATGAAAGTGATAACCAATATTACTACTAATATTATAACATGGTCACTCATTAGTTACATCATGAGTGTTGGTACAGCAATATCACCTGTAAGGTCTAAATTTGAATCATAAAATTCCTCTGTGTCCGTTCTGACTATTATGGGGTCAATGTAAAGCGAAATTCACTACGAGTCTCCACTATATCAAGGCACTCCGTATCCTGCCACTGTTCCCATTATCTGAAATAGAATTCGAAATAGTGTCCATGTAATATAGGACACAAGAAGAGAAAGTTGTATAAAGGACCATCTAAATACAGTCTCTTGGGAATCAATCGCTTACCTATCCTGAGGAAATCACTTTCAGTATCACTGTATCAAGGCACATTCTATCCTGCCACTGTATCTGAAATCTACAATAAAGAAAGTCCATGTAATCAGGACCAGAGTAGGGGAAATAAAGCTAGTCTATTTCCGGTTCACTAAAAACTGTGCGTCTATTACCTACAACAAGGACGCCAATCCGCGTCCTGCCGGCATTGCTATCTCCTGCCATGTTGAGTCCATCTGGAATGGGCGCTCTCTCCTAAAATACGTGTTGTCGTCGTGCTGACGTAAAACTGAAACGCGTTTTCAATGTGGCCCGAAATCGACGCCGTGTTGGAAAAATAGTTAACTCATTTGGACCTTAAGTCTCTGATAATTGATCGTAAGATGGTTGTGCTTGTACTATGAAGACACTGCATCCCGTCCTACTCACAAGATGGTCACAATTGTATATCCAACTATTCTGAAGTGAGACTCATGATTTAATAAATCTTTTGATATTCAGCATTTCATTACACATGGTTATAATAGGTACATGTACATAATTCTTGTTGTTCAAAGTAGATCAAGCTGATAAAGTCAACCATCATGGTACATATACAACGTACAATAACCAAAATAGTACTACAGTCAACCACGGTGATATATATATATATATATATATATATATATATATATATTGTTATACAAACGCCCTGGAGCTTAGGAGCGCACTCGGCAGGATGCCTGCCTTTCAGCTGTTAGTTTCCGCTTCTTCCATCGTGCCAACAAACATTCTTCTGCGCCTTACGCGTTTCGATGCACAGCATCTTAATCATAGGCTTGTAATGTGAGGTTGCAGGAAGTGCTCTCTTTTATTTTTAATTTCATCATCACTCACACGCCCATAGTGGGCTTGGCAAAGTGCATTCCCTTGTTCAATGCTTTATGGGATATGTAGTCCTTCACGAGCATTAATTATTCCCTTTGTAGGCTCCTGTCACCTTCACTGTAATCATACATTTAAATACCTTAGTAGGCTTTGGCACAATGAAAAAAGTCAATTTCTTTAGGCTTCCAGCGCTGTCCGGTAAAGAATAGTTTCTCCCCTCAGCCCCTCTGATGACGAGGTGGTGCTTCTCCTCTACGACGGGGCCGCCGCGAATAATATTGTTATACAAACGCCCTGGAGCTTAGGAGCGCACTCGGCAGGATGCCTGCCTTTCAGCTGTTAGTTTCCGCTTCTTCCATCGTGCCAACAAACATTCTTCTGCGCCTTACGCGTTTCGATGCACAGCATCTTAATCATAGGCTTGTAATGTGAGGTTGCAGGAAGTGCTCTCTTTTATTTTTAATTTCATCATCACTCACACGCCCATAGTGAGCTTGGCAAAGTGCATTCCCTTGTTCAATGCTTTATGGGATATGTAGTCCTTCACGAGCATTAATTATTCCCTTTGTAGGCTCCTGTCACCTTCACTGTAATCATACATTTAAATACCTTAGTAGGCTTTGGCACAATGAAAAAAGTCAATTTCTTTAGGCTTCCAGCGCTGTCCGGTAAAGAATAGTTTCTCCCCTCAGCCCCTCTGATGACGAGGTGGTGCTTCTCCTCTACGACGGGGGCCGCCGCGAATAATATTGTTATACAAACGCCCTGGAGCTTAGGAGCGCACTCGGCAGGATGCCTGCCTTTCAGCTGTTAGTTTCCGCTTCTTCCATCGTGCCAACAAACATTCTTCTGCGCCTTACGCGTTTCGATGCACAGCATCTTAATCATAGGCTTGTAATGTGAGGTTGCAGGAAGTGCTCTCTTTTATTTTTAATTTCATCATCACTCACACGCCCATAGTGGGCTTGGCAAAGTGCATTCCCTTGTTCAATGCTTTATGGGATATGTAGTCCTTCACGAGCATTAATTATTCCCTTTGTAGGCTCCTGTCACCTTCACTGTAATCATACATTTAAATACCTTAGTAGGCTTTGGCACAATGAAAAAAGTCAATTTCTTTAGGCTTCCAGCGCTGTCCGGTAAAGAATAGTTTCTCCCCTCAGCCCCTCTGATGACGAGGTGGTGCTTCTCCTCTCGACGGGGGCCGCCGCGAATAATATTGTTATACAAACGCCCTGGAGCTTAGGAGCGCACTCGGCAGGATGCCTGCCTTTCAGCTGTTAGTTTCCGCTTCTTCCATCGTGCCAACAAACATTCTTCTGCGCCTTACGCGTTTCGATGCACAGCATCTTAATCATAGGCTTGTAATGTGAGGTTGCAGGAAGTGCTCTCTTTTATTTTTAATTTCATCATCACTCACACGCCCATAGTGGGCTTGGCAAAGTGCATTCCCTTGTTCAATGCTTTATGGGATATGTAGTCCTTCACGAGCATTAATTATTCCCTTTGTAGGCTCCTGTCACCTTCACTGTAATCATACATTTAAATACCTTAGTAGGCTTTGGCACAATGAAAAAAGTCAATTTCTTTAGGCTTCCAGCGCTGTCCGGTAAAGAATAGTTTCTCCCCTCAGCCCCTCTGATGACGAGGTGGTGCTTCTCCTCTACGACGGGGGCCGCCGCGAATAATATTGTTATACAAACGCCCTGGAGCTTAGGAGCGCACTCGGCAGGATGCCTGCCTTTCAGCTGTTAGTTTCCGCTTCTTCCATCGTGCCAACAAACATTCTTCTGCGCCTTATGCGTTTCGATGCACAGCATCTTAATCATAGGCTTGTAATGTGAGGTTGCAGGAAGTGCTCTCTTTATTTTTAATTTCATCATCACTCACACGCCCATAGTGGGCTTGGCAAAGTGCATTCCCTTGTTCAATGCTTTATGGGATATGTAGTCCTTCACGAGCATTAATTATTCCCTTTGTAGGCTCCTGTCACCTTCACTGTAATCATACATTTAAATACCTTAGTAGGCTTTGGCACAATGAAAAAGTCAATTTCTTTAGGCTTCCAGCGCTGTCCGGTAAAGAATAGTTTCTCCCCTCAGCCCCTCTGATGACGAGGTGGTGCTTCTCCTCTACGACGGGGCCGCCGCGAATAATATTGTTATACAAACGCCCTGGAGCTTAGGAGCGCACTCGGCAGGATGCCTGCCTTTCAGCTGTTAGTTTCCGCTTCTTCCATCGTGCCAACAAACATTCTTCTGCGCCTTACGCGTTTCGATGCACAGCATCTTAATCATAGGCTTGTAATGTGAGGTTGCAGGAAGTGCTCTCTTTTATTTTTAATTTCATCATCACTCACACGCCCATAGTGGGCTTGGCAAAGTGCATTGAACAAGGGAATGCACTTTGCCAAGCCCACTATGGGCGTGTGAGTGATGATGAAATTAAAAATAAAGAGAGCACTTCCTGCAACCTCACATTACAAGCCTATGATTAAGATGCTGTGCATCGAAACGCGTAAGGCGCAGAAGAATGTTTGTTGGCACGATGGAAGAAGCGGAACTAACAGCTGAAAGGCAGGCATCCTGCCGAGTGCGCTCCTAAGCTCCAGGGCATTTGTATAACAATATTATTCGCAGCGGCCCCGTCGTAGAGGAGAAGCACCACCTCGTCATCAGAGGGGCTGAGGGAGAAACTATTCTTTACCGGACAGCGCTGGAAGCCTAAAGAAATTGACTTTTTCATTGTGCCAAAGCCTACTAAGGTATTTAAATGTATGATTACAGTGAAGGTGACAGGAGCTACAAAGGGAATAATTAATGCTCGTGAAGGACTACATATCCCATAAAGCATTGAACAAGGGAATGCACTTTGCCAAGCCCACTATGGGCGTGTGAGTGATGATGAAATTAAAAATAAAGAGAGCACTTCCTGCAACCTCACATTACAAGCCTATGATTAAGATGCTGTGCATCGAAACGCGTAAGGCGCAGAAGAATGTTTGTTGGCACGATGGAAGAAGCGGAAACTAACAGCTGAAAGGCAGGCATCCTGCCGAGTGCGCTCCTAAGCTCCAGGGCGTTTGTATAACAATATTATTCGCGGCGGCCACGTCGTAGAGGAGAAGCACCACCTCGTCATCAGAGGGGCTGAGGGGAGAAACTATTCTTTACCGGACAGCGCTGGAAGCCTAAAGAAATTGACTTTTCATTGTGCCAAAGCCTACTAAGGTATTTAAATGTATGATTACAGTGAAGGTGACAGAGCCTACAAAGGGAATAATTAATGCTCGTGAAGGACTACATATCCCATAAAGCATTGAACAAGGGAATGCACTTTGCCAAGCCCACTATGGGCGTGTGAGTGATGATGAAATTAAAATAAAGAGAGCACTTCCTGCAACCTCACATTACAAGCCTATGATTAAGATGCTGTGCATCAAACGCGTAAGGCGTAGAAGAATGTTTGTTGGCACGATGGAAGAAGCTGAAACTAACAGCTGAAAGGCAGGCATCCTGCCGAGTGCGCTCCTAAGCTCCAGGGTGTTTGTATAACAATATTATTCGCGGCGGCCACGTCGAGGAGAAGCACCACCTGCATCAGAGGGGCTGAGGAGAACTATTCTTTACCGGACAGCGCTGGAAGCCTAAAGAAATTGACTTTTTCATTGTGCCAAAGCCTACTAAGGTATTTAAATGTATGATTACAGTGAAGGTGACAGGAGCCTACAAAGGGAATAATTAATGCTCGTGAAGGACTACATATCCCATAAAGCATTGAACAAGGGAATGCACTGCTAAGCCCACTATGGGCGTGTGAGTGATGATGAAATTAAAAATAAAGAGAGCACTTCCTGCAACCTCACATTACAAGCCTATGATTAAGATGCTGTGCATCGAAACGCGTAAGGCGCAGAAGAATGTTTGTTGGCACGATGGAAGAAGCGAAACTAACAGCTGAAAGGCAGGCATCCTGCCGAGTGCGCTCCTAAGCTCCAGGGCGTTTGTATAACAATATTCGCGGCGGCCTCGTCAGAGGAGAAGCACCACCTGTCATCAGAGGGGCTGAGGGAGAAACTATTCTTTACCGGACAGCGCTGGAAGCCTAAAGAAATTGACTTTTTCATTGTGCCAAAGCCTACTAAGGTATTTAAATGTATGATTACAGTGAAGGTGACAGGAGCCTACAAAGGAATAATTAATGCTCGTGAAGGACTACATATCCCATAAAGCATTGAACAAGGAATGCACTTTGCCAAGCCCACTATGGGCGTGTGAGTGATGATGAAATTAAAATAAAGAGAGCACTTCCTGCAACCTCACATTACAAGCCTATGATTAAGATGCTGTGCATCAAACGCGTAAGAGCAGAAGAATGTTTGTTGGCACGATGGAAGAGCGGAAACTAACAGCTGAAAGGCAGGCATCCTGCCGAGTGCGCTCCTAAGCTCCAGGGCGTTTGTATAACAATATTATTAGCGGCGGCCCCGTCAGAGGAGAAGCACCACCTCGTCATCAGAGGGGCTGAGGGAGAAACTATTCTTTGCCGGACAGCGCTGAAGCCTAAAGAAATTGACTTTTTCATTGTGCCAAAGCCTACTAAGGTATTTAAATGTATGATTACAGTGAAGGTGACAGGAGCCTACAAAGGGAATAATTAATGCTCGTGAAGGACTACATATCCCATAAAGCATTGAACAAGGGAATGCACTTTGCCAAGCCCACTATGGGCGTGTGAGTGATGATGAAATTAAAAATAAAGAGAGCACTTCCTGCAACCTCACATTACAAGCCTATGATTAAGATGCTGTGCATCGAAACGCGTAAGGCGCAGAAGAATGTTTGTTGGCACGATGGAAGAAGCGGAAACTAACAGCTGAAAGGCAGGCATCCTGCCGAGTGCGCTCCTAAGCTCCAGGGCGTTTGTATAACAATATTATTCGCGGCGGCCCCCGTCGTAGAGGAGAAGCACCACCTCGTCATCAGAGGGGCTGAGGGGAGAAACTATTCTTTACCGGACAGCGCTGGAAGCCTAAAGAAATTGACTTTTTCATTGTGCCAAAGCCTACTAAGGTATTTAAATGTATGATTACAGTGAAGGTGACAGGAGCCTACAAAGGGAATAATTAATGCTCGTGAAGGACTACATATCCCATAAAGCATTGAACAAGGGAATGCACTTTGCCAAGCCCACTATGGGCGTGTGAGTGATGATGAAATTAAAAATAAAAGAGAGCACTTCCTGCAACCTCACATTACAAGCCTATGATTAAGATGCTGTGCATCGAAACGCGTAAGGCGCAGAAGAATGTTTGTTGGCACGATGGAAGAAGCGGAAACTAACAGCTGAAAGGCAGGCATCCTGCCGAGTGCGCTCCTAAGCTCCAGGGCGTTTGTATAACAATATTATTCGCGGCGGCCCCCGTCGTAGAGGAGAAGCACCACCTCGTCATCAGAGGGGCTGAGGGGAGAAACTATTCTTTACCGGACAGCGCTGGAAGCCTAAAGAAATTGACTTTTTTCATTGTGCCAAAGCCTACTAAGGTATTTAAATGTATGATTACAGTGAAGGTGACAGGAGCCTACAAAGGGAATAATTAATGCTCGTGAAGGACTACATATCCCATAAAGCATTGAACAAGGGAATGCACTTTGCCAAGCCCACTATGGGCGTGTGAGTGATGATGAAATTAAAAATAAAGAGAGCACTTCCTGCAACCTCACATTACAAGCCTATGATTAAGATGCTGTGCATCGAAACGCGTAAGGCGCAGAAGAATGTTTGTTGGCACGATGGAAGAAGCGGAAACTAACAGCTGAAAGGCAGGCATCCTGCCGAGTGCGCTCCTAAGCTCCAGGGCGTTTGTATAACAATATTATTCGCGGCGGCCCCCGTCGTAGAGGAGAAGCACCACCTCGTCATCAGAGGGGCTGAGGGGAGAAACTATTCTTTACCGGACAGCGCTGGAAGCCTAAAGAAATTGACTTTTTTCATTGTGCCAAAGCCTACTAAGGTATTTAAATGTATGATTACAGTGAAGGTGACAGGAGCCTACAAAGGGAATAATTAATGCTCGTGAAGGACTACATATCCCATAAAGCATTGAACAAGGGAATGCACTTTGCCAAGCCCACTATGGGCGTGTGAGTGATGATGAAATTAAAAATAAAAGAGAGCACTTCCTGCAACCTCACATTACAAGCCTATGATTAAGATGCTGTGCATCGAAACGCGTAAGGCGCAGAAGAATGTTTGTTGGCACGATGGAAGAAGCGGAAACTAACAGCTGAAAGGCAGGCATCCTGCCGAGTGCGCTCCTAAGCTCCAGGGCGTTTGTATAACAATATTATTCGCGGCGGCCCCGTCGTAGAGGAGAAGCACCACCTCGTCATCAGAGGGGCTGAGGGGAGAAACTATTCTTTACCGGACAGCGCTGGAAGCCTAAAGAAATTGACTTTTTCATTGTGCCAAAGCCTACTAAGGTATTTAAATGTATGATTACAGTGAAGGTGACAGGAGCCTACAAAGGGAATAATTAATGCTCGTGAAGGACTACATATCCCATAAAGCATTGAACAAGGGAATGCACTTTGCCAAGCCCACTATGGGCGTGTGAGTGATGATGAAATTAAAAATAAAAGAGAGCACTTCCTGCAACCTCACATTACAAGCCTATGATTAAGATGCTGTGCATCGAAACGTGTAAGGCGCAGAAGAATGTTTGTTGGCACGATGGAAGAAGCGGAAACTAACAGCTGAAAGGCAGGCATCCTGCCGAGTGCGCTCCTAAGCTCCAGGGCGTTTGTATAACAATATTATTCGCGGCGGCCCCGTCGTAGAGGAGAAGCACCACCTCGTCATCAGAGGGGCTGAGGGGAGAAACTATTCTTTACCGGACAGCGCTGGAAGCCTAAAGAAATTGACTTTTTCATTGTGCCAAAGCCTACTAAGGTATTTAAATGTATGATTACAGTGAAGGTGACAGGAGCCTACAAAGGGAATAATTAATGCTCGTGAAGGACTACATATCCCATAAAGCATTGAACAAGGGAATGCACTTTGCCAAGCCCACTATGGGCGTGTGAGTGATGATGAAATTAAAAATAAAAGAGAGCACTTCCTGCAACCTCACATTACAAGCCTATGATTAAGATGCTGTGCATCGAAACGCGTAAGGCGCAGAAGAATGTTTGTTGGCACGATGGAAGAAGCGGAAACTAACAGCTGAAAGGCAGGCATCCTGCCGAGTGCGCTCCTAAGCTCCAGGGCGTTTGTATAACAATATATATATATATATATATATGTATATATGTGCAAAACATGCCTATTATATTCACCAAATCCTTTGTACATGTGTATATATATATTTATTCTCAAAGAAAATACTCTAATTCCTGATCAGTATTTAGACCATGTTCCACAGCTCTAAGACGCATGATCAAGGTAGCTTCCCTGCATTTTAAGATCAGTTCTCTGTTTCCCCCTCTGGGGTCTAATTCCACATGATCCACACCAAAAAAGGTGAAGTGTTTGTGTGGACCCTGCACATTGCATTCCATTATATTTATAGGTATTAGATATCTTGTATCCTGGTATTTTACTGCTCTGATATGTTCATTTATCCTTTCCTTGCGTGTTTTCATGGTGCTGCCTACATATGCATTTACACTCCAAAATATATACCACATATTTTGTATTGCAGTTACTACTGTATCTTATATCATATGATCTGCCATCCGCACCTTGAAAGTTTTTCTTTTTATCCATGGCGCATCTACAAGCACCACAATAACCGCATTTGTGAAACCCCATTGTTATTTGTGAAAACCAGCTCGAAGTCGATTTGAGGGGGAGATAACTCTGACTTAATTGTGTTCTTAATGTCTTCCCTCGTCTGTAAGTGATACTGGGTGTATGAGTTATGTATTTCTCAAGGGTCTTGTCCGAGCGTAGAATATGCCAGTGTTTGTGCATACTTTTCTTCAGTACCTTAGATATGTCATTGTAGCCAGTGATCATTCTCGTTCTCACTGTTTCCCTGTTCTTGCTTTGTCTCCTAATGTATCTGAGCTTTTAACCTTAAGGATCTTACGCTCTAAATTCTTAATGGTATATGTATCGAAGCCTCTTGCCCTGAAATGTTTCTTCATGTTTTCCATACTTTATAAAAAGTCTTGATCATTGCTACAATTCCTCCTGGCCCGGACTAGTTCACCATAGGGAATTGCTTGAATCTGGTGTCTAGAGTGCGCACTGCTAGCATGCAGCAAGGCATTACATGTGGGTGGTTTCCGATGCAATTTGATCTGTATTTGATTATTCTCAATAAAAAGCACCACATCCAAAAAGTTAATCTGTCATAATGTATTGATAGGTGAATTTGATCCCACATCATTACTGTTTAAATGTTCACAAAATAATTTTAAATTGTTCATTGTCCCTGACCAGATCATGATGCAGTCATCAATATATCTGCCCCAGTAGATGCACTCACACCATTTTGTGCCCCTTGGACCGCAGATTCACTCGTCCTCAAGCCATCCCATAGAGATTAGCGTAGGATGGTGAAAATCTGGAGCCCATGGCGACTCCTTGTTTATGTCTGTTCCAATCTTTACTGAAAAGAAACACATTATTGGAGAGAATCAAGTCTATGATGGTGATTATCATATCCATATGTTCCCACTGTGTTGCTGGTTCAGTACTTGGATATCTTCTGACTGCTAGTATTCCTAGATCCGATTTGATGCTTGTATATAATGCTGTCACATCAAGTGTAGCAAAGATCATCCCTTCCTCCCATGTTACATCAGATAGTAAGCTGAGAATATGTTTGGTGTCCTTAATATAAGAGGGGAGGTTATGAACCAACGGCTGAAGAAATAGGTCCACATATTGCGACAGTCTCTCGGTAGGTCCTCCAATACTAGAAATGATTGGTCTGCCTGGTGGAAAAGGCATGTTTTTGTGAACTTTAGGTAACATGTAAATGCATGGAAACTTGGGCCTCACTACCTTTAGATACATAATCTTTTTTCTGTTGAGAAAATTAAGGGGCCGATTACGATGGCGGGCGGAAAAGCCTTTCGTCCGCTGTGCTCGCGGTAAAAAAACACCCGCATGTACCGCGGCAATTCCACTGGTCAGATTAGGATGCAATGCATGTAACATCTGACCGTGGCTGACGGAATTCACAAAAGACTGTCCGCCACGGTCGGAAAAGCTGAAAATATGAGCGCAGCGGACAGGGAAAGCTGTTCAATGGACTAAAAAGGCTGCTTCTGCCGCGGAATGACCGCACGGCTAATTACGTTGAGATTGCGGAGCTGTCGTAACGAGCATTGCGTTCCGACCGCTGCGGTCGCTCTTAGGCAAAATGAATGGCGGTCGGAACAAACATCACAACAATGCTCAAAGTGTGCCTGCACTCTCCGCTGCCCTCAATCCCATCAGACACGCCCCAATGATGCACCCCAACTCTTTTTTGAGAAGTAAAGCCATGGTCCGCATGGAAGATACACCTGGTGGTCATCACTCATGTGGACACACCCACATAGCACAGTATAAAGCCAACCCCTTCTCTGACCAGTATCCTTTGCAAACCAGCATCAGAGAGACAGGGAGAGAGAGACAGCACACCATTTTGCAGACAGAACACATCACACAGCACACCATTACACCCACCTATCTCAACACACCACCACTTTTCATCCACACACCTGACACACCTCACCTATCTTCACCACTACCTTGCACTCTGCACTTCTCACTCATTAGCACCATGCCCCCCAAGAAAATGCCCAAATTCACTGACGGAGTTGAAAGTGATGGTAGATGAGATACTTGGGGTAGAACCACATTTGTTTGGGAACCTGGCTCAACAGACTCCACTTGTGAGGAAAAATCAAATGTGGGGAAGGATCTACAACAAAGTCAATGTAGTGGGAACCACCCTGCGCACACTGCGTGACATCAAAAAGCGGTGGACCGACCTCAAGAGCAGGGTCAAGGCTCGGTCCCAGAGAAACCATGAGGCGGCTCGAAGAACTGGTGGCGGTCCTCCCATGCCACCACTAACATTCAGCGAATGGGAGGAGAAGGTGCTTGCCATACTGCATCACGAGAGTCTCACAGGAATAGATGGGGGAGTGCAGACTGGTAAGTACAAACAAAATGATCACATCACACTGCAATGTATTGTCGTGCACAACTATTGAGCCTCAATTCCCACACTAAATCAAACTGATGTAGAATGCATGCTTACAATATGAATGTCTCACATGACTAGCATTTCCTTCCTCTGCTACACCTCACAGGTAGGTAGTCAACTCGTGCACCCTGGCCTCCCTCCCAAACAGCATGGAGCCCCCTCCACACCCCAAAGCCATGTGGCAGCCAGCTCCATCGACAGTGCCTCCTAACAGGTAGGTAGCCATCTTACTGGGGAGTGGGTAGTTAGGAACTGAGAGCAAGACCACAACTCCCACAAGGCACTCTGTACTCGCTCCCAAACAGCATGGAGCTATATGACCACCACAACCCGCACTTGGTAGCCAACTGTGTAAAGTTCCATAAGTCGTAGCCAGTACACACACAGCTAATCCCATTTAGATGTCACATGAATCACAGTGTCAATGATGAAGTCACATGTAACTGCAATGCAAAGCCCAATAACGCAATGGGCCAAATCCAATGTGCAAGTCCCATTGTCTCAAAGCATAAAGGCTCACATCAACACAACACATGCATGGAGACCCAGTCAAAGCTCACAAACCACATGTCAGTACACAAAGAACAGAAATCATGAAGTTGCTGCATAGCAGACAGATACTTTCTGAAATGTCTCCAATATCCTACCATAAACTGAAGTGGCTGAGCAACAAGTTGGGACATGAGGACATGTCCTTGGAAATACAATATCCGTACATATGAAAGTGTTGGTATCGCCATGTCACATCGCTAACAAGCAATGTATGTACTTCTACATCATGTTCGACTGATGACAAACTGTTATGAAGGCCAAATAATGCCAATGTCAAAAGTTTGGTTAACTCAAATGAAATGTCCAAAACATGATCAACAAAGTTGCTGTGTACTGAACATGCTGACAATATAACCTCTCCAACAGGTGATTCGCTATTAACACCTGGCGACACTGAGATCAATCTGCCGAGCCAGGCTGCCCCCCCCCCCAGGAAGGTGACCTCTTGGATGCTGATCCTCTCAGTTTCTCGGACGAGGAGCACCAACCTGGCCCCTCAGGAGTGGCAGGGCAAGCTCAGTCTCGGGGACTCACTGTCCCCACCACCATGACTCCCACAACAGCAGCAACAACGCTGACCTCTGCAACAACGACTTGTGTGGCAGCCAGCTCCACCATCACCACCGCTGCCTCCAACTCTGTCCCTGTGGCAGTTGTCACCAATACCACCATGCAGCCTGGGGATGCTGGGGCCAGTGTGCGGGGCGGCGACGGGCAATGCCACAGGTCCATGTCTGCAGGGCAGGTGGGAGGGCAACTTTTGGACAGTCACAGGAGGACACTGAGACTAAGTCCCTGGCCACCGTAAACACAGTCCTTGGTGCATACCAACAGAACCAGGGACAGATGGGCCAGGTCATGGAAGAACTGTGGGAGCTCTGCCTGCTGCAGAGGTCCATGGACACCCATTTGGGACAACTTGTGGAGTACATGGGCCAGCTTGTGGGTGTTCTGAGGGACATTCATGTAGCTCAAATAGCTGCCCCCCACGCCCCCAGTGGCCAGCCTGATGATACTCACAACACCACAGCAGCGGCCACAAGGAGGGGTGAGTCAGAAGACACAGACTCCTCAGACACCTCTGAGCATGCAGCAGAGCCCCCCCTGCCAACCGGCAGAGGGGACGTCCGAGAAGGACCATGGGAGGATCATGTGGCAAAGCACCTCTCAAAACCAGTTCTAGTAGCCACGGTTGATGTCACCACTGTTGCACAGAGCATTGACTTTGTAGTAGATCCGATCCCACATTGCCACATTTATGGGCTTTGTCTGGACAGTGGAATTCCACCATTTTGTTTCTACCCTAATTAACTATGTACCATCACTTACAACTTGAACACTCACCTCTCCCTCACGTAGAAATAAACACAATTCACACCCCTATGCCTTTGTGTCAGTACCATGTTTATCACAGTAAGTAGTATGTAATTTCACATTGCAATGTACCAAAAGCTTTGAATGTGGCAATCCATTGAGAGGGTGGAGGAACCTAGAACAACACAAGAATATAACAGTGAGTGTCATATGATGGCATGACAGCAAAAACACACCCCCAGTCAACAATGTACAAGATGCATTACAGATGACACTGACCACAACCATCAACATGGACATTAGGTAAGTTGAAAAACCAACACAGCACTGCACAAAGTAACCCTTAGCAGTGTGCCAACAACAGCCAGCATCCAAACACATCCTTAAAGTTTGGGCCAGAACAGCATAGCGCACAGACAGTCATAGTTGCTCAATGCTATCTTGCACTCAATTGAAGTAGTTGGTGATGAGCTGTTGACACAGGTCAAGACCTTCTTCCTCACCACTATCATAGTCACTGGGCATGTGTGGGCTTACAACGGGGGGCTCCTGCTGCTCATTATCGTCCTGAATCAGGGGGATCTCTTTGTGCAAGGCCAGGTTGTGTAGCATGCAGCAGGCGACTATTATCTGACACACCTTCTGGGGAGAGGAGAGTAGTGCACCACCACTCTTGTCCATACACCTAAATCTAGACTTCAGAAGTCCAAAAGTTCTCTCCACCACACAACGTGTCCTCCCATGGGCATCATTGAAGTGGACTTCCCCGAGTGCACTTGGATTCCTTAGTGGGGTCAGCAACCACGGCCGGTTGGGATACGCTGAGTCACCTAGTTGTGAGAAACACAGACCAACAATGTAATAGAAATATGTGAGGAGACCAGCATGTCACACATATACCACACTCATTGACACAGCCCACTCGCCAACAAGCCAGGCCTGCTCTGGATGAAGATTTGCCATCAATTGTGTGATGTTGCTGTTCCGCAGTATGTAGGAGTCATGTGCCGAGCCAGGACATTTTGCACACACATGGGATATGATCTGATCAGCTTGGCATATCACTTTCACATTAATGGAGTGATAATGCTTGTGGTTCCGGTAGATGTGCTCACGTGCCTGTGGTGGAACAAGGCCAATGTGTGTACCGTCAATGGCTCCTACAACATTTGGCATGTCCAAGGTCATAAAAATCACCCTTCACATCTGCTAATGTAGCTGTCCTTGTAGGTCATCAATACAGACAGGACATCCTGCAACACTATGCTGAACATAGGCTGAGACATCCCACCGGCAATGGCCACCGTGTACTGGAAAGACCCAGTGGCAAAGTAATGCAGTGCAGCCATCACCTTTACTGTTGGTGTCAATGCTGCTGGATATGTTCGGTTAGGCTTCAAATGGGGCACCAACTGAGCACATAGCTCTCGCAGGGTAAGGCGATTCAGACGGAATTTCCTTATGATCTCGATATCCTCCATCGTTGCCAGGTCTGGGAAAGGGTGATAGACAGGTGGTCTCCACCTACGTACTCTGGCAGGGGACACATGTAAAAGATGAGTCAAAGATGAGATGTGGGTAACAGCTTACAGAATGACTCGCACAACCACAACATTGACAGCACTTAGGAACACGTGTAATGCACAAGTGACATGCATACACACTTTGATCTTCTGCAGTCATCCTGGTAGCCAGGGTGTACATATTAACTACTACAAGATCCAAATAAGTCTATGTGTATGGCATATGGTACACTGCTACATCATGTGTACCCAGCCCTGTGGGTAGATGACACAGCATATGTGGCTAACTGCACCAATGGCGACTTGTATGTCACTGCTGTGACAGCACGGCCTCAACCTACAGTCCCACACTACACAACATCATCATGAAATGAGGACAGTTAGTGTAAGCTGGACAACGATACATGAATATACAGCACAGTGGACAGACATGTATGCACATTACGGTGTCAGTCCATCGTGACTGTGAGGAGTTTGAATGAATGAAACACAAATACACATGGAATGTGTATACATGCACACGTATGAAAATGACAGATGTCGGACAGACCGATGTTTTTTCACATGTGCACTCCTATGACGTGTTTTAAAAATATACAGGCAATGGCAGCAAGGGACATTGTATGCCACACCACTATGGGGCATATTAGCAAGCCATTTATCGCTGCGTTAGCGGCACTTTGGTGCTTTCCGGCGATAGCAGCCGGTTTATCTATCGCATTGCATGCCAGCGAAAGTTATCGCTAATGACATGCAAAGTAGGCGTTCCTTCTCAAAATTTCGAGAAAACTGTCGCTAACACCACATCGCACTATTAGCAATGATGGCCCGGACCCGCGAAGCAATAAAAAAAGTCGCGCTAAGGCCTGTTAGCTGCAGGAACTTAAGACCAGAAAAAAGCTGGTCTAAAAATGGTGTTAAAGGGAGGTATATAAGGGAGACTAGCTCAGAGCCCCATCTGAAGACCCACTGACGCCATGGAGGTACTAATCATTCAGCTTGGAGCACAACGAAGGCAACAACCACCACCACCGCCACTGCCACCTCCCCCAGGACCACCACCGAGGCAGCACCGAAGAATCCAGCGGGCCCTGCACAGATGTCTCAGCCTCGCAGACCTAACGCCAGAGGATGTCATTGCCCACTACAGGCTCAAAAGGACATCCATCCAACACATCCTGAACCTGATAGCCCACAGGCTGACGCCACCAACACAGTGGAGAACCAACATCCCTCCGCAGACAAAGCTGCTGGCTGTGCTGCACATGTTGGCCTCTGGGAACTTTCAACCAACAACGGCCAGAGTCGGAGGAGTTTTACAGACAGCCTTTTCAATCTTCCTCCCGACTGTCTTGGATGGCATACTCAGCCTGATACCCCAGCACCTTCACTTCCCCAACACTGTGCAGGAACTAATTGAGACCAAGCAAGGCTTTTACACCATAGCCGGATTTCCGCAGGTGTTGGGGGCAATTGACTGCACACATGTCCTATTTGTGCCCCCTGCGGACAGTGCACACATATACCACATCAGAAAGCACACGCATTCCGTGAATGTGCAGGCAATAGTGGCCCACCGGGGACTGTACACCAATGTCATAGCTAAGTTCCCAGGGAGTGTGCATGATTCCTACATCTTCCGACAGTCCATCATAAACCAGCGCTTCCAGGATGGCACATATGGAAATGCAGTTCTTGTTGGTAAGTACTAACTGAACACACCACACGCCTCAACTCCACATTCATGCAACTCACAATTGTGAGAATGTACATGTTACAATCTCCCATACAACATGTCAATCAACATGCCCACTTACCAGACACAACAACACAAGTAACTGTGGGAACTGGGGCTAGCTATGTAGACAAACCATCCCCAAAGGCCTAGCCCCTCCGCCACTCATTTGCAAATGCGGGGATAGGTGTGAACCAAGTATGTGCGACGGAGGGACTCGACCCATAAGGAAAGTATGTACACAAGGAGCAGTGTGTTGGTGTTGTGCTGGACAGTCGGGACTAAGCTGAGCGCAGTCCTGCCCATGTGGGCATATAGTGTGTTTCCGTAGTCCAGCCTGATGGCAATGACTGTGTGGGTGACTGTCTTACCTGACAATGGGGGGATCCATGCAAAACACACAAGATGATGGACGGAATGCTGCACATTGGCAAACATTCACCCCCCCAGTCACAGATCTGGGTTTAATCCATCGTTATTTTGCTTCACCACGCCACCCCAGTTCAGACATAGCCATATGCAAATCAGTCTTGACCCTGTGCCTCATGGGAACAGTCCAGACCGAACTGCCAAGCCATGTCTTCCCTGGACCGGAATCAAGCATCCTAGGACCGGTTTCAGGCTGTTCGGGGGGATCCATGTAAAGGTTGCATGGAGGATGCAGACGCAGTTAAAGCAACTGCAGGCCACTGCGTAGACCTGTTGGTTCATGGAGAGGAAGGAGTCCAATACGGTGCCTAGGTACCTAGAGTTTGGGGGGGGTCTGCTGAAGGCGTTGGCCCACCAGGTGATGTCACATGCTGATGGGTTGGTTACGAGGATGAGGACTCATGTCTCCTCTGCGTATAGCACCCCCCCCAGCTGTTGATCATCCATGTTGCAACTTCCAGCAATCCTTCCTGGAAGCCCAGTCTGGTGTGTCGGCGTATTGTTGAGGGAGATTATGAGCTTGGTGTCCTTGTAGGTGGTGATGTTTAATGGTATCCTCAATGTTGCACTAGTTCTTCTCCATGTGTCAGCAGATGCATCTGCCAACTTTGAGGTTGTTGTTGACCGAGGTGGCATTTATTGTATATTGGAGTTGCATAGTGGGGCAAGTGTGCATGCGCAGTTGGAGATACATGTCTGGAAATCGCGGTCTAGCGCTATTGGTGTCGACTGCAGCGTTGTGGGTGTTGCTGCTGATGGTGGTGTGTAGCATCTCCTCAGTGACTCAGCTCCACTAACTTTGTGTGGTTCCGGATGTGGTTTAGGGTGGCTTGGGGTTGACCGATGAGGAAGTGTATGCGTTGGTGGTCACTACATGTGTGTTTAGTGGGGTTGATGAAGTGGACGAAGTTCACACATTCGAAGAAGGGGTCAAAGGTGTGCCCTGCCTTGTGGCTCAGTGTGGTGAAGATTTGGGACAGTCTGATGTCAGCAAACATTTCCCAGAGTGTAATGGATTTTGAATAGTCATGGTATGTGAGTTGGAGGCTCCGCTCAGGAATGAGTACGTAGTCCAGGAGTGGATGGCGTGGCGTCTGATGATGTTGATAGTGTGGGTGAAGCGTTCCTGCCCTCAGTGGGCCCTGCAGGCGAGGGGGCTGCTGAGTGTTGCTTTGTGGCAGGTCTGGATATGAAACTGCATATGTTGTGCGGTGGGGCAGGTCTGGCGGCAGCAGCAGAACTGAACGTGAGCTGTCTGGTGTGGCCTATTGGCAGTTAAACGTTCTCATGGCGTTGACTGCGAGGAGGGCGGATGAGTGCTATCGCTAGAAGGTAGGAGAGCCAGGGTGCCTGCTGGTGTTCGTGTTAGGCCTGCGGATATGCGCAGATGGCCTTAACATTGTTGCACAGTAGGAGTGCCAGTGATGCAACCGCGCAGCGCACACAATCAAATCGGCTCGGGGGAGGGAGGATCAACTGTGAGGCAATGTAATTAGCATTGATGCTGGTAAATAGTCAGATGCAAATGAAACAATTGATGGACGGAATGCTGAACAATGCAAACATTCACCCCCAGTCACAAGGATCTGGGTTAAATACATCATTCTTTTGCTCACCCCACCACCCCAGTTTGGACAAACTGGAATGGCATGGTGAGCAAAAAAACGATGGATTTAGGCCCAGATCTCTGTACTGGGGTGAATGTATGACATTGTTCTGCATTCTGTCCATCAATTGTTGTGATGTACTTATGCAGGAGAGTAACATGCAGACAGGGTATGGGTGTTGTGTTTTTTATTGGCACAAACTGTGATTGGGGTTATTTTGCACTGATATACATTTGATAAGGACTGTCACAATGTGACGTGCTCAGGTGAAGAAATTGTTTATTATTCGGTTCTTCGGGCAGTTCCTGCTGCATTAACTGTGGGGTGTGCTCCACCTGCCTCATCTTAATCATCATCATCCTGGTCATCGTCCGGTGCAGCAGGCACTTGGATCCATGGGGCATTGGTGCGCACACATATATTGTGCAATACACAACATGCTATGATGATTTTGTTCACCATTGCGGGGCTGTACAGCAGTCTGCCACCTGTCATGTCCAGGCAACGAAAACGTGACTTTAGCACGGCAAATGTGCGCTCCACAATGGACCGGGTGCGTCTGTGGGCCGAATTATACTGCCTCTGGGCCTGGGTGGTGGGGTTTCGGAGGGGTGTCGTCATCCACGGGCAGAGTGCGTATCCTTGATCACCTGTAACATGTGATGGAGAGATGTGCCCATTAGTGGTTATGCATGCTGTGTTGGTAGTGTCGATAGTTTTGTGGTGTGCGATTAGTGCTATTTTGGAATTCATGTTAGCCAAGTGTCGCTTCTGACTATTTACCAATGCAAAAACAACAATTGATGGACAGAATGCAGAACAATGTCATACAATAAGTGCAAATAATATCACAATAGTCCAATTATGGTGGGTATGTCTCCTCAGTACAGAGATGCTTTTTAGTGTGTCAATTGTGCAAAAGTAGAGTTTTCATGGTGTAAATTGTGGTACCAAATTCAATTATTTTGCGTGTCATGTGTAAATCATAAATTATAAGGTGTCCTCTGTGCAAAATTAATAATAGTAGGGTGTCGTTTGTGGTAAATAATTTATTTGAGTGTGTCCGTTGTGTCAAATAATTACATTTAGGGTGTGAAATGGGGTAAAAGATGAAAAATGGGTGTGAAATGGGGTAAAAGATGAAAAAGATGAAAAATGGGTGTGAAATGGGGTAAAAGATGAAAAATGGGCGTGAAATGGGGTAAAATGTACATATGAACATTAGTGAGATGGTACCTGTCGATTGGGCACAGGGTACTGATTAAAGGGTGTACTGATTCTAAGTTGCCTCAGTGGTCAGTGCAAATATTCTGCGCCTGTACAACGTCTGCATTGTCATGTGGCCAGGTAACAGCATAAGTGTCAGTCACTGAGACATCAACTGGAAGTTGAACATCAGTGAGCATCATGTCGGGGGTCATTTCGAGATTGATGTTGTGCACTTCCATGTAATGGAGCATGACTGCCCATTGACTGATCATTGCAATATTTGCACTCATGCAGACAGTACATGAAGAGCCAAATGTGGGACTTCAGTTCAAGCATTTCTGTTTGTATTGCCTAACATGTTTGTGATCCGGCTACTTTACTGAACCGTGTCTCTGTCTCTTACAACATCTACTGAGGTCAGGGAAGGAGAGAGGCCTGAAACCGTGGGGGAAGCTACTGGCGTCACTGCTCCCAGGGAGTACAGTGACACTGAGGGGACCAGCGCATCAGAGGGGGGCAGGAGTGCCCTGGAGGAGTCTGCTCCAGAAACACCTTCCTCCACATCTTCACAGTCCAGCAGTGACTCCTCGGTGTTGTCGGGCAAAGCAAGTTCTACCTCTGCTTTGTCATCCGCCACACCCCGTCCTGTTTCTAGCCTCCCTGATGCTCCAACTGGTATCTGGGCCCGCTGCCCTAAGAAGGGTAGAGTCTCTTACCCCCAGGCAACGCTGCCCCAGCCCCTGTGTTCCCTGCTGCCCTCAGTGTTGAGTCCATAGACCTCTTGCCGCAGGTGTCTCTGGGGCAGACTTTGCTCCTGGGTGCCCTCCAGGATCATGGCAACAAGTTGTCACAGGTTGTTGCGTTCATGGAGGGCATTCATTCGGACGTCAGTGGCCTGCACAGAACTGTCCAGTCTTTGGCCTCCACACTGACAGCAGCCATTCTGCAGTCACAAGCTCCCAGTCCTGCTCCTGTCCCTTCCGCAACTACCCTGCCAGGGACCCACCTGCCCAAGGCGCACACACCGGAGCACTCAGGCACCAAGTCATCCACACGCAGCATACGACAACAGCAGTCCAAGCGACACAGACACGAGACATCATCCCCAAAGCACACAAGGAGCATACATGCCAGCCCCACTACAAGCACATCAGAGGACACTGAGAAACAGAAACACAAGAAACATGCATCCACATTGCATACTTCATATTCCTCGCCCTCCAAGAGCCCTCCCATCCCCAAACCTGATCCAAAATCCGCACAGGAAATTGCCCTGGCTGCCATGGACCTGGTGCCTGCCACAACTGCCCCCCCACTTCAGCGAGCTGTTGTGCCCAAGACTTCCACCCCCACCCCCCTAGGAAGCATGGACAGAAAAGCAGTGAGGTAGTAGTGGCTCCGAAATGGGAGGCAGGGTAAAAGGCCACCCCCCCAACTGTACCACCAGATCTGAAGGGTTCTCACGGAAGGATCCCCGAGCACCTGCTCCACTTTCTGGAGAAGGAGGCTGTTGTGGCCACCTCACCTATCCCTTGTCCCAAGAAACTTGTGGGCTATCGTATCCCCAAGCAAGTGAGGCCCAGCCCTCCACATGCAACATCAGCCATTTAGCCTCCCCACTGCATTTCACCACCTCCCCGTGCAACGACTCCATCAGGTCCAGCAAGCCCTCAGGCTCACACAACAAGGGATCCCTCCACCTCAACAAGTTCTCCCCCTCCTAGGTCCAGTCCTCCGGCTGCCCCAGACATTCATCCCCCTCCCAGTTCCAGTTCTCCACTCAATTGAAGCAGAATCCCCCTTCACGCCCCATTCCTCCCTGAGAGGTGCCTGACCTGCCCATTTGCTGGCCCTATCCTGGTGGGATTCCCAAGGCAGTGGACTGTGTTGCAATTATCAATGTGAAATTTCAAAGCACACATGTGCGTACTTGATTTTGATTGGCAGTTGCCATTAATGTTTTGCACTTTTGATGCTGGAACAGAGTTTATCTAATAAAAAATATATTTGAGCATTGTCGATGGCCTTGTTAATAATGCAGTACAATGTATGTGTATATATTCATCGGTTCCATGCTCTGAATTCAACATTCCCATTGGCATGTACTTAATTTGATGTTGCAGGTGTTCTCAGAGGTTCCAGCAACTGATGTTCTCTTTTGACTGGCTATTGATGGGGGCACGCTGCTTGTCTGTGATGGTCTACTCTGGTTCTGTTCATTATGTTGGCTGGCCTCTAGTTTTTAACACGTCATATTTGTTTGATCTCCATCAAGATCAGCTGTTCCAATTTACATGATGACTTGAGGGGTGGACATGCTACAACATATCTGTGGGATCTGTCTTAATGTGTACACACCAGTATAGGTGTGTTGGCATGTTGGCTAGGTATGGCTTCATAGTCACATGGATGGATGTACATGTGCGCACTGGAGTCATCAGACAGTGTGAGTGTCCTGTCATTAGCAGAAGTGTATGTGCCCTTGAGCATTCCCCTTTCACACATGTATGATCCAGTTGATGAGTGCCTGTTTGTTTCCATGATCAGACACCTTCTGGAGTGTTTGTGCACATCGTGGCGTTGTTGCCGGAGCAGTGTGCAGGGTGTCATTGTTACCTCCCAGTCCTAGGGTACACCTACATCTTAGCCACATCATTTGTGAGTATGCAGAGTGTGTCACTGCAATGTCTGTGTTGTGAGTCTTGGGATCCAGCCGAGCTCTTGCTTACCTTTGTTCTCACTGTGCTGAATTACCCTGGGAAACAAACATGATATGTGAGTTTTCACATGCATTGCTGTCACTTTCCACTTTATGTGCTCCACTATGTGTTAGTCTAATTCATAGCAGTCACAGTCTTACCATTGTGGCCTACACAATGTGCGGTACTTCCAGGATGGCTTTTTGCTCTGTACACTCCTCACCTGTACAATTCTCCTGTATACACCACTTCAGTCAAAACATGTGCCACTGCATGCCATGCACATGTTTGACCCTCCCCACCACTCCATGGTGTGACACTGTACTGTGTGAGAATGATTTTTATCCAGGAGCATTGTGCCCCTCAGCACTGTTTCACTATGTGATATGTGCTATTTGAGCCTACTAGATTGAAGTCATGGTTGCTGATGTACAGTACGTCCTCTTGTCTTGTTCCATCCTTCTATATGTTTGCCTGAGTTGTGTAGCAGTAGGTGTTGGCAAAAGTGTGTAGCTGTTTGCTGCGGCACTGCTACCCCTCCTGAGTGTTAAGTGATGTGTGTGCTGTGAGGAGTTGTGATGTTCAAGTTCATGGTGGTGAATTCAGTTATGTCTGATACTGGTTTTCATGGTGTTCAGACTGCTTACTGTGCATGCACTGCTGTCAGTGGATGATGCATTGTCCTTGCCAGGTGTTATTCTCCCTGATGCATGGTATGAGGATCTTGCTAGCCTGGGAGACTGTGATGTACTTGTACAAAAATGTGGACAACATTGTTCTGCAGATTCAACGCAGCGGTGACAGGACCGCCACAGCCGGACTTGTTGCCATAATTTTCAATGGAGATGGGGGCCACAGATGCTGACGTGACATTGACAGGGCGGGCTGTGGGATTTGTATGGCCATGGCAGGAAGTGAATGTGTTAGGCCCCTCTGAAGTGCATAGACGTGACACATTCAGGGCTGTTTGCATCTAAATAGATGTCCCTGCTCCTGTAGCTGCTGCCCCTCACCCTGAACCACCTACAAGCACCTCGTTACAGCTCATTAAGGGCTGAAGTTGTGAGGGTTGACACAGCTTGGCCTAAACGCTATCAAGAAAGAAATGAGAGCCATCCACCTTATGGTGATGTAACATCAGTATGTGTTGGAATTGATGACCGTGATGGAGGATTGGGTGTATGCCAAGATTGATGCTTCCTGTTGTACTTTTATTCCTGTAAATGATCTCAAAATAGGAACTCTCGCTCTTGGCATCCAAGCACTGTATCATCTACAAGCTGACATGTAGGGAGGTGCCCCTGAGCAGGACTGGTTTAATATGTTTTTTTACTTGGATTCCCTTATGGATGTCCAAACCTTTCAAGTCATTACTTCTAGTTTTCATTTTTGTACTACTGTTGTGTCGTTTCCTACAAATGGGGGGGTTTCCTGCTGTAAAAACAGTCCTCAAATTAGGTAGTATGCAAATAGCTGGAGAATGAATAGCAGACACTACAGTAACACACCATATCAAATAATGTGACTGTCATGACATACGAGAAAAATTAAGTAGTTGAAAATTCAATTAGAGGAGGGAATGGTCATATCGGTGACTACAATGTCAATGTATATCATGAAATGTGCAGGCCCAACAGCAGCAATATTAGTAAATACGATGTTTATGTATGCCATAAACTATGCACGCATAACCATGTCAAACTAGGAAAAGCAATGTCGATGTACGCTATGACATCAATTCGAATAATAATGAGAATGTCTGTAAATATGATATCAATGACGGCCATGTTCTATGCACAAACAACAAGCCCATATCATTTCTGTCGAATTCCCCCGAGATGACCTCCCCATCAACCCCGAGTCAGAGGTATGTGGTCAGACAGGCCCTGCTTCCCAAACCCAGGCCTAAAGATTGATAATTCACAGGTGGGGTTTCACTCAGCCCGAAGACAAACGTACAACCAGGGAAAACCCTGGTTGATCCCACAGATAGGCAGCTACCCCACAAACAGGCCTGAGGAAATTGGCCCCTAAAACATGTTTGGCCAAAAAGCTCATGTTCCCAATGTACCACAAAGTTGGATGCCACTTGAAGTTACGAACACTCAGTCGTTCGTTCAATATCTTTATTCGGATTAATCAAAATCCATGAAAGCAAAATCAAAAAACATTCATCAGTTTATAAAAAGCCACTGCTTTCCACAAAATGTAAAATAGGGAAATAAAATGCAATTTTACAATTTATACAGTATTTTAAAAATGCCATATTAATCTCAGTTCAGCTAAGAAATCTCAGGTTTACATAATTTAAACGGACTTAAAACGTCTTCCTAAAATCCGTTCTAAAACATTATTTTAAAAGAAAAAAATAAGTTTGTGCGTGGAAACACCAGGTTTTTTTTTTCTTCTCTATCTCGAGGCTTACTAGTTTATCAGCATTTCCAACAACATGAGATTTAAAAACAGCCCTTTAACCCCTTCGCTGCTAGGCCTTTCCCACACCCCCACGTGCTAAGCCTTTTTTTTGGCTATTTGGGGTAGTTCGCGCTTAGGCTTCTGTAATGTTTTGACCACATAAGGTATCCATGCCAAATTTGCGTCCTTTTCTGCCAACATCATGGGGATTCTAAAGGTACCTAGGGTTTGTGGATTCCCCTGGAGGGGACCCAGAAATTAGCCAAAATACAGCTACATTTTGGTTATTTTTGGAAAAATGGGAAAAAAGTGCTGCAAATGAAAGCGTCAGTTTTTTTCCCTGAAAATGATATCAACAAAGGGTTTGTGGGGCTGAAATCACAATTTTCACAGCTTTTAGGGACTGACAGACTTTTGTCAGAAAACCAAAATTTTTTTACACAGTTTTGACATTTTACTGGGTCATAGCCTACTTTTAGGTGTTTTTTGTGCTTTCAACCTTCTTCCAGTTAATGGTAGAAATGGGTATGAAAGCAATAATGGATCCTAAAAAGCTATACATTTTAGAAATGTAGATAAAATTCTTATTTCAGGAAGGGGTCATTTGTGTAGATCCTTCAAGGTTTCTTTATAGAAAAATTGAAAATGAGTTGAAAAAAACAGCCATCTTGGGAAACCTACCAAAACCACACATTTCTGAAAACTAGACACCCGGGGAATGCCGAGGTATGGCTTGTGTGGGCCCCCCAATGTTTTCCTACCCAGAATCCCCTGAAAACCTCAAATTTAGCTGGAAAAAAACTCATTTTCTACATATTTATGCGTGGAATCACCATGCCGGCACAAATGTTCTATCCCACAGCGTTCCCCTCAGTCTCCCGAGTAAAATGATACCTCACTTGTGTGGGTGGGACAAGGGCCTGCGACTGGGAAGAGCCAAAAACATAGGAATTAAGGGTATAGCACCGAGAATTCTAAGCGCTACTTTTTTTAAAAATACGTTTTTAGCCAATTCTGCATTGGATACCTACACAAGTGAGGTATCATTTTACTCGGGAGACTGAGGGGAACGCTGTGGGGTAGGACACAAACCTATGTGGAAAATGTGTTTTATTTAAAGCTAAATTTGAGGTTTGCAGGGGATTCTGGGTAGAACATTTGTGGATCCACGCAGATTCTAGAACTTTCCACCACAAATGTGAGGAAAATGTGGTTTTTTTAGACAAAGTTTGAGGTTTGCAAGGGATTCTGGGTAACAGAACCTGGTGAGAGCCAGACAAGTCACCCCATCCTGGATTCCCCTGGGTGTCTAGTTTTAAAAAATGTATAGGTTTGCTAGGTTTTCCTAGGTGCCTGCAGAGCTAGGGTTCAAAATCTACAGCTAGGCACTTTGCAAAAAATGGGTCGGTTTTCACTGTGAAAATGTGGTGTGTCCACGTTGTGTTTTGGGCCGTTTCTTGTCGCGGGCACTAGGCCTACCCACACAAGTGAAGTACCATTTTTCTCAGAAGACTTTAGGAATGTGTGGTGGGTGGAATTTTGTGGATCCACACAGATCCCAGAACTTTCCATCACAGAAATGTGAGGAAAATGTGTTTTGAGGTTTGCAAGGGATTCTGGGTAACACAACCTGGTGAGAGGCACACAAGTCACCCCATCCTGGATTTCCTTTGGTGTCTAGTTTTCAAAAATGTACAGGTTTGCTAGGTTTCCTTATGTGCCGGCTGCTCTAGGGTCCAAAATCCACAGGTAGGCACAGTGCTAAAAACAAGCCTGTGCCTAGTGGGCTTTCTGCCACCCTGGGGGGGAGTCGGGGGGGGGGGGGGGGGTTGGGTTGCCCCAATATGCCCAGAAAGACTGTGGCTATTTTCTGGGGGGTGGGGGCAGTGGTATGCCCATTCTGGGCAGCCCCCATGCATAAAAAAAGCCAGCGTTGTCGCTAGCGCCTAGTGGGCTTTCTGCCCCCCTGGGGGGCAGATCAGGGGCCACTGCAGAAAGACTGGCATTTTTTTGGGGGGGGTGTGGGCATTGGCATGCCCATTCTGGCCTGACCTCACCCCTGAATTTAAAAAATATATATTTCCTGATGGCTAGTGGGCTTTCTGCTCCCCCCCAGGGGGGCAGATAAGGGACTATTGCCCCCATATGCCTCCCAGGGGGGGCAGAAAGACTGGAATTTCTCTGGGGGTGGGGGCAATGTCATGCCCATTTTGGGCAGCCCCCACCCCAACGTTACTAAAAAAAAAATCCCTGGCTTTTGGTGGGCTTTCTACCCCCCCGGGGGTCAGATTTGGGGCTACTGCCTCCGTCTGCCTCCCAGGGGGGGCAGAAAGACTGGAATTTCTCTGGGGGTGGGGGCATTGTCATGCCCATTTTGGGCAGCCCCCACCCCAAAATTACTAAAAAAAATTCCCTTGCTTCTAGTGGGCTTTCTGCACCCCCCGGGGTTCGAATTGGCAGCTACTGCCCCCGGGGGGGACAGAAAGACTGGAATTTCTCTGGGGGGCATTGTCATGCCCATTTTGGGCAGGCCCCACCCCAACATGAATACAAAACAAAATCCCTGGTTTCTAGTGGGCTATCTGCCCCCCCAGGGGGGGGTAGAAAGACTGTAGTGCCCAAAACAAATTGGGGGGAGCAAAGGCCCTTGCCCAAGGCCCCTCCCTGGTGTTTAGTGGGTGGATCCCTGCTTGGGGATCGCCCTCCTGGGGCGATCCCCAAGCAGGGATCCACTAGGGAGAGGTGCCATTGGAAAGGGGAGATTCTCCTCTTTCCAATGATACCCCTCCCGTCTTTCTATGTGCTTGGGGGGCTGAGATAGCCCCCTGAGCACATAGAAAGTGAAACTGAAATGAGCCTAAAGGCTCATTCCAGTTTTGGTTTCTATGAAATGACAAGAGCGCGACGTGCGCGCTGATCGTCATTTGAGGGAAACCAGGGGTAGACCCTTTCCAATGATACCCCTCCCGTCTTTCTACGTGCTTGGGGGGGCTGAGATACCCCCCTGAGCACATAGAAACTGAAATGAGCCTAAAGGCTCATTTCAGTTTCGGTTTCTAAGAAATAACGACAGCGCGACGTGCGCTCTGATCGTCATTTGAGGGAAACCAGGGGGAGAGCATCGGGAGCTGGGAAAGCTCTTCCCCCAGCTCCCGAGGCTGTTTGGGAGTAAAGGATATCCCTCTGGTGCCTGCACCAGAGGGATTTCCGGTGCCATGTGCGAGGACGGCAGGGAGCCGTCCTGCGCACACGAGCACTGATGCGCACGACGGCTCCCGGCCGTCGTGCGCATGGAAGGGGTTAAAGGATCGATGAGAAAATAAATATAACCTGTATGGGGTGCATAAATAGACCAAGAATGACCTAAACACATGGTATCATAAATAGGAAAATATAATTCTTAAAAGAGAGGACCCTCCCTCCCCTCTTCCCTTCAGCAGTGCTGCGTTTTTTCCTTATTTTTAGCGCACCTGACAAGAAACAAGCCACATTAAAACACCCTACAAGGGTTTGTAACATTTGCAGATAACTTAAGGCAGGCTTCACCTGCAAGAAACCTTTGCCTCCAAGTAATGGTAAAATGTAGCGCTGCCAAAAGATACTAAAATGGTCACAAAAAAATAAAATGCATAATGTCTTTGGTTGAGAAACTATCACAAGAACATGGCCTCTGATTTCCTATGTTATGATAACCTTGAGGTTCTGCTAAGAGCCAATGTAAAAGATTTAATCTAAAATGAGTTAAAAGAAAACGGTGGTGAGATGAAGTCACAACACTGGGGTAGGGCTCCATACCAGAGTCCTTTGTCAGTGGAATGTCAGCCCTAACCATAGACAATTGAATGTCCTTTTCTTTCCTCTCACTTTTGGCTCTTGTAAGAAATCGCTTTTTAGTCCATGGTATATATTGTTTCTTTGTTTGCTCGAATGCCCCAAATAAGGCGGCACATCCTATTCTATCCAAAGAGGACTTAACATAATGTAACCACGTGATGGTCAGGCCTTTATCCATAACAAGGCATAGTGGCCTGATTCATTTCTAATTCAGTACTCAACCAGATTGTAAACCACCTGACTATTGGGGAAGAGCCAACTTATCTGAAATATAGTCCAAACCCAGTTCTTCATGTATTACAAAGGATGCAATTGACTCTGGGAGAAGCAGCAATTTCCTTTTAAAGTTATTTTCAACGCTCTGCATCTCACTACAGTCTTTATAGCCCCATATATCACTTCCATAACTGCCGATTGACAGGCATTTGGCTTGGTAAACTTTCACCAATGCCTGAATCGGTTTGGACCCCAATCTGTTTGCAAAGCCAAATACTGATGCTACTGACCTAGTTGACAGATTTCGCTTAACCCTTCTTTGCAGGGCCCAGGAGCCTCTCTTATCCAATATTACCCCTATATATGGGAATTCTAGTCACCTCCTGCTTGGCTCCAAAAAGTTTCCTGTGACGCATATTCAATTGCCTAATAACCATGACATGGGATTTTGACTGTTTTACGTCCAAATCAAGAGATGTCATAAATTCAATAAAGGAATCAACAAGTCTTTGAAGACCGACTGCAGTTCTAGCTAGCAGAACCGTATCGTCTGCATTTATAAGGGCAGGAATTAACAGCGACCCAACCCCGGGAACACTCAATCAATTAGGACACAGCATGCACACCACACACAGTTATCACGTGCTCCTTATTCCGGGCATCTGGACACACACCGGCCCACACTAGCTCTCCCCAAGGCCGAGAGCCACCTGTGTCCGTTATCAGATGGTTGTACTTATAATTTATGACTAGGCCTAGACCCTGATGCTCTCTAAAAATATGAAATCGATTTATTGTACCTCACAAACTGTATACATAATCGCCCAAAACATCTGTACATTGAGACGGTCTTCAGACGCTACTCTATTGATGCTTTCCCGGCCATTGCGTTTAATTAAACCAACTTGTTCCTGTTTTGCCAAACGCCTCTTGTGTTCATTTCTTCAAGGAAAATGTATATCTGAGCAACAAGCCCACAGAGTTAGAACCAGGTCTTCAAGTTTTACAGAACTAGGTCATCTAAGTGCAGCTTCGCAAAGATTCTGGTAGGGCATGCCATAAATTTGGGCACAAGTATGCAAAGGATCAGCCAGCCATGCACACCAGGTGGTTTCTGGGCACTTTGTAGAGGGATCGATTAAGTGACCAAAGTGTGCGCACGGGTTGGTAAGTCACCACCAGGTCTTGGATGTATTGCGGTCTTGTATCGGATCTGGCCTTGTGCATAAAGCACAAGGCTTTGAATTATATTCTTTTATCCATGGTGAGCCAATGCAGCTCGCAGAGGAGGTTCGATGCAGATGAACACTTAGAGAGGTGATAGGAGTCTGACTGCAGAGTTCTGTAGCATTTGTAGGCATCGAATGCAGACCTTGTCTGCTCCCAAATACAGGATGTTTCAGTAGTCTATTCTTGATAGAATAAGGGCTTGGATCACTGTTTTTTGGGCTGATGAAGGAATCATCCAAATGATTTTGTTTTTCCCACTTCAGCACAGCGAAGCACGTGGCAGCCACCTGTGGCTTCATTGACACTCTCATGCAGCCAGAAACTAAGGTTCTTTACCTTGAGGGACAGCACAGGGAGAGGACAAAAGCCTCTGACCAATGCTGCAGGCCCATATCCGAGGATTCTTGCCTAAGACCATTACCTCCTGTTTTCTCGCTGTTGAGCTTGAGTGAGTTGTTGCTCATTCAGGCAGAGATCTGACTCGAACACAGGGTCAAGGCCCTGCTGCTGTACCCCTGTGCAGATGACAGGGAAAAGATAGTTTCCGTGTCATCTGCATAAGAGAACAGTGTTCGCCCGCAGCTCTCAACCACTTCTGTGAGGGTCTGTACATATGTTACATACCTTTGGGCTGGGAGCTGAGCCCTGGGGAACTCCTGAGTTGAGAGCATGTGGCTCTAGCCTGGTACTGGCTGAGAGAACCTGAAATGAACGATCACTCAGAAATGAGGTCATCCAGGCTAATGCTGTTCCTTGTAGACCAACCATCTTCAGCCTTTCTAGGAGCATGGAGTGGAACACTGTGTTGAAGGCCGCACTGAGGTCTAGTATAACCAGCGTGGCTGTACACCCCTCATCCAGGAGTTGCCTGTTCTGTGACTCCAAGGAAGGTGGAGTCAGTACTGTATCCGGCCCTAAAACCTGACTGTAATGAGTGGAGAAAGTATTGGTTTTCCACAAAGGTTGTGAGATGTGCATTCACGTGCTTCACCAGGAAATGTGAGAAGAAGGGCAACATTGAGTTTGGTCTGCAATTAACCCAAATGATGAGATCAAGGTTAGGATTTTTTAGAAACGATAACACCATGGCATGCTTCAATGCCGGCAGGATGGATCCTTCTTGCAGTGAAAGAGCAGCACTGATCACAATTTGGAGTAAGTCCGGATCCAGGAGATTGAATTTGGATGGTAGGAGCGGATGAACTGGAGAGCCTGATTTGATTGACTGATGTAAGTTCAAAAACTGAGGGGTGTCCAACAAAGACAGCAACTCTATTTATTTTAGGAGTGGCTGAAGGCACGTACAATGTTTTATTTTCACCTCTTAAAATATGCTCACATGTATTGAGGTGGAGGAGATGTTGACAGCCTGCCTTTAGTCTTTTGAACCCTATCCAGGTGAAGTTGGATAGCAGCCACCTTTTTAATGAAGTGTGCCTGTTCTTTGCACTGTGCCGGAGACAGCCAGGGCATTGGAAATGTTTTTCCCGAGTCAGAGAGTTCCTTGACCACATTGAAAAGGGTTTTCGGGCAATGGAGATTTTGTCCGAGTAGAAGGACACTCGGGCTGCCTTGCAAAGCCTGTGATAGTGTTTCAGAGCTGTTTTATATTCAGCCTTTAAGTCCTCATCATAGGACTTTCTCCAGTCCCTTTCCAAGCCCTTGAAGCACTTTTTCTCCAGGTGAAAGTCTTCATTAATCCATGGGGCATCGGGGTGAAGTCTCAGTAAGATTCTTAGAGTTACTGGCAGGATTGCCTCTAGAGAATCCTTAATCCAGCGATCGACCAAAGGCTGATCTAAGTTAGCTGTCTGTTTCAAGTCTGGTGCAGTGCTACGAAGTTGTGCGTTCAGACTGGGGGTGTCTAATTTAGCCCAGTTTCTGGACTTGACTAGAGGTTTGGCTGATCTTGTTGAAGTAATAGCTTGACTCCTGATGGCAAAAGGTACTTCCAGATAATCTGACCATGGCAGTGGCAAAGGTGGGTGTCTGGTGAGGTTCATGATGTTGGAGAAGATGGGGTCAAGGAGAAGACCCGCCTCATGAGTGGGTGCTGAGTTGATAAGACCTCGATTAGGCACACTCGGGCCCTCTATCAGTGTTTTGGCCAAATTACATGTGGGAACTTCAAGATTGATGTTCAGATCTCCTAAGAGTGTAAAATTGGCACACTTGAGGATATATCGGGACAGTACTACTGCCCAAATTATTGTGAGGTGCATGTAATAGGACTTTGCAAGGTTGATCTTTACTGTGCTTCACCAAGTATGTATCTGAGAAAAGCCTGCACTGTTCATGTCTCCCCTGTATTTGAAAGAAGATCTCATTGTTACGGCCAATTGTTTTTGTAAGTGATGTTTGTACTACTCTTGTTTGGGCTGGTGAGTAATTTTTCCTTTGCTGTTGATTGCACTCTTCCTGTACAGCTCATGAAGAAAGATTCTAAAGCCGATATCTTAGTTAGTCTCTTTGATAAAAGGGTAGTATCCAGAATTCCTCAGATTTGCCATACAAAGTCTGAGCCTGTGAGAAAACGAATGATTTACTTCTCTGTGAGGCCTTAGTTGGTAGCCTTTATGTAGCCTTGGGAATAGGTTAGGTATCTGAGTCTGTATCATTACCTTAACATAAAGGATAACTTTTAGTTATTTAACTGATGTTGTAAATTCTGTGTATCCTGAGGAATAATTTTGCTTTGAGATTCTTTAGCAATTAGAACCTGCGAGGGGCCCTCCAGTTAAAAACCCTAAGTGTGCAAGATCTATGTCATTTGAGGAGTGCCGATGCTGTCAGATAGCTAAACGTGAAACTTCTACCCGAGCTAGAGCCAAATTAATTTGAATCATGTCAGCTTTGTTTTATATTGTAAGGCTTACATCTTGAACACTAAAACACAGGTCATAAATTACTACATAAAGTTTAAAACTTCAATAGAGCTGTGCTATTCCTCTTGTGCTATACATCAAAAACTACAATGAAAACAGAATAAAAATTCATCCTGTACTTTTGACTTGTATCGCCCATGATATGATTGGTCTATCAATTTTGTGACTTCGATTCTTTATTTCGGTCTATTTCAAACCATAAAAGACACATAAAATACATCTTACATTACAAAACTTTGACTTCGGAGAAATAAAAAATATATTACACTACCATAATTTCCTATAAAACATCTCCATAGAATAAATCAACCTGGCTTTGACATACTTCCCAACTATGAGAGAAAGGTTGAGACATTGCTCAACAGTACCTATCCCAGTGTGGAAACGATATTGAACTAGGGAGAGTAATTAGATTCAGCCCAGGTCTCTAAACTGGAAAGGAGAACCGGCCCTAGTATCTTGGAGGTTGAATCTAGTAATGAAATGGGTTACTAACAGATTTGATCGGTTTTCTCTCCTTTTTTAAAAATGGGAACAATAACCGATTCCCTCCAGGAAGGTAGTATGGGGCCAGCAAACAAAGCACGTAAAACATGTGATAAGAGGTACCCATAAGTCTGTGTTTGCTTTAAAGCGGTCCATTGGGATGTTGTCTGGGCCTTGAGCTTTACTTGCCAGGCTATTTTTAATGGCGGTAGCAACTTTTGGCTCTATAGAAAGACCAAGTACAGTAATAGCCGACATGTCTATTGCAGTCTCCAGGGTTTTACCATAAATGGTATTAGGGGAATTTCCTGAGTCAAAAGGTTTTGAAAAGTGAAATACACAGGATTCAACAGAGATTATACATTCTTACTTAGGAGAATTATGATTAGTAAACAAAAAGGGTGATTAGACACTTCCCAAAACAGAGTTTGGTCATTCAGCCTTACCACTGCTTCCAACTCATCCTAAGCCCCTTTTTGGATTTGCTCCTTTCTAAGGCAGAGATCTTCTTTATAAGACCTTCTAGCAAGTTTAATTAGGTCATTATCTCTGGGATAAGCCGTAAGTGCCCTTTTTAAGATTTCCGCACACAGCAGAACACGTGGTATTAAACTATCTACATGGTTTGGGGACTCCTTCTCAACATTCCTGGCCAAGAGGAACTTGGATACCCTTTGTCAGGGAGTAATATAACCATTAATACCCATGGATGAATCTGCTTCTGGGTCTAGGCAGCAACAAAAAGCCGCTCTTCAACCTGAATTAATTCTCCTAGAGTTTGAGGTTTATTTTGTTCTATCTTAATCTTATACCCGAGTTGACTAAGTAAGCTATCTCCCCATGCTCCTTAGTTTTATTAGTTTTTATTATATTCAGATTCATTACTAAGGATAATAATCTATGGTCACTCGCACAATTAGTATAAATGGAAAAGTTACCACTTAAAGATGCAGGGTCATTACTATAAAATCAATGGTGCTACATTTGCCATTTCCATGAAAAGTTGGGAATGTTAGACAATGCTTGGGGGCTAAATCCGTTATAAATAATAGTTTGTGTTTAGCAAGAATCCTATTAGTAACTTCCCCGTAGGGGGTGTGACTAAAATGAGTAAGGTGTTCTCCTTTCATATCCAATAAGCCACAAACCAGCTGGCCACTAAATTTGCAAAGTTTAAGAATAAAATCACCTGCTCACAACAATGAAATCTGATAATTCATCTTTAAGAGGATAGATGTAAGGAGCTCATCAAGTTCATCGACCACCTCAGTTAATCTCTGATAAATTGTTTTTATAATAGCTGATTACAAGTTCATAGAGTCCACAGAGGTTAAGAGAAAGATTTGAAACCGTGTGGAACTGTGTATTTATTTAACCTTCAAAAGACGCAGTTTTGTTGACACCATTACTGCTGGTCCCCCTCTAGCCCGCCCAGCTACCGATAGAACAGCAGGTCTACAATAAGTGTGAAAAATATCCACTACTAAGGGTGCCACCAGCCAGGTTTCCTGCACACAAAATAAATTAGTTGTCTACTAAGGTTAACCAGTTTGGGCTATTGAGCTTCTTGCACACACCAGCAATATTCCAGGAGATAAAGGAAACCACACCTCCCCTGACAAATCTTTTGATAGGGCAGGCATTAAGACAACTTCAATACCCCCTTGTGCTTCAGTCAGTCCAGGTTGTTCGTAGGGTTTAAGACCTTGAAGTGATTTTTGCTTCAATATTGAAGATGCCTGAGCTGACCGTCTTTCACTATCACATGGGCAGCATTTGAACGGTCTGGACTAATTGGTTTATAAGAGAACCCCAATGGGAGGTCCTGCATAACCTTGGTGTAAGTATGCATGCAACTAAAACTGTTCAAGAGAAGTGCCACAATCCTTGGTTTTCTCAAATTTATCACTATACAGTCCACCATTGGTTTACCTGGGTCTTGACCGTCTCACTTAACCCTTCTAACTAATACAATTTCCTTGTGCAGGTCTTCCATCCACCCAGAATTTTTCATCAGCCAGTGACCCACGTTTGTTTTCAATCTTCCCTGCTGCTAAGTTAGGTACATTCCTTAAGAACATATGGCATACATGCAGGTGGTAAGTGCAGATGAGTATCAGGAGTAGAGGAGGATAAGCCATCCATAATTACCTTATCATATGAAGGTGAGACTTTGTCAGTTGATTTGTTTTCATTATCATACAGGGGACTAACTTATTGCATTTCATCAACTGATGACTGGTTAATTTAAACATGACGATCAGAAGTGTGGAATTTATTTCTCTTGAAGCCAAGATTTAAAGATTAACCTAGGGGCGCTATTATTATGATGACTCTGCTTAGGCAGGCTTTGTAGGTTTAGGTTTCCCTCCATTCTGTCCAATCGGCCTTGTATATCCGGACAGCATTTTTGTAACCTGCTGTCCAATTTATTAAAGAAAGATGTGCAAACTTTTTATAGAGACGCGCAACAAGAGAATTGACCTAGTGCCACTGAAGGGCCTTCCCCGCCTTGCGCAGACAATGTTGGACTTTTGCAGCTTAAAACATGTTGGTCATTGACCCTCACAAAAGAGTGCTCCATTGTTCTTGGTTGCTTTGATGCGAGTGTCTTTTCATTTCCTCTTGGAAGGAGGGAGATTAATGTTAGCCGTACAAGGCTCCATTTTCAACTGGGGATTGTTGCTAATGGAGGGATTTTGTATGGTACTGGATTTCCTTCTTGTAAAACAGTGTCCCTGCTACCATTTGAAGGAATATTTCCATCTTGAGTTAACTTTGCACTTTCCACAGCAGCTTTAACTGGCAAAGCCGGTGACCGAGCTAGAGACTGGAGTTAGACTATACATTCCTCCACCAAATCTAGTTTGGTATTAATCACACCCATAACAGAGTTAAGGTAGTTAGTAATGGATGGAGGGGTTTGGGGCACTTGATTAGATCCCCCTTTGCCATTATTGGATTTTATTTTTCTCTTTTCTCAAAATACAAGAAAATACCTTCCTAACAGAGCTGAAATCAAAGGAGCAAGGGCTTGGCCCAGCAGGGCCTCTTCTGTGCTCGGACGGGCCCGCTCTTGGCCCTGTCTTCGCCCAGGTGTGTCCCATTCGCGGGAGGCAGCTCACGCTTTATAGAGCTTCCCCCATCCCCGTGACCTCTGATTTTCCTCTGGGCTGGGGGATTGTTTTGAGATGAAGTCTTGGCAATAGACGCAGCCCACAAGTGTCACCGATGTGACCATGCATTTGATGGATGACTCAAACTATTTTCACATTCTGTAATTTAAAATCTTGCAGTTCCTGATTATTTTCAGTCTGTGTGTGCCTTCTAAAGTGGTTTCTGGTGCATCTTCACATGTTTAGCATTACATTTTTAGCAGTGTCATTCCTTCAGATGATTTAACACAGGCATCTCTGTATCAGTTTCTGCTTAAGCTTTAATACTTTGAGGGTGACCAAGCTGTCAGATCACTTGCTTGGCTTGTGAGACCTGAAGAAAGGGGCTCGTCAGCTGACAACCTGCTTTTGACCTCCAGAACTCTATTCTCGGGTCTTGTTTCAAGTGTTTTACTTCTCTCCATTCTTGAAATCCGTCTGCTGGTTCTCAGCTACTGTGGTAGGATGGCAGGGGAAGCACAACTTATTCCGCTGCTCCCCTGTGCCCATTCTGATTTGTGTATCATTTAGATCTTGTACTTATTGGCCTGCAATATTGAGTAGTTAAGTAGGTAGACTAATGGGATTTGCAAGGTAGACACGCAAAAAACAATCACATTTTGTTTCCCATTTATGAAAATGATTCAATATGCAGGATTAAGATTTGTAGTAGAGTGAAGCGTTTCTCCTGGTTGGGACTTAACCATATGTACACCAGGTCTAAGAGTACAGCCAAGTCTCAGAAAATGTTAGATCTAACAGTTTATTATTTGCCAAACTTAGCTAGACAGAGAAGGATGCTATACATTTCGTACCTATGGGACGATGTCCCTGAAGTGTCTAGAAACATCTTAGTGGCCAGGAGAAATGAAGGTGCGAAGCGGACTCCTCAAGCTCCTGTCTCTACTCCAACTTCAGAAAGTCACTGGTCATTACATAAAAACTGCAATACTGTATCATTACCTGACATTTTACTTCATAAGAATATAGCACTATAAACGGAGTGCCTCCCTTTCCTCTTGTTATATAAAGGCAGGAGTTATGCTGTGTGTATAAGTGCTCCGGGTGGAGGCCTTTGCGTTCATGGGTGTGAAGATATGGAGTAATGTTGGTTCTGTCGGGTACAGAATCGCTTTCTTTCTTACTGAATAAAAAACTTTAGCGAAAAATAAACAAATATTCAAACATTTGTGTCATAGCAGTTAATGGAGAGAGATTTATGTATCTAGGGATGGATGACATCTGAATGATCATTTTTAACCAGCAATGCATCACTGTATATATCTTTTTCACAACCAGCACTTTTTTGCACCTTGTCACCTTAGCACTTGCGCCGTTTTGTTTATTACTTGTGACAGCCTCTTAGTGTCATTTATACACTATAAAATGTAAAAAGGGAAAAAAGTGATTTTCCCTCAATATATTCCTTTGATTTATTCATTAGTGTTTCTTTGTTTTCTCTTTTTTTCTCCATTAACTGCTATGACACAAATGTTTGAATAATTATTTATCTGTTTTGTGTGAAGACAGTCTGTATTACAACCGCTGTAAGTGGAGACATTGTTTTTCTGTCAAAAGCTAGGACTTGTATGATCTGTCTTGTATGAACAAAACTCAGTTTCATAAATTCTGAATCGGACATCTGTGCTGATCCCAAGTAGTGATGCCTCAACAAGGTGTAGAATATTTGGATGCTTCTCTTATGTTTGAACTGTGGTTGAAGTTCTTGCAAGTTGATGGCTTTTGCACATTGTTGTCCTTTTTGCTTAAAAATGATGTAATATGAGATATTGCATTTTCATAGATTTGTAATTGGTAACACTTATTAAATGTAAATGGTCCTAATAGGGGTACCCCAAAATTGGTTGTTTCTAAACCCTCAATAATCCTTAGAATGACACTGCCTGTGTACTGGCCTAAGAGGGCATAAATTATCTGAAAATGGTTAATAAATTCCAACTTGTTCCAAACAGGGGCCCTCAAAATATGTTTGGCTCAGGGTCCCTAAAATTCTTAGGATGTTCCTGCCTTAGGATGATCTGCCATTGCCACCACCTGGCACATATCCAACAGCAATCCCTGAACGCAATGGTCAATATTTTTAACAGATATTTTCATTTGTTGCACTGGCTGGCCCCATGCGACCTATGACCTATTCTTTGGGCAGCTTTCCAGCACCTTACCAATTGGTGAATTGCACTCCATTTCTGCCGATGCCCCAGTTAAACTGGAGGGCTATGACTCCCGTGCCAAAGCTACCGATGCGGACGACAACCCAGTCTCCATTGGTACTACACTCTTCTCTTTAGGTGCCAGAATTATCATGGTCTCCAGTGCCCCATTCAATGTCATTGTCACCACAATCTGCTCCACCGGTTCCACAACCACTGCAGACACTGCCACAGATGTCTCCAAAGATGCCACGTCCGTAACTCCACAGCCAGTTCTGGTGCCCACAGTACCTTTGGACCCCATCCACAAAAAAGGCAGCAAACAGAAAACCGAGAATTACAGGCCAATTAGCCAGATAGATGTACTCCAAAAAATCTACGCCAGACAGTTATTGAACAGGCTCGATGACTGGATAGAGACTAACAATATTTTGTCCCCGTACCAGGCAGGATTCAGATCTTGCACTAGTATAGTAGATCAAGTCTTCAGACTTTTGTGCATCATCTGGAAATACGTCAAGATAAAGGAGGGCCATATTTACGTAGTTTTTGTTGACTTGAGGGCGGCTTTCGACCTTGTACCCAGATGTCTACTATGGGACTCATTAAAAAAATTAGAAGTTCCCCCTTGCCTATTAACACAGATAAAAAGGTTGCACAATGGAAACTATGCTAGAGTCCGTTGGGGCATGAATTGGGAACTCGCAGAACCAATCCCCATAGATAGAGGAGTGAGGCAGGGATGTGTACTTGCTCCCACTCTGTTCTCACTCTACATCAATGACGTGGTAAGCCATCTACAAAAAACTGGAAATGACCCTCCCAAATTGAATGGGAACTTGGTACCGGCACAGCTGTTTGCAGACGATACCATCCTGATTTTGCAGACTCCAAAGGGATTACAAAACTTGATGGATGATTTTAATAGATATTGCAACGCAAAAGGTCTAGAAATATACACTAGTAAAACCAAGTACATGGCCATAAACCCACACAAGGGTTTCAGAAATAATTTCAAGTTGAGAAATCGGAGAATAGAACACGCCACTAATTTTACTTACTTGGGCATATTACTTGACTCCAAATTAGCATGGAATCAGCAAGTCAATCAATCCGCACTACGGCTAGCCCAAGGGGCAGGGGCAGTCCTCAAGAAGTATAGTTTGTCCTCAAGTAAACCTGTGACACCAGCGCTCGAGCTATACAAATGCAAGGTCCAGGCGGCAGCACTGTATGGATCAGAGCTTTGGGGCATTAGTGACACCAAACAATTAACGACTGGGGAAAACAAGTTTGCGAGGAGAATACTGGGGCTGCCCCTATCAACACCACTCATTCCAATGTTCCATGATTTAAACATGAGGCATATAGGGCATATTACAACGTTACGACCACTGCTTTATTGGATACGTTTGTGGATAACACCAGAATTAGTAGCATATAGAGAAGGCGTACGAGAACTGTTGGCCATTGACACACGCTTCACCTTCTCTTGGCTAAGATTTGTAAGGAAATGGCTCATAGAGTTAG
This sequence comes from Calotriton arnoldi, assembly GCA_963921515.1. Taxonomy (NCBI): domain Eukaryota; kingdom Metazoa; phylum Chordata; class Amphibia; order Caudata; family Salamandridae; genus Calotriton; species Calotriton arnoldi. The sequence continues at coordinate 1,283,113 of CAWUFW010004770.1, forward strand.
GTCTCGGATCATACTGGGCTGAGCCGCATAGTTTAACATCAAGTTGCAAAGATACACTAAAGAGAACGTACTGGCAACACATACTGGATGCACTCCACTGTGACCCGAGAGTAGGAAGGTTAACAACTCGATTCCTTGCCATTAAACCAAACCCGAGTCGCGAAGAACTTCTTGACAATGTACAGCCGTTCCTAGCAAGAACTCTGTATCTAAAGTTAAGGTACAACATCTTGCAGACTGAGTCATACAGCAATCTGGGGGGCTAAGGTAGACCGCTCTTGCACTTTATGCACTACGCGCACTTTAGGGTCCATATCCTATTCTTCTGCCCAGCTTATCATATGGCAAGGAGGAAATGGATCCGGCCGTTATGCAATTCATTGGGATTCAGAAAGCACAAAGAGGCATTGAGGATGTTGACAACTAGTACTGCACCACATGTCATATTTGCCCTATCACAATATTTGTTTATAGTAGGGCTCATAAGAAGCAAAGTGGGGCTAAAGCTGTGATGTCCCAAGGACCAACGCACCTATGACTGTGAAAGTATCCTAAACTGTATAAATCAACCAGTCATTTCTCTATTTGTATTGTTCTATATGAAGTTTTTATTTAATTTGAAAAGAGAAGCTACTGGAGTGGTAATAATGGAATGTTCAGTGATTGGTTTAAATTGTCCTAATTGAAATTGATGATTATTTTATTGAGAACACTTTTATATACTGTTTGACGAATTTTAGATTGTATTGTGTATGATTGTATTATGAAACTTTTATGGCCTTTGGCCGAAATAAAGTATTTACTACTACTACTAGCTTTGGACCTGCTTCCCTTGATGGCTCACCAATCCTGATGAGAAGCATGAAGATTGGTGGAGGAGGAAAGACTTTCTATGGGGACATTGACCCTCCTGAACAAACCAATACTATCCTGGGTCAGCCTACAATGGACTATGAAGGCTTAAGAGAAGCCAGTTGTCTGGACACATCCCCTCCCAGTTGGAATTACTATCCCCTACAGGTCTCCCTCTGCCAGTGGTAACCTCTTACCACTCAGTAATATGCAAAGAAGCAGAGATGTTAAACTGGTCTCTACCATCAACTAAAGTAAAGTCCAATATTCTCACTTAAGTACTTCACTATGCTTCCCATTCCTCAGAACCTCTTCTCCCTCTTAATGAGGCCATGCCAGAACAGATTGGGAAAAGCGAACTACTTCTACAGCAGTTTCATGACCTATTGCTTGCCATTATAAGTCTGCTCTTGGGGATCTGGTCCTTTCTTAGCATTACTCTCCAGAAAGCTTGTTGTGCAGGCTTCTAAAAATAGGGAGCATTATGGCAAGAAAATTTTCCCAGCAGTCAGTATGGCTCTGAACTCCCTCAATGCTACCTGTCTCCTTGACAGGTACGTTCATGTCTTAATGGAATCTGCCCAATCAGTCATCTCTAATTTATAAATGTACATTCAATCTCATTTAAGTGATTTCTGTTACATTAGGAGGGTGCTTATGCTCTTTTACATTAACTACTACAGTTTCTTTAGTAGTTTCCCTCCCATAACATGCATTAGAATAATATTTTGTACATTTCCAATTAATATGTTCAGTAGAAGAATTTTCTTGACTGTAGTTGTATCCTATGTAACAGTAACAGTTTCCTTTTCTGTGAAGTTATACATTTTGCACCTTCTGTCAGTCTTTATTTAATGTAATAATATGAATATAGATAAATAGTTATTTACTAAATGTTCTTTATTAATATACAGTTTAATTGACAATTTGTATTTTTTCCAAAACTTACATGTTCAGAGAAGGTTTGTGTTCTTTGAAACTTTTCCTTCAGCAAGCTTCTTCGTGAATCAGGTATTTTTTTCTGTTGGAAGAGAAAGTAGTTTTATTTATTGCATATATTATATATTTGATATTTAATGATGTTTAGGTTATTTAGGCTTTTTATTGTTGCTGTTCCAGTACGTTTAACCCCTTCGCTGCTAGGCCTTTTCCCCTCCTGTGCTAAGCCTTTTTTTGGCTATTTGGGGTAGTGCGCGCTTAGGCCCCTGTAACTTTTTGACCACATAAGGTATCCATGCCAAATTTGCGTCCTTTTTTTTCTAACATCATGGGGATTGTAAAGGTACCCAGGGTTTGTGGATTCCCCTGGAGGGGACCCAGAAATTAGTCAAAATACAGCAAAATTTTGGTTTTTTTGGGAAAAATGCGAAAAAAGGGCTACAGATGAAAGCGTCTTGATTTTTCCCTGCAAATGGCATCAAAAAAGGGGTTGTGGTGCTGAAATCACCATCTTCCCAGCTTTCAGGGACAAGCAGACTTTTGTCAGAAAACCACAGTTTTGGCATTTTTCTGGGACATAGCCTATTTTTGCTATTTTTTGTGCTTTCAACCTCCTTCCAGTTAATGGTAGATATGGGTATGAAACCAATAATGGATCCTGGAAAGCCATACATTTCTGAAAAGTAGACAAAATTCTGAATTCAGCAAGGGGTCATTTGTGTAGATCCTTAAAGTTTTCCTTATAGAAACTAACAGTTAAATAAAGGAAAAATTGAAAATTAGTTGAAATAAACAGCCATTTGTCTCAACGTTTTCACCTGTAACTTCTTCTAATTATGACAGCTATTTGAAGGCAATATACCGTTATATCCGCTGGACCTTTCTGGTTGTGGGGATATATAGGACTTGTAGGTTCACCAAGAACCCGACGAACCCAGAGCCAATAATTGAGCAGCATCTTGCAATGGTTTTTTATTATGTACCGGGTATATAGCAATTATTTTGGGAAAATGTATACATGGAAAAATTGTTATGAAAGACACCTATGTATTTCTGAAATGGGAACAAAATGTAGATTTTAGAAACAGTAGATATTTGCACATTTCCGAAATTGGGAGTACCCATACTAGCATGAGAATTATAGGTCATTTTTCAAAATGACTTATTTTTTACACATTGTCTTTCATTTGGAAGGCAGAAATGCATCGAAAGTCAATAGGTAATAACAGTTGCTCTACAATTCTGTGTTACCCTAAGTCTCCCGATAAAAATGGTACCTCACTTGTGTGGGTAGCCCTTGTGCCCACAACAGGAAATGGCTCAGAATGCAACGTGGACGTACCACATTTTCACAATGAAAAATTACCCTTTTTTGCAAAGTGCCTAGGTGTAGTTTTTGAACCCTAGCTCTGCCGGCACCTAGGGAAACCTAGCAAACCTATACATTTTTGAAAACTAGACACCCAGGGGAATCCAGGATGGGGTGACTTGACTGCCTCCCACCAGGTTCTGTTACCCAGAATCCCTTGCAAACATAAAAAATTGTCAAAAAAACCACATTTTCCCCACATTTCTGTGGTGGAAAGTTCTGGAATCTGCGTGGATCCACAAATTTCCACCCACCCCGCGTTCCCCAAAGTCTTACGAGAAAAATGGTACCTCACTTGTGTGGGTCGGCCTAGTGCCTGCGACAGGAAACGGCGCAAAACGCAACGTGGTCACACCTCAATTTCGCAGTGAAAAATGACCCTTTTTTGGCAAAGTGCCTAGCTGTAGTTTTTGAACCCTAGCTCTGCCGGCACCTAGGGAAACCGAGCAAACCTATACATTTTTGAAAACTAGACACCCAGGGGAATCCAGGATGGGGTGACTGGACTGCCTCCCACCAGGTTCTGTTACCCAGAATCCCTTGCAAACCTAAGAAATTGTCAAAAAAACCACATTTTCCCCACATTTCTGTTGTGGAAAGTTCTGGAATCTGCGTGGATCCACAAATTTCCACCCACCCCGCGTTCCCCAAAGTCTTCTGAGAAAAATGGTACCTCACTTGTGTGGGTCGGCCTAGTGCCCGCGACAGGAAACGGCGCAAAACGCAACGTGGTCACACCTCAATTTCGCAGTGAAAAATGACCCTTTTTTGGCAAAGTGCGTAGCTGTAGTTTGTGAACCCTAGCTCTGCCGGCACCTAGGGAAACCTACCAAACACACACATTTCTGAAAAGTAGACACCCGGGGGCTTCCATGGAGGTATGGCTTGCGTGGATCCCCCAACGTTTCCTTACCCAGAATCCCCTGCAAACCTCAATTTTAGCTGAAAAAAATCACTTTTTTCACACATTTTTGTGTGGGAAAGTGTGGCATCACTGGCCTCACACAAATTTCCTACCACCCAGCGTTCCCCCAGGTCTCCCAATAAAAATGGTGCCTCACTTGTGTGCGAGGCCCAAGTACCCGCGACAGGCAAGGGCCCACAACGTAGTGAGGCGACCTCAAAATGGCCTTTCACAAAACGACCTGGTTTTGCAAGGGGGGTCACCTGGGTTTTTGGAACCGTGCTCGGTGGCCATCTAGGGAAACCTACCAAACCCACACATTTCTGAAAAGTAGACACCCGGGGGCTTCCAGTGAGGTATGGCTTGCGTGGATCCCCCAACGTTTCCTTACCCAGAATCCCCTGCAAACCTCAATTTTAGCTGAAAAAAATCACTTTTTTCACACATTTTTGTGTGGGAAAGTGTGGCATCACTGGCCTCACACAAATTTCCTACCACCCAGCGTTCCCCCAGGTCTCCCGATAAAAATGGTGCCTCACTTGTGTGGGAGGCCCAAGTACCCGCGACAGGCAACCTTGTTTAGGGTGCGCATCACACTTTTCATGCAGACTGAGGAGGAGATCCACGACAAGTACAGGCTGGACCCAAAGAGCATTTTGGACTTGATAGATGAGCTGAAACCCCATTTGGAACACCCAACAGGCAGGACCCAAAGCATTCCAGCCCATGTGCAGGTAGTGTGCTCACTACACCTGCTGGCCTCAGGCAGTTTTCAAGGGGTGATAGCTGCGGCAGGTGGGGTGTCCCAGAGTTGCCTGTCACGGTTCTTCCGTGCATTCCTAGATGCCATGGTACAAAGGCTACGACACCACATACATTTCCCCACCACACAACAGGATTTACAACAGACACAACTGGACTTCTACCAGATTGCGCACTTCCCCCACGTAATTGGCTGCATTGATGGGACCCATGTGGCTCTCACCCCCCCATCAAACAACGAATATGTCTTCCGTAACCGCAAATCGTACCGTTCGCTTAACATTCAGGCCATCTGCAATGCCAGGCATGTCATCACTGACATTGTGGCTAAATTCCCAGGGAGCACCCACGACTCCTTCATCTTCAGGCACAGTGGGATGTACGGACGTCTCACTGCTGGCGAGTTTGGTGAGGGCTACCTCCTAGGTAAGTGCATGTCAAACCTCCCATAATCAAGTACATCACTGGTGTGTGGGCCATTGACTGACCTCTCATTAATGTTCCTGCAGGTGACGGTGCCTATGCGGTGCGGGAGTTCATCCTGACGCCATACCTAAACCCAGCCAATGCCAGGGAGTGGCGTTACAAACGTGCACACACATCTACACGCTGTGTAATAGAGCGGACTTTTGGGATCCTTAAAAGCAGGTTCCGCTGCCTGCATAAAAGCAGAGGGGCACTCCAATACAGCCCGGAGATAAGCTGCAAGATTGTGGCCACATGCGCAATGCTACACAACATTGCAGTGAGGAAAGGCATCCCAGTAGAACTGTCAGAAAGTGACACTTCTGACGATGATGACCCATGTCCCCCTGGAAGACCTGCAGTTGGAGTTGGGGCAGCTGCGGGATGACAGAGACGTGATGAGAGAACCCATAACTATTTCTAGGTGAGTAATAATGACATGAGGCATGGGATATTTGGTTTCAGGTCTGTTTATTCAAGCCCTTACATGCAGGATAGAATATCGTCACACAGCCTGAGAGACTCCATGCATCCCACTATGTGTAGCACATGTTATGTCCACAATGCAGGTCTGTGTGCAAGACAGGAGTCCTGTTGGAATGGGTTACCTCACCCTTTGGCATTACTCAGTTTTGGCAGTTCATCTTCTCCTGTTACGGCCTGCTGGTGCCTGCTCTGGGTGCTGACTGGCCTCCCATGAGTCCACAGGTGTAGCTCCCTGTCTCCCACTGCGCCGTCTTGGCCCAGGCACTGGTGGTGTCATGCTGCTCCTGCTGGATACCTCCTCGCTATCCTCTGAGACCTGGAGTGCTGGGCCACCTGTGTTGGCTGTCTGCATGTGTTCCACGGCACTGGTGACCTGCACCAGGTCTTTCGCCACATCCTGGCAGCAGTGGGCATCTCCACTTGCATGCTGACGGTGCGACGTGTCAGCTGGCTAGTGGCCGTGCACAGGCGGTTCACCGCCTTGGTGTAGCTGTGCAGTCGGCTGTCCGCACGTTGCCTCACCCTGTGCCTGTCTGCCTTGTCCCTCTTTAATGTGGCACACAATTTATGGGTAGCACCTGCCATGGTCATGATGCCCTCCCCCATGTAACGTATGCTTTTGTTAACTGTGCACAGCTGCCGATTAATGGACGGCAGTGATTTTTGTTGCAGGCGCTGTACCTGCAGCATGCAGCCCTCCAGTCCAGCAAACATCGTGTCTTCATCTTCAGTGCCAAAGCTGGTGCTGGCACGTGGCCTGCGTCTCGCATCTCCATGCACTCTACGTCGCAGTATGGGCTTTGCCGGGACCTGTGTCACACGCTGCCCTGTCTCTGCCTGTGCTTGTTCATCGCCTGTGGACTGTGTCTCTGCCTGCTGTGGTGGCACAGTGGTGCGCTTCCTCCTTGGGACAGGTGTGCTCTCTGTGCTGTCATCTGGCTCCCCCTGCCCTGCCTGCTCAACTGTTACTTCCACCTCCTCATCTCCCGCACTGTCATCCAGTGGCCCAGGTTGTGCTGTGGATGAAGAGGGAAATTTTGATTTTGTGACTGTCTGCATTTCTCACTGAATAAAGTTTTCACATTTTGTATTGGCTAACTGGTATCTATTGCATTTTGCCATAACAGGGTCTCACATACTGCTTCAACATTGCTGTCTCTCCTTGCCCCACTGTGTTGTGCATATGACTACGTCTCCCATGATGCATTGCTGTGTGTGCTGATAAAAGTGGACCGGAGTGGCATTTGTAGTGTGTGTTGGGTGCATTCCTGTGTGGGGGGATGGGATGGTGCTGTGGGGGGCTGCATTTGGCATGCCTCTTACCTTGTCTGGTGTTTGCAGGCTCTGAGCTGTCTGTCAGCCACTCCACTGATGCTTTCGGGCAGGAGAGTGCTCTCCACCAACTCCTCCTGGGGTGTTGAGTCGGTTGCTGTGGATGTTCCACCCCCTGTCTTCCTGGCCTCCGCCAGCCTGGTTGCCACCTTCTCCTTGGACCTTTGGCGCATGTTGTACCACCTCTTCCTCAGCTCTTCGACCGTGCGCTGGGTCACACCAACAGCATTTACTTTGTCCTGGATAGCCAGCCAGATTTTGCGCTTCCTGGGCTCAGGTACACGGAGTGCCTTTTTACCAAATAGGAGTTCATGGTTGCACACCATCTCCTCAATCAAGACCTCCTGCTCCCTTTCACTGTACTTGTGTTTCCTCTTCCTCACTGCCCCCTCCTTGTCCTTCTCTTTGGGCTGTGAATCCATTTTTGCTGTTTGTTACTGCTGTGCTCACTCCTCTGCCTCTCCTCACAGCCTCTGACTCTGCCTCCGGCACTCAGGTGCAGCATGTCACTCCCACTTCCTGGGTGTGATGTCATCAAGCTGCACCTGCATTGCAGATTCCCTAATTTTGCGATTCCTTATTTGCGAATTTCGCTAATAAGGAATCGCAAATACAGGATTCGCAGGTTTTTCTAAGATTTTTAAGGAATCGCTAAATATTAGCGACTTTTTAGATACATCGCGATTTGCGATTCTCACATTGCGATTCGCAAAAAAATCGCAATTTGAGAATCGCAAATCACTTTTTTGATACATCTGCCCCTAAGTTACTTACCAGTAACTTTATTTCTCCAGTATTGGAAGCTTTCATAGATTCACATGCGACCCACCCTCCTCCCCTGAGAAAGCTCAACCTTCTTTTTTACCTTTATGGTTATCTTATAGCACTACTGCTGCGAAAATCTGAAGGTCTGAGGTTCTCTCAGGAAGGTTCTAAAGGGTGAGGCTGTTCTGATTGGTTGGGTGTTTTATTTGGTCTCTTTTATAAAAAGAGGTGGATATGTTATAAAAGGAAATGGGCCTGGGCCTAGTTTCTAGTTTATGATAGCTTTGCATTGCTGTTTTGATTTACCGGGGACTCCCATCTCGACGGCGGGGAATGATTCAAGCATGTGAATCTCTATGAAAGCTTCCAATACTGGAGAACTAAAGTTACAGGTAAGTAACTTATTTTCTTTCTATGTATCATAAATAAGACCTCTCCTACATTTGACTCTATGCCTGGCGGTGGTGGGCAACACCCACTCCGAATATCCTCTTGCCCAGAATCTATTCATCATTTCATCCTGAGTCTTATCAAAGCTGTCTTGTGTACTACAAATTACTCCAGTATTGGAGCGTTCATAGATTCCCATGCTTAGAATCATTCCCCGTCGTCGAGATGGGAGTCTCGGTAAAATAAAATAGTAGTAAATAACTATTACAAAAGAGAAACAGGCCTAGGCCTGAACTCACTTTGCAACCAGACCATGTCTTTTTGTAAAAGAGACCAAAAAGAACAGGCAACCAATCAGAGTAGCCTCACCCTCTAGAACCTTGGTGAAAGAACCTCAGCCCCTCAGATTTTCTACCGCACGTTGTGCTACAGGGAGTCTCCTTGAGCTTTGCTCTATTTCAACTCTTTCAACTGTTTTTTCTAGCGTTTTTTCTTCAGGTTTTCTTTCTAAAGCCTGTGGAAATGTCTGATAAAGGGAAGAAAGCTTTATTTCAGGCTTGTGCCACTTGTGGCAAGAAGAGGCTATATGTTGAAGATAGACATAAGGACTGCATATATTGCCTCTACCCGGATCACAAGGCTGCGGAGTGCAAGATTTGCCGCACCTTTTCCACCAAGACTCTCCGGGACCGTGAGGGTCGTCTGTTAACCTGGCTCCACAGACTCAAGACCAGGAAAGATCCACTGTCAAGCGATAGTGAGGAGTCGTCTTCTGTCGCCTCATCAAGAAGGTCAGTCAAAAGGGGTAGGAGTTCCCCTTCACCATCTGTGGATCCCCCTCTAAGGCCTCAAAAAGACCCTGACGGAGTCTGAGGTTCAGGGTCCTATCAAATCTCCTCACTGCGGTGTAAAGGAGAGGGAAGGACTAAGTACACCACCTGCGACAGTTCCTGGCCAGGACAAATCTTTTAAAAAACCCTCTTCACAGTCTTCTGGAAAGAGTGGTCATTCGTCATCGACGCTGCGCAAGCCCTCGACGACGAAGCCTCCAAAATCGCAGGCTAAAAGTGCTCCGGCGTCGACGGGAGGGTCGACGTCGTCTTCTATTCCGGTGTCGACGGGCTCGTCGACGAGCACTTCTTCAAGAGCGACGAAAATTTCATCGACGATGGCGTCAACGACGATGGCGTCGACGACGATGGCGTCGACGACGAGGGTGTCGACGACGACTGCGTCAACACTGACGACGACTTCAGCAGGGACATTGACTGTCTCGTCGACGATGTCTACGACACCCATCATGTCGACGACGGTCTGCACACCTCTTCCGTCGATGGTGGCTCCATCTGCATCCTCGTCTACGGTGATTCCGTCGACACTGTCGTCGACGAAGAAATTCGCGTCGACGGATCAGTCGACGGCGTCGACGGAAAAAATTTCCATCTTGGTGAGGAGAAGACAAATATCACCAGAAATGATGTCCCCTAGAATGGTGGATTCTTTACCTCCTGCATTACTTCTCGATGAGGATGAGGACTCTGATGGAGGCTATAGTCATTTTGGGGATGCCAATAGCCCTTCTCAGCTTATTGTCAAATGTCAGGAGACGGATTCGGAGGGTTATTATCAAGATCAGTCATACCAACAACCCTTTGCACGTCAAGAGAACACTCAACAAGAGATGATGTCTGTACCAACTTCTCTTTTGGCGGATTTACAGGGGATGCTTTTGGACTATCAACGGAGATGTTCAACTTATACTCCACCTCCACAACCTGCTCTCTTGTCCTCCAACTCTGCCTCCTCCTCCTGATACGGTGAGGAGTTCACCACCTCCATCTGCTCGACTGCATACCCAATTTCATGCATCTTCTGATGTCCTTCCTCCAGATCAACACCAGGATGTCTCCTCTGAGGAAGAAGAGGGAGAGCTGGTTAATCAAGATCAAGGTGATGAATGGGATGATTATGTAATCCCTGATCCCGCTTCTCCGGCTCCGGCCCCGATTGATTCTCCCCTGCTGACATTGGGGGTTTTCACAAATTGATGGAGAGAGCGTCTCTACGTTTCGAGCTTGCTATGCCCTCACTCCAAACAGAGTGCTTTCTTTATGATTTTAAAGAACCAAGTAAGAGAGTGGTGCGTTCTATTCCTATCGTGGGGCATGTCTGGGAAGAAGGCATTAAGGTCATGAAGAACCCGGCCACTGTAGTTCCAGTCTTGCCGCGTCTGGATAAGAAGTATAAGGCTCCAAATGACAGCCCAGCTTCCTTGACGGGTCAGCCACGACCCGACTCTGTCATTTCGCAAGCAGCGCAGAGGAAGTCAAGGAATCCTTCAGCGCCGTTATCTACACCACCGGACAAAGAGGGCAGACGCCTAGACAACGCGGGGAAAAGGTTCTCCTCCATGGCCAGCCTTGTCATCAGAGCTGCGAACGCTTTAGCAATTCTTGGAAGATACGACCGCCAGATGTGGTGTGACCTTGCGCCTTACCTGGACCAGTTATCTGATCCTTCCAAGTCTGAGGCAAAGAAGATCTTGCAAGAAGGGGAGGTTACGTCCACTGAGGTCATCGATTGCGCAATGGACATTGCCACAACAGCTTTCCGGTCCCTGGCTGGTGCAGCTGTGCTTCGTCGCCAGGGTTGGCTAAAGGCCACGTGGTTTCGTCCTGAGATCCAGAATAAGATCCTGGATCTTCCCTTTGACGGAGAGGAATTGTTCGGCAAGCACATAGACGATACCCTTCAAAACATCAAGAAGGATACGGAGACTGCTCGGTCCTTGGGGACCCTTCAATACAAAAAGCGCCATTCCGTGGAGCGAGAGGCAGAGGAGCTCCATCCTATAGGGGATCTTACCAACAACAGAGATACTCCTCTTATGGCTCCACACAACAATCTTACCGTCCTTATCAGAGGCAAGGCCAGACGTCGACTTTCTCTAGAGCAAACACTAGAGGGAAGCAGAATCGTCCCGGACGGGACGCCCCTAAGAGACAATAGCGGCGATCTTGCTCTTTGCGCTGTGCCCTCCTCTTCCTCCAAGACATCTGTAGGAGGCAGGGTATCTCAATACCTCCAAAACTGGGAACGTATAACAACAGATCGTTGGGTCCTGAACATCATTCAGTGTGGTCACACTCTGGAGTTCACTCATCTTCCACCGTCCAAGGCCCCTGCCGCCAACTCCGTAAAACACCTACATCTCCTCCGGCTGGAAGTCTATCAGCTTCTGATCAAGGGAGCAGTGGAGCCGGTCCCTCTCTCACAGAGAGGAAAGGGGTTTTATTCCAGATTTTTTCTGGTGAAGAAAACATTGGAGAAATGGCGCCCCATTCTAGACCTCAGGGAGCTCAACACTTATCTCACGAAGCTATCTTTTCGGATGGTATCTCTCCAGGACATTCTACGTCTTCTCAACAAGGGAGATTTTATGGCCACTCTAGACCTAGAGGATGCGTATTTCCACATCCCCATTCATTCGGCCCACAGGAGGTTTCTACGTTTTACAGTCGCCAAGAGCCATTACCAGTTCAAAGTGCTGCCGTTTGGTCTTCGCTCAGCTCCGAGAGTTTTCTCCAAGGTGCTGGCACCAGTAGCAGCTTTCCTCAGGAAGCAGCATTTCCAGGTCTTTCCTTACCTGGACGATTGGTTGCTAAAAGCTTCGTCCAGGGAGGCAGCAGAGGAAGCGGTCAATGCTTGCACTGGTCTCTTCTCCAAACTGGGCCTGACTCTCAACAACGCCAAGTCTTCTCTCCTTCCGTCCAGGAAGGTTCAATTTCTGGGAGCAGTCTTGAACACATCTCTCAACAAGGTTTTTCCATCTCTGGACAGACAAAGAAATCTAATTTCCATGGCTCATTTAGTGCGACGAAGAAAGTGTCTTTCTGTTCGCCGATTCAAATCCCTTCTAGGGATGATGTCCTCATGCATTCCTTTAATACCTCATTGCAGACTGAGAATGCGTCCCTTGCAGGAGCACCTAAACTTGCAGTGGAAGCAGGTGACAGGTTCTTTCGACGACCAGCTAGTGATCACTCACGCAATGAAGCGAGCCATCCTCTGGTGGACAAGAATAAGGAATTTGTCCCAAGGTCTATCCTTCGTAAACACTCCAGCGCCTCAAGTGGTGACGACGGATGCCTCTCTGGAGGGTTGGGGCGCAGTATTGCAGGATCTGCAGGTCAGTGGTCATTGGCTGCCGGAACATCGCCTCCTACACATCAACCTCTTAGAGCTTCGAGCGATTCGCCTAGCCCTTCAGGCTTTTCTTCCAAGATTGCAGGGGTTGTCGGTTCTTGTCCGGACGGACAACACCACAGCCATGCATTACATCAACAAGGAAGGCGGCACCAGGTCCTTCCCCTTGTCACAAGAAGCCCAGGCGATTTGGGAGTGGGCTATCCTGCACAGAATTTCTCTGAAAGCAGAACACTTGCCAGGAGTGCTCAACGACAAAGCGGACAGGCTCAGCAGGCTGAAATCTGTCACCCACGAGTGGGAACTGGATCAAGCTACGCTGGACAGAATCTTTCACCGGTGGGGCAGACCCTCCATAGACCTGTTTGCCACACCAGAGAACAGGAAATGCCGGTCTTACGCCAGCAGGCTACACCATCGAGGGTCTCTGGGGAATGCGCTTTCGATCGCTTGGTCAGGCGCATTTGTATACGCTTTTCCCCCATTCCGCTGATTCCCAGGTTGCTCATGAAGATGAAAGCAGAACCGTGCAAGATGATCCTCATAGCTCCAGCATGGCCGAGACAGTTCTGGTTCACCGAACTTCACCTTCTCTCCTTGGATCGTCCTCGCCCATTGCAGCAGATTCTGCACCTCCTCACGATGTTTCAGGGTCAGGTTTGGCACCCGGATCCTCGCTCGTTACAGCTCTCAGCTTGGCTCCTGAGCAGCGAGAATTTCTTGACTTAGATCTGCCAGAGGAGGTTAAAGATGTCCTTTCGCAGGCGAGGGCTCCTTCCACTAACAAAACTTACCGCTTGAAATGGAAGCGATTCTGCATCTGGTGTCATGGAGCAGGGTTGGATCCTTTCCTGTCGCAGCCACACCAGGTTCTTCCTTATTTCCTGTCCTTGGCTAAAGCAGGTTTGGCTCACTCTTCCATTAAAGTGCACCTGGCAGCGGTTTCTCGCTTTCGGCGAACCTCATCTGGGCCGTCCCTGTGGTCAGCCAGAATTGTTCAGCAATTTCTCAAGGGCCTCTTCAGAGTATTTCCACCAGTGAGACCTCCACCTCCCACGTGGCATTTGAACTTGGTTCTTTCTCAATTAATGAGGCACCCATTCGAACCTATTCATCGAACAGATTTAAAGTTCCTCTCCTGGAAACTTTCTTTGTTGCTGGCACTAACTTCAGCTAGAAGGATTGGAGAATTGCAGGCTCTTACAATTCAGGAACCTTTTCTTCAGTTCAAAAACAATACAGTGATCATGAGAACTAATCCTAAATTCATTCCTAAAGTGCCTTCTACTTTTCATCTCAACGAGCCAGTGATTCTTAAGACCTTCTTCCCTCAGCCTTCTTCTCCTGCTGAGAGAGCTCTTCATTCTCTGGACGTACAGAGGTGCCTGAAATTCTATTTAGACCGAACTAAGTCCTTCCGTAAGACTTCTCAACTTTTTGTGTCATTTAGCGCTCCCCGCAAGGGTTTCCCCTTTCCAAACAGGGGATAGCTCGGTGGGTTGTTAGCGCTATTCGATTCTGTCATACAGCAGCGGGCAAACCCCTGGAGGGTAGAGTCCGGGCTCATTCCACAAGGTCTGTGGCATCCTCTACGGCTCTGTTTGCTGGTGTCCAGATTAAAGACATTTGTAGAGCTGCTACCTGGAGCACCACTCACACATTCACGAAACATTACTGCCTGGACGCTTCACTGCGAGATGACACGGCTGTGGGCCAAGCAGTTCTGAGGAACCTATTCCAATGAGTGGTGAGCTTTCCTTTGCATCCCTCCTTCCTTCTTTTTACCTTTTACACATTTTATCTTGTTTCTGAATTCGTTTGCTATTACCCTGTTTATGGCATAGTCAGTGGTAACTATCTTTCTGCATATTATTCATGTAGAAATATGTTTTAACAAACATTTATCAAAGGGTTATGCTTCATTACAAAATGTGTGTGTGTATATATATATATATATATATATATATATATTTACTGCTAGCTACTCTGATTCTAAGCATGGGAATCTATGAAAGCTCCAATACTGGAGTAAGAAAACAAGTTACTTACCTGTAACTTTGGTTCTCCAGTATTGGAAGCTTTCATAGATTCCCATGCGACCCACCCTCCTCCCTGGGAAAGCTCAGCCTCTTTCGACGTGATTATTGTACAACGTACACGAAAATCTGAGGGGCTGAGGTTCTTTCACCAACGTTCTAGAGGGTGAGGCTACTCTGATTGGTTGCCTGTTCTTTTTGGTCTCTTTTACAAAAAGACATGGTCTGGTTGCAAAATGAGTTCAGGCCTAGGCCTGTTTCTCTTTTGTAATAGTTATTTACTACTATTTTATTTTACCGAGACTCCCATCTCGACGACTGGGAATGATTCTAAGCATGGGAATCTATGAAAGCTTCCAATACTGGAGAACCAAAGTTACAGGTAAGTAACTTGTTTTCTTCTTCTGGCACACATCAATTTCTCATAAGGGATACTATTCTTAAGGGCAATTGGATGGAAACGTTTAGCATGTAAAATGCTATTGCCTGCTGTGGGTTTTCTGTAAACCGTAGTCACTAATCTCTGTTCCATAACCATTATCCTGATGTCCAGGAAATCAAGTTGTTCATTACTTATCTGGCTAGAGAATTAAATGTTTAAATCATTGTTTATTCTCTCAATAAAGGATTTGGCTCTCTCAACATCCCCTTTCAAAATCACAAACAGGTCATCTATATCTTGGACCCGTAACAGTATATTGGCCAACCATTCTCCCATCTCACGGCTGTTGAGTACCTTCTCCTCACACCAGCCCATATGCAAATTTACATTTACCCATCGCAGTCTCCCCCGGTTTTTGAAACCATTCTCCTTTGAAAAGGAAGATGCTTTTTATGAGGCATCTTCAGCATTTAATTGTGTGAAGTACCTGATTGGTCTTACTTTCAGAAAAAGTCCAACAGCCCTCAAGTCCTATTCATGCCAAATACTTGTAAATAGAGTAGACACATCCAGGCCTATCATATACATATCGTCCTCCAATTTGATATCAAAATTCTTTTAAAAAACTCTGTTGTGTCCTTGATATCGGAAGGAAGGTTGGTGATTAATAGTCAAAAAGATCAATATATTTAGACACATTCTCAAACTATTGATCGCTGCTGTTAGAAGTCTCCCTGGAAGTCTCTCCATATTCTTGTGTACTTTAGTGATTAGGTAGAAAATGGGTAATTTAGGATGATAGTTTATAAAAACAAAATTCTTCGCAATTTAACAATCCCTCTTCTTGCCATTACCTCCTTTCTCAAAAAATTCCTTTCACTCATGAAATTCATTTTGCTGCTTCTCTTGCAACACTCTTGATCATTAAATTGTCTATATTTGCTCTATATACATATCTTTTGGCCATAGCACCACATTTCCACCGTTGTGTGAACCTCTAGCTACAATCATCCTTCTCACTCCATTTTCTGATAGTCTGTCTAGATAATCTCTTTTGTACCTTGATTTCCCTACTCGTGACATACAGACAACTGTAACTTCCTCAATTCCATGATTACTTCTTCAGAGAACATGCCTATATTGTCATGCATCAAGGGGAGCACAAACTGTGATCATACTCTAAAAGTTGTACCTCCTTCCTCACCTGCAAACACATTCATCATGCTAAGCAGCTCTAAATCATCCACATCAGTAGTCACATTATCAACACTAGTTTCCAATTCCAGGATCTCGCTCATAAAGTCTACATCAGATGCCAGTAAAGTATTGTGGAGGTACGTTCAATTCTCAATTTCCTGTCGTGGCACAGGGGATTTATTTAAAGAATTTCATTAATTTCAATTTATGTACAAATTTAAAAAGATCGATTCTTGATAGTGCATAAATAAAGTTCGCCTCAGGGGAAAAAAGACAAATCTAAGAATACCATCTGTCTCTTCTTCAGTCAGTGTTTCATTTTTCAAGTTGGTTACTGTGTTCTCTTCCATTATTGTTTCTTGTTATTCCGTGTCATTCTGCCCTGACGTGCCTCTTTCTCCTTTTCCCTAGGATTCCTCTCCTTAATCTCCCACAACTTTTGTTCTTTTCTTGGCCGGTGGTTGGTCCGCCTGTCTAGGTGTAAAAAGCAGTCTTCCATTACCGTTGGGCGTGTTGCTTTCACTGAGTTGGTGCTTATATGCCCCACTTCCATATCAAATCCCGTGTCTGAACTTGTATCACTTGCCAAAACATTCTGCTTCAATTTAATTCACCTCTTCTAACCTTTGTCGTCTTCGATTGTCAAACCATTTCACAAATGTGTAAATCTGACCTCTCATAATCAATCATATATCTGTGAAACTTCTGTGCCTTTTCAGATTTGATCGTTTTCCCATATCTAAGTCTACTTTCATTTCTTGATTACTTTGTGCCCAGAGGTTTCGTATTCTCCTTCCTAAGAAGCTCATTTACATTTCTTACCTCTTCCAAAATCTACCCTCTCTCAATTTCAGCATATTTTATCAAAACCTTCTTCATATTGAATATGCTCTGTGCATGCAACTATTCCCATTCTTTTAGCAAGTCAGGATGTGGGTTCTCATAACTGGGAGTCATAATCCTTAGTCCTTTAGGTATTCTGTTCACCTCTGTATTTAAGGGAAACCATTTTCCACCATTATTATTATTAATAAACGTATTTATAAAGTGCACAGCTACCCCTTAGGATTTCCCAGCGCTAAACATCGGGCCATGAGCACTCAGAATTCGCTACTCAAAACAGCGAAGCATTCAGCTGAATTGAAAGATCGTAATGAAGGACACTGTCTCCACTGTTCTGTAAGGGCATTACATAATTTGGGGCCCTGATGAGTAAATGACCGTCCACCCATATGTGAACATTTCACTGCCGGGCTAATGCACAGAGACAATCCACTGAAGCGAAGAAGCCAAGGCAGCTGATATTTAACAAGTTCCTGCAGGTAAAGTGGAACCACTCCTGATTTTGCTTTAAACATATAGCATAAGGTTATAAACCAGAAAAGGGGGTGTTAATTTTCTCACAGGGTATTGGGGGGCGCTTACCTAATGGCGTGGAGTTAGCACAAGTGAGAACAGTGAATGCGGTGCAAGCGGGTGAGGGAAAAAACCCCAAAAGTCCCGTGCACACGCATGAGTGAAAAAGCAATACAGAAAAATAATCGTTCAACAAGGATGGAAGACAACTGTGTTCTTTCTTGGAGTGTTGTTTTTTAATGTTATATTGTTTCGTGAGCCAGCCAACACGTGTTTCATCAATAGGGTGTGGAAACCCTCGACTTCTTCAGGGTTGGAAACAAACATGAAAAACAGCGTGTATCACAAAGTGTTAACAGAAATGTTACAGATCAACGTCCATGAGATGGTTTTAACAGTGGTGCGCTATGAAATGAGAATTCATGATTTATAGGGGAAGCATTCAACAATTGTGATCAGGTCCATGCAAGCTTCTAACTTTGTGTGTATATATATTTAATCATTAAATGCCATAGTGTGGTGTGGGTGCAAAGTGGTGGTGAGTCGCTATTTCAATACACCGTCTGTGTTGGCTAGGTATTGGACCAAAGGTGCGATATCTGAAATAGAGTGAAAATGAGGTTTGTTGCACAACGAGCGGATATTCGTAATCAAAGTGTATGCTCAAAACCAACCATTGGTGGCGGCGAGAAAGTTGTGTCCAAAAATTAAATCCCAAATGTAAGTGCAAGTGCCTATGAGGAATAGAGTTTATCTGTTACAACCATGGGAGATGAAATCAAGCCTACCTGTAACGGAGTGGAAAATAACATAGGACCTAGAAAGAAAGGTGGGAATCCAGATGAAGCTATGCCACTTGCGAGTGAGAGACCACAACATTATGGATGCCATAACACCACACATTAAATACAAGAATATCAGTGTACACGGCTCACCTTAACACTGGTGATAATTCCGACCCAGTGGGTCCTAAGATTTGACTGCGATGAAGAAATTTCTTCTAACTGATAATCTGTGTACCTGTGTGACAAAACCCCCATCAATATGGCGAATATAGTCCAACAGTGATTACCACAATACAAGAGAGCAGCTAGTTACAAGTCCAAGATAAATAGGGCGAGTAGCCAAAAACATCATCTTACCTTATGAGTAAGGTGATACCATTTCGGACTCGAAAGTGTGTCCCTCTCCCGGTTATTACCGGCCGTGTTTAATGTTAGTTTTAAAATTTCCTATGTGCCTAGTGAAAGCAAAACCGAGTAAATACGGCACCATCCGCCGTTAAAGCCACAAGCTGAAATTAGACCAGGATGAGAGAGTAGTTACGGCGTGACAACCAACCTCACCATAACCAAGAGTAACCCAGTAATAACCATACTGATTCAAATGAAAGACATTAATCTTTTCTTACCTCAGGCAAGTGCGCCCTGACTCTCTCGTGTGTCCCGGATCGCGTAAATCCGGATATTGTCAGAGACGCGACCCGGAAGTGAGTTTAAAGGCCTTCCATGCCGAAAAACAACTAGAGCGCTCAAGACACTGATGGATGGCGTACCTCCGTAAAATCTTGGTGTGGCATGTGGTGTATTAACTCCTTGAGCATGCGTGTTAAAGTGGAAATGGGGCCGATCCTCCATGAGGCTATGTGTAGCCGTGTGGGGGTTCGTAACCATGAAGAAATGATGGCCTGCAGTGTGTGATCAGATTATTGATTACGTTCAATGTACAAGTCAAGTACAGCAAAATTGATCTCATTATTGCAAAATGAATACAGTGCACAACATAGGATAGCGAGGCAATCCTGAGAACCGATTCCTAGAGCTTTTTTTTTTAAATTACCACATTTGCAAAGTACAAACATTTTTGGGTGAGCATATAACAGTTAGGTCACATAAAATGAGGTGTACCTGGGACTATTGGCGACACTGAGTGAAGACAGTAAAATCAGGAATGACATGGGGATCACAGGTGATTTATCAAGGGCAACCTAAGCATATAATTTAAACGTCTCATTAAACAGGGCGAGGTGTGCTGAATGTGCTGTGTTGTTCTTACAGTTTCTGGACATGGTGCAGCATGACATTGAGAGCGTAAGAAAAAGAGAAGACATAGATACAGGACGCATGTAATCACATAGTAGTCTGAATCGTGTAACCCTACAAACAGGAAGGTTTGTAATAAAATTTAATCTCAATCGTCAAGGAAATAGTGCATCTCCCGGTCACTGTTCAGACCCTCCTCGTAAGATTTCAAACGCATTATCCAAAGGGCCTCCGAACGCCTCAGATGTAATTCCCTGTTACCTCCCCTAGGGCTGTGTTCAGTCAGGCCAATTCCATAGAAGAGAAATTGTTTGTGTGAGCCTTGAGAGGTACATTCCCACACATGTGATGCCATTGGGTAACTGGGGTCCTGTTGCTTGAGAGCTCGGACGTGCTCTCCTATTCTCTCCCTGAGGGTCCTGATTGTACTGCCTACATATTTGCTGCTGCAGACACATTCTAGTACATAAACCACAAATTTTGTATTGCAGTTTGTCTAATGTCGTAAGTTCTATCCGGACCAGTGAAAGATGTCTTGCGGTCGATTGCCCACCTACAGATGCCACAGGAGCCATATTTGTAAAAGCCCAAACTACGTGGTGTAAGCCATGTGTCAATGTTTCGAGATTTTGGGTAGCTGGGACTTAGTCTGGTTCTAAGGATTCTGCCCCTCCTGTAGGTGATTTGAGGTCTCTTGTTAATGTTCTGCTAATGAAGCATCATTGGTGAGTAATTTCCAATGTTTGTTGAGACTTTTGGAGAGTGCCCCACTAAAGTCGAAGTCTGATCAAGTCTAAGTGTCATCCTCTCTGTCCTGTGTGTTCTGTCATGGATGGTCTCTTCCTGTCTTAAACGCCTGATTTTGGTTTCAGCTTCAGTGGGATTACGGTGTGTGTAGCCCCTGTGTTTGAATCTTAGTTTCTTTGTTGCGAGACCGCTTTCAAACTCTTGGTCATTACTGCAGTTCCTTCTGGCTCTAGTGAACTCACCAAAGGGGATGGCACGGATCTGGTGGGGGGGATGAGCGCTACTAGCATGCAGAATAGAATTGCACGCCGTGTCTTTACGGAAAAGGCGGGTCTGTAAGGTGTTTTGGCTAATAAAGTTCTCGATGTCTAGAAAGGTGATGCTCAGCTTACTCATTTGATGTGTGAACTGCATATCATATGTGTTGGTATTCAAATAGGTGCAGAAGTTATCCAGTTTGTCTTGTGTTCCTGTCCATATCAGAAGGCAGTCGTCAATGTAACGACCCCAAAAGATAATTGAATCATTGAAATGACTGCCTTTTTGACCCCATATCCAATCCTCTTCCAAACGGCCCATGAAGAGGTTTGAGAAACTGGGTGAAAATTTGGAACCCATGGCAACACCCCTTTTCTGTCTATACCATTGTGTGTCAAAAAGAAATGCGTTGTTGTTGAGGATCAAGTCCATCATGGCCAGTAGCATGTTGGTGTGATGCCACTGTGAAGCTGGTCTTTTGTGCAGATAGTGTTGTTCCGCACTTACACCTAAGTCTGGTTTGATGCTTATGTAGAGTGACACCACATCTAAGGTTACAAGGGTCATGCCCTCTTCCCAAGTAAAATCCACCAAAATACTAAGTGTGTGCTTAGTGTCTCTAATGTATGAGGGAAGATTTCGGACTATAGGTCCAAGAAAAAGATCAATATATTCTGCTAGTCGCTCGGTGGGACCCCCTATTCCCGCCACAATCGGTCTTCCTGGGGTGAAAGGTAAGTGTTTGTGTACTTTAGGGAGCGTATACATGCATGGATAGTGCGGTCTGAAAACTTTCATATATGTGTATTCAACGTTATTGATGAGGCCCGCATTAAGCCACTCAGTAAGTCCTTTGTTGATTTTGGTGGTTAACGGTCCGATAGGATTGTGAGTGAGGTGTTCATAGCAGGTTTCGTCCTGAAGTTGCGTGAGGATCTCATGGTTGTAGTCTGCCTTATCCATTACTACCACGTTGCCTCCTTTGTCTGCCTCTCTGATGATTATGTCATTGTCAGTTGTCCGTTTTTTGAGGGCTGCGTGTTCTCCGGATAGGAGTATGTCTGTGTCTTGTTTTGTTCCTCCTCCCGAATCTGTCTAAGTCTTCTAGGACTAATTTGTGAAACATGCCTATGGCATTGCCGCTTGTTAAAGTGGGTGTCCATCTGGATTTGGTCTTAAAACCGCTGTTGATAGTATAGTCCGCATGCACATCTAGTTCTTGTAACAGTGTGTCCATGCGGAGCGGTGTATCCTCTGTGTCAGTCAGTGATGGGAGTAGATGGGTATCATGCACATCTTGAATACTCAGAACATCAGATAGTGAGCCAGTTGGAATGTTCACATCTCTTTTATTAGGTGCTGGATTAGTATTGAAAAACTTTTTTAATTTCAGATTTCTAACAAATTTGAAAAGATCAATCTTGGTTCTACACACATCACCCTCATCTTTAGGATTATAGCTCAAACCTCTCTCTAGAAGAGTAATCATGTCTTCATTAAGTGTCATGGATGAGAGATTAATGACTTCAACCCCTCTGTCAGTGGTATTTATTACTTCCTGGTGTCCCCTGATCTTAATTTCTTTCTGTAGACTTCTTTTCCCTGATCTTGTGCCCTTGCGGGTCTTGTGTCTAGATTTGTTTGTCTGGGTTGCGCCCTGTTGCCCTTCCGTATCCTCTGAACCTCGCGTAAAAAAGAGGAAGAGGTACCCTGCCTGCTATCTGAAGAGATACCAGCGTTGTCAGCATCAGTATCACTGGTAAGGGGAGCATTCAAGGTGGTTGAACTGGAGGATATTGCATCCTGTCTGTTGTTATTCCCTGTCTCCTGTCCTGTTTGAAACCACTGGTCGTATTTCTTCGCAAACGTAAAGATTCTTCCCTCTTTATAGTCCTATTCATCCCGCCTTAGTTTCCTGGCTTTTCTGTCTTTAATGTCATTTTGATGTTTGCCCAAAATATCATTTAAAATAACATAGTTTTTTTCAGTTGCATCTTTCAGGTCTAGGTCTCTGATTTCTTTCTCTAGTATTGTGATTTCAATCTGAAGTTTAGAAACCTTTCTTTCGCCATTTTCAATCAGAATGCCCATTAATGTTTGTGAATTGTTGGTCAATGCATCCTCCCATTGTTTGAGGAGGTCCTCCTCTAAATCATCGTAAGTTGGGAAAATTTGAGATCTCAAACCACTCGGAACCCTATTCAAACGTAAATATTGTTTGAGTGTGGCCAGCACAGACGGTATATTGAAATAGCGACTCGCCACCACTTTGCACCTACACCACGCCACACTATGGCATTTAATGATCAAATATATATACACAAAGTTAGAAGCTTGCATGGACCTGATCACAATGGGCCTCTTGTACTTACCTGATCGAAATTGCATCTGATCAGTTGAATGCTTCCCCTATAAATCATGAATTCTCAATTCATAGCGCACCACTGTTAAAACCATCTCATAGACGTTGATCTGTAACATTTCTGTGAACACTTTGTGATACATGCTGTTTTTCATGTTTGTTTCCAGCCCTGAAGAAGTCAAGGGTTTCCACACCCTATTGACGAAACACGTGTTGGCTGGCTCACGAAACAATATAACATTAAAAAACAACACTCCAAGAAAGAACACCGTTGTCTTCCATCCTTGTTGAACGATTATTTTTCTGTATTGTTTTTTCACTCATATGCGTGTGCACGGGACTTGTATATAGCATAAGGTTTTAAACTGCACTTGCTTCTCTATTGAGAGCCAGTACAGCTCCTGTAAAAGGCCCGCTGCTGAGGTCCCTTTCAGTAGTTTATAAAGCATCGTCACCACCGAGTTTTGGGTCACCTGCAACTGTTTAATGGAGGATTTATCTTCCCCCGAATAGAGCACATTGCTGTAATCCAGTTTTGACATGAGTGCCCGTAACACCGTCCTTTGAGCTGGAAATGAGAGTAACCAGATGATCTTCCGCAACCATTTCAAAATAGCAAAGCAAATGGCAGCCACCTTCACCACCTGAGGCTTCATCGACAACTTCTCGTTCAGCTAAAACCCCAGGTTTGGGTCTGGATCTGGGAGTGAGCCCAAGATTTTAGGCCAGTGTTGTGGACTCCAAAGGGAATGATTTCTTCCCCACACCAATGCCACAGTCTTATCTCCGTTCATTTTTAGTGAATAGTTGTTCACTCTGCAACCATGCACAAACAGCAATTCAAGGCTTCCAAGTTATGTTATTGTGCAGATGACAGGGAAAAGATGATTTGCATGTCATCTGCATATGAGAATACAGTCAGGCCACAACTTTCCACCAAGTCCGCCTGTGGGCGCACTTGGATATTAAATAGTATTGGACCTTGGGAGGATCCTTGAGGACCTCCTGAGTTGGGAACATGTCTCTTGGAGGAGGCTGTGGTTGAAACCACCTGAAAAGACCGGTCTTCTAAAAAGGATTTTATCCAGGCAAGGGCCAATCCCTTTATATCCATCTTGGCTTGCCTCTCCATCAAAGAGGCATGAGACACCGTATCGAAGGCCGCGCTGAGATCAACTAGGATTAATGCGGCGATCTCGCCCTTTATCTAGGAGATGTCCATAATGTTCTGTGACTCCTAGCAGGGCAGAATCTGTACTGTCCCATCCTAAATTTGGATTGAGGGGTGCAGATACCCTTTTGACTCCACAAAATGAAGAGTCGCCTATTGACTTGCTTCTCCATTACTTTTGCCATGATGGGAAGAATTGATACTGGTCTGTAATTAGACCAGTTCTCGGGGTCTAAATTCTCTTTCTTCAAAAGAGGCCGCACCCAGGTATGTTTCCATGCCTGTGGAATCTTCCCTTGCATAAGGGAGTTGTTAAGGAGTCCCACTAGAACTTCCAGAATATCTGGCTCTAAGGAACTAAGCTTGGCCGGTGAGAGAGGATCTCCTGGAGAACCCAACCTTATTTAAGTCAGTAATGACTAAAACAAAGTGTCCCAGCTGTTCAATTTAGGCCCCTCTTCTACCAAGAAAGGCCCGGTTTAATCCTTTATAACAGAAGGACTGTCAGTGGTGCTTGGTGACCCAACCTTCTTTTCTTCTATCTTAAGAGAAGACTGGATATCTGCCAGCTTTTTGATGAAGAAACATGCCAATTCCTCACACACAGACTGTGACAGGGCTGGTGGTAGTTAAGTCTTATTGGGATTGGAGAGCTCCTACACCACTCTGAAGAGTTTTTGGGCAGCCTAGGGCAGCTGTAATTTGGTCCATATAAAAAGGGTTGTGGGCAGCTCTGCAAAGACCATGGTACCTTTTCAAGGCTGCCTTAAATAAGTTTTACTATCCTCACTACAGGTAAGTCTCCAGGATCGCTCTAAACTTTTAGCCATCACTTCTCCACTCACAAGGCCTTGGTGAACAAAGGAGCTGGAGGGTAGGATCTGACTGGTTGACGAACCTTGGCTGGTAAAACTGTATCCAACACATCCCTCAGCCAGACATCAGTCTTTGGCTGGTTTAACTAGACCATTTGATTTAGTTTAGTCAGTGTATTCCTCAATTGACTATTGAGGCCTGATCTATCCTGTCGTGACCATGACCTAAACTTGGTATAAGACACCCCTCATGCTCTAGCCAGGACCTTCCATGTATGGAGAGAAAATGGTACTGCATAATGGTCTGACCATGATAGTGGCACTAGAGTAGCTAATGCCAATTGTTTTATATTGGCAAAATCTGGTCTAACAGATGTCCTGCTCTGAGCATAGGTACAGAGCTCACTGATCAATACCCTAAGGTCCTCTATCAAGGAGTGACCCGTACCGCATACATTGTCCTCAAAGTGGATGTTCTGGTCATCCAGTAACATGAAATTGGAGGATTTCAGGATGTCTTGGGCAAGTGAAACCGGGAGTAATGAACAGCAGTTTCCGACATAACCTGGAGGGCGATATATCAGAGCACCCAATGGGGTGAAATTATGTGAGAGTTCAAGTGAAAAAGATATTGCGTCACAAGCCGGTATTGGTAGTTCATGGATATTGCATTTAATACTGTTTTTAAATATTATAGCGATTCCACCTCCAGGTTTCCCAATCCTGTCCCTCCTCACTATAGAATAGTTTGGCGGTAGGGTTGTAATGACATACGGGATGGAGGCCTTGTGTAACCATGTCTCTGTTAAGGACATGACATCAGGTATGTGATCAACCACAAAATTATAAAAGTCTTGTTGATGGTTGGTAGGAAACGGACATTGATACAGAAAAAAAGGAACTTTGTTTCTGCCTCCTTACATGGCAAGGAAGCCGCCATACTCCCTGAAACTGGAGTACCAGCTATATCACCCGTGGTCCCTTGCAGGCCAAAACCCTGTGCATTGAGAGAGAAGTTACAAGATGCACATGCTTATGTGTCCATTAAAAGTTTGATAACTTACCTTTTAGAATTAAATTAGGCGCAGTTGTTACTTATCTTTTTCTAAGTTGTGCACTTTATTTGGGAACTTTTAGTACTATCAATAAAAGATTTCGCATTCTAAACTTTTTGGTCTCCTCATGGTTTCCTTTCCATTTTCACGTTACGGGTGTATTACTTCTTCTTTCAATATTTCTAATTGATATACGATTTTCTGTATTATTCCGTATGCATAGGGTTCATTCCACATATGAAAAAGTTTGTCCTGAAGATGCTCTTGTAGATGTCTTCACACCAAAGACCGAAACGTGACTGCTGCACCCATTTTCTTTGTAATTTCTTGTATCACAGGAATTGTTCCTTGCAAAATTAGGCAACAGTTTCTACAATTTTATGGTATATGAAATGGGTGATCATAAAAGTGTCAAAGAGATAAGAAATGCTTAAAAATTGCTAAATCTCGGTCACTTTTTTGTTTATTTGTGAATTAAGTTTCTTGTACCCTTCAACTATTCATCTATTCAAATAAATATGTGCATCAATAAGTATACAACCGTCTTGTATTTTTCTAAATTGAAAGTATTGTAAAGATTGATTCATGTCTTACTTATGGAGTAACATGATTAATAATCCATTATAAGCTACTGGCTAGAGCTTATTAAGATTTACTTCTAAAAACACATGATTATTACTTTTGGAAAGAATCCCTTGTAGGCACCTTTTACCTGATCATATATCTGATTACCCAAGCCTCCAAGGGTCTATTGGCTTCCCACTCTCTTATAGACTCTGTTAAGGACATGGCATCCGGCACATGATCAACCACAAAATTATAAGTCTTGTTGATGGTTGGTAGGAAACGGACAATGATACAGAAAAAAAGGAACTTTGTTTCTGCCTCCTTACATGGCAAGGAAGCCGCCATACTCCCTGAAACTGGAGTACCAGCTATATCACCCGTGGTCCCTTGCAGGCCAACACCCTGTGCATTGAGAGAGAAGTTACAAGATGCACATGCTTATGTGTCCATTAAAAGATCAAGGGACGATGGACAAGTGTCTAAACATCTGTGGCGCAATGCACTTAGTTGTTCCACAGAAGAAACTTTTAAATCTACGTCGGGACGGACAGAGTCCCTAGCCCCGTGCGGAGTGGCTCAGACAGGTTTGCCAGCGGCATGCCAACTGAGCATGCCCGCTCCTGGGCCATACTTAAATAGAGATGTGGGCTTAAAACAGTGAGCAACTAGCCCACTAGCTGGGTAAAAAACGCGTCTTCATAATGGCTGCCTATGTGATATGCGTGTTTCACTAGAGCAGACTAACCAGCGTAATATCGGAGTACTTGACCATGTGCAAATATACTATTTCAGGAAAACCTTTTTAAAAACACAATCCCACTTACCCCCAAACACGGTGTTATTTCAACACTTTAAAAACAGTTTCTAGTATGCAGTTCTCCTCGAGAAGCAGTGATCTGACAGACACCCTACCTGGCACTGCGCGTCCGCTTCTGGGCCATATCTAAATAGATTTCGAACCATTTCAAATGTTCCAATTTTGACAACTTTTCCAATTTCCATAACAGTGATTGCATACTGTTGTTCAGTCAATTAATGTCTCCAACATCTTCTTTATTTATCTGGCACACCAAGCCTCCTTCCGTACACTTAAAAATTGCTGCCTTTTGCCTCGCTCCTGCCTCGTTCATGTCCCAAAGTAAATGGCACAGCTGCTGCTGCTGTTCAGTTGCTCCCTCTCCAGGCACCTAAACAGCACTGGCTCCCACTTCGATATACCGCTGTAGATTCTCCACATGAGGCAAGTGGAACTGAGCATTGCTAGTGCCTTCTGAACCTTGCGGTGCTATACTCACCTCACGGTTACTGGTTGTTCGCTGCTGGAGGCATGTCGGCCTTAATCTGTCCTAGCAAACAATAGCACTTGCCAACCGGCTCCAGCTCGCCAGGGGTGCACAGTGACTTGTGCTGGCGCAACTGCACTCAAATTGCCTCTTCTTTCCCAGAAGTTCGAGAAAAGAGCACAGCACTCCAACAGCAGATTCAATCTTTTATTGGCCATGGTACTCATACTCCAAGGAAAGGACTGGCACTCTCTGGGTACTCAAAAGTTTTTTTTATTCGAGAACAAACAAAAAACAGATGTGTTTCGGCTGTACGCCTTTTTCAATGTCTACGTCTCCAGCCTGAAGTATTGCATTATATAGACTATTTGCATCATTTCATTGACTGACGCAAACAATGACAATCGAAGACGGACTTCTAAATCAATTAGGTCTCAGTTTAGGTCCTGGCAGCAGCCATCTTAACACTATTAGAGTTTCATAGTGTATTAATACTTCAACAACAATTGATTCATCATTTGTAACGTCACGTCATCAAACATCTCATAAAGCCATATATTTCGACATGTACTGTGAGATGACTCTAATACATCAATGTATTACAATTTGTAATTAAAGACTGACATGTCCACAAATCATATAAACAAATCAAACACATGTGGTTCCTACCATCGGCTCATTATTACACCCTTTATGTACATTTGCAGACAATCAAAAGTTATCAAGTCCACACTTCATACGATAATATGTACATTGTCCCTCACAGCAGTTGTAGCGCCCCATATAGGCCAATGTCCACAGTGCACATTCTATATGCAACACTAATGTTGCAACCTCAATTGGATTTGGTGTCAAACCTTACACATATATTGTAAACATCATGGGAGCCTCCTGTCCATTATACATACATCATCTGTATCTTATTATTCACCACTATTCTAACTCCTTGAAAGGGCAGATGCCTGGAAACATTAGCCACCAGTTCAGTCAGATTATTATTGTATATTTATTGCCAACATCAAGGGATCCTCATTACTATTGTTCATACAGTCATATGCTAATATGCTACATGATTCATAACAGTATTGATGCCCTGAATGGGCAAATACCAGGAAATTATGGTAACCAAATAGTCGGTCAATTTATTATTGATCAATTCCATTAGTATATATCTTGCTTATATTGCTGTTGGCCAGGCTAGCGGTATTCCCTGTTATTACGCCCTGGATGGGCTTAGGATATCTCCCAAATTCAGATGCCTTCCTGAGTTTAACAAGTTTTGTGTATGTTTGGTGGGGTTGGCCATTTGTAATCCATAAATTATATAATTAAAATGAAGATACTAACTGAAATAAATCAAAGGTAAAAAGAGGGGGGATGGTGCTGCCCTACAAATAATGACCTACACTTGGGGCACCAGTATTTGGCTACCAGGTTACCCCAGGATTCAACTTATGGACATTGTGTTGGTTCATATGTTGATTAATCCCCTAGATGTGAAGTCAATTCGTCATCGCTGTTAAGCCCTACGGGTATCTTAGTCTGGAGGTCTAAAATGTAGCGCAATTGTAGTCTTCTCAGCTTAGAGACCCTATCTCCTCCCCTTTCTCCTTGAGGTATATTGATATTGAATGTATTTATAGAGCGCAACATATATCCAGAGGCATCTTGGCAGTAGCTGTGATTCAAGTGATAAGTAGTTCAGACAGAAGAACTTCAACAAGTTCCTGTCACTCTTGTGATAGTCTTCAAAGTGTCTCGCTACAGGATAAGATGGGTCCCCATTTGTGATGGGACACACATATTCTAACACATGTATTTTGGTGGGATATACCGTGCTCCCAATATACCTTTTCTTGCATGGGCACAAGAGACAATAGATGGTTAAGCCTGTGATACAGTTCATTAGGTATTGTTAGAACTGGGGGTCTCTAGTTGGCAGAGGTAGGTACCTTTGACCAAATAGGGACCCTTGCTTCTAGTCCGGGTAAGGGGGATACACACTTTAGATCACCCCTGCTCACCCCCTTGGTAGCTTGGCAGGGGCAGACAGGCTTATCCCAAAGGCAATGTGTAAAGTATTTGTACCAACACTCACAGTAACACAGTGAAAACACCACAAATGGACACCACACCGGTTTAGAAAAATAAAATATCTTTATCTAAACTAAACAAGACCAAAACGACAAAAATCCAACATACTGAAACTCAGTAGAATGTCTTTAAAAAGGGTTGTTGCAAAAATAAACTTGAGGATGATCAATGCGACACTTTAGTCTCAAAGTACCTGGGATGCGTAACGCAAATCAAACAAAAGGGGCGCAGAGAAGGCGATGCGTTGATTCTTCCTGCGCTCCGGTTCCGATGCGACAAGATGGCGTCTCGATGTGTTGCGACGATCCGGTGCGATGCGACAAAATTGCGTCTTTGTTGCGATGCGACAACGTGGAGGCGATGTGTGCACGCCCGACGGCAATGCAGCGAACTGTGTGGTTTTCTGAGCCGCGACACTCCCTGCGACACGCTTCCCCGGTGATGCGACGACACCCTCGGTGACGGCGACACGCTTCTCCGGTGTGGCGGCGGCGATCAGCGGCGGCGCGCTTCCTCAGCGATGCGACGACCCTGCGACACGCTTCTCCGGTGATGCGACGGCACCCTCTGTGGCGGCGGCACGCTTCTCCGGTGTTGCGGCGGTGAACAGCAGCACCGGCGAAACGCTTCCTCGATGATGCGACAGCGGCTGCTGCGGCGGCGTCCCGCTTCCCTCTCGTTGCGTCGCGCTTCCAGCTCCCACCAGCAAAAAGGCCTCACACACAGTTACAGGCCCTCCTGGCAGACTGGAACTCCCAGCAAGGAAGTTCAGGGAGCTGGGGGTGAAGTCCTTTTGTGCCTGGGACTTCAGAAACAGGAGGCCAGCTCTTCTCAGGGCCCTTGGAGACTTCTCTTCAGTTGGACACAGCACTTCAGCAAAGTCATTCTTCAAGCAGGGGGGATACAGCACACAGCAAAGTCCCTTGGTCCTCTCCTCAGTAGAAACAGCAAACTGCAGGCCAGCCCTAGACACACTTGGGCAGTACTTCTCCTCAGTCTCTTCAGCTGATCTTCGTTGGCAGGGATTCCTCTTGATCAGGAAATAGTCTAACTTTCAGGGGTTTCAGCTCTAGTATTTATACCCCAAAAGTCTTTGTTCTCTATGTGTGAGGGGTCCTGGACCCAGTTCAAACCAGTTCTGGGGGCATTCTGCCAGTGCACATCATCTTCCTTTGTGAGTGTGGGCCAGGGCCAGGGCCATCAGACACACCGCAGGAGGTAGAGCCAGCATTGTGGAAGGCAGGCACAGCCCTATTCAGGCACAGGTGCTACTCCTCCCACCACTCCAAATGCAGAGAGGTCTATTCAGCCTAGTGCTGACTCGCCCAGACTCCTGGAGCCACCCCCAGCCCCTGTCACTCTCAAACCAGACAGTCAATCCACAAACAGGCAGAGGCACACAGAAAGGTTGAACAAGAAAATAGCCACTTTCTAAAAGTGCTATTTTCAAACACAGAATTTAAAAACCATCCTTCCTAAAAGATGTTATCAAATTCTGAGTTCAGGGATACCAGACTCCAATTTTCTACCTTGCTCCTATGGGAAGATATGCAGGTAAACATGTTACACAGCATTCCCCATTCTGTCCTATGGGCAAGATAGCCTTTCAATAGTGAAAAACGAATTTGGCAGTATTTCACGATCAGGACATGTTATCCACACTAGTACATGTCCTACCTTTCACATACACTGCACCCTGCCCAGGGGGGTACCTTGGGCCTACCATAGGGCTGTCCAATGTGTAAGAAAAGGGAAGGGTCAGGCCTGGCAAGTGGGTACACTGGCCAGGTCAACATGGCAATTAACAAACTGCGCATAGGCACTGCAGTGGCAGGCCTGAGACACCATTTTAGGGCTACTCATGTGGGTGGCACAATCAGTGCTGCAGGCCCACTAGTAGCATTTGAATTACCAGCCCTGGCACACTCGGTGCACTTTACTAGGGACCTACTGGTAAAACAAATATACCAATCATGGATAACCAATCACAATAACAATTTACACTGAGAGCATATGCACTTTAGCACTGATCAGCAGTGGTAAAATGCCCAGAGTTCTATAGCCAACAACCACCGGTCCGGAAAAACAAAGGAGGAAGAAGCAAAAAGTTTAGGGATAACCCTTCAAAAAGGGCCATTTCCAACAAGTATCTAATCTTGATGGGGATTTTCTGCCCTGGTACATGCTATGTGAAAGTTTTAGAGCCATTGTTGCAGGCTTTGCAGTGTGTACAAGGGAAGAAACCCATTAATCCATCAAGGTTCGATCCCTTAGTCACTGTACTCAGATGACTGTGTACAAGGAGGTCTTTGAAGGACGTGCTCCTCCTGTAGGATACAGCTGAATAATCCCGCAAGTCTACCCCTAATGGTAATTCGGCCTGTAGGACATGGCAATTTTTTGGGAGTATCCGATAGTTGTGTGGTGCGTCCTTCGAGAGGTCGGTGATTAGTAAGATTTTTTTGTTGGTCCCCCTCTGCCTGCGGTTTGTCTATCAATAGCTCTTCACTCTTTGTATTCATCCTTTCCTCAGCTCTCTTTAAAACTTTTATTGGGATATCCCCGGACTTTAATTCCCTCCATGACATCCCTAGCTACAGAGTCAAACTACCTTTGTCGGATACCGTTTCATTTAGTGCGGAGCAATTACCCATAGGGGATGCTACACTTCAATAGCCTGGGGTGATTACTTCTCGCATATAAGAGCGAGTTTCCTGTGGTTGGCTTTCTTTAAAGGGACGTACACAATCTCCCTTCTGCCACAAACTCTCAAATCAAGGGAAGTCACTGATTCTGCACTGATCTCATTTGTGAATCTCAGATTCACATTGTTGCTGTTCAGGATCATAATTCATTCTTGTGCAGACTCTCTAGACACTCTCCAAATTATGAAGAGGTCACCTATCCGGGTCCACCAAATGACCTATTCTATCCAGGGGTCATTCTCCTCGGACCAGGCTACCTGCTTCTCCTACCAGCCTGTGAATAAATTTGAGTAGCTGGGGCAAAGCAGGTATTCATTGCTGTGCTGTGTATCTGTGTGCTGGCCTGAAAATATAAAGATATTAGTCAGACAGAACCTCGCAATGTCCAGCAACATTCTATTGTGATCATGGTATTTAAGAGATATGCCGCATAGGAAATATTCAATTTGCTATAAACCATGTTACGTTATTGGACATTTCTAAAGCACACGTTCACCGGGGAGGTCTCTTGGCGCTAGGTAACCGATACGTCATCAAACCATTGTTACTGGTAGGCCTGTTTAAAGAGCCAGGTCTTCAGAAGTTGTCTAAATTTGGTGTAATTGGAAGTCTGCCTAATCTCCAATGGTAGTGTGTTCCATACTCTAGGGACAGTAACGGAGAACCTACGCCCTTCAGTCCTGTGTTTCTTAAACGTGGGGATGGTCAGGTAGTGGAGGTGACTGGATCTCAATTCTCTCGTCGGACAGTATTTCACGACCCGAGATTTCATGAAGGCCGGGCAGCTCATGTGTAACGCCTTAAACGCCGTACAGCATACCTTGAACCTAGTTCTCTGCACCACTGGCAGCCAGTGGAGGTCCTTGGTCACCCGCGAGATATGCCCCTCTCTGGACAGGTGAACTATCAGCCTAGCGGCCTGATTTTGAATTAGCTGGAGCCTGCGCAAAAGAAATTTCGGGAGGTCCAGATAAAGAGAATTCGCGTAATCAATTCTGGACATCACTAAAGCCATGATTACTTGAACCAGGGCCTCCCTCGTAAGGAATTTCCTAATCTTTTTTTATGCGTTGCAGTTGAAAAAAACAGGCCGAGGTCACTGCGCTGACCCGCTGTTCGAGTGAAAGATCCTCATCAATAATGACCCCCAGGCTTTTTACTGCCTTTTTGGGAGTGGGGGGAGAGCCCATCTCACTGGGCCACAAGGTGGGATTCCAGCAAGCAACCCTATTCTTAATGAGAACTATCTCTGTTTTATCAGAGTTTAGTTTCAGCTGATTACCGTTCATCCAATCACGGATGAACAGCATTGTGTTTTGAAAGTGTTGCCTGGCCGTGGAGCTATCATTGATCGTGAACAACAATTGCATGTCGTCAGCGTAGTTGAAAATGTTCACTCCGATCTTAAGAGAGTTAACCAAGGGTCGAATATAAATATTAAACAAATGAGGAGAAAGAGAAGAACCCTGTGGCACCCCACAGTTCAATTTGACCTCTGTTGAGCTGAAAGGAGGTAGCCTAACCGATTGGGATCTGTCCTTCAAAAATGAGATCATCCAATTCAGTGCTACACCCCGTAGACCAGCGGCCTTGACCTGGTCAGACAACAAAGAGTGGTCGACCGTGTCAAAGGCTGCCGACAAGTCTAGTAGCACCAGGGCTTGTGTGTTACCCTTCCCAACCTGCCTGCGCATTTTGTCGACCACTGACGTGACCACTGTTTCGGTGGAGTGCGCGGGCCGAAATCCCGCCTGACAAGGGCTCAAAAACTCTGACTTCTCTATAAAAGCACAGAGGTGATGGGATACATGAGCCTCAGGATTTTTACTAAGTATGGTAGAAGGGACACAGGGTGAAAAAATGTCATGTCTGTGTGGTCTGCCCCCACTTTCTTAAGGAGGGGTACAATGACTGCTTTTTTAAAGGATCTAGGGACCAGCCCTGAGTTAATGGAATAGTTGAGAAATGGTAAGACACTATCCACAAAGGAAGTTGCCACTATTCTTAGGACCTTAGGGGGACAAATATCATTGGGTGAGCCTGACTTAACTTTCACCAATAACTCAGTTAGGCTATCTTGAGAGATATTAGGAAAGCACATGATCGTGTGGCTGTTTGTGTCACCTGCTGGTGGATTGATAGAAAAGGGACTAGAGGGAATGCTCTTTTTAATAGCCTCAATCTTGTTCACAAAAAAAGCATTGACAGTATCACACAGACTCTGTGAGGGTGTGACCGGGAGAGTCACTCCGTCTGGGTTGGACAGTACTGTAACAATCTTGAATATCTCCTTAGGTTTATTCGGGGCCTTCAGGATTTTACTAGTAAAATAGCTCACTTTGGTTTGCCTTAAAAGTGCTTTATACCCTTTAAGTTGTAGGAGATACCTAATTTTAAGGTCTGGCAAATATTACGACCGCCATTTTCTTTCTGCTAGTCGAATATTAAGTTTCGCCATTTTCAGGTCATCAGAGAACCATTTATTGGCCTCATGACTTCTAGACATGATGGTACTATGGCGCTCGGTGCATGGATGTCACTGGCCCCCTTCAGCCAGCTTGATACCTTGTGCTCATACCCTTCAATGTCCTCCTCTGGGACAGGTAAATATTTCCCTAGTTCCCCGCAGAAGGCCGTAAGGTTGAACCGAGCCCAGTTCCTCGACGTAATAGCAGGCCCAATAGGCAGGCCCGTCTCCTTTGGCCGAGATATTGAGAAGGAGATCAGGTGATGGTAAGACCACCTACACGGGGCTATACTCAGACTCCGCACTGGGAATTTCGAGGTCCAAAATGTGTCCTTAAATGTGTGTCGGGAGGTTCACTAATTGTTCCAGGTTCATGTCACTTAAGGCGGCTGTAAGATCAATGGCTTGCTGCCTCCCATTTTCATCATTTGCCCAATAGTTTAAATCCCCAATGAGGAGAACATTAGCATGATCTACCATTAGGGGCGCTATGGCTTCAGCAAGGTCCAGGGAAAAATTCTGCATGTAATACGGAGGTCTGTATAACAGAATGCACTTGAGGGACGAGGTCGCAGACTTCAGATGAATGACTAAATTTTCAAACGCCGGCAAACCCTGCGCAGAGGGCACGCGCAGAGGGCGCCCGCTGTGTGCGCCCTCTGCGCAGTCGCGCCATGCGTCACCTTATGTAGGCGTGGGAAGCCCTCTCCCCAGCCCACGAACAACCGGGTTGCTGATTGGTTCCCCAACAGCCAATCAGCTACCCGCAAGCCCTGCTTAGCGAGCTATTCCTTTGCCGAGCAATCTTCATGGCCTATACTAGTGTGGAGACTAGTTATGTCCATAATAATAATTAGAAAGTCCTCCTCCCAGCTGATGTTCTCAATACGTTGCAGGAAGTCTCTAGTGTCTCGTATATATGAAGACAGACTCTTCACAAAAGAGAAAGGAAGTTATCAATGTATATCGATGGTCTACCAAGTAAACTTGATTTAGATGAAATTATCGACCATCCTGGAGGATTGGTGGTGTATATGTGGATTTTTGGCAAATGGTTGAATGTTGGAGTCTTTGGGTGAATGCTTCTCAGATATTGGTATTCCTAGACATCCAGCATTCCTCTATCATACCATTCCTGGAGCATATCATGAAAGTCAACAATACTCTTCTGGCACTCTTCTCTGGGAATAGGAAAGTAACATGATGGATCATTCAATTTCTTCAATGCTTCCTCATATTAATGGTTCCTAGTGAGAAGGACAATGTTGCCCCCTTGCAAGAGGGTTTGATCACGATTTGGTTATCTTTCCTCAGACTTTACAATGCCGCCCACTGCGCTAGTGAAATATTGAACTGCTTCTTGTTTTCTTTGAGTCTCAAAGGCATCAGATCTTTATTCATAAGGTGATGAAAGAGGTCTATTGCATCAGTTGGGAGCTGTGGCATGCATGACGATTTCGGGTTGAAATTGCTCTTTGTCCCAAATTGTTCCATCCCTATTTGCTCTAATGATTCTGAGATCTCCTGCTCCCCCCCCCCCTCCTGTTGCAGAGGTAGCTCTTTGGCAAGGCTCTGCAGACTGACCAGAGCTTCTAGATCTTTTACTGTTCATATATCTGCAACTCTGTTGCTACTGGTTTTTCTCCCTTTCCGGTGTCTCCTTTGAATTTGAAACATTTATGTAGCTTGAGCTTCCATATAAACTTGAAGATATCTATGCATTTTTGTGTATAGGTGAATCTGAGTTTAGAAAAAAGTCAGTCCAGTTTTAAAACTGATTCCTTAGTTTTAGTCAAGACTCGTTCTGTTAAATTGACAATGGTCAGGACCTCTCGGCCTATTTCCTCTTTACGCTCCGTCTGCTTAGGGTTACCTTTTGTGGGCATTGCTTCTGCTGGTTGTGTTGTCCCCGTCTTGTCTTCCTGATTCTTTCGGGTCCTGTGGTTTGTTTCTTGGTGTCCATTGCCATGTTTGTCTGATTAGACTGTATTCCTTGTCTAAAGGGCCTTGCGTTTGATTGAGCGCGGCGACACCCAATTCTCCTCCTCCTGACTGTTCTGTGTCGGTTCCTACTTATGACTCTGAAGTGTCTCTCTGTTCAAAAGACACAAGATTTTTTGTTTTGAGGAGTTCTCTTCTTGGTACATCAAACTTCTTTGTGAATATTAGAATGCTCCCAAGTTCATAATCTCTGGTGCCTCTATTAAAATTGCTTTATTTTCTTTGTTTTATACTTTCCTCATATGAGGCAAGTCTTTTCTTCATTCCCTCCCTGAGTTCTCTTGTCTGTTTTTATTTTCGTCTTTAGATATTTCTTCTAGGTTTTTAACTTCTCCCTGTCGCTCCATGCAAATTTCACTAGGAATATTAGCATCCCCTTTGAGGACGCTGCTGTATGTTCTGCCAACTCTTCCAGGAGTAGAGGATCCAGGTTTTCGTATGAGGGCACTGTGTCAATTCTAAGCCCACGTGAGACCCAGCTAAACATCAAGATAGCTTTGTGGGGAGGTGGCTTCCCACCACTTGCGAGTCTACTTTTCATAAAGTGTCTCCAGATTTTTGAATTTGTCTGCTAACTTGTCTTTGGGTCTACACGTATTTGGCCCTGCTTCAGCTCTTAATGGTAGTGGTCCTTTACAAAAAATACCCGCTGTTGCCTTGTGGTGCTGCCTCACTGAACATGCTGCAGTGTTTCTTTTGCTAAATCACAGGGTACCTGTTGTACAAAGATGATGTCCAGTTTCAAGGTAGATTAGATGAATAGGTTAATTTAAGTAAGACGTTATGAAGAGCCCCACCAGGAGCAGCCTTCCTGCTGCTCAGCCCATCCTCCAACTGACTCCCTCACTCATCCAACATTCCACAGCATCATCATCACACCAACATTCCACACCAAAGTCACACTGGCTGAGCAGCAGGTATAACAGTACCCCTCACTTCTGTTGCTACAATATATTGATTCCAAGCCAATACAACACTTACTGGGGGATATAGTCCAGCGCTCGCAGGTCCTCCAACTCTGCGGGTCTCGACACTCGCACAACTGGTCTTGATATGATTTAAATCGCGGCAGTGCTGGCGGTGTTACTAGCATCCATGTTCCAATCCACCTAAGCCATCGGCATTCGCGGGCGGGTGCACGTTCTCATGAAAGTGGGCTCACGTGAAAACTCCGCTAATCCAATGAAAGGACAGGCACTCTCGAGGTACTGAAAAGGTTCTTTATTCATGAAGAAACAAGACAGATGCGTTTCGGATGTGCGCCTTTTTCTAATGACTGCATGTCCAGCTTGAGGCATTGCATTATACAGACTATTTACATTTCATTGGCTGATGCAAATATTGACATTCAAAGACTGACTTCTAATTCAATTAAGTCTGTTTATGTCCTGGCAGAGGACATCATCACACTATTTGAGATTAATTGTGTATTAATACTTCAACAACAATTGATTTATCGTGTGTAATGTCACTTCACCAAACATCTCATAAAGCTATTTATTTTGGCATGTTCTGTGACATGACTTGACTTCATTAATATATTACAATTTGCAATTACAGAATGACAGTGTCTACAACTCATATAAACAAGCACATGTGGTGCCCATCATCGGTTCATTATCACGCCCTTAAGTACATTTACGGGGGCGGAGCTTGGCTCGCGACGGTAATGGGCGCTTGAGCCCTGAGCTCCACAGCACAACAATCCTGTAACTATCCTTCCTCATTCAACCGTAAACGCCGCTACAGATAGCCCTGCCGCAGTCGGAAGGTCGGCGCATCACGGGCCATCAACTCCGGTCCTTGTGGCCCTTTCCTGCACAGAGATAGAGATTCCGTCTGCGCCGGGAAGAAGGGCTGCCGATCCCCGCGCTACAGTAGGGCGTGGGGTGGAGCGACG
Organism: Calotriton arnoldi; assembly: GCA_963921515.1. Taxonomy (NCBI): domain Eukaryota; kingdom Metazoa; phylum Chordata; class Amphibia; order Caudata; family Salamandridae; genus Calotriton; species Calotriton arnoldi. The sequence continues at coordinate 1,322,021 of CAWUFW010004770.1, forward strand.
TAATAGTGCGTGCGGCATAGAGGGCCGCGGAAAGACCGGTCTCGTTCATCCTGTGGGCCGGTCTCGAGCGGAAGGCAATCAGGACCCATGGCGGACTTGGGAACATAGCTACGGGCCAAGACAGAGCGTCTGAGCCGGCCACCGAGGGTGAGCTGAGGGCACATTACTGCCGGCATCGGAGTGTTTCCCCCCCCCCCACCCCCCCGCGAGAGGACGGCGGCGGGAGCGGCTGCAGTCCCGAAGGTCGGACAGAGGTGGAGGAGCGGGGCAATGTGGGGGCCTTGGAGCGGGGGCCTGGGGTGTACTAGCTGCTCATTTTTGCACTGAAGGTGGAGGCACGATTGGACTAAGGGGCGGATCCGCCATTTTGTCGGCAGCCGGGAGGGCTTTAAGCGCCGGCCATCACAAGGGCCATTTGCAAAGTGAGGGCCCTGAGACTGCATAGTGCACTAGGGAAGTGTGCACTGACGGAGGAGAGAAGAAGTGGCACGTTCCAAGGGGGCAGGAACCTAACGATTACTGGCAGCCTGATAGAGGAGAATAGAGGTGTGGGGGCCCCAAGCTATTGCGGCACGGTCTCTGTGGAGGCTGACATTCTACAAGTGCGTGCAGGAGCTGTACCCCGAGCAGTGCAGAAGATTGACGTGCGCTCGATTGACACCGGTGCCCTGGAGGAGTCAAGGAACTGAGCAGGGTGAGAAACCTGTGAGGGGCTACTCTGACTGGTACCTAAGATGGGGGACTGACTGTTACGATTCGGGGGTGAGAGCACCCAAGCACAACAACACAACGGCGGCAGGCCCGGAGGATCGAAGCTGAGCGAGGCAGGGGCGAGAGGCACGGAGGGGGCTCCCAGTGGGAGACGGTCTTCCCGCATACACAGTGACGCGCCAAGCAGGCGTAACATTGTTATCCCTGGCCCCTACAGGGCTTAGTGAGTAGGGCACGGTGTGGCACAGTGGAATCTGTAGGACTACCCAGGTTGTCCACAGCTACAGTGGCAAGGGGAGTGGCCCGGCCGAGCAACCTCTGGACAGGAGGAGGCACGATAGCAGACAGAGCAACAGGCAATAACAGGTGCCGTCCCCCGCGGCCGGAACGCAGTGCAGCTCTGTGGTTCTCCACTAAGAAACACCCTCTGGATAGGGGGTTCCACGGCCTGTTACCCACGTGGGACCCTGTGGTACGGCCCTTGACTGCTGGTTACGGGGGGATCTTCGGCATCGACCTCTGCATAACTGCGTCACATCAGAGTAGACGATGGGCAAAACGGACAGGACTCAGTCTAAGCTGACCTTTGAACAGAAACGCTCCAAGTCCCACGACCCTGCTTTGGGGGAGGAGACCAGACCCACACCCCCGATAGAAGATGAGCGAGACATCCGAAGTCTGCTGCTATCAATGGAAAAGGGGTTGCAGAGCGGCATCTCTTCTCTGGGCACAAAAATTGACGCCCTCTCGTACTGGATGGACAGAATGGGGGAGCGGCTGGACAAGCATGCGGAGAGGCTTGATATGTCCGAACGACGACTTAAGGAAGTTGAAGAAGCGCAGACTATGTTGGATACGGACCACAAAAAACTTGGCAGGATTATGCAAGTGCTGCAGGACAAAACGGAGGACCTCGAAGCCCGCTCGAGACGCTGCAACTTACGCATCACGGGCCTGCCGGAGACGACCCAAACTGGAAACATGGAACGTTTTGTGGAGAAGCTTCTGACCGACCTGCTGGGAGCAGAGGTGTTCTCGAACATGTTCGTGGTGGAAAGAGCTCACCGCTCCTTGGGTCCCCGACCCCAGCCAGGTGCCCTGCCACATCATCGCAAAATTATTGAATTATCGGGATAGAGATGCAGCTCTGCGTGTGGCGAGGGACAAACAAACGTTGCCGTACGAGGGGTCGAACATTTCACTCTACCCGGATTTCACCGCTCGAGTACAGGAGGCACGTCGACAATTCGTCCCCATGAAGAGGCAGTTGCGGGAGTTGGGGCTAGATTATGCAATGCTATACCCGGCCAAGCTGCGGGTGAACAGGCAAGGAAGATCACACATCTTCATAGACCCAAAGGCTCTACAGAAGGCGCTTAAAGACTGGAACAGGGAGCAGCGGCAGGGCCCGGAGCGGCAGCTTTTGGACGAGGGAACTGGGGGATCACTGGAGGAACAAGACTGAGATCTATGCAGTGGCAGACACTCGATAAGTATTCTGTGTGATGGGGGGGCAGGGAGGAGACGGGTAGTATGATGGTATTGTGTATATAATGCTGTGCTGAAGTGGACATTCACAGCCACACCACTATACAGGTCTTCCTCTAGACTGCTTTTTGTTATTAGATATATTGTGGTTGGAAAGTATTCAGAAGTCTCTTTTATAGCGTAAGCAAGGGCCACAGGGAGTGCCCGCCGGGAGGCCTGAGACTAGCCGATATGTGACACTGGGCTGCGGAGTCACACTCGGACACGTGTTGCAATGGATGGCGGATTGGTGGTGGGGGCGATACTGGAAGGCTGTGCTTGGAGGTCAAGAAAGGGGACAAACTTGCACCGAATTTGAAGTAGTGAATAGAGCGACCTCCGCCCACAAGTGATAACCACCACTACAGATAACTAAGTTGGGGGTGGGTGGCGGGAGGTGTGGGAAGTCCCTACACGGGATGCAGCGCGACCGAGTTGGGGGTGGTCCGCAGGGGGAGGGGGGGATGGGCTGGGTCAGGTTTTCTTTTTTGTTGGGAGTTCAGTGAGGTCAGTATTAATGTCGGATATTACACGGCACACAAGTCACTCGCAGGACACACGATACTATGTTACACACGACAGACAGTATGTTAACGGCTAGAGAGGCTGCTGAGCAGAGACCACTAGAATCCCTTAGAGCATTAACGTGGAATGTGAGGGGCCTTAATGACCACCGCAAATTGCGCAAAGTGTTGAACTACCTTAATAGACACAAAGTAAACATTGCCTTCCTTCAGGAGACGCACCTCCCACTGCAGAGTCCAATGATGCGTTCTAGAGGCCTTGTGGGGAACGTCAATGCAGCAGGCTTCACGACTCATGCAAGGGGAGTTATGACATGGGCCAACCCCAGGTCCGACGATAAGCTGCAACTATTGACTGCAGATACAGGCGGCAGGTTTGTAATTTCCCGTTGTCAGGGTAGGGGACTTGATTTGCGACTGGTCAATGTGTATGGCCCCAACTATGACTGCCCTGAGTTCTTCACCACACTAGCTACCACAGTGAGCAGACACGGGGCGGCACACATGCTATGGGGTGGTGACTTCAACCTGGTCAGGAACCCGAGCTTAGACAGGTCGGGAGGGCCGCCGAGAAAGCCGGCGTCGGCAGTCAGAGCTGTAGAAAGGGCCATGATCAGCAAGGACCTCCTAGATGTATGGAGAGAACTTCACCCGGTGGAGGGCGGTTTCACACACTACTCTGCTTACTACAATCTACACACACACGTATTGATTATTGGCTTGTATCATCACCTCTCATGTCCCAGATATGCACCTGTCAGGTTCTACCGCGAACTCTGTCGGATCACTCCCCAGTCCTGCTGGTTTTGCCCACCCCTAGGAAGACTATTCCCCCATTGACATAGCGCTTCCCCCCTTACTCTCTGTTGGACCCCCTTTTTAAAGAAGCGATAGAATTTTTTTTTGCTGTTAATATAGGGTCAGTGGACAATTTTCAGACTGTATGGGAGGCGTTTAAGGTGTACATTAGGGGGGTGGCCATGTCTAAGCACTCCGGGGTGCTACGGTACATCAGACAGAGACTATCGACTCTGGAGCAAAAATTGGGTGATCTGGAGGCCAGTCAGCTAGCAGGAATAGATGGGGAATCCGCAGAGGTAATGAAGACACTGCTAGAGGAATATCATGAGGCGGCGGACAGCGAAGTGCAGCACTTGGGAAAATATGCCACAGCGCGCGCGTACGGGGAGGGAGATAGGCCGGGATCAGTGCTAGCTAACATCCTAAAAGCCAGACGGGGTAGGACCTCCGTTACCGCGATTCGCTCGGAAGAGGGTGACTTACTCACTGAGGAGGCAGATATCGCTAACAGGTTTAAACGATATTACTCGGGCCTCTATGCTTCGCACTTGTCAGGTATGGATGAGGAAATACTAACGTACCTGGAGCACATTAAGTTACCCTTTTTATCCGACAGACATAGGGAGTTCATATCTCTCCCCATAGAAAAAGATGAGATTTTAGAAGCACTGGCGGGAATGAAGGCACACAGTGCCCCAGGGTCAGACGGACTCACAGTGAATTTCTATAAGGCTTTTATAGACCTTCTGCTCCCGCATATAATGGAATTGTTCGACGATATGTGTGTAACAGGACAGATGCCACAAACAATGAGAGAAGCCATATTGGTGGCCATTCCCAAGCCAGGTAAACACCCGGAGGAACGTGGACACTAAACTGTTTGCGAAAATCTTGGCTACTCGGCTGGCCCTTTTGACCCCCGAATTAGTAGCCCCGGAACAGGCCGGGTTTGTCCCCGACAGAAACCTCACGTATAATTTGCGTACGATCTTTGGCACAATGCAACATGTCCGGCAGGACACAAAAGCAATTGCGGTCTTCTTGGACATGGAGAAGGCTTTCGACTCGGTGGAGTGGCCCTTTATGCGACAAGTGCTAACTAGAATGGGACTTGGCCCTGTCTTTTTGCAAATGATTGGGGTGTTATACAACGCTCCTAACGCACGGATCCGGCTGGGGGACCTGGTTACAGACGCAATCCCCATCACAAGGGGGACACGCCAGGGCTGCCCTTTGTCACCGACGCTATATGCATTGATTGATGAACCCCTGGCGTGTGCGCTCAGGGAATATCATAGCCACAGGGGAGTCAGATTTCCCACCTACGAAATTGTAGTCTCCACGTACGCAGACGACACCCTGCTATATGTGAGAGATCCCGAAAACAACCTATCCCCGGTCCTGCGAGAGGTGGTACACTTTGGGGCACTTTCAGGGGTAAAGGTCAATTGGGCTAAGTCCATAGCTTTCCTGCTTACCCAGTCCACTTCCCCATTCGAGATGGAGTTTCCACTGCAATGGTCAGATGACTCGGTTAGATATCTCGGCGTCAGGTTACACACAGATTCGGAAATTGTTTTTAGAGAAAATTATGGAACAGCAGTAGACAAACTGGAGGACGATGTCGAAACATGGATTGGGCTCCCACTATCGCTAATCGGCAGGGTATCTATTATGAAGATGGTAGTGCTACCTAGATTCCTCTTTCTGTTTACAAACATCCCGATAGTGCTTCCGCGCTCCTTTTTCGCCAGACTTAAGAAAGCGCTGGTGAAGCTGGCATGGGCGGGCAAGCAGGCTCGTGTCCAATGGCGAGTTCTCACGCTGCCTTATCATCTAGGGGGGTTGGGAGCACCTGACCTGGAACTGTATTATAGGGTGGCACAGGGGGCACAGGCACACAGCTGGATTCACGGCGTGGATAACATACCATATCTCAAGCTGGAGAGGCTGTTCGCAGATCCTCTCCCCCTACCGACCGTCATCTTTGAGCCGATCGATCGCAGGACCGGCATTTTAGACTCCCTTAACTCAACTCGGCACGCATGGCACTGCATATTGCAGCAAACGGCGGGGGCACTACTATATTCCCCGGAAATGCCTACAGACTGGGCGGCCTGGTTGGCCCCCTGCAGGGATAGGGGGGTGGTACAGGCGCTTCGTGCGCTGGGCATCCACAAAATAGGAGACCTATTCTCAGATGGCGTTGCTAAAACGTGGGACGCAGTTACGGCCACTGCAGTAACTCCTACCCTTCTGCATCGTTTTCAGTACCACAGAGTGCACAGCGCACTGAGGCAGCATCTCTGGGACGACATGGACGAACCACCTGAGATCCGAGAACTATCGTATCTCATCAAAACGAAATCTCCCCGCAAGTTAGTCTCCAATTTATATAAATTGGCTATGTCCCAGAGAGCCAACCAATACACCAAAGCAAGACTAGCCTGGCAGAGAGACTTGGACATCACTATTGACGACGACATGTGGTCATATTGCTGCGCCAACACGAAGCGCATCTCTCTGCATGGCAAACACAGACTGATACATTTTAAATATATTAACAGAGTGTATTACACCCCGGAGAGATTGCATAGGTATGGCCTGCGAGAGGATGTCGCTACCCAACGGCGGACTTCATACATTTAGCGTGGGATTGCCCTGGTGTTTTTAAATTCTGGGAAAATATATTCCGAGAGATAAGTACCATTGCGGAGCTGGAGATCCACCCTGACCAGACGGTGGCGCTTCTGGGCTATTCTAGGAAGTTGCCGAAAGCTGCTCGCAGACTGGTAGATATGGGATTGTTGATGGCGAAACGTAGAGTAGCGATGTGCTGGCTGAGGGGACCTTTACCCACGGTACCGCAATGGTCGCGCGACGGCCTTTACTGCTGCACACAATCAGAAAATGTTAGCGACCTACTACCACCACCGAGGTGCAGACCTAAGAATTTTTGGAGTCTATACACCACGTATCTAAGGGGCGGGGGAGGGGGTGCGGCAGTAGAGACAGACAGGAGCAGAGGTGGGTGCCAGCACTTAAGTGTCATAGAGGTGTACGCAATTCTTGAGGGGCGGGACGGGTCTCGCGAGTAGAAGGACTTGCTGTGTTCAGATTAACAGGGGGACCGGAATGGAAAGCGCACATAGGTGGAGTACAAAGAGGATATCAGGGGGGAGCTGGAGGGGATTGGCGACAGATTTAGAGCCTCATAGTCGTGTTAGTCCATAAGTTCTGGGGTCTCGACGCAAGTGACTGATCTGACACCTCACTGTATGTTTGTTTTTTGTTTTTTTTCTTTTCTATAACAAAAGTGTTTTTGAGTTGGATACAATATTATTGACGCGCAGCGAATTCGCTTTGTAAATTGAGCGACAATGTTACTTGTGAGCACAGCGCTGACCGGCCCCCGGGATGTGGGAAGCGTTGCTTTAAGTACCAGCGCAGCCGGCCCCAGGGTTGTAGGCGTACTGCTGTGTATGTCAAAGAAAACTTGCATAATAATAAAAAATTAAAAAAAGTACATTTACAGACATGTGAAAGTTATCAAGTCCACACTCCATGCGATAATACGTTCCTTGTCCCTCACGGCAGTAGTAGCGGACCATATGGGCTAATGTCTGCAATACATATTCTAAATCCACCACTAATGTTGCACCCTAAATCAGATTTGGTGTAAAGTCTTACACATGTATTGCAAACATCTTGGGAGTCTCCTGTCTATTATACATACAACATATGTGTCCTAATATTCACCACGATTCTAACACCCTGAATGGACAGATGCCAGGAAATGATTGCCTCCGGTTGAAAACGCTGACATTGAAAAAGGCACATAGCCAAAATACGTCTGTTTCTTGACCCAGACAGTGCCCGTCCTTTCCTTGGAGTAGTGGAGTTTTCATGTGAGCTCACCTTCACAAGACCGTTCACCTGCCTGCGAGTGCTGATGGGTTAGGTGGATTGGAACATGGATACTGGCAGTTGTCAGTAGGTAGTTCCAGTTAGGGCCTTGTTTCCACAGGAAAAGGGTTTTATGTTTCGCTAATAACTTTGGCGCCATTTGATGAATCTTCAGGACATTTTCAAAACCAGGCTCTTTAACTGCTGCCTTGAAAGTTTCAGGGTGATTCGTCACAGAATTACACCACATTTGGCAGAAAGCTAGATCTTGGTCCATAGTAGTGTGCTTGTGGTAGTATGGTGTAAATTCGTCCAGTAGTTTTAGAGATATTAACCAAAATCCAAATTTGTATATCTAGGGGCGTGGACAGTCCGACAGTCCCCGTGCTGTGATCTAGTTGGCTGCCAACACTTCAACGAGGAAGTGTTGGCAGCCATCTTGGGACTCCACTTCAGCTGAGTCCCACAAAACTTTTAAAGTATAGAAATGGGGGCAGGGTGGGAATACCGTGCATGTTTTGAAATGAGCCCCCGGAGGGGCCAGGTCCCTGAGACATTTTAAAAAAAAGAGAGGGTTGCATGGGGCTCCCCTGCTAAGGCTCTTGGAGCCCTGGGACCACCTCCTCCTCAGGGTTTTCATTTTGACTATTGAGAGGTGCCGCAAGAACCCCCCTTCTGGTCTTATTACAAGCCCCGGGGACCACCTCTACCACCTCCTCCCCGAGGCAAATTCACTTGCAAAACTGGGAGGGGGGCTGTGCGCCCCCCCTCCTGAGCCATAAACTGCCCCGGGAATCGCCACCTCCCCAGGTCCAGCCTGTACAAACAGAACGAGGGGGCCACGCAGCCCCCTCCTGAAGCCATATATGGCCCTGGGGACCAGAGCCAGCTCCTATGTGCCGAGGTGCCCACCCTCGGGATATAGCTGTTTGCCTCGCTTGGCGGTAGCTGTGACCGCTCCTGCCAAGCAAAAGCAAACACTCTGCTTCCAGCGGGTGGGAGCTGTCAATGCTCCCGCCCGTTGGAAGCAGAGGTTTCATCTCTTTCCCTGCCCGCATTTTTCTCTTTGCTCTTTCACGGAGAGAGATGCCTTTCCAGCAGCACCCTCTGTGCAAGAGCAATGCTGGCTCCCGCAGAAGGCTGGGACCACAGGGGCCCTGAGGAGCCCCCAACCGTCCTGGGGGGAGAAGAGCACAAAGAGGCAAAATAAAGGTCTGAAATGAGCAGAAAGAGGCAAAATAAAGGTCAGAAAGTCAAAATAGAGATCAGAAACGAGCAGAAAGTCATAATAGAGAGCAGAAATTATCAGAAAGGCAAAATAAAGGTTGGAAACTAGTAGAAAGAGGCAAAATAAAGGTCGGAAAGAGGAAAAATGAAGGTCAGAAGTGAGTAGAAAATGAGCAGAACCCACTCAGATACTCATGCACCCACTCACAGATGAACACAGACACATATACCCACTCAGACAATCAAGCCCTCCCTTACAGAAGAACTCACAGATCTACTCAGACTCATGTACCGACTCACAGACCCTCTCAGAGACGCACACCCACTCACAGACGTATTCACTCATATTCACTCACACACTGTCAAAGGTTAGTAATTACAGCTAGAAAATAAAATTTAAAAAACTTACAAATTCACTAAAAAAAACAAAAACAAAGGTTATAGGGAAATTATAGTTGGGGAAATAGAATTTTAAAACATGTAGAAATTCACTGAAAAACCCAAAGGTTACAGGGACATTATAGTTTGGAAATAGAATTTAAAAAACTTAGAAAGTCACTGAAAAAACCAACGGTTTCAGGGAAGTTATAGTTGGGCTCAGATTTCACTCATACAAAACCAGTGAAATTCAGCAGTTATAGTTACCTGAGCTAACTATAACTTACGCCCCCACAATGCACTGCTTATGACCTCACATATTACAACCATCATAACCTGGTCAGTGACATCAATGATGACATCTAACCTTCTCAAGACCGCTATCCTGTCACCACCTCTTACAGGTAGACATTTCCTGTCAATAACGAAAACCCTCAGCTGGTTGCTGTTACTTCCATGAAACTGTGCAAACTGTCTAGATACAGGATAATATTGGTCATTGTGGGAGATGGCTCTCGTGTTCTAGGACCCATTTAACAGGGTGAATGGTACTGCCAATGTATTATCGTTTACAATGACATACAAGCACATAAATCACAAAGTCTGAGTTGCATGTCAAAAACTTTACAATTTTTTTTATCAGTACCCAGAAGCATTGAATAGAACGGACTGATATAACTATTCTTGTAGGCTTTACAGTGCTGTATCACAATTTCTACTCAATCTATCCTATAAAGTAATCCGTCTTCTGTACGTTATTAAAGGATGATCTTTAATCACATCATTTAGGCAGCTTTCACTCTGTAGGATTTGCCAATGTTTATTCTGAATTTGTCTAACCTCCCTAGCTTTGTTAAAGGTAGTAATAAACCTGATGGTATTTTTATTTTCCATAATATCCTTGGTTTTCTTAGGATCTAAAAGTTCATGTCTATGAACGCCTTTTGCACTACATAATGCTGGCTGTAGTGTAGCTTCAGAACATCTCCTTTCTCTAAATCGCACCATCATAGTCTCACACTGGATCGTCCGCTTCCTCAGTCTTGCAATTACAGCGGGTCTGCAATAACTCGCCATAGGGGATACTAAGGATTAGAGACTTGGGGTGGCTGCTGTGGACATGGTAAAGTGTATTTCCTGTGGAATGATGCTTATCCAGACTGGTGATTAATGTGTATTCTCTTTGACATCCACATGAATGTCTAAAAAAATCAATAATTGATTTACTCCCCGGACTAGAGAATTTCAAATTAAATTTTAGTATTCAGGGCATCCAAAAATTTGTTGATTTCCTTAATGTCTCCCTTACAAACGACAGATCGATATATCTGATGCATATCCTGACATAGGAATAAAAGTCATCCAAGGTGCCCACTATTTGTTCCCACCACCCCAAAAAGAGATTCTCAAAACTGGGGGCAAAACAAGCGCCCATAGCTGGTCCTTGGAGCCGTCTATGTTTTGTCATCAAAAACAAAAACGTTGTTCTACAGACAGAATTCAATCATTTCTGTGTGAAAAAGATATGAAAGGCACCTGGATCTTAAAGTGTCTACATGCATAAATGCCAGCTGCATTATGTCTAATTGTGTAAAGGCTGCCCATATCCAATGTGAGTAACAAAGTCATCCTCCCAATAGATAAAGGGCCGGCGTCCTGTGAGATTACGAAGGTTTCTTTATTTCTATATATCTACATGGAAAACTCTTCCTGTGTTCCATCAGATTGCTGCCAATCCACATGAAATAGGTGCCTCCATCTGTGAGGGTAGACTTGCATAACAATTATTTGGTTGCCAATCCGGTAAGGAGGACTGGCACTCGCGGTGTACTTAAATTCATTTTTATTGATTTTGATATCTTTCACAACCATGTTTAGCTTTTCTCCTTTTTCAATGTGATGATTTAAACCCTACACACCTCCCCTAAGTCCTGTGATCGCTAATTTTCCGTCGTAGAGTTACATGGTGAATTTCATCAACTTAAAAAAAACAATCATGCTTTCATAAAGTGTAAACGACGTCCCTTTTGAAATGAAATTCTAGTTCTATCATAAGCACTTCAATCAAATGACTTTGGAATACAAAAAAGACAAACATAAAAAGACCTCAAATTTAATTTTTTCAAAGTAAATCATTATCCATTGACTTAAAAAGATAAACACATACATCAGTGTACATAATTTATATACTTTCAATCAATCAGGCGTATGTTAAGCGCGACTACTCACCCGTAAGGGTCTCAAGGCGCTGGGGGTGGGGTGGTGCAGGTTCCAGTCCATCAAGGAGGGGGTCCGTCGAAGAGCAGGGTTTTGAGGTTTCTTACGAAGATGGGGAGCGATGTTGTCTGTCTGAGGTGGAGCGGAAGGGCGTTCCAGGCTTTGGCCGCGAGGAGGGAGAAGGAGCAGCCTCCCGATCTGGTTTTTCTGGTGTGTGGGACCACGGCGTTGGAGAGCTGGGCTGATTGTAGGGTCCTTTGGGGTGCGAGGAATTTGAGTCGGCTGTTCAGGTATGCTGATCCGGTGTTGTGGAGGGCCTTGTGTGCGTGGGTGAGCATCTTGAAGGTGACTCTTGCCTCGATGGGGAGTTAGTGGAGTGTGCGCAGGTGCTGGGAGATGTGGCAGTGTTTTGGCAGGTTGAGGACTAGTCTTGCGGCGACGTTCTGGATGTTCTGTAGCTTGCGGGTGAGGTTCTTGTTTATTCCGGCGTACAGTGCGTTGCCGTAGTCGAGTCTGCTGGTGACCAGGGCGTGAGTGACGGTCTTTCTGTGTTCAAGGGGGATCCATTTGAAGGTCTTACGTTGGAGGCGGAGGGTGTGGAAGCAGGAGGACGAGACTGAGTTGATCTGGCGGTCCATTTTGAGCTCTGAGTCCAGGATGATTCCCAGGTTGCGTGCGTGGTCCGTGGGGGTGGGCGGGTTTCCGAAGGCGGGGGGCCACCAGGTGTCGTTCCAGGCATCGGGGTTTGGGCCCATGATGAGTACTTCTGTTTTGTTGGTGTTTAGTTGTAGGCAGCTGTTTTTCATCCATTTGGCGACGGCTTCCATGCCTTCTCGAAAGTTGTGTCTGGCGTTGTTGGGTTCGTTGGACACTGTCTGCCACCGCACGCTACGCGCACGCCTCCACGACGCAGGGATCTGAGACAAGGCCCTGGAATGGACCAACTCCTTCCTCGACGGCAGAACCCAGAGAGTCCGCCTCCCACCTTTCCGATCCGAAGCCTCCGAGATCATCTGCGGCGTACCCCAGGGATCCTCCCTCAGCCCAACACTGTTCAACATCTACATGGCCCCACTCGCACTCATCGCCAGACAGCACGACCTCAACATTATCTCCTACGCCGACGACACTCAACTGATCCTCTCCCTCACCAAGGACCCCCTCGCCGCCAAAGCCAATCTCCATGAAGGAATGAAGGCCGTCGCCGATTGGATGAAGATCAGCCGACTAAAGCTGAACACGGACAAGACGGAGGTCCTCATCCTCGGCTCCAACCCCTCAGCCTGGGACGACTCCTGGTGGCCAACGACGCTGGGAGCAGCCCCGACGCCCACCGACCACGCACGCAACCTGGGAGTCATCCTCGACTCAACGCTCTCCATGGCCAAGCAAGTCAACGCAGTCTCCTCCTCCTGCTTCAACACCCTCCGCATGCTTCGCAAGATCTACAGGTGGATCCCGACAGACACAAGAAGAACAGTCACCCATGCCCTCGTCAGTAGCAGACTTGACTATGGGAACGCCCTCTACGCGGGAGCCCCGGCCAAGCTCATCAAGCGACTGCAACGCATACAAAACGCCTCCGCACGCCTGATCCTCGACGTACCACGCCACAGCCACATCACCCCCACCTGAGGAACCTGCACTGGCTCCCCGTCGACAGGAGGATCACCTTCAAACTCCTCATCCACGCACACAAGGCACTCCACAAAACTGGCCCAGCCTACCTCAACAGACGACTCTTCTTCTACGTCCCCAACCGCCAGCTCCGCTCCGCCGACCTCTCCCTCGCCACCGTCCCTCGCATTCGAAGAACAACCACCGGCGGCAGATCCTTCTCACACCTCGCCGCCAAGACCTGGAACACCCTTCCACTAAGCCTACGACAGACCCAAGACCTGCTGACCTTCAGGAGGCTACTCAAGACCTGGCTGTTCGACCAGTAGCAGCACCCCCCCCCTTCCCTCTCCCCAGCGCCTTGAGACCCTCGCGGGTAAGTAGTGCGCTCTACAAATTCTGTGATTGATTGATTGATTGAGAGGATGAGTTGGGTGTCGTCTGCGTATGACACAATGTTGAGTCCATAGGTTTAAATGATCACAACCTAATATACAGTTATCCCTTAGTGTAAATTGCTGTTGACTGGTCAAGGGGCATCTCCTGCAATTTTACTGCTAGAATGTGATTAACAATGAAGCCGTGAATGGGCATAGTGGCTACCTCTGTTTACTGTAACTGCTGTTCGTATCAGTCGCCTATGTGTACCCAAAGTTCCTCATCTTTATTTAAACCACCTAGTATCTTAGTTTGTAAATTTATAATATACCTGGATTCCAGTCATCTCAAAGTTAAGACCCTATTGCCCCCCCCTCCCTTTCCTCCTGAGGTACTCTGTCTAGGCACAATAATTTCAGCTGAACCCTATTATTCGCATACAGTTCTTCAAAATGTCTGGCGACGAGATATGTGGGATCTTTGTTGATAATGGCGGGCATATGGTCAAGTACACGTTTAACAGGATGCATTGTACTGCCTATATTCTTTTTGTTGCAGGGACAAAGCAAACAGACTGTGTAACCTGAAGTACATTTCAGTAAATGTTTAATCTTAACGGAGTTCTTTTGTCCTGGCATTTCAAGTTCTTTCACTTTGCTACTGAATTTGCATACCTTGCATTTCATGCATGGGAAACAAACCTCCTGTGTTTTTCAATTGCTGGTTTTCTGCCTTTGGTAATAAAATTGCTGTGTACTAAATAATCCTTAGAGAAGTACTCCTCCTATAGGTTACTAATGGATGGATGAATATTCTATCCCCTATAATGTGGTTAACACAGAGCCCAATATATTTTAAAGGTGCTTTAAATCTCGGATGCATTTGATGAAAAATTCATAATCATCCTAGCTTGAGTTCCCTTGCTATCACATTGTTTTATCCATTAAAAGCTCCTGATGTGACCATTGTTGGACTTTCTCTCTTGTCGTGTTAAGGACTCAAGTGGGCTTCCCCCTGGCCTTGAACCTGATAATCATGCCTCCCTCAGCTTGAGCAAGATCTATTTCAGAACAGCAATTGCGCTTAATTGAAAGGGGTTTCCCATAAGGTATATTGCATTTAAGACTACGAGAGTGGCAACACCTAGCATGCAACGGAGTTCCCCGCCATTGGTTTTCTGTAAAATGAGGTCGGTAATAGATTGTCCTCCACATATAATGTCAAATCCCAAAAAACAACCTTGCTTTCACTAATGCGACTAGTAATATGCAAATTCAAGGAGTTTTGTTTTAGGATGGCAATATATTCCTCTGCTGATTCTTTTGTTTCCTTTCCACACTATCAAAAGGTCCTCAATATAACAAACCCATAGAACTAAGTTGTCCATCCACACTTGATGTTCATCTGCCCAGGCCACCCGCTTCTCCCACCAACATACGAATACATTTGCATTGCTAGGGGTGAAGCAGGTGCCAATGGCTGTGCCTTGTTTCTGTCTATAATATTGCCCCCGGACAAAAAGATATTCTGTTCAAGGCAAAATTCAATAAGTTGTATTATCATCAAATTATGCTCATGAAAGTTTAGTGCTCTACTGCTCAAGAAGAATTCTACTGCTTCAATTACCTGCTGTGTGTAATACTGATTTATAGGCTTGTCCCATCTATGGTGATCATCAAAACAATCATCCTCCTACTCTCTACACCCTCAGTTTTACGTAGGAAGTCCTTTATGTCTCTGATGTAGGAGCTTAAGTCTTTTCAAAATATCAAAAGATAGTACTCCACATAAAGGGATGAATTCTCCAACAGGCTAGATGTGGATGAATTGATAGAGCTCCCTTGAGGGCAGCTGGTGTGTTTGTGCACCTTGGGAATATAATAGAATGTGGGGACTTGTGGATATTCACACTTTAGAAATTGGTGTTCTTCATACTCTAGCATCCCCTTGTCTCTCCAATTGTACAAGAGTTCATAGAACATTCTGACACTTCTAATATATTTGTTCTTATGATTAGTTCATAACATTCATGATCCACCAGTTGTCATAGTGTATCCTCTTGGTGGTATTCCATGGTCAATAAGACCACGTTGCCCCTCTTGTCAAATGGTTTAACCACTAAATTAATATCCTTCTTTAGAGTCAAAAGAACTTGCCATAGTTCTTTGGTGATGTTATTTTTGACACTTCATTTGCTTTTGCTTCTTAGCCTTTCCAATTCTCTACTAATTACCTCATAGAAAGTATCTGCTACCATTATGCAGACCCTTGTCACTAGCAGGTTGGACCCTGGGAAAACACTCTATGTAGGAATCACTGCATGCCTCTTGAAGAGACTACAGACAATACAAAACTCAGCAGTCACTCATCCTTGACCTCACACAGACAAGCCCACATCACCCTCCACCTCAGGAAGCTACACTGGCTCCCAATCCAGAAGAGATGCCAGTTTAAGATGTTGATCCACGCATACAAAGCCCTGCACAACGAAGGACAAGCTTACATCAACAAATGCATGACCTTCCACCAACCGACCAGACACCTATGATCCACCTCTCTTCCTCGCAGACACCCCCTTGATCCGCCTAAGCAACAGCTGAGGACGCTCTTAACACCTGGAGGCTATCCAGCTGGTCTGGAATCCCGTCACAGTACCTCCTATCCAGGCATGGCTGATCGGGCCATGAAGAATCTGCAGTTCTGGAGAGAAGATCAGCCGTACCATGCACACTCTCAGGGAGGTGACTGGTCTGAAATGTAAAAGGTTGAACAGCTAAAAACACCGAAGGATCCAGGCATTCATGTACTTATTCCTAGAGAGCCAAACCGGAGGAGCAGGGTCAGTGAGCAATAGAAAAGACTGACCCAACAAGTAATATTGCAGCGATTCCACTGCCCACTTTATGGCCAAACATTCTTTCTCAATAGTTGGATAGTGGAGTTCACAAGGAAGTAGTTTCTGGCTAATAAAGGCCACAGGCCACAAACACTGGTCAGAATCAGGTTGAGACAAAACAGCACCAATACCCCTGTCTGAGGCGTCGGGTGGAAGAACAAACTGCTCCTCAAAATTATGACCGATCAATACAGGGTCATTGCATAAAGATTTTAGGTAGTCAAAGCTGTGCTGCATATCAAGGGTCCACTGAGTAATCTGATTGGGTCGGGACTTGAGCAAAAGATCCGTCAGGGGAGCGGCTTTTTCAGCAAAGTGAGGAATTAACCTGCGGTAGTCGCCTACCAACCCCAAAAAATAATGGACTCCCTTCTTGTCTTGGGCCTAGGCAGATCACGTATTGCCTAGACTTTGTCAACCTGGGGACGGATCATACCCTTCTGTATGTGATATCCTCAATATCAGATAGAGGTGGTGGTCCGAGTGCATTTCTCATGTTTTGCCATAAAACCGGTTTCTCCGAGTCTATGCAGTTCCGCAGCCAAGTGTAATGGGTGTTATTCCCAGTTCTGACTAAAAATCACAATGTCATCAAGGTAGGCTTCAGCGTAAGCCCAGTGGGGTCATAGGAGAATATATCCAAAAGTCTCTGAAAAGTAGCTGGAGCCCTATGTGGTCCAAAAGTTAAGACCTTGAACTGAAAAAGACCAGTGCGTGTGGAAAACACAGTTTTCTCTTTGGCTGTTGGTGTGAGGGGAATCTGCCTATACCCTTTTGTAAGGTCAAGGGTGGTAAGGTACGATGCTGACCCAACGCTCTCAACCAACTCATCTACCCGGGCATGGGATAGGTGTCAAACTTAGATCTACTATTCAACTGTAGAAAATCAATGCAAAACCTAATACTCCCATTGTTTTTTGGAACTAAGATTACAGGAGAACACCATGCACTCTTGAAAATTTTTGAGGATGCTATAATTGAAATGTCCCTCACTTTGGTTTCTACTGCCTTCTGGTGTGCTTCGGGGATTCTGTAGAGTCGTAATCGTACCACCTGGCTACCCTCTGTGACAATGTCATGATGTATAAGGGTGGTTCTATAAGGTGCAGTGGAAAATACATCCTTGTATTGACCAACAAGGTGTGCAATCTGTTCTTGTTGGGTGGTATTGGGGGAATTCCCACACTGTATGTTTTTGGGAAGGAAAGCAATATCTAGTGGCTGTGAGTCAGTTACCAACAGGGTAGTGGAACCCTCACCCCCTGCCCTATTGTCAGTTTCCCAAGTTTTAAGAAGATTAATATGATAAATCTGCTCACCCCTATGCTTATACAGTATTGGCAGCTTATATGTTACAGGAGTGACCTGGGAGGTTATTCTATAAGGCCCTTGCCAGCGTGCCAATAGATTTTCAGATGAGGGGAGTAACAGCAGGTCTTTCTCCCACCTGCAATTCCCTCACTTTACTGGTTTTTATCATAAGCTACCTTCTGCTTACCCTGGGTTATTTTAGATTATTCCTAACTTCCACCCAAAGACTATGGACTTTCTCTTTGAGGTTTGTAGCATATTCTAGGAGTCCTAATCCTTTATCCTCTTCCAATGTTCAGCTGCTATATCGAGCAGGGTGTGAGGTGGTCTCCCACAGACTAACTCAAAGGAACTATAGTCGATGACACTGCATAGGTACATATGGCACATAACACCATGGAGAGCTTCCTGTCCCAGTCCCTCCCCTTCTACGGCACCACTTTTTTTTAACATGGTTTTAATGGCACGGTTGTACTGTTCCACAAGGCTGTCAGTCTGGAGATGATAAACAGAAGTCCAAATTTGGGATATACCCATGATGTTACAAACCTGCTTCATGAATTTGGACATAAAAGGAGTCACTTGATCAGTAAGCAACTCCTTGCGGAAACCCACTCTTGAGAAGAACTCAATCATGGCATGGGCGACCGTGGTTGTGGTCATACTAGATAGTGGTATGGCCTCTGGATACCGGGTCGCATAGTCTACAAGGACATATTGGTAGTTGCGTACAGAGGCCACCAATGGTCTGACTGAGTCCATGCCCACCCCGGAGAAAGAAGTATTAATAATTGGCAGGGGCCTTAAAGGGGCTTTCAATACTTGAGCGGGGTTGGTGAATTGGCACCCCTCACGCCGCACAGAACTGTCTGATGTCAGAAAACATACCTGGCCAATAGAATCGCCTCAGGAAGTATTCTTGCTGCTGGTAGGGAAGTGGCACCACCAATTGACTTATATCTTCTCCTTTCCATATTTGTCTGTATAACAACCCTTTGGAGGTACTGAAATTGTCACGTGGTCGCTAGGGGCAGTGTCGATATCTTTAAGTTAGCATGAGCCCGGGAGCCATGATGCAGCTTTGCGCATGTTACTGCATGACTTTATTTTGCAGGACTCTTTTTATGCCTTTCACATGAGAACTGTCTGCTGGGTTCGTTCTCCGCCCCATGCTGGAGTTTAGTTTGAACATTATGTGTAAGGTCAATCAATAATGCCCCTTGTTATTCTGTTCTGGTCAGGCCCTAGCCCCTAGACAAAACATACCAATGCAGCTGGTGTTGCTGAAAAGTCGTACTTTGATATTACGGGAAGGCATGCTTGGGACATGCACACTTTGAGAGGGACCTTTCCAGGGAGAAGAGCAATATGCACCTGTGATGTAGAAATACGATCTATGGCCTAAGGTATGGGGTCTGCTAACGAAACCCAGAGATCTTGTATTATATAATAATACTTCTTCTGTCCACTGGGAGGGAGCTTAGCCACTATAGTCCTGTCTCCATTGTCTTTGTATAATGACTTCTCCCTTTATAGTGTATGGACTTGCTGCGATGCTGACTATATTTGTGTTACACATTCTTACGCTTGTGGTGGCACGTATACTGCATTTTAGAGCACGATAGTTAAAAGCAATACTTTAAACTATTTCAGTGACTTTGTCAGATCTTATTGTGGACAGGTACTAGAGTGTGAGAGAAAGGGAGTGTCTTGTTACCGCGATTCCTGAGAGATCCGGGAGTGTTGTGTTCTGGGTTGTCTAATCATTTGTTTCTCCATTTGTGAGTAGGAGAGCGAGTGAGACACTATAGCTAGTCAGTCCTGGACTCGTGGGTACCAAGGCGGTAGGAAGGCTTAGCCCCTATACACAGAGGTCCCATAATCCTGCGCATAGTTCTGTGTATGTGCAGAATCCCTGCAACAAAATGTGGGCCTACCTGACCATTGGGGTCCGATACTGCTTGTCCCCAGGCATGAGTGAGGTTTGGATCTTCCCTCTAGGCTGCTCTGAAACTATGCGCTGTACCAGCTGTGGAGAAAAAAGCAGGGAAGACATTCGAATCACCGGCCAATATATATATAGGCAGTTGCATCGTAGTTTTTTGTTATGTGTAAGCTTTCTGCAACTCTTACCGTCTTCTATCTCCTCCTCCTGAAAAGGTACCTCTCGCCACCATGCAGTCTCACTCTCTCGTTCTTCCAGAGAATGTAATAATGGAGTAAAGTGGGGCTAGTCAGTCCCTATTAACACTTATTCTACCATCTGTGGGATAAGACCTAATTTAAGGTCTTCCTGCCAACCCCTCCAATTAATAAATTTACTATCCCCATGGACACGTGATGATCACGGTTTCTCCTTGTATCCACTGTTCGGGCTTAACCTTTTCCTTACTTATAACTGGATGCCAGCATCACAAATCTACCAACACTGTTGATTGCACCCCATTCACTGTTATGAGTTTCCAATACCTACTGGGACTCCCCCGTGCCCAAATGAAACGTCCTCTTGCATACCCAATTTCCATGGGTTCTGCCTGTGGTACTTTTTGAGGAAAGTTGCATGCTATATGCCCCCATTCTGCGCAGTGAAAATACTGGGGACCCTGGTTTATAGCTCTTCCCTGGGGTCTCACAGGTAACTTGGTATGAGGGAGGGGTCGGGGAAGTGGTCTGGGAGTGGAACTCTTCCAATTGTGGCTTGTAGGGGGTCCTATTCTTGAAGGGGCGACCATAAAGTCGGGAGACCTATGAAAAGTGCATGCTAGGTATATAGCCATGCTGACAGTCACATTTGGATATTTTATCAAGGCTCTTGTGGTTCCTGGAAGAGCTTCAAGGAACTGTTCCAACAATATTTTAGCCATGACATCATCAAGGGTGGCTCCCTCTGGTTTGAGCCAATGTATTCCCACATCCTGAATGCGATTTTAAAAAAAAGTGCCCCTGGGCTGTCTTGTGGATTCAATTTCGCTTTGCGGATTTGGCCCTATAATGTTCAGTGTCAAAACAGTCTTTCCAGAATAGCCCTTTTTACTTCAAAATATGCTGTGGTACTGGATGGGTTGGCTGCCTGGTATGCTGTCTGTAGTTCTCCAGATTATAGAAGTACAACATACCGACTCCAGCCTTCTGGTGGCCAGTTAGCAGAGATGCCGACTCTCTCAAACTTTGTGAAATAAAAAAAAATCGGGATCCTCCCCTGGTTATTTTTGCAATACTGAGCTAGGTACATTAGGGTGTACCTTCGTGCAATTGTCTCAGTTAAGCATTGAATCGCTGTATCCTGAATAAACTGAATATTAGCTATAACAGTGGCTTGGGTCTTAAGGGCTGCAGTTCCACCCTTTCCTGTTGTGCTGCTTGGGTCTGTTGTTCCACCAATAACTGCAGCTGGCATTGTTCATTGGCCAATTGTTTTATCATATCCTCCACAGTGATGGGGTGTGGAGTATCCATCTCCTGTTTGGATGACCTGCTCATCCCACTTCTGACACCACTGTAATAGGAGGATGGACTGGACTCCACTACAGAGGTGGTTTGAGTAAGCAGACTTTTATTGGTAGATTGTTTTACAACTCTCCAGTAGGGGCAAACAGCTGTATGTCAGGGCTTCTTTCTAGCTCCATCGTTGTTGTTTCTTGGGCTCTGCTCCTTGATTATTGTGAGCGCGTTGTTGCCTTGGGGAGAAAGGGACCTAGGGCTTAGTAAGGCACATTCTCAGGGTTAATACTAGTTCCACCACAAGACCACAAGGTGACTAGCTTGTGCCCTTTAACTGAGGGAATACTGCTATTCGCTTTGAAGGTGCTCTGTGAAGATAGAAAAACATGCCAAATCCCCAATTTACCAAACTCCTCGTCGTACTCTCCATCCCGTTGTCAGACACTTGCCTGAGGCCAGGGCTCTGTTCCAAAGCCTTGGCAGTGAAGTCCCAAACGCCTCTCCCCATGGAAACTACCTCCATATTAGGCCTGGGCAATGAACTCCGCTCCAAAAAACTCAGTTCCTCCAGAGTCAGCTACTAAACTGCACCCACAAATGCTTTGATAAAGCAACTTTACATGCTAAAAAGCATATAACCAATTCACAAAAGTGAGCTTTGAAAATGAAAAATATCAGGCAATGAGAGAGGTGATGATTTTGGGGTCCCCCCTAACCTATGGGGAGGACCAAGCAGATGCCTTGAACACAAAGAGCATATCATGCTGAACGATTCAGTGGTGGTCCCATCCTCTTAGGACCACCCCAAGCACAGTTATGGGCAAAAATTCAATCCCAATCAAAGGCCCTGCAAAGCATTATGGGACGAGATTAGCAGTGGGCAGTGAATATTATAGTATCCAATATCAAAATAATTCTACAAAGAGCTGCAGTTCAACTAGTCGTTACTAGGTGTCCCTCACGAGTCAAATGCAAAAGCATTGAAATTATTACATCAAGCTGCAGTTCAACTAGTCGTTGCTAGGTGTCCCTCAAGTCAAATGCTTTTGCATTTGACTCATGAGGGACACCTAGTAACGACTAGTGGAACTGCAGCTTCATGAAAGGGTTTCAATGCTTTTGCATTTGACTCGTGAGGACACCTAGTAACTGACTAGTGGAACTGCAGCTTGATATAATAATGTCAATGCTTTTGCATTTGACTCGTGAGGGACACCTAGTAACGACTAGTTGAGCTGCAGCTCTTTGTAGAATTATTTTGATATTGGATACTATAATATTCACTGCCCACTGCTAATCTCGTCCCATAATGCTTTGCAGGGCCTTTGGTTGGGATTGTATTTTTGCCCATAACTGTGCTTGGGGTGGTCCTAAGAGGATGGGACCACCACCGAATCGTTCAGCAAGATGTGCTCTTTGTTTTCAAGGCATCTGCTTGGTTCTCTCCCTAGGTTAGGGAGGATCCCAAAATCATCACCTCTCACTGCTTGCTAAATTTTCATCTTTACTTTTGTGAAATGACTATATGCATTTTAGCATGTAAGACAGAGATACTTGTTATTTTGCCAAAAGTATATGAGGTTTCTGTTTTATTAATTGGGAGTTCGGAGCGATTCCGCAAATTACACCCACCCCCGTAGCCTCTCCAGCCCGCTCACGTCCTCTTCTCTCTGTGTCCTCTGTCCTCCACGTTCCCTCTCCCCATCCTTGTCCTGCCACCATCCAAGAGCCCGCCCATTTTAACCTGGTTGGTTGTGATGTTACCAACCATTAGCACGCTGACCTGGTGGTTCTCCATGCCCCCGGGGTCCTGATGGTCATGCTGCGAGCCCGGCTGGTCCGGAATCCCGTCAGTCACTTTCTCTAAAGTGTACTGTATGGATTATTCCAAATGTGCAATAACCTTTGCCACTATGTGCACATACTATACCCCTTGCCTGATTGCCCTATTAGCCATGTGGTCTATGTTGGCCATATCTCTCTATCCCATAGCACACGTCACTTTCTCCCAGCATCCCTCATGAATAATCTAAGCTGTGCAAATGTTTTTTTTTTTTTAGACTAGACTTGTCACCTTGATGTAAAATTGGGTGCCCTAGGCATATAATCTTGGACACAGTATAGGTATCTAGTCCTTTGATAAACTTTTCACCTTGAAGCGCACATCACTTTCCTTGTAGTATATCGAACTGATTATTGAAAATGCGCAAAAGCTTTTATCATGGGCACATGTCACCTTAAGGCAGACTCGGATAAACAACTCTGAACACTGCCTAAACATTAAAGTTCTCCCTAGTGTATCAGAACCTATGAAATAGTAATGTATCATTAACAGAGAACATGCCACATATACATATACCTGCACCGCTCTGCAAACACGCCTCCTGGTGCATTCTGGGTTGGGGGATTAAGTCCCCTTGAATGCTAGGGGTCCTTAGGGGCCAACTAGCTCAGTAGGATTGCTGAGAGGTGGTCCGAGGCCACGCCCCTTTTTACAACACCCTGCAAACACGTCTCTTGGCGCATTGCTGGTGTTGCAAAGAGGTCCTCGTGTGTCCTGAGGACCTCAGGACTAAAGTGGACTTCATCCCCCGAGCACCAGTGCACCAGGAGGTGCATTAGCATAGTGGTGTAAAAAGGGGGCATGGCCTCGGAACACTCAGCAATCTAGCTGTGTGGGGTTTACTGGAGGTACCTAATGGGCTAGTTGGCCCCCAGCGACCCTCCGGATTCAAGGGGACTTAATCCCCCAACCAAGAACGTGCCAGGAGGTGCGTTTGCAGAGTGGTGGAGAAAGGGGGCGTGGCCTGTGTCCACTTGTCAGGAATCCCACTATCTGGGGCATACTGGAGGTATCAGGTAGGCTAGTTGGCCCCTAAGGACCCCCAGTAGTGATGGGGACTTTAATCCCCATCCAAGAGCGCGCCAGGGAGTGCGTTTGCAGAGTGGTGGGGAAAGGGGGCATGGCCTGCTGTGACAACTTAGCAGTCATGCTGTGTGGGACTTACTTGAGGTAATAGGAGGGGTAGTTGGCCCCCATGGGTGACCTTGGGGGCCAACTTCCCCTCCTGTTACCTCCAGTAAGTCCCACACAGTGGGATTGCTAAGAGGTCTTCGGAGGCAATGCTCACCTTTCTCCACCAATCTGCAAACACGCCTCCTGGCACAGTACTGGTTGGGGGTTGAAGTCCACTTTCCTCCTGAGGGATTTTGGCGGCCAAGTAGCCTTCCTTGTACCTCCTGTAAGTCCTACGCTGTGGAGTTCCTGAGCGCTGGTCTGCAAACGCGACTACTACGTTATAGTTAGAAATTAGCATTTTAAAAAACCTTAGAAATTCACTGAAAAAACCATAGGTTTCAGGGACGTTATAGTTAGTTGGACATTTCACCGGTACAAAACCAGAGAAATTTGGCCGTTATAGTTAGGTGAGCTAACTATAACTCACGCCCCCGCAATGCACTGCGGATGACGTCACATATTAAATCACTCGTGACATGGTCAGTGACATCACTGATGACATCTCAGATGACATCATCCACTTAATATCTGATGCACCTCCTCACACCCTAATGTAACCTTTCATACACCTACTCTAAAATACAAACTACCACTCTCGAAACCATAGGCACACCCATTCCAGTTAGTACATACCCACTCACTGATTCATAGGTCTACACACACATCCACTAACCCATACAGTCACTCATACACGCAGTCACTCATCAATATAGCCACTGAATTTCAAAGGTTTTATAAATGCTAATTTCTAACTATAACGTCCCTGAAACCTGTGGTTTTTTCAGTGAATTTCTAAGGTTTTTTAAATGATCATTTCTAACTAGAACGTCCCTGAAACCTATGGCTTTTTCAGTGAATTTCTAAGGTTTTTTAAATGCTCATTTCTAACTATGCCTACAGAGGTAGGACATGTAAAGAAAGAGGAAGAAAGGTGCAGAAAGAAGTAAGATATGCAGAAAAAACCAACAGAGGTGCAGAAAGAGGCCTTGTTTCAAAGTCATCCTGTGCCCCAAACTTTTTACTGACTGGTACTGGTGGTAACTGACTCTGACTAACCAGACCCGGAGCCAGTACTATGCTGAAAGACACTTAGAATACAGTGAAAACACCTACATACACTAGGGTACACTATGGGTTGGGGTATCCCTGTAATTGGCATGACCTCCCCTGTAAACCCCTAGTACATAATAGGGCAGGGGGATTATAAGTACCTCTAACTCAGAGGTGCAGAAAGAGGCAAGAGAGGTGCAGAACCAGGGAACAGGGGTGCAGAAAGAGGCAAGTAAGGTGCAGGAAGAAGTAAGAGCAGTGCAGAAAGAAACAACAGAAGTGCAAAAAGAGGCAAGAGGGGTGCAGAAAAAGGTAGGAGGGATGCACAAAGAGGCAAGAGAAGTACAGAAAGTGGCAGGAGGGGTGCAGAAAGAAGGAAGAGAAGTGCAGAAAGAAGTAACAGAGGTGCTGAAAGAGGCGTGAAAGGTGTCCTTGTGCAAGGAAGATGCTGAATGTTTCTGAGTAAGGCATTGGAGGTGTCCTTGTGCAAGGAAGATGCTGAATGGTTTCTGAGGAAGGCATTGGAGGTGTCCTTGTGCAAGGAAGATGCTGAATGGTTTTTGAGGAAGGTATGGGAGGTGTCCTTGTGGAAGGAAGATGCTGAATGGTTTCTGAGGAAGGCATGGGAGGTGTCCTTGTGGAAGGAAGATGCTGAATGGTTTCTGAGGAAGGCATGGGAGGTGTCCTTGTGGAAGGAAGATGCTGAATGGTTTCTGAGGAAGGCATTGGAGGTGTCCTTGTGGAAGGAAGATGCTGCCTAGAAGAGGGCGACTGTGGAGGAAATAAGGCAGACCGAATTGAAGCTACCCGTGGCGTATTGGGGATGGACTTGCATTTCTCAGGCAGAGACTGAGGCTTGCAGCGTGTGCTGCAGCTGAAGTGCCCATGGGTGCTCATGGAAACCAACCATGTGTGTCATGTTAGGTGTTCAATTAATGTAATTTTTTTTTTTTTTTTTAAATAAGTCTGTTATTTTTTTTAAATTAAGATTATTACAACATTTAATATAATAAATAATGATTTAATAATAAATATACATGTGATTGTGTGTGTGTGTGGGGGGAGGTGCAGGGTTGTGTGTGTAAAATGTCAAAATAATTTAATTAGTTTAACATTGGTTCTTGTGGGGTGTTATTTTATTTTACTTCCTTTGTTATTTACTAAGGGAGTGTGTCCCAGAACCAGTGGTTGGCCATGGGTGTTGCTTCACCTACTTTAAGGCTTGCTTGAGAACAATTGAGCCTGTTTTGATACTTTTAGTGTTGTAGTAACTTTAAAAGTGTAGTTTGCAAATAGCAATGGTCCTATTCTTTTGTAGGCGGGAGTTTGTAGTAGCCTGTCCTCCTGAAATCCCTTCTTGAATTTCCTTAGACCTCTCCCATTTAGTAGTAGATATTCCTAATTTTCCCACCACTCCCCCTGTCCCTCCCACATTTAAACATACATGTGCGTAGATCTCCTCATAGAAAAGACAGGAAAGGTGGAGATTTACACTCATAGGTTTGTAAATTGCATTTTGTACTGCATGAGTAATGCTACTGTAGTACTTTATGCACTATAATTTGCAGTTTGTGAATGAAGGAAAGGTGTGGCGCAGCGGCCCCAGCAGCTGACTCCGGAGCCCAGGGGCTCAAGGCTCGATCCCCGGCACCGGCAGCAGTTCAGCTCAGCATCATGTGACTCTGGACAATAGCTCATTTAATCTCCCCGATGGCCCCTAGTGCCTTGACACCCTTAAGGGGTTGATATGTTCACGCTTTACAAATACCTTGGACCGCCCCACTTGAAGTCTTGGACTGACACCCTGAGGAAAGCTTAGACTACCCTACTTTACTGCCCTGGGGGTCAATACTAGAGGGCTGTACTTGATGCGCAGCTTTGGGTCCGATATAAGGTCTCCCCAGGACACTGGGGGTAAAACACTCTTTGACACAGTTGAGCCTAGTAACCCCTCAGTGCCCCTCCGTAAGTGAGGACAAGGAAATGAATGTTGCCTTCTGCAAAAGGAGGCGCCGGGATTCTATTTCTGGCGGTGCGTGCATAATGCACCGAGCCCAGGCTCTGGGACATGAATGTGCACTTGGAACACCAGTGCCCATTGGCACGTGCCAAGGGAACGGGTCTCGAAGAGTGTGTATTCATTCAAGGGAGATGATACGTGTGCACCCCTAAAACGTGGAAAGAACATAGCTTCGGATGGGACAGCCGCGTACTTCTGTGGGCTACAACTGTCACCCACTCTCTCATCCACTTTTCCATCGGGAGCGAAGGCCATGATGGAGGTGCAGAGGTCAACAAACTATTGACGTACACCAGTTAGGCGACTTAAAAAAAAATTCCATCGTAGTGCTAGACAAAAAGTACTATCCACCCAAAAATGCTCAGCAGAAGCCCTGCCTTCGTTGGGTTCAGCTCAGGTGTTTCCACGGCCCTGTCGTGTGATAGAAGCATCCTAACTGGTGCATTTCAGGGCACGTGAGAAGCATCCTAACTGGTGCGTTTCAGAGCACGTGAACTTATTTCCAAGCGCTTTATCCCGCGTCCACTAAAGCCTCCGCTCTCGCTGAAAACTTGACCTCACCCCACAAATGCCCCCTTTTCAGATATCTATGTTCCTGTCCGCCACCGCCCATAAAGTGCATGGGCCGCTGGAGCCGCGATTGGATGGGGGTGAGGGGGGGGCGCAGCCTGGGGTTGGGTTACAGGAGGCGCCCCGCTGCGCTGCAGAGACTTGAAAATCTGCGCGGGCAGACACAAGGCCTCCTGACCAGGACACTGGGAAGGAAAAGCGCCTATGAAATAATAAAGCGCTCTCCGTGGGTCTCGAAGCGCTCCAACGGTGCAGGCGCGGGTAGAGAAGGCAAAATGGGCAAAATATAGTACAAACCCTAGCATTGGAATACAAGGGAAGGTACACGAGAAGAAAGGGAAAGGGGTCTGGGTGGGGGAGAGGGTAGCGTCCCCCCCCTAACAGTGTGTATCATTCCTTAGCCCACTTTCACCGCAGCAGCGCTACTCTGCCGGCTGTTTTTGGTGGAGTTGTTATTGTTTCTGGCTTGCACTGTTGTCGGCTGTCCTTCTTGACCCTTGCACTATACACACTTACTATTATATGCATCCTAACTCTTGCTTTGTAAAGCGCTCTGTTGCCTCAGGGCCTATTTAGCGCTACATCATGCCAGAGGTGGTGGTGAGCCGATCCTGGCGGGTGCTGTGGCCTCACGGATCCTGCGACTGTTCGTGTGTATCTGTGTGTGGTGTGTGTGTGTGTCAGTGTGTGTACCCCCACCTGTGCCGCAGGTGGTGGTGGCCCAATCCTGGCGTGCGGATTCACGGATCCTGCACTGGTTCCTGTGTGTGGCCGCCTCAGGGTGGTGGTGGGTGGGGGGGGTGAAGCACTTGCTCCCCGTAAACATTCACCCCTTCTGTCAGAGTTATCTTCAGACGAACTGCAGCCAGCGGTGGGGAGTGTTGTGTTGTGGTTTATAGATGTCACATCCAGGGGGAGGTGGTGCCTGTGCTGCGCTTTTACGCACACTGGATCCGATGGGACACGGTGTGTTGTGTGTGCTTTTTTTTGCCTGCTCTATTTTCAAGCTATTTTCAGTTCCCGAGGCGAGGGACATTGCAGGTTTTAAACTCCCCCCTGATGACACTTCCAGGGGTGCGGGCGGCGTGTGCTGTGTGTAGGAGCCACCCCGAGCCGGACACAGAAGACACCATTTAATGTCCGGGTGACAGGAGTGTCTCTGTCCACTGGGGGACCCCGTCTCTTTTTGTACATCCATAAAACAGCTGTTTCAGGTGCCCCCGGCTTCGAGGCACCTGCGCTCCCCGCCCGATCGGTTAATATTCGATGTTACTGATGTCTGGGGGGCTGTGGACGTCCTCTCGCAGCTCTCTGTGCGAAGCTGTCAAATAATGAATTTATTTGTTTCAACTCCGACAAAGACGTGTATTTTACTAAACGGTGAACCAAGCGGCTGCGCATCCATTAATAAAGCGCTTGTGAAATTAATACATTAATACATCACTACAAGGGGTCTGCGTTTGAGGTCACTTTAGCTTTAAAGTTCAGCATGAAATATATATATATGTGTGTTTGTGTGTGTGTGTGTGTATGTATATATATATATATATATTTATATATATATATATATATTTATATATATATATATATATATGTATATATTATGCATGCCCCCGGGACCTGGCCCCCCCGGGGGGCTAATTAAAAAGAAGCGCGGGAGCCCGCGCTTCATTTTTTTTGTAATTTCGGCGGCATTCGCGACCCCAGCGCGAATTCTGCCTAAATTACAAAAAAAAAGCTTTTTTGGGACCCCTTGAGCAGGCCTAGGGGGTCAGGGTGTTTCTACCCTGTCCCCTTTTCTTGTTTTTTAACTTTGTTTCACTGTTGTCTTGTGACTCGGTACTACCAAGTCACAAGATGGCTGCCAACAGTTCCTGGTTTGGAATGTTGGCAGCCAATCACAGTGAAGCTCGGGAGGGTTCGCAAACCCACCGATGCCCCAGATATCGAAACGTTTTCCTTTTCTAATTTCTCAGGAACTACTGAACGGATTTACACCATTTAACAAAAAGGGATCTTTCTGAACCAAGACCTACCTTTTTGCCAAATTTGATGTAATTCCGTTCAGCAGTTCGGGCTGTAGCTTTGTCTAAAGTTTCCTATGGAAATTAACATGGGGAAAATGCGTTTTGGACCCCACTTTTTTCTCGGCCCCCACTTGACGAATCACCCCGAAACTTTCAAGACAGGAGCTGACCGGAGCAGGCCACTAGTTTTGAAAATTTCGCGAAGATTCGTCAACCGGCGCCAAAGTTATTGGGAAAAGAAAAAACGCTTTTCCTATGGAAACTAGGTCCTAACTATAACTACCTACTGGCGACCACCAGTAGGATATATATATATATATATATATATATATATATATATATCTCTCAAAACACACTTCACCTCGCGGCCGAACGCTGCAGCGGGTGCCTCTGCAGACGGTAGGTGAGTCCGTCCTGTTTCATAACAACTCCCACAAAGCGGAGCACTCTCGGGGATCTGTTGAATGGTTTATTACGCAAATGCATTTCGGTTAATACCTTCTTCAGTGCTTGAAACCATTTAAAATTCTGCTCAGCTTTTAGTCCTTTTTATAATATGCACTCCATTGGTGGGGCCACAACCAATCAGGAACGGCACATCCCGCGTCGGCATGAATGTATATATATCTAATATGCAAAAAACAATCCTCATGAAGACTTCAATTAAGAAGCAGGCACGGACCCATCAAGGTGCGATTATATCTTATTTTATTGTTCTTCTTTTGTGCAAGTGCATGCCCCCAACGTGGTTTGGCAACGAACAAGCGGCCTTGATCACATAAACGTGCTGCGTTTCATTACCTCTTCTTATAACACCTGATCACGTGAAAAACACACCAATTAACTAACGACATAAAAAACAGACCACATATTGCTCACTCATTAGTTGTTTGTTGCTTCGTTCTGCGGTGAGAAATCAGACAAAAAATGTTTTTTATTAATATTATAAATATTTAAATATATTATATCCCATTGCTTTCTCACCAAGCATTAAATAAATGGATCTAATGTCCTATTGTTACTGCATAACTGTATATGTATCGCTCTGCATGATGTATACATACCTTCATAGATAAAGACCATCTCTTTATATAATGTACTTAGTCCTAGCTTCAATGCTTATACACATAATATAAATGTTTTGTAGGGCAGTAAAAAACATTTGATCACTTGTACAAAAAATGCAGGCCTGAATATAAAATATCCTATTCAAACCACATAAAGTGCAAGGTGCCTAAAAGTGCCCAGTATATTAAAGTGCTGATCGTGTTTCAACTAGGAAGATGATATAGCAGCAAAAGCAAATTTCTTAAGCTAGATCGACATCTCCTTTGCAATGCCAAATATCTTCCTGCATAGTGCCTAACCTTTATACTCTTAAAGTGACTCGTGCTTTCAACATTAAATCGTCGACTCATAGAAACCCCAAATTGCATTTTCATTAAATCTCACTACAATGTAACATTGCTCTACTTTCCAGGATAGGTGCTTACCAATTTCGGGTCTGACCATTATGATGAACATGTCCCAGAAATGCACACTACCTAATGCCAATAAATTCACAGGAAATTGTGCAGATCTTCGCTGGTATTGAGCCCATTGGGTACTTTAGAATCTAATGTAAGGATACACTTGGATTCAAGCTGCCTTAGCAGTCTCTCCCTATGTCCCCCTCTCCTCAAAACCGGTACTGCTCCTATAACATAGTACCTTAAATCATTAAGCTTGTTGTCATGTACCAATTTAAAATGGCATGCCACCGGGTAGGTAGGGTCCGAATTCACTATTGCCCTAAAGTGTTGTAGAATTCTGGTGTGTACCAGTAGTTTTGTGCTTCCCACATAGCGGAGGCCACATGTGCACTCCAGCAGGTACTTTGCATGATCTGTCCTACAGTTGTAATGCCCCTTAATGTCAGTGAATTTCTCACTGAAGGCCAATTTATATCTGGTGGTGTTAATCCCAAACTCGCATGCCCGACATGAACTGCATTTATAAAAGCCTTCTTTCGGGGACAACCAGTTGGTTTTCTTCACTAGTTCAGGGCTATTGTCAACCAATGAGTCTCTCATTGACGGTGCTCGCCTAAAGGTTAGGGTGTTTTTTTTTAGGGAGAACCCGATTTAAAGTTATATCTGTTAAAACAATGGGCCACTGTTTGTTAATAATGGACCTGATCTGTCTCTCCTGCCGGCTGAATGTGGTGATCAATCTGATGCTATTGGAAACATCACTATCTAGACGATCTATATGGGGACTGGTGGGGATCTGGAAAAGCATAGTTTCCCTAGATTTCATATTTGCTTTATCCTTGGCACATTTAATGATCTTAGCATCATACCCCCACTCAAGGAATCTGATAGTGGCATCTTCTTGGCATATTGCTAAATCTGTGTCTGAGCTGCAGATCTTTCGCAACCTCAAGAAGTCTCCATAAGGATACTTCTAATTAGACTTTTCGGATGGAAACTGGAAGCATGAAGAATAGCGTTTGCTGCTCTGGTTTTTCGATGTAATTTAGATTCTATTTTGCCATTCTTAACATAAACCTGGACATCAAGAAACTCAATGACATTCCTGTTAATTTGTGCGGTAAATTCTAAATTCATAGCATTTGTATTGATATTCTCAACAAATGATGCCGCACTCTCCTCAGTCCCGCTCCAAATTACAAAAACATAGTCAATAAACCGCCACCAGGCTAACACATGATTCTCCCAGTCCGTATTGTGATTCACCCTGAGAACCCACTCCTCCCACCAGCCCACGTGTAAGCATGCGTAGCTGGGGGAGAAGCAGACTCCCATGGCAACTCCCTTTAATTGTTGGTATACCTCCTTGCCAAACATGAAACAATTATTGTGCAGGCACCAACTGATCACCTTCAACAACATGATGTTATGATTATACAGATATATCGGACGTTTTTTCAAAAAATATTCTACAGCCCTTAGACCATCTTTGTGCTCTATGCTTTTAAATAGCGCTGTGATGTCCATAGTCATAAATATATACTCATCCTTCCATTCCATCCGCTGCAGCTTGCCGAGAAAATCCTGTGTCTTTTATGTAAGATGGTATTTGACTTACAAAGTCCTGAAGAAAATGGTCAACATATTGTGAGATTTTTTCGAGCAGACTCTTTTTCGCTGAGATAATAGGGCGGCCCGGGATCGTAGATGTGGCCTTGTGCACTTTTGGGATAAAATCTATTACTGGTAGCACAGGAAATTCATTGTATAAAAATTGAAACTCCTCTTTCGTGAAGAGCCCTTCACGTTTCCATATCAAAAGATCTTCCTTTAGTGCTTCCTTGACAGTCCTGACTTGTTTTACCGATGATCTTCTATAACATTGTATGTCTTCACGGTGCCTGAAGGCCTCTTTGATATAGTCTGCCTTAGGCCAGAGGACCACATTGCCCCCCTTGTCAGACTTGTTAATGATTACTTCATTGTTATCACTCAATTTTTGCATTAAATTGTGATATTGCTTCTCTTGGTATTTGTATTTCCTCATCATTTGGCTGTTCTTCCGATTCAATTTCTTAATTTCCTCCACTACTCGATCATTAAAAATGTCTATAGCATCCCGGGGCATCATTGGCATAAATGTCAAAGTGGGTCTAAATGGGCTTTTGATGGTTCCTGATAGATTTATGCCTGCTGAAATCACTACTTGTGTGGAGGATACTGTATGATTGGCTCCATCATCACTTTCCAATTCTTGCAGTGTCCGTAGAGTTTCTACATCTGATACTTGTAGGGTGTCCTGCTTTAACTCTCTCGTCGTAGCTCTTGTGGATTTGTCTGTTGCATCCTTAAGTTTGAAATATTTGGCTAGCTTCAGCTTCCTAATAAATTTGAACACATCTATCCTTGTTTGGTTTTAGTTGAAATTGCTTTTAGGGCAATATGTGAGGCCAAGTGAGAGTAGTTGCGTCTCCGCCCTACTCAACTGAATAGCTGTCAAATTGATAATGGTATTATCTGTCCTATTTGTTACCTTCTCCATTTCCTGGCTTGCGGCTTTCTGTTTGTTCTGGATTTTAAGTTTTCTCCTTGTCCTTCTCCTCTGGTTTCTTCTCTGCCTTGATTGGAGTTTGGATTGCGTGGACGCAGTGTTTGCCTGCGATCCCGTCGTAAAAAATCGAGCTCCTCTGCCAGTATCAGATTCGCCATATCTTTTACCCTATTGTTTGCATTGACTCTTCCATCCTCCGAATCTGTTTCACTCATCCCAGGGCTTAAGTCAGAGGCAGAAGTAAATTCAGCTGTATGGATGTTGTTGCCAGCATTCTGAACCGCTGTATTCAAATTCGTAGACCATTGTCTCTTGATGTTATCAAATTTTCTAGAGAAAGTAAACACTTGCCCCATGTCATAATCCTGCTTGTCTCTCGCAAATTTGAATGCCTTTCTTGTTTTTATTATTTCTTCTTGTTTTTTGAGACGCTCAGCAATTTCCTTCCGACTCTTACTGATCAATTCCTTTTGGTCTGATTCATCCAACATGGTATTGATGCGGTCAATTTCCTTTAGCACACTAATGCGATCAATCTCTGCATACTTAATTAGGATTAATGTAATCTCATCGATGCCTCTAAATTGCTCTCAGCCCATTCCTTGAGCATCAGAGGGTTCGGCTTCTTGAAACTAGGAGCCAACATAATGCGTAAACCTCTTGGCACTCTGCCTACTTCATGGTATTTTTCAAGGGATTTCTTTTCCCACCATTTTGTCAACTCAGTCATATGTTTTACCAATGTTTTCAATAATGATGTTATATCACTGCCTCCTGTTGCACTTATTGATATCATTGCATTAGGGTTTCCTGCGACATTTGGAAAATTGTCAAATAAAGCCTCCGCTGCATCTTCCCTCTCCCGCAGCGCGTCTCCGGACATTATGAATACAATTCGAACACACTCTGCCTCGCGGATCAATAAAATTACTCTCCGCCGGCTTTGTCGCACACCTCCCCACCTGTCAATGTCCCAGGCTTACCGTTGGCAGTTGCTTCGCCCTGCGGATCCACCGACTCGCAAACTAACACCACTGCTGACGCCTCCTCGATACTCTGCTTTTTAGACAGGGGGTTACTGCGGCCATATTCCTTATTGGGAACTTCAAACTACTGCTCAGCTGTATGCCACATCGACCTATTTCTGGGATGGGGGTCCATGAAACGGAAACAGTTGTATTCCGTTCATTGAATGCAAAAAACAATCCTCATGAAGACTTCAATTAAGAAGCAGGCACAGACCCAACAAGGTGCGATTATATCTTATTTTATTGCTCTTCTTTTGTGCAAGTGCATGTCCCTAGCGCGTTTCGTCCGCAAACAAGCGGCCTTGATCACATGAATGTGCTGCATTTCATTACCTCTTCTTATAACACCTGATCACGTGAAAAACACACCAATTAACTAACGACATAAACAGACCCCATATTGCTCACTTATTAGTTGTTTGTTGCTTCGTTTTGTGGTGAGAAATCAGACAAAAAATGTTTTTTATTAATATTATAAATATTTAAATATATTATATCCCTTTGCTTTCTCACCAAGCATTAAATAAATGCTCGGGAGATATATATAATATCTCCCGAGAAAAGTAATTCACAGGAAGGCTCGCACTCTGCAGTTATGGTTTTGAAAACAATTTATTGGCAACATGTTTTACCCCCACTCTGGTTCGTCACGGCCACATAAAGCAAACAAAGTGCCCCATCGCCCTTAAAAAGCAGGGAGGGTGGAATGAAAACATTGATATAGAAGACCTACTTTTTCGTTTTTTGCACACTCATAAATTTTGCAACTATAATTCTTATTATTGAGACCGAATCAATTGTACAAACCACATGTAAAAATGTGAAACAAATTACCAAGGAAATAGTCATGTTAATCATGAAATGGGCATCACGAGAAAGAAAATTAAATGCATATTTTAAGCCAAGAGGCTTATTGGATAAATATGGTGGCAAAACTAAAATTATTAACAAATATATTAAATTCAAATTAGGACCATAAAAAAAGTCCATATTCTCATTGCGTGCCCTACATGTTTTCAATTGCAACAAGAATAAATGCCAAGTGGCAAAATTCACAATATATTACATTCTAGTAAGTGGAATTAGTCAGAGTGAAATATGCATCTGAGCCCGTTATCTAGCAGTAACACTCCCAAGCAGCGATCCACCCGATCCTGCACATCAATTGTGCTTCCACGATGTGTGTATCTCAAACACAACCACCGGATGTCCACTAAGTATAAAACTCCTCATTTAAGCAAAAAAACAAATAACCCATAATGAGAATCAAAAAAGAAGAAAATCACAGAAAAGGAGAAATTAGAATGACTAGAATTGCTCCTGTTATTTTCAAAAAGGTAACCCCTCTCACACTCAGTATGTCCCTCAAAGGAGCAATAGAAAAGCAAACCAAGAGGAAAGATGTACCTGGAAAAATAATCAATAAAGACCATCTACCTGTCAGGGCAGTGACATCAGAGGAGATGAGTTCAAGAAACGATGGAGATCAGAGAAGAGGTCAATGAAGACATAGAATATAAGGATATGTTGCATCAGCTGATGTGAACATAAAGTTCCTCATCCTCATTGAGTCCTCCCAGGGATTTACTCCCAAGCAGGATAATGTACTCCGACTCCAGTAGTCTTAATTTCCTCTCTCTGTCTCCACCACCGACATTCTGCAGGATCCTGTCAATGCCAAAATAGGATAGCAAGTCAGCATTATGAGCATGATATCTGGCCCAATGTCTAGCTACAGGATAGTGTGTGTCAGTTCTTGATTGCTCTGTAATGTTCCAAAACCCTCTTTTTCACAGGACAGATGGTGCTCCCCAAATACTGATATCCACCTGGGCACTGAAGTACATATACCACATAGTCATTTCCTGTAATGAATTTATTGATGCTCTGTTTGCCCTGTGGGTAATGTGTATTCTTTTCTGTTGCTGCAGCACTCTTTGCAGCGGCCACACCTGTGGAAACCTCTCTGTTCTTGTAATCAACCCCTGCTATTAATGGGGGCACTGTTGTAACTATGTACCAAAAAATCCTTTAAGGATTTTGCTTTACAATAGGTTACTGGAGGGTATGGTGGCATAGTTTTCCCAATAATGGGATCTGTCTTAACCAAGTGCCAATGTTTATTCAAGATCTTTCTCATGGCACTTGATTCACTGTTAAATGTGGTAATGAACCTAACCACGTAGGGTCATGTTGTTCCTTCTTCTGAACTAGCAAACATTCCCTGAGAGTTAGGGCTGCCTTCCTGCTGGCTGCATTGAGGATTTTGTAAGGATATCCTCTTCCTCCAAATCTAGAGACCATCCTACCTTCCTCATGTGTGAAGCTTAAAGATGTACTGCATGCCCGTTTGGCCCTTAAAAGCTCACCATATGGGTACTCCACTTTTTTTTGTGAGTGAAGGCTTCTAGCATGGAGAATGCGGTTACCAGCTGTCTCTTTACAATACAGACTAGTATGTATGTTACCTTCTATCACTGTGACAGACGTCCAGGAAATCCATGTGTGTCTTATCAACTTTGTACGTAAAAGCCAAAATTAAAGAATTTTGTGAAATGTGTGACAAAAAATCAAGGAGTTCCACCTCTGGACCCTCCAATACCACAAACAGATCATCTATGTATCTGGTCCCAAAAATTATTTGACTATTCAACAGTTAATTCTCCTCAGTCCCAACATGTTGTTCCTCCCACCAACCCATAAACATACAGGCATAACTAGGAGCAAAGCAGCTTCCCATGGCAGTCGCAACCAGTTGTCAATACTGCGTCTCTTTAAAAATGAAGAAATTGTTCTCTAAGCAAAAACTTGGCATTTCTAACAGCATCATAGAATGATCATACCTATGCAGTGGTTTGTCTCTGAAAAAGTGTTTACATGCCTGTATGCCTAAGTCATGGTTGGTGCAGGTAAGAGACCACATCCAAAGCCACAAATATGTAACTAGGCTGCCATGGTATTTCAGAAATCTTTGTAAAGAAATCAGTGCTGTCCCTGCAGTAAGATGGTAAGGCAAGTACATAGAGGAGAAGGTGAAAATCAAGATAAATTGACGTTTGCTCTAGGTGACTGCCATTGGCAGAAATTATCAGCCTCCTGGGTTGATTGGTCTTGCTCTTCTGCACCTTAGGCAACATGTAAAAGCAGGGGGCAATAGATTTCTTCACTAGAAGAAACTGGTATTCATCACCATTTAATGGTTCTTTTGACTTCCACTCAAGTAAATGATCATGGTAATTTCTGATGCCTGTGTTATAGGAGTGGTAAGAGCTTTTTTCATAGCTATATGAGTGAAGTGGCCTGTGTGCTTCTCCCACAGGACCACATTGCCCCCTTTATCAGAAGGCTTGATGACAATACTCTGATCCTTCGATAGAGACATCAAAGCTTCCCTCTGTCCACTAATTAAGTTGGACTCAAAATTGTTGACTGATTTTTTTTTTTTTCCACAATCACATTAAATCTCGGTTTACGATCTCATGAAATGAGTCTAACAGGTCATGTGGGGGTGTTGGGATTACATAAAGATTTGGGTTTAAAACTGTTACAACTGGTGTCATCCAATACTATATTCAAAGATGGTAAAAAATCTCTCTCCGAGATCACACCTCCTGAAGATCCATCCTGAAAATCAACAAGGGCCCTAAGTCCGGGAATATCACCCAGGTTTAGTATATCAGAAGTAGTATCACGAGTCGGGGCTATTGCAGACACACTAGGCTTATTACTCTGCTGCATAAATACTTTTTTAAGTTTACGAACAAAAAGAAAAATGTTAATGCGTGTCCTGCAATAGTCCGGATTCGCAGTCAGACCGAAGGAAAGACCAAGTTCCAGTAACAACTGTTCCTCAGGGGTCAAAATGTTGGCTGTGAGATTAACAATTGTCAAAGGATTCTAACCCATTACCGCTTCTTTGCCTGCCTTGTGTTTTTCACCTTGAGGCATGTTGTCTTTCGCTGTATACCCCTCTTCTGGTAGCTTTCCTCTTCCGCTGGTGCCGCCTCCTCCTTTTGGGGGGTCTTCCCCTGATTCTCTGGTTTGTTTGTAAAAACACGGTATTCATCCATGGCAGTTAAGGAAGGCGTTTCTCTAGATGAGCTTGATGCCTGTTCATCCGAGGAGTATACAACAGATCCTGATTCTGAGGTAATCCATTCCTGTTGCAGTAATATGCCTGCTTGCTTGAATTGTCTGATGGCCCCATTGAACTTTCTGGCAAATGTATGAATTCGCCCGTTCGCGTAATCAAACTTATCACGTAGAAATTTACGTTGTTTTTTTAGCCTTAATTTCGTCTTTATACTTTTCTAATCTTTTCTCCATCTGGGAGAGTAAATTAGATATTTCTTCTTGTTCAGATTTTTACTTAAAATGTCTTTCAAATCAGCCCTTTCTTTAGTAACTTGCTCCAATTCCATATTGGCACATTTAGACAGGAGGGCCCATCATCTTACACGTAGAGGCCATTAGTTGAGACCATTCCTCCAACAGTTTTGGATGCAGATTTTGATAAGTCGGGGTAATTAGTATTCTCAGACTACGAGGTACTTGTCCTATCTCAATGTAATTATCCAGTGACATTACCTCCCACTATCTATTAATTTCTTTTTTTACAGTCTTTTATATTGTAGTAACAATTGTTTGATAGTTCTATCCGTGTTCTGACCCCCCCTGGGGGCCCATCCCATTTCCTTGTTCTAAATCATTATCTTGCTCGTTAAATGAACTGCGTGCAACATCGACTTTCTTCCGTTTTGATTCATTCATAATGAGCAACAAAAACGTAGTAGTTCAACAGATGGTCACATGCATTTTCAAAAAGAAACTCCAAACTGTGCTCCAATTCGTATATATCGGACGGAGCACCCCGCTGCAACACCAGTAATATGGCCTGTATACACGAAGACTTAAAAGAAAGGTAAACCACGAAAGAGCAGTGGGATACGGTATGAACTCCACTCACCCTCCGGCTTATGGACAGTTCAATACAAAATCCTCAGCTGCTGATCGACGGTCTCCACTCGACTCTGATCCTCCGCGTCTGGCGTCTCCCTGTTGCCGTGAAATCCGGAAGTAGATTTACATATATACACACGCCTTTTCTATGTTGAATTTCTTCATACCCTTTTGTAAATTGTTTATCTTGTGCTAGGTTACATATACATATTCCGTATTTTCCCTGATGTTTTTATTGACTTCCAGTCGTATTTTGTAAAGTATTCGTTGCACTGTGGTTTTCAATGTGTTTTTGGCTAATTGTATCTAAACTAGGAAGGCATCGTACAGTCTTTTTGCTCCGTAAATGACTAGTATTAATAGGTAGCTGGTGCATTTCCACACTATTTGTGCGCCGTGCCTTCAGAAGGTGACATTTTTTTA
The DNA here is from genome assembly GCA_963921515.1 of Calotriton arnoldi. Classification (NCBI taxonomy): domain Eukaryota; kingdom Metazoa; phylum Chordata; class Amphibia; order Caudata; family Salamandridae; genus Calotriton; species Calotriton arnoldi. The sequence continues at coordinate 1,362,074 of CAWUFW010004770.1, forward strand.
GGAAGATCCTTAGCTTGTTAGGATCAGTCTAGTGAGTGCTCTATTAGCCCAGAGGTAGTCTGTTGAGATGGCTTCTTATAAGCTATCTACCTGGTGGTTCTTCAGTCCTGACAGGGAGTCCCATGCATCCTGTAGGCTACTGAATGGAGTAATGCTGTTTTCCACTAGTAGTGAAGGGGTACGGAGTATTGCTGCAACCATTTCATCATTATAGCTCAGACCTTGTAATTCTGCAATTGTGCTGTTGCAATTGATCTAAATTGAATCTAGTTAGTCAGAATTCTAGTGAATAATATTGTTTCCTCAGAGCTGAGCTGCTGTGCTTGTATCTCGTCACACTCTGAGGGGATAGAGAGGAGTTTTATTATGCGGTCAAGCACACGTCTTCCCCAGACTTGTTCAGATTTGATAGTCAAATGGGTGTGTTATTCTGCCAGGCCACTTGGTCTCAACTAAAGACAATGAAATCAGAACTGTATGGTCATTGATGGTAACCTTTACAGGATGCACACGCTCTCACCCACCAAGGTGGCATGCTTCATCATAAGGCTGCACTCCTCACTGCGTCGACACCACAATTCCTTGGGTGCCCCACAAGGGAGCGCTTTCCCAGAAGTTTTTTAGTTTCCCTGCTTGGTTTTTTCTATGGTATGGGAGAGTACCCTTTTCTGAGATTAGTGAAGAGTGGTAGATTTGAAAACTGAACAGTTTAAATTGGCTATGGGCAATCCTGTGAAATGATCATTATTCTCATTGCTTTTCTTTGCCAAGATTAAAAATGCAGATAAATCGAATGGGTTTAGTGATAAGCCCGCTCTGGATTGGGGTCGACATGTTTCATGCCCTTAATGGGTCTATGGCAATTCTTCAGGACCTGATTGAAAAGACCCTAACCTACATATTCAGGTTTCAAAAGTATGAGGCTAGATGCCCCTGTGGTGTGCATATAACATTTCTAATATGTACGTAAAAAGTGTTGAATCACACTGTGGAGTCCACGGTGCCAATATGACCTGTTCATAAATAAAGACAAAATAACAAATTCATATGTACAAAGAAGGGAAGCTGATGTAGTTGTTTGTGATGTCACCCCTTTTGAAGTTTTTAGAAAATCCTTAGAAAGCAACAGCATGCAACATTTGCGATCACAGCACACACAATTGACAGTAGTTAATAACCATGCTTGTTCAACATGCCATAATTTTGTCTTATTCTCGGGCCCCTTAGAGTTTCTTGGAGCAGCTACTCTAACAAACTTAAGTTCAAGTGTTATCCATCAAAGATCCTATACCAAGCACAGAAACTGGCAAAGAATACCAGGGAAAATTACTAGAGACCAGACCTAAGCACCCTGAGGTAAAAATCAAGTGTCGCTACTTATACACTAATCTCTAATGGGGCTAGGAACATCATAAGAAATGTAGACTTATTAATATTGGTAAACTGAATCTGCTGAAACCATTTTTCGCATTCAACAGTTGAAGAAATTTGAGGGATGCACTATTCAACTCTAAACCTCAGAAATCAGCAGATACTAAAATTGAAAGCGCATTATGGGGACTTCCAAAAGTGAACAAACACTTTCTATGCGAGCATTGCAACATCTGTTACCTCACAGCCAAAGAAGATTTGTACTGGATTAAAAATGCAAAATGGCAACTTCAGTCATGCGCATTGCAACGCAAAAATTGTGTGCATTTAATCTAATATCCAAGCAATTGTCAATATGTAGGCATGACCATGAGACCAGTGAAAATAAGAATCAACGAACACAGAGGCACAATTAGATGCCGCTGGACTGCAACAAAACTGACTAATCACTGCATTGAGAAGAAACACATGCCCAATGATTCGACATGGCTTATCCTGGAAAAATTATCTAAAGGATTAGACATCCAAGAGGGAGACTTGACAAGAGAATCTTTGGTTTTCAGGCTACACAGATAAAAGGGGTGGTTAAATGAAGAGATTCTCTTGTCCCTAAACATTGGCTTGTAGTTTTAATAAAAGAGGGCTTAAGTTCATGATTCATGTTTCAGTATTCCCACCAACTGTGTACCTCTGTAATTAAATATATGGTAGTGGATCACTTGAATGTTAAATGAAAGAATGGTGCACAATGCAAAATGATTATTATCAGTAGTCACCTAGACTAAATTATTATACAAAAATTAAAGGAATAAAAAATAACTTCTGATTGCAAATTAAACAGTAACTGCACCCTGTGCAATGTGTAAGATTACATTTTACACTATCTGATATTTGTTTTGGAAAAACAGCTCATTTCATATTTCTCCCTCTGATGAATTATGTATCTCTAAATACATGGAACAACCAAAGCGATCTTTTAACATATAGGTATATAACTAAACATCTCTAAAAGTTCATGGTCAGGCACTCTTCAATACCACAGATTACACAATCCATGATGCTATATCTGGACTTTGATTATTAACCAGAATCACAGACCCATTTCAACAATGGTGCCCAGAATCCCATGTGGTCCTTAAAGTACATTGCATATTTTCAGGTACCATTTAGCAACCCAGATTACATAATCCTTGGAGCAATCTCTATCTTTAAAGAATAACCCGATTCATAGACCTGTTCAGTGAAGACACTTTTTAGTATCCCAGATTAAGCAGTTCATGAAGCAGTTTCTGAAATCTTTAAAGAAGAAACGGATTCTTGGATTTAAACAATAATAGCGCCAGAAATACAGTACAACCTACCAAATTTTTAATCTAATCCAAAATGGCACCTGTGGTACGGACTGCTCGATTGTGACAAGTACCAGCGTCCGTCATTTCCGGTAAGACTGAGTCGCCAGAAGTTCAAATAGAACCCCACGACCATCGTCCCTTCACTTGCATTGATCTCAGAAGCAGGGCAGGATTCTCTGCACACTTCTTGACAGAAGTAAGCAAGCGTGGGTCTTTGTGGTGAAGACCTTGTCTGTTGACAATCCAGCATTGTCACACACCTTCCACATAAAAATATCGACCTTCAACATTCACTGGCTAGTTGCTGACAAATGAGGAGTGTTAGGAATTGGGTTCCTGTTTGACTGGGATATAATCCCTGGTCAAGCAGTTACCACAATCCTAGTCAGGGTAAAGCAGCTTGGCACTGAGCAGTCAGGCTTGATTGAGAGGCAATGTGGAAATTATTTGTGCAACACTTCAAACAGTAAAACTGTGAAAACACCACACAAAATGATCCCACACCAGGTTAGAAAAATAAAGCTTAATTAATTTATTCAATAAAACCAGACCAAAATGGCAAAAATCCAATTAGTAGAACTGAAGTTATTGAAATTTAAGGTTTATAGTGAAAAATTGCACCAAAGAGCGCAAAGCACTATTGGGGAAATCTGGTTGTGTCGGACCAGGACAAAGTCACAATTTCAGGTGGATCGCGATGGCGCATGGGCTGGCTACAGGGACCCAGTTAAGCCTGCTGAACAAAGTACCTAAAATCCTGGTTGCGGAGTAGTGGATGGATGCACATCCGAAGATGCATCATGCAGCAGAGGCAATGGATCAGTTCTGAGATTTGGTGAGGCTGCGGTGTGAGGTCCTGATGCATCTAAGTCAAGGATCTTGTCGATGGGGCTTGCATTGTGAAGTCCAGTGTTGTGGATGCAAGGCACAGCCTTGGCGATGTCTGTTCCGATGAGCAGTGAAACTGTGATGTGGAGTTTTGGTGTCATCATCGATGCTGTCTTCCGTAAGGTATGCGTGGAGCTTGCATCAGGAAAAGTGTTGAGATGCGTCAGTCTCAAGATGTGAGAGCACTGAAAGTCTTTTGTGACAGGTCCAATCCGTGCAGACGTGGCGTTGGGTCGGTTCTGCTTGGGGATGCTCAACGAAGCCAAGGAGATGCATCAGTTCTGTTCGGAGATGCATCGGTCAGCAGAGAAGATGCATCTGTTCCACTGGTAAGCACCTTAGGCCCACTACTAAGGGTCAAGGACTGGGGTGATACCAATTGGCAGGGTATACTCACAGATGGCAGAGTCCAGGTGCAGATGCATGTAGGTTAGAAGCCTGTTGTGTCCCTGAGGCTTGCGATCAGAAGGCCAGCCAACTAGCCCTGGGAGTCACTCTGTGTTCAAGTGATGGAGGTCCAGTCCTTCACACACAGACAAGAGGGTAGCAGATCAGCAAAACAGGAGTCTAGCAGAGTGTAGTCCAGTAGCAGCACAGCAGTCCTTCTTCCTGGCAGAATATCCACAGGTCCAGAATTGTACTGAAGTGGTGGTGTCTGAGGTCTAGTACTTATACTCAGTGGTGCCTTTGAAGTGGAGGAGACTTCAAAGACATGCCTTTGAAGTGCACAGTTGTCCTCCTTCTAGCCCTGGCTCCAGACTCACTGCGGGGCGGGGGTATACAGCCCTTTGTCTGTGGAAAGGACACAGTCTATTCAGGTCTTAGTGAGGCTGTGCCCAGCTTCTACCAAGTCAGAGATGGCCCATTGAGACACATCTAAGCTCCCATTATGTGTGGCTGTCTAGGAGGAATACACAAAGCCAACTCCCAACTACACCCAGTCTTGTGATCTGAGATAGGCTACAGGCACCAAATGGCTAAAGCAAGAACATGCCAACTTTCTAAAAGTGGCATTTTCAGAATTGCACTTTAAAATCCAAGTTCACCATAAGTTTGGATTTAAATTGTTATTCCAGAGAGACCAAACTTGATTCAAGTTTATTATTAAATTTGCTTGGTTAATGAAAAGCTTTGCAAAATTTAAACAGGCAGTACAATACATAAAATACACATTTAGTAGGATGTGACATCTTATATTGGGTTTAATCGCTGTCGACAACTTTAAATAAATATATTAAAACCGTCATGTACAGCTAAAATGCAGCAACTCTGTAATGTTCAAACTGGACGAGTTGTGATGTGTGTACTTGCCCACATCCATAGTACGAATGATACTCACAAGGTGCTCAGTGTGCAAATCTGATTCCAATGGTGGGTGATGCCCAGCATAGTATGGAGTGCAGCCTTCCGTAAAAAATTCAATAAAATGCGTATTGTGCTGTTAAAATTTCTATCAGACCCTTATCATTGGCAAAACTCCTTAATTGGTATAGCTGCCCAATCAGTCAGGAGGTTAGCAGCAGGATGAGCTTTGGAAAGACAAAAATGAAAGCGGCTGGGTCTTGGAAGACTGCACCTCCTGAACTAGTCACTATGTAAACAAAAAAGAGATATTGCCCACCTCAAATGATCTGCCACTTGTAGACCACAAAAATGAATATATAAACTAGTTGAATGAGAGGCAATAAATGTACACACACAGTTCGTACAATAAAGAGCACATCAATAAAAGATTATCAACAGAAAGTCGTTTCTGGTCTTTTATTTTCAGATACTTGATATGCAATTGATGAAACCAGCCAACGCGTTTCGCCCAAACATGGGCTTCTTCAGGGCTGTAACGGCATACAATAAGGGTATAATTTAGAATATTAGTAAAAGACCACGCGAAACACATTAATGTGTGGAAAATAGCAAAAGTTAAAGAAAAAAGAGAAAAGAAAAACGAGAGGAAAGAACGCAACCAATGAGTGACAAATTTATAAAAGAATGGTGAAACCGTGAAGGGGATAGACTAACGTGCCATCAAAAAGAAAGAGTGAAAACACCCGTGGCATCAAAAAGGTGTATTTGGATATAAGCGAGTGGTGAAAACCCAACAGAGTCCTACGAGATGGTAAACGTAGTAATTCACAATTAGAGCTAAAAGAAAAACGAGAACCCGTGCTCAGAGAGACACTATTGCAATACAAGGGTAGCTGGCTTACCATTACGGTAGAAATATAGGGCAATCCTCAGTAACTGGATCAAGAACGAAAAATAAATCCGTTCTGAAAAAACAGATTAAAAAATATAAAGAAAAAAGTCCCGTTGCGCATGGAAACATTTTTAACGATGTAACGGAAGCACAATTAAAGCAGGAGTGTGCATGCGACATACCTACGTTGTATTGAAGAATTCTCGTGGTAGAGAACAGTATTGTTTTTAAACAAGGTACCTATGGACAAAGAAGTAGAGCAATGAGCGCAAGGACGATTATCAACGCTAGTAGTTTTACACACCGCAAAGTAAAACCAATATATAGGTGTTGTTAACAAAACTTCAAGTACGGGAGAATATTTAAGGATCCACTGATGGAATACTTAAAATAAAGTGATGTCACACTTAAGCAAAAACCACGTGTGAATTTAAAAAAGGAAACGGTAGTCAGAAGCAGGGCTAAATTGCCCACAGTTAAAAATAGTCATGTATGGTGCGCTAGGAAGCGCAAGAACATTAGAAATACATTTAATATATAACTGAAAGTGGAGCATTGAATTTTGTTAGAGTATAAAGCCTAATCTATAGCGGAAATGACCACCGTTTAGGGTAAAATTATACGTCGCGCATAAGGCGTCCATAATGAAAAGCACAAAGTGTACAAATCTGCAATGGAGACAACGCCAAAGCTGAACAACGTAATAAAAACACACTAAGGATACACAGTGCGCGTGGTGCAAAAGAGCACACAGGTACACTGTGTGTCCATTTTAAGATTAATTAAAAACTACAAACGTCTCCTTACAAGTAATTGCGGCGTGCAATAAATCACATACGGAAGAGTGGGTTGATCTTACCGTGTAAAAATAATGTTCGTGAAATGAGTCAATGCCGTGTCCGGAACGCGTCTTGTAACCAGCGTGTCTGGTAGACTCTACCCTGCGCTTAAATGCGCCGTTAAGTAGCGTCAGTCTATTTCCGGTAAATTAAAGACTAGACTGCACAAGATAACTGAGTAAATACTCATTTCCGGAATATAACTACGCGCGGCAAAAATCAGCACGAATTACTTCCGGATGAGAGAGAGTTCAATAGAAGTTCAAGGAGACTGTGCATCCGTAAAAATGAACTCGGTTAAAGTACTAAGGACATCAACAGGGGTAGCCATGGCAATACGTAACATATGTTACCCATACAATGAAAAAGTGGTGAAAAGAGCCAACACCCGGTGAAGTGAAAAATTATTTTATTAATTATAATACTATATTTAAGAAGAAAAACAGACAGTTAATGTGACCCTTTACTACTTTGAAATTTCCTAAGCGAGTTGTGAAAGAAAAGGACAATAGCACAAGGGCACACAAAAATAATGAAAAATAACGAAAAACAGAGACAATACTCAGCAAGTTTGGAAATCACATGAATAATATGATAAGTTTTCTTGTTAATCCAAGAGACAAAGAAAGGACAGAAAAAGAACAGCATGTTAGGATATACCATGCGTCTGATTTGACTGTAAATGGAATTCAAAAAGCAGTTCCCAGATACAGACATATGTGGCAATAGGGTTACAGTGCCACCAATGATTCGAAAACCATATGCAGATTTAGCAGTATTTTCAGCACTCAGGTTTGCAGATGATACCAAGCATCTTTGGTCAGTTTAGTAGGAACAGTAGTAGAGACATAGAAACACACAAATAGTAAGACAGAAAGTCAGACTAATAAACCATTGACGCTAAAAGAAGTCAGCCATGAAGTTTAAGCAGCATATAACCACATGTAAAATTGTATGGTTTTAAAGTTAAGGCAACACAGAACCATACGTAATTGAGTTAGTCAGACAGAAGAGGTAGGATTAACAAGCACATACGACATGTCTGTTAAATTTGGAAAGGAGTAAAACATCGGAAATAATTTCATGTACAAGTGTCCCACGAACCGTGCGACACACATCTAAACTACAGGCAGGTTTGGCAAAATGTTTAGAGAAAGTAATGCATCTCCCTATCTGTGTTAAGGCCCAGGGTTGAAGAACGTAGCGTACAAATCCATTTGGATTCAAGTTGTCTCAGTATAAGTGCCCTGTCCCCGCCACGTTGGTTATTCAAGACAATGTCTATGCCATGAAAGCGGAAACAGGCTCTATCCACACCCGTTTTACATTCATGTGAAGCAATGGCATACGATGTATCCCCATTACGTGCCGCTCTACGATGTTCCTGAATGCGAACTTTGAGTTGTCTGGTTGTGCTACCAACATAGATCTTCCCACAACCACAAATAATAACATAAACAACAAAGCTGGTCAAACAATTAATAAATTGTCGAATCTCATGTTGAGTGTTAGTGTTGTAACTGAAAGTCGTGAGCCTATTGCAACCTAGTTGGCAAATGTTACAGGTACTACATGTGTAAAAACCCTTGGGTTTTGTTAGCCAGCTACGTTGTTGTGGTGTTTTCGGTGAAGTGTAGCTAGGGCACAGGACATTCCTCATAGTCTTGCTTCTTTTAAAGGTCATGGAAGGTCTCTCAGTAATCATGTTGTTAACACCAGGTACCCCTTTAAGCAATGCCCAGTGTTTGCCCAGTAGTTTGAATACTTCATGATTTAGTGTAGAATAGGTAGTGATAAAGGAGAGTCTCTGGGCTTCCTGCTCTCGTTTCCTATTCCTGTTTTTTAAAATGTCTTCTCTTTTAATGATCTTAACTCTGTTGCCAGTAACGGTAAGTGTATGTAAATTCGTCACTCATTGGTTGCGTTCTTTCCTCTCGTTTTTCTTTTCTCTTTTTTCTTTAACTTTTGCTATTTTCCACACAATGTGTTTCGCGTGGTCTTTTACTAATATTCTAAATTATACCCTTATTGTATGCCGTTACAGCCCTGAAGAAGCCCATGTTTGGGCGAAACGCGTTAGCTGGTTTCATCAATTGCATATCAAGTATCTGAAAATAAAAGACCAGAAACGACTTTCTGTTGATAATCTTTTATTGATGTGCTCTTTATTGTACGAACTGTGTGTGTACATTTATTGCCTCTCATTCAACTAGTTTATATATTCAGGATGAGCTTTGGTTCAGCTCTATAGCTTAAATGTATGTACCTCCCATAAGACCGCGTGCACTCAGAAGCTGTGACAGTCGAGCGACATTTGCAGTCCTTGCAGAAGCCTTTCTGAGTTTGGTGGGAGTCAGCCATTGCAGCATTGTTTTGCTGGGTGATCTTCTGATATGTGCTTCCAACAATGGGCTTGTCTGTCCTGTGCTGCCATTTTTATTTCTACCTTTATAAGAAACTTTAATTAGCCTGCAGTTCAGCTTCGGGTCTCCTGGGATGAAGCATGCCAGCACAGCCTGCCTCCATGTGCTTAGGCCTCATTGATTGACAGCAGCTCTTAATAGCTGCCTCCATTCCCCCATTAGCCCCTTGCAGGAGCATACCAGATGTGGCATATCTTTGCAATTGCCGCATAAGCAGCATCCATTAATTATACAATTTTGCTGCTGAGGGGAAGGTGTAATAGAGAAGGAACCAAACCAATACTGCAAGTACTTTCCTTGACTCTGTTAGTATACCCTGTGTGGAAGTATTGTTGGGGTGCTGCTGTGCTGTAGTTGTTTAGAGTCATCCAGACATGGGTTCTGCATGCTAGAGCTGCCTTATCTTCAATCAATGAGAGCGTTTTAATTGTTTTTCTAGGCAGTTTTTGAAGCCCAAATGGCTGCTGGGAGTTTATCTGAGATGGATTAGCCAGGTGATCGAAAATGATTCTTGGAGATAATCACTGGCAGCTGAAGTGTCCATGTTCTGCAGCTAAAGCCATAGGTGAAAGTTCAGAGTGTTGGAATATGCCTTCCTAATTTTATTACAACAAGTTGTGTAGGCCCCCATCTGGCCAGAGCCTATCTTTGCAGTCCAGATTCAAGCCTAATTTAGGTTGGAGGATGTTCGGGAAGTTGAAAATTATTCTGAACTCTCCCCTCATTGTACTGTCCAATACGGTGGACTCCCTGCCTCTCAGCGGTTCACTCCCCTATGTTGTGGTCGGTAGCAGCTTAGCTTGCACCACCCTAAGAAGGTGCATCAGTGTTGGTCCTGCTAGTTTTCTCAAGATTTTTGAGCATTCTGACCAGTGCCAGACCCTTCTGCTTTATTATCTCTTTATGAGGAAGAAATGAGTCATTTGTGTCAATTATCCCCAGGTATTTATATTCATCTGCTGAATCGGTCCTTGTTTTAGCCAAATACCAAGTCGGTATTCTTTTCTTATTATTATTGATCAACATAGTCTTGCTTTTTTCTAGGTAGATGGTCTGACCATTTTCAGTTGAATAGTCCTGAGGGGTATTGAGCAGATGTTGCAACCCCACCTGGATGTGGCTCACCAAGACCAAGTAGTCAGCATATAAGAAGCTGGCGAGTGTCATACCGCCTAGTTTTGGAGCATGTCTAACTTTTGTGTGAAATCTGCCAAGAAAAGAAGGTGAGTGCAAGAACACTGCCCTGCTTCTGTCCTTTAGTTGTAGGAATTTGTTTGGAGAAGTGTGTGCTGTGCCCAATTTGACCTGAACCCACGTATCAGTGTGAAGCAAAATGAGCATATTCAGTAGAGCCTGAGGGATGTTCCAATGAGCCAGTTTGTCTAAGAATTTGCCTAGGCCTTGGCAGAGTTTTCCTTGCTCGCATTCGCAAACGTAACATTGGCGAGCGAGGAAAAAATTCTTCTCCACTACACGGAGCAGAGTTTTCTGTAACTGGGAAAAACTCAGCAAACAGAATTTCACGTGCAAGTCTAAATTTGCCCCTATCAACATGATCAAAGAACTTTTTGCTGCATTGATCAAGAGTGATAGGGCCAAGATGTTGGTGCCTGTCAACTTAGAAAATCCTGTCTGGTTTGGTGGAATTATGGATTTATCGGATGTCCAGATGGTTAATTCTTCTAGCAGTGTTCCAGCGTAGCCTCATTATCGAGGAGTGCCACTAAGTGATAATTCTTTTTCCAGAGATTTCTCCCCACCCTTAAATGGCCAAAAAATCTACAACCTCTCCATGAGGCTGGTAACACACCCAAGGTCCTGATTTGTGAAAAAACTGGCTTGAGGGTCTCTGCCCAGTGTTTGGCTTCGTGCTTCAAGGAGCAGGGGGATGCCGTTTGGGCCCGGGCCCCCTCTCTTCTGCTTTATTTGACATCTAATTAATTTTTTTGTTATCAAACATTTGATGGCCTGCTGTGGGTTGATGTAAAGCTGAGACAAAGTTGAATCAGTTATAAATTCTCATTTAGAAATTGCACTTAAAAATGTCATAAGGTAATCCCATTGCTATCCTATGGGAGATATAGATCTTGGAGTAGTGAAAAATGAATTGGAGAGTTTTTCACTACCAGGACATGTAAAACTTAAATGTACATGCCCTGCCTTTTAAATACATTGCACAATGCCCTCTGGGTTGTCCAGGGCCTACCTTAGGGGTGACTTATTTGTATAAAAAAGGTTTTGGGTCTGGCAAACGGTTTCTTTTACTTGTATTGTGAGAGGCGCACACCTTGTTCCTCGTCTTAACCAAAATTTAATGAGTGTAATCAAATTATTGGGTGTTACACAGGATTAGGGAACTGCCGGTCTCCTTATTGTGTAAATGCAAAAGTGTTCCAGGTCAATGTTTTCCTGAAAAACCTGCCTGTGTGCACTGCTCTATGTATATAACACCAAATCAACCAAAGTAACAATTGTTCGCCGTTTAATCACAATATCTTTCACACAAACATTTTCTGCAGAAGGTTTTCAGAATTTTTCATATATATGTATTCAAGTTGCATTGAACGCACAAAATCAAATTTACATTTGTGACATCAATTTTACAAGTAAATGTAACATAACATTCTGTAAATAGTGATTAGTAGTTATTGCTTCATCTGTGAGTTCCACATTGATGTTTGTCGCTGCCCTACGCAATTCGGGACCCATAGTCCCTTCCTCAGGGACCCCTGTGTTTGAAAAACAAAAATAATCCAAAAGATTCTCCAAATAACACTTGCACATTTCATAGTCCCCAAGTGGACCAACATAAAACACCACACCCATTAACACAATAGAATTACCATACTGCGACTGCGTAATGTATGATGAGTTAACCCAGAACTACCTGCATGCCTCATGCATACTAATCTGAAAACGTGGGCACTAGATGATAGCCACTGTTACACCAGAGTAGTGAAAAATGCCACCTCAGTAATCCTAACACTGCACCACGTCTTCCTTAGAATGCACCATAGAGATGAAATATACTCACACAGAATGTGGAGAAAAACGAATCCTGCAACAGTAACATTTAGTTATTGTCAAAAACAAATACTATCCACTCAATGCGCATGTGTGTACCTAGTTAGAGAGCTATAAACATACCTCATGAATGATTGAACATAACAAGTCAGCATAATCGTCTTCACAAATTGGACACGTTCCCATCCGGCTGCACCCGTGTGCTGCTGTTAAAGAGAACCAAAACTATTGTCAGCTACCTATGCCGAACTTCAGAAACCTCAATATGTGATCTCTCTATCCATAATGACCACGTATCTGCGAGTCTGTTCCGTTCGACACCTCAAAACCAGAGAAACCATTCCTCTGACTCGACTAAAAGTAAATTACCGTTCCCACCTAGTTAAATGTATCATGTAAGCGGTGTCTTCCGCATATAAACAGACGACTAACTAACAACAACACACTCGCTTCGATTCATTACGCGGCCATCTTAAGGTGATAATAGTGCAACCCAGTGGAGTTTCTATTAATGGCCAGTTTACCGCTCATCTAGTCAACCAAATCCGGATGCCTTCCAAGACACTCTCGTGACACAGATCAAGTAATCACGAAGCAATCGCTGTGTAAGCAAAACGTCAATGTCTTGATCACTTCAACAGTCACCATAACAACCATAGATACAAGCGCCGTAATGCATAACACTTGGTGTAAACAACTTTACATGTTATGCAACAAAGTTTCTGTCTGATGACCAGTTTGCCACTCATTTGGTGGAACAAATCCAGATGACTTCCAGAAGCTATTGTGATAAGGATCAAGTAATCGTAAGTCAATCACAGGGCAAACAAAAAATCAGTCTCTTAATTACATCAACAACAACCACAAAACTGGTGAATAACACGTTATTGTCATCTTTACTTTTAATACATTGATTATCATGGTTCCACGTTTGTCTATGCAGAGTCTAATTGTCTGTGAAGTGTGGTTGGATGTATTGTAGTGTAATCTAAATATCAGGGATTTAAGAACAGGAGTGTCTAAACACGTTAAGCTGGACTTCTATGGGAAATAACATTGCTATAGAGAGGAACTCGTATCCAACTTGTCATTCAGACCCAAAGGAGTCCTGGTGTTGAATTTCTTAATCCCAAAAAATTATCTTTGTGATAGAATCTTACTGGGATCTAATGCAACTTTAGGCATCACAATTTCTAAGACCAGAAACCGTAGTTCTGCGATGTTATGGCATTGCTCTAACCAATGTACTGCTAGATTAGAGTTCATGTTGTGGATCAAGCTCTTATGTTCAGTTATTCTTATCTTCACTTTTCTTTCCGTTTTACCAATGTAAAGCAAGCCGCAAGGGCGCTTGATGCAGTAAATGACGTTCATAGAATTGCAATCTGCCCGATGTTTAAAAGTCACTGTTTCACCTGTTCTAGGATGTGTGATGTTAATTCCTACTATAACATTGTTACAATGAACACATTTGTGGCATTTCCTAATGCCCTTTGGGTTTGAACTGACTGTTTTGTTACTTGGTGGCAGTAACTCCTTAATGTTTTTTGTTCGCGTATATGCAAAAACAGGTCGTTGATTGAATAGGTTTCTGAATTCTGGCTCAGTTTGTAATAGTTCCCAATGTTTTAGAATTGCCTTTTTAATGCATTTAGATTTTATAGAAAACTTAGAAATGAACACAAATTTATGCTTCTCAGGTTTAAATTGTTTACTGTGTAGTTCTTGACACTCTTTCAATCTAATGCATTGTTCCGCTTTCGTCACTGTTGACATCGGGTAACCTCGATGCAGATATCTTTGTCTGATCATAGCAATGGCTGTTTATCCCATTTCTGTATTGGAGCATATCCTTTTAACTCTCATCTGAGAGTAAGGCATATTTTCCAGTAATTGTGGAGGGTGGAAGCTTTCAAAGTGTAAAGCATTGTTTCTGTTGGTTTCGTAAACACACTAGTGATTAGTTCTGTGTTCCTTTTTTCAATCCATACATCTAAAAATGCCAGACTGGTCTTACTAATGGTATGGGTGAATTTGACCATGTCATTTCTGGTGTTCAATTAAATTATATTTTTCTCGAGCGTCCACTGTATCCCTCCAAATCAAAAACATATCGCCAATATATCTACAATAGCAAACTAGATGTTCACTTCATTCTTTGCTGGAAAAGATGTATTCATGCTCAAACTTCGTCATGAAAATATTAGCGTATACAGGGGCTCCCCCAAAACCCATGGAGGTACCACTGATTTGCAGGAAGTCATTCTGCCATTCAAAATAACTGTGATGCAAACAAAACTGTAATATTTTAAGCAAAAGCACTTTATTTACTCTCAAGTTGGCCTGATTAAGTAATTCACATTCCATTGTTTCCATCCCTCCTTTTAATGGAATTGATGTATACAAAGAAGTGACATCTGTGGTGCACAATATCCAACTTTGCATATTTTCCTTTGGTAAATCCTTCAAACGCAGTAAGATATCTGTAGTATCTTGTACATATGGCCGCAAGGACTGTACAATAAGTTGTAGAGTAGTTAACATATTTTCCCAGGGGCTCAAACAAGGAGCCAAATCCGGAAACAATGGGCCTAAATGGAGGATCTTTTGATCTTTGACGATTTTGGGTAACATATATATAATTTAGGACGTCTAGGAAATGGTGTGATCAAAAATGCCTTGGTTTTGTCATTAATCCAATCCATGTCCATGGCCAACATTTTATTGAGGGTGTCTTTGATCTCATTGGTAGGATCTTGGTTTAACTTGACGTAAGTGGATTCATAAATGATGTTTTCTGATACTTTCCTGTTGTAATAGATCCTATCCATAATCTTCAGGGCTCTTCCTTTACCTACCTTCTGAAACACCAGGTTGGAATTGTTCGCTAGATTATTTAACATGTGTTTCTCTGCTCTTGTAAGTTTAGATTTTTTACTCACTTTGTAGTCAATGTTATTTAAACCCCTTTCAACTAAGACTTCGAACATATCCAACATCTTGTGTGAGGTAGGCGGCATAAATGTACTCTTACTTTTGAATTCAACATATGCCGGCTCTTCTTCAGTCTGTCAGAATCGTGTTTTCAAAAAAGTGTTGTAATCTTAGTGGCCTCATAAACTTAAACAGAGCAATTTCTGTTTCAAACAAATTTGTTTAGTACTTGGGTACAAATGAAGTACCTTTGTTCAAAATCTTTAACTGTTTTTCTGTGAGACTGTGACAAGATATTGATGATTAGTGTTTGACTCGTCAAATTTTTACGACCTTTGTCTTTTTCCTTTTCCTCTGCTGACTTTTGATTTGACATTGTTGGTTTTATTGCAGTTAAGTCTGGTGGTTTCCTTGAGTCTGGACCTCTGGATAAAAAAAGGAGTAAGGTTTGTCTGTAGATGATTCTGCTCCAGTGGGATCCATATCCAAACTCCTCGTGGAGATTACTTCTTTTGATGCGAAATCTTTGGTGATGGATGGTCTAGTAGGTTCAACTTCCCAATCTGATACAATGCTCTCCTCGGGTGAGGTGTTCGGTTTACGCATGGGTCTCCTTTGTGCATATACTTCTGCCCAGATGTAAACTTCATCAAGCTTGTAATCAATGGTGTCCCTTTTATATTTCTGTAATTTACTTTCTTCAAATTCCTTACCATATCTATCCAATCGGATGTTGATTTGTTCCAATATGTTGGTCACCACTTTATTAGAGAGTTCTAAGTAAATTAAATAATCCAATTGGGTATAAGCCAATATTACCATGTTTAGCTGAGAGATCACATGCACTTTAGCACTGGTTAGCAATGATAGTGCTCAGTCCTAAAGTCAACAAAAATGAATTCAGTAAGATAAGTGGAGGGTAAAGGCAAAATCTTTGGGGGTGACCCTGTAGAGAGGGCAATTTTTCAATGAGGAGCAGCTCAGCTACTCAAAGAGGCCCAAAATAAGACACAATAGGTATGTGCATGTCAAACAAGCATGCTTTTAACTACTGTCACTTATGTCAACTGTGATCATGAATATTGCATGCTGTTGATTTCCAAGGACTTTCTAAAGACTTTAAAAGAGGTGACATCACAAATGAGCTTCGTATGTTTTGTCTTTATTTACAGTTCATAGGGCACTATGGACTCCAGTGTGAAATTCAAAACTTATATTGGATTTATCTGCATATCACAGGTGAAACCCAAATAAGTAGATAAGGGTATTTTCAGTCCAGTCCTGCAGAATTGTCGCAGACCAGTTAAGGGTGCTAGGGCATGAAACATGTCAAACCCTAGATACAATTGCAGGATGTGTACCCCTGGGAGGGAGTAACGTCACCTCAGTGCACTCTCTTGGATACATTTATTTTAGTATGTCTTGGTAGCTCTGATTAACCAAAAGTTAATCCAATATGAAATCACAGGTCTCTCAAAGGTTCAGCATTGTGATTTTTCTTTATTCATCAATAAACTAAATTTTCTTCAAAGACGCATAATGTATCATCACATTATTTCATTCAGGTGTCTCATTTATTTCATGATCCCAATGCATTTCGGCATAGCCCTTCTTCAAAGGATTAATACGCCTAAAGCATAGTAAAACAACAAATAAATGGATTTTGAAATGAAAATTCCAACAATAAAAAATATTTAATGAACTATCAGATGTGAAATGCGATGGTGACATAATAGTTGTCTGACATGTGAAAATGACTGAACTTTAATGTAAGACATTTGTAAAATTGTAGACCAACAAGAGGTGCACCTCGATTGATACACCTGAGCTTGTGCTGTACTGTATTAGACCAAAATCATGTGCTTCACTGTTATAACGATAAGACAACCGGAGCAAGCATGGAGGTGCAATTGGAGTGACAAGTGTGCCTTAAAAGTAGTAAGGACGATGTCTGTACAACAATCCCTTTGAAAGTGCTATACCGGCAACTAAACAAACCATTGTTCGTTAAGAGTGATTTGAAGCCGTAAAAGTTATAACAACTTCAGCGTATCTCTAGCGGCGTACATCCCGGTCGCCATCTAGGAGTGTTTATAATTATGCGATGTACATGGAAAGCGGACTGTCCAAAGATTTTCAAGTGCCATGTTGGAATACTATGGACATGGTCATCATAATGAGACTAGTACTCACAATATATCCCCTTGTAAGAGCAAAAAGTTTAAGAAAGATTTAGGGAAGTGCAATAAACTAAACCGAATACAAAATGGTAATGCATCACACCTAAGTAACTCAAGATGTGTTCAGCTGAAATGTGCAAGGAACATGAGTACATCACCTGGGTGAAAATAAATAAAAGTTTGATAAGTGGTAAGTATGTATGCACAGTGAAAATGCATCTGAGCTGTACTGTCAACGAGTGGTAGCGATCATCAGGCATACTCCTGAGTGTCAAAGATTTTCAGCGTTGTGACACCAATCAGACTACTCATATTGGCACTTATGCGATATTGTTATTATTGTTATTGCCATTTTTAGAGCGCTACTGCTACCCGAAGGTGTCCTGGCGCTGTACAAAGTCCTGCTGAAAGCTAAAAGACTGGAAGAAGCAACACCAATATTATTTCATAAAAAGCCATGTTTTTAATGCTTTCCTAAAGGCCATTAGATTGGTCATAGTTCTTAGATGTATTGGGAGGTCCTTCCATGCCTTGGCAGCATTGGCTACAAAACTTCTGCCCCCCCAACTGGCTTTTTTCACACGTGGCACCATCACCATTTTTGCATCTGATGACCTCAACAATCTTTTTGGTGCATACCAGCGTGATCTTTGTTGAAGGTAGTCTGGCCCGGTTCCATGAAGGGCTTTGAAGACCAGACATAAGGCTTTGAATCGGGTGCGTTTTCTAACCGGCAGCCAGTGGAGGTTTTTTATCTCCGCCGAGATGGAGGCATATTTAGGTATGCCGGTAAGGAGTCTGGCCGCTGCATTTTGCAGGATCTGTAATTTGTTCAGCAGTCCTTCCTGGATATTAAAATATAAGCTGTTACAATAGTCCAGTCTGGACACTGTTAGCACTGTGATGACTGTTTTTTGGGAGTCTTTAGGGAGCAGAGGCATTATTTTCCTGCAGGATCTCAAGATATAGGAAATCCGTGACGCCACTGTGTTGACCTGGTCCCTAAAGCTAAGGTCGTCATCAATCCACACTCCCAAGATTTTCACTTTCCTCCTGGGAGTGGGAAGGGGCCCTGAAGTGTCCGGCCAACAGTCAGAGGTCCAAATGTTGGGGTTATTGCCAAATAATACAACCTCCGTTTTACCGGAGTTGAGTTTTAGGCAATTTTGTGCCATCCAGACCCCTACGGCGTTCATACAATCCTGGAGCCGGGACACAGTTCCCGGCATCTCCTCAGGCCGTATGGACACCACAGGGTAGTGAGAATGAATCCGCCTTATATTCGCCCAGGGCAACCGTTTGGGTTCTGTTGGATAAAAAGGAATTGAAGAGTTTCCAGGCGTTGCCCTAAACTCCGATCTCGTGCAATCGGTCCATCAGCAAAGCATGATGGACCGTATCAAAGGCTGCAGAGAGATCCAGCATAATCAATGCAGCCTTTCCTCCCTGATCCAAAATGGTCCTAATCTCCTCTGTGGATTTGAGTAGCGCTGTCTCCGTGCTATGCCGTCTAAAGTGTGACCTGCCCAGTGAGTGGCACCCGTCACTAGTTGCTCTAAACTTCCGCCATTCATCATGTCTAAAAGATTGATGGTATCTAGATCTGAAAGCAGCTCCAGATGGAAGTTAAAGTCTCCCAGCACTGTATAGGAGTTAGCGCTTATCCCATTTTCCATAATACAACCTGCTTGATCTAGAAACAGTCTTCTCGGGCCCGGAGGCCTATAGATGAGGGTGCCTCTAAATGTATAGTGATGAGAGCTGAAAGCAAAAATCCAGCGCTTCACATTCCTCACTAGCTAGTGGGTTAAAGGAAGCTGTGATTGATTTATGATATATGACCGCTAAACCCCCTCCTTTCCTCTGTGATCTATTCAACGTATGACAGAGATAATCGGGAGGAGTGGCTTTAACTATGTCAGGGCCGGACGCATCGTCGGTCCAGGCTTCTGTGATAAAAGCGATATTTATCTTCTCATCCTCTGAGGGAGGCACATTCAGTGCTGTGTTTAACTAAGGACCTTGAATTAAGAAGAACACACTTCCAAACTATAGAAGGATTGTCCTTTACTCTCCCTGGCGGTTTATTGTTTATGCCGGCAACTGATTGGAACAATAGTTCAGGTAGTTTAGTACTGCATCCCGGGCAAATCATTTTTGCCTGTGGGGACCTGGATTCAAGTTGAATAGCACAGCAATTCTAGTCTGCGTCAGTCTTGTTTAAACATTTTAGGAAACTGCTAGAATATTGTACAGGCACAGTTGTACCTAATGCGTTTTGTGCAGCGGGGCTGGCGCTGAGCGTGGGACAGGCGCGGACGGGTGCAGACGGGCTTGCCTTAGGCGCTCCCACTGCGCGCGTCCACTGCGCGCTCGCGCCAGCCTGGATTTAAATACCTTCAGGGGGGGGAAGACTAGCCCGCAGCCCTGTCTACTCCCAAAATGGCGGCCGCGCGTGTCAAATGCGGACCCCGGGAGCCTAAAAGTTCTACTGTGGTATGAAATTATCTCTACATGTCAGTCACCAAAGTTATAGAAAAACATAAGAAAAAATTAAATGACAGGACAAATTTAAAATGGAACAAACAAGAGATTTGCAAAAAAGTATTACAGAATATTATACAATGTGATCATCATAGGTAACCGCTAAATTCCATATGATCATTTAACCCTTTAGGGATGACTGTCAAGTTTTTTAATCCGGTACAACACCCTGCAGAGTAACTGTTTCTTGTTATCAACATCTCTGATGGGTACGGTCTCCAGAATCAAAAATCTCAGTTGACTGATATTATACCCTTGTGTGCTCACATGTAGAGCAACTGTCGACTTGTCATTCTTTGTGCGAATGTTGCTTTTGTGTTCTATTGGTCTACTTTTTATTTCACGTTCAGTTTTGCCAACTTAAGCAAGCCCGCAAGGGCATTTTAGAAGGTAAACCATATTCTTTGAATCGCATGTAGTTTGGTTTTAGTTGTTTGGGACGGATAGGTAATCGTATTACCTCTAATGATATTGCAACTGGTGCAGTTTAGTCAAGCTGTGGTGCCTTTGTAGTCATGTTGGCCCTAGTGTTGTCCTTGCTGTCTAGCAGTTCCTTGAGATACTTGGTTCTCTGATGCGTGAATATTGGAGGTGAGTTAAAAATCCCTCTAAAGTCTGCTTCCGCCTGTAGCATAAGCCAGTATTTCATTATGATGCCTTTTAATCATGTGACCCTGGTAGAATATTTGGACACAATTACCATCCTCTTGGAATCCTTGCCATGATTCTTGAATGTGAGAAGGTGAATTTGATCCTTGGTGTTAACCCTTTCTACAGCTTCCTGGATGACAGTATGAGGGTAGCCTTTGTTTAAATTTGTTAATCATCATCTTTTTGCCTACATTATAATTGTTAGAATTAGATGTATTTTGTTTCATTCTTAACATTTGGGAATATGCGTCTTCAGTGAGTGCTGGTGAAAACTGCTGTAGTGTAGCAAGTTGTTGCGATCTGTAGGTTTGACGTGTATGTTAGTTTCCAAAGCTTAATCTTTCCTTGTGATAACCACATCAAGGAATGTGATGGTACTTTCATTGATGGTGTTGGTAAATCGTATTTAATCAACGGTATTGATTTTTTCTATGGCCGAGATTAGACACATACTGGGTCCTTTCCATATCAGGACAATTTCATCGATATATCTCAAGTATGTAATTAAGTTGCATTGCCAAGCCTTGTCACTGAGAATGTGGTCAAGCTCAAATCAGTGCATAAACAGATTTGCATGGCACGGGTGGCACAATTCCCATGGAAGTCCGTGTCTTTTCCACGTAAAATAACTGTGGTACAGGGTTAAATGTAACGGGTTTAGTAGAAGCACTTTGAGATCTTCATCCATTGTTACGGTCACTAAAAATGTTTCCACAGCTTCCAGTCCGAAATTGTGCAGAATGGAAGCATACAAGGACTTGACATTGATAGTGCTTAGGATAGGATTGTCCGTTTCCCCAAATTGTATGATCCTAATTTTGTTTACAAAATTGGTAGTGCCCTTCAAGTATGTTGTCTTGTTTTTGGCCAATGGCTGTAAATAACGATCCAGATATTTCCCAACCAGTTCATGTATGGAGCTAATGTGTGGAGACTATTGGTTGGAATGGTGGCTGAGTGAGGTTCTTCTGTATCTTTGGTGGCATGCGAATTCTTGGAGTCCACAGGTTCTTTTGTGTGAGGATCTTGT
Source organism: Calotriton arnoldi (assembly GCA_963921515.1). Classification (NCBI taxonomy): domain Eukaryota; kingdom Metazoa; phylum Chordata; class Amphibia; order Caudata; family Salamandridae; genus Calotriton; species Calotriton arnoldi. The sequence goes on from CAWUFW010004770.1 coordinate 1,383,507, forward strand.
GTCATCCCCCATGAAGCTTCCAAGGGTAATGGCCCTATTGAAGATGTTAGATAACATTTTGGAAAATTCCTTTGTGGGATTCGAATCAACCTCCTGTATGGGGACTCATCTTGAACATGGTCACTGACATTCTTGGTGTAGAAAGAGCTGTCCACGATGACATGAGGGCCACCATTATCCACTTTGCAACATTACCTTTGTGGTGTTGCCAATTTGTCCTATGATGCTTCTTTCTTTTTGACTTAGGTTTGAGGTCTTGGGAGTCTTTGTCAAGAAGAATTTCAGAGTGTCTTCAAATCTATCACTTCAATGAGTCCAGTACTTTGTGGCTCACCAGTGCTACAAAAGTACTCTTGTTCCTTGGATCCATTAAGGTCCTTTTGTTTTTGTGTGGTCGTTCCTCTGATGCATTTTGAAATAAGTGGGATAATCTTAGGTTTCTCATGATTTTGAATAAGCTCATTATTTGTTCAAGTTCATAAGAGTGGTATGCGGGGACAAAGGACTTCCCTTTCTGTAAAGTACTGATTTGAGTCCTCATAAGGGGGCAGTTTGAGATATTGGTTACTAAATTCTTGCCTTTCATGTTTTTTGACTCCAGGTTCGTAGCAATTGGTCCTTTGTAGTGGATTATCCCTTTTGGTCTTGTTGCAGTGTGCCCTCTGGGTTCGGTGACATCCGGGCATCTTCCTAGAAAAGAGGTTGAAGGGGCAGAAGTTTCTGAAGTTGGTGCATTAAAGTTACTGGGGCCAGATGGCTCACTTTCTCTGGGATTTCTCACTCTTTATGTGGAGTCACTGTCTGATGACTGTTTCTCCTACAGTGGATTTCAAAGAGAATGGCTTGTTCTGTCGTCTCCGAGCGTACATCTCTATCCAGCTGTAGACTTCTAACTTCTAGTCTATTGTCTCATTTACATTTTCTGATCTTCCTCCAATTGCTGTCTTTTGTGTATCGATCCAGTTGAATTTCAATATCTGAGTTCTATCCCATTCCTCCTTTTTCATTTTACTGGCTGGTACATGTTTGAATTGGTTTGTTTCCTTATTTAGATTGTCCAACAACTTAGACAGTTTTTAAACTATAAGCAATTTAAGGTCCAAAGACAATTGGCTTAGAATTGCGTACCAACACTTTCTAAATTGATAGTTATTTTTGCATAATGTTGATTTGAGAGCGATCATTAGGCCTCTGGGTATTCTATGAACTCTGTTTTTAATTCGGGTAATGGCATGTAATCTTTGATTGATTTTTTTTTTTTTTAGATGTATAATAGTGGTATAATGTTACTCTGTATAGATCCAGTGCTTGTGGAGGCACAACCACGGTGTGCCACGTTCATCTGTATTTGATAATATTAACATAGACGAGCACTGAGAAGATTGTCTAACAGGATTGCCCATAAGCAATTTTAACTATTCTGTTTCCCAATCTACTACTCCCTTCAATAATCGCAGGAAAGCACACTGTTAGACCTGTCAGCCCTAGGGTGGTCTTACCCCGGTTTTTTTCTCTTTGCGCCTCATTTTTGCCACTATGTTTTTGTTGGACTTAGGTCTCTGGGCGCCTTACCACTGCCAAACAGTGCTGAGGTGCAGGTGCTCTCTCCTTTTAAGATGGCTGCCACAGGCCCCTGCTACTGCGGAGTGGCCTTTGCATACACATACTAGTAGTCAGGATCAGGCTGGGACATAATGATACAGTATCCATGCCATCCCCACCTCTGGGCCTCATAGCCAGACATGAGGGAAGCTTCTAGAACCTTCCAGCTTGGGGAGGAGTTATGTTTTGCCGCCTTTAGGAGGGTCACCTGACCTAGGGGTAGAAGAGGTTTGGAGGGAAACCTTTTAGTCAGTTGGGGCACCACTGGACCTGGGGGAACCTCCGTCGGAGTATAGGCTGTTGGGCCTAGGGGGGAGGCCTACACTACTGGTACTGACTGGGCTGAGGCACTGCTGTGCTAAGATAGCTGAGGAACACCTTCCACCCACTGACCTTGCCCAGCGTGAGGGGACCCAGGGAACCACCTCCAGTGTGCCTGCAGGGAACCATCCTGCTCTTATGCCCACCAACTCAACCCCCTTTTTCCCCTCAAGTAACTGCATCCAAGTACTGCAATCAAGCAACTACGAGCACCCTGATACAGCAACCCAGTACCTGAAACCAAGAGACTGTCATCAAACCACTGCAATCTGTACATGCAGCTGGGGATCACCAGGTAAAGCGCTGGATGCTGTGCCCTAAAGAAGCGCTGTGTGTCAACCTGCCTGTCTCCCCCTGCTAGCCTGTTTCAAGCGCGCTCCCGCGCTGTGCCTCCACGTGGGAGGAATCGCCCCCTCAAGCCACTGACCTCGGGGCTGGAAACCGCCATTGCGGCCGTCGCCGCGTGTGAGGAGCAGCGGAGGTGGGCGTGGCCTCCTTGAGGCCTTGGTGGTGAGGCGCGCCGTCCGCATCCTCACCGAAGATCCAGAAGCTGCCTCCGAGATCACCGCCGGGCCCGGGAGCCCTCTAAGAAAGAAGTTGCGGCCTGGAAATCACCGACGCGGCCCAGGTGAGGAAGAGAGGCCTCCGGCCCCGCCGACGCCATTGCCGAGCGACCGGGGACGCCGACCGCGTCATCGGCCGCGCCCCCGGGAAGGCCGCACTGCGATTGGCTGCCGACTCCCGCCGCGCCCCCAACGCCTACGGAAGCCAGCGAGGAGTCCCGGTGAGCAGAGGGAGGCGGGAAGCCAGCCGGAGAGGACTGCCTGCTCCCGCTCCCTTCCCCGCATCGTAACGCTGACTACGGGGACCGGAGAAGAGCATTACCGGCCCCCGACGACCCACAATCACCGCCAGAAGGCCTATCGGCCCCAGTCCGGGCCCCGCCCGACAGAACACGGGCCGGCCCGGGGAGAAACCAGCCGCTCAGGCGAGCGACCACCGAAACCACTGCAGGTGAGCCCGGGAGGCCCCTAGGGCATGTAGAGTCGCCACTGGGGGCCGGGGGCCACCTCCTCATTGCCACACAAGGGGGAAACCAGGATTAACTTTACACACGAGGCGAGGCCCAGAGAGGAGTGGGCCTGGCCTGAATTAACCCCTAAGTAGCCCTTGAGAGACACAGAAGCCCAAATCAACAGGGAAGCCCCAGAGAGAGGGACATGTGGAGGGATTCCCTAAGCTATTTACCAGCCTGATTGTTATGCCTGCTTTAATTAATGGTTAGGCCTGATTTATATCCTTAGTAATGAAATGTGTTTACCTAGTGTAAAGGTGCTTACCTGAATTGAGCTGAAGTGTTCACCTGCCAAGAGTTAAAGTGTTCTTATGTTGTAGGCCTACCTGCTTTGCGATGCCCACTGTACTGAATGTGGTTGCGCCTAGGTTGATACAGGTTCTTCATCATCTACAGTGTAATGTGCATCTAATGTCTAGCTAATTGCATGTCGCCAACTGTGTTGAAGTCTATGTGTTGACCTACAGTCTATGACCTACAGTGTTACCTGCTTTTCTAGGAGGTTATTGCTACTGCCTTTTTAATGGCGTAACGTTCTACTGTTCTAATGTGCTTGAATGAAATTGACGCACTAGTTTTATGAAGCTAAAATGAATTGAAATGTTGCCTAAGATTATCTGCCTTATCAACTGCTAATTTAAATGAGATAAAGGATCTTGTTTTACATCAAAGCCTGGTGTGGTGTCCCCCTTTATTGTTGCGTATTATTGAGTCAGTGTGAGTGTGTGCTGCACAAGTGCTTAACACATTGCCTTCGGGTGCCTTCCTGTCTCGCGCCAAGCTACCGCGTCGGAATTGGTGACCCCGGTTCTAACACACACTATCCCATGCCGTAGCAAAAACTAAGCAGGCAAACACTTCTGGGAGAGAGCTCCCTTGCAAGCACAGCCTGATGATTATGATGCCCTGGTGCAGTTGGCAAGTAATTAACAAATGTGCTTGCAAGGACGGTTGAGTCGCATGCACAGGAGCACAGGGGTTAAGTTATTTGAGACTTAGTAGTATTTAGGCTTATATGTGTATGTAGTATATGTTTAGGATGCACTAGATGTTTGTATTGTACTGACCTATATGTATTAAGGGGAATGGAGGGGTTAATTAACTTGTCATGTGTGAACAGTGGTTAAGATAGGTTAAGTGTTAGATAAGGTAGTATAGGCTAGTGTTAATAGTGTAGGTTAGGGTTAGTTAGTGTTTTAAGATATTAGGTTTTACATTTCAATAAATTAACCATTGTCCTCTAGTTGGGTATTAATTGTCATGAGTTGGCACTATTGTATTAGGTCTGTCCTGACTACATTGTAGGTATATGTTGCACTGTCAGAGTCCACACAGCACAACACAGGTAGTCTCCTTACTTTAGCACCCTGTGTGAAAGTGAGAGGACAGATAAGTTTTGGATTTGATGTTTTACTACAGATTGCTACCCCCTGCCTGCACTGGGACACAAACTCCTACCTAGCACTAACACAGACCCTATTGCACCATCAGGCAAGAGGGTCTGCATTGTTGGCTGGTTTATAATTGTGCAGGAAGTTACTCCTGCCTGGCAACATCCATCCTCATTGCATTTACTGCTTGCCAAGTGCGCCACATCGTGCAGCTCACTTAGAAAGGGCTAACAATTTTGTAGCATTGTTACGGGTTCATTGGTCTGCCACTTATGCAAACTTGATACTGCAAATGAAGTAATGTGTGGATGCACTCTCACTCGACACGTGACACGTCTTTGGTGCGGAGGAACATAAGTTAGCTATTTTGGCCTGTTTTGCATTACTCAACATCTATCAGTATACTTAAGGTGCCTTTGCATTTCTTGGTTACTGCTATTCAAGGTATTGGGTTGCGCTTGTGCATCCTCATTTAGCACAAATTCAATGCAAATGCATGAGGAATAGGGGCATGAGTACTGGGCCAGTACTGGTACAACCATCCAGATTTATGTACTGTTTATCTTGTGTGAGCAGTGAGGTATTCATATTAGGTGATGATGTTATATTAACTTTGCAACATATATATACTACTGTAAGGTATTAGCTTATTACTTCTAGCACTTTCTGATTTTATCCTGACTTTATATTGGCACTTGGTGCAAAGGTTTTTATTAATTGTTCATTTAATAAACACATCTGAATCTACTCCTTTCTTTTGTTCAGAGTACTCATTTTTGAACATAAAGTAGTTTCCTTTTAAGGTAATAGTTGCCAACTTCATGAGGCATGTTATCAAAAACTCTTCTTTGCCTTCTTTCCTGATGGCCCTCTCAATCACTTCAGTGGCTACATCCTAAGGAATGTTAGCATAAAGCGATTCAAAAGTAAACGCTAATCTACCCCTTATCTAGTTATTTATACAGTTCTGAAATGAATCCAGAATAAACAATGCCCCACAGAAATATAGTTTACTTCATTTATTATCAAAAATATAATTTTTTTCTTTTTTGTAAATACTCTCATCACATAAATATGTACAATAAATATGACATTAAATAGTTCTGTATGAAATTCATACAATGCATGTGAGCCCTAATCTAGTAAGGAAAGAACCATACAATTTCGGTACACGTCTCCACAAATAAAAGAAAAACATAAAAAACACAGATAACAATATCACAATAGACTCCAATCAGGAACACAATAACAAATTACACACAATATACAAAGACAATGAAGATGCGCAGACGCGCGTTTCGGGGGTACCATGTACTTTACACCATCCATCAGGGCGCAAAGGTCTTAAGTTCATTCAGTGCAGATGAGTCATCTGTCATCATGGATATATTAAAAACGGGCTCTACACAATGTAATATGCTATAATCCACTATTCAAAAACGGGCTAATCCATATGATTACATCCAGATGTGAACTGGGAGTTAATGACTCTAACCATAATATTTATGTGATGAGAGTATTTACAAAAAGGAAAGAAATTATATTTTTTGATGATAAATGAAGTAAACTATATTTCTGTGGGACATTGTTTATTCTTGATTCATTTCAGAACTGTATAAATTACTAGATAAGGGGTAGATTAGCGTTTACTGTTGTTTCTCTCCCTGGTTCTCCCCTTATACATTATATTGTCAGGGACCCTCTTTTGTGTATTTTGAGTATAAAGTGAGTCTACATCATTTCCGCTGTCTCATTGTAGTTCATACTTTCTAAATCATTAATGAAGTGCATGCTATCTTTAACAAAAGGTTTGACCTTGGGGACTTAATCCTTGAGAAAATGGCCTATGAATCCACAAATCATTTCTAATATTGATCCATGAGCTGAGACAATTGGCCTTCCTGGTGGTTTATGTAGATTTTTATGAATTTTGGGAAGTGTAGAAAGCATATTCCTTCTCATTGATATCTCCTTTATTGAGTGCCGTAGATGCAGTGGCTTTAATTTCCTCTTGAATCATCTTCACTGGACTGATTGCAAGTTTTCTATAGTGTCTCTCATCTCTCAATTATCTGTAGCTGTCCATATCATAATCAAGTCTGTCCTGATTAATGGCTTCACCGTTGTCGCTGGTTGGCATTGCAATGTCTGGGTTGGACTACAAAGTGAATAATGGTAGTTTTTCATTCTGTGAAATATTACATTGACTGAATCTATTACAATGTTCCAGTTCTTTAGCCTGCTTGAGCACCATATTCTCAAAAGCAATGATCACTGCACTCATGAGGTTTGATTGGGGGGGCGGGTGGTTCAACTGGGATGGTAGAGATGGACCTGATCGAATATTGGATTGTAGATCCAGTTTGCCCCGAAACAAAAAATGAGTCTGATCACCCAGAAGGATCAATACAGTGTCCCCCCCAACCCCCTGTAATTATGAAAAAATCTGGTTTCTCAGTAACAATAAACCCCTATCCTTTGCTCATACTCTAAATAGAAAAATTATAATAAAGAGAAACCTGGGGAGCAGTGGGTGCAAGTGAGGGGTCTGCAGAGCTTGGACCTGGTGTTTCTTGCTTGTCAGAGCTTGCAGAGGATTCTGGAAGTCACTCTCTTGTGTGTATATGGAGTATATGAGTATGCGTTTAAATAGAAATCGGATCCTAAGTAGCCTTATCTTAACTTTGTTGATCTTTTGCCCAGTTTAATAGAGTGAACATATTGTTTCCTCAAGGTTGTTTAATGCCGCTTTTGCATTGTCAATTGTGCTATCACTCTTAATCTTATCCTCCAACTTTGATCTGCTGTTTGAGCAAATTAAGTTCCTCCAGAGCTGTATTTATCCCCAGCACCATCCAGTACCGGGAACAATTCTTCAAAATGAAGCTAAAGCTTGTTCTAAATTTCATGTTTGTAAAGATTTTAGGAATCTTCTTTATTTGAAGGTTAACTGAAATAATATCCACCTTTAAATATTTCATGAGTAATTAACCATGTAATTCTGTCCTCACTGCTTTTTTACTTTAACTTTTCCAGTTCTTCAAAGTCAGCCTGAATATTTGTATTAGGTAACCATGAGCTTCCCAAAAGGGAAGGACCCTGTGTAATTCTGGAAATGTATTCTTCAGAATATTGCAGAATTTGTTTCAACGATCACCACAATGTCCTTGCAGATGCTAGTCTGCTCATTAACATATAAACAGAATAAGAACATTCCTGTATGCCCATGAGAACCGGGGTAATTATAATTTAATCCAACAATAGTCCAATGGTACTCATGTTTAACTTAACTCTGATAGTCAGAAAAAAATACAAGGCATCTACATGTTTGTAAATAATTTTGTGGTGCATGAGCTGTGTATTGTTCCTAGAAAATACAAGTACTTATATAGAAAGATTTGTTAGTGCGACAACGCAGTGCTCATAATGTAAACCGAAATGTACAACAATATATAACCAGACACTGAATAATCCCTGGGATCCTCATTTTGTAAAGCATAAAATTAAGATCCTGTCTGTGTATGTCTAGTATCTGCTAGTGTATTCTAAGACACAAGATGCACTACAGGGAGGGGATGTCTACGTTTGTGTGCAGATGCGTTGCTATACTCTTTACACCCTTGAGTGGATCACACAGTGTGGGTCCTTAAGTCCACATATCTTGTGGTGAGTAGTATTATGGACCATCAAGCCATATTTACCGATGATTAAGTTTTGGATACAGACAATAATGACTCTATTCTTCTATTCTAGGAATGTTAGTCAGATGACAATTGTCCTGATGAGACCCATTAAATAATTTTCGTGTCGAAATGTTGACATACCCTCCTCCCTAGGGTGCATTTAGCACCTTAGTCCAACAGTCCACTCCAGCTGAATCCAGAACTTGTTCTCTGAAGTGTGGAGGCACCTCACCTCCCACCTGGAGAAGGTAATGGTACATAAACATGTGTGGGCTCCAGAAGGGGCAGCCAAGCACATCTTTCACGGTTGCTTTCTTTAGAATTGGCCAGGAAGCAGCCATGCCTCACCTTGCATCTTCCTCGTACTGTGCCCAACAGTGCTTTGCCATCTTTCCCATAGACCATCAAGATTGTCTGATTTAGCCATCCACTTAAGTGGAAGGGCATAAGCCTTGCACTGCCAAACCAAGTCACAAATAAGAATTCTGCCTTCCTGAAGGCTGCAGTTCTGTCAACATAAATACTTGGTGCCCTATGGACATATGAGGTATGCAGGGCTCTTCTGGAAAAAAGAGGGTATGATGATAAACGAGCAAGACCAAATTGTATGACACACAAAATGCAGAAGGAAACTGTCTGGGCTGCCGCCTGAGAGCCTTTCCTCTCCCGTGTCTCAAGCCCAGGCAGACACAAACAATAACACAAGAGCAACACCCCAAAAAATGCCTGGTAAAAAGGATGCCACTGACATCGATGGAATTAAAAAAATTAAACCCATGCTAAGGTAACGGTGGGTAAGTACACAACATAAAACCAGAGTCAAGCCCTGTCAATGTCAGGAGGGTGCTGCACAACCGCGTATCGTCTTAAAATAGCAATAAAACACCTTGTTTACTTGCAACTGCAATATAAAACAAGTTTGCTCTGGTGCAAGGTAAACAGGTGCTGAGCAGTGGCAGAGCTGGTAGAACTGTTGAAACGTGATCACTGCCGCGGCCCACCTATAGGTGTGTCTCTGACACTTGAGTCCCTCATTGGTAAAAATCAAACTGACGTCAGTGCTGATGCCGCTTACATTAGAAATCCTGTATTGCTTCGCCCTCCCAAGTAATAGAAAATGCCGCACTCCCACACGGAGGCACACACAAGGCAAAGCAATAAAAACACCTGGAAAGTGATTTCACACTCATAAAATGAGGCACATCAAAAGACAGTATTCAGAATAAAGCGAGGGGTTTTATTTGTGCAACACTCTCTAACAAAATGGCTTTCCCAGATGTCAAATGAAACAACAAATAGATGTGTGTGTGTGTGTGTGTGTATATATATATATATATATATATATATATATGTGTGTGTGTATATGTGTATATATATATGTGTGTATATATATATATATATATATATGTCAAACGAAAATCCCAATATTTGAAGCGGGCATGGACTCCAACTGTTGTGGTGCCAAAATACGAGTTTATTAATGATTCTTGATTCTGTCCATGACGTGTTTCGGCCACGCCAGATGACCTTGATCACATGTCCGGGCTACGGTGTTCCCCATGTTTTTAAACTATATACCACGTGTTTCACTACAATGCACAAAACAATGGCAACTGATGACAGACTGCAGCAATACATCTTACCAGAAAGAGCCGCAACTTCAATACATTTTCCGCACTTATACAACTATTACAATATATAAAATGCAAAGTTGTGAATTGTTAAAATTGGTAAAAGCACTGTATCAAAAACAATAATGTAACGATGAATATAACATTTAATCGTTCAGTATGTAAGGTGAATAAACCACTGCGTGCTCGATCAAGTGAATATTGCATAACATGATTCTGTATGACTTCACATTTTGAGTCAAAATATGCTCATTAATATTAACGGACACGAACAATTCATTTTGATCAAACATATACAAATTGCCTAATATACAGTACTGTGTTATTTATAGTTGTTCAAACATATAGCTAAAAGATGCAAAGATAAAGTGCACTCTGCGTTGGTCAATTATCGCCTTCTCGAAGAATATAACAGCCTCAAACCTGAATGATGTGCGACTAGAAGATACAATAAAAACTAATTCTGTATTGACCTATTGTCTGTTGCCTGATTGTTAAACCTAATTAACTAAAGTGCCTATCCTATAAAGTGCAAAAACTACATAAAGTGCTTAGTGATATGCAGAACTATAAAAGAGAAAAATTGCGAATAGAACTGACTTGTTACTTAGTGACAGCCAATAGGTATGTACATAAACTTAGTTTTAGATATAATAATAGGAATATGCCTCGCATTACTGCTGAATTGCCCACAAATTGGGAAAGATCTCATTAAATTGCAGCAACTAAGGTGGCTAGAGAGGTCATGATGGGAACATGGTCATGTTATAAAAAATTATGTAAATCATCACTGGTATTTAGGCCATTCGGTGTCTGTGTCCAGTTCTAAAAGGAATTTAGACTCCAGCTGGCGTAATAACTTCTCTCTATTGCCACCTCTCCTTTGAGCCTGAACTGCTCCAATTACAAAATATTTGATACAACTAAGATTGTTATTGTGTGTATCTTTGAAGTGGCTCGCCACAGGGTAAGTGTCAACCACGTTTGATGATTAAGCTTTTTGATTTCATCCACTATCCGATCATGAAAGATGTCCACTGCGTCTCGTGGCATCATAGGCATGAATGTGGAAGGTGGCTTGAAAGGGCTTTTCCTTCTTCTCATAAAACACTTTGAGTCGAAGCAGGCAAACTATTTACACTTTCTTCATTGGATAGCTCTTGTAATATCCGTAATAATGAAGCATCTACCACTTGAAGCTTATCACTGCTATTATCATTGGATGATATTTCACTTGTGTGACTAGCCGATTGCTTTATTTTGTAATATTTGATAAGCTTCCTTATAAATTTAAACACATCAATTCTTGTCTGACTGTAATTAAAATTTCTCTCTGGGCAAAAAGTGAGACCTAGTGCCAGCAATTGAGTCTCTGCTTGATTAAGTTCTAAATCAGACAGGTTGACGACAGTGTTGTCATTTGTGCTTATTTCCTTTTCCATCTGTTTTGTTGCTTCTTGTTTCTTGTACTTAAGGAGCTTCCTCCTGCCTCGCCGTCTTAGGTTCCTTCTTTGCCTTGTGAGAAGTTTTGAGTCTGTGGTCGTAATGTTTGTCTCCGGTCTCGCCGTAAAAATCAAGCTCTTCTGCCAGTGTTAGATTATCCAAATCTTCACCTCGATTGCTGGTGGTGGGTCTTCCATCTTCCGAATCTGTTTCACTCGGCAATGAGCTAGTGTCAGATGCCAGCGCCGTTTCTACAGCCTGTGCATTGAGTCTTTCATTCTGTCTGACTATGTTGGAATTGGAACAACGTTGTAGTTTAATAGAATCAAATTTCCTAGAAATGGTGAAGATTTGGCCCACTTCATAGTCCATTTTGTCTCTGGCAAATTTATACGCTTTCCTTGACTTTGTCTTCCTGTTTTTTAAGCCGATCCTTAATTTCACTACGACTTTTGGAAATCAATTATTTTTGTTCAAATTTATGCAACTCTTTATTGATGTTTTCAATTTCCTTTAAAATTGCCTCTCGATCAGTATCGGCTCTGTCTCCCATGACACAGAACCGGGGTAGGCGAAGGGCTACTCACCACGCCACTTCAAATCGTGTGTGGGTGACGCGCTCTGGAAAATATCCTGTCGGATATAGACCGACATAATATTGGGTCTCGCAACGATACAAGGTGACACTCCACCTTGAATGACATAGCACGGCTGGCAACTTGATTAATCTGCAAAATTGAATGCACCAGCCCTGCAGTAGCGTAAGATTATTAGGAAGATATCCTTACTCGGTCTTGACGAATTGCCAATAGATCCCTTAGGGGCTGATGAGGCAAGAAACATGTTGACCAAAGCTAAATAGCACGCATGCGCTATAGGATCATGATTTCCGATATGAGCTACACCATTTTTATTTAGGTTAGCGAGCCGCATTAATAACATTTATTTAATAAGTCTCCCTAAACCTATTTTAAATCACTCTCACTCTACTACTCACCTTAGTTCACATACCCTCACACGAAATGGCTTTATCAAAAGAACTCCTCCAAAAAGCCCCTCCGCGGGTGCCCGTCTGGCATTGCAGCGCCGGCCCGATGAGGAGCACGCCCGAATGATGAAGCATGACACCTTTTGGGGTTTGTGAGGGCACTTCCTCCATTTGGAGGTTATTCCAGAGATCTGACCACCACTATTCTCCTTAGGAACAGCACACCCATACATTTAAACAGGTGATGAGATGCACAGTTCTTGGTGTTGCAGTTTGTGTGTTGTCTTTGCATCCATGTAAAGTCAGAGCCCAGGCTCAGTTTTTTGAGTGTTTGCAGTAAATGGGCATATGCTGTAGGATACACAAGGATAATGGCCAGTCACTTAGGGTAGTGCCCAAAGAATGGGTTGTTTTTGATCTCTTTTTGGTTGTGGTCTGGTGTGCACCAGATGGGCTTTCAGGTTCTGAGTTCTTTTGAATGTGAACCTTTGACGTTCAAGGTTCATACAGCCAATGTTCAGAATGCTCCAATGTTTCATGATAATGTTCTTGATCTTATTGAATTGTGGTGTGAAAGTGGTAACACATGTCATGGTATCTTCAGTTGGTTTTGTTGTCTTTTCTAGGAGGACCTCGCAGTTATTTTGAGCCCTTTTCTCTGCACGTCTAATCATCCTCTGTGGGTAGTTCCTTGCCAGGAGGTTGTTGCTCATGGTTTTTGCCTGTTTTTATATTCACCCATAGTACTGCAGTTAGACCCTTGGTTCCTTCATAAACATAGGATTTGACCAAATGGTAAATTCTCACGTAGAGCTTGGATGATGGCTGTCAAAAGTCAACAAGCTATTGCAGTCGGTTATTTTTCTGTAAGTCCTTGTACGGAGTTCTCCTTGGTTGACGGAGAAGAGAATATCCAAAAATGATATCTTTGTCGGAGTGTGACCTGGTAAATTTTAGCAATGGATCCAGGGTGTTCACCCATTCGCTGAATTCTTGGCATCTTGCCTCATCCCCTTTCCAGAAAATCAGGATGTGGTCTCCAGGTGATAAATAGAAGTTGTGTTTCAATCTGGGCCATGTACAGACAGCACTATCAAGTCGTAAACAATTCCCTTTGGTTATGACTCAGTTAATCTCACATACGATTCATACTATACTGACACTTCCATTCCTTTTACCATATGTTTTCCTGGGAGCATTAAGATAAGACCACATGACTGTACAATACTATTCTTTATTTATAAAAAACACAATATCTACATTAAATAAAAAGACTTTTTATACAAAGAATATAAAATGTTTAAAAACAAACTTCAGCAATTAGGATTCTCATTCACAATTAAAAACAGTTTATCTACTAGATAAAAACCCACTATGACAGCAATAAGAGAATTGCAATAGGCATTCACATATATCTCTAATGAAAAAAGTATGCACATATGCAGAAAAAACTGGGAGAATGCACTTGGACAAACACTTTTGTCTTGAAGTCACTAATCTATTCCGTCTTTGTTTACTGTACAGACTTTTAGAAAAATCAAAGAGAGGAGGTAGAGGAGGTAGGAGGGACTCGTCCTCCAATTAGTTGCATTAGAAAACACAGAGTCACTCTGTCCAAAGACGTTTAATTTGTTTCCCCTTCAAGAGTTCTAGAAGGTAGAAAAATTACTTCAAATAACCCTCACCCACCAGGGTTACCTCTTGGTGGCATGCTTCATCATTGGGTTCTTCCCGTCCCGCTGCGGGATGGGGCGTGCTACGACCTTCGGGGACATGGGACCACTGTAGGTATTGGCTAAACCAAATGAGAGTTAGGAGTGGGGGGGTTGTATTTTTAGAGATTAAAAAATACCTGGCTAGTAGGAAAAAATACTCTGTTTGGACCTCTATCCCGTATTGATAAAATATGGGGAAATTGGATACTTAGAAAGGGGTTAAGGTCCCTGAGTCTCACTGGTAGACATGTTTCAAGCCCTACCCCAGGGCTATTCTTCAGGACCAAGAAAAAGTAAATATACTCCCTGATACCACTCCTGTTAGTAAGTAATTAAATACGTGATCAGTCAGAAATATTAAATACCAATACATTCTGCGCCTATTTGGTGAAGTTTTTTTGAAAATCTGCAAGAATATGAAGGGGACAAAGTTAATAGGACATGGTAGAGTTACACAATTAAATATATTCTGCTATTACATACTACACCTTCGTGGGTTGTGTGATATATTTTTCTCTAGTACATGCGGTGAGCACTTTAGTAATTTGAAAATTCATGCAGTACGAAATTAACATACAACATAGAACACACACACTGCTGTATATCACATGTAGCGCCAAAACATACATGTTGATAGCCCTAATAAGGCATCAGGAGTCCAAAAACGGGGGGAAGGGACACCTGTAGTCACACTCTGAGTAAACATAAAGAGAAGTTGTTATATAATTTTATATAGCGTGCATCTACCCGTGGGTGTCTTGGTGCTTAACTGAACATGGGCATACTGAGCCGAGAGCTAGCTAGTTGTTAAATAGCCATGTTTTAAGTTCTTTTCTGAAGGCATGGAGGGTGGGTATGGCCCTAAGATATAGTGGAAGAGAATTCCATAACCTAGCTGTGCTGCAAGTAAAGCTCCTTCCTCCCCAATTCACTTTTCTGTTTCTTGCAGCAGTAACCAGTCTAGCACTAGCAGACCGAAGATGTCTGTTTGGGGTATGCCAAATAAAACATTTCCATACAAATTCTGGACCTTCTCTACATAAGGCCCTATGGGCTACACAGAGGGCCTTAAATTTAATTCGCTGATGAACAGGAAGCCAATGTAGGTCCCGGATTCCTGAAATTACCAACTGATATTTGGGAATGTCCAGAACCAGTCTGGCGGCTGCATTTTGCACCATCTGGATTTTCCTAAGTAGTTTTTCATGGAGGCTTATGTGTAAGCTGTTGCAATAGTCTAGTTTTAACAGGACTAGTGCAGAGACCATAGTTTTCCTGGTGTTTCTGGGAATGAAAGAAAAAATTGTCCATAATGTTTTGATGGTACAAAAAGATGACACTACCTTAGACACCTGAGCCTCATATCTGAGCTGGTCATTCACAATAAAGCCTACGTTTTTAGCTTTAGTCACCGGAAGAGGGGATGAACCCAGACTATCAGGCCACCAGGCAGGGGACCATGGTGGAGAGAGATTGCCTAATAGTATAACCTCTGTTTTGCTAGAGTTCAACTTTAGGCAATGTCTACCCATCCAGCTACTTAGGGCAATCATACAGTCCTGTAGTCTTGCAGAATAGTTGACATTATTGTCCACAGCAGATACAACCAATTGGGTGTCGTCCGCATAGGATGATGGTTTTAGGTTAAAACTCTTGATTAAGGAGGCAAGTTCTGCAACATATATGTTGAATAGCGTTGGGCTTAATGAGGAGCCCTGGGGAACCCCGCATGGTAACGTAAAGGGTGAAGATTTAAACTGACCAAGGTTAAGAGTTTGGGATCTCTCCGACAGAAAAGATGTTAATAGGGCAAGAGAAAATGAGCCCATCTGTTTTAAATGTCACTGACAATGTAAAATGAAGAGAAAGACAAAGACCGCATTCGTCCATCTATTGTAAGGTTTTATGCAGAGAAAGCAGAAATGAGGGAAGATAACCATTATGTACTTACTCCATCAAGGCTACTCCCTTACTCTGGGACCAGCACCGCCTGTTAGTCTGAAGATGCCGAAGCGCTGTGCTGGTCTCGTATTTAGTCTGACAGAGTCAGTCTGACGTTGGCGTCCTTGTGTGCGTGAGAGGCTAGCGTGCTAAACTTCCAAAATGGCCACCTTTGATGGAACTACTTTCTGGATTTGGACGTTTCTGACAACCTGTGTCATCGATCTTATAAGAGAAGAAGAAAACAAATAAAATAGGAGAGTTTCGTCAGGATGATCCCAATGCTTTACATAAGGGAGGAAAGAACCGAAATATGAAGAAAGGGTGATGCAGACTCTTTACTAGTAGATAAAATTCATATTTTAGAGAAAACGTGTTGTTTGTTCCTTTTCGTTATGAAATGGGAGGATCATTTTTAGAGGTCAGGAAAGAGGTGAGGGTGTGTTTAGGATCATAGCTGCAGTTATTACATCGCTGATATTAACCCCTTCTATGCTCATGACGGAATGGTTCTGTCATGAGCATAAATTCCAGTGTGCTCATGACGCAACCATTCCGTCATGAGCACACATTAAAAAAATCCCTCTGCTGTAAAAAGCAGAGGGATTTCCCTTTTTTTTTTTTTTGTTGCTTTGGGAGGTGGGGAAGAGCTTCTCCAACCTCCCAAAGCATAGTGTCTGTTTTCATTGTAATGACGATCGCGCGCATGGCGCACTGTCGTCATTACAATAAAAACAAAACTGAAACTTGGTGTCACAGTTTTGGTGCTTGTGGGGCTATTTCAGCCCCCTGAGCACCGAAAAACATGGGAGAGGTATCATTGGAAACGGGAGAATCTCCCCTTTCCAATGGTACCCTTCCCTAGTGGATCCCTGCTTGGGGATTGCCCCAGGAGGGTGATCCCCAAGCAGGGATCCACCTACTAGCCACCAGGGAGGGGGGAGTGGCCCCTTGGGCAAGGGCCTTTGCTCCCCCTATAATATTATGCCAGAAATGTGTGGATTTGGTAGTTTTCCCTAGATGGCCGCCAAACCCGGGACCACAAACTCATGTGACCCCCCTTGCAAAACCAGGTCATTTTCGGATACATAGGGGGCATCTGCATTTTTGGTCCCGGGGTCGGCAGCCATCTAGGGTAAACTACCAAATCCACACATTTCTGAAAACTAGAGACCCAGGGGAGTTCAGGGAGGTATGGCTTGTGTGGATCCCCCAACGTTTCCCCACCCAGAATCCCCTGCAAACCTCAAATTTTGATGAACCAATCACATTTTTCTCAAATTTCTGAGTGGGAAAGTTGTAGGATCACCGGGCTGACACAAATATCCTACCACCCAGCGTTCCCCCAGGTCTCACAATAAAAATGGTACCTCACTCTTGTCGGTCGGTCAAGTACCCGCGACAGGCAAGGGCCCAAAACGTATTATGGAGACATCAAAATGACCTATCACAAAACAACCTGGGTTTGCAAGGGGGGTCACCTGGGTTTTTGGCCCCGGGCTCTGCGGCCATCTTGGTAAACCTACCAAACCCACTCATTTCTGAAAACTAGACACCCGGGGGAGTCAAGCGAGGTATGGCTTGCGTGGGCCCCCCAACGTTTTCCTACTCAGAATCCCTTGCAAACCTCAAATTTAGCTGAAAAAATCAAATTTTTCTCAAATTTCTGTGCGGGAAAGTTCTGGAATCTGCATGGATCCACAAATTTCCTACCACCCAGTGTTCTCCCAGGTCTCCCGATAAAAATGGTACCTCACTCGCATGGGTGGGTCAAGTACACGCGACAGGCAACGGCCCAAAACCTATTGAGGAGACATCAAAATGACCTATCACAAAACAACCTGGTTTTGCAAGGGGAGTCACCTGGGTTTTTGGCCCCGGGCTCGGCGGCCATCTTGGGAAACCTACCAAACCCATACATTTCTGAAAACTAGACATGCGGGGCAGTCCAGCGCGGTATGGCTTGCATGGGTCCCCCAACGTTTTCCGAACCAGAATCCCCTGCAAACCTCAAATTTAACTGAAAAAATCATATTTTTCTCACATTTCTGCGTGGGAAAGAACTGGAATCTACGTGGATCCACAAATTTCCTGCCACCCAGCGTTCCCCCAGGTCTCCTGATAAAAATGGTACCTCAGTCACGTGGGTAGGTCAAGGTCCCGTGACAGGCAAGGGCCCAAAATGTATTGAGGAGACATCAAAATTACCTATCCCATAACAACCTACTTTTGCAAGGGGGGTCACCTGGGTTTTTGGCCCTGGGCTCGGAGGCCATCTTGGGAAACTACCAAACCCATACATTTCTGAAAACTAGACACCCGAGGAGTCCAACGAGGTATGGCTTGCGTGAATCCCCCAACATTTTCCTACCCAGAATCCCCTGCAAAACTCATTTAGCTGAAAAAAACACATTTTCCACATATTTTTGGGTGGAATCACTGTGCCGGCACAAATGTCCTACCCCACAGCATTCTCCTTAGTCTCCCGAGTAAAATCCTGGATTTCCCTGGGTGTCTAGTTTTCAAAAATGTATAGGTTTGCTAGGTTTCCCTAGGTGCCGGCAGAGCTAGGATTCAAAATCAACAGCTAGGCACGTTGCAAAAAAAGGGTCCATTTTCACTGTGAAAATGTGGTGTGTCCATGCAGCGTTTTGGGCCGTTTCCTGTCGCGGCCACTACACCCACCCACACAAGTGAGGTATAATTTTTATCGGGAGACTTAGGGGAACACAAAATTGTGGAGCAACTGTTATTACCTATTGACTTTCAATGCAGTTCTGCCTTCCAAATGTAAGACAATGTGTAAAGAAGAAGTCACTTTGAAAAATGACCTATAATTCACATGCTGGTATGGGTACCCACAATTTCGGAGATGTGCAAATAGCTACTGTTTCTAAACTCTATATTTTGTTCCCACTTCAGAAATACATAGGTGACTTTCATACCAATTTTTCGCTGTTTATATTTTTCCAAATGAATTGCTATATACCCGGTACACAATAAAAAACCATTGCAAGACACTGCTCAGTTATTGGCTCTGGGTTCCTTGGGTTCTTGGTGAACCTACAAGTCTTATATATCCCCACAACCAGAAAGGTCCAGCGGATGTAACATTATATTGCTTTCAAACATCTGTCATACTTAGTAGAAGTTACAGGTGAAAACGTTGGCACAAATGGCAGTTTTTTAAAACTCATTTTCACTTTTTTCTATTTACAACTGTTTCTATACGAAAACCTTGAAGGATCAACACAAATGACCCCTTGCTGAATTTAAAATTTTGTCTACTTTTCAGATATGTATAGTTTTCCAGGATCCATCATTGCTTTCATACCCATTTTTACCATTAACTGGAAGGAGGGTGAAAGAACAAAAAATAGCAAAAATAGGCTATGTCCCAGAAAAATGCCAAAACTGTGTAACAAATGTTGGTTTTCTGACAAAAGTCTGCTTGTCCCTGAAAGCTGGGAAGATGGTGATTTCAGCACCACAACTCCTTTGTTGATACCATTTGCAGGGAAAAAACCAGACGCTTTCAACTGTAGCCCCTTTTCCCATTTTTCCCAAATAAAACAATTTAGCTGTATTTTGGCTAATTTCTGGTTCCCCTCCAGGGGAATCCACAAACCCTGGGTATCTTTAGAATCCCTGTGATGTTGGAAGAAAAGGACGCAAATTTGGCGTGGATACCTTATGTTGTCAAAAAGTTACAGGGGCCTAAGCACAAACTACCCCAAATAGCCAAAAGAAGGCTTAGCACAGGGGGGGAAAAGGCCTAGCAGCAAAGGGGTTAAATTATGAGAGTGCATTCATAGTGTCCTTGTATAATTTAGGGGCTCTTAATACCAGATTTGTGATGATCATTCTTGGGTAACGAATATTGGCTGCCACTTTCATATGCGTCATGTCGACTCAGTCACGTAAACTGTCCCCAAGGGATGTTTTCGTTGAGACCCCACAAGTGTGCCTTGAGTCTAAAGACCCATCTTTGTTCTTTTTCAAAAAGGAATGATTCTTGGTTTACTCTTTCTAGGATAACCCATTGGAGATCCCTTACAGTATGTTTCTGTTCCATATAGTGTACTGACTTTTTGTTGTTGCCCGGGCACATCTGAGGTTACTCCAATGTTCACAGATTCTAATTTTTATTTTCCTTGTTGTCATTCCTATGTAGTATAAATTACATGGGCATGTGATCATATACACTACAGATTGGGAGTTGCAATTGGTGAAATTACGCAACTCCCAGGTCGTGTTGTTGTTGAAAGTGATCAATTTGGTTTTTCTAGTAAGGTGACACATGCTACAGCTGCCACATGTGTGTTGTCCTGATGTAGGAGACAGGAAAACTTGGGTATCTTTTCTTTCATTTGTTAGTCGTGGTCGTGTATGAACCAGTATGTCACGTAGGCAGGCGGCCCCTTCTATGTGAGAACATGGGTTTGGGAAATTTTAGAGTACCTCCATTAAGTGTGCTCCAGTGTTTATTTATAATTTTGCTCACTTGGTTGGATGCACTGTTGTAGGTAGTGATGCAGATTGGTCATTCTTCCTTTTCTTTGGGTGGTCTGATCTCTAATAAGGCACCTCTGTGGTTGTTTTTGGCTTGTTTCATTGCATTAGCAATGATTCTGTCGGGGTAGTTCCTAGCTTGTAACTTAGATGTAAGGCCCTTGGCCTGTTTCTTATAATCATTCACGGTTGTACAGTTTCTCCTGAGTCTCAGGAATTGGCCGAAAGAAATTTTTTCCCTCAGATGTCTAGGGTGGAAACTGTCGAAAGGGAACAGACTGTTTTTGGCTGTGGGTTTGAAATGGGTAGTTGTTTTTAGGGTCCCTTCTACTGGAGTGATATTCAAGTCCAGAAAAACAAGTAACATTTTTGAAAAGTTATGTGTAAATTTTAGAAACTTCTTCTGTTTATTGAGCCAATGAAGAAAGCTTGACGCGGTTTCCTCTTCACCTTCCCAAATGACAAGTACATCATCGATGTAGCGTTTCCATATGGTTATGTGCTTGATGTATGGATTGGCAGGGCATAGGATTTTGCGTTTCTCTAGGTGATGCACCTATAGCCCGGCTATGCTCGGTGCTAATGTGCTACCCATGCTGGTCCTGTGTTGTTGTAAATATAGGGTTTCTTCAAACTGGAAGAATTTTTGGGTCAAAGCCCATTTGCAGCATTCCATTACCACATTGCGTGGGGTTAGGTATGCCCAATCAACTTCGAAAAGTACATCCTTGATAATATTGAGGGTCTTGGGATGGGGGAGACTGGTGTAAAGACTTTCAATATCAAGCCCTATCAGTATTTGTTTGTCAGGGTCGAAAATGATGTTACTTATTAGTCTCAGTACATCTTTCACGTCCTTTAAATATATATGTGCCCTGTACGATAGGTCACAGGAAAACGTCTGTGAATTTCGATAGGGATTCCAGTATGGAGCCTATCCCGGACATAATTGGTCGTCCAGGTGGGTTCACCAGGCTCTTGTGTATTTTAGGGATAGTGTAAAGGTAGGGGGTAACTGGGAGACTTGTTAGTTAGAACATCACTCTCTTTCAGTACAGAGTATCTATTCATATAGTGATATCAACTGGATCATTCAATGCTTTTAAGATTTAGTTTAAAATATTGCATCGACGCGTTCCGGTGAATTCCCAATTTTTAAGGCTACCTTCTTCAGGATTAAATTGATTCTCTCCTACAGTTTCACAAAAAGACAACCTATATAAAAAAACACATAAAACAACTGTAATCGGACCATTAAGTCTCTACCCATCTACATCTGGACACTACTTTAATCTACCCTATAGTTCATTGAGCATCCCATTGATGTCCCCAGGTTCACATTTGTTCTTGCTCCACATCCAAATGCGTTCCAAACATTATCACCATTCATCAAATGCCTCTGGTACACAGCCTCACATCCTACCCTTCATCTACACAGGATGTTTCTTTACAATACCACCTCTTAGAGGGAAAGCTTTCTTTAGCCTCAAACACCCTGGTGTCTGTTTTTCTATTAAGAATTGGCGTTATACACCACCTCACATATGGTTATCCCAAAAGGTTCGACTTACATGATGGTATATTTAAAGCCTTCTTGGTTCTCCTTGTGGTCTTCATAGATTCCCCAAGGGGCTTCGTAATTTAATGGTATATCTGTGAAATAGAGTGAACTTTTCACAAGGTAACTTTCATTCCTCCATTTTAGCTACACTTCTTCTTTACAGTTTATATCTACATATAATTACAATAAATACGTATGTGAGTATTTCCTACCTTGGGCCTCTCCTATTTTTTTATTTATTGGACGCAATCATTTCGGGAGATTTTAATTCCTTCTGTTATACTCTCTAATGATTATGCCATGTACAGACAGGCCATGCTTGGAGCAAATGTGCTGCCCATTGAAGTGCCTTTTATTTGGTGGTAGAGTTGAGATTTATATTTGGAGAAGTTGTTTTTCAAGGCCATCGTGGCGCATTCCATGATGAAGTCCACTGGTGTGTTAGTAGTCAAAGTTGCTGATCTTAGGCAGGTATCTATCACCTCAAAGGTTGCGTCCTGTGGAATGTTCGTATATAGAGCTTCCACGTCGAGAGTCATCAGAATGTTGATCTCTTCTGGGTGAGCCACATTGGCAATCAGATTGAGGACATCTCTGGTGTCTTTCAAAAAAGATAGTATACTCTGGACCAAGGAACAGAGAAAGTAGTCGCAGAATTGACGGAGGTTCCAAGAGGGATCCAATATCAGAGACAATGGGTCTTCTGGGTGGGGGGGTGGACACCCTTGTGTATTTTAGATAACACATAAAAATATGGTGTAATCGGGGAGGCGTTCACAAGGAACTCTGCTTCGTGCTGGGAGATCCATTGTTGAGTTTCCGATGTAAAAACCATAGACTTAATCAGTGTCATTAAAGTATCAGTAGAATCAGTTTCCAATTTCAGATAATGATTGATGTTTGCCAATTGGCACAGACATTCCTGGTTGTACTCGGTGGTATTTATTATCACTGTAGCTCCCCCTTTATCTGCTGGTATTATGATAAGGGGGTCATCTGATAAGCTAGTCAATGCTGATCTTTGTCTTAAAGGTAGGTTGTATGGTTGCTGTGGTTTAAGTGCCCTGGTTTTCTTGGGTACTGTTTTGACAAACGGATTTCACTCGGTGTAATCATGGCAGCAGGGCTGAACCTCGATGGTGTCCATAGTCCTGTGTCCTGGCGATCAAAGGTTTCCCTGTTATGGAAGAAGGAGCGCAGTCAGATCTTCCTGAAAAATTGGTGAAGTTCTCCTGTCAATCGAAAGTCATCTTCTTTTGGAGTAGGAAAGAACCCAAGGCCTTTCTGTAGGACGTCTTCGTCATCTTTCATGAGGTTCCTACCTGATAGGTTCACAATCGGGGTTCTTTTGTCTGGCTCCAGGTTTGATGCTGTTTCCATCTCTTGCCAGTGTAATTGTTTTTGGTTGCTTCTTCTTCCTCTGCCCCAAAAAGGTTGGGGTTTGGAAGAATGGTTGGAGTAGTTGTGTTGAGGTCCATAAAATCCTGGATACCACATCGGTGTAGGGCCTGAAAATGGGGGCGGTTGATATCCGTATAGCGGTGGTGGGGGAAGTAGTCCTTGTTGGTTGTTCCTACTTCCCCAGCTCTCATTACTTGACTCCCTATTGGATGAGTTGTATGACTTGCGTGATAATGTAGATCCCTCCTCAGAAGAAACCTCACTCATCGGCGATTGGTAGTCCTCTTTAGTGTATGGGAAAATCCTTTTTGTCGAATCGCCTAATATCTCTTTGTAGCTTGGATATTTTTTGTTGCATGATGTAGCCTTTGTTCATTTCTGTGTGATTTCTGCCAATCTGGATTTGAAAGATGAAATGCTAATGCCTGTTTTTAGTGCATTTTCAGCAATGGTAATCCTGATAATTAAGGCGTCTGACAGGCATTTTGCGGTATTGATGATTAAAACCAGCCAGTCACATGTGCACTTCCAAGCGATCTGGCTTCATTCACACCTAAATATATCTTCCAGGAATAGACGAGGGGCTGTGGTCACTATTAATCCATTTGGTGTTACGTTTGCCCTGAGATATTCAATCATCACTGCCCCATGAAGTGCTATTTTGATCTGTTGCTTTTTTTAGGGCAGCGATGGAGTTCCAATCACCTTGATTGCTACTGGTTGGGGTACTGTGTCACGCACCAAGAACGACACGGGACTCACGGTATCAGTGGGTAGGGGGTGTTTATTGTTTAACAATGTCTCAGGGCTGGTCCTTTTTCCATTCGCAGGGGATTCTTTGGCTTCTCCACAGGGATCCTTTCCAGGGTCTTCTGTTTGCCTTCTCTATGGGTCCTCCCCCTCGGGAAAATGGAGAACAGAGAGACTGTTAGTGTTGCTTTGCTAACTGGTGTGGCTTCCTCCCACCCTTTTTGTGCACAGGTGGCTTGTCGTGTTCCTTCATACGTCACAAGACCGAGAAGGGGGGGGTGTGTGTGGGGGAAGCCCGCCCGTGAGGGAAGGGAGATGAACCACGAGAGACGCCTCTCTCTTGGTTCCTACGTGCCCGCTCAATCCTATCGTCCTGTCTCTCAGTAGCACCTTTCTAACTTGTTTGTGCCTCACAAGATCGTGCCTGGGTTATGCTCCTCCTTCGTTCCCGCCCTCAATAACCCAAGAATGCCACCCGACAAAACACCCAGCTGCGCAACACCCCCCTGGTCCCTGCCGTCACTTGCCTGTTACCGTGACCCGACAACGGGGTCACGGCTGTCTCGTCCAGAGCGCCTTCCCGAAGGGAGCCCTCCTTCTCCTTGCGCTGGGCCTCCCGACCTTGGTCTGCTATGGCTGATCCCTTCTTGGCGATGGCGTCCTCTACTCCTCCGGTCCCCTCGGTGTTGTCTCCTCTGCCTCGGTCCGCGTTGGGTGCCGTTGCCTCCTCGTCCGTCAGGTCTACCTCCGCCCTCCGCTGAACGGTAGCTGTGTTGGTCTGGTCCGCTGGGTCTGCTGTTCCTCCGTTCTCTCCGCCCGCTCCGCTCACTCCGCTCACTCCGCGCTCTCTGCTCTCTCGCTCCGCCTTTCTATTTTGCTTTTCTTCTTCCGGCTTGTGGCTTTCCCTTCCGGCTGGCAGGAATGTGCCCTCGGTGGTGCCCCCGGGGCCTTCAGGTACCGCCCCTGCCGCTCTGTCACACGGCATCCCCACCAGGCATGGCCGATCGGGCCACGAAACAGCGTCCGGTCTGGATAGGAAGTCCACGTTGGTCTGCAGAGCACCAGGCCGATGGAACACCTGGAAAGAGAAAGGCTGTAAGGCCAAAAACCAACGCAGGACCCGAACATTGGTGTCTTTGTTCCTGGCCAGCCACACCAAAGGGGCGTGATCGGTGACCAGAAGAAAGGAGCGGCCTAGCAGGTAGTACTGGAGGGATTGGACAGCCCACTTGATGGCCAGGCACTCCTTTTCCACCGTGGAATAACGGGTTTCACGGGGCAGTAGTTTTCGACTCAAATAGACAATAAGGTGCATGCTGCCTGTGTTATCGGGTTGGGACAGGACCGCCCCCAAGCCCTGGTCAGAGGCGTCCATTTGGAGAGTGAACTGTTTTGAAAAGTCAGGGCATTGCAGTACGGGTTTGTGGCATAATGCGTCTTTCAGCATGATTAGGCTTTGCTGTTGTTCGGTTGTCCATTCCCTGATGGTGTTGGGATACGCCTTTGATAGCATGCCTGTTAGCGGGGCTGCGACCTCTGAGAAACGGGGTATGAATCTCCGGTAGTAATCCACCAGACCCAGGAAGGCCCGTATCCCCTTTTTGGTAGCGGGTAAGGGTAGGTCCCTGATGGCGTCTACCTTGTCCACCTGCGGCCTGATGTGTCCTTCCCGTATGTGGTAGCCTAGGAACCGTATAGAGTCGGTTGCGAGCATGCACTTGGCAGGGTTCGCGGTGAGACCCGCTTGTCGCAGGCTGTCCAGTACTGCCCTCAAGTGGATGGTGTGTTGTTCCCAAGTAGGGCTGTAAATGACAATATCATCCAAGTACGCGGCTGCGTACTACTGGTGGGCCCTCAATACAATGTCCATTAGTCGTTGGAATGTGGCTGGTGCTCCATGGAGGCCGAAAGGCAAGACCCTAAACTGATACAGTCCGGACGGGGTAGAAAACGCTGTTTTCTCCTTGGCCTCTGGTGCCAAAGCTATCTGCCAGTACCCTTTTGTTAGGTCCAAAGTGGTGAGGTATAGGGCGGTGCCTAGCTGTTCGATCATTTCGTCCACCCGGGGCATAGGGTAGGAATCAAAGCGAGAGAGGGAGTTCAGTTGTCTAAAGTCCACACAGAATCTCACAGATCCGTCGGGCTTTGGCACGAGGACTATCGGAGAACACCAAGGACTGGTGGAGTTCTCTATGATGCCGTCACGTAACATGTCCTCTACCTCCCGCTCTACCACTCTTCGCCGGGCTTCTGGGATGCGATAGGGAAGCAACCGAACAGGCTTAGCCCCGTCGGTTCTGATATGGTGTTGGACCAGGGGTGTCTTGCCTGGGTGTTTGGAGAAGACATCCTTATACTCGTTGACCAGGGTGAGGAGGGACTCCTTTTGGTTCGTGTCTAGTCGGGGACCTAACTGGATCTCACCGGGCATAGGGCCTTGTTCCTGGGGTGGAAAAGAGATGGCCTGGGGTTGGTGATTGGTTATCAGTAGGGCGGTGGATGGAGTTGGCTCGGGGTCAGAGATATCCTCCCATCTCTTCAGGAGGTTGACGTGATAGATCTGTCCTACCCTCCCGGTGTGCGGAACTGCTACTCTATAGGTGACGGGGGTTACCTGGTGTGTGATGCTGAAGGGACCCCTCCATCGGGCCAGGAGTTTATCAGATGACGGTAGGAGAAGGAGGACCTTGTCCCCCACCTGGAAAGTTCTTAGTTTGGCCTGACGGTCGTATGCCCCTTTTGTCTTTCCTGCGCTGCCTCCAAGTTCTCTCTCACCTCTCCCCATAACGTGGTGAGCCTGTCCCGGAGATGGTGGCATAGTCCAGGAGTCCCTGTTCTTCATCTTCTTCCTCTTCCCACCTCTCTGCGGCCATGTCTAACAGTGTGCGGGGTTTACGCCCGAACACCAACTCAAAGGGGCTATACCCGGTTGAGGACTGAGAATGGGTATGGATAGCAAACAAGGTGAGGGGAAGCTGTCTGTCCCAGTCCCTACCAGAAGCGGATATAGTCTTTTTTAGGATACTTTTGATGGTGTGATTATAGCGTTCCACAAGCCCATCTGTTTGTGGATGGTAAACGGATGTCCGTATCCGTTGTATGCCCAGCAACTTACAGATTTGGGCCATGAGTTTGGACATAAACGGAGTCCCCTGGTCCATCAGGAGTTCTTTAGGGAAGCCCACCCGGCTGAAGAACCCCAGCATCGCTTGGGCCACATTGTTGGTCGTCATACTGGAGAGCGGTATGGCCTCAGGGTATCTGGTTGCGTAGTCCACCAGTACCAAAATGTACTGGTGCCCCCGTGCGGAGGTGATTAAGGGCCCCACGAGGTCCATACCGACTCTGGAGAACGGTGTGTCTATGATCGGGAGGGGCTGTAGGGGTGCCTGGGGTACGTGCGGGGGATTGGTCCGTTGGCATACAGGACAGGCAGCACAGTGGCGTCTGAATTCGGAGAACACTCCCGGCCAATAGAACCGCCTTAGTAGGTACTCCTCGGTCTTTTCTCTCCCATAGTGCCCCCCTCCCGCTTGGTTGTGTGCAAGGTGGAGGACCTGTTGACGGAAGGAAGCGGGTACTAACAGCTGCCTTATCGTCTCGGTGTCTTTCCTTATTCGCCTGTACAACAACCCCTTTGATCTACAAAAGCAGGGTCCTACCTGTTCATCCTCCTCTGGTACTATCCGGGCCCAGGCGTTCCCCAAGGTGGGGTCTTCTGCTTGTGCTGCTCTGAAACTGCGTGGACGTTCCGTCACACCGTCTGCAACAGAGGAGGAGGCAGAAGGGATATTAGACAGCCCGTTGAGCACCACCTCCCGGTTGTGTTTTCTCTTGGTGCTGTGCGATTTCCTTTCCCTGTACCTACCCCCTTTTATGTCCTCTGAGTAGAAAGCCATGTCTTTCAGCCAGTGGCGCTCTTCTTCTTCCTTAATGGCCATGGCTAGGTATGTCGGGAAGTCGGCGGAGTCTGTTCCTATAATACATTCTTCGACCAACTTGGGTATCGCGCCCACCCTCAGGCCCCTTTCCTCTCCTTTCTCTCCTAGGATAACTTCAGCCACCGGGTAGGTCTTCTGGTCTCCATGGACACACGTAATAGCCACCCTTTCCCCCTTTCTCCACTGATGATCCCTGATACGCTCCTGCGTGAGCACCGAGTGGTGACACCCGGAGTCTATAAGGGCGGTGATGGGAGCACCGTTCACGACTAGACCTAGGGGGTAGGCTTTATTTTTGTCGCCCGCTACTAGCACCCTCCCTTTCGCGTACCCTACCTCCATGGGCTCAACTGTGTTGTGTCTCTGGGGACAGAGGCGGGCTATATGTCCCCACTCGGCACAGCGAAAACATTGGGGTCCTAACCCCCCTTCCTTTGGGGTGGGGCGCGGGAGAAAAGCGGGATCGATAAGGGGCCGGATCTAGGGTGGTGCGATTTCAGGAGCAGGCGGTCTCCACCTTGGAACGCCGGCCAGGGCTGGTCGGGCTATGAAGGCTCTCACTTCCGGGGCTCTTTGATGGGCGCAAGCCAGCTCCATGGCGCCTGAAATCGTTACGTTGGGGTGCTGTTTTACCCAAGCGCGAGTGGCGGTAGGGAGGGCGTCCAGGTACTGTTCCAAGAGAATCTTGTCCACCACCTGCTCCATGGTGGAGCTGTGGGGCTGCAACCATCGGTTGCCCAGATCCTGTACTCGATAGAACAGCGCCCTGGGGTTGTCTTGGGGAAGCCATTTCTCTTTCCTGAACTTCATTCGATAATGCTCCTGGTCGCAACCAAGCTGTTCTAAGATGGTCTTCTTGATGACGTCGTACGGGGTTGTGCCCGCTGGATTGGCGGCCTGATACGCAGTCTGCAGCTCCCCAGACAAAAGGGGGGCGATATACTGGCCCCAACGCTCAGCCGGCCATTGGGCAGTACCCGCGACGCGCTCAAAGTTTGTGAAGAAGAAGTCGGGGTCTTCGCCAGGCTGGTATTTCTGCAAAACCGAACTAGGCACATTGGGGTGCACTTTACTGCTGACGATGGTGTCAGTTAAGCGCTGTATGGCAGAGTCTTGTACCGTCTGGTTCTGTGCGATCAGGCCCGCCTGGGCTTGGAGGGCCTCCTGTAGGTGTTCACGGTCTGTTTTAGCCTCAGTGGCCTGCCCTTCTACCACCAGCTGGAGGTGGCGTTGGCCCTCGGCCAGCTGTTTCAACATGTCTTCGAGGCCAAGAGGTTGGGTCATGTTCTTGTTGTGCAACGGGACAGGAAGGGTGATCCCACTTCTGACACCACTTGTCACGCACCAAGAATGACACGGGACTCACGGTATCAGTGGGTAGGGGGTGTTTATTGTTTAACAATGTCTCAGGGCTGGTCCTTTTTCCGTTCGCAGGGGATTCTTTGGCTTCTCCACAGGGATCCTTTCCAGGGTCTTCTGTTTGCCTTCTCTATGGGTCCTCCCCCTCGGGAAAACGGAGAACAGAGAGACTGTTAGTGTTGCTTTGCTAACTGGTGTGGCTTCCTCCCACCCTTTTTGTGCACAGGTGGCTTGTCATGTTCCTTCACACGTCACACGACCGAGAGGGGGGGGGGTGTGTGGGGGAAGCCCGCCCGTGAGGGAAGGGAGATGAACCACGAGAGACACCTCTCTCTTGGTTCCTACGTGCCCGCTCAATCCTATCGTCCTGTCTCTCAGTAGCACCTTTCTAACTTGTTTGTGCCTCACAAGATCGTGCCTGGGTTATGCTCCTCCTTCGTTCCCACCCTCAATAACCCAAGAATGCCACCCGACAAAACACCCAGCTGCGCAACACCCCCCTGGTCCCTGCCGTCACTTGCCTGTTACCATGACCCGACAACGGGGTCACGGCTGTCTCGTCCAGAGCGCCTTCCCGAAGGGAGCCCTCCTTCTCCTCGCGCTGGGCCTCCCGACCTTGGTCTGCTATGGCTGATCCCTTCTTGGCGATGGCGTCCTCTACTCCTCCGGTCCCCTCGGTGTTGTCTCCTCTGCCTCGGTCCGCGTTGGGTGCCGTTGCCTCCTCGTCCGTCAGGTCTACCTCCGCCCTCCGCTGAACGGTAGCTGTGTTGGTCTGGTCCGCTGGGTCTGCTGTACCTCCGTTCTCTCCGCCGGCTCCGCTCACTCCGCGCTCTCTGCTCTCCCGCTCCGCCTTTCTATTTTGCTTTTCTTCTTCCGGCTTGTGGCTTTCCCTTCCGGCTGGCAGGAATGTGCCCTCGGTGGTGCCCCCGGGGCCTTCAGGTACCGCCCCTGCCGCCGCCGCTCTGTCACATACTGCTATCTGCCCCAAATAGTGAGTGTGCCTTTAAAATTTCAGCAATGACATCTTCGCCAACGCGGAGTCCTAAGTTCTCTTTCATGCTTGTATATGTGCTAAATAAGGAAATGGATAGAAGTAGGAGAGGGAGACGTAAGACAGAAAGCGTCCCTCAGCTAAACTGCTGAGCTTATACTAGTATCAACAAAGGAGAGATGGGGGGACTTGGAGCAATTATACGTCCAGTGCCCGTGCTCCAAAGTTTATGGTCAATTCAAGAAAGGGGGACACTGATCCTAAAGGAAAGAAGTAGGTAATGGACTAACCAGGAGGCGGACAATCAACAAGACTGTGTCTTGTTGCCCTCACATACCCCTAGGGGTTTCATGCTTCACCATCGGGCGGGTGCTCCTCATCAGGCCGGCGCTGCAATGCCCTACGGGTCCCCTGAAGGGTCAGTTTGGCAGAGATCTTTTGATTTTGGTTGCCGTATGAGTGCGAGAGTGTCCTAAAGTGGGGTGATCAGTGAAGTGTGCTGAAAGTGAGCTAAAACGGACTAGGGGATGTCCGATTCAACTTTATTCTGGAGGCGACTGTCAGGTTTAAAAGAAGCATTGGTGCTACTTATGGGGTCAAATGATGTGCCCAAGTAGCTAGTGGAATAAAGTGCAGGTCGACATGTTTCGCACCTAATGGTCAAAAAAATGATCTGCAGCGCTTGCTCCGGAGCGGGGCAAAGTTGCCCTCCCCACTTCAAAATAACATGTTTGGTCACCCATAAGTGGGTGATACCTGTTGTGTGATGTAAAGGGGTTGTCCAACCTAAAAAATAAGAAAAAGACAGCACACAAAAATTGCTAACAATGTGATAAGATTGTTTCATCTCTGGAATAGGCTTCCTTATAAAGCCCCTTGGGGAGGACTCGTGTGCGCCATGGGTAAGTCCCTGGCATTGGTAAGTCTGACATACATGTGTCCAAAACACCATTCGTGTTCAAATAATAAAATCAAGCATGAATAAACATAAATATAATAGTCAAAATGGTAGTGGGATAAAAATCTTATTGCAAGATAAATATGGAAATATTTTCATTAATTGTTCGTTCATTGCCTTGCATATTTGTTGTACCTTTTGTAACATGATGTATACATGATCTAGTATGTGAGGAATGTAAATGTGTTCGTCGCAATGCTCCCCGTAACCAAAACCCCATAGCCTTACGGATTAGTTGGGCAGCTATGTCTTATCAGTCTGGGCAGAGGACGCACACTGTTTGCGGGCTATGGAGAGTTAAAGTGGGGGGGGAAGAAGAGAGAAAAGTAAAGAGTATTGGTTTTCATTCTAATCTACTTAGTGGAATAGCCAGAGTCTGTGTTGGGACTCTGGCATCCCTGTGGCTGTACGAGAGAAGGTTCTACTCGGGTATAGTCAGCGTTCACTCAGCGGTGAACCTACCCAGTCCCTCTGCTCGCCCAGGTCAAGGACCAGTGTTGGGGGCGTGTCGTATATATTGATGTTGCCTCTGATTGTCGGGGTGGGAGTGACCACCCATGTCTGGTGGCCATCTTTCCTCGACTGAATCCCTATACATCATTTTGAAGGGGCAGTAGGTTGTAGTTGAACCGGAAGGTGAGGTACTGGCGTATTGGCTGCAGACATGTTGGAGTAGTCCTAAATCTATTCTCCTACTGTCAGTTTTGCTGATATAAAGACTGTTTAAGCGATGTTTGAATGAAATTGATGTAAGAGTATTGAAGAATATATATTAGGTCAAGGTTACCTGAATAAGTACATTTGAAGTGGTATGAGGTAATACTTAACCAACTGTAAAGGTAAGAGAGCCAAAATGCATTCTGTCAACTGTGGCCAGATTGGAAATGTTTGCTGGGAATATAAATCAGTATTTACTTTTTGGGTGTTATTTGCTGATAATCATGTCAAGAGTGTATACCTAAGTTGATTTCGTGTTACAACCAAAGGTTAGTTGCATCTAGGAGTGGAGTGAGAATATCATTTAGCCCATTATGAGCTGATATTTGTATGCTGGACCAATAAGTGGGTGAAAAATTGAAAGTTATAAGTTCTATATCATAGTTTTAAAATCACATGAGCTGGTTCCATTTGCATAGAATAACATCCCTATATACTTCTTTCATACATGCATTGTAGCCATTCAATATCCTAGCATAGAGTATTATTAGTTACGACTGTTGTGCATTCTGACTTCGCATTGGTGAAAATATACTTGCTATTACATCTACTCCTCGAGTTTGTGATTGATCTGTGAATTAATGGTATGAGGTCAGTTCAAATACAGTGATACACATTAAAAAGGAACAGGACACCTATGAAGTCTTGTGACAAATAACCTGTAATTAGTAGGGGGTCACTCATATACATTCTTAGATTTGTAAGGATCAGTCATGGCTGAATATAGTGGTGTGATTAGCTGGTAATGTCTTCAGCTTCTAGAGGTATTAATGAAGGAATGGTGAGTCCTTGTCAGTCAGTGGTATTTATTTCATCCAGAGGTGTATCCCAGGCACCTTGAGTCCACGTTGGGCTGTAACAAGTTGGAATATGAGTTCCCTTTTCCGTTTTCTCATGTTCAGTTCCAGATTTCCTCCATGGAATTGATTGGTGATGTGTTCCAGTCCAAATAATGAGAAGCTTCAGTTGTCTTCATGAAATTTTAAGTAGTGATCTGTTGGGGGTCGTTCCAGGTGCTACTTATGTACGTTTCAATAGTGTTCTCGATTTCTGGTATTCAGTAGTCTTATTCTGCTTCCAACATAGATCTTTTTGCATGGGCATAAAATAAGGTCTATAACATAGGTGGTGTTTCAATTTATCCACTGCTTAGTTGGTATTTTGTTATTCGTTTTAAATATCATGAGTTTCTTTTAATATTAATTTGCATATTGAACAGTTTCTACATATGTAGAACCCAATTGGTTTTATGATGAAAGGATAAGTTCTTTCTGTCTGAAAATTCTGAGTAGCATAATACCTGCTTAAGGTTATTGGCTCGTCAAAAGCCCATCTGAGGGTTTTTGGAATATTATCACTTATGGATGGATTGCTGGTTAGTAAATGCCAGTGTTTTATTATTTGGCGGATTCAATGATGCCCAGTGTGTTAGATGGTTAGAAATCTGATGGTGTCTCTTGCCAAATTAGTTTTTTTTAGTAAAGTTTTTATTGAATTTTATAAGACGAAAACATCCTCTCAAAATGAGTATAATGCCGATTTCTTGTACATTTGTGACAGTACTAAACAAAATGTATATAAGAAAAGCTTATTTATACCCTCTTTATGTTTAAGTAGTTACTGGTGGCTATGTCCATAGTGAAAGAAAGGAGGTGAGGAGAGACAGAGGAGAGAGTCAAACAATGGCTGGTGTTGTGTATTTGTCGAGTGCACCTTGTGCAGTCGTGTTACCAGGGCTGGTTTTAGGGCGATGGTACCTATGCTGCAGATTTCTTGTGTCCAGCTTTCAGGCAGCAATAAAAATTTCAAGATTGCTCTTGTGATTAATGTTCCTGCTAGAGAGAGAGAGAAGAGTTTTGTCTAGTGGCAGTTTTGACCCGCCATAAAGTAGTGCAGAAGGTTAATATGCCTGCTACAAAGAACAGATCTGTATTTTATGTGGATAACTCAGTGGATCTGTTAAGCAGCGCTTTAAAACAAATGAAATATATGTGAGAGATGGGCAATGGAGATATGAGGGGCTCTTTTGTCAGGTGGTAGTGAGCGAATCCGAGGAGAAGTTTGAGGGGAGGGATGCCAAAAAAGTTTGTCGCGCCACCAGCGTTTACGCCTGCCCTGCATGTTAGAATTCACTGAGCATGTAAGGAGTGTCATGAATCAGAAGCCAGTTTATTTATGTTTGTGTAGGGCATGATTCTTGACTTTGGGGGCTTCTCTTTTTGAATAAATAAGTCTAACGTGTTCAATAGTTTGTGTGACACTTGGGTGTGAAAATATGTGCTGAACATGGAGCTGTCTGCGCTTCTGGCAATGCAAACCTGTGCCCACCTGGTGTGGTAAGATGGATTTTGGTATGATTACCACTTGTATAATATATTTTTAATCCCTATGGTTCGTAATAGATTGAGAAGACTGAGGTCATTGGTGTTCAGGTCCAGAGTAGGTGTAAGGGATCGTGGGCCAAGGGTCCACTATGTAGCTGTTGAGAGTAATATCAATGTCAAATACTTTTTAAATTCTATTCTCTATTTCTGTCCGGAAAGTTTGAACCATCTTGCAATTGTACAACATATGTTCTAGCGGGCCTGGTTTATCGTGGCAGTTCCAACATTGGTCGAATTAGAAAAATCCAGTTGTGAAAAGCTTCAGGTGTCAAGTGGGATTTATGTATTGGCAAACGTTTACATTGAAATAATATTGGAGCTATTTTTTTCGTTTTTTAATGAATGTTTTAAATGTTTCCAAGAATATTCAGATATTGTTGGGCTGGGATCTGTGTCAGAGTATTTTGCCATTTATTTTGGATCTCTAGAGTAAACTTTATATTGATTGTATTGGAATTTAGTGCTTTGTACATTCTGTCGGCAGTATGTGGTATTTTCTTAGCAAGTTGATAAGATCAGATTCATGTGCTTTATTGCATTTGCTCAGGTCTACTTTGAGTTCTGCCCTTTTCTACCACATCAGGGACCTTATGTTTTATTTTAATTTTAGTATTTTCCCAGAGAGCGGGATTAGTTTGTTCTAGACCCCAGAAATAAGGTTTCTGCAATTGATTTTCATGGTTTCTTTTACAATTTTTCCAATTGTGATCTTTTGTACCCTCAGTTATAATCTATTGATTAGTTCATCTTTTCTCGCTTTATAATTAGGTTTTGAGGCTTTCTGATGGTCCCTGCAAGATGCATAGTATTTAATCTATGTAACGCCCCAAAAATATATTTGAGCGGAAATCTTGAAACTTGTCTGCACATAACCAAACTGTTTCCGCTTCACCCATTAGTATGCAGGCATACATGAGAACTAAATTTGCTCTTCTTGCAGTCCCCTACAAGAAGTGTTCTTTGGTGAAATGGACAGACTGATTTGTAACATTTTCCGTATCATAGTATGGATTGGCGTGGATTACATCCTTTTTGGAACATAGGGAGCAGATCATCTGGACTCCCCTTTCTCAGCCACAATGCCAAACATAAAGGTGGGAGTTCCCACAAGGCTCCGCTTTAAATCCCACCCTATTCAATTTATACATGTCACCACTAGCACCATTAGCAGAGGCACATGGCGCCAAAATTCTCTTATGCTGATGAAACGCAGCTAATCTTCTCATGCAAGAAAGGGGATGATTTTAACGGGGTTGCAATAAGATGCTGCCTCACCAATGTTTTTAAATGGCTGAAGCAGAATCAGCTTAAGTGCAAACCCGACAAAACCCAGATTATGTTCTTCGGTCAACCGGTGGAGAACAGTTTGGTTCAGTGCTGGCCTTCAGATCTCTCCTCTCCCAGCACTGCCCAATCAATAGTGAAAAACCTGGGCATCAACATTGACAACAAGCTCTCAATGCTGACCCTAGTTCAAGCCCTAGCAGGAACCTGCTTTGGAGTACTACGGATGCTTAAGAAATTTCTGCTGCTTCTCCCCCAGGACTCCAGGAAGACAGCGGTTCAGGCTCTGATCACGTCCAGACTGGACTATGCTACAGCCCTCTATCTGGGTTTGCCGGACTACCTGCTACAGTGTCTCCAGGTAGTGCAAAATGCAGCAGCGAGAGCAATTCTTAAACTCAAACCCAGATCACATATGACCCCCCCCATCTGAAGTCCTTACATTGGCTCCCAGTTGGGGAAAAAATCAAATTTAAGGCTCTGGTTATTTTTTTCAAAGCCTTCAATGGAACAGGCGCCGCCTATCTTAGAAAACGAGTCAGCCGATATGTGCCCACCAGGACACTTAGATCGTCCAACGCCGACCTGGCTTGCATCCCCAAAGCTCGTCTGGCATGCAGAGGTGGCAGATCTTTTGGCTTTTTGGGAGCCCACATCTGGAATAAACTACCCGCTGCTCTGAGATCTTTAACAGTGCTCTCCCACTTTAAAAAACAGCTGAAGACTTGGCTATTTAAATACTAAGCCGCGTAAGGTATGCACCTTTTAATTGCCAGTGCCGTGACACTCCGGAAGGAGTAGCTGTGCGCTATACAAATATGGGTCATTCATTCATTCCATATTTTGTATTGATTTTGGTAGACACTGCTTTGCCGACTGCTTGTATCCATGCTCATGATGTAGTAAGCCTTTACATATCTATAAAACTGTGGTCACCAAGATTTAGTCCTCTTACCAATCAATTTTATCCAGTTTGCAGTGGGTGTCCTTGGTGTCTGACATATGATGGTAATTTTTTCATCAAAGGCTGTACGCGTTGGCCTATATATTCTCCCAAGCGTGAGCAAATTGAGTCTATGCCTGCTATTATTGGTTGTCCAAATGGAAGGAAACTTTTTTGTGAATGTTTTGGAGAATATAAGTAGCTGCCATTGTTGGATGTTCTATAAATAATTATTTTCAGATGTCAACTGGCCCTGATGGTACCATTCTTCCAATCTGGTTTCCATATCACTTCTCTTTTGTTTGGTTCTCCATATATTTTTGTTTTTCAGTTGAGGTCATGTAGTTGTGCTTCCTGAATGTAATCCTATGACTAAATTGCATCATTATTTAAGGATTTCTGGTTTCTGAGTTATGGGTTCTTGGTGTAAGTGTTCGAATAGCTTGTTTTTCTTAATGATATTAGAGGGTAGATATTTCTTTTTTCTTTCTCATTTGGAATGTTCTTATTCTATGTCCCATATAGTGGCTACATAAAATGATTCAATGGTATTACCTGGAGGTAGTAATGGAATGAGAGGATTTATTGTCCATCTTGCTGGTCATGGTATTCGTTATGAGTCTTCTGAACGAGTGACCGCTCAATGAGTGTATCTATATTAGATCATGCTGATAGAAGATGGATTCTCTCTAGTTTGTGTATGGTCAGTGAGCTGGCAGGTGCTGGGCAGTAGCTTTTGATCTTGGTATTTATCAGAATATAATGACTTTAATTTTAGGGTGCAGAGACAGAATATCGAGTCATAAATATCGAGTTGCACAAATATCAAGGCATAAATATCGTTGATCAGAAATATCGACAGCAAGAATATCGTGGTCAAGAATATCAATTTAAGGTAAGTAATCGATTCTAAAAATATCGAAGTGTTTAATATCGTTTGCAAAAATATAGTTAAAAATATCGTTTTTATTATGTATTTTAGTATATATTTTATATGAATGTGATATGTTTTTTATATAAGAATTGTTTGTATTTTTAATGTTACATTTTTTGTATTTTTTTTTATTTGAATTTTGCGCTTTTAGTTCCGTAGCGGGCTGTGGGTTGATAGGGGAATAGGGTGGGAAGTAATTTAATTATATTAAAGTTATTAATTTGATTTGATTTTAATTTTGCGCTTTTAGTTCCGTACCGGGTTGTGGGTTTATAGGGGAATAGGGTGGGAAGTAATTTAGGGGCCCATTACGATACCCGGCGTAAATAAATCCGCCAGGCATGGAAGCGGCAAAAATCCGCCCGCACACACCGCCTGAACACCGACCACGCCATTACGATTACACAAACCGAAAACCGCCATCGGCGGAAAAATCGCACAAAATACCGCCCGCCATCGTCCGAGTCGGAGTCAAACCGCCCGCCACGGACGGAAACACGCCCGACAACACAAAACCGCCCGCCCTCACGGCCGACACACCGCACGTGAAATTACGATCGCACCGCCATGAGCGCGGAAAACCACAAATATACCGCCCGCCAGCGCAAACAACGCCCATGCCAATCGACACGGCAGAAACCATGGCGCCCACGTCCCTGCACAGAAACCATCCGCTCACAAAACCAATAGCACACAACATGGCCAATAAGTCCACACAGCAAGGCACGCACAAATACACAAGCACAGTACACATCCCGAAAACACCCCCCCTGGACAAACAAAAAATACAAAGGCCAGAACCCCAGACACAACACACCTGAAAACAACAGACCATGAGGACACACCCACATAGGTGAGTACAAAAGCAGCACTCCCACAGACCACAACCCCTTGCTACATTGCAAACCAGAGAGGAGAGGAGAGGACACAGTGACACAGCAAGGACAGCAGCACACCACAGAAACGCACACATCACAACCACCACCACCACCACCACCACCAAACACTGGCACCACAAACCCCTGCACATTACACAACACACACCGCACCAGCACCACAAACATCATGGCACCACAAAGAATGCCCAAGTTCACGCCCATGGAGCTGACGGTCATGGTCGACGAGATCATCAAGGTGTACCCACAAATCTATGGGAACATGGTCCAGCACACACCACTAGCCACCAGAAACAGAATGTGGAACCGGATCGTAGACCAGGTCAATGCAGTCGGGACCCTGCCCAGGAACAGAGTCGAGATCAACAAACGTTGGAATGACGTAAAGAGCCTGGTCAAGAAGAAGGAGGGCAAAAACAGAGAGCTGGCTGCCGTCACTGGCGGAGGGAATCCCGCGCTCTTTAAGACCTTCAAAGCGTGGGAGGAGAAGGTGCGAGTCGTAATCCATCCGGAGATCCTCGCCGGATTAGCAGGGGGAGTGGAGGCTGGTAAGTACAAACTAATGTATACCAGCACACCGCTATGTACTCACATGCACTACCACCATGCCACAGCTCCCAGGGACAAACACCCCCATGTCCAGCACACAATACACAACACATCACACACACATGCAACAGACACTACCACACACATCCCAAACAGAACAACTGTAAGATGCGTGGGGACATGTGTACACTAAGCCAGCCACGTAACCACCAACAGGTCCCCAAATATGCCAGAAGCGCCACAACGAGCACCCACCACACCCATGTGTCCGCCACAGCTGCACTAACCGACAAGTAACAGGTAAGTGGCAGGAACACAAAGTGCAGTGGGTGGGAGGGTGGACAGCCCAAGTACAACACACACCAGGCCCCAGTCCCACAGCACAGCAAGGAGGAGCATCCCCCACACCCCACAGCCACGTGTCAGCCACCGCAGTGCACAACGACAGCCGAAAGGCAGACATCACGGTCCACAACAATCGGTGTCAGTGGGTGTCCAGCCACCCCCACGACCCACAACACCCCCCACCCCCACAGACCTGCAACA
Organism: Calotriton arnoldi; assembly: GCA_963921515.1. Lineage (NCBI taxonomy): Eukaryota > Metazoa > Chordata > Amphibia > Caudata > Salamandridae > Calotriton > Calotriton arnoldi. Next base: position 1,423,023 of record CAWUFW010004770.1, read on the forward strand.
TGGAGCACCCCCGCTTAGAGCCATGTGGCATCCAGTACAGTGCACGCACGAACAACTTGCAGGTGGGAAACTGGACAGGGCTGGATTACTGGAGGCATGAGGACCATGACACGACCAACACATGGGACATGTCACGTAGCAGACGAACACGCAGCACCGCCCACCGTCACGAACAAGTGAACAATGTGCACACGGACATGAACAACAGACTCACACCCCACATGACCCATCACAGACATAGCAACACCCAAGGAGCCACGTCTGCATGCACAAGCCACACTGAATATGGTCCCACACGGCAGCCACTGTGCAACTCATCACACACAACCGAAACACCATTGAAGTCCTGTCCATGTAGCCCCTACTGCCTGTCAACCACACACCCCACAACTACGCCAATGTAAGACAAACAACACTAGACGCAACAGAGCGGAACAACAGAAATGCACACGAACACCACTGAACCCATCAAATTCACAGACACACCATGCACATACAACATACCATCCATCCCATCCGTCAGCCCCAGTCTCATGAAAGGCATGTCATCCGCACAGCTGCCACACATACAGCAGTCACGCTAAGACACATGCCCATAACCAACCATGTGCCAGAAGTCAATTAAGCGCACGACACACTGTGAGCAACAACACACAACATGGGCCACACACCCCCCGAGCACTGCAGTGATGCACATGGCACAGGGCAGCACGCACACCAAGGAGATGGGACAACTGCAATACGTTGGCTGGCACACAACTATCACTCACTCATAACGATGCGTCCAATGCCATGTCCAGTAATCACAACAGACAGCAAATATGCAGGCCATGTCAAGCATGCACACACCTCAAACCATGCACTGTCATGCTGCCACAACACATGTCACGTTCGGCACCCATGGCTCACAGCATGTACCCCAAAAGCATATCCCCTCCCAAATGCGAATCTGGGGCATGGCCCCCATGTTGCCATATGCGTTCCTAAGCGTTCCATTTGAACCCCAAAAGCATATCCCTCCCAAATGCGAATCTGGGGCATGGCCCCCATGTTGCCATATGCGTTCCTAAGCGTTCCATTTGAACCCCAAAAGCATATCCCCTCCCAAATGCGAATCTGGGGCATGGCCCCCATGTTGCCATATGCGTTCCTAAGCGTGCCCATGTGAACCCCAAAAGCAAAGTACAAACCAGACCCAGGATGGGCCAGGAGCCCGCATACACCAGAGTCACAATGAGTAGGGGCACTGCAACACACCCATCGGCATGGCCAATCCGTCCCATGCCACATGTGCACAGCACACAGTCCCATTGCCTAGCACACACAACTACAGATGCCACAGCCACACACTCGCCTCCGGGAAACCCATGTACGAGATTGCACGAACTGCCAATGTCAGACGACTAATACATACTTCGCCAGGTGCAACACAATAACAAATCTCATTCTCTCCACAGGTGACGAACTGCTGGACGCTGGGGATGGAGACAGCAGCCAGCACAGCCAGCCAACAAGCCCCCAACGAGGACACACGGATCTGGAGGATCTGTCCACCTCTTCGGACACGGACCACCAAGCTGGCCCATCTGGCGTGGCAGGGCCCAGCCGCTCCCCAGGACCCCTCCTACCCACCAACCCATCATCCAGGGCTGCTGAACAGTCCCAGCCCCCTGCTGCCACTGTCGTTGCGGCCACTCCCACGGTCATTGCGGCCACACCCACGGTCATTGCGGCCACACCCACGGTCATTGCGGCCACTACCACTGCCGCAACCGCCACCATCGCCGCACCGACCACCACCGCCACCACCACCACCACGTCTTCGCTGGCACCAGCCCCAGCGCAGGTGGTGGCCCGGCCGACTGGATCCACCCTGGGAGCCACAGCGAGGACCGCGGTATGCAATGTGGCTAGTGGGCAGGCCGGTGGCAGCAGGACTGGTAGGAGGAGCAGGGTCAGGGAAACGCCAGCCTCCCCTGGGAGCCATGCCCTGCCTCAAATGGCCAGAGTCCTTGGGGCCTATGAGGAGGCCCAAGAACAATGGGTCAGGTCTGCCACAGACACGCGGGAGGTGCTGGGGGTGCTGAGGTCCATGGACGCCCATATGGGCCAAATCGTGTCCCGTATGGACCAACTCGTGGACCTCATGGGCCAGCTGGTGGTGGCGGTGGGGTCACAGGCAAGGCCAGCAACACCACCTCCGCCACCACCTGCTAGGGCGCAGGGTCGGGCAGCAGTGTCCACATACCCTGCGACCACAGCCAGTGAGCACACCTCACCCACCACCAGCAGGTCGCCACCACACACCCCCCCTCCCAAACGTGGAAGGGGCCGTCCGAAGAGGAAACAGGTCTCCCGGGAGGACTTCGCACGCACCAGTCGCAAGTGAGGCAGCCAGCCAGCCTTCCGCCAGCCTGCCTTGACCAGCCACTGCATTGACTTGCTCTACGATCCCACTCCACACAGCCAGCTGGATGGCATGTGTGTGTTGGACCATGGACATAGAACCAGTGGGTACACCCTGAGCTTCACGCAGCCATGACCGACAGCTCATTGACACTGCACGCACCACTTTTGTCATCACCTTACGCACAATCACATGTCACAGTTTGTAATAAATGCACCTTTTACACTAACTGCTGTCTGTGCCCTGTGTTTTATTTGTACGGAATACAACGGCCACCTTGGGCGGAAAGGCACCTGATGCGTAGCATGGCAATGGAATCCGGACGGCCTGTAGGGACCTAGGGGTGGGAGACAGAACAGGAGCACATTCAATGAGTGTGTCACACACCCATCACACAGTACATGTCAACAACTACAAGCAATGTACACACATCGCACAGAGCAATAGGGCACAATGCCACAGTCACCGACAGTGGCATACTACCCTGGCCATGGAGCGTTGACACACAGCACGTAGTGAACAAACGGCCATCCTGACACAGCACACACACACCTGCACAGATACAGCCACATCAGCCGTCGTACATGGACACTCACCGTCAAGTGAAGTAGCGGGCGATGAGCTGCTGCCGCACATTCCCAGCTTCCTCCTCTCCGCTGTCCTCCTCACTCGAGCTGTCCTGGTCTGCGGGCTGGGGCCCTGGTTGATCTCCGTCATCCACAATGAGGGGGATCTGCTTCCGAATGGCCAGATTGTGCAGCATGCAGCACGCCACCACTATCTGGCACACCTTCTGTGGGGAGTACGCCAGTGCACCCCCGGTGCGGTCCAGGCACCTGAACCTGGACTTGAGGAGGCCAAAGGTACGCTCGACCACACGTCTGGTCCTCCCATGTGCCTCATTGTATCGATCGTCTGCTGGGGTGCGAGGATTCCTCAATGGACTGAGCAGCCATGCCCCATTCGGATACGCAGAGTCACCTGGGTGTGAGGGACACAGAGAACCGTTGCTATTCCAACTGGACAGGGGACAGCATCGCACAACAAGCACGCTACACCACTCCACATACTCACCGACAATACAGCCACGATCCTGTTGCAGATTGGCCATCAGTCGTGGCAAGATGCTGTTGCGCATTATGTGTGCGTCATGGGCCGAGCCTGGAAACTTGGCACACACGTGGGTGATCACCATGTCCGCACGGCACACCACTTGCACATTCAGGGAGTGCGTGTGCTTCCTGTTGCGGTACAGGTGCTCAGTGGCCTGTGGTGGAACAAGGCCAACATGTGTGCAGTCAATGGCTCCCACAACGTGTGGGATCCTGCCAAGGGCATAGAATGCACCCTTCACTGCCGCCAATTCACGAGCCCTGGGGAAGCGGATGTACCTGTTCCGGTAAAGCATCATGGCTGCCAGTACATCCCTCAGCACCTTGCTGAACATGGGCTGGGACATCCCACCTCCACTGCCCACTGTGTGCTGGAATGACCCAGTGGCGAAGAAATGCATGGCGGCCATCACCTTAGCCGTGGGGGTGACAGCAGTCGGATACACCCTGCGGGGACGGAGATGGGGCTCTAACATGGCACACAGTCGATGCAGGGTTGGCCTGTCCAGCCGAAACTTCCTGATAACCTCTGTATCGTCCATGTCCGCCAGCAATTGGTATGGGCGGTCAATGTTCGGTCTCCGCCTGGGGAACATGGCAGAGGACACATGTCAAAGCAACACAACACATAGCAATTTCGCATACACATCACTGACATGACTGAGCAAGCACATGTGCCACAGCCCAGCTGTCAAGCTGGGACGGCACGGCCACAATACACTTACACAGATCTCCCAACAATGGCAATGGCAAGTGAGACATACCACTGCCATGGTCATGCACATGGGGATCTAGGCCCCAATGACTTGCGGGGCGTGCTGATGGGGACTGACTGCATATTCGTCAAGCGGCAACGCCACGGCGACATGAGTGTCTGCTGAGCATGGAACTGCTTCCGAAGCTGGATGAGTATGGCACACGACGACGACGATGTGGGCACGGGCTGAGCGGCCAATACAAGTGGGACCTGTGGCACGAGGGGAAATGAGACAGTAGTAGGTGTCAGCACTGCACCCTATGTACAGCACTGTACGGATCACAGCTCCCGAAACATTGACAGGTGTCCACATTGACAGCCCCATGCCAAGACGGCTGTGTGCTTGCAGTCACACGTCACAGGTGAGAGGTTACATTGCACGTGCCAGGTGGCAGACGTACATAGTGGGAGCTGGCATGTGTGTGCATGTGTCTCCTGTTCAGGATCCACCAGATGGGCGCTGACTCTGTACTGACCATTGGACACAGCATGTTCCGTGGTAGGCTTGTGTGTGTGGGATGGTGGCACTGGATGTGCCTCCGTTGGGTGGGGGGCCATGCACAGGGCGGGTACGTCGATGATTGCGCATTGTTGGTCACGGTGGGTGCACCTACTAAGATGTGTTGCCCTGTGTTCAATTCCTATGTCCGCATGATGATGGACTGTGGATGTGGGCAGACTACACATTGGTCGATGTGCTGTCTATATGCATGTGCCTTCACACCAGGCACAGCTGCCCCTGCACATGTGACCCCTGCTGGACTCGCTGCTGGGTCTGTGGAGCTGATGCACCTTCTGCACGTGGGGCGGACAGCTCTCCTCACTTCCCTCATTGCGCATGTCATGTCTTTGCCGCAGGTGACATGGATCATGGAGGGCCCACATGTACGCGTGGGTAGGCAACACATGATTGTTCACTGGTCGCCACCCCAGTCAGTGTTTCGAATGGGAAGGTTGTCGTGCTGGTGGTATGTTCGATGTGGCGGATGGGCGGGCCTAGGTGCGGGCTTACATTCCGGACATGGGGGGTAGTTGAATTGGCGACTAGTTGCAGTACACACGGGACACGTCTCTTCCTTTCCACATCTGGGTCATCCCTTGTACTAACTGACAGTGATATAGTCATCTTCGCCCCAGCCCTCATGTCCTCCCCTCGCCCCCCCAATATGCATGCTCACCTGCGAGGCTAGCGCTTGCACAGGCAGCCCCAAGCTCGCACCAGAGAAGCAAGGAGTGTATGTGTGGGTCCAGTTGCACGAGTGGGCTGTCTCAGGGTATGATGTGTGGCGGGACGCCGTCCACCTGCGTGGTGCCCCAAATGGAGACCCGGCCTGCATGGACTATGCATCACAGTCTTCGCCTTCCGGATCCGCCACCTGCGACACCCAGTGGCTGTGGCTGCCCTTGCGGCCAGGCCGCGTCCGTCTGTGGCTGATGGCCCACACATTCACTCTTTGGCCTCTCTGGGGAGGGCTCGGGGTGGTGGCGCACGCGCTTGCACTTAGTCGCAATGGCATGTGGCGTGGTTGGTATGATGGGCAATGGATGGGATGGTGCGAGCCACCTCCCGTGACGTCAGTGCTGCTCGTGCTGTGGTGCGTCCCCTACACTTCCATGTGACTTGTGCCATGCTAGACGTTGAGGTTCTATTGCCTGCGTGATATGACCAGGAGGAGCGCGAGGAGACCTCTCACACACCATGCTCCACTGCCATCCCGTGCCCTGTATCGCCTGTGCGGATTGACTATGTTGGGGTTACACCTGGTCGACTGGGGCTGTGTGTGCCTTGTCAAGGGGCATGGTGGGCGCACAACAGGATCCAGCTTGTCCACAGAGGGTGGGCTGAGGTGCGCCTGGTACCGCTGTGTACGTGTGCCCGGCTGCTGTGCACACACGTGTTCACTCCCCCCGACAGGTGTCCTCTCACAATGCCCAGGGAAGCGGTGGTGTACTGTTCATGACCCCTCCCAACACGGCGTGCTCCAACTTGGCATGTGCGCATCTACCCGTCGCACCCACCCACCTGAGCACTGCGTCCATACGACTTCACACGACACATGTGTGTCTTCCACAGTAGTGCTACTCATTTGCGTTGACATCCAATACCAGTGGACTACATGGTCATGTCACGACTGCCGTGTACTTCACATACTCTCATCCTCTCTCATTCGTACTTGTGAAATGAGTCAGCGGAGACAGTTCTGGTTTCAAACATTATATTGAGTCTTCTGTCCTCTGTGATGCAGTATAGTGGACACTACTGGCAGCGGAATACATGTTGAGGATATACTGAGCATGATAACAAATGGGATAGGGTGTGGGGTTACATCTGCTTGGCCAAGGCTGTGCTAATGTACATTTACGTATAGCTGCGGAGCTGCGGACTTTGACACAGACGGTATACATGTAGCCTACCAGACCGCTTAGCATCATGGGCACAGTCCATCTCAGTTCCATGTGACAGGTTTGCTGCGGTTGTTCCTCATGCACGCGTGCATGTGAGATGACGTCAGGGCATGTGCTTGCGTGCATGCAGCGGCGTGCCACTTGTTGTTGCACTGTGGTGGTTACTGGACATGTCAGTCACTGGGGTCGTGTTGTTGTTGTTTGCACTTGACGTCCATGCAAAGGTCCTGGTATGGGGTTCCCGGGGCGGGGGTGGGAGGGGTGCAGCACCCACATACTCCAGGCGACCTATTCATGTCCACTGAGCGGTGTGTGTGTCCATGGGCGCTGGATCCATGTCGTGTCCTGGTTGTTCGTGCAGTTCCGTCCATGTGGGTGCGATACACAGAGCCCATGCCACTGCCTCCCACGATGCATGCGGTGTTCCTGGATGTGATGGGGAACAGTGTGCATGTCCCGGTCATATCCGATGTCATGGCGATGTCGTTGATGGTGTGGCAATTGTTGCCGGTCGTTTGGTATGGCTGTTGTGGTGGTGACTGGCCAGTTCGTGCGGAAGCTAAGCATGGGTGCGGGGTTGGACATCATAGGTCACTCGGGGAACCTGCGTTGTGGTCCGACGTATTTACAGGTTGTCAGGTATGCGATGCCGTCCAGCAGGGCTTCCATGTCATTGGTGGTGTACATGTTTGCCAGCCAATGTAGCGGATGGTGGCTGTCAAGGTGTTGTTCGTAAGTTGTCCCTTGGAGGACCATGATGGGGCATGCTGGGTGACATTCGATGTAGCTGTTCTCGATGATCCGTCGTGTGGAGGCACAGTGGTCCCATTTCAGTGCGGGTGCGATGTTGGCCACATACGCCATGCCCCCATAGGCAGAGCAGGCCCTGTCGTGTGCGTCCAGAGGGAGGAGTAGTGGTAGCAGGTCCGCCTTCAGACATGCCGGGTTGGAGAGGCATATCGCGACGGGATGCTGGTAGGGACACCTCCAACAGTAGAAGACGGGCATGACGCAGCTGAACAATGTGATGCGGTAAGTCAGTCGGTAACTTACGTTCAGCAGGGACAGGAGATCGCATCCCAATGTATGGAACAGGTTGGTTTTGTACAGCTTGAGCTGTTCGGCGTAGTTGGGTAGGTGTGTTGCGGTTGCCATTTCGCAGCGGTTCGTAGAGGTGGCGTGCTCCGGCTGTGTGTGCAGTCTGCAATGTGCACGCTCCGGGGTTGCTGTGAGCTCTGTGTAGTCGTGGGGAGACAGGACTTGTGTTCTGTTTGCTTGTTTGGAGGACACGGGCCCTCTTCCCACATGCTTCTCAGACAGTTCAAGGTCGGTGCTGTGTGACTCCTTCCAATTAACTTGCATGTGGCCGACATGGGGGAGTGTTTTCTTCTTTCTTCCCCGTCCGTTGTGTGCTTCTGTGATATGCGCTATCTGCCCTGTGGTCGGTCTCCTCGGCATGCCTGTGTTGGTCTATTCTTGGACAATGGATGTATTCACCGGCTTCTGTCGTAGGGCTGTGGTTTCGGTGTTGGAATGGAAGGTCATTCAGTGCTGTCTGCTCTCCCTTGTGTGGGCGGCAGGCTGCCTTTCCGCTCTGCGTTGGGCCTTGTGTGTGGATGTAATTCTTGGGCCACCTGTTGTCGGTCCCCGTGCTCTTTGGTGTTCCGTTTTATATGTCTTGTTCATATGTGCAGGGTGGTATGGGTTTTTCAGTGTGGTACTGGCGTTCCTCTTCCCGGAGGGGCCCTGCTTCTCCTAGTTGGTGTTGCCGCCGCTGTGTGCTACGCCATGTTTGTTACACTGGGGTGTGTCCTGCTGTTGCGTGACTTCACTGACATGTGTGCGTCGGTTGTGTGGCGTTGGGTGTTGTCCGTGATTTGGGCGTTGGGGACATGTCTGTGGCCGGCCTGTCACGTGTCATGTGCGTTCGGGGTGGGGCTGATGTGTGTGCTGCTTGGTTGTGTCCCTGTGTCTGTGTGCGACGCATGCATGGCGCTGCGGTTGGCCTCTGCGTTGTGCGCATGTGTGGCGGCGTCATCGGCGCTTTGTGGCCGTGACGGGGTGGTTGGTTCCTAGTCCCAGGTGGTGTGTACACATGTGTTCCGCGATGTTAGGATTTGGCCTGTGTGTCATATGTGGATGCGATGGTGGATGTGTAGTGTACACGCGCTGGTGGGGGTTGTCCGCTTTTTCCGCCCTTGCACTGTGTGCGCTGTTTGCGTGCACTTGTTGTGTGTGTGCCTACCTGCGTCTCCGCGGTACGTTGCGTCCTTGGTGGTGCATCAGCAGAAGCATGGGGAGGGCCTGCAGTGCTGGATTCATGCTCGGGGTGCCGCTTCTTCGTTTTCCGTGCTCTGCGTCCGTGTTACCGCCTCTCTTCACGTGCGGTGTCTCTTAGCCGTGGGAGCCGTTTGTTTGCGGCATCGTAATTTATGCGCCGGGCGGGACGTGTTTCGTCGGACGGTGTGTGTCAGTTGTGCTGCGCCGCTACGTGTACGGGCGCACTTTGATGGCGGACGGTGTTGCTGGCTTGCCGGCGGTGTTTGGCCTACTTTACGCATCGTAATTGGACGGGCGTGTGGACTGCTGCGTGCCGGCGGTAACTGGTGGTTTTTGCATCCGCCAGCACGGCGGTTGTGCTTCCGCCCGCCATCGTAATGAGCCCCTAAGTTATATTAAAGTTATTAATTTAATTTGATTTGAATTTTGCGCTTTGTTCCGTACCGGGTTGTGGGTTTATAGGGGATTAGGGTGGGAAGTAATTTAATTATATTAAATGCATTGATAAATTGTTATTTATTAATATTTTGTTTAATTTATTAATATTTGTTTAATTGAGGTATTAGTGTTAAATGTGTAAAGTAAATTATTAATTAATTGGTTAATTAAATTTAATTAATTGGTAAATATGGTAATTGTGTAATTCATTTTAGGTGTGTTTTGTGGTGTTTATAGGTGTAAAGGGTGGGAAGTAATTTATTTTTAATTTATGAATTAATAATTGGTTGTTAATTAATTTTAATTAATTAACTGGTTAATTTTGGTAATTGTGTAATTTTATGTGTTGTGGTGTTTATAGGTGTAAAGGGTGGGAAGGGTGGCAAGTAATTTATTTTTAATTGATGAATTAATAATTGGTTAATTAATTGTAATTAAATAATTGGTAATTAATTATGGTAATTGTGTAATTTTAGGTGTGTTGTGGTGGTTATAGGGGTAAAGGGTGGTAAGTAATTTGTGTTTAATATATAGTTAATGTTAATTATTTGATATTTATTTTGGGTAATTGTTTATTTTTTGTGTTTTTACTTTTAAAGGGGTAAACGGTAGGTACTAAATTAAATGTAATTATTTAATTAGTTAATAGTAACAGTTTTACATTTTTAAATAAGTTTTAATTGTTTTATTATTTTATAGTTTAATTTAGGTGTGTTTTGTGGATATTATAGTGTTAAAGTTGGTGTAGTTAATGTTTATTATTTTTTATTATTTTTTTACTTGATTTAAAATTATGTAAATAAATTTAATTAAACTGTTGAAGTGTTTTGTTATTGGTGTGGTGTTATAGGGTAGGAAATAAAATTAATAAATTTGTTTTGACTAATTTTTTTGTTTGTAAATATTTTCTAGTTTAAAAGAATTATTTTTCTGTAAAAGTATTTTATTTTATATAATTCTAGGTTTTTGATATATGTAATATTTAATGTGTTCTTTTGTTTAATATATTTTATGTTTTTTTAAATATTTATTAATTATTATTATTTTTTATTTTTTTTATTTTTTTGTGGTTGATGGTGAATAGTAAAAAATAAATTCTCCCTTATCCAACACTTTCGCTACTGTTGCATTCCCTGGAGTGGGAATAGTAATTTTTACCCTCCGCTATCCAACACTTTCCCTACTGTTGCACTCTTTGGAGTGGGAATAGTAATTTTTACCCCACCACTATCCAACACTTTCCCTACTGTTGCACTCTTTAGTATGGGAATAGTAATTTTTACATCTTCGCTATCCAACACTTTCCCTACTGTTGCTCTTACTGGAGTGGGAATAGTCATTTTTACGGATCGGCTATCCAACACTTTCCCTACTGTTGCACTTACTGGAGTGGGAATAGTAATGTTTTCCCCTCCGCTATCCAACACTTTCCCTACTGTTGCACTCTTTGGAGTGGGAATAGTAATTTTTGCCCCACCACTATCCAACACTTTCCCTACTGTTGCACTCTTTAGTATGGGAATAGTAATTTTTACATCTTCGCTATCCAACACTTTCCCTACTGTTGCTCTTACTGGAGTGGGAATAGTCATTTTTACGGATCGGCTATCCAACACTTTCCCTACTGTTGCACTTACTGGAGTGGGAATAGTCATTTTTTCCCCTCCGCTATCCAACACTTTCCCTACTGTTGCACTCTTTGGAGTGGGAATAGTAATTTTTGCATCTTCACTATCCAACACTTTCCCTACTGTTGCACTCACTGGAGTTTGCAAAGTAAATTTAATTATTTTGCTATCCAACACTTTCTCTACTGTTGCACTTATTGCATTGGGCAATTTAAGTTTAAATATTTTTTTATATTTTAAAGTTTTAATTTATTTTAGAATGTTTTTTATTATATTTTAAATTATTTATATATATATATTTTATTTTATATAATTTTAAAATTTTAAAATAAATTAAAGATAATAGTTAATTATTTTAAAGTAAATATATATGTATAAATTATTAGGTTTGTGTTTATTTTTTTAATTAAGTTTATTTGTTATATTTTGTAAAAATGTATATTACATTTAATTTATTTTTTTAATTAATAATGTATAATATGGGGGGGCGTGGCTAGCGGCCAACGAGAATGGCTGCTGCTTGAGAGGGCTCCTGAACCCCCGCAGTAAATCCTCCAATATCCGCCGCCATCCACTGGTCGGAATTGCAGCAATATATGTAGTACCTCGCCCCTCACCTTCTGGGAGAGACTCGACGGGTGCAGCAACTCGGCTGACGGCTCCGGCGCCCCCTCCTGTGGCGTCCCTGATGAGGCGGTAATGACGGCGATGGAGGGCGAGTAAAGCAGGGAAGTGTCGACACTGCCCGGGGGACGTTGACGAACCAAGCAGTGTTGGGGTCCACAAGAGATCCCGGAGTGTATTGATCCGGCGCAGAGCCGGGTGCGAAAGAAGACTGCCTGAACGCTACCGCGCCGAGCGGTGTTGCGGTGAAGGGGAGGAGCCGGTGAGTGCCTCAACCACCAGAGCCCCCGGCCTCGAGGCCTTTGTATACCGAGGCCGTTGCCGTCGGCCCTGTGTATCCTGAGGGGCAGTAACGGGGAAAATTCCTGGCGGGAAGTGGTGGCACAGTGGGGATCTGACCCCGGATACCCTCGCACTGCGAGGACCGACGCACATTTCCCTGCTCACATACTGGAGGGGACGTGGTGGCCCCGGGCCTGAGGAGATCAGACTCTGCGGGCTACGCAAGATCCCGGCTTCACAGCCGGAGGTGTGGAAATACTGAGCGGCGGGGCGGGAGCCCTACTTAATAACAGCTGCCCTGTCGGACATATGGCCATGAGACCTAGTTTGGGGCACTATTGCGTGAACGAGGTCACCGACAATACCGGCCTCCAAAGGATTGAATACAGCTGGTGAAGCCAAGTAAGCGCACTTTGATATTTTATAGCGTACGTGGCCCTGTGGGCCGGCAGCGGCACAGTGAGGGGCGTCTGAGTGGGAACCCCGGGCCTAAGTTCAGAAGAGGCAGTAACTGGAAGGTCCGTTGTCCAGTCAAATCCGCCGGGAGTGGGCCCACAGCAAATGCATGGTTTGAGCTGGTAGTCCCACGCAAGAGTGACTCCGGGACAAGCATCAGAACTGGGAGATCTGACCAGTAGTGACAGAGGATGGCAGTAGGGGACACCTGAGAAAGGGGTTTGCTGGCCCTGACAAATCCCTACAACTACTGCAGCATTGGCGGTGAGGGCCGGAAGAGGACTCGGACAAGGTGCTGTACTTGACCCGCGCTGTTACGCAGGGGCGTTGCAAGCTCCAGCTCCGCGGAAGATATAGAGATAGAGGGCCGTCAATAGAGGGAGGAGACGCTTCCTGCAGGACGCCGACGAAGATCACCAAGCCGTACTGACGTGGGCTGCGGATTGGTTGGAAGCCCAGCCAAGATAGTCCATGTTCTGAGGCCGAAGCACCCAGACCTTAAATCCGAGAGCGAGCCTTGGGAACTCAGTCACTCTTGTCAAAGACAAGCAGTCAAATCTCCGGAACTGGTCCAGGTTTTCATCTAGAAGAACGTCCATAGCCACACACCCATGGCGACGGGAGGGAAGGGGTCCAAGGCGACTGCCCACAAGCAGCTGGCCAAGTTCGCATGGTCCAAAGTGGGAGACAAGGGTGAGTCGCCGCAGTCGGAGAAGGATGACGGGGTGGCTGCCCCCAAACAAGGCCCGGAGCCAACTTTGCATGACGTCATGGCGGCTATTAATGGTGTGCGTGCTTCGGTGGACTCGGTCACGGTGGAGGTCTCTCTCATCAGGGCGGACTTCAGGAAGATGGACGAGAAAGTCAAGGAGCTTAGGGTGGTCACCGATGCCCTACAGACGGACACCTCGGAACTTCAGACACAGATGCTCGTAATGCAGAAGAAACAGGACAGGATGGAACAGCAACTAGATGACTATGAAGGCCGGGCCCGCCGAAATAACATTCGCATCCTAGGGGTTCCGGAAAGGACGGAGGGGCCGGCAGCGGACTTATATGTAGAAGACCTCATCTTGAAGCACTTGCGACCTAAGTCTCTATCTAATTACTTCTCTATTGAAAGAGCTCATAGAGTACCAGGCGGTAGACCAAAACCAGGTGCACCTCCGAGGCCCCTTATTGCCCGAGTATTCAACTACCGAGATAGGGATGTTATACTACAGACGGCTAGGTCCAGTCCTCCGCTGAAAATAGACAACTACGAGGTGGCCCTCTTCCCGGATTTCACGGCCAAGGTCCAAGCCCAGCGTCGCAGCTTTCAGGCGGTGAAGAGGGAACTGCGGGACCGGGAGGTGAAATACGCTATGCTCTTTCCTGCGAAGCTGAGAGTGGAGTCGAATGGCAAGTCGTGGTTTTTTGATTCACCGGATGCAGTTTGGGACTGGATGGAAGGTTGGTGCACGGTGGGGGGCCAGAGACGTGAAAGCTTTGAAAAGACTAGCCAACGCAGGGGTGTCCGTGCAGACGCAGCGCCGAGTGGCCCTGCAGAGGCGGAAGGTCCGCTGAAGGAACAGGAATGAGGACCTCTGATGTCATCGAGGGAGAACCGGCGCCAAACTGACAGCGCAAGTAGGGGGGAGCGGGTGAGGGGATGATTTACCCATCAGGGGTGAGACTTACAAAAGGGACCCGATACAAGGTCTGAGACCGATGGGACTAAACGGATGTGATTTGAATGTGACTGGACTGTGCGATCAGTGGATGGGGGGAAAATTCAAGTTAATTGTGATGTGAGCGGGCGGGGATAGGAGTTGATCGCCCGTGCATTTCTAGCATTTCAGGGGGGAGAGAGGCACTCTGCCGGGTTTGGGAGTGGGTAGTTTTAAATCCACGGGCAGGGGGGCAGGGAGGGGGGGACAGTTGAGGGGTTGGGGAATGGGGGGTTTAAGGGTACATAGTGATGGGGATCGGGGCAAGGGGAGGGGGAAGGGACCAGGGGGCTGGGAATTGGGGAATGTTATCTTTTTGACCGTGTTATTGGTAAGCAACGTGATACTGTAAGTCGAAAGCGTAAAGGAGACATATTGACAATTGGGCGGCGGTTAATGAGTGGACAGACGCAAGTTATTTCCTACATTGTAATGATCCGAGTACCGGAATTGAGTGGGTTACACGGCAATGGGGCAGGATAGAGACCGTACCCTTTCAGTAATGTCCTGGAACGTCAATGGGGTTGGGGATAAAATTAAACGGGGCATTGTGCAACAATACTTGAAGAGACACTCACCTGATGTGGTCCTGTTGCAGGAAACGCATCTAGTAGGTCAGAAATCCAAGGCCCTTACTAGGTGGGGATACAAACTTCTGGTACACGCAGACTACACCACGGTCTCGAGGGGGACGGCTATATTGGTAAGGAAAAGTACGCCCCTTATAGTTCACCAGACATGGGCGGATGCGGGGGGCCGATTCGTGGGGGCGGAGATCCAGTGGGATGGAAAAGACATCAACATACTCTCTGTATATATACCGCCAGCTCTGGGCAAGGCGGCATTGGAAGAACTAGGGAACAGGCTGACGAGACTCCGAGAGGGCACACTTATAATGGGGGGAGACTACAATATGACCCTAGATGACACTGTTGACCGCCATCCACCGAAGTCTAGACAGAAATCGAACAACCTAATGGCGGATTTTGTACAGGCGATGGGTCTGACAGATGTGGGTCGGGCGCTTCACCCCACTGATAAATTATTCACGTATTTTTCTGGTGTCCACCATAGTTTATCACGTATTGATTATTTTATTACACATCTGTCCACGATCGGTAACTTTGCCCAGTATAAAGTTCTACCCAGAGGTATTTCGGACCATTCCCCGGTATGGACGGAGTATACGCACTGGGAACGACAACCGCGCACCACTATTGTCCTTAATCCATGGCTCCTACGTATACCAGATATAAGGCATGAACTCCGTACTCAAACGGGGAATTATTTTACTGATAATGTGGGCTCAGTCGATTCCGCACAAATAATTTGGGAGGCATACAAAGTGGTTCTTAAGGGCAAGCTCTGTCACTAAAGAAGAGTTATATCGCAAAAAGCGCGAACTCTTGGTCCAGGTAGAGTCCGACCTCCTCGAATTAGAACGGGAGCATTCACGAGACCCCTCGCCGGACACTAGCCATAGACTCCTACTGAAGCAAGACGAATACAGGATAAAAACTAGGGAACAAATGGTGGCTAAACATAGTGCCACCCAACATAGACTCTATGAGCTTGGAGATAGGGCTGGCAGGACACTGGCGTGGCTGGAAAGGCGAGAGCAGGGGTCCAGATGGATACACAAATTGACGAAATCGGGGGTGAAGCAGTGACTCACCCGCAAGAAATAGCAGAGAAGTTTGCTGATCATTTTGAAACTGTGTACTCCCCCTCCACTCAATACACGGCTGAGGACTCCCGTCAGCTCCTTCATGACAGTAAAATGCCGGGCCTTTCGGAGGTAGAACGGGAGGATCTAGAGGCAGACCTTTCGAACGAGGAAATAAGCAAGGCCTTGGGGCAGATTAAGTCTGGAAAGGCGATGGGGCCTAACGGAATTCCAGTAGAGTTTTTGAAGGCTACTGCTTCTCTGACTGTGCCACACTTGAAAGCCATGTATGAAGAAAGTTTAGAAGTTGGTGGGCTACCAGTAGATCAGCGGCTAGCCACCATTGTAGTCATCTATAAGCAGGGTAAGCCAGCGGACAAATGTGGCTCATATAGGCCAATCTCGCTGATCAACGTGGAGGCGAAGGTGTTGGCAAAAGTCTTGGCGAATAGATTGGTGCCAGTTATTTCATCACTGGTTCACCCAGACCAATCTGGTTTTATGCCAGGTAGAAATACGGCCCTTAATATACGGCGCTTACACAATGTGATGGCTCGTAGGAAGTACGTGGAAGAAGACGCGGCGGTGCTATCTCTCGATGCCTCCATGGCATTCGACTCCATTGAATGGCCGTATCTGTTCGAAGTCCTAGGGAAGGTGGGACTGGGCCCTAAATTTGTGGCATGGGTAAAGCTGCTATACACTGGTGTGCTGGGACAGGTGAGAGTTAATGGTTTTACATCTAGGACGTTCGAGCTACGACGAGGTACTAGGCAGGGATGCCCGCACTCCCCGCTGATCTTCTCTCTTATGCTAGAGCCTCTCGCGGCCTGGGTGCGTAGAGACGTGAGGGTGCGAGGATTGCGCTGGGCAGCAGACGTGGAAGATCGAATATCCCTATATGCAGACGATATACTGCTATACCTGGCAACCCCGTATAAATCGATTAGGGTGGTGTTGGATATATTCACGAATTTTGGTAAATATTCGGGATATGCGATAAATTGGCACAAGTCTGTACTGTTTATGTTGAGAGGCGCAGTTCCCGCCTTCCGGCGGACTGCGCTATAGCGGTCGGGACGGAGGGATTCCGGTATTTGGGGATCTTTGTCACTTCAGATCCGGCTTGTTTCTACAGCTCCAATTTGGCCCCCCTTTGGCCCGATTACGAGCGGACGTAAAACATTGGAGGTCCCTGCCATTAACACTGGTGGGGAGGGCGGCACTATTTAAAATGCTAGCCCTTCCTCGTTTTCTCTATATACTGCACAACTGTCCCCACAGGGTCCCGGACTCATATTTTAAAGCGGTTGAAGGGGAGATTCGCACACTGCTCTGGGATGGCAAGGCCCCTAGAATTGCAATGCAGAAATTAACAAAAGGCTGGTGCGATGGGGGCATAGCCCTTCCGGACCTACAGCGTTATTACTGGTCGGCGCAACTGGTGACCGTCAATCACTGGATGTACCGCCCCCGGATGACCCAGCGTATGCCCTCGATCGCTACCAAACTGACCGCTCTGGATATTTGGGGGCCATATACACTACTGATCGGAAAAATAAGGGGAGGTTCTTTGGGCCCACCCAACATACGTTGGAAATCTGGCGGGTGGCTACCTCCCGGCTGGGATGGAAGGGCGTCCTCTCGCAGGCTACGCCGTTGTGGTTCTCCCAGAAACTGGGCATGCTGTGTAATCAGCCCGGGTTTGCCAAATGGGACCTCATTGGGATATCAGCGGTGAGAGATCTGGTTAAAAAGGGAGCAGTGCTTACTTTCAGTGAGCTCCAGAAACAATATCACCTAGCGCAGGGAGAAATGTATAGGTATTTACAGATCAGACATGCGCTACAAGCGGCGTTTCCATCTCTGAAAGATATACCAGAGTCATCACCTCTGGAAGACCGCTTGATGGATGGGCCCCTCACTTCAAGGGCAATATCTTTGACCTACAGGAAATTGAGTAATAACCTGCCAGATGCTTTCCAGAAGCTCAGGGAGCGGTGGCAGGATGATCTCGGTCCTATAGATGACGAGGACTGGCAGGCGGCACTCATGTCCCCTCGAGAAGCGGCTATCACACAGAGATTTCGGCTGATCCAGCTTAGGATTTTGCACCGATCATACATATCCGGGACAGTTTTGGCAAGAATAGGAACCAGACCTGACGACCGTTGTATGAGGGGGTGTGGACAGCAGGCCACATTTTATCATACCTTGTGGGCCTGCCCGAGGATACGTGCCCTTTGGGAGGGAGCATCAAACCACATGCGTACAGCTCTGGGGAAGGACATAATATTAACACCACAACTGGGACTGTTGAACATATGGGAAGCGACTGATATCACGGAGGTTGAACAGCAATTTACGACACTGGGATACACGCTGGTGAAACGGGAGCTGGCTAGAGGGTGGGGGGGGAGTGAACCCCCCACTCGTCATCCTGTGGGCCAAAGAAATGGATAGATGTATGTTGGCGGAGACTGAGGTGTTTAAGGCTCGGGGGTGTCCCAAGAAGTGGGATAGGAAATGGGCACACTGGAATAAATATCGAGGGGGGGCCTGTGTGTCGCCTACGGTTGAAATGGAGATGCATAGAATTGCAAGTCTTGTAGGAGATGTTTAATATGTAACCAAAACACTGTCTACTTACATATGTTGTTGATAACCTCGAATATGTCATCCAATTATGTGATAAATAGCTGTGATTGAAACCAATAAACAAAGTTAAAAAAAAAAAAATGTATAATATATTTAATATATATTTTATTTTAAATATATATATATTTATATCGATATTTTTTACATCTATATTTTTTACATCGATATTTTTGATTCGATATTTTTGTACTTACCTGTTTAGGTATAGGAGTCGATATTTTTGTATTCTATATATTTTTTTCGATATTTAGAACATCGATATTTAGAACATCGATATTCTATCAGTGAACCAATTTTAGTTTATAAATGACAACATTTTAGACGCCGATTGATGACTTGGGTTTGATACTTTGATATACTGAGATTGATGATGGGAAGGTTCAAAATTAGTTGGTTAGGTTTGCTTGTCCTTCTCCTGTTCCTCCTTTCATGCATGCGATGTTCTAACTGAAATTGATGGATGATCCTGTTTTGTTTGTTTTTCATGCTGAGCTCTTCTATCTTGTAAGTTTGGGTTTATTAGGGTTTTTGATGCAGTTTGATCTCTTTAAAAAACCAAATGTACTTCAACTTGTGCTGTAGATGCTTCCACTTCACTCCCTGGTGATTCTGTATTTGAGATGATTGGTGGATGTGTTGTGGGCTATGTTGTCTGCTCCATTGGTGATGATGTGTACATTATAGTATTTCTTTGCAAATGAGTAAATGTGACCTAGTTGGGAGTCCAACTGGTCCCTTCTATATGTTTTTTATTCTTTCTCCTAATGATGCTTTCTTCAAACTGATTAATTGCTTTAAGGATTTCAAAATTCTTTTTTGTCACATGGTCACTAATAGGCGCCCTCAGTTTTCCTGGTTAACTCATCCACTTATTTTCTGTTTTTCACATTCTACATTTTCAATCAATTGTTTGATTATGTTGCTGGATGCCTGTAAGAAAATGGGTTATTAGTATCCAGGGATGATAGTCCTACACATGTAATAAGTCTGCAACTGTCTTTTTTCTAGGAACCCAGTACCCCACTGTAGCACTTGACTCTCTCAGGATAGTGAAGAAGAGCTGTCAAAGCCTACTAAGGAGAGGTGGTGTGGGATAATAATCCCTATCTGCTGGTACGCAAAAACACTACTCAATAAATCATTGTCCATTCAGGGCCCGATTCTGATGCGGGTTGGAAAAGCTTCCCGACCGAGGGCCTGATTCTGATGCGGTTAGGAAGGCCTCCTAACGGCATTTGCTCCTTCCAAATCGGATCGGGAACGTGTCTTCCCAACCGAGGGCCCAATTCTGATGCGGTTAGGAACAAATGTTCCCATTGAAGTCAATGGGAGTTCAACCAAATCGTATCTGGAAGCATCCGGATGCATCCTACTCCGCCGGTCGGACCTTCCCGATCCGAGTGGGTCGGACACCATTTCCCAACCGATTCGGTCGGGAAGCTTTTCCAACCCGCATCAGAATCGGCCCCTCAGTGTTTTTTCTTTGACAAAGGAGTAGTATTTTTAGAACACCCACATTACTAAATAATACACATTAAATTACAAATATATACATCTGGTAGATTGAAATACCTTTGGTGACAGCTTCATATCACATTACATCTATAATGGATGCTGAATCTTCTAATCGCAATACACCCACCCTTACCAGATGCCCCTCCTATACAAGATGTAACATCACAAAATAAGGCGGTGTTAATATGAATAGGGCAGGCCTACTGGCTTTGTCAGGGGTGTCAATTGAAGGCAAAAACCCTAGGCAGTCAAAGAACGGTCACTTACATTATCAATTCATCAAGAACAAAACCGACATGATAATATGAAACCCTAGGTAGTCAAAGAACTATCTTTTGCATAGGCAACTCTATAAAGAACAAGCAAGCATGATATAGCGAAATCAGTGTGTACAAATAGTAACTATATATTAAAACATATAAATTTTATTAGATTTGTTTTTTTTAAAAAAAGGACTTTTTCCACAGATAATCAAGCAATACATACTTACAAAATAACCTAATATCAACAATACATATGAATCATATAAGGCATTAATAGATCAGAAAAAGAAAAGAAAATAGACAAACAACAATACATTAATATACATATAGAGTCAAAAGTTGTGGCTATGAGATAAATCTTCTCAACGCGCGTTTCGGCACTCAAAGCGCCTTCATCAGGAGGGCCATGACCTTGTCTTTAAATGAATAAAACAGCAGATATGTGTCCATCTATGTAGCATATACCCAGTGACGTAGAACCTATGATGTTGTCCGATAATAGATCGATATCAATTTAAAATGGTCCCGACATAAGCATTCATCTTGAAGTGGCGTGAAGAAATGATAGAGACCCACATGGACGTCCATTTGCGTTATCGGATCCATCATTCGGACCAAAAAGTGTTGTCGGCTGTTCCGTTTTTATCATCTGACTTGCTCTCCTGTCTTCAAACTTAGACCAGGACTCGAGAGCCATGCAGACACTCGCATAAACAAATCCATGTGGCTCTCTATCATTTCTTCACGCCACTTCAAGATGAATGCTTATGTCGGGACCATTTTAAATTGATATCGATCTATTATCGGACAACATCATAGGTTCTACGTCACTGGGTATATGCAACATAGATGGACACATATCTGCTGTTTTATTCATTTAAAGACATGGTCGTGGCCCTCCTGATGAATGCGCTTTGAGTGCCGAAACGCGCGTTGAGAAGATTTATCTCATAGCCACAACTTTTGACTCTATATGTATATTAATGTATTGTTGTTTGTCTATTTTCTTTTCTTTTTCTGATCTATTAATGCCTTATGATTCATATGTATTGTTGATATTAGGTTATTTTGTAAGTATGTATTGCTTGATTATCTGTGGAAAAAGTCCTTTTTAAAAAAAAAAAAAAAATCTAATAAAATTTATATGTTTTAATATATAGTTACTATTTGTACACACTGATTTCGCTATATCATGCTTGTTTGTTCTTTATGAGTTGCCTATGCAAAAGATTGTTCTTTGACTACCTAGGGTTTCATATTATCATGTCTGTTTTGTTCTTGATGAATTGATAATGTAAGTGACCGTTCTTTGACTGCCTAGGGTTTTTGCCTTCAATTGTACTATTGCCCTGCCCTAGGAGTTCTAGAGTATTTGCAGGGGGTCCTATATATATTCGCATTGTTTGTCAGGGGTGTCACCACAATAATGAAAATAGCCACATGTCATAATTTAGCATTACGCCACCACTGAAATCAATATTCATGGTATTAATCATCAATAGCATTCAGTACAGTGGCAAATACTGCACTGTTGGTGTCAATGTTGTCAGTAAAGCAATTTAGAATAAGAACGACTTGGTCACTTCTTTACTTTGACTACCACTACAGTCCAGTCCAACCGCAAGGGGTCCCTGCACTCCAGAGCCCAAGAGGAAAAGCTCAAGCTCTGGGAGTGATTAAAATTTATTGCAAACCTCTCCCGGAGTCAGGGATTCAATCCCCTGCAAGAGGTTGGTTGAGGCTTTTAGAATCATTCCTTGGAGCCTGCTGCATAGCATACAGCATCCCTCAAGATGTGGGCATAATGGTCGTGGTGCCCCAGCTCTTCTTTAGGCCACCACAAAGAGTTGTTTAAGCCCCGTCATGGGGCATTATGGAATGCCAGTCAGTCAATATAACTTTATTTCGCCAATAAAAATATCAGCATGGAAAGTAATCTACAAATATACATTAATCATTATTAAAAGCAACCATTAAAAATTTGGGCTGACGTGAATAAAAAATAATTTAAAAACAGCGACTGGAGCATTAAGAATTAACAATAGTTCATGCATATATGTAAAAGTTTCCAGCAAAGCCGTTTTTTTTTTTTTTTTAAATTAAGTTTTAAAATCAGGTTATACATTCAATTTCCTTCTATTTAAAACAGATAAAAAGAACGAAGCAAGGCAGAAACATGTAAAAGGATATGGTAACGACAAGAGATGATATAGGGGCTACACGACATTGACTAAAATTCATTTTCTTCATAAGAGTGACAATGTATCTTTTCCTTTCAATTGCATAAAATTTACAAAAAAATAGAAAATGTAGGTCGTTGTGAGGCGATCGATTATCACACGGGCAGGAAGGAAGTGCACTAATCGCATAGATTTTGGGCGGGTAAGCTAGCATAAGGGAGATGTAATTTAAACGGAATCTCACTAAAATATATCTGTGTTGGAGATTCAACACAAATGTTAGATATGAGAACTTAATATTACTTATGCAAGGTACTGTTTGGTTATGACTTACTGTAAACAGTTTACGTTTAGTCATACCTCTTTGTATTGAAGTAGGATAGTAAACGAATCTTCAGTTCCTTTTTTAGTTATTGACGTGCATAAGTTCGGATCCTCATATAGATTATATAGGCCAACGGCCTACAGGGTATTCCTGATATATTTTAACCACCTTATTTTACTTACACTGTCCTAATTCAGGGAATCCATTATAACAGCTCTAGTTACCGAAAGAGTTTCCTTTCGCCATACAGAATGCCACATCAGGATGGGAGCAATCCGGATCTTATCAGTAATATAGGGAACTCTCAGCTCCATATGGCAAGCATAATTAGAGCAGGATTGGGGAAGATATATCAAATTTTTCAAAAATCCGTCCTCTATGTGCTGTAATTTAGAGATGTCAGATATACCCCAAACAGCTGCGCCGTAAGTGGCAGCAGATAATGTTTTTGCCTCATAGACCTTTTTTATTATTTCGATTGGCTTTGTCCCAATTTTCTTCACAAATTTAAAAAGAGCCCCAATGTTCTTTTCCATCACTAATCCTCTAATGGAGACCATATTTCTCCAATTATCATCTCTGTCAAACATGATCCCCAAGTAATTAAGAGAGTCTACAACCTCTAGCTTTAAACCTTCAATATACAATTGAGGATGTTTCTGCCGCTTAGAACCTGCCACTAGAACAAAGGATTTAGTGTAATTAATTTTCAGGTCCAGGTTGTTCATAAATTATGGAATGCTTCTTCACAGATCTGTGTATACTTAATTAATGGCAAGCCTGCTTTGCCTCTGCAAAATCAGAACAAAGATCACAGTGGACTTTTGCAGTATTACAGTGAGTAATTACTCACTGGTAATCCAATTCTAAAGAGTTCACAAAACATCAATTAATAAATGCAACACCTGATAATGGAGTCAAGGCCTCATTTTTTTTAGTTGCGGTTATATATTTTTCAACTTTTTGTTTTATGAGTGACAATAGTGCTGATATAGCTGTACGCAAACAATGTCGAAATTAAATTATCTATAAAGCAGTAAAGCAATAGTCTGTATGATCCCTGGCTACTACTTTAAAAAATAATCCTGTTAGGCCTGTTAACAATTTCAGTGTGTGTGCCAATATGAGATAATTGGGAAACCAAGGGATATATTGTCAACGTTATTACCGAATAATTATTTGTCGGGTCTAATCAGGACTAGTCTCCTGTCTAAAAAAAATACACATATGAATGAAATAACAGGGCCCCTAATCTTCATAATACATGTCTGGCATACTACATGAAAGGCCAACTACAATTACAGATAGTCAAAAGTATAATGGAATTAGTCCTTTAGATAGTCATGGAGTGGAATAATTTGCAAAGGTGAGGCTTTAACCAAAGTAGTCATTAGTATGTGGATATCAATTTCATATCACCCCACCGGCATGAGAGGAGTAATCCAGGGTGATGAGAATCAAGTGTTACTGTGTAGAACATCTCATGCGACATGTTTCAGTTGCATGTAAAAAGTAGGTAGCACTTCCGTATCGAAGGTTCCTTACTGTGAACCAGTCATTAGTGTCTAATGTGATTCCAATGTGTGAATTAGTGTAAGAAATTATGCGACCACTGTGGTTCCACATGTGTAAATTCACATACGAACTGAACTAATCGCATAGTGTGGGCTGGTCAAAATACCCAATTCTGCATGGTGCTCTGCAGTGCAAAGCACGTGGGCAGACAATCACGAACACAAGCTACATAACTATATATGATACATGGTGCACTACTTCAACTGACTGACCTGGAAAAATTAGCAATCATAGCCAAATGATATCACAACAATTGTATAGTTATCTTACCGATATGCTAGAAGTTGCAGAGAAACTAAAGCAAGTGTTCAGTTTGAGAGTGGAAGCAAACCATATCCACCAGTGTAAGGATGGATGTGCTGCAATAATCACAAATAACGAAGATAGACGTGTGGACAAAGTTCACCCCTGCATCTCACTATATTCAGGAAGCGCAGGGAAGCTTAACCTCAAGCATACAGGGATGTCTCCATAGGCTGTTATTCTCATGGACAAGGCTCACAGCTGTGTCCCAGTAAAGTGAAGAAGAGCGGGAAGCTAGCCCACGGAGAGTGTCTCCCTGGACTGCTAGTCAGTCACCTGCCAAGACATGGCTACCATGTTGAGGTGAGTGTGACAGGACGTTCGCCAAGTGAAGACGATTGAGGTCTACTTAAACTGCTGAGCGCCAACTAGCCTCTATGGCCTCCATGTTGAATATTTAGGGATGTGCATGTACATAGAATGAGAGCATGGGATGTACTCCCAATTACATACTGATGTGAAAGGAAGAGGTTAAAGATCCATTTTATTCAAAATACGATCAATAGATGAAAAATACAGTGAAAATAGAAAATAAATTAAACAAAATTGACAACTGTACACTACACGTTTACCCTGTGTCAACTTAAGATGTTCACAAGAGGGACTGATTTTCTTCAGGCACAAAGTTGCCATTGAGGACTCTAGTGTTCTTAACTTCACCATGCGATATCTGTAATCATCTTGTCAACTATCTATATTCGTATGGGACCACATATTATTTGCATTAGCTACATCATACACAGCTACCTCAGAAGCCAAGCGGACTGTCCTGCATGAACAACACTACTTCTATATATAGAAATCTTGTGCTCTGCAGTAATATCTGCTGTAATGTATGCAATGATCCTATAGAACAGTGGCACTCCTGACCTTTACGTGCTGCCCCCTGGTCGAGAAGCACTGGGATAATGTTAACGAGACTCCACACTAACATAATCAATATGTTAAAAAAACCTGCAAGCATTTATTTAAAGGTTAATTGAAATTAAAGAAAAGTGCCTAGGGTGTCCTAAATCACTTAACTTTAGGAACACCATCATCTATAGAAGCATCTTGCAAAAAAAGTAAGATAGTCTGTTAGTCATTCATTAGCGTGTAGAACCATTTCACCTTAGTACATCAGATTATCAGTGCATTGAGCAGTATTTCTTTTTAAGTGATAGTTATCAGACATGAATTGAGAAACATTTATTCTTCCCTACAGCCTGATAACTATGCCATTAGTGTACAGAAGAGGCAATCCATGTGCACCTTTTGGGGGCTGGAATTTCTATTATAAACGAACAACATATAGTTTATTAATTCAAACACTGGAGAAGGCTTTACAGCACACATCCTGAAGTCATGTATTTTAAGGTCCTTATGTGCTAATGAAGAACAAGGAGTGAAAGTGAAGTAAAATAATTACCTAGGATCACAGTTTGCTTAAGCGGAGAAGCAGGGATTAATCCCAGTTTTTGGCTTCACATTGTGCATTCTAGACACTAGATGTATACGCCTAGCTTCCCTTATACCCACCCTACCACAAACCCCTCCCCAAACCCCGGCTGCCACCTTGCCGGTATCAATACGGCCCTCGGTTACATCAGACCACATTTCTGGCCCATAGGAAAATGTTTGAGAGTACCCATGCTATAGAAGGATACTAATGGTGTGCTATACATTAGGTAGCCAAACAGTTCAAAGATGTCATTCAGTCCCCTTGTTGTGCTTTGTAGAATGTCCATCCATTTACACACTCTGATGCTGAGTCGTTTCATGATATCTCCACCCCAGTTGTCCGGTCTCATACCTTCAGCCACTTCATGCAGATTTAGTCCCCAAACCCCACCTTTCCCAGGACCAGTGTCAAACACTGTTAATTGTCCTATTGTGTGCAAAGGCCTTTCATTCCTCTGCTAGAGAGCAGAGTAATTTACTTTGACAAGTGGGTGGGGGCAAAGGTCTGGAGCATCCTCTTCAGGCTTCCTGGCCTCTAAAAGTGCACCTGTTGCAGGCAGCTTGATTTTATAGCTCCATGCCCTAGACTTGTCCTCTGCCTATTCCTAGTGCTCTGATCCTGCTTATGGAGGCATCCTACACAGCCTGCCAGAAAAACACCCTCTTTGCTGCGCTTTCCATGCCCCAGAGCCTCATAGCTACTTGAAGGCACCGTGTCCTTCTTCCCACCTTTGTTTCTAAATTGAGACATATTTGTAGTGTACAACTGATTCTTGCAGGTTTCCATTGCAACAATTGGTGAAAAGTCTTTTTTTGCCAAATGTTTATTTTTAGTATTTCCTAGAAATGGACTTGATAAAATACACTTTAATGACGCACTTTAATTTTTTCAGTTTCTGCTTTAGTATTAATGTTAATGCCCACCCATGTTGAGTACACACCCTGATTTCTAACAAGGTTATTTTCTTCAAACATATCGTCCGCATTTTATGACTTCACAATTTGCATAGGTCTTGGGTGCCATATTATTTTAATATTTGCCATTCTAATCTCAAAAATGTCGAGCACGGAGTATGAGCAACTGAAATACAAGGCTACACCATGAAACAAATATGGGAAAATGGTAACTGAGCACTCCAAGTATCAAGTGGAATCAAGTTGTGTAGTCTGCATCATAAAAATTAGTCACAGCATGCGTGGTTCCATATAATACAATTAGTTGTCAGAGTAATTGTAAAATTCCTTTATTCATGATCGTCTTTAAAAAACGTTTTGATTGTAGCCATAGCCAACGCGTTTAAACAACCCCCCCCCGGACCCCCTCTTGGGACTTTTTAGGGCTACAAAGTTATATACAATATTTACAAAATATTCCAGTATTGGATCTTTCATGGATTCAAATGCTTGAATCATTCCACGTCAAGGTGGGAGTCTCACGGTACCATAATAAAGCAGTACATCATATTATCATAGGCTACAATGGCAATGAACAATCTCTTTAATAGCCTGCCCATATCCTTTAAAAGAAACCAAACTCCAGCCAATCAGGTGACTGTACCCTCTAGAACACTCCCAACAGAGGGTGAGCTCCTCAGATTTTCTACTGCACTTCGTGTGAAGGGAGTCGTCCTGAGCTCAGCTCAGTTTTCTGCACCCCAGTATTGGAAAAAGTATCTATTAATACTACCATGTCAATCATCTAAGAAAGGGCTTTTACTAAATTCTGAAAGGATGGGGAGAGGAGGCTTATTTTGTGGCTTTGAAGAGCTCAGTAGAAAAGATCTCCTGGCTCAGTAGAAAAGATCTCCTGGCTCTGAGGAAGAAGACATTGACACCTGTTCAACCTCTCAGAAAAGGTCTCATAAGAGGGAAAGGTCATGTGACCAAGGGATTTCAGAGGAGTCCAGAAAAACCTTGAAAAACACTCCCCATTAGTCTGGCAGAGACCGTTCAAAAAAGTAGCAAAAGGAACAAATCTTCTCAAATTGCCAGGTCTCAGCCCACCACTCCATCTGTGAAGTCTGGAGTACATCCACCAAAGTCCTCTTCAGAACAGTCGACGACAAAGCCAAATACCGCTTTTAGAATATTGACAATGACCACTTCATTGACAAAAACCATCATTGATGATAATTACCACAGTGACGACACCTACATCAGCAATGCCATCCATGTCATAGTCTATGTTGATCCCGTCGATGAAAGTATAGTCGGTGAAGGCTCCGACTCCAGTACAACCATTGATGACTGCACTGTCATCGAGAATAACTTTGTCAACGCTGACGGTAACATAACAGCCCCTGCAGTTGAAAACTGCACTGACGTTGACAACACTAAAGATTACAAAGACATTCTTCCTGCCTGAACACACTTCTCCAAACAAAGTGTCTCCTCTTCACCACCGGTGGCAGCCTATAATAAGCAGGTGCTTAGGTGGTAACAGACACCGCAGGTTAGAGACGCCAATAGGAAAGAGTGACCTCCTTCAGCTGCCAGTTACACCCAATGCTTACCAAGTTGTGCATGCAAACATTTCCAACTTCTCCCAGTAATTGCTGCAAATAACATCAGCCAGATGGGTATTGGACCTTATCGCCTACGGTCAAGAAGCCACCAACCACTCCACCAAAGGGAGTACATCCACCTAGTCTTCACCTACTCAAAGGAAGCCATCACCATGTTAAGGAAAGGAGAAATAGAAAAAGTTCCTCATCCTCAAAAAGGAATGGGCTTCTATTCCAGTTTTTTCCTCTTAAAAAAGAAATCAGGAGAATGGCGACACATTCTGGATCTTCCGAAATTAAACAAGTATCTACAAATACAATTCTTTCGTATGGCAACCCTTTCAGACATCCTGCATCTCCTCAGCCACAGAGACTGCATGACAACCCTTGATTTACAGGATGCATCTTGTCACATTTCCATACATTACAAATTTCTAAGATTCCTGCACTCATTATCAGTTCAAAGTCCTCCCATTCGGCCTCAAATCAGCTCTTTGCATCCTTAAGAAATTCCTGGCTCCTGTGGCAGATTTTCTAAGGAAAGACTGTTATCTGGTTTTCACATATGTCGATGACTGGCTAATAAAAGCACCAATAGTCTGTCAAGTGTCTAAAGCCACAGAAGCCTGCATAACATTGTTCAATAGCTTAGGCCTCACTGTCAACCACCAATAATCGATGACTTTCCCATCGAGAATATTATTCCTGGGAACAGCTTTGGTTACCATGCAGGACAAAGCCTTTCTTTTCCAGGATAGACAAAAAAGACTCAAGGAGGTAACACACAAACGTTGGAGAAAAAAGTCATTTTCAGTGCATCTGTTCAAATCGCTTCTAGGTATGATGTCCGTGGCGATAAATCTGGTATCTTTCTCTCACCTCAAAATGAGACCATTACAGGAGGAGCTAGGCAAACAGTGGATTCAGACTGAGGGATCATTCTTCAATCTGGTGAAGATCACACCAGGTATGATAGGATTTCTAACCTTGTGGTCACAAACCAACCATCTTTCAGAGGGCCTTGCGTTCCTGCCTCAAATACCCGATTATGTAATGACTGCAGATGCGTCCTTAGAGGGCTGGGGAGGGCATCTACAGGACCTGCAAATCAGAGGAAAGTGGTCTCTGGTCCAAAAGAGCATGTACATCAATCAGCTGGAGCTCAAAGCCATCTATCTAACTCTCCAAGCTTACCTTCCAAGAATAGCAGGGTCATTGTCTGCACGAATGTGGGAACACACAAGGGGGCACAGGATCGCTAGCCCTTTCCAGGGAAGCTCAAAACATCTAGAGCTGGAAAATGACGCAAGGGATAACACTTCAGGTGTAACATAATCCCAGAACAAGCAATCTCTTTGCTGACACGCTAATCTAAACTCTGAACAGCTGACATGAGTGGGAGCTGCACCAGGCAGAGCTAAACAAGATCTTCTTTCTCTGGGGCAACCCGGCACTAGATCTCCTTGCAATAAGCAGGACTGCAAATGCCAGTTTTATGCAAGTTGGCATCCACATCCAGGGTCGTAGGGAATGTGTTTTTCAATCAGATGGTGAGGGATCTGTGCATACGCTTTTCCCCCTGATACCTCTTATACCAAAGGCTCAGCACGATGAAGACAGAACAGTGTTGCATGATCTTGATAGCCCCCAGATGGCCCAGACAGCACTGGATCACAGAGCTGCTCATGCTATCCAAAACCAACCACATTCACCTGAAAGCATCCAGGGCACTCTTGATGATGAGCCAAGGTGAGCCAAGGCTAGGTCCTTCATCCAGACACAACTTCTCTCCATTTATTTGCATGACTCCTGAATTCCATGACTTCACAGTTCTGAATATTCCTCAAGAGTGCAGAGACATTCTTTTAAAAGCAAGAGCTGATACCACTACAAAAACATTGACTGAAATGGAAATGTTTGTCTATGGTGCCAGAAGTCGAATGAACATCCTATTCAGGCATCACCGGAGCAAATATTTCCTTCTACTGTTGCTAGAACAATCGGAATTGGCACATGCTTCTATTGAAGTGTATCTTGCTGCAATATCAAGATATAGACCCTCTTCGAATTCTCCATCTTTGTGGTCAAACAGTATAATTAAACAATTCATTAAAGAACTGTTCAGAGTTTTCCCTAAAATAAGAGCTGCTCCTACTGCATGGCAACTGAATGTAGTGCTAACACAACTCCCAAAGAGTCAATTTAACCAATGAGCAAGGTGGACCTCACGTTTCCGTCATGGAAAGTAGCACTACTAGTGCTGTTAACATTGGCCAGAAGGGTGAGCGAAATACAGGTATTTACAACTAAGGAACCTTTCCTACATTTTACAGACTCTTCTATTCTCAGAACCAATCTGAAATGTATCCCAAAGGTCCCATCGGATATTGATTTTAAAGAACCTGTAATATTGCAAACTTTCTTTCCAAAGCTGCAGTCACCAGTGGAATGATCGTTCTATACATTAGATGTCAAAAGATGTCTGAAATTCTATTTACATCGCACCAAACAGGTTAGGAAAACAGACCAACTGTTGATAACATATGGAAATATGTTAAACTCATAAGGGTGCGCCAATCAACCATCAGTGGATCTCCGCCGCTATTCAGTTCTGTAATTAAAAAGCTGACAAACCATTGGCGACAAAAATCAAGGCACATTCAACTAGAGCAGTCTCTACCTCTACTGCATTGTTTGCTGGAGTGCGTCTAGAGAAGATATATCTTACCGCTACATGGAAGAATATGCATACATTCACGCAGCATTATTGCCTGGAATCAGCACAGTGCAGTGATGCAGCTGTTGGACAACTGGTGCTACACCATTTATTTTAATAAGGTGAGCCACTTTGGTTACATGTGTTTGCTTATATATTTATCCAGATAATAATTAGGGCTCCCAGTTTTATGGTATTTATTTTTTTGACATTTCCGTCTGTATTTATCCATATTTATTATAGGTTTTGTAAAAATTATAAAGCTGAAACTGGTATATTTCCACATTTATTTAACAAATAAATATGCAGTCATGCTTGAATGCCTGCCAGGTTTCAGTGATATGAACACAGCAGAAGATAAATCAATGCACTTATATGAAAATATGCACATTTAAGTATCAGCCTTGTGCATATCTACTGCTGTTTAAGCCTATTTACTAGAATTCCTTTCTTTTTTACCCCCCTTACCTATCAATCCACACAGTTATTGGCCTGGCAGTCATGGCAAACTGGGTTTAGAATCATTCAAAAAGCACCCAATTTCCGTTTTTATCCACATTTAAAAATAAATACAGACAAGAAAATAAATGGTTTTCTGTCTGTATTTATCTGTAAAAATCAGTAAAAACGGAAAACAGGGAGCCTTAATAATAATATATGGTTATAGATTTGTTTCTGTACATAAGGATATTTTTGATTTGTACATGTTTATACCCACCAACTATTACCACAAGGAATATACAAATACTGCAACTGCTTGTTATTCTGATTCAAATATGTGAATCTATAAAAAATCCAATACTGGAGAAGAAAATGAGTTACTTACCTGTAACTGTAGTTCTCCAGTATTGGTATCCTTCATAGATTAAAATACAATCTCGGACCCTCGGGTCTGAGCAGAAGAAACAGGAAGGATATCGATCATCTAAAGTGAGCCTTTTACTTCCCTTGGGGGATCCCTTTCTTAGGACGAAATCCCTCACCTGCCATAGGTGGCATGCTTCATCATTGGGATTCTCCTCGTGGCGGGAAAACATAGTCTTGTCACGGGCTACAACCCCTTCTCTGAGAGGGAGGAGCTCAGGGATCTTTTGTTTCCTAGTTGAAGGATATGCTAAATCCAACTATGACGAGTGATAAACTTGGTTGGGTGAAGTACGCAGCGCAAAGAAAGATAGAAGTTGAAAAAAGTGAGTTAAAACTAGCTACCAGGTACGTAGTCTACCTTTATTGATACGTCCTGGGGCCAGGATTAAAAAACAAGGCACTAGCAGGATTGACGCATACCTGTGGGTTAGTGACGAACTGATAGGTCTACATGTTTCAGCCAAATGACCCTCACTAGAGGTGTCGCGGCTTTCGTCAGTACCAATGCGTGCTGCTGCTTGCTATTAAGTTATTGTCCACAATTATTAGAAACCTGAAAAATAGTGTTAATGGTGAAAAAACTAAGAAATGAAAAAGATACAAAGCCAGTGATCTTAGTCTTCTTTGGCGATTCACTGGTGATACCTATATGAAAACAAAGTCATGAATTAACTGATTGTATTGACCTTCATAAGGCATTAAAAAAGGCATAAATATATTTTATTTGCGGATGTTAGTATTCTTTCTTTGTTTTGTAAGCATATACCTATGCTATCAAATATTCAGGTGGTATGTGCCAACGTAGTAAATTTATATGTATAAGAAAACATTATATTTTCATATCTTACCCGTATATTGTGGGGAAAGGCCGCACCTTAACCTGGCATGCAGCTCAAGGAGGGGGCACCACTCTGGAAAAAAGGGTACGTGAAATAATGTAATGAATTCTTTCCTTATTCTCGCACACAGTAACAAAAACACTGTGACTAGAGTGTATCAGGGAAAGTGTTGAAAGAAGGTTATTGGTATTGTGTCCCTTAGTAATGCGATATTCTTAACTTGAACCCGTATGTGGATAACAGGGTTCTAAATCTTAGTCAGCAAAAGTTCCAGAACTAATTAAATTTCATTTAAAGCCCTTCATATACTAGATGGGAAAGCTTTAGCCATAGTGACCCCTCTATTGGATGAAACGGAGTGAGTAATTAATGTAAAGAGAACAGAGAAGCCCATATTCACCGGTCTCGTCCCAGTGAAGGCATCCGGTCTACACTTAATGGCGCTTGAGTACTAAATGGCGTCTATCATAAGGTGGAACGAATGAGAGCCATGCCCAATGGAGCATGCCGGCACCCTTTGAAAATCTGGGCAGAAACGGTGCTAAGTGTGTTTTGTCATGTTATAACGGCTCTCGGGAGAATTAAAAAGAAGCCTTTTGTCAGAAGCCTTCATCGAATATTTATAAAATCTAAGGGCCTCATACCTCTACGTCGGTACTCCAGGCATTGTTGTCTGCAGCCGGAAGGGGGAGACTGCGCTGCCAATCGGCGTCATTTAAAGCCCTACGGGCATCAAGTGTGTCCCGTGATAAACAAGTCACTGGCAAAGTGACGTCACATCTGTGTCACAGATGCGACAGAGGATGCCGGGACATGTAGTTTCTCGCCGCATTATCTATAATGTGTAATCTTTCATGTAGTATGCCTAAGGGTTCTAGCAGCAACCATAACAATGAGGCAAAGTGTTTTGAACTATAAGACAAAGATTGGATGAAATGCAATGAATGACGATGGCCATAATGAAAACCTTCATGGAGGTAGTCACTCTGATAATGACATCGTACCCCTATCAAGGGGATGGTAAAAAAACTCAATGTCATGCTATGAATAACTCACTAGAAGTGTCATTTCTGCTCCTTTGAGTAATGTAAACTCAGTACCTGTGTGTGTTGGGGAACAAAGGAATATCAATAATTAACTTTTCAAGAGCATGACAGTAAAAACTTATCCTGTTAAGGTATGATGTTGTGATCATAATGAGCAATCATTTCTTGATAATAGAGGTCCATGGAATGTCATCATTGAGTCCATTAGTGTGTCAGTGTAATCTGTACATCCATCTTTGTTCTCTTGAAAACAAGAAGTTGGTTATGTCAGTGATATGTAAAGGAATATGAGGCTGGTCCAGGACTGTCCACCTTAAATCATCTGCTGTATGTTCTTTCTCCAGGAAATGGTTAGTCAGTTTGGTCGCCTGTTTGCAGCGTATTGTGATTTAATGTTCCATAATCCTGGTCTTGATTTTCCGGGTAGTCATTCCTACGTATCTTAGTCCACAGGGTCACGTAACTAGATAAATCCGTTTGTCACTGTTCAAGTTCGTATGTCGTTTGAGTACCCATGTTCTGTCGGTACCAATGTCGATAGACGTCATGTGAGTTGTTTGGGAACATACTCCACAGGAACCACATGGGAAATGTCCCATCACAGCCGGTAGTCCCCATAATGAGTCCTGGTTTGGATTATCTTATCTCGGGCCTGGTATGTACCAAGCTGTCCCTCAGATTCGTACTCCTCTTAAAGGCGAATAGCGGTGCTTCTGTCATGGTGTTACCGGTATTCAGAATTCTCCAGTTTCTGCAAATTGATTTCTTGATCAGGTTTGAAAGAGTCCTAAAGGTGTTCACACATGTCAATCTAGACAGTGGTTCTTTAGGAGGAGCAATCTCTATAAGTGCATCTCTGTTATTGTTCTGTGCTCTTTTTGCTGACCGGCGTTTGTCGAGATGGATAATTCCTTTTCTTCAGTTGAGAGGACAGCGTCTCTGCATGTGCCTCATTTGTCAGTGGATGAACAAATCCTCCTGATCCGTAAGAATTGTCCAAAGGGGAGGTTGTTGCGTAGAGACTTAGGATGATAACTATCATAAGACAGGAGTGCATTCTGGGCCATAGGTTTCTTGTATAGCTCTGTTTCAAGGCCGCCTCCTGAAGGATAGCTCAAAATGTCTAGAAAGGGTAGACTGGTTTTACTGTATTCTAAGGTGAAATTGAGGAATCCATTCTTGGTATTCAGCCATGCATGGAAATTGATGATGGTTTCTGGTTCTCCTCGCCAGATAACCAAAATGTCATCAATATATCATTTCCACATAAGAATGTGGGCTCTGAATGGGTTCTTTAGAGAGAGCACCTGCCCTTCTTTCAATTCGTGCATATAGAGATTCGCTAGGCTGGGCGCGAACGTGCTGCCCATCGAAGTCCCAGATACTTGGAGGTAGAGGGTCTCTTCAAAGCAAAAGAAATTTTCTTTCATTGCTATACGCACACAGTCCATGATAAATTGGACTGTGGTATCCAGTTCTTTGCCTCTGAGTAGTCTCAATGGTCCTTAATGTTTCGTACTGTGGAATACAGGTATATGAGGACTCTACGTCGAGTGACACTAGATAATCTGTTGTGGTTGAAAAAGGTACATCTGTGAGTTGTCTGAGGACATCCTTGGTATCTTGTAGGTATGTCAGCATTTCACATACGAGTTGTCAAAGGAAAAAATCAACAAATCGGGATAAGGGCTCAAATATAGAGCCAATCCCTGAAATGATTGGTCTCCCAGGAGGAGGTCTCAGTGCCTTATGTATTTTTGGAAGTGCATAGAAGTACAGAGTCACAGGGTTTGAGGTGACCAGGAACTCTGCTTCCTTGGCGGTGATCCATCCATTTTCTTTCGCTTTTTCTACTAATCCAGTTGTTAGTTTAAGCCTTTTAGTAGGGTCCATCTTCAGAGGAGGGTAGGCACAGCTGTTAAGTTGTAGTCCGAGAGAAAGGGCAGTAGGGTATATGCTGGACAGGGTCATGAAACTAAGTATACAACACAGTATTTTGGTAATGAGTGCTCTAAGGGTAGTGCACAACAACCACCCCACGTTGTCAAAAATGTAGACCACTGTCCACACATATATATCAGACAAAAGTCAATATCTTGATCAACAATCCTATAGTAAAGCACATATGAGTCCACACAGTGTTCTTTAATGTTGTTCTTCTTTGCTTTATTCCATATCCTGTATGGTAATCAGTACATCAATCTTCATCAATAACTTATAGCCACAGCTTTAGCCAACACATGTTTCGTCTTTATGGATATAACCATAGACTTTCTCAGGGCTAAAACAAACAAACAAATGAGCTACAATACAACATGTATAACCATCATATGGTTATTTATCATGAAGTGCCACCCCAAAATTCATACAAAAGTGGGAAGCAACCTTAAATTTGCAATTCACAAATCATGGTGGACATCAAAGAAAATGAAGCGTGTCCTTGATAGAGCAAGAAAAGAATAACACCCAGTGTTTAAATACAATAAAACACCACGTGTGTGCTAGTTAACTTGTCTCCAAAGAAAAGTCACAGAGCTCCCCATGCACACTAAGCGTAATTTAGGCTATGAAAACTCACCGCCTGCAGCAATATTTATGGCAAAAGCTAGTATTATAACTGCTGTCAAAGGTCACCACACAGTATCCTCAGTTATCGTAAAGTATCCTGTAAAGAGTATATATAATGTACCAATGATATCATAATAATTAACCCGCAATACGAGTATACATTCAAAACGATATCTATATTATAGTTAATGTAGTTATATAAACAGAGTCTTAAGACACCTAAAAGCAAAAGAAGACGGCTCTTACAAATGCCAGTGCGAGCAGGTAGTTGGTTTAACAAGGACCCCAACCGTTCTCAGATATACGCGTGATAACTCCTTATCGTAATGAGCCCTTTTTAAACGTGCTACGGCTATGCCTAAATACGCCGAGAAAACAACTAAAGAATATGTCACGTATTACGAGTAAATGAACATTCAAGTGATGAACAATTCAATGCCTTTACCTTGAAGCAGCAAGTGATCGGACGGAGAGTACTCTGCATGTGTCCATGGCGTTTCACAACCGCGCCATCTTGGACTACCTATTTATACTTAACCACTCCATAAAAATAAAGAAAGGACCAATGGAAAAAGGCTATCCACAAATGAAAACTAAAGTGAATGGCATCGTTCCCACATGAGCACCATTTTGAAATATATCAGTGTGTCTACAGTGAATAAGTCACTAATGCAAATAAGACATATTAACCTCTCCAAATTATTGGCTAAGGCAACATTATTATCCAAGAGTTAATAATATCAAATAGCCAATAAGAATATATAGCGACAAATGTAATCGTTCTCCTATGGTGCTATGGAGCATGCAAATCTACGTGTATACATCTAAAGTGAGTCAAGTGTGTTACAATGGAATTCGACCTTCTATAACTGAATAAAATTATGATAGGCAATCAGAAAAATAATCAGTCAAAATTTCTACAACAATACATGAATAGTGGCCCAAGCTCATCACGCTATCATCGGCGCTATGGGTTCTAGCCAAACCATATCTCGCTTCCATAGGCGCAATTCTATATATTAATATATGCAAAGTATGAAGAAAGACTCATTGAACATAGTCCTGCCAACTATGTTATATTAACAGTATCATCAAGAAGCAGCGAGACCAGTTCATACAATTATTAAAAATTCCGCAGTACACAGAATTCCGCCCAATATTAGTGGGTTGTGTACTGCCAAGAAAAATTAAGTATGCATTCCACTGAGTCATGTGTAATACTAGTCGCCATAGCAATAAACGGATATAGTTGTTAGTGATCAAAACCTTCCACCAAAAGTGTGCATGAAGAGGAAATGAAAAATGAAAAATTGAAGATAGTTTTAGAGATAAAAGACGAAGATGAGGGGAAAGGAAGCTGGTAGGGCAACACAACTTATTCATCTTATAAGTAGGCGAGTGGAAAAAAGATTCCCACAATTATAATCTGGGAGGTGTATATACATATTTACTGTTTTTACACAATTGTTCAGGACCGATCCAGTTCCATATATACAAGCAGTCAATGTATCAGTTTAACATTTATGATCCCAAAAAGTACTGTAACTCATTGTCAATACTGATGCCCAGTTCTACAGCTCGTCATCGGCTTCGCATTGTCTAACTCTAAGCTCACTGTTACCACCTCTAACATCAATTGGTATAGATTCTATGCCATGAAATGTAAA
Organism: Calotriton arnoldi; assembly: GCA_963921515.1. NCBI lineage: Eukaryota > Metazoa > Chordata > Amphibia > Caudata > Salamandridae > Calotriton > Calotriton arnoldi. The sequence goes on from CAWUFW010004770.1 coordinate 1,461,254, forward strand.
GGTTAGTTGTTTACATTGTGCTGTGCATTCAGTAGCATGAGTCACTATCGGATATCTTATGTCCAGATTCTTAAGGGCTCTAAAATGCTCCAGTATGCGATCCTTAAGACATCTAATAGTACTACCAATGTAGATTTTCTCACATTTGCACAGGATGGCATACACCACAAAATTAGTGGAACAATCTATATGTTGGTCAATATGATACTTCCTAGTGCCATTGTATTGTAAATCATGTATTCTGTGGATAGAGAGTTTACATACACTACAGTTCCCACATTTAAATGAGTCCTCATTAGGTTTGTGTAACCATGTCCGTTCATGTACATCCACCTTAGGGTAACTTGGGCTAACCATGTTGCGTATAGTATTACCTTTAGGGTAAGTAATACTTGGATGTTTGGAGATGTATGGCTGTAATGTGGGGTCAGATGTCAGCAGATACCAATACCGTCTGAGTATGTTAAAAACCTTATGTGACCAAGGGTGGTAACCCGTAATAAGTCTCAGAGGTGCAGAACCGGTTAGAACTTTTTTAGCTCTCGGTTTTAAAGTGTCACTCCTGGCCAGATTGAATATTCTTCTTCTGGCTTTATGTATGACATTTTTCTCATATCCTCTTGCCAGGAATCTTAAATCCATGTCAGTGGCACAGTTTGCAAATTCAATGTTACTGCAATTTCTGCGAGCTCTAAAGAATTCACCGTATGGAATGGCGTTAATTTGTGATCTTGGGTGTGCGCTAGTAGCGTGTAGGATAGCATTACAAGATGTACTCTTTCTAATTATTTTACAATTGATTTTACCATCATCCACATACAGTTCCACATCAAGGAATACGATTTTTTTCTTTACGGTATGTCATCGTAAATGTCATGTTAAACTAATTGTTCATGTGTGCAAAGAAATTCTGTAGCTCTGTTTCACTACCAGTCCAAATAAGTAAACAGTCATCTATGTATCTGCCATAGTACACTATATATTCCTGCCACTTGGGCCCTGATGGGCCCCAGATATGCGTCGCCTCGAACCCCCCCATGAAGAGGCAGGCAAAGGACGGCGCAAATCTAGAACCCATCGCAGTGCCGCATATTTGTTGGTACCATCTATCCTTGAACAAAAATACATTGCTATGTCACAAATGATCTTAGAACACAATCAGCATTTCAGAATGTTCTAGAAATTCAACTTGTCTTTTGTAAAGAAAGTGTCGAAGTGCAGACAAACCGTGCTGGTGAGTTATGTTTGTGTACAATGACACCACATCTAGTGTGACTAAAGTCATAGATGTGTCCCATGCAATATCCTTAAGAATGTTCAGAATGTGCTTAGTATCTCTAATACTAGATGGCAAGTTAGTCACATATCGCTGTAGGAATGTGTCTACGAATTCCGAAATTCTTTCATTGGGGCCCCCAATAGCCAATACTATCGGCCTCCCTGGTGGCGAGGTGGCATTTTTGTGTATTTTCAGAAGTGTATACAGACAGGGAAATCTAGGTTTATCAATCAATAAATACCTGTATTCATCATCATTAAGCAAACCTTTAGTATTCCATTTCTTGTAAGTAAAAAGTCCGTTTTTATATAGCGCAGCTACTCACCCTTACGGGTCTCAAGGCGCTGGGGGCCGTCGTGGAAATTAAGTGAGCTATTGCCCAGAGTCACATGGTGCTGAGCTAAGCTGCCGCCGGAGCCGGGGATCGAACCGTGAACCCTGTGCTCCAAAGTCAGCTGCCCTGGCCGCTGCACCACATTTCTTAAGTTCCTTATTGATGGATTTGGTTATCTCAAACATCGGATTTCTAGTGAGTTTCCTATAACAGGCATTGTCCAATTGTCCCACGATTTCTGCCTTGTAAACATTTCTATCCATAACTACAATATTTCCACCCTTATCGGCTTCCCTTATGATGATTTTATCAGTGGAACTAAGTTGATTCAGTGCGGCCCGCTCATTGGATGTTAGGTTGTTAATTTGTGGTGCCAACTTTCTCTGTTTCATGGTTTCCTCCCATTTGTCCAATTCCCTACTGATAATTTTATGGAAAACATCAATATTATTACCACTAGTTAACTGAGGAGTCCATTTGGACTTGGGTTTCAAGCCACTGTCTACACTTAGATTAGTGCAGCATTCTAGATCTTGTAGTACTTTGTGTATAGTAATGTGGGTCATGATCACTTTCTGTGATAGAAAGTAGCATAGTAGTGTCACGAACATCCTGAATTGATAAGTCTTCCACAGTTATATCACATGCATCATGTTTATTAGTCACAGGATTGTTAGCAAAAAACTTTTTAAGTTTTAAATTCCGCACAAATTTGTATATCTCAATTTTGACATCTGTCATATCACAATGCGAGGTAGGACAAAAATTCATACCTTTGCCCAAAACCGACAACATATCTTTGGAAAGAGTCATGTTCGATAAATTGATGACTTGTATCTCTATATCAGCACTAGTAGTCATTGTTTGTTCTTGCTCCAAGAGCGCGTATGCATTCCTTCTCTTACTCTTAGATTTTCCTCTCCCCCTGTTCCCTCTCTTTGTCTTCCTCGGGAGTCCTCTCTTTGCCTGGTGTTGGTTTCCTTGTTCCTCATACGTATCCTTTGGACTTCCCGTAAAAAGGTATTACTGGTGGTCATGTTCGATGTTCCCTCTATTACTCCCTCATCACCACTACTAGAGATATTACCTGAAGATGCTGCACTCTGGCCGCTGAGTAAGGAGGATTTGCTCTCCCCTCGTAGTAGATCCTGTTTGACCAAATTATCAAAGTGTTTTGCAAAAGTAAAGACTCTGCCGTTAGAGCAGTCAATTTCATCTCATTTTAATTTGCGAGTCTTTCTCTCTTTGATGTCATCTTCAAATTTACTCAGTACTTCCTCTAAAATAGTATAATTTTTCTTTGTAACCTCTACCAAATTGAGATCAGCAATCTTTCTCCAAAGTATCAACTTCCTGTACTGCTTTCAATACCTTTCTTTCAGAGATCTCAATCAATACGTTGTTTAATCTCATGGAGTTACCTATAAGCTCTTTCTCCCAGTGTAGGAGCAAATCCTCCTCAAGGTCGTCATAAGTCGGGAAAATTTGAGAGCGAAGACCTTGTGGAATCCTTTCAAGTTTTTGGTACTCTTTAAGAGTGGCCCCGTCCCATCATTTAGCAATCTCAGTTTTTTTCAATCTCTCTAACCTGATGAATTTAGCTTTTAGGCCCTCATTAGGTCTAGCATTGCCCTGTGTCACTGCTTTATGTACAGATACTCCCGCATGTAAGTTCTTAAAGAGATCTTCTGCCACTTTACTCCTGTCACTTCTGGAACACATCTGTTTATTGATACCCAAGTGGTAAATTGCACAACCCGCTGCAACCCCCAAATATTCGTAGTCCGTGAGAAAGGGCAGTAGGGTATATGCTGCGCAGGGTCATGAAACTAAGTATACAACACAGTATTTTCTTAATGAGAGTGCTCTAAGTGTAATGCACAACGACCACCCCACGTTGTCAAAAATGTAGACCACTGTCCACACCTATATATCAGACAAATGTCAATATCCTGAGCAACAATCCTATAGTAAAGCACATATGAGTCCACACAGCGTTCTTTAATGTTGTTCTTCTTTGCTTTATTCCATATCCTGTATGGTAATCAGTACTTCAATCTTCATCAATAACTTATAGCCACAGCTTTAGCCAACACGTGTTTCGTCTTTATGGATATAACCATAGACATCCTCAGGGCTATAACGAACAAACAAATGAGCTACATTACAACATGTATAACCATCATATGGTTATTTGTCATGGAAAGTGTTGAAAGAAGGTTATTGGTATAGTGTCCCTTAGTAATGCGATATTTTTAACCAGTTTTGTATGAGAGCAGCAGCGTTCCTTCCTTGGGGCCCCGCCCTGTTACCTGTATAAACTTGAGGTTGGCCTAGTGTAAGATGTTGTTTCCAGGACATACCTTCTGACAATTTGATGCCCAAATATTCAAAATAACTCACTCTCTCTAGGGAGATGTTATTTAGAGTTAGACACCCTTTAAATGATTTATGGGGTTTCGTTTTTGAAGTGTTTATTTCAAGACCCCTCTTGTCATAGAAGGTCTTAAATTGATTTAGTAGCATTTGGAGCCCTATCGGTGTTTTGGAGACAAGGAGGGTGTCATCTGCGAAGAGGAGTGTTGCAATTTTCTCATTGCATAGGGATGGCACGTCTGCTGGGGTTATAGCTAAAAAATCAACCACTTGGTTGATATAGAGGGAAAATAACGTTGGGGCCAAAACGCAGCCCTGGCGGCTGCACCTGCTGATTTTGGTGGGATCAGTGACTTGACCCTGTCCACCCCATCTCACCCTAGCATAGTTATCTGCGTGGAGGCATTCGACTAGTGACAAGATTTCTGAGGGCAACCCTATGTCCTTCAGCACCAGCCAAAGCTTGTTCATAGGCACAAGGTCAAATGCTCACTTCAGGTCTATAAATGCTACATATAAACTCCCCTTACCCAATACCACCACCTTCCAGTAGAGGAGGAAAAAGTGGAAGACCTGATCAGTTCCTGTCTTTTTCCGGAATCCTTCTCGTAGTGGGGACAAAATATGGTTATCGGCCATTCAATCCTGTATCCTCACTAGGAGGGAGTGAAGAATACTTTTTGAATGCAATTTGGCTGATGGGCCTGTAGTTAGACTGATTGCTCCTGTCGCCCTTTTTAAAGATGGGGATGACTTCAGCTCCCTTCCATTAGTCAGGAATAGGCCTCCCCCCCCCCCCCCCCCAGCAATGGCATTGGAAAGTGCCATTATGTACACAGACCAGTTTTCAATGTCAAAGTGAAATAGGTTTCCTGGAATCCCATCAGGACCAGGAGCTTTGGCAGGTACAAATGCCTTAATGGAGGCCAGGATTTCCTATTTAGAGAAAGAGATCTTTGCTACAGGTGGAGATAAGTCAGAGGAGTATAGCCCTATAATAGGGAAGGTATTGTTGGCATATAGAGCACCAAAGTGCTCTTGCCAGGCATTAGCTGCGATGTTGGCTAGCAGGGGTTGATTGTTTTAAGTTTCCCCTCCCAACAAGAGCCCAGAATTTCCTGGGGTCTGTATGGGAGCAGGCCTCCCCAAGTTGCCTTCACTTCTTCTCATCCCAGTCTCGCTTAGCCTTAGCTTTAGATAGTTTATATAACATTTGTAAGTTGCGCACCAGGGGCATATTCTTGGATCTAATGGCTTTGGCCAGTCGTCTCCTTAGTGACCTACATTCCCGTGTGAATGGTTCATCTTTTTTGTTTCCCTCTGTTTAGAGCTTGGATACTGGGAATAATACCAAACATGACTAGGTTCGATACAGCCACTATATAGTTAGACATCTCAAAAAAGGACTGTGTCTTAAAATGGCCAACAGCACTTACAAAGCCTGGAGAATCAACTCGGGCATTGTTGGGTTGTCCTGCTCATACATGAGCAACCCTCACACTTGTAACCAAACACACTTCCCTCAGGACTGAAGAGCCTGCCATACGGGTAACTTCTAGGTTTAAAGTGCAGTGGCCTTATATATAAGGAAACTTGTATCTGTCATGAGAGGTGCAAGCACCAACTCACACAGGCTGCAATGGCAGGCCTGTAGTCACAGTTTAAGTGGACTCCAATGGATGGCACAATGCATGCTGCAGCCCATGGGAGACCCCTGGTGTACCTATGCCCTGGGTACCTTAGTAGCATATACTAGGGACTGACGAGTACACCAGTAGCCAATTGTGGAGGTACCAAAGTACTTACCATGTAGATTTAGGAGAGAAAGCACAGTTGTTGGGGTCCTGATTAGAGGGATCCCAGCAGACTAAGTCAAAAACACACTAACACCAGGCAAGAAGTGGGGGTAACCATGTCAAAGGATCCTACCTTCCTACAATTGGCCTTCGGATTGCTGTAGACTTAACTTTCTCAATTGCGTAAGTAAACATTTCATCAGTATTTGAGACAAAGTACCCGAAATGGTCTTCACAATTCGTGCCCATCCATAAGCCCACATAAAACATAATGTAAACGGCCATCCTCTTGTCTTTTAAAGTGCTAATGCAAAAAATTCAAAGAGATATTTCTAAAAGCAGGATGGATCACATAGATCATATTGCTGATACATGGGAATGACATGTAAATACATAGAAAATTATAGATCAAAACAACAGCAGGAAAAAGCTACATTCAAAGCAAAATGAAATAAAGTGCATAAGGCATAAGTCCTACTGCCTCTCGTACAGTAAATCGCATCAGGTTTATACTATTCATTAGAAGGTGCTTGTTAGTATTGAACCAACATTGTAAGTGCAGTCATTTAAAGTGCATAAGAGCAAGGCAATGTACCTATCTAAAGTGCTAAGTGTTTAATCAATACTAAAACCAGAGAGGAATAGCATTAAGAAGAGAATTTATTAAAAAAATATGAATTGTGATATAAAAATTCTTGCATGATGGGAAAAGATCAAAACTAATAGTCATGTG